>OU862909.1:25098350-26348350 GCA_917880885.1 Limnephilus marmoratus
GAGGAAAATAATTTTCTTCAGGGCCTATGATCTTAGGGGACGCTGTGTGGATGTTTTTTTAAGAAAAGGAACGTGAGGAAGATTTGGAATTTTTTTTGATGGATTTGAAGGATTTGGGATTTGCCAAAAGCCTCAACCAATCTCTCTCGTTCCGACCCGCCACACATTACGTGGGCTCAACCTGGGCACCACTGTTAGGTCACCAAAAGTAGCGAACCACTTGAAGTGACCTATGGCAGAGGTGCTATATCTTTTTTTTTTGTTTAAATTTTTTTTTTGGCAATGCTGATTAATAATACTATAAAGTTACATCTAGATCTAATAAATGTTTTCCGGGGTGGCGGTACCAATACCCGCTTCCCAAATTATGTTTTATTTTTTTGTGAAGTTCAGGTACAAAAAAGGGGGTTTGATTAGGAAATTTTGCACCTTAAATCAAGTTTTTTCAGGCCAGATACTTTATATTTTTTCAATCAAATGAAAAGATGCAAGAATATTTAAGGCCAAGATGTATTCTAATCGCAGTATAAGCATCTATAATATTTCTAAGTGATCAATTTGTTAAACCAAAAACAAACGATTTTGCATTACTTCGCCTGAACAAATAAGGAATCTTTTACTTGTTACAAACTTTCACTTGTGGCGTAGACGTATTCCAGTCGTAACAAACTTTAGACGTGGAGGTTTCTACTGGTTAGAAACTTTTGTCTAGTAGATTCTCAATTCAAAACAAGCCGAATACTTTGGCACAAAGATCTTCTTTTCGTAATAAAATTTATATTGCGACGAAATTATATCCTTTCGGCAAAGAAATTTACTTCGCAGCTATTACAGGGTTACTTGTAGTTGATTTAATAATATTTATGAATATTTCACAATGGTTCTTAAGTTAGGTACTAGACTAGACCCTTCCAGGTAGAGATACTATGCTTTATGGAAGTTGAATGAGTCGTTTATGCCGCATATCTGAAATGTATTACTGTGCTGTATAATACTGTGGAAAGGGTCAATAATATAAAAATCTGTGTTTTATGAAATTTCAGTTCCTAAGACATCCAACCATTTTTTCCGAAGTCGACCTGAATGTAAAATAATATAAAAATCAATCAGTCTTACTACATTCTTGTTAGCAATTAGTAGAACTATATGGCGCATGATGTCGTAAATGTTGGTGAAAATGTGAAAAAAAAATACAATTTTGGATTTCATCAGTTTAATCTTATTATTTTCCTGCCTTATATGACTGTTTGAATGAATAAATTTTAAAGTAGATGAAGAGGTTTCCAAAGAATTTTTAGAACAACTACGTAACTTAAAAACAATTCTTTAGCAATATTTTCCGAATTTTGCGTGTTTTGACAGCCAAACCAGTAGGCAAGCGCAAATCAGTATAAAAATTTAAAAAGTTTGGGAAACCCTGACGTAGATGATAGAAGATACATACGCCTGCAAATAATCCACAATTGTGAGGTTAAATTAATAATCCGTTCGTATCACTGCGGAAGAATCGATAGGAGTTCATCTACCTTAGTATTAAATAATGCACATTCTAAAATAACCACCAAATGTCTGCGCCCATATTAAAGTTACATAGCTTAATATTGTGTTGCAGTAATTAGCTGTTTATAATAACAACAAAAAACTCTTATTTTTTTCCTGCTTTTTTAATCTCGAATTCATTGACCATGCGTTCATTTGATAATTTGATCTATATTGCTTGCTCTTATCCCCTTTATTTTAATTAATTCGCACAGATTACAAGTCACTTGTAAATAGATATAATGAGAAAACAGACATAAAATTTTGTTAAGAATAGTGACATCTATGGGATGATTGCTCTAGATAATCATTGGTTTAATCTTGATCAGGTTATTAAGAAATAATGAATACTAGAGACATCTGGGTGATTTTTATTGAAGCTAGTGTTACTAACTAACTAGAATAGGCCACGTGACTCAGTAGGTGCCGACCGCCATCTTTATTATTATTGTCTGTTGTCGTAGGCCTGAAGACGGGGTATTTTATATTTTTTAATAGTATAAAAAGGGTGGTGTTCAAAATATTTGTCTCTCTCTCGCATTAATCGATAACTAGGGTACAGTTCCCTTAATTCCCCAGGCGGGGTCTGGGCCAAAATTATTTATAAAGTGTTGATTTCATTGTCGTAAAGTCAAAGTGATTGTAAATAAAAACGACTCCATATTAAAAGGTGTTTTACAATAAAAAAAGTCCACTACCCCGATCATGAAATGAAGTTAATGACACATTTCAACTCTCTAATCATTTGCCCCAAACATGTAATGGTTTTCAACTTGACATTAACATGAAATGGCATAAACTTCTCCTACTCTAAATGATTGTCAAATAATGTAAACTTAGATAATAAAAACAAAGGGAAGTATGGCGTTGAAACGTCCGACTGTTGCCCAGCCACGACCGAACTGCACGAATTATAAAAACGTAGGTAATGGTTCGTGGCCTATCTACCTTGTTTTTATTATCTACGATGATATTACATGTGTAGTATGAGTAAAATAAGATAAAGGTAGTGAGACAAAGGGGTTGGCTTACCTTGAGGGCCTCATCGTGCGAGATGCCGGTGAAGGGGGTCCCGTTGACTTGGAGGATGGAGTCCCCGGGCCGCAGCCCGGCGCGCTCCGCCACGGAACCCTCCTCTATCCGCGAGATGTAAACACCGACCCCTAAACCGGAACAAAAGGTACCACATTATGTTTTTACACTTCATATACACATTCTTATACTTTCTTATATTTTGATATGTACTTTTTTTTACTTGTGCCTACATACTTTCTTATATTTTTATATTCATTCTTGTAGTTTTATAATCATTATTTTACTTTCTTATATTTCTTATATTTCCTGATACTTCAACACAGACCTCTAAACCAAAACAAAAAACTAGCATTATGGGTCTTACTAATGTCCGGTTTACATTATTCCAGTCCAGTAACCGAGTAGCGCTGGACTGGAATGGACCGGGCTGGCGATATCGTCTACAGTCTACATGATTCCAAACAACACGTGTTTCCTGTAAAATTGTTCAGTCAGCACCGGAATGGCACTGGATTGGCCGTCTACATGATCCCAGTAGCGCTGGAATGGCCGTGCTGGATTCAAAAGTAGACCGCCAATTCAGTTTCTGCACTGGATTGCTCACTGGGTCCAGTGCGTTCCAGTGTCGGTTTTCATTATTCCAGTAATAATCCAGCGCTAGATTCGATCGCTGGACTGGAATAATGTAAACTGGCCATAATAAACAAGTTTTGAAATTTTCACAACTGAAAAACTGTTTACCATACATAAATGATTGTGTAAAATTTTTAATACCTTTTGAAGTGACAACTTCTTTAGCATCGTTGTGAATTGAAACTCGATGAAACAAAAAATAGCAACACTAAAAAGAGTCAAATATGAACATCTATAGGATTTAGCCTGCGAAAGAATGATATACTGTAGTGCTTGTGCAGTGCTTTGCAACCTCCCCACTCTTGTCTACTTTAGTTTTCTGAAGGTTTCACTTCTACCGCGTGTGTGTTGCACACTCTGTTTTTTTTATTAGTAAGGGGATAGTATTTATACTAGTTATAGATGCACTTTAAAATATATATAGATATTATGCATTTTTTCTTTTTCATTGAAGATACGATGGGTATCAGGATGAAATTACACAAGCGTGAATTTCACACACCAATATTAGGCTGCTACACATACACAGATAGATACATAGAGTATTTACATGGGACATAGTGGAAACCCACAATGGACATGATGTGTTCAACTTCACGGGATGCGGTTACAATCAGGCCATAATAACATACCTCAATATATAAATGTTAGCATAATACCTACTATTCTTCTGCGTGGGTTCTATATAATTTAATTAGCATAATTTATCTCAGAATTACAGTTCCACAAAATTATTATTTATGTCACATGTTTTTTAAACTCCCAATCTACTGTTAAAGAAACTGGTGTGGGCTCAAAGCCGTGGTTCAGTCGACAATGCTCTGAAGCAGTGCGACGAAAAAACGCGGCTTACCGAGCCTACAACACATCTCGAACGTCCGAAAACAGAACAATATATAACAAAATGGCAAAGGAAAGCAAGAGGATCATTAATAGGTCTAAATTCGAGCACGACCTGCAGATCAGTAGAAAGCTGGCTGCCTGCCCGCACGGCAGCAGAGCGTTCTGGTCGCTTGCGGGCTCAATAGGTCGCAATTTCTGCAAATCCAGTCTGCCACCTCTTACCAGACCTGACGGCTCTCTAGCAAATACCGCCGCCGAAAAGGCTAACTTATTAGGCAAAATGTTCGCGGAAAACTCGACCCTCGATGATCAAGGTGCTACCCCGCCGTCGGTTCCTCACTGCGGTTTTCATATGAAAAAGCTGAGGATCCGGCATCGGGATGTACTCCAAGTCTTACGAGGGCTTGATATTAATAAAGCTAGTGGGCCTGACGGAATACCTGCCCTGGTATTGCAGAGGTGCGCTGCAGAAATAGCTCCAATTTTGACGAAGCTTTTCAAAATGTCCCTGAAGTCTGGCTCTGTGCCCTCTGGTTGGAAAAAAGCGATCATTCACCCTATCCCAAAGAAGGGTGACCGCTCCAACCCAGCCAACTACCGCCCCATAGCGATCACATCAGTTCTGTCTAAGGTAATGGAACGTGTGATCAACGACAAACTGCTCACATACCTCGAGAAGAACAAAATTATTAACGACCGTCAATACGGATTCCGGCGGAACCGCTCGTGCGGTGATCTTCTCGCGTATGTGACGCATGTTTGGGGGCGGTGCCTGGAACGTTTTGGTGAGACCCAAACGGTTGCACTGGATATTTCCAAGGCCTTTGACCGGGTTTGGCACCGAGGGCTTGTCAACAAACTGCTTTCTTACGGACTTCCCGCATCCTTGTGTAAGTGGATTGCCGACTTTTTGAGGGAGAGGTCGATTCAGGTGGTTGCTGACGGTTTCACCTCTTCTTCGCATTCGATAAATGCTGGCGTCCCACAGGGATCGGTTCTGTCACCGACTTTGTTTCTGTTGCACATCAATGACCTCTTGTCATGTGCACCGATTCATTGTTACGCGGATGACAGTACAGTCCATGATAGCTTTTTGTTTGACAAGCCCCCAAAGGGCACACAAACTCCAATAGCTCGGAGGGCTTTGAAGCAAAGAATGGACGGTTACCTCGAGAGTATTTTCTCTTGGGGTAAGAATAACCTCGTCGAATTTAATGTTTCAAAGACCCAATCATGTTTGATAACGTCTAAAAGGGATCGAAATGAAAATCTAGTCTCCTTCAACGGAAGCAACCTTCCGAACAGGACCTCCATTGATATGCTTGGTGTAACTCTAAGTGACCAGCTCAGGTACGGGGGCTCCATTGAAACCAGAGTTAAGTTAGCCTCTCAGAAACTGGGCGTACTGTACAGGGCCCGCAGATACTTTAATAGTACCCAACTGCTAACCCTGTACAAATCGCAAGTGCGCCCCACGGTTGAATTTGGCAGCCACCTCTGGTCTGGAGCTCCAAAATACCTAAAAAAAACCCTTGACTCTGTGCAGAAACGGGCGGTCCGTTTGATAGATTCTCCCATCTTAACAGACGGACTGCAATCTTTAGAGCATAGGCGTCAGGTGGGAATGCTGTCCTTGTTCTACCGGTATTACAATGGAAGATGCTCCGAGGAACTAGCATCATTGATCCCCTCGGCACCGGTGCATAGTCGGGAAACACGCCAAACACGCGCCCAACATTTGTACACGGTTGACATTACTCACATGAGAACGGGTCGTTTCTATGACTCGTTCTTGAGTTCAACGGCTCGGCTGTGGAACGATTTGCCGGCCTCTGTGTTTCCTCCCTCCTACAACATGGGTCTCTTCAAGACCCATGTTCACTCCTTCCTTTCCTCAAAAAGACCCTCCACACAGCATCTACAAAGATGACATAGGCCCTGAGGGAAATTATTTTCCTCAGGGCCTCCTGTGTGGTGTTAATGTAAAAAAAAAAAAAAAAAAAAAATGCACATTTTATCTCAGAAATACTGTTCCACAAAATTATTATTGTATCACATGTTTTGTAAATGCCCATACAGGCATAATTTATCTCAGAAATACTGTTCCCCAAAATTATTATTTGTGTCACATGTTTTGTAAATGCCCATATGGGCATAATTTATCATAGAAATACTGTTCCACTAAATTATTATTTATATCACAAGTTTTGTAAATGCCATACACGCATAATTTATCACAGTAATACTGTTCCACAAAATTATTATTGTGCCACATGTTTTGTAAATGCCCATATAGGCATAATTTATCTCAGAAATACTGTTCCACAAAATTATTATTTGTGTCACATGTTTTGTAAATGCCCTTATAGGCATAATTTATCACAGAAACACTGTTCCACCAAATTATTATTTGTGTCACATATTTTGTAAATGCCCATGTAGGCATAATTTATCATAGAAATACTGTTCCACAAAATTATTATTTATGTCACATGTTTTGTAAATGCCCATATAGGCATAATTTTTCACAGAAATACTGTTCCACAAAATTATCACTTGTGTCACATGCTTTGTAAATGCTCATAAAGGCATAATTTATCACAGAAATACTGTTCCACAAAATAATTATTTGTGTCATTTGTTTGCAAATGCCCATATAGGTATCTATAATTAATCTCAGAAATACTGTTACACAAAATTAGTATTTATGTCACAAGTCTTGTAAATGCCATATAGGCATAATTTATCACAGAAATACTGTTCCAAAATTATTTGTGTCACATGTTTTGTAAATACCCATATAGGCATAATTTATCATAGAAATACTGTTCCACAAAATTATTATTTATGTCACATGTTTTGTAAATACCCATATAGGCATAATTTATCACAGAAATACTGTTCCACTAAATTATTATTTGTGTCATATGTTTTGTAAATGCCCATATAGGTATCTATAATTAATCTCAGAAATACTGTAACACAAAATTATTATTTATGTCACAAGTTTTGTGAATGCCATATAGGCATAATTTATCACAGAAATAATGTTCCACAAAATTATTATTTGTGTCACATGTTGTGTAAATACCCATATAGGCATAATTTATCATTGAAATACTGTTCCACAAAATTATTATTTATGTCACATATTTTGTAAATGTCCATAAAGGCGAATCTTAATACAATGGAGGGTTTGGAAGGACACTTCAGACTTAGCCAATAATTGTTTTTTGTATAGAATTTTTAGGTAGATAAGTTTTAAGTTTGCTAGTGAATGATACGGACGTGTCGAAACCTGCAGCAAAAAAAAATAAAAATTTAAGTGAAAAACGTACATGAAAAGTAAAACTCTACAAAATTAAAAAAAATATTGTTTTATAAAGCAAAATATTTCAATCAAGCTTCCTTTGAATTCAGAATAATTGTGGTCCATCAGCCCTAAAAAAAAATATTTTTAAAAGTAAACTAATTTACCATAAACGTGAATAAATTGTTCTTTGTTCATATACTATTCACAGAGTCAAGTGGCTTAACTTTCTTGAGCGGAGAATGACACTCTTACCTTCCCATACCAGGCACACAGGACTCTCGGAGTGCTTTTGTTGTTGATGGTGATATAATGCCTTTGACATAGGCTTCTTAAAAAGCTTTTACCCGCGATATTGGACTGTGA
The DNA here is from genome assembly GCA_917880885.1 of Limnephilus marmoratus. Taxonomy (NCBI): domain Eukaryota; kingdom Metazoa; phylum Arthropoda; class Insecta; order Trichoptera; family Limnephilidae; genus Limnephilus; species Limnephilus marmoratus. Next base: position 25,106,077 of record OU862909.1, read on the forward strand.
TCCCATTTATTAAAAAAAATGGAAATATTTACATATATAAAATATGGATAATTTCATATATTCTCTCTGTGGTATTTTGTAACAAAATAACTACTAACTCATTACAGACATGATGTAAAATAATAAAGTAATGAAAAAGATAAAACAAAACGAATTATCGATTCCACGTCGATTCGATTCCACCGTCCCGAAAAAATTGTGTAATTCAAAATAAATTCTATACTATGCAGTATTTTAACTATTCTATTATGAAGAACATCGTTAAACATCTATAAAGAATATTACTAGGATGTCATACCAGTTTGTATGCCATACCATTACCATAGTTTTATCAGATAAAATCATTTTTAACTATGTCATGACATAAAATCCATGAAAATAAAATCTGTGTAAGACGTACAAGAATACCATACTACACTCGTTTCTCCCAAACTAGTACGGTTTTTTTGCATTTTATTACTATCAATTTTAACTATACCACGTAAAACATCCATATAGGATATTACTAGCATGTCATATCAGTTTGTATGCCATACCATTACCATAGTTTTATCAGATAAAATCATTTTTAACTAAGTCATGATGTAAAATCCATGTTAATATACGAGGGTACCAAACTATTTTAGGTACATTTGATTACAGTAATGGCGAATTGCCCATCTCACTGGATGTGAAACGCCTGTGTTGAGATGGCAATTTACAGAGTGGTTGTTTGCTAGGTTTTCATTTACATAGTATTATGAACATGGTGGTTAAAAATATAATCAGTATTTTTTTTTAAATTATACAATCGTCAAACAGTATTAATAGGCTTGCGTCTGCGTGGTTGAATTACAGAACCCAGCTACGAGTGCATGTCGGACGCCACCCATACGCGCCGCGCCACAAATAACATCTGTGTACGTGGAATTTCATACAAAGCTACTGTTATAATTCGGTTTCGAATTTAAGAATTAGACACAAGATGTCGCTACTTCCGTCAGCAGCTCGCATGTATACGTTTCTTCCCAAGGTATAAGTACTACGGATATATAGAATTTAAGTATCTTTCCGGATATGGAGAAATTACATATGGCGACATTGCCTGTCACGGTTACTTTAACTCTGTGACTAGCTGTCAGTAATGTCAGCTATCAGTGAACTGTGATCCAGTGACTGTCTCAGTCACTGGAACACAATTCACAGTGGATCTGAGGGACTGGCTATTTTTGGAACCAGTTCTTATCGGATTTATAAAATAGTTACCTACACCCAAACTGGACGAAACCGAAGTAAAAACCGCCCGCAGGGCCTAGCAGCAGAAACCTGCGGAGCGGGTTTGAACAAATCAAGTATGAATGTAGAAGATTAAGACAAAACCAAAAAGAAAAAAGGCAAAAGGAAAAAGGCAAGTGAAACATAGTTAAATGTACGTACACGCAGTACATAGCTATATAAGTTTATACCAAGCGGCTTATTCCGTTTTATTACTATCTACTTTAAATATGATAAAAATCTATGAAGGATAATACCAGTGTGCCATACCATATAAGTTTATCTAAAACTTGTACGGTTTATTACGTCAGAACACTGTCAGAACGGAGGAAGGAAAGCATTGAATTATGCACGAGATTCCCTGGCATTGTTGGAAGATACACAAGTAACTTTATTTACAAGCTGCTCCTTGTACTTGTATCTAGCTCAAGAATTGTAAAGAATACATTATCTTCTGTTTTGAGACATCAAATATTCATTATCTCTACCTTTGTGCGGAACAGCAAGGAACCTCGATATTGTTTACTCCTGAGACTGCGACGATTAGGAAACAATACATAATAATACATATATTTATTTATTTATTTTAGAGTGACCCCAAGGTCCTTGATAAATGTGACAGTAGAGAGAACAATAAAGCCAATGTGTTCCAACGAATGAAATTCGTCAGATTGAGATTCGATAATTCTCGGATCGCAATGTCAGTCTGCCATATTATAAGATATGAGATATATACAGTTAGAGAAATTATAGGTATAGAATCAACAGTAATATTGTGGACGTTTATTGTATTAACTTCTGAAAAAAATATGCCTACCTTACTAGTTACATTTTCATTAAACTCTAAAACAATAATTTATCAAACACAAAAGTACTGAAAAACAACACCTTCGTGGAATGACATTGTTTCCTTTCCTCTACATTCACAGAACACCCTGCCATAGGCAATGTGAAATATGTTTACTAATTTGAGCTTACAACTTAAGCCACTACTATTCACATTAGCATAACTTTACATAACTGTGCAAACAAATTTTCTAAAGTCGTGCATGCCCTCCCATGTCGCTGACTAATTTAAAAAACTTTCCCCACAACCTCAGTCCACAGCCCACAGTGTGAAAATACGAGCTTCTCGCCTCTACTGAAGCCACAAACTTCGGTGTTCCTTTCGTTCCTATTTTGCGTCACATTTTCTGTTTAAAAACACTCAAAGTTTGTGGAAATTCTATCTTTTCATGCCACTTTCGGATAAATTATGAGTTACGTACCAACAAATCACTATAAAACAAAATCTTTTGATTCTGATACTTTTAAATGTTTACAAAGATATCAAAATCAATTTTCTTGACACAATATCAATTTTGTACTATAAGGTACAGAGTTATACGATCCCGTTGACAACGCTCGTATTGCAAGTATTTTTTCAGTCGTTCTTTGGCTTATTATGTTTTAAATAGGCCCAAAAAAACAATATACAATGGAAATCGTTTTATATTTATAAAGCATTCTCAGCGAATGTTATAACGGTAAATAATAATAAATTCAAAAAATTACTCAGTGTTACCATTAATTTATGCTTGCGTTGAATCTAATGTAGCAATAAATACAACATTTTCCCCATAGATTTATGTAAAATAGTCGTTCTGTTAGAATTATGGGTTTACGTGTACGTGTACAAACCACCCTTAAGGATTTTTTTATAAAACATGGAGCAATAACTCTATGCTGAATGTTCAATAGTGTTTTCTTTTCGCTCCTATATTATGTAAGTATATATTTTGACCTCCTTTCTCAAAGGGTCTAGCACGCATTCTCTCGTTAATCATATAATTTGATGGATGACCACGGCACAAAATTTTAAGGGTAATTCCAGGGGGAAGACTATCTATCAGTTGGTTGCCCCAGATAAAGTTAGGGAAACAAATGCGGAGGCTGCGAGAGTAGAGACTGGGTCTGCAATAGACGCCATGGAAATAACTAAATTCAATAATAATTGAAGAATTTAATATTAACACATCTATGAAGATTAAACAGAACAAGACACAGATAATAAAAATGATAACGGTTTCAACTGATATCCTAATTATTTTCCTTCGTTTTTGTCGATATCACATATCAATTTAAGAATTACTAACATAATTTTATCTACAATTAATTCCCATTTTTGGCAGCTATTTTTCTGCACGACAAAAAGTTCTATCCTAACATACTTGCATATCAGAATCATTGCATATCAGAATCATGCAACTTCAATTGCAAATAAGTTCCATTGCATATCAGAATCATGCAATTTCAACACCCCTTTCAAAAGTCATTACAAGTTATTATTTTTTTTTAAATAGCCCATAACCTGACCTAATGCAATCTATTTAACCATTTTTTTCAACACTTTTAATGGCTTTTCAAAGGAGGTATTGAATTTGCTTGATTCGGTGTTGTCCGATACCATTTTATAGCTATGTTATAACGTAAATACTCGTATTTGGTTAACCTCGTGGTATTTAAATGTGTGAATCGACATCTTAACTGTCAGAATGGAATATTGAGGTTATGAAAGTTAAATCTTGTAGTAAGGTAATGCTAAGCTCAGGGTAGGTAAGACATGTGAATATGGTAATCAATACTAAATGAAATTAAAGGCTATAAAGGGAATATAATATTTAATCATAAATACAAGGTTTGATCAACAAAAGAGACTCTAAATAAATTAAATGATTATACTCAGGGTATGGTGACTGCTCCAAGAAAACAGTGCATATTGTATCATAAGTTGCTTCTAAGATTGAAAGATGGAAGGCGCCAGTCGTTTATTAAAATTGCCCTAGAACTATTAAACGACAAATAGTCTGTTAAATTATGTATGAGAAAACCAATGAAAATATAATAACGATACGTGATTGATAATTCCCATGAGGTCTGTGAATCTGTGAGATCTTCTGCCCGTCGAGTTTCTGTCAGGATCCACATGCCGTCGGCCGTCTCACAAGTCGCCTGGAATCAAACTGAAGTACTACTGTGCCCGCGGCGCTCTCGAACTTTGCGAAGCATGGGCACCAACCTCGGAATACAGATGGCTTGTAATGCTGCCAACCACACTGGTCGAATCCATTGAGCATTATAGTGTCTTAGCGGTTCTTACCGCTACATTACCCCTCCACCAAAGAGAAAATATTTCCTCCTGGAAATCATGAGGTCCATGTGTCACTTCCTGAAGAGAACTGCATACTATGTGAGCCTTGGTCGTAAATGTTAGTCTTGGAAGACGCCAAAATATAATGATTGTTAGCCGGAAGGATCCTGGTGATAGAAGTACTCCCAATCCATATAATGTACTTCATGGAGGAAGCGGTGACCACCGTACTGTAATACTGAAGCTATGACATAATGCGATGAACAGAAAGACGCATCAATCTATGCAGCTTCTCTCCAATTCTGATGCATTCAATAACTGATGACCCAAGATGGCCCAAGGTAGAGATGAAACATTTGGTCCGAAATCTCAAATTCAGCGTCTTCTGATATTAATTTCTTTCAAAACTGATGACCCAAGATGGCCCAAGGTAGAGATGAAAAAAAAACGCCGAAATCAGACCATTCCTCCGTCTGCGTACTTCGCCGCACTAATTGGATCTTCATTTGCGTTTATGATGAATAATCCAAACTGGAGCAGAAGAAAGTCATTAAGTGAGGTTCTGTGTAGGTGATGAAAATTTTCCCGCGCTGCTAGCTCTGCCGCCCAATATGAATGAAGATGTATGATGGTCAAGACTGCATCTTGTGAAAGCTGAAGAAAATCCTTGAGTGACAGAAAGTGCAAGAAGTTCCATATAGAGTGGAGATCAGAAAACTGCAATGAAATGCGCCATCCGAGTAAGATGATGAACTTCCGATGTGAAGTAGTTCGAATAGTTGAAGATGTAGTCCAGATTGTGAGACCCAAATAATCCAGTTTCTTGTCGTTCCCTAAAACTGAACCTGCCTACAATTGGTTTTCTCAAAACAAAATCTAATTAAAGATGAAACTTTAAAATATTATATTACATTAAAACAGTGCCAAAGTACCAAAAAACTTCATCGACTGAGATCCTAAAAGGCAAAAAGTCACCCTGACCATATTGAAAATAACCTTGAAATAATTATATAGAATACATCATTTAATTCTATGTATATTCTATTGTTAATCACCACAGAAGCACAACGCAATATTCAAATTATAAAAATTAATCGATCAAAATCAAAAATGAAAAATGCCATTATGATTATATTCAATTAGACTTCACAAAAACAGCAAGTAAAATTTATATCAATAAATATTAAATCATTTCCCAAGAATATAGTGTTGATTATAATTTGAGAACATAGATGTCGCTGAATTCGCCCAGAAAATAATTCCAAATTTATTAAATATTTAACAATGTCTAACTTCAGACTTAAGAAAAAAATTTTGTCTCTCTAATTCCAAATGTAAAAAAAAATAATCATGGTCGAAGTGCAGTAAAAAGATCAACATTAATAATCAAATATGAACTCATAAAATCAAACTGAAACAGAGATCAGGAACAAAGTGAACACATAACACTCAACGTAGAAAATTAATGAAAGTTAATTGTTATTTTAAAACAAAAGAAATATCTTTTATTACTATTTAAAATTCTTATAAAAAATAATGTAAAAATATCTTCATTGTAAAATGACCCCGTTTATAATGTGAAAGATAAATTTGTAGAAAAAAATTATACTATCTTCCGAAATATTTTCCTGAACAATTAATTAACACGCATAAAAATATATCTGTTAAACCTAAACAACCACAAGACATAAATACTAAATACGTACACATAATCTCGTGTAAATCCTCAAAGAGATAGAATTGCAGTGAAATTTATCACCATTTAATGTAATATTAATACACCATTTTACGATGTACCACATGTGTTTTGTGTTAAAACACCACCTACGGCCCTATGCCAAACTGTCATTCCGCTAAAACCTCCGAGGAGATGGGAAATGAATTGTTCCCATTATCCAGAACTAACCAGAACCAGATAAAATATGCAAATCTTATCATCAAAATCAACAATAACCAAGAGTCTGTTTACACATCATTTAAAAATCCTCCGAAGAGATGATATGAAACCAACTTCCAAATATTGATCAATAAAATAAGCGTAGCCACGCCCCATGTGTATATTCATGTGCTAAACGTTCGCATTTTCCGCGAAAACCTGACGAGGTAATACCTGATCAGAATATTAAACTGCGACACCAGTTATATGGTACCACCGCAAGAATGACCTGTTTTATGCAGGTACTTACTACACCACCCCGAGAAAACAACCTGACTATGTATTACGAACACAAGACAAATTACAGACAGACAAAACGTACACGAACACAATTGAAAAATATGAGCATTTATTTGTGACGGAACAAACCAACGCTGTATTTATCAAATAAAATATTTAATAACAATTAATAAATCAATAAAATAATCCCTCAAAAGAGACATGGTACTTCTGGAAGTGTAATTTGATGTGCGCTCAAATTTTATCTGATATCACGCAAAAACCAATTTAAGTATCGCAGTAAATCATGACAAAAATTGTTCGATTTATATTTATATTAATTCAGTAATGCCACTACTGACATCTATCGTCAAACTATGTAACCTGAATATAACTATGCTTTTGATAAGCGAGGCCTCACAACTCAATGCTAGAAAGTACTACTAACTGACCACAGATGTCACTATGAGAAAAAAATTCCAGTAAAAAAATAAAAAATAAATTTTTGTAAAATCCGTACTAAGAGAAAAAACACAGCACGAACTAACAATATGTTATCACATGTAAAACCCTAAAAGGATGTAATAACAATCCCAGAATGAACCGTAAATTAAACTCCTGAAACGTACATATGAAAAATCCCGATGAAATCAATACGTATGCCCATTTTTAGAAGAAAACCTGAGAACAAAATTAAATGTGCAAAAGATCTGAAGTTAAAAAAAAATTTAAGAAAATGACCCAATAATTTAAATCCAACAGAACAATAAAACTAAATATTTGAGAGATCAAAGTAATCATTGTGATCTGTAAGTCCCGATTAAAACCAGCAATTTTCAATCGAGACACATATCCAAAATGTCCTCCGATGCTAACAAAATGAACGAATCTACCCTGATAAAGTTTAATATATCATGATGCAACAGAATACTGTACAGATTATTCTGAAATCAGGACATCGGTAAAGTTTATCAACCCCCAATAAAATTAGATTTAAATCGATAATTAAACCAAAAAGATTTTAAATCCCCATTAACTAAACGATAGATTTGTCAAAAGGAATGAGCTAAAACATCGATCTTCATGTCAGCTCAACAAATTTGAAAAACCATCAACTGCAAAACGGATCTAATAATTTAAAAAAATTACCAAAAGAAGATAATAACAGAATTAATGATTTAAAAACTTCCCAAAAGTCAAAATCTGTCAATACAATTATATCCACTAGTAATAAAATAAATGAAAAAAAATTAAACCCGCTTGTTGCGAAGAACTGGTCCCAGCAATACCTCCGCAGATCTGCGTGAAGAAATCTGACGTCTAAAATGATTTCCACCGCTTATCATTAGAAAAATGCTGGCCATAATAATTTAATTATTAATGTGGTCCAATTTAAATTGTACTCGGCATAATAACCTATAATCCCAGATTAACGCCATGTGATTCCTGAAGCCATGAATGCTACATTGTGACAAACTGAGGCTAAAAGTACCTACATTTTCTGAAAAAAAATCGGAAAAAATAATTAGACGATTTTTGTATTTTATATATTGAACACAACAAGGAATATGATCAAATAGATCGTTCAAATTCAACGAACAATTAAGATTCAAATAGTCAAATAGTGGTTACAAAGTTTGTCATAATTAATCTGCGAGAAGCGAACAATATTTGAGCATTAATTAATTATTCACGGCTACAATAAAAGTTTCAAAGGGAATTGAATAAAATAATGAGTTTGATCCAGGCTGACAAAGAGAATATGCAATAATAAATTAACATTAAATGTTCAAAAAGACTTACATGTAAATCCATCTAGAAACGCAGATGACCTCACAGAATTCCACCGTCAAAAAAATGTATACCCACTAGATAATATATTTTAAACGAAACAAAATATGATAAAATAGTTCAAAGCACGTTGGGTCGCCAAAATATAACGTAAATACTCGTATTTGGTTAACCTCGTGGTATTTAAATGTGTGAATCGACATCTTAACTGTCAGAATGGAATATTGAGGTTATGAAAGTTAAATCTTGTAGTAAGGTAATGCTAAGCTCAGGGTAGGTAAGACATGTGAATATGGTAATCAATACTAAATGAAATTAAAGGCTATAAAGGGAATATAATATTTAATCATAAATACAAGGTTTGATCAACAAAAGAGACTCTAAATAAATTAAATGATTATACTCAGGGTATGGTGACTGCTCCAAGAAAACAGTGCATATTGTATCATAAGTTGCTTCTAAGATTGAAAGATGGAAGGCGCCAGTCGTTTATTAAAATTGCCCTAGAACTATTAAACGACAAATAGTCTGTTAAATTATGTATGAGAAAACCAATGAAAATATAATAACGATACGTGATTGATAATTCCCATGAGGTCTGTGAATCTGTGAGATCTTCTGCCCGTCGAGTTTCTGTCAGGATCCACATGCCGTCGGCCGTCTCACAAGTCGCCTGGAATCAAACTGAAGTACTACTGTGCCCGCGGCGCTCTCGAACTTTGCGAAGCATGGGCACCAACCTCGGAATACAGATGGCTTGTAATGCTGCCAACCACACTGGTCGAATCCATTGAGCATTATAGTGTCTTAGCGGTTCTTACCGCTACAATGTATATCGAATATGTCGATTGGTTTTCAATAAAAACATATTAAAATAAATAAAAAAAAATGTACAACAAAATTCAGATTGACGGAAGTATCTTTCTAGAAAATTTAGGAGCATTGAAATATTGACGAACTGTTTTCTTGAATTGATGATACTTTTATTACTTCGCAGGAAAAATAACAACATATAAATTTAGAAAGTTCTTTCACAAAAGATTTAGATTATAAATAATATCCTTTTTATATATGTGAATTGATTGATCCCGATTGCTCCCAATTATCTGGAGTCTGTGGGACTATGGCATCATCAATTGGGTTATTGTGGGTGGGTAATCAAGGGAGTAGGGATAGAAGGGAAGCGGTTCAGAGGAAGATTGAAGTAGTTGCTATTCAGTATCGTCACCGAACATGGCTAAATCTATTTCAAGCAAGTTTTCGATTCTGGTGGCCTTTCACAAGGGTTATCTATAAGACTATCTGTCATTTTGATCACATGCCCCAGGAGTATGCTAAATACAGATGAAATAGTGGGAAAATGGTTAAAGCTACTGACGTACAATTAAACTAATGTAAAATAATAAAATAATGATAACCCTAACTAACCTAATTTCTACGAGTTAACGTTTTCTGTGACGGAAATATATCTAAAATTACATTGTTTCAAATTCCCAATAATTGTATCTTGTCTAATAACAATTCGATACACGTATTCGAGTTACGTGGACATTTCCGAGTTCTAATAATTGTCTTACGTACCATTCATATCCTTAATCCCATTTTATTTCAAAAAAGAAAATGGCTTTTCAAATGCCTATAAATAAACGAAAATGTTGGATTAAGCGTAGGTATCAAGTGGTTTTTCTTTAATTTTGAAAATTTTATTTATTTCATTATATGTTACGATTACTGAATACCTACTACTGTTATTCGTTTATAGTGTAGTAAAAACTTTACGCACATAAAAAAAAGTTTTCAATTTTATTTTATTTTTATTTTGCTGGTACTATATTATAAGTAGGAAATATCACAGACAAATAATCTACATATACATAAAAAATGTCGTGGCACGGTGTTTGTGGTCGCACTCCTCCGAAACGGCTCGATCGATTTTTATGATTTTTTTATGTATATATGGTAGGTATGAGAATAGGTCGTTAAGTATATTTCATTTGGGTGTTTTTAGGGTGTCCCTAAAAACACCCAAATTTTTTTTTATTTGGCATCAAAATATACATATAAACCCAAATTTTCTCCCTCCTACCCCCACCCTCCCATTTTTTTTATCGCGATTTTAGTATTTTTGTATGAACAAATTTAACCGCCGTCGTTCGCATTTCAAACAGAACGAAATTATTTATTTATTTTTTTTTTTTTTTTTTTTTTGTGTATTACAGACTGTGTCCATTTACAATACACATGTAACATTAACTACATATATATGATACAAATAACAAGTTATAGATTTTTAGCATTAACATGCCTCTTGAATTCTTCAAGGCTACTATTAAAAATATCGATAGTCTTGGTGGCGTTGTTTAACAGCGCCATACCTCGTGTCATGCTATGCCGAGCCAGTACGTCCGTTCTGCCACGTGGGATACAAAGCAGATCATGGTGACGTCCCTGGCTGTAGTTATTCGGTACGAACAACTTATAGCATTCCAGAAGGTATGGGCTATCTATTAAATTATTAATAATTTTGTACGCCGTTACTGCAAGGGCCCCACTCCTCCTCGAGTGGAGACTTTGGTAGCGCGTTTCGGCAAGCAAATCTTCGTGATGCATGAATCGCGGGTACTTTCCGTGCATTCTCAAATACATGTATCTCAAAAACTTTTTTTGAATCTGTTCTAGTTTTTCAATATATTTTTGTTGGTATGGGGCCCATACAGCAGAGGCGTATTCAATTTTAGACCTTATAATGCAGTTGTACAAAGTCATCATTGCCTCGGGATTGGAAAATTGTTTGCAGAGTCTTATGACAAATCCGAGAAGCTTGTAGCATGATGTCGTCAACTGCAATATATGGTCCGAAAACGTAAGTTTGGGATCAAAGACTACCCCAAGGTCCTTGATGGATTTTACTTTTGACAATATATCATTTTTGATGCAATAATCGAATTTGATAGGGTTTCTCGAACGTGTATACGACATAGCGACACATTTTTTTTGTATTAAAAAATAATTTATTTTCATCAGCCCATGATGAAATTGAATCTAAATCAGTTTGCAATTTGACACAATCTTGACCATCACAAATTTTCTTAAGTAATTTTAAATCGTCAGCAAAAAGCAGGCAAGTGGAATGTTTGATGCATTCTTGAATGTCATCAATTAAGATATGATTTTAGATTTTCACGGCCAAAAATTTTATGGTTATTTCCTTTTGGGGTATTATGCCGTGTTGCGCTACCTCCTCCTTTAGCCAACGTTTCGGACAGCGTTACAGTGTCCATCATCAGGGCAGATGTGTGATCACATCTGCCCTGATGATGGACACTGTAACGCTGTCCGAAACGTTGGCTAAAGGAGGAGGTAGCGCAACACGGCATAATACCCCAAAAGGAAATAACCATAAAATGTCATCAATTAAGATTATAAATAGTAGAGGACCTAGGTTTGACCCCTGTGGCACTCCAGAGAATGCAGAGAATTCTCTAGACCTGTATCCGTCGATGCAAACATATTGTTTCCTATTCCTTAAATACGTGACAAAAAAATTTAGGAGGGGTTTGTCGAAGCCAATTCTATGTATTTTTCGTAGCAGTACGTCATGATCAACTCGGTCGAACGCCTTGGCGAAATCAGTGTAGATCACATCAGTTTGATGTTGAGCATCTAATCCTCTTGCTACTCTCTGTGAGAGTTCTAGAAGATTAGAGACGGTGGACTTATTTGATAGAAATCCGTGTTGGTTTCCCTGAAGAAACGGTTTAATTTGTTTGTTTAGCTTTTCGCAAATTATTGTTTCAAATATTTTTGGGAGTATTGACAGAACTGCTACTGGTCTATAGTTCTGGACTTCCGTTTTTGTTCCAGATTTATGTATCGGGCTAACCTTGGTTAGTTTCCAGGATTTAGGAAAAGTGGAAGTTGAAATACTGAGGTTGAAGATAAAGCATATCGGGTTAAACAAATGTTCTTCCAACATGATAATGATATGAGGTGGGATTCCATCTGGCCCCGTGGCCTTGTTGGGCTTTTGTTCCCGAATACACGCTTTGACTTCCTCAGGCTTAATTTGTTCCAAAGATATTGAACCTGTGTTTCTAGGCACCTCTGCCCGGAGACTTTCAACATCTAGGTTAGGGCTCATATGGTTGTATACCGACTGGAAATAGTCCGCGAATCTCTCTGAAACTTGTTGGGGACATTGGATTATTTTATCGACATTCATAAGTCCAATAGGAGTGCCCCTACCTGATTTTTGTGATCTAATATATTGCCAGAAGTTTTTGGGGTCTTCTTTGATCCCATTTTCAATATCGGATAAATATTTGTTCTTTTTTACAGTCATCTCTTTTTTGAGATCGGATCTCTTTGCAGAAAATAATAAATAGTCTGATTTATTATTAGTAGCTTTGTACTTCCTGCGAAGAGATTCCTTACATTTGATTTTTTCTATAATATTTTTATCGAACCAAACTGGGTAGTTAACATTTGCTTTCGATAATTTTTTTAAAGGTACACATAATTCAAATATACTAAATAATACAGAGTAAAAATATTCCACAGCTTCGTTGACAGATTTCATGTTGTATAAATATCTCCAGTTGAAGTGTGAGAATATTTTTAGACACAGATTAATATTAACGTGTTTAAAATTAAATTTGTTAAAGTTCGAATATAAGTGTCGTCCCATTTGATGACGGTTTGCACGCATTTCACGCCTGCTGTATTGTGTCCTCGCCAGGGTGGCCGAGATTTATGTTGTTGAATGACAGATGGCGCTACGTCCGCCTCATCGAACTTTCATTTATATAGCAGAACAACGTTTGCTGGGTCAGTTAGTATACCATATGATCTCAACTTGTCATCGCAAAATTCAACTAACTGCAACATTCGTTCCATAAATTGATGATAGATTCTTATAAAATAGATTAGCTCTTAACCCAGCATTAAAGAGAAACAAAATCTAAGATAAGAAATAAAATCTCTAGTCTTCAATCACAACACAAATCATTAGCAAGGTATGAAGTAATAACGCAATCATTACGAATTGTTTTGCAATGTAATCCAGTTTTTACAACCTGGTTCAACCTGGTTCCTGGTTTGAAACCTTCTCTAATATATTTTCTATATAAACCTTCTATAATATAAGATATCGAAGTTAATAATAACATAATCTATCCACATTCTCCTTTCGTTCTCAGAATTACGACCGTTCGCGACATTGTCAGTTTTGAATTACAAATTTTCCGACGTCAAGTCCAGTCCCCGCATCTCAAAGAATTCTGTTTGCGACACTTCCAGCCAGCAAAGTAAATCATTTATGTCACAAACAATTCCCAATCAGTTGGGGCTCTATTTATAGAGAACTATTTCAGCAGTTTCAGCTTCTCTTGTGAAAACTTTCTCTATATCCATTGCATTCGCAGAATCCGTTAACGATTTTCGCAGTGTTTGTTTTCAACAGTGGCCTCTCGTAACTTTTCCGATTTTCTCCATTCTCTTCAACGAGTATTTCAAATTCTAAAGTTTCTCATGGAAGAAGAAGATAATACTAATAAACCTAAGCGAATTATGAAACAGAACAAGACATAGAAAAGCTGAAAAGGTAATGGTCGCAACTGGGGATCTTTGTCTTACCGGGATAGTGCCTTAACCAACTCGACCATTGGCCTATTTTTTCATGTCTTTTTTCATGTCGATCTCTTTTTTTGCGTCTTTATTCATTTGTTTGATGCTTACATAGTTTGGGGATTTTTCGACCACCACGCTAGGCACTTGCCCGTGTTATGGTGGGCATGTTATGGTATAATTCAGAATTATCTTCGACTAATTTTTTCTTTTGTGTTTGATTGCTATCTTTTTAATTGATTACAAAGTTCTAACGAATTTATTTGTTACCTAGATAGTGTCAGAGTAAGGATGAAAGTAAATTAAATGCTGTTGAAATGAGATCTCTGAGGCGAATGTGTGGTAAAACCGTGTAAGTATGATCGTGTGAGAACTGTGGATATCCGCAAAGAATGTAAGGCTGATGTAAGCATAATGAGTAAGAATAAGAAAGGGACTCTCAGATGGTTTGGGCATGAAGAGAGAATGAAAGAAGAAAATAGTGTGAGAAGAATATATGACGCAAATGTGAATGGAAGAAGAAGTCCGGGACGCCCGAGGAAGACATGGCACGATCAAGTGAATCAGATACTTGAGTTGGGCCATGTCAAAAGTCAGAATAATAGAAGAGTATGTATAATACGATGTATGAATGTGACTGAGGCAAAGAGTGTGTGCCAAGACCGAGTTGTTTGACGGTCCGTTCTTTCTGCCTATCCCTGCGAGGAAACGGCGTGATGGTTAGTAAGTTAGTTAAATAGTGTCTCAGATAAACATTTCTGATTTTTATTTATATGAGACCCCTATTGATTTGTTTCTAAAATTCTAAATGAATATTCAATTATATCGAAATATATAATTTTTAATAAATTTTGACGGTTAATATACAGGGAGTCCGGGTGTAAAGTGCATTAACTTCGGGAGATGATTCTACATGATAATACAAGTAAAAAAGACAAATAACTTTTTTCGAAATTCAAACTTTTAGGGGTAGTTTTGAGGTAAAAAGATAAAATTAGTCCGGCGTGTACCGCCAGATTTATTTTTTTCCGCTGTTACGATGCGGGTCAATCATAATCGAGTCGGGTGCCCGGCAAGCTCTCAGCAAGTAAGTTCGTACCTCACACTAAGGATTTTTATATGGGAAAAAAATGTTGGAATTTCGGAAAAAGTTGTTAATCTTTTATACTCCTACCATCATGTAGAATCACCTCCCGAAGTTAATGCACTTTACCTCCGGACACCCTGTATACTGCACAAGAGTCCGAACTGCTTCCAACCGTCTGTAGCCAGTGAGACTAAGGAATCCCAAATTGGGGTATGTTGTGACACACAAACTTGTGAGGCTGACGGAAGAGCGGAGGAAAGAATATGTTTTGGATACAGATGGAGAAGTCCTTGCTAATTAGATAAAACCGCTAAAGCCATTTCAAAAAACGTTTTGGGGCGTCAAGTCTTTCATAAGGAAGATACTGGAAGAATCTATAAAATATTCTGGAACGTGCCGTAAATATACAATAATATTATTTTCAATTAATAAATTATTGTGTAATAATGCTAATTAAATAAGTAAAATTTAGTTGTGCACGGGATTTGAACCCGCGGCGCTTGCCTTAATTCATAGGCAAAGGATCGCAAATCGTAACCACTCAACCACAAAGGCCGTCAATGAATCAATCTTGTATTTCACTGTTTGCATCCTCTACTTATGTCTTTATCCGCTGATTTTTAAATCAGATATCATTGAATGAATTGAAATCTTTAGTTGTGGGAGATTTGATTGTCTGTGGTTGACATCAAATCATTTTGAATCAAATCACATCATAATGTATAACATATGAACTTCCTTGTGGGAGTGTTTCATGATCCAATTATAGGCCTAATTTAGGCCTATATTTTCAGTACAAAACTGTGTTTTGCAGTGATTACGGAATTTAAATGGGGTGGCGATGTACAATTTCACGAACCAAGTCAAAGTCTTGTTTACAATCAAATTTGTATGGAAGGCACTTCTGGTGTTATATTCTTTATTCTATGTCGTTTGTCTTGTAATGGGCGGTTCGGGCGGGAGGACCAGCCATTAGGGCCAGATAAGTATGATTGCTTCTTCAGCAAAGAAGGGTCGCAGGAACAGACTGTGATGTCACAATCCGGAACTTTTTAGTTTTGCTGAGTTTATTTGTGCATGTCGTAATTATTGAGGTTACGTAAATAAAAAAGGATACTTTTAAGATAGGTTTTTTTGGAATTAGTGGCCGACTGAGTAAATGCGTGGAGTTCAATAATAAAGGGAGTAGGTGGAAATCGAAAATACTGGAAGTGTTTAACTCTTTATTTTTTTAACCTGATGAACGCGGCTGTCGCATATGTGATCCATCGCTATCTGCGCACACGGATGTCTCATATGTGATTCATGATGTATTATTAAAACACATGCTTTGCACCAAAACATGCCACATATGTGTACATACAAGGATAGAATGTGTTGAAAAGGCCAATATTGAAAAGGTTAACATCTGCTTCTGTAGATGAATCCTGCCGTCATTAACTATGCCATTTTATCAACGATTTTTAATTTTTGATTGAGGCAACTAATTAGAACTGAACATGTCACTTTAATATCCAATAAATCGCAAAATATTAAGAAATATTGCCATTTTGTTTTTTCAATTGAAATTTTGTAATTCAATAAGCAAATTTTTAAGATAACGTTAATTTTTAAACCAATGTTTTACACCCCGCTTTTTTGCCGGAAGACTATGTATATATGCAATATATCAAATTCTTTTAAATCTAAGACGATTTGTATACAAGCTAAATACTGCATGAAATGTTTCAGATTTACATATTATTATGTAAATGTATTTTTCTGTGCCTTAAAAAGTTTTCACCGATTTTTTAGTGAAGTAACTTCAAAATTTTCTCATTGGCTTTAACCACACCAACCAATATGTTACTCCAATTTATTTCATCATTATATTTTCATTATATTTTCGAGACTCCATTACTTATCAACAGCATTAGAACTGATGAGGTCACCATAATAAAAAATGTTAATAGAGGTCAACTGAATCAATTTCATGTGCGATTGGTCGTAATAAATAATTCCATAAGGGGAAATGTTAAGACTTACGAGTAGAAATATAATTGCTAACTAACCACAGTTTGTAGAGAGTATGGACCTCGAAACAAATGGTTCTTGACACACACTCCTTGCTGCATTGACGTTCACACATCATCTCAAGCATTCTGTTTTGAAAAAAATTACCTAATGGAATTTATTGCATACTTATTTGAGCATAAATTATTATTTGAGAACGGATTTCCTCACCAAAAACAAGAGCCCATTTCTCTTAGAGAGAAAAGTTTTTTTTTTCTTTTTTAAAGTAAACTGTGTAACATGTAAAAACGGTATGTATATTATTTGCAAAAAATACATATACGAAGCTGAAGTACTACTAAGTTATTCAAAACCATGTGATTTTGGTTTGAAAATTAGATCGCTTAGAAATATTTTAGATACTTTAATTATTAAATACTGCGAGGAGAACATTTTTAATAAACGAACATATATTAAAATTATAGTTACGTACTATAATTTTAATTATGCAATTATAATGTTCTCCAAAATAACCTTGACAGAATCTCATCCTCTCGAAACAAGGACATACAGAAACCATTCCTTCGTTCCGAATGCAATTATTAATGTTCTCAAAAGTTGTCTTGATAGAATATCATTCTTGTGATATCTTGATGGAAACCATTCCTTAGTTAAGAATATTATAAACTAAATGTGCAATTTGGCTGTCCTGAAACGGGAAACCTTCCCAGTTGGTTTTTTGTTTAAATATCAAAATCTCTTACTTACGAATCCCTTTTCGGTTATGGTTTTGTTGTGTAATGCTGAAAATTAAATTCTTTAGAAAATAATCGTAAATATTTAAATAATTATGTCTGAACTTTGCAATATAGAATAAAACATGCTTTTTTACGATATTTTTTTAATAAAATAGGCGGCTGGTTTAAACGGGATCTTAAACCTTATCGCTATCCACCTAAGGAGCGTTGTTGTTAGCGGTCTGAACCCGAATTTTACACGACGCGACGTGGTGCATTAAATAAATAATAAAAAATAAAAATGAATGTTTTGGTAGGTTAGGTTAATTCTTGGGTTAATAGTTAGATTAGGTTGGGTTAGATTTTTCGAACCTTTCCTGAATAGTTAAATTACTGGCTTATTTGAGAAATAAATATGTCGTGTTGACCAAATAAATCTGGTGGAATGATAGATTTATGACACAAAGTTTCCTGGGAAGTTTTCCTCGTTGAAAGTGTATAAAAGTTTCCCATTCAATTCTCCCAACGGAAAGGGATGAATGTTAAAACCCTCTCTCATTCCACACAAAGCGACAAGTTAGTAGAAAAACATCCCAAATATAATTAGAATGGGTGAACAGAAGCGACCGGACCCGGTTTCACTCAAAATGTTAATTCATTGTATCAAAAGAAAAATATTTTGAACAGTTGGAAATAAACGATTATTTTATGAAAATATGCATGAATTAAATTTGCAATATATTTTGGATAAATTTTAGCCCATACTCGTATATGTATATTAAACATTGGCAATGAATAATAAGTAAGAAATATTTACTTTATTTAATACTTTATGGACACTTCTCGTCTTTGCGTGTAATACCTTAATGTTTTTTTTTGGCACGCGTGTTATTTTACTAATACTTTTTGTTTCACCAATATTGTTAAAATCAATAACCAGCTAGCATCGCCCTCTGTGGAATGAAACTTCTGAATACTTTGGTTCTGTACTTAATAGCTGAAAACGTAGCTTTTTTGGGTGAACCAATCAAGCTATATGGTCAAGCAGATTTCTCCGTTGCCAAGCCTGGAATTATATGACATATTTTGACAGCTGCGTGTTTTGTTTTCATGGTGTTGGTTTTTTACCTTGTTTATAAATACAATAAAATTCTATTTTTCATAAGAAAAACTCTCTTTTTATAACTTTTGAAGGTTATTCCCATCAATGGGAAGATGATAACAATAATAATCTAAACTAAAATATGAAAGAGAACAAGACACAGAAAAACAGAAAAAGACAATGGTCGCATCTGGGACTCGAACCCAGACCTCTCGTCTAACCGGGACGTGCGCGTTAACCAATTTCGCTATTGCCACCTTTTGTCAAACCGTCATATTTGTCAATCTCATATTTCAAATTTTAGAATTAACAATATTATTTTCAACTGATTCTTTTTCCATATTGCGGGCAACTACCATTTTTGTTGGAAACAATCATTCTAAGAATTGGTTTGTAATCAGGACCCAACGGGATTTGTGAAAATAAATTAGAATACTTATTTTGACCCGAATGTTTTACTGATTATTTGTTACCTTAAAATAAATGTCGATCTTTTGGAATAAGATGGTTACGTCTCTTGCGGTAACGTCATGCGATAATAGGATCTATAGTAAGCTACTTTAGAGTTCATCGAGTTACCGCAACAGATGGAACCTTGTTATTCCAAAGGGTCGATAGGTTATTGAATGAATTTTTAATCGTTTTTGTTAGAACTTGTGGACTTTTTGTGAAATACATTTTCTACTCAGTTCTTAAAATAACCGGTGATGACATTACTTAATAACGGAAAACTTGCCTTTAAAAATCATGTGTAAGTATGGTTAAAATGAACTTAAGTCGGATTTATGGCCGACTTGACTATAACAGCGCTGAACCGACATGTAGTAGTCTAATAAGTAAGACGGTTAAGGCGTCGTATCCCCGCTCAAAAAGAAGAAGATGGAGAGATGTGTAATTACGAATGTTGGAGAGAGCGCACTAATATTTAAAACGATAGAATTGAAGCGAAAATTGTGAAAATGTTTAATAAAATACGACTGGTTTAAAACAGAGCAAAAATCTCTAGAGGGCTGTCTAAAACAGCATTTAACAGCATTTAACAATATGTGAATTTTTCATACGTATAACTTGTAAAATAACTGAAACGAACGTGAATATATGTTCGGAGCATACTTTGCGATTTTTTTCTATCGAGGGAATTTCATATAATTTCCGTTTCGACGTGGGGTATGTATAGATATTATCTTTAAAAACAATATATATTTTTTTAAGAGCTTCAAAACTTCAAATGTTTAAGGGAGATTTGTAAGAAATCGGTAGACATTCGGGTAGCGGCGGCTTATGTAGGTTTGAAAGAATTTGAGCGAAATTTGAATGGTTTTGTAAATTTGCTCAGTTTGATTGTTATTTTTGGAGATTTATTTTATGGAAACATTTGAGGAAGAGATTCCCGCAAAAATAAACCCCAAAGTTAATAGACTTCCAAACATCTAAATAAATAATATGGGAAAATCCTTCGGGAAATCTTGTCCCCAAACATTTTGCTGACGTCATTCGGTAAAATCGCAAGTCTTGGATTTCTAGAAATAAGCCAATAGGCCGCAAGGTGGCCTCGGAGACCGGAATCGATACCCGAAGAATTTAAAATTCATAACATTTACTTTAACTATGTACAAACTTAAGTTTAACCGATTTTAAAACCACATACAAAAAAAAACATTTATTTTTGACAGCATGTTCAAAGCAAATTGGTTTCATCTCCTTTGTGGTTATCTAGTTTATACTCTTTTTCAATTCATTTTTTTCTAATTGAACAATTTAACTAACTCACCGTCAGGCTGTTTCAGGGAAGGGGTATGCAGAAAGGAAGGACCGCCAAACGACTCAGTTCTGGCACACACTTTTATCTTCAGACACATTTATTCATCGTCTCATTCAAACACTTCTTTTATACTGACTCTTGACGTAAAAGACGATATGGTTGTTTGTTAATATATATTAATTTTCCGAGCGGGAGTGACTACTGCCGCCCCGGGAAGTGGTTCGCTATGTTTTGTGATTTAGCAGGGGTGCCCGGGTTCATGGGTTGAGGTTTATCTAGGTCTGGCGGCGAATGACCTGGACACACTGAACCCCAGATTCTTACCATTTTCCTCATACCATTTTCCTTCTAAGGATTTCCTATCTTTCATTTGCTTAAAAAGCCCCCTCACACAGCATCCATAAAATTAAATAGGCCCTGAGGGAAACTCTTTTTCTCAGGAACTCGTGTGTGGAACTATTGTTTAATTTTAAAAAAAAACCAATAAAGTAATATGTTTTAAAAACCGGGCAACAAAAGATTAAATTATTCCTGTTTACATTAGTATTATACCTTTTACTTTAGTTGTATAAGAAATCTGCGTAAAATATCGTTACGAGAAGACTCTAAATATCAAAGGTCGGGGTTTATTTTCTACAACAGAGACAAAAGCAACAAAATAACGTCCGGAAAACCTAAGCGTAGATTGGGGATAAATAAAACCCGACAGCTCTCAAGGAAAAAAGATAAAACCCGACATCAAAGAATCCGACTGAAGATTAAAAATTACAATTGTGAAGTGGAAACAGTGCAGATTTTCTTCTCTGGGAGGAGTTTAGACGGATCCCCCGCAAACACCCCACCTCTTGCTCGTCTCCTTCCCCTCCACGCTTTCTGCTACAGTGCTACGTGCCGCACATCCCCTTGTAGTATTTTCATCGATCTGCAAGCAAAGGCGGCAGACTTCTAGTATTCTCGTAGAGTCTCTAAAACGGTGGCGGATCTTATTAATTTTATTTTGGTGATATAAAGGGTCCACGTTCTTGGTAAGACCTATCATTTGTTATGAAAATAAGTTTAAAGTTTTAAAAAAATTGAAATTCGGTTCATTGAACAAAAAAGGCCTTAAGGTGATTTTATGAAGAGACGCTATTTATCGTTTCACAAAGTTTCAAATAATAACAGTACTAAAGAAGTTTCCACTTCAAAAGTGTATCTACTCTTAAAATATGTAAATAGGTATTTATATTTCCACCGGCCCTAACCGGTTTCAGGGCTTCTGATCTATCTACTAAGCTACCGCATCAATTTTCAGATCTGGCGAGTTTCTCTACTACATAATGGTATTTTAATAAAAAATGTTATCAATTTTTAAATAAATTATGTGTTCTATTTTTTGTCTGTTAAAATAGCTACAGACATTACTGAACAAAATAAACTGATCGAAGCATGTTATTGGCGTGTTTGTGTTTCCAAATCAAAGTCACTGTTTAATTCGGATAAAATTGTACGAAAATCTTTCATGAACCAATGATCGATTTTATAGGCAAATCTGAGACCTAGAAAAAAGGTTTTATGTAAATTGGTGACAGCAGTTTTTTTTGCTAATTAGCTAAGGTCATACTGAAAGAATGCTTGAATCTATAAAATAACGAATATACATACTCGTATATACATAGAGACATAACAAAAAATGTTCATTTGCGAGCTTTAGCGTTACGAAATTTTCTTCCTTGTTTCGGTTTCAAGGTCATCACAAATATTCTTAGCACCCAACTTCATTTCCGTTGTGGGCTAGTAAGCTTGCAAACTTTTTTTGAAATTAAATCCACACAGGAGTTCCTGCGAAAAATAATTCCCCTCAGAACCAATGACATCTTTGGAGATGCTGTGTGGAGAGTCTTTTTATGAAATAAAAGAGAGGAAGTTTTGGGAAGGAAAAGGGTATTAGAGGTGGGTAGGAATATGGGGGCCAGTGTGTCCAGGAGTGACGGACGTATGAATCCGTCCCTCCCACTACGTTGTAAGGCGATGTTCCGAGATAGTACGGCTGGAGAAGTTAGAAGGACTTCCTCAACCATTCTCTCCCAGATTGGTAGAGAATGGTTGAGGGAGTCAGCTGAAGACTCGGACAAACCTCACTCCATGAACCCGGGCACCCCTGCTAAGTTACCAAATGTAGCGAACCACTTGAACCACTTGCGAAACACATTATGACCTATGGCAGAGGCGTTGGTTATCCAGTAAATGGTTCCCGGAGAGACGGTACCCATACCCGCCTCCCAAATTAAATTGTCAAAATTAGACTACTACTCACCAAATTGTTTGTTCCAATCGATTAAATTTTACAATAAAAATATTAATTTCCAAAGAAGTTTCGTGAAAAACCCCCAAACCACTCAAACAAAAATACAGTTTGAATATTTTTATTTTATTTTTAAATAACGACTAATTATTTATTATTAAAACAATCAAATGATTTATTAAAGTTGAGACAAACCTTTTAAAAGTGTTAACTAATAGTGTCAACCACTTTTTTCTGTGTTGTCAACCCATCCCCGGACGCAAGAAGCCTACACGGGAAACATTTTAGAAGCCCGCTACGAATACTGCACGTATACCGTATATGTTCTGCGTCCACCTACGGCTGCTACGCCGTTCACAGTTCACATCGCCTACGCCGCGCCGGCGGCCCGCTCGTAGCTCGTAGAGGAGGTACGTGAGCGGCCGACGGGGACCGACCGAGCGTCGGCCGAGCTTATTGTCTGACGGCCAAAAGAACGCGTAATAAATGCCTAAATGCTCGCGCACAGCCTTCCTAAAGGCTACTGACTACCTATTTTAACAATTCCGACTGGACGCTAAGCATGTCCCCTACGAAAATCGATTAAAATAATTTGGTAAGTGCGTGACATGTTCTGTTATTTGTACAAACAAGGACACGTGTCGCGTTCTTAAGTGGACTTTGTTGAAAAGCGTTTGTCAATAGCGAGGAAGTTAAATATGTCTCCACTTTGTCAACATTCCAAATTATTCAGAGCAGTAGATACTCTAGGTAGCACCCAGTTAAAGGATTACCATTCAGAATCCAAAATTTTACTAAAAATGGCTTTCGTCGTTTTTGATGACTAGAATTGAAGAGCCAGGTACTTCTCAATCTTCCCTTTTTCCATCTCCTTATTCTACATAGCCTCTTGTCTTATATTATGATAAAACGAATATGAAACTTTATTCCACTTAATTTTATTTGACCATAACCGGTTTCAGCTCGTTAGAGCCAACTTCAGACTGGTACAAATAATTCTTAGTCTACATAAGATATGGGGGAGGGAGAGAGGGGTGGTCTACAAGGATTTTAATCAATTATATTAATTATATTTGTTGTTTTAGACTGTCGAATTTCTAAATATTTTGGTAATTCCAGTAAGCCAATTACCTTGGGTTTGTAGCTCACTTCAATGATGAGAAAAACCTTACAAGTAATATGAGTTACTAATGACCTAATTTTATTGTCAAATCGTTATTATATTTATAAAGTATGGGATTTTTGTATTGCATTTTGAAGGGACACATGTTTATATTGGAGTAGGAATGGTCTAAAAAATACATATTTTAATTTCAAAATTATTATGAAAATTATACTGGATACAAAAGCGGGGAATGAATTTAATTGCTTTATCTTTACAAAGTTACTTTTTGATGCTATAGTTCACTGGTTTCTGAAAGTTGGAATTCCCGTGCGGCATTCACATAAAAATACAAATCCAAATCTAAAGCCAGGTCCATGGCTAAAATGCACAACTCCTGACTCTGGGTTCAGAGGTCAAAGTGTAACAAAATAAATTGTTTATTTGACAAACTTGTTTGAAAAGTACTTCTTCTGTTATGAAAATATGAATCCATTAAATATTAACACAAGACAATAATTTTAATAAATTAAACCGTTTTCAACCAAAGGAGAGACATTAGTATCATGTACAAATCAATCAATGTATTACCTGTGCGTGCTATTATGTGGCAAAAAAATTGTATAACAGCATATATCCGGCAGTCCATATAAAACAATGGTGGATCATACACCCGGTTCTTACAAAATAAAGAAATGAAAGTACCTGTATTTCAAAACAAATATGGTCAAAGAACCCTAGAATATATTTTAACATTAATATTTAACAAATTGCCACACGAATTTAAAGAAAATTGCTCTAAAAACAAATTCTCACTAATGTTAAAACCATGGGTATTTGGGAGTAACCTTATGTATTAAGATTATATTTTGCTCACTCTCACCATGTACTAATTTGAAATTATGTTATTAATTACTAATGTATGGCTGTTATTATGTTACTAATGTGTTGTGCACGTGTCGTGTAATGTGTCACGGTGTCGAAACTCGTAGTACAAGCGGGAAACTGGCAAATCTACATCACATTCGGAGTAGATTTGTGACATAACTTTTTTGATTTGAGCTTTCGTTTTCGAGTAAATCAGGTCCGAAGTTGGAATTTTTTTGGTTAAATTTGAAAAAACAATTTCACTAGGGGGTTGATTTCAGCTGTGTAATGTCTTATAAAATGCATCGAAGGGTAAACCGGGCTCAAATTTTTTTTTAATCCTTTAGTTGCCGAAAAAATGGAAAAATATTAAAAAAAATAATTTTAAAATCGAAATGCTAAGATACTCAGATCGAAAAAATAGGGTTTTTGGGTTCTCTACGTGATGTAGATTCACCAGTTTCCCGCTTGAACTACGAGTTTCCGGAAACGTTGTATACTCAAATGTCTTATGATATTTAAAAAATATATTTTCTTATTCCACTACTTTTCACCATAAAATACTCTCTCTGTATTATTATGAACATTACATATCACAATGTTTAAAGTGTATATATGTTTATAGTTAATTTGTTATGTTGTTGCTACGCTGATGCGTTTTGGATTATTTCATGTATTGTTTTAACTAATCTGTGGAACTAATCTCCAGCTGACAAGCTACTTGCGATAGCTAAGCTGGTATAAATTCCCATTGTTTGTAATCTTTATACAATAATAAAAAAATTAAAAAAATCTTCTCTCATTAAGCCCGTCTGCCACCACTGCCTAAAACATTGATTTTGTAACCGAAATACATTGGTATTACCTACCTAGGTGAAATGGTAAGACAGTTTTGACGCTTATCCATTTCCCAATGAATATTATGTTTTTTTGTTAAACATCCTTTTTAGTGAAATGTATTTTTAGGGTTTACGTGCTGGGCATGATGACATAAAATGTCTTACTACGCCACTTTATGGATTGTAAAATCTTAGAACTACAATGAGTTCACTCGGAAAGGCTGCAACATGAAACTCAAAAGTCGTTAAAACTAGTAGCCGACCATAAAATTTAGTACAGGCATAGTGAGATAGTCATGAATACTACTTAAATAACGATACTTGAAGTTTTCCTCTGTTTTAAAACCACTCGGACCCATAGACTTGTTTTCACGAAAATATAAATGAGAATCGAAACGTAACGTGCAGTTGTTCTTGCTTTGTTTAGTGAATTTCCCAGTCACCCCTTTTGTCACTTTCATCCTGGTCACTACTTAATTCTGACACCCTAATTTTCTCAACGGTGTTTCCACGTTTTTTTATTGCTTAAAAAAAAGCAAAAAATTATGATAATTACAGCATTTTTATTTTATTTTTATATTGACGAATAAATTTTCTACAGCGAGTCAAAGTTTCCCATTTTTGAATTACCGCCAAAACGATAATTTCGACGCTCACTGACGGTGTTAATTTATGCTGGCCCAGCGCAGCGACGCTTGTGACGTCACATTCCGATTTTCAAACCATGGGCCGTTTGGATTTTGTCAGTTTTAGACCGTTTTTAAAATCAATAATATTGAATGAAAATATGTAAAATAAATATTTTTAGTAGGACGATTAAAATCAGAAAAATGCTCTCGTTTGTGGAAATACCCCAATAGGGGCGCTAAATATCACTGGCTTCAGGCTTTCAATTTGGGAGGCGGGAATGGGTACCGCCGCCCCGGGAACCTTTTTTGGATAACCAATACCTCTGCCATAGGTCACCCCAAGTAGTTCGATACGTTTGGTGATTTAGTGCCCGGGTGGCGTATTTACAATCCCTAACGCGTTTGAGTCGCTTTAAATTTTCAATATCAAAATTTAAATATTTAGAAATAAAATTATTAATTTCTAATATACACATTGGAAAGATTATTTTATGTAGATTTTAGAACATTTTTTTGTTTTTGCAAAGTGATAAAAATTATCAATATAGAGGTATATTTACAATATATGGGAATAATATTAAAATTTAAATATTTAGAAATAAAATTATTAATTTCTTATACACACATCAGAAAGATTATTTTATCTAGATTTTAGAACATTTTTTGTTTTTGCAATGTGATAAAAAATAACCAATATAGAGGTATATTTAAAATGTAAATTGTCGTTACCGTGACTGAATCGGTATAGGTTTTGTAAATACGCGCCCGGGTGCATTAGGTGAGGTTTGTCTGGTCTTGAAGGCGGATGACCAGGACATACTAAACCTCAGATTCCTATCCACCCCCTAAGCCCTTTTCCTTCCCAGAACTCTCCTCTCCTTCCTTTCCTTATAAAAAAACGCTCAACGCAGCATCCCCAAAGATGTCATCTTCTGTTTCGAGCTCATTTAAATAAAAAAAGTATGGCATTGTTTTGTCATATCTAATCATGAACATAATACTTTTCATTTGTGATTCGGTCTGATAAATGTTTTTGATATTTGAGTTCCGCAAAATTGTCCCAACTTTTTCCAACCTCATATATGATATTCACAATTAGGGTGTGTCATGAGGTTAAAAGTATTGGGGAGGAAAAAAAGACGTGAATTGGAAAGTAGGGAAATATCTGGCTTTTCAAATTTAATCACCAAACACGGCAAAAGCTATTTTATGCGGCGAGATTAAAAGTATCTACAACTCTGAAACTGGCTTCAAATATGTTCATCTAGGTATATTATTATTAACTATTAAATTGTGAAATAACACACATTAAGAACATAAAATCTACTTTCGGATGCCAGGATTTGGTAACAACTCAAGCACGGAGGTCGTCAGAATGCTTTAAAGAAAATTGTACAAAAAAATGCTTTACTGGGTAATGAACAAATATGTATGTAAAAATGCACCATCGAATAAAACATGTTAACGTTCGTAAAAGTGCTTCATTGAATAACGTAAAAAAATATTATAAGAACACATCAAATAAATAATGAAAAATGCTTCATCAAACAAGATTTCTATGATAAACATTTGTAAAATACTTCATCGAAAAAGATGTCCTTGATAAACATTTGTAAAAATGCTTCACCAAATAGGTTACCCGTCATGAATATTTGTAAAAATGCTTCATTGAATGAGGTAACTATGATAAAAAATTATAAAAACGCTTCATCGAATAAGGTACCCAAAGGTCTAGTTTTTGCACTGATAATTCGTGGTGGAATTCCATTGTATTAGAATTTGAAATTAAAACACTTTTGTACTTTCTTCCACTAATTTATATTTCACCAGGACCGGTTTTTAGGTACATACAGGTAATTATAAAGTTTATTATTTAAATTATGAATGATGTTACATATTAAATAGATATTTTTACTTCAAATGGTTCTACATGAATTTATATAATTTAAAAGGTTTGTGATTATTGATATTTTATTTTGGTAAAGTTGGGTTATTACCTCCTTGTTGACTATGATATTTATTATTATTAGGGTTCTCCGTGTATTTGGGTTATTACATTTTTAAATTACATACTTATATTACATACTTTTTTACATTTAAATTACATACTTAAATTTTACCTCAGAGAGCAGTGGGGTAATTTAAGTATGTAATTTAAAAATGTAATAACCCAAATACACGGAGAACCCTAATAATAATAAATACCATAGTGCATCAATATTTGTCAATTAAGCCCTAAGCAACAAGGAGGGAATAACCCAACATTACCAAAATAAAATATCAGTAATCACAAACCTTTTAAATTATATAAATTCATGTATATTCTTTTGAAGTAAAAATATCTATTTAATATGTAACATCATTCATAATTTTAATAATAAACTTTATAATTACCTGTATGTACCTAAAATTAACAAAATAACTTATAATACCTTCAAATTAACTAAAATAGAAATATTCATTATATAGAGACAATGTTGTGTACCCCTGCCTAAGTGTGTGTAAATACCGTAGCATAAGAATTTCAACTATCAGTCTGAAAATGTCCGTAATAGGATGAAACCGGTCCTGGTGAAATACAAATTAGTGGAAGAAAGTACAAAAGTGTTTTAATTTCGAATTCTGTACCCAAAGGTATTAAAATTTAAGAGACGAGATATCCGCAGTTTTTACTGGTTGGGACTCTTTACTATTTTGTTAACCAATACCTACTACTGCACACCTTCAAAAAATCATATACTTTCTGTATTCTAACTATTCCCGTTAGGAAGTAATCCGCCGACAGTCAGGCGGACACCATAGCATATCTCTTATATTTGAACATATTTGACGGTAGGTACCTATTGGGTACATTTATAAAAAAGCTTCATTGAATAAGCTACGATATTTTTGTCCTAAATAATTGAATTAAATCGTTGCTCAAAATATTGCTAAAACTGTTTTTTTTATTTTTTTTTTTATTAATAAATTTTTTTGTTACACAAAAAACATTTCTTTTGATAAGAAGTAAAAAAATGGAACTATAAAATTAAATATGTAGCTTAACGATAAAAAATAATACAATTTAACAACAAAAAAAAGACATTACAATAGTATACATATATGGATGGTAACAAAAAAAAATCCCACATAGGCATCGCCAGTTCGTGGGTATACTTAAGTTTTTTTTTAATGCAGTTAAGATACAACACAGCAAATTAAACTTTAAATTAGTAAATTGAAACATAATTATGTTTTAACATATTTATAGAACAAATAATTCCGTATTTAAAAAACTAAAGTTAAGAAAAAAATATATATATATACATGAAAAACAAAAAAGGTTAAATAAAAATTTGGGATTTGTAAAGTTATAACAGGTAAGATGTTATAGCAGGTAGGTATTTGTGTCATTTGTAGTTACCCAAGTCTTTATTAATTTTTTGTATATGCTGTAAGAGGATATGTTTTTAAATTTAATTTCTATAGTCTGATACAGTGCATTATAGATTTTTGGTGCAATGAAAAAAGCATGTCTTTGCGCAGGC
Source organism: Limnephilus marmoratus (assembly GCA_917880885.1). Taxonomy (NCBI): domain Eukaryota; kingdom Metazoa; phylum Arthropoda; class Insecta; order Trichoptera; family Limnephilidae; genus Limnephilus; species Limnephilus marmoratus. The sequence goes on from OU862909.1 coordinate 25,135,960, forward strand.
CCACTTTTGCATAGGGGAACCTCAAATGCATTATTTACTCTACTACTGGAGCGTTTTTCGTTTTTTGTAAAATATACATTTCGTGAAAATATATATTTCAGATATTGCATACAGTTGATTTTTCTTATATCTAAGAGTTCAGCTTCTTGGAATAATTGCAAGGAGGGGTAGGTAAAATCTTTATGCAACATTATTTTTATTATTAATTTTTGAGTAATTTCTAGTTGCTTAATATGGGTATCATAAATACCCCCCCGTCCAATTATTCCATAAGATATTGATGATTGCACCAATGCATGATATACCAGTTTCATTCTTTTAATATCAACTATGTTATTTAATCGTTTAAAAATGTAAGTCAAATACCTAAGTTTATTTACAAGGTTTTCTACGTGATTTGTCCATTTTAGTTGGCTGTCTATAATAATTCCTAGGTATTTAACTGTGTTCCCCGAATTCTTTTCTATACAGTTAGAACACAAAACAGGGTTGCAAGAATTGTTGTGAAACCTTATATTTAGGTGAGTTAAGGGTGCCGCCCTTTTGGTATTATAGAATGGAATATACATAGTTTTTTCACAGTTCAGAGTTAGGAGGTTTTGGTTTAGCCATTCTTTGACAATGGATGTGCACTTATTTGCGTTTTCAGAGACATCTTTCCATGATTTACCATGGACTGTGATAGCAGTATCATCAGCATACGAGAATAGTTTTCCCGGAATACTGATATTACATAGGTCATTGATATAAATTAGGAACAATAATGGACCGATAACTGTACCTTGTGGAACCCCATGTCTCACATATTCTGGTTTACTAATATTATCACCAATTTTTGTACATTGTCTGCGATCAAGTAAATAATTTGTTAATAGTGACAGACAATTATTTTTAATTCCAATATTATATTCAATATTTATATTCCAATATTGTTTTGTCACCTTCGCCAACAGCTGAATGAAAACTATAATCTATAAAATAATGAAGAAAACTAAGAATGCTTCCTGATAAATTTGAAAGGAAACAAATATTCCATTTAGACATTCCTGTCTCACACATGATTGTCATCATTAGCCATGGTGGAACACAGTTTTGTATTGGAAATTTAAGGTCCGATTGGCCAAGTATTTGGATCATAAAGCAGGCCCACAAGGCAATTCTTGTATTCTTTTTTATTGAAAGCTGTAATCCTTAATTAGTAAAACTAAACTTCTGCTAAGAGTTACCTACATTTTGAAAGTCAACATATAAATTGAAAGTCTGGAAACTTCCCAATTCTTTAAATTAAGTGGAACAATCAGAGAACTCTTAATTCAATTCCGACAGAATGAATTTCCCCATTCATCTTAATTTCGCTGTGACATAACACATTTGGCGAGAAGCGGAAGATTCATATTAAGTGATAATCCAGTAACTGATCTTGTAGAGAAAAAAAACCCGTAATTGTAGAAAAAAAACTAAAAGGCTCCACGCAATCTCATTTCAATTCTGACGTTGAAATATATATAGAAGAACAAACTAGGGATGGCGCTTCTTCATTTATCTCAATGAATTATGTTTGAATGCTTTTTCATGCCATTTTTCGCAGTATCGCAATTTCTCCATCTTTTGAAACTGCTGAATATATTGAAACGTAAGCAAAAAAATATTGTTTTACGATTGTAGGCTTTTGGTATTTATTCATTTATGTACAATTGGATAATAAATAAAGTAGATATAATGAATTAAAATTAATTATACTCTCAGAATCTCTCTCAACTCTCAAGGCAAGATAGAGGGTCACCGAGGGCCTGGTAGGAGACAAACGTCTTGACTGCGAAATGTACGAGAGTGGACCGGCATTAGAAGTATGGAGGAGCTATTCCGGGCAGCGCATGACATTTTCCAGAGTGATCGCCAACGAGCTATTCCGGGCAGAGAGAGACATTTTCCAGAGTGAACGCCAACGAGCTATTCCGGGCAAAAAAGAGACATTTTCCAGGGTGATCGCCAACGAGCTATTCCGGGCAGAGAGAGACATTTTCCAGAGTGATCGTTAACGAGCTATTCCGGGCAGAGAGACACATTTTCCAGAGTGATCGCCAACGGGAAGTGAAAAGGGCACATCAAGAAGAAGAAGATACTCTCAGAGAGAAGGTTAGTTTGCTACTTAAAATTGTTGATGGTATTATAGACAGCCCTACTTTACAGCCCTGATTTATTCCATGGTGACCGCATAAATCAACAATAAGCAACTTCATCACCTCCTTTGAAAAGTCATTAAAAGTGATATAATTTTTTTTTTTTAATTATTTAAATAGGTTATTGTTAGGTTAGGTTACGGGCTATTTTGTTTTACATTGCTTTTAATGATTTTTAAAAGGGGTGTTACCAACTAGAAATACTCGATCAAAAATTATTTTTTAACAACATTATCAGGACCGAGTCATTCAAATACATGCTTATAAATAGATTGCATGCAGTTGGCAATACTTTCTCGGAAATAGTAGAAGTGTTCAATTGCACGGAATTTAGTAACAAGAATGCCATAATGTTAGACTCATAAATAAACACTAATATTGGCTTGTATTATTCTTTTGCATGGGTTCTATTTTACAATTGCTTTAAAACAATTATAGAATACTATTTCTTCTTCTTCTTCTTCTTGTACCCTGTCCGTTCAACGGACGTTGGCCATCATGTTGGCTATGCGGACTTTGTTTACTGCGGCCCGGAACAGCTCCATGGTGGACTGGCCAAACCACTGTCTCAGGTTTTTCAGCCATGAGGTTCTCCTTCTTCCAGGGCCCCGTCTTCCGGCAATCTTTCCCTGCATTATGAGATGCAAGATCTCGTACTATACTTCTATACTTTTCCACTAAATTATTATATGTATGTCAAATGTTCGTAAAAGTCGAAATACGAAGAAGGTTGACGTGACCCTTTGGTTCTGAATGGAAAACAACTGAACATTTCAGAATATAAACCTAAGAATTCAATTTTCACTGTCGGAATGATTAGAAAACTGTATAGGTAATGCAGGAAGTCAAGTAATTATTAAAACTATTACAAATTCTCAGCAAATTCATTGCTTTGGACTTATAACTTTTCCTGATTATACATGGTGTAAGGAGATCTGACCTGAGTACCTGACTTACTTTAAGAGGGCATTACCAGAGAAAACCGGAAATACGTCATTTTCAAAAAAGTTTTTCGACGTATTGACTCTTTTCCACAAAAAATTATAAATTGATTTCGAAAGATTGTTCCTTTATCTAGCATTCGTATGTAATAAATTTTGAGAAAAATTTTTAATTTTTAGTATAATAAGGTTATTCCATAGGTCGTTGGCAGATTTGTTCAATTTTCAAAAAAGTTTTTGTATTATACCACACCCATTTCAAAGAATAAAATCATGCAGTAAAATAAATCAATACATTATCTAGCAAACGTATGTTTTAGAATTTTAATTTTAGTTTCAATAAAATCATTAAAAAATATGTACGTACATGTGTTTCTTGGCGAAAATTGGTCCGTTTGTGTATTTATTTGCGCACTTACAAACTAATATATTTCAGATTTTTTTAACATTCTTATTAAATTTAGACATTATTAAAAAAAGATAAATACTTATAATCAAAAAATAACTACAAAAAGTACATTATTTTAATAGTTTTATCATCACGCCTTTCAGCATTTTTGGATGAAGGTATAAATTAAAGCTAATTTGAATTGAAATAAATTCCATATAGAGTTATAATTTTAAAAAGCTGGTACGGAGAATAATTAATCTTTCTCATTGTAACCGCCCTGCACGATCGTAAGAACAACTTTCGACGAAATGTGGATTTTCGTCCGCTGGCTGGTTAAACGCTCTTAACCAGTGATCCCTGTGTTTATTTGGACTATATAATAAATGTACCTAGTTGGTATTTTGATATCCGCTTCCCTTTTTTCATTATTTTTTTTTACAAAAAACAAAAAAATTCCATTAGATGTTGGACAGTTGGGATCACGGTGGGGAGGTTGGGCGGTTACTCGGCTAAAAGAGAACATATTGTGTGTTCAAAAATTTGAAAAACATAAATGTCATCCAAGATCGAAATTTCTTTAATATTTTTACGCCAAATAAAGTCGGCAATCACTTGTGAAAGTAAGTGAGATAACAACCTCTATACTAAAGTAACATGTTAATGGTGTATTCTTCTGAATACCTCCGTGGTCAAAGTTAAGGCTCTCGACTAGCATTCCGAAGGTTTGAATCCCGGCGTTCACAAATGAATTTTATTTGATTGATTTGTAATATTTTACAATAGATTTGAAATAGTGTATAATATATTTCAATTCAAATTTGAAATGGCTTTAGCCATGTTTGGTGACCAGATCTGAATAACCAGGTACTTCTCCGCCTCCTTCTTCCCGATCTCCTTCCCCTACCCACTATCTTAAGCCTTACCCCAATGGATGAAGCCATAATCTCACTAGCTCCAGACGGGAACAATTGGGATTCTTGTACGGTATTCACATGAAAACAATTTAATCTTTTATTAATATACTAGCTGACCCGGAAACGTTGTTCTGAAAAATTAATTATTTTTAGTGAATATTTTGGTTGTTAAAAAAAAAATGTATTGTAAGTGTGTGAGGATCTACGACAGAAAGAGGAATGGAGCGCTGTAGACGATAACCGCCGATAAAAACAAAAAAAAATCAATCAAACAATTTTCTCAATTAAATGTATTTCATAAAAGTAACGGACGTATTCATCGTTTCATCTCAAGTTAAGAAGTTAAATGTAAAGTGAAAAAAGTGATACATTTTTATCCTAAAGTAGGAAAATGAAATAAAGAAAATCAATATTAAATTTGTTCATACAATATACTGAAATCGCGATTAAAAAATGGGAGGGCAGGGGTACGAGGGTGAAAATTTGAGGTTATTGGTATTTTGTGATGCCAAAATAAAAAATAAAATTTAAAAAAAAAAATTCTCAAAAAAATTGATTTTTTTTTCTGGATAGGGACACCTAATGAAATATAATTTACAACTTAAAAATTTCATAAAAATCGGTTGGGCCGTTTTGGAGGTGTGCGACCACAAACACTGTGACACGAGATTTTTATATAATATATTAATTTTTTGGATGATGAACACTGTGAAATGTACGCCGTTCGCTCAAGCCTTCCGTTTAAATAACAGTATTGTTTTAAGAAATTAATTACAACTTTTAACAGTTATGATATATTCATCGATTCAAATTTAGAATATTTTATTTAACACGCAAGCAATAAAAATGCTATTAATTCCCAATTTTCACCCACGAACTATTTCGCTCTGTTTAATAATTGATTAAATTCCGTATAAAATCAATTGAATAAACAACGTCGGTTTTCCTCTGATATTCCGCATAAATTGAAAATAATGAAGCCTCTGTCGAAGTAATTAAACACTTCTGTTTATTTGGGTTGCTGATATTGTGTTTATTTTTGATACAGCCATGTCCACTTTCAATTAACTCACTTGCGTTGGCGAGGAGTGAGGAGTCGGCTTTACTATTTTTAGATATCATTAAATTGAATTGAAAAGCCTCCAGGTTGTAGCGACGAAGGTTGGATTCAATCGATACGTGTATTTATTTATTTAGACGTTTTTAAATTGGATATTTCTTTATTTCATGTTCCATTGGCTGACAGCGGGCTGAAGTCTAATTATGTCTGATCAAATCGATGAAGCAAACGTTATCCTCACATCCAAATTATCATTGTCCTTACCATAGACATATTATTTACCGTATTATTTATATAGCTTACTATTTCCCCCTCACCATACCGGTTCCATGGAACCGGCGGGGCTTACGAGAGCCTCGCGTGAATTTAAAAAATGTGACGTCATCATTCTTGTCCGGACCAGCGTCGAGCTCTCATCGTACATTTTACGAAATAACACGGCAAAAATGGTAGCTTGTGCTATACATTACACCCTAAAATATGTCGATCATAACGAATGTGGGCGGTTCTCCAGTGTGCTCGTCGCTGGTTACAGGGGTAAGTAAATTATGAAACATTTGTAAAAGTGTCTTAACTAAATACGGCAACAAAATAATTGTCCTCGTGAAAAGTGGCGAACTTTACTTTGCCGTATTTGGACTTCGCAAATATGTTAATAACGTGGCGAGCAATTCGCACTCCCGTGTAAAAAGGTCTATTCATTCAAAAGTAGATTTTGCTTTTAAGAACTAAATGGTGATATTATAATGCGAGATGCCTATATACTGTCAGATTGATTTTTTAACGAATCACAGTCATCTTTTCCCTCTTCGTCCCCCCATAGTTTGGTTTTACCCCTCATCTATATCTTCTCGTCTATTAAATTTGAATGTCTATGGTCCTTACTAAGTTCTAATTTCTTATTACAATTTAACCATTTGCTTTAGAACGGTCCAAAAGAGATTTAAAATTTGTCCATTTTTAGAGTTCTTTGTCCAATAGTATAACTCCAAAATTCAAAATATTGTCAACTTGGTTCATTTTGGCTTTATTTATAAATTATGTTCCCTTTGAAAATTATAGATGGCTGCACTTCTGTTAACAGCTAGCTCATGGGTGGTGTGTACAGCAGACCTTAGCAGTGCCTCATTCGGCGGCAATGAGAAGCTTGTTTTTTTGTTACAGTAGCTCCACACAGGAGGCCCTGAGCAAAACAATTTCCCACAGGGCCTCTGTCATCTTTGGGGATGTTGTGTAAAGGGTCTTTTCGAAAAAGGTATGAGAGGTGGGTAGGAATATACAATCTGGTGTCTCAAGGAATGACGGTCGTGTGAATCCACCCCTCCCACTGCGGTACAAGCCAATGTTCCGAGAGGTTGCTAGAGAGGTCAAAACGGTCTCCCTCAACAAGTCTCTCCCTATCCGGCCTGCCACGTAGCGGGTGGGCAGACGCATCCACCACCGGCGGTACCCATCCTGGCCTCCAAAATTGAAAATACTAATCATTTTGTCAAACTTTTGTCATATATGGCGATCGTCAAATCGTCGATCAGTTTGAAAAATAAAATTTTAAGTTGAAGAAACGTTCCGCGGTAGAATTTTGGAAATGTTTTCCTTGGATGGAAATAAATTGACCGATACAACACGATAATCTCTGTAGGCATGATGTTACTGGACTCTCCGAGGCTTTTTGCGTCAATTGTACATGTTTCTACTTTTTGTTTATTTCTTTAACAAATAAAAATAATTTAATAAATAAAAAGGTGCACCTACAAAACAGTTAAATATGTGTGGATGTTTGTGGAGATTTCTTTACGCCCAAATATACCTGATTAGTGATTGCTGAATATTGAGTCTAGTCGTACTAGTCGTTAAATTAAAATTAATCTAAAGATAAAGGCAGGTGTCCACTAAGATCTACTAAAATAACCAAAGTAATTGCAAAAGAGATAGTAGGCCGACTTTAAGATGAATTATCGAAAATTTCTCGGCATGGGCTTCTACTAATGAGATAAATGAGAAATTTTAGATGATCATAGCGAAACACTAGTACGCTACTAATAAGAATGAAAAGTAGATAGAAAAGTACTTTCTTTGTTTACCTGCGTCTTTGCCACCTTTAACACAGATGCCAAAGCCGTGGGTCCCGTCCGGCGTGTCGCGCGACATGGTGACGGTGCGCGTGGCCAGCTCGGAGATGTTGGGCGCGCTGCTCTGCAAGTAGGACCTGCCTTCCCGGTAGCCCGCCTGCAAAGACAACATTCACATTTAAACATGTTTATTTATCATAGGTGATAGTAATTAACACGGGCGTGTCGGTGACGGGGGGTGTGGCCAGCTCGGAGTTGTTGAGCGCGCTGCTCTGCAGGTAGGACCTGCCTTCCCGGTAGCCCGCCTGCAAGGACAACATGCACATTCCAACATGTTTATTTAACATAGGTGGTAGTAATTAGCATAGGCTTATCGTGCGACATGGTGACGGTGCACGTAGCCAGCTCGGAGAAGTTGGGCGCGCTGCTCTGCAGGTAGGACCTGCCTTCCCGGTAGCCCGCCTGCAAGGACAACATTCACATATAAACATGTTTATTTAATATAGGTAGTAGTAATTAACACAGGCGTGTCACGCGACATGCTGATGGTGCGCGTGGCCAGCTCGGAGATGTTGGGCGCGCTGCTTTGCAGGTAGAACCAGCCTTCCCGAAGCCCGCCTGCAAGAACAACATACACGCTCAAACATGACGTGTATTTAACATAATGTGATGGTAATTAACACGGGCGTATCGCGCGAGATGGTGAAGGTGCGCGTGGTTAGTTCGGATATGTTGGGGTGTTGCGGTGAGATGGTTTGACTATACATGTTTTTTCTCTACATATCCTGCAACCGAGTAAAAATTGAAGCTGATACCATTTTATATACTCGTTTAAAATTATTAATTTTTACTCAGCATAATTACTTAAGATGGGCGGCCAGAGGGAGAAGGATTGATTTTATGTGCGCGGGTAGGTACTTGTGCCTAAGGGTGTTATTCCATGTGAAGTCTCTTTTTTTGTATTTTTAATCATGCAACGAACGGCGAATTTATTTATATAGTCACCACATATTTAATCATATTTTGAGCACGCTTTACATTTTTTTAAGTCCGAAATCGTCGCTCATTGCTGAAGTAGGTAAATTTCTTCGAGGCAAAATCGGGGAACCGGCTAAAGGGCGACGGACGAGCATCGTCTGCGGTTGGACAGATAGCTATACGCATTCTCATTGGGACTGCCCGGTGGTCTATGGAATACCTTCTCTGGCTTTTCTTATTATATATTTTATTTTCTTTCCGGTATTATAGTAATTACTTACATTATAACATAATCATATAACTGTTTTTTCCTCATTACTTATTTTATTTACAGAAGGTTTCTTCGACTGGTCATAGCCGTTATTTATATTTTTCTTTTTCTTTTACTAACACTATTATCCACGATTATTCCACGGGCTGCTACTTCTATTTATCTTTTGTATAATGTTAATGAAAGTACTTGCATTCTGACGACCTCCGTAGTCCAGTGGGTAAGATTCTTGACTCACAATCCGGAGGTCGCGTGTTCGAACCCGGCATGCGCAAATAAATTTTATTTGATTAATTTGTGTTATTTCACAATTAATTCATTTAAAATAATATATAGTATATTTGCGGCATATTCCAGAGTGGAAGATACTATCAGTATCGCCCTGGTGTAAGACCACTATTCAGAATTGAAACGTTGCTTGAAAATGGCTTTAGCCGTGTTTGGTGACCAGATCTGAATAGCCAGGTACTTCCCAACCTTCCTCTTCCCCACCTCCTTCCCCTCCCCACTACCTTCAGCCTCACAACATACCCCAATTGGGGATGCCATAGTCTTGAGGGAGCGATCCGTATCGGTAGAGACGGGACGAGAGAAATGAAAGTCGTCATGTCGAAGTGGTGAGTCAGTCGTTTATTGGCTACGTAGCAGATGGTCGGTGGTCGGTAACATGAAGTAATGCGGAGTGCCATAGATGATGCTGCAGGCGTTCGGATGTGGAGATGGTGTGGTGAAGGTCAGCGAGTTGCTCGACACCATGGCGGTGGAGATGACCTATCTTCCAGGCCGTTGCTCGACGCTGTAAGTCGCGGAGATGAACGGTGTGTGGCTCGGTGAGCTGAGCCACCAGCAGGTAGTCCTGGCGAGGCGGAGCGTGTTTCCATGGCAGCGAAGCACGGTGAGGCTTCGGGGTGCCATGAAGTGGAGAGCTGATCCCTTGGCTGAAGGTGCGTCAATCCTTATAAGTCGCGGGATGTAGCTGTTCTCAGGAGCTGAAGTCGCCTCAGAATCCGGATGTCGAGCAGATTATGCAGATAGTTCGACGATGTATTGCCTCAGAGTTTGAGACTTTTCACGCTAAACTTAACATTCTACCGGAGTTAAAAGAGTCCGTCAACTTCATCTCTGCTGAGTACGAGGACCTTAAGAAAATGTTCTCTGAATCGCTGGCTACCATCAAAAGTCTGCAAGCAGAAAACACCAAGCTTCACGCAGAAATGCGTGATCTTAACACGCGCGTATCGCATATGGAACAGTTAGCCAGGGAGAATAACCTTGAAATTCAGTGTGTACCTGAGAATAGATCTGAGAACTTGGTATCTATTGTCAAACAACTTGGTACCGTAATTTCCCGCCCGATTGCTGAGTCTGAAATACTTAACCTTCATCGGGTCCCTAAGGTCAAACCTGAATCCAACCGACCCAAGTCAATAATAGTAAAGCTCCCAAGCGTGAGAATAAAGAATGAAGTCCTGGCTGCAGTTGCCAATTATAACAAAAAAAACAAAATGAATAAACTAAACTCGGAACACCTTGGCATCGACGGCGCGAAGTCACCAATTTACGTCAGCGAACACCTCTCCCCCGCTAATAAAGTCCTGCACGCAGCTACAAGGATAAAAGCCAAGGAAACTAATCATAAATACGTATGGATACGTAATGGTCGCATCCTAGTACGTAAAGATGACAACTCTGCGCGCGTGGTGTGGATCCGTGATCATAACTCCCTGGTTTCTCTCACCTGATTTTCTTCCACAAGTTAGTTGATTTTCTAGAACTCACTTCTCTGCTTTGTTTTTTACCCTTATATAATGTTTAATATTTATTATCAAAATGTAACCGGACTGCGTTCCAAAACCAATATATTCTACTTAAATATGACTAATAATGATTATGATATCATTATGATAACTGAATCATGGCTTGTGGAAAGCATTGCCGCTGAGGAATTATTTGATAATCGTTATGTAGTATTTAGAAGAGATCGTATAGATAATAAAAGAGGAGGGGGTGTGATTATTGCGTTTAAGAAACACCTGACAGTTGTAGAGCGGAAAGATTGGCAATCGACAGCTGAGGACCTGTGGGTGACTCTTATAACTAAAAATTCTAAAAGGATCAATTTGTGTTGTGTTTATATTCCACCTGGAGTCAATCACACACGTAACGTTTATGAATTTATGGACACACTTTGTGATCTTCGGGCTCTTCATCACGATGATAATTTTCTTATAGCGGGAGATTTTAATCTACCTCAAATAGACTGGTCTATTAGTAACGAAAATAGTATGAAAATAATAAATAGTCACCACTCAGAAATAATTTCCAAAATCTCTGACACTCTGTGTTTTACTGATCTTTCACAATATTGTACTTTTCCGAACAACAGGCACAAATTTTTAGATCTTGTTTTTAGTTCTTTTCCTGTTGTCGTAGCACACACCTCTCAACATCTAATACCTGAATGTAAACATCACAATTCAATCACTATTAATATGAATATAGAGTTAGACATACCCATGGTAAATAACACTAGAACCATTAATCTCTTTAAAAAAGCTAATTACGAAATCATAAACAATATCCTCAGCAATGTCGATTGGGATGTAGAATTTTTAAACTTATCTACCAATAAAGCTATTAACCGTTTTTATGATATTTTACATGAAATTATTCAAATTTACGTTCCATCTAAAAAAGTTCAGGTCAATAACTCATATCCTTACTGGTATAGCCCGGCTTTAATAAAATTAACTAAGGAAAAATACAAGGTGTTTAAAAAGTGGAAAAAATGGTCTAATCCTTTGGATTATCAAGAATTCTGTGTTCTGCGAACGAGACAAAAAAAAATGTCTAATGAATGTCATAGACAATTTATAACAAATGCTGAACTCAAAATATCTCATGACCCAAAGAATTTCTGGTCTTATGTTAAAAGTAAAAGAAATAGTTCAGGGTTACCCAATACTATGAAACTAGAGAATACAACTGCTAACAATCCTTTAGATATATGTAACATGTTTTCGAAACACTTCGCCTCTACTTATAATTATAATGTAACTCCCAAAACATCAACTAATATTCCCCAAGCAAACAATGGTATAAACATTTGTTCTATTTCAGTTTCCAAGGAAAAAATAGAAAAAATAATTAATAACATCTCTTGGTCATTGGGCGAAGGTTTCGATAAAATACCATCTCATTTTATAAAAATGTGCGTCAAAGAAATATCGATACCTCTAGTACTGCTTTTTCAATTATCTTTGAAAGAAGGCGTCTTTCCAGACCAATGGAAATGTGCGCTCATTACGCCAGTATTCAAATCTGGGTCTAAAAACGACGCTAAGAACTATCGTCCAATTTCAAAATTACCTATTTTTAGTAAGATCCTTGAAAAAATTGTTCATGAGCAACTTTATGACTGTGTTCAATCTGTAATAACTGAGAATCAACATGGCTTTATGAAAAAAAGATCAACTGTATCCAATCTTGCTGTATTTACTGAATTTATTTCTAAATCAATGGATAAACGAATCCAAGTTGACGCAGTGTATACAGATTTCTCCAAGGCATTTGACAGAATCGACCATAGTCTACTCTTGTCAAAACTATTAGCTTTAGGAATACATGGTGATTTGTACCGATGGCTAGTCTCCTATCTTGACAAACGTTCCCAGATAATAGCAGTGAATGGTTTTAATTCTGAAATTATCAATGTACCTTCAGGTGTCCCACAAGGGTCTCATCTGGGACCATTGCTTTTCACTATATTTATCAATGACATTGTAAAATGCTTTAAGCACTCTAAAGTTTTGCTCTTTGCTGATGACATGAAAATATTTATTTCTATCAACTCTATTTTTGACTGCTATAAACTTCAAGAAGATCTTAATAGACTTAATATTTATTGCACTGCCAACTATCTCCACTTGAATAGCGACAAATGTTACGTTATTACCTTTACAAAAAAACAAAAAACAATCGAACATGATTATCATATTACAAACAGTCAAGCACTTAAAAAAATCAATCAAATTTGAGACCTCGGTGTTCTTATTGACAATAAACTTTCTTTTAAGGCACATGTGGATACTATTGTTAAGAAATCCATGAGCATGTTAGGATTTTTATTCCGTATTGGAAAAGAGTTCACCAATATCCATACCCTCAAAATATTATATTACTCCTACGTTCGTAGTCATCTTGAATATGCTTCTCCTGTATGGAATCCGCTGTATAATATACACACAAAGCGCATAGAAGCTGTACAAAGAAAATTTGTACATCACTTGAACTTTAAGAGACATGTGCGTCATTATGACATAGACAGCTCTATAAAACACTATGGACTTAAAACTCTAAGAAGTAGGAGAGACATCGCGGATATGACTTACTTATACAAAGTCTTGAGTGGTCATATTGACTGTCCAGCTCTTTTGTCATCAATTAATATTAGAATCCCGAGTAAGAAAACTAGAGACAAGTCATTGTTTCATATCGAAAGTGCTTCAACCAGTCTCAGGCAAAATTCTTTCCTATTAAGAACATGCAATCTTTATAACAAAAAATGTATTGATACCGATATTTTTTCTTGCACTTTAAGCACTTTTAGACAAATACTTAATGGAGCCTTATAATTACCCATCAATTAACAAATAACTTAATTCATTGTAACGAAATTGATACCGTAATTTCTTATGTATTCTTTGTATTGAATTTTTTTATGTATTTTTATACTGAAAGTTTAAAAGAATGTATATATGTGTATGTATGTGTACATTTATATATTACTTTTCCACCTTACACTTTTAAACACGTCCGGTGTTTTTAATTTTGTTTTAAATTTATTTTGTAATTATCTTATTTAAAAATACTTATTCAATCTAACATAAAACTGGAACACTTTATTTTAATATTTTACTTTCATTTCCCTTTTATTTTTCTTTTCCTTATATTTTTATATATATTTACATATAACGCTTTCGACATTACGTCTGGTGTTTTTCAATTTTCATTATTATTATAATATATGTTTATACATTTAGTTATTTTTCTACTCTGTTTTTTATCTTATCTTATCTTGTCTGTATCTTTATCTTTATATACTAGACAGTATAGCTAGGTTATCCCTAGACATATCTAGTTCCTAACTATATATTATTAAGCTAAACAAAAAAAAAACTTTATAATTATAGACTTTTTAATTATTATTGGTGCATGATGTGAACATTCGTTATTGGGTTTATAACCTAATTATTGTAATTTGTGATTTTTTAATGCATGTAAAGTTATAAACCTGTAAATGTTCCTAATAAAGAAAATAAAATAAAAGACACGATGGGCCTTGTAGCTGAGACGTGGTGATGGACCTCGGGGAAGCTGCCCTGGATGCGTAGCGATGCCATGCAGGAGCACTTATGCGGAGATCTGTTACATGCTGAGATGTTGGCCGACTGTTAGTGTGAGACTGAACTGGACTGAACTGCAGCGGGCGAGCGATCGGCTGCTTATATAGCCGCGGTAGAGTAACTACCTCGCGGTAGGTAATACGAGCCACTTCGGCAGCTTACGAGAATATTCGGCGCCGTACAGATATTGTACGGTGCTGTCTCGAGACCTTTCTAGGCGGGGCGATATTATTATCGTCGGGCTGGCACGGCCGGCGAGAAAGTACATCGCGGCCAGTATAGGTACGAAGGTACCTAGGCAAGTAGGTTTGCCGATGGGCGCTAATATTAGGAGATGTTTCTCGTATGTTCTTTTGAAGTGCGAAGATAATAATGATGTATCGCCACAGTCTCACTGGCTCCAGACGGGAGCAGTTGAGATTCTTGTGCGGTATTCACTGTAAAAAAAAAAATACTGCTTACTAACCCCGTATGCATGGACATTGCAGGGTCTAGAGTCGTTCAAATAAATGTCGCTTCGTTCAAAAAAGTAGAGTCTTGACGTGTGCGGTGAAGGAGGAAACCATGTGTTTCCTTATAACGCCGTTGGGAAAGTGTTGGGGTCCCCGCCAATGAAGTAGGTACACAACTTAGCCACTCATCTTTAAAAAAAGTGTTTTGTAGTAACTATTTCGGGCGTTCAGCTTATCTGAAACAAAAAATCAAAGGCATTTTAATCTGTAAGGTATGATGAACCAGTTTTTGAACTGGAATTATTGAAAAGTATTGAAAGGTAAATTATCGGTATCTTGTTGAACATTTTTTCGTGGTTTGATTGGTTTTCAACAAGATGTCAAAAATTTACCTTTCAATATTTTCAAAAACTAGTTCATACTTCACAGATTAAAAAGCGGTTTGATTTTTTGTTTCAGATAGCAGAATGCCCGCAATCGTGGTCACCATAATTATGGCAATGACCGACGATTTCGGGATATAGGAGTTAGCATTTGTATGTTAAATTTGTTTTTAAAAAACCCTCCAAAACGTCGGCCATCACACGGAATGGCCGACGTGGCACGATCAGAAAGATACAATAATATAAGAGAATATAATATGATAAGATATATAGGTAAATGAGAAAAGAGTAAGAATTATAATATACCAATCCTTGACGGGAAAGCGTGATGGTTAGTTTTTCGGTAAATTATATGAAACACACACAACTGAACGATAAACAAGGTCGAAATTATAATCATAACAAAACATTATTCTATTAAGATGTTTTTGACGTTTTCTTCGGTTCAGTGACTTTGCAAGGCTGGTCTGGTAACTTTCAGAAATTATTGAAGCTGACAGTTCAGAAACATTGTTGACTGTAATTTAGTGACCTCTGTGGAGAAAAGTATAACAAGAGTGAATCAAGGATTCTATCTTAATTAAATTTTTCCTTATTTTCTGGAAGTATCTTTTTAACTGGATCGAAACCAAAATCATTATAATATAATATGTAAACAAATTCCATAGAGCGTTTATTTTTGGTTTTGTTAATTCTTTATTATATTTCTGGTTCTTTGACAAGGAGTCGTAGGACAATACTTTTTGAGATATTATTCTTGTTGTTAAAAAAGTGAGAAAAATACAATTTGTTAAAACTAACTAACTAACCATCACACCGTTTCCCCGCAAGGATAGTCAGAGCAGACGGACCGCCAGACATCTCGCTTTGCCGCGTTCATACATACGTACATACATAGTCTCATACTTGCTTTTCTGTTATTCTGACTCTTGACATGGCCCGACTGTCCGACTCAAGTATCCGATTCACTTGGTCGTGCTATGTCTTCGTCGGACGGACAAACTAGATATATCTAATATATTTTTTAAACTAACGTATTTAAAAAACAGCAGAACGTACAGACTTAGAGAGTATTTTCTTCTTATACGGTTAGTAAAAAAAAATCTTAAAAATTGGTTTAGTTTTAGAGAAGAAAAATGGCGAATGCAAAACCTCGATTTTGATGATTTTATTTAGGTATTATCAGCCTAAAGTGCAGTTATCCCCTTAGCTCAGTATTCGGGGAATTAAAAAACAACAGTGACAGCAACAGTTTGGTAAAATACCTATTGTTTAAATTTTTCGGGGACTGGGTTTCCTCTTATGGTGTTACTTTAAAGAATTCATGATCTGGAGTTTTTTTTGGAGGGTCCCAACTCCAGTAAGAAGTAACTTATCACAAAGGCAAAACTTACCGACTCGCTAGTCGATATCTATATTATATTTTTTTTAAATTAGCACTAGTGTTAAAATCCAAAGAGGAATTGGGGAATACGTTTGTACAGACAAAGCGCCGCGTCGCGGCCGCCCGGTTTCCTCAAAGAGATCGCTCGAGTGAATAAATTAAAACATCATATAAAATTTGTACATAGCTCCCATCTATTGACGAAGTTAGCAACCTTGTTTCAAATCTACGTAGGCATATACAGTATATACGCGCTATTGAGTGTAGTCATCAAATTTAATAGGTACTATCAATAGGTTTAACGTATTTTATTCTGGAGTCAATCCTATCTGTGACCCAACTATAAGGGTATAGTGCAAAAAAGTTGTCCATAATTGTTATGTCCAGTTTATTTATACGTCCTTGTTCATAAATTCCAGTAAAGTCCTGTACTTTATTACATAAACGAGCAGGTTTATGGTTCTATAGAGTTCATAAAATTAGCAAGAGGGAAAATGTCCAAGGCTGAAATGAGAATTAAAATTCTCTTGTTTGTGGCGGAACATTTTACGAACAGGTGTTCGTCCAGAATGACGCTAAATATGAAAATTATAAATAACATTTTTATATTTTTTCTTTCTGTAAAATT
Organism: Limnephilus marmoratus; assembly: GCA_917880885.1. NCBI lineage: Eukaryota > Metazoa > Arthropoda > Insecta > Trichoptera > Limnephilidae > Limnephilus > Limnephilus marmoratus. The sequence continues at coordinate 25,153,016 of OU862909.1, forward strand.
TCAAATAAAACAAATGAATGCATATTTTAAATACATAATATTATGTTTGTGTGTGGTGGAATGAACTCTTTTTAAATATTTTACACAGTTTACATTAAATTTTCAATACAAACATCAAAACGTTTTAAAAATGGCTTACCTTACGTTTTTTCTAGCTTAAATTACTGATAACGACAAAAAGAAAAACACACACATATATTATTAGAAAAATGTATTATGAACGTTATTGTGACCTAACTTGAAACTAACATAAGAAATATAATTAATAATAAATTCGTAAGGTTTTATAAATATTTCTCAAATTGCGGACGGAAACCTTGATTTCACAGCGGTGCACATTTGAATTATTTTTTAAAATTATTTTTGGCTTTTACCCTTCAAGGGTGTCCTAAGTAGGGAATGCATTCTCGACTCGAGATCGCAAATTCGAGATCTCGCGAGATTAGAAATTACAATCTCGCGAGATCTCGGAATTTTCGGGATCTCGTTAATTAAAAGAAAATATTATTGGAAATAAAACAAAAACCTTTATTCTAAAATATTAGTTACTAAATTATTAACTTTTTTTTTCAATTTGAATTGATACGTAGCAACCAACTTAATTATTGGGTGCTTACTTCATCAAGTGATTACTTGTGCATTACAATTTCAAACTGTTACATTAATTAAAATAATCAAAAGAAAAAAAATATAGCTTAAGGAGATTAGAAAGTAATTACGGGTGATTTTGAAAGTAACTTCTTAAAAAACCAAGTGTATTCAGGGTGCTATCTGCTAAACGGCATTTAATGTCCGTTGCAATATACCCAGCTGCTGAAAATGCCCCCTCCGACTCAACACTGGTTGGCAGCAGCGTGACTAAGCAATTATATGCAAACTGCAAAAATCTCCCCCTTATTCCTCCACGCAAGTATATCTTTCTCACTCACTCGACACAGTTTTATATTATCTGTCCCGCTCGTCATCCATCGCTAATATTCGTAAATAGTCGGGATAGTTTTCTTTCTTCGATGAACACTCCCGCCCGACCGTCAGTCAGTCAGCGCACCACTCGCGCCCCGAGTGGACGTGTGTAGCGTTGCTGACTACTGCCGCCCGATCCCGTCGATCTCGAACGGGATCTCGTTATATTATGCTTCGGGATTGATCCCGAAAAATGTCACGAGATCTCGCGGGATCGAGATCCCGCGAGATCAGGATTGCATTCCCTAGTCCTAAGCAATCATTTAAAATTACGGAGAAAAGAAAGGTGAATTTATATATTAATTTTATTTAAATGTGCAAATTTCAAAATTGATTGGAGTAGAGTTCAGACATAGAAGAGATGAGATGTTGAAGGCAATTTTAGATAAGGCTTGATAGAAGAGAGGTTAGGAGAGTCTGGAGCTTTGGAGTCATCAGTAAATAAAAGAGAAGATTTGGGCCATTTAGATGAAATAATGGCATTGGTTAAGTTCTAGATTCGAATATAAAGCATGGTATTTTCTCTCCTTAATAGCTTTTAAATCATATTTCAAACCATGACGGTAAGGGGAGATACGATTTCTATGAGACCTATGTAAGCTGTTCCCGAAAGAACGAAGAAATTAGCCTGAGGTGTTAATGTTCACGTTCACGTTTTCATACTCGTATCACAAATTTCTATTGTGAATTCCCCTCCCATGATCAAAAGTTGCGAAAAATAGTATAATTTGTTGATTTTTTTTATAAACACAATGAAACGATATTTTTAAAAGTTTGTTCTTTACCAATTTGAAAGAAATCTGAAAATCTTCCGTCTACTTCTAAGGAAAATTTAAGGGTTATCCAATAAATAATTCCCGGGCCGGCGGTAGCCATACCCACCTCTTCATTGATTAATCTTTTCTACTTTATGGTACCTATAATATATAATCATTGAAGAAGAATAACGAATATTGATGGGAATAACCTTCAAAAGTCATAAAAAGGGAGTTTTTTTTATAAAAATTTAATATATAATCATTTATTTTTATATGCAATACGCATGACGAAAACATTATATAAAGGGATTGATAACCTTAGGTACTTTTATTTTGTTTCCATCAATGTTTATTATAAATGTTAACAGTCTTCCAATTTCTTAATATATAAAAATGTCCTTATGCGTTCCTAAACCATTCATTTGATATGCGCAGACCCGCGATAGTTCTCACTGTTATATGTATATTATATAATAGTGAGCTCTGGCGTTATGATATTGTTTACTATATTAATCAGTCGATTGCGATGAAACTTTGGTGAGTCAGCACGCCCATGAAGATTACTATATATACTGGTGAGTTCTGGGCGGTCTGGCGGTACGGAATTTGTATAAAAAGTTTGTGAAAGATGATCCTCGAGTTGTTTGAAAAATGAGAGTATTATTTAATATGGTGTAGCGGCAGGGAAGGAAGGAGCGAGGGGGAGGGAATCCGAGAGGAGGAGAGGAAATAAGAGTGGGGGGTTCGCAGGAGAGACCACTGCCCCTGCCTTCCCTTCCATGTTCCCTGCCTTCCTTCTCCACAGGGAGAAGGAAGGCAGGGAACATGGAAGAGATACGCGGAAAAGGGGAGGGTTCACGGGAAAGCGGAAAAGGATAGGGGGACGGCACCGTAGGTGGATGGGGAACGCAGGAGGGGAAGGAGAGGCGGAAGTAAAACAAGGACGAATGGGAAAGGACACACAGGGAGAAAAACTTATTTATTTAAGTGGAATTGCAACGCGTGCCGGTAACTCGCTAGTTCCTCACAAAAAATTATGTTAACAAGTTTCTTTCAACAATTTATCATTTTATACAAAAACTTCGAGATTATAAGACATGGTGTGACACAGCACTGACTGGGCACATATACCTCGTTCCAGCTCTATTGCCTACTTCACTTTAATGACACTTCGGTAACAACAAGTTAGTAGGTAATGTTAACACGTCTGATCAAAGGGGAGGCGGGACAGCCCCCAAGTAGCGTTTTTAGCAAAGTGTGTTCACGTACTTCAACGAAAACTAAAGAATGTTCCATAATTCGTGACGAAGCACGTGGAAAGACACTCTCGAAGACCACTAGATACATATATGTGCGAATATACTACTTTCACTTACTACTTAGATACACTTGAAGTTCAATGCATAGCATTTTAAGACGGTACAGTACGAATGTTTGGTACCCAAAATTTAATGAAAGATGTTATAAAAAAGATCAAATGAAAACCGACAGGAATATTAACTGGCAAAATGCATTAACTGGCAATGTCGTCTATATTCCCTGCATGACTCGGGTTCAAAGAACTCAAATTTGTTTTATTTAAGGATGAGTTGTTTAAAAAAAATTTAACTATTCATCAAAACACAGTTAATTTTCATGTTCTGGGATAGTTCCATTCAGGTCCTGTGATTATTTCAGTTTTATGAATAAACAGATATATCTAATTATCTTCATTATTCAATTATCTTCAGAGTAATATTATGTTTCAAGAAAATGTTCATAATTATCCTACGAGAAGACGCGGAGACTTTAGGCTTCCCAAAACTAAACTTTTGTGCACACAAAATAGCGAGTTTTATAAAGGGCAAAAACTTTATAACAGCCTGCCAAATAATGCCGTAAAGGAAGCCTCAAGTCTTAGCACTTTTCGTAGGATGTGTGCATTATACGTGAAGAATGGTTTTTGAATTGTAACAATCTTTCCAATATTATTTTTGTATCCATTTTCCTTAAAATGTATTTTTGTGTAGTAATCTTCTTTTTCCTCTTAAAATGTATTTGTAAAAATGTAACTGCATATCTAAATTGTATTTGTATACATTTTCTTACTAGATGTATGAAAAAAAATTGCATACATCTAAATAAATTTTCAAAAACATAAACAAATAATAACAGAACTATCATTCACAAGAAAGTGTCATGTTGAAGTTGAAACTAATCGTTTGAGGAATTCATACTATCGGGTTTTCCGCGGGTTAGTGGTAGTACGAGAAATCAACAATTTAGAATGTGGGTATACATATGTAATTTACCTAACAGAGAAACCAATTATAGGTTTCCTCACTATACTAACGAATTATATATTTAATATTTTATTTTAACTTTATGAGTAAAACCTCAAATTGAAATATTTAAATAAATGAAGACAATATAAGCGAAACTCAATCGGAAATCTGGAAACAGAAAAATCAGAAAAACATATTGACACCTTGAAAACTGAAACGCACCTAACGTTAAGCGGGGACCTTTTAAATGTCAAATAAACATAATTGAGCTGAATTGATGACAATGTTACATTTGAATTTATAACAACGAAGCTCTTAAAATTGAAAGAAGTCGCATACGCGATCTGTAGACTAAAATAATGCGTCTAAAACGCGTTCAATTCATTCCGTTCGATCTTTGAGAAACGAAAATGGTTGAAATATGACCAAAGACCCCATTAACTGATTAAATCCAGTTTAGTGTCAAAAAGTAAATGCAGACTGCCAATGCAATTTAGGTTAGTATTTCAATTCAACATTGTCTATTCATTTATATTTTTACGTAATTATTTGGCGTTTCCGAAAGCGAATTCATAGAAAACACCTCTAATGTTGCAGCGTATATCGATTTCTCATTTATTCCTTGCCAGTATCGATGCAGATGTCAACAGAGATAACCATGCCCGGATCGATTAAAATCGAAGATGCGCCTATCGATTCGATGTTGTGAAGTTATCGAATTTTCTGTGCTTGACTCCCTAGAGGCCTTTAGAATGTGTAGAAGCATGGTCAAGAAGATAAATACAAGAAAATTAATAATTTTTTCTATCGAGTATTTTTTTGTCGGTATATCTACTTTATTTGAGATGTGTCCAAGATCTAGTTATTTGTGAGTGAGGGCTGTCCGAGCTCGTGAAAGCGAGGTGGCATTAGTGTCGTTATTTGAAGTAACCATCAATCGCCTATGTGACATCTGAAGGGCTTGAGCCGCTTAAGTATCACACCATTCCACTTGTGATGGGATCATCACACAAGGGATATTGGACGCTATTCGTTATGGACGACCTATTAGGAATTAACTATCGATGACCGATGTTCGTGTTATTTGTGGACTTACGAATGACAACCCTATTTTTAGGGAATTGTATGATACGGTTTGGTAAAGCCACAAAATGAAAACTTCACAATAAATATTAACATATTTAAATATTTATTATTTATTTAAATATTTACGAATTCAAATAAAATTTTTCAATTTTATTTAAAGCGAGTTAAGGGTCGAGTAATTTCATGTACGGTTTTATCGACGTAATCTAATTATTAGATGGCACTATGAATTTTATTTTTGGTATTAAAAATGCCCATCAGCAAAAAATACTTGACCATACGTTGTCCTTTTAAGACTATTTATTATACAGGGTGTCCCAAAAGAAAGTTTATATTTGTGGATCGATTTAAAAAAAGTAAGGGTTCTATCGAAAAAATGTTAGTTAAATACTAAAATACACAATTTTCTTAAAAATAATATCGTCCAAATGTAAACCCTCGCGTTCGCGGCATTAATTTAATCGAAGAGTAAAATTTCTCATGACGGCTCGGCAGGTAGGCTGTAAAATATATGCGTTAAGAAAATGAAGATAATGTGGGTGGTTCTTTGTCGAAGTATGATACAGTTAAAAATGACCGAATTTTATATCGACACCTTGACGCAGTGGTTAGCGCGTTTGCCCGGAAAGCGAGAGGTCCTGGGTTCGAGTCCCATAGGTTCCAATATCTTTGATTGAGTTTCGATCGAGTTTTGCTTATATTGTCTTCATTTAATTAAAAATTGAATTAAAACTGAAAATAACGAAATTTTTCAGGAGGCCCACTTTCGTGGAAACGTGTATAAATAATATTGTGTCATTCCGATTAGACAATATCGGCTTTAGCTGCACCGTGAACTCTAATAAAAAATGTATGGATTTACTCCTTGTTATCGAAGGAATACATTGAGCCGATCGACACGCAATCACGTAGAAGTTAGATTGGAGCGAGAACGCTTCTGTTGACCAAAAACAACATCATTACATAGTATAAAATGAAGTCGCTCAAAATGTATGTGCGCGTTAATCTTTTAAACTACGCAACGGATTTTCATACGGTTTTCACCAATAGATAGAGTGATTGAAGAGGAATGTTTATATGTATAATACATGTAAATTATATTAGAGAAAGGCCGAGAAATTCAAAGAAAACATATTTTTGTGCGATTTAAAACGGCTGGCGGGCCGTACTATAGTCACTTTTGAAATTCGTTCTACGGAAAAAATTGGAAAATAGATGTCCTAGAGTAAGTAGGTATTTGATTTTCCCTTTTCAAATATCCAGTGTTGCATTGCAAGCATTGTATAATTAGTGGCGAGTTAATTAGTTTATATGTATAATACATGCTTATTAGACTAGAGAAAAGCCGAGAAATTCAAATATTCAATTCAGGCAGCGGGCAGCTGGCAAGCGGGTGGTGTGGATTTTTTAAGATTGGGTAATGGCGTTGTGTTTCGTTAGCCATAGCAACGTGTGGCCGGGTCTGCTAGTATTACATAATATAACGTGGATCCAATTCTATTTGTGTCCCGACGTAATAACGTAGCCTGAAATACGTACGGGGTTACGTCGGTATATTTATGACCGAAGAATTTACTAGATCAGTCGCCTTCGAATGTACGGTGGAAAGTATGCTTCATGTGAGAGGTTTAATACAAGTATAAAAAATAATACCCTTCCCAATGACAGAAGCTCTTGTAGCGATTGTAGTTTGCTTGGCACAACGTAATGTCTTATAGCATGGCTGTAAAAATATATTAATATATATCAACAAATACTGATTCTGAATAAATATGTTTTATTATGTATTTTTATAAGCAGGATTTTCAAATCGTTTTTTAAAAGCGAATAAACTCAATCACACTAAAACACCCCTATCGACCCCTCGGATCCAGTCGATAACGTACACATTTCATATTAAATATTTTCATATTATATGTAAGTATCGTAACTATGCAGTAGAAAAACTTACCAAGGGTGAGCTTCGGCGTTATGAAATTTATAAAAATTATTCTGGCTGATTTTTAAGTTTTTAAATTCCATTTTCATTTTAAGTTATCTTACGTAAGCTGTTTAATCCCATCTATTTCTAAAAATAAAAGTCTACCAAGCCGTGCATTGGTTTTATGATGTATAACTAGCGCAGACCCGTAAAAATCTCAGGATATAATAATAATAATAATAGTTTATTCCAGAATGTATGCAGGGGAAGTGCAAAGCAATACATTCCATATTTTAAAATAACAAAAAAAGATAAATAATAAGTTAAGGTAAAAAGTAAATAACAACACATAAATTAAATAAAATAAACGAATAAGCATGAAAAATAAAACTGAAAAAAATTATGTATAGATCAAACACTAAAATGAACGTAAATAGCCGTTTACGGAGGGTATTTCATCGTCTGCCGTCTCCAGAGGGTCATCAGGGGAGTTTCCATCCAGGCAGTCATGGCGGTGATGATCGCATTCTTCGAATGGTGCAGTCTGAGCCATAAACTTCCCAAGTGCACGGAAAGTATGTACTCGTCCCTCGAGAAACATTTCCGTAGCACTGCAGTATCTCGGTAGGCGGAAAAGTTGGCGATAAGCGTTATTGTAAGCAACCTTTAACTTATGCCATAATTGTAGAATTTGTTTTGTTTTGATTCAAGCAGTATTTATAAAGAATTAATCCGTAAATAGTTTTTTTTTTCACTATAATAGGTACTTCTAATTTTAGTTCCCTTCAAATCCCAGTTCGGTACTTCTAACTTCAATTACCCAGTTGCGCCATCTCAGTTGGGCCGGCTAGAAGCTAATTCTGAGAAATGCGTTTGTGGGTGCGAATGCGTGTGTGTGCGTGTGCGTGAGTGCCACCAAGTGATTGAATGCATTGCCATCGACATCGAGACTTTCGGCCGAGTTTCAGCTCGATCGGATATCGGGAAGTCGATTAATTTCCCCTTCCAAGATTTTAGTTCATTCGTTCATCCACGGAAACAAAATAGAAATTCATAAACATATTTTATTTTTTATTTTAACTTTATGAGTAAAACCTCAAATTGTAATATTTAAATAAATGAAGACAATATAAGCGAAAGTGGTTAATGAATGAGGTTAGCGCGTTTGCCCGGAAAGCAAGAGGTCCTGGGTTCGAGTCCCAGAGGTGTCAATATGTTGTTCTGATTTTTCTGTTTCCAGATTTTCGATTGAGTTTCGCTTATATTGTCTTCATTTATTTAAATTTTTCATAAAGATATGTTTAAAAAAAATATTTGCCCCATTTACGGCGGCGGTACCCATACCCACCTCCTAAATTGATATGAATTTAATTTTAAGAAACACTCACATCGGTAAAATTTGATATTTTCAATTCTTGAAAAGGGAATTTCCTCAAAAACGTGATTAGTTCCTGAAAATTCAGCTTGTTTTAAAAAAAGTTAAGCCGTAAATAATATGCTTAACGGAATCTTTTAGAAAAACCTATAGTTATAGTTTTCAAATATCAAAATAAATCACGATACGGCACTGCCCGGTACACCACTCCATTTCGAGCAACATAAAAAATTCACAAACAAATTTATCTCTCTTGCTTGTTCATTATAACTTTTCTTGACAATTTTCAAATTTCGAATGACCCGCCTGTCAAGAAAATTTATAATGAACAAGCAATTTGATATTTTTTAAGAGATTGTTTATGGTGTTGGAAAAATAATGGTTTCTTCTGACGCATTTCTTAAAGAGATTCATATTTTTATAATCTACTGGAACGTAACATTTTTTGTCGTACTTTGAATTGGGTGCAAGCAAAAACAACACATAATTTATAGTATTTGAACCCTATGATACACAACTAAATGAAGATTGCATTCAAATGTTGGATTTTAGCGTATATATGATTGTACGAATTTTATATTAGTTCAATGGGGCTTTGTTCTCAAGTAGAGAATTATTTCTTGGTGATATGCCATCACTCAGAATTGAAAGTTTATTTGAAGTTTGCTAATAACATATTTTTGGTTATCAAATATTTTGCATTTGTGACTCATTTGTTATTCCCGTGAAAAACTATAATAATTATTAAATAAGAAAAAATATTATTTGAATTGTGATGTGTGTATTTTATGATGCGTGCAACAAAAAAATCTATATACATAATTGTTATTATTTTCAAGACGTAAATAATAATACATAATGAATTTATGCCGGCATTATAACAACAGTTGGTGGTGGAATGGTAAGCACAGTTGCCTTATTTCTTTGTTTGTTTTTTTTTTAAATAATATAATACATAAAAAAACATAAGCTGCACATCTCACTAGGGCATTCCTGTATCGAGATGTGCAGGGTGTGTCTAACTAGTTGATCGAATTTAAAAGACAATTATACAATTTGGGAGGCGGGTGTGGGTACCGTCGCCGCGGGAACCATTTATTGGATAACCAACACTTCTGCCATCGATCTCCCCAAATGGTTCAAGCGGTGCCGGGGTTCAAGGGGTGAGGTTTATCCAGGTCTTCACCTACTGCGTGGCGGGTCAGATCGAGAGAGAGAGACTGGGTGAGGCAGGCCTTTTGACCTTTCCAGCCGGACTCTCTTGACCCATCGCCTTGCACCGCAGTTGGAGTGATAGATTCATGCGTCCATCACTCCTGGACACACTAACCCCCAGATTCCTACCTATCCTTCATATTTTTTTCCTTCCCAGAACTTCCTATCTTTCCTACCTTAAAAATACCCTCCACACCACAGTATCCCCCAAGATTACAGGTCCTGAGGGAAATTATTTTCTTCAGGGCCTCCTGTGTGGAGCTAATAGCTTCATAAAATTATCAATGATTTTATTGATTGTTTGCCCCTTTTGGCTGAGATTAATTTTAGAGTCCCAGGTGTTAAAACCAGAGAAAAATCACTTTTTCATCTTCAAAAATGTTCTACTAATCTCAGACAAAATGCTTTTATATACAGAGCATGCAATGTATTTGATAAGAATTTTAATAATGTAGACATATTCTCATGTAATTCAAGTACCTTTAAAATATATGTCATAGCTAACATTAAATAATTATTTGACCGTATTGCAAGTTATTATGTTATTGCTGTGAATCCTTGTCATTTGACTTACTATTGTATTCACTCTGGGTTGTAGGTATGTACATATTATTATTATTGCTGTTTATAATATAGTTTATATTGTGTTTTTCTATCTTTTATTTTCAAGGATATAATTTTGTTAATTTCTTACGGAAACAGGACCCTTACATTTTTAAACTTTTTAATTATAATTTTAATTACTTATGTGAAAATCTGTTATTGGATATTATGTGTTATTAATGTTATTATTATAAGTGTAAAATATCTGTTGATTTTCCGCAATAAATACAATTTAAAAATTAAATAAAATAATATAAAAAAATATAATTTTCCAGTGAATTTTCACGGGTCACCGTAGCTATAACCATTATCTCATGAATTTCATGCAACATTGAACCCAATTTTTCCATTCACCTTTCCACACATTCCTTCAACATTGAATAGATGAGAGAATATGTTCCCAAGTACTAGGTGGATATAAGTATACACGTATTAGGTAGTTTGGGTACAGTATCTCAGTATCCGAGGACCGACGAAAAATCTGCGAAAATAACTTTTGAAGCGCATTTTTCTCAAAGGAAAATCTTCACAAAGATTTTTCCACTTCAGTTCCCTCTCTTCGTTTCGTTGGTTATTTCAACTCCGATCTTTACTTTAGTTATTTGATTTCGTTTCAATATTTCAGTTCCGATATATGAGAATAGATTTTTAAGATACACGAGGCTATTTGGAAAAATGTAAGTCAAGGAGATATTGTATATTACTAATACGAGGACTGTCCGTAAAATAAGGTCTCCAAGGTGCTGCGGTTGCGAGGAACAATTTTACGCGAGATCCGGTAGACTTGTTTAGACTAGCGTGTAGACTGGTTTCCCTACGTCAAATCCCCATCACGCTGCACTCTCTACGACACCTAGTCTCGGCGTGGCAGCCGTTCGCTTTGTTGCTTCTTTGCACAAAAAAATTAATTATAGAGCGTAACTCACACCTGGCGGGTGCGGTGAGTGGAAGCTCCAGCGGCTGCCACGCCGAGACTAAGCGTCACAGTGAGTGCAACATGGTGAGGATTTGGCAAAGGGAAACCAGGCTACACGCCAGTGTTGCAGGATTGCGCTTAATATTTTGACCGCATCATCACTTAGCTGACGATCATCGTTAGCTGACACGACATATAAATTATATGTCGTATCAGCTTAAGATGATGCTGTGCTGTTTTCTAACAGTATGGAAGATCTACAGTCTCTCGTTTCTAGGTTGAACGAAGTATGTATGAAGAATGAGTTAATGATGAATGTAAGTAAGTCTAAAGTCGTCAGTCAGTCACTTTGAAAGAGAGAGTACGAAAACAGTGTGCAATATAGTTGTGAATGATGAAAACTTGGAGCAGGTGGATGAGTTTATGTATCTGGGTTTACGAGAGATGGGAAGGCTGATAGAGATATTGAAAGAAGGGTAAATGCAGGTAACTCCATTAATGGAGGACTGAATGCAGTTGGCGCTAATAAACAAACTGTCAAAAGAAGCGAAACTAGCAGTGCACAATGGAGTCCTGGTACCAACCCCGATGTATGGCAGTCAGGCATGGAACTCGCAGAGGAAAGATGAAAGCTGACTGAATGCCGTCGAAATGAGATCCCTGATGCGTATGTGTGGTAAAACTACCTATGATCCGCAAAGAATGCAAGGCTGATGTAAGCGTAATGAGTAAGATTAAGAAAGGGACCCTCAGATGGTTTAGGAATGTAGAGCGAATGAATGAAGAAAGTTCTGTAAGAAGAATATATGACGCAAATGTGAATGGTGGAAGAAGTTGGGGACGCCCGAAGAAGACATGGCACAATCAAGTGAATCAGATACTTGAGACGGGCCATGTCAAGAGTCAGAATAATAGAAGAGTATGTATGAGACGATGTATGAATGTGAAGGAGGCAAAGAGTGTGTGCCAAGACCGAGTTGTTTGGCGGTCCGTCCTCTCTGCCTACCGTTAGTTAGTTACTTAGTTAGTGTCAGCTAACTTCGGTTATATGAGTATGTTAATCATCTTCAGGACAATAAGTATTTACTACCAGTTAAAAACCCTTTGAACTACGGCTAGTACAATATGCAATATGCTTTTATCCTTCTATGTACGTAAGTTGAGTGTGTTAGTGGTATTTTCAAGTAGGGTTAAAATCCGGGATCAGGCCGCTAACAATAATATTCTTTCTGTAGATGGCGATAAGTTTTAAATTCCAAAAAGCTAGTTTTATTTTCTTAAGCGAAGCTCAGGCACAAGTACATAAACTGTTTCTTAAGAGTTTAATTTTTCCAGATTATACGGTTATAATTTTTCAGATAAAATTATAACCGAAAAGGGGTTCGTAAAAATACTTCATTATTTCAAAGACAAATAAGACTTCTTCTTCTTCTTCGTGTGCCCTATCAGGTCCCTCCGACGTTAGCGATCACTCTCTGTCTGGCGCCGCCTCCTCCACATTTCTAATACCGGTCCACTCTCGTACATTTCGCAGCCAAGACGTTTGTCTCCTACCAGGCCCTCGGCGACCATCTATCTATCTTGCCTTTTAATATTATACAGGGTGTCCGGGGGTAAAGTGCAATAACTTCGGGAGGTTATTCTACATGATGGTAGGAGTAAAAAAGATTACAACTTTTTTAGAAATTCCAACATTTTTTTCCCATACAAAAAGATCTACCTACTAAAAATCCTTAGTGTGAGGTACGATCTTACTTGCCGGGAGCCTGCCGGGAGCCTGCCGGGCACGATCGTGGCAACGTTGTATGGTGGTGATTGGCCCGTATCGTAGCAGCGGAAAATAATAAAGCTGGCCGCCCACGCCGGTCTAATTTTATCCTTTTACCACAAAACTGTCTAGGTTATTTTACTATCATAATATTTACAAACTCGTTTCTTCAAAAATTTGAAGTGAAACTTGTATAGCCCCGCTGTGATTTATATTTTGGGTGAAACAGAAATGACGATTACTGCACCTGCAACGCATCAACTGCGCTCATTCCCCGCTTTGATTGTGATGTCACCTTTAAAGGCTCCTATTGGTTGAGATATGAAACGGAAATTACGCTGGGTCTGTTTGTAAGGGGGCATACATTTAAACTAGAGGGTAAGAATATACTCGTATATTATTATAGAGATAATAAAATGTATAATAAATTGCTTCAAATGTCTTGTGTCCCAAATTTTGTCCGCTGAAAAAACCTGCTGAAAAGACCCAGAGATACCAAGCTCACCGTTACCCCATCCCGCCCCATCGTTACCCAATACGCCACCCCCCCCCCCCCCCCCCCCCCCCGTTGAGGTAAATATAGGCTTGAAAATTGCTGCTACTGTCACAATTATATTTACCTCAACGGGGGGGGGGGGGGCGTAATGGGATATAATGGGGCGGGATGGGATTCTTTGGGCCCCGCCCGCGTTGAAAACCTTTCACTTTTTGCACTTTTTCTATGGTCGCGGAATCCCTCACGTGAGGGGGACCCAAATCTCACTTAATCTCACAAAGGAGGGGGGGTAGTCTAGATAGGAAAAAAACTGCTCACGTGATTAATGTATGCCCTCAAAGTAGACTTAGGTTAAATTAACTTATTAAAAGATATGACAGTAAAGCCTTCTTGTAATCTGCCTTTCGTGCTGTTAAGGCGGTACACAACCCTAAGAATTTTTGTTTGCTCAAACACATTTTAATCATTTCCGACGAATCCGTAAAGATAATAACTTTTTTATTTCCATGCCACACAAGAAATGCGAGTTATTTATATATTAGATTAATAAAAACAGTACCTTACCATTAACATATTTTACGTACATCGATTTCAAAACTTTATAACCCATTTTTCAAATATAAAGTTAGCGGTAAGCACCAAATTTTATTTTTCCAGACGATGAATTAATAACTTCGGGAGGACAACATAGAGACACATTTTAAATATTTGTAACACGTTCTTCAGAAACGCAGCAGAAAGGTCGAATCTCCAGGCCTGCTAGGGTGAACTCGACCGTACGTTCATACAATACGCCGTGCCGCGGCGTGTATTTGCTTACACGCTTTCTTCACTTACGGCGTTAAGATTCCCACATTATTTATCTTCTTCTTCTTTTCTTTGATACGGCAAATTCGACAGTAGGTTCGTCCAGTGCACGGGTCGCGAGTCACAATTTGTATTACGGCTTCTTTACTTACGTCGTTAAGATTCTGAATATATTTTAGGATGTATTGTCGTCTTAAATAAATCCGCCACATCTGCGAATCTATTACTAACTTCGTGGCCTAATCTGGGTAAAAGCCAGTGTTTTTAATGCTCCGGTATTGTTACATTGAAACAGGATTTGAAACGAGTAGCTCACGTAGGTATATGAAATTAAATATGGGTAATTAAATTAGGGCTGTCTCTACTACCATTTACAATTTTTATGGTAAAATAGCGATATGAAAGGAAAATGACGTTACACATAATCTGTCGACGCCTGGTAGAAATCTCAAAAGTAGTAAGCCAAAACCAAGCCAATTGTATTTGTCTTCGATTTCATAGTTTTAGTACTCATCATAAATATTCCAAACCACCCACGTACTCATCTGCCACGCGTCGCGTAAGGTCGTGTCCCACTAGTAAGTAAATTGCCTTAAAAAAGAGCCAAAATGCCCTCGTGTGTGATGAGAAAATGTTTCCATTACACGGCAAACTCAAGTAAAAGCCAAGGAATAATATTTCTTTTGAAATGTTATTCCGCAAATTATTTATTATAAAAAAATACAATTATTTCAGTTGTTTCCGGCAGATTTTTAGCACCATTACCGAATGTGAGATAGCAAATAATTAAGTATAAAAAGGACAACTTATAACAGTAGGTCATCTCACTTAGATTTCCGTATTCGTCGTAGTGTAAACACACATATTCTTTGAATGTCTAACTCTATCACACATGAATAATTTTCTGAACTAAGATTTACTGAAACACAAGATTGTTTGTTACTTGCCACATTCCATCGTGAGTTTGTGAGAAAATGGCTAGTCTATATATTATATATTACGTCATTGGTAAAATCTAAGATGTAAGGAATCACGAAGCATTACCATCAGTTGTATTATACTTCTCACAGCGTTTCCCTCAATAACCCGCCACGATATGTTGTAATACAAGGGTTGAGGTTGTAGATAGGGGGGAGGGGAGTATTACGTAGGTACTCATACCAGATACCTATCCCATCCAGCATCCACGATACACGGATTAAGCCAATGGTGTGCTCGTCAGTCGGGATAGGTTTTGATACGCGCGTCACGTTGATGAAGAGCGTAATCCGACTGAAGGAGACACGCAACTTCGTCACTACGTAATACGTAACGTAGATTGGATTGCTGTAGAATGTAGAGATACGTCATAAAAGCACGACCTAGATCTCGGATAAAATTATCGAAAAGACGCTTGGTTCTACATAATTGCACACGCTGATTAATAATATATTCAGCAGATTTTTTTAACGTTTTACGCACCCTTGTTTACTTTGGCCGTAAAGTTTGTAAAGATGCATTTTGAATTGTCACCATTATGGGTTTCAAAAATTCATGATGAACAGAGAAATGAGTTTTTTTGTTAAATTGTTTTTCACAAGAAAGGCGTACGTGAAAAAATAAATGCAAATTACATTAATGCTACCGTAAGTTTCCCATTCGAGATTGTGGCTGCTACAGATTTCACAGATGTCATTGATTTCTCTAACATTATTTAAGATAGAATTCATTCATTTAAGATAGCTATTCTTTCCTATAAATCCAACTAACCCATTAAGTTCATTATTGCACCCGTGTTCTATAATTGTAATATTATATATAAAGACTTTCTTCTTCTTCTGGCGCTATTAACACTAAAAAATAAAATATAATATGATTAAAATCCTCAAACTGCTTCGACTCGCAGCAAAAACTTATCTATGTTATGTGTTTGTAAATATATAGAGCTTGATTGTTTTATGTTTTCAAAATCAAATTGAAATGTAGGTATATATGTTAGTTTTGTGTCTCTAACTGTCACTGTTATAAAGACGTGTTATAAAGTCACTAGTTTTAAGTCAACTATTATAAGTTTTAGTCATAAGTCACAAGTCATAAGTCTTAGATATAAGCCACTAGCTATTAGTCTTAGATGTAAGTCACTAATTATAATTACAAATCTGAGTTCAATTTTATAATATATTTACTTCTTTAGCGTCCTTGTAGGGATTTTTCACGAAAACGGCGCTATATAAATCAGCCAAGAATTATTATTATTAAAATACTCTTTATGAACCTGTTAGAGAACAGGTTCAAAGAAAGTTTTAATTTATTTAGAAACACAATTATTTAGAAACACACATTTATTTACATTATTTGGAAACACGCAATTATTTAGAAACACACGTTTTATTTAGAAACACACATTTATTTACATTATTTGGAAACACGCAATTATTTAGAAACACACATTTTATTCATTTACATTATTTAGAAACACACATTTATTTAGAAATACACATTACGAAAAATTTGCGTGTAAATATTTCAAATAAATTTGTCTACAACATGTTCGTAATAAAGCTAAAGAATTGTTTAGCTTTAAATAAAAATGTTAATTTATCTACTGAACTGGTGAAAGCAGAATAAAATCACATCAAAACAGTTTGAAGATTTTATTTACGGGGATTAATAAAAGACAAGGGTAATTAATTTGAATTATACTTTAATAATGAAGAAAAAAAAATCAGCTATGTCCATGTTGTGATTTATATTTATTTTGTTGTTTAATCTTGATATTCTTGAAATAATATCATTGTTGAATATGATTATCTTCATAATATTTTTAAATCTAAACGAAACGCAGACAAATAAAAAAGGTAACGGTCGTAACTAGGAATCGAACCCGATATTAATAAAAACTTTTCAATAATTTTTTTGTGTAATTCAATCAACGTAATGTATCACTGAAGAAGAATAAAATACAAATAAATCTAAACAAAACATGAACAGAACAAGACACAGAAAAATAAATAAGGTAGGGGTAATGGTATTAAACTATGATATCCCATGTTATTAAATTTTATTTTATTTTATGTCAAATTTAGTACAAACCTTCCATCAAAAGTATGGATTCATCATTTTAGATATTTAATTTCTCGGTATGATCAACGGTAGGAACAGAAAACATTCAGTAGGAACTTTAAAAAACTTTCTGGCGGTAAAAGGAGAGTAGATTCATAATGAATGGGGAAATGAGCAAAGTTGCGTCCTTTCTACAGCTCAGTGATAAGGAAAGCCGATCTTAGTATCAAGACAAAGATGGCAGTGTTCAAAACGGTCACCAAATATGGATGCTAAACGAACGAACATGCTTTAAGAGTCCAAGCTGCCGAAATAAGGTACTTGAGAGGAGTGGCAGGAGTTACGAAATGGGATCAACGAGGATCCGAGACGATCTAAACATTGAACTGTTACTCTTCGTAGAAAAATCGCAACTGAGGTGGCTTGGGCAGGTACTAAGAATGTCTGATGACCGAATTTATAGGAAAATTGAGTGCGATTCCAGAGGATAGACATCCAGTGGGCCGCTCCAGACACAGTTGGGTAAGACAACTCCAGAAACTGTGTGAGGAGAGAATAAGACTGTCATGAACGGAGGCTTCACAACCGGGCAAGACAGAGACGAATGGAGGCGTCTTATCGGTAGTCGGTCCTCGACCCGAATAGTATTAGGGAAAGAAGATGATGATGAGCAAAGTTGTAAAATTCTGAAAAGCCAAACATTTTGTTAGTTGCTTTGACGAAACGCCTTTTAAACTGAAACGACACCAAAGCACGAATATTAACATTGCATCGAATTTAAGTGCGAGTTGAACTATTACAGTGAATTTTAATTACTGTATAATCAAGTTTATGGTATCGTTAAAACAACATTTGCCGGCCTGAACTCATGTTAACTTTGTTAGTTAAGCCCTGTTAGTCAAATTACCGATATGAATACAGTAGAGAATTGTGATAATATTAGCGTACTAACTATTGATAATAGACAGAATTGAAGATATGGCATGGAAGTATTTCAAAGCGACAGAGATAATGAAAGTTATGTGTTTGGTTCAAAAGTAGAAACATGGACGGACTGCCGCAGCTGTGCGATTAGTTTTGGAGTAGTATGATTAAACGATGTTGGCATGAACCTAAAATGCCGTGGATATCTAGCACGGTTGATCGATAAAGATTCTGTCGACATCGTCGGTAACTTCTCATCGTTCCCTAGCACTCACTGCACATCGGCAACAAATAAAAAGAAGTTCACAATGATTTCGTGTTCATAATACACTCGACGTTAACTGTTGTTTGCATCTTAGCGATCTGCATTCATCCTCGGGAGCGATGACAAGTTACCGACAGATCCGTTTTTTTACATTAACTCCACACAGGAGGCCCTGAGGAAAATAATTTCCCTAGGGGCCTATGTCATCTTTGAAGATGCTGTGTGGAGGGTCTTTTTGAGCAAAGGAAGGAGTGAACATGGGTCTAGAAGAGACCCATGTTGTAGGAGGGAGCAAACACAGAGGCCGGCAAATCGTTCCACAGCCGAGCCGTTGAACTCAAGAACGAGTCATAGAAACGACCCGTTCTCATGTGACTAATGTCAGCCGTGTACAAATATTGGGCGCGTGTTTGGCGTGTTTCCCGACTATGCACCGGTGACGAGGGGATCAATGACGCTAGTTCCTCGGAGCATCTTCCATTGTAATAGCGGTAGAACAAAGACAGCATTCCCACCTGACGCCTATGCTCTAAAGATTGCATTCCGTCAGTTAAGATGGGAGAATCTATCAAACGGACCGCCCATTTCTGCACAGTCAAGGGTTTTTTTAGGTATTTTGGAGCTCCAGACCAGAGGTGGCTGAGGGACTAACTTAACTCTGGTTTCGACGGAGCCCCCGTACCTGAGCTGGT
This sequence comes from Limnephilus marmoratus, assembly GCA_917880885.1. Taxonomy (NCBI): domain Eukaryota; kingdom Metazoa; phylum Arthropoda; class Insecta; order Trichoptera; family Limnephilidae; genus Limnephilus; species Limnephilus marmoratus. The sequence continues at coordinate 25,172,111 of OU862909.1, forward strand.
CACTGCTGAAGGTCCAGTTCGGAAGATTGCTTCCGTTGAAGGAGACTAGATTTTCATTTCGATCCCTTTTAGACGTTATCAAACATGATTGGGTCTTTGAAACATTAAATTCGACGAGGTTATTCTTACCCCAAGAGAAAACACTCTCGAGGTTTGTGTGCCTTTGGGGGCTTGTCAAACAAAAAGCTATCATGGACTGTACTGTCATCCGCGTAACAATGAATCGGTGTACATGACAAGAGGTCATTGATGTGCAACAGAAACAAAGTCGGTGACAGAAAAGATCCATGTGGGACGCCAGCATTTATCGAATGCGAGGAAGAGGTTTTTACCACGATAATCTTTTTTCACGATACTAACGTTAGTGGTTTTCACTTAGATCATTTAGAAATATTAGAAATTAGGAAAAATATCAATGGAAATTTAAATATTATTGACAATCAAATTAATTTTGTGAATAACCCTATCTTAAACATATTTCGATTGTAATTTTTTATCTATGTTCTTCTAAGCACCCCCCTTTCCACCTCTCCCCCTCCCCCTTGTTGATCTTCTAAGTACCTCCCCTTTCCACCTCTCTCCACCCCCACTACTTCCATTTCTACCTACGCCTGTCTTCCTATGTTTGAGCATTTAGTTTTAGTACATTAAATGTCCTGATGAAGAGAACATCGTTCTTGAAACATGTTGACTTTTAAATAAAGATTATCGTGGTAAAAACAAAGTGTTTTTAATTATTTCATTAAATTTTTAATATTATTAACGACTTATATGAAGTTTTTTGAGTATTTGACAAGGGGAATGGAACTAGTAACAAAATTTAAGTAGGTAGAAGTATTTTTCATACATTTTCTCCCCCACCCGCGGCATCAAATTGTTCTCGAATAGCGATAATATGTCCAGGGCCTTTTAGGTTCATGGATCATGGTGTCAATAACAATATTTCATGGCCCATCTCCCATGTTTTTATTATCTACGGTGCCACCGTATTACGTATTCGGAACTACGGAAATTTTAGGGTCGAACGAAACCGTTTCAATTTCCGTCGAAGAAAATATAAATATTCACATCAAAGAAATGCTTTTTCTTTCTGAGCGAGTAGATACTACCTAAATAATATATCTTTTTGTGGCAGTGTGACATAGTGATGGGCATATTAGGTACATGTCGTTTTTATAATCGAAACATTTCAATGTTGGAATTGTGTCAAATTAATTGGATTTTTTGTATTACCTTCCTCTCAGTCGAATTATTCGATTACTAAGTACAATGTTTCACAGAAATTCAAATGTAACATTGCCACTCAGCGTCATTTTAATTTGACAGTAAAAATGTCCCCGTTAAATGCCGATTCTGGTCAGTTACAGCTTTTAAATAAATTACGATCAGGAGGAGAGGGCAACAGCCATCATGTTGTTATTGTTGCTTGTCAGCTTATTAAAACCTTTCAAACGCAAAAAAAAAGTGGCGCTGAATGGTCAATTGTAAAAATAAAAATCAATCGAATAAAATTTATCTGCGCGCGCAAAGATTTGAACCCGCGACCTTCGGATTGCTAGTTAAGAGCCTTGCCCCTCGACCACAGAGGCATGTCATGTGACTTTTACATAACAATACAGTGAATATATACTTTGAACTAACTTTGTAAACATATGTAAAAAGAGTATTAAATAAGTAGGAAAAGAAACAAAAATAACATTGCAAAAACCACGAAGTGAAAATGTTTAAAAATGTAAGAGCTAAATTATGAAAAACACTATGACACGATTAAAACACAACTTTATATTTGTGCATTATGATTAATTAAAAATAAAAGTTTTTTGGTAATTTTTTATTATTATAAATTAATTTGACTGATTCGGAGTACACGTGGTAATGGGCCGATGGCGATGGAGATTGAAATGAACACGCCGAAAATATTATAAAATGTACGTTTAAGCGATGTTTAAACATTTACATGTGAAAGGTAAGACCGTCTTTCTTCTTAAAGGTCTTCATAGAACTACTTTTACACAATTTAACGGCGCAGTCAACCATTTTTATGTGTTTTATGAATGTTTTACTGGGAGCTCTATATGCGACCGAGGTGTAACAGCTAATGGCAGCGGTCTCGGTAAAATTTTCGAAAAGGCACACTTTGAGCACGTGGGCACACTTCACACACCGTCTCTCTAATATCCATTCTCTTAGGTATCAAGTAAGTAGTCATTAAGTAGTAAGTAATATCCACACTCTTAGGCTGGCCGCTTACATAAGGATCGAATAAACATCGCACACTAAGATTCGAAAACTGGAAAGGTGATTGAACCGGGGCTATGTCCCTTTTCAGACCGAATTGGATATTTAAAAATGTCACACTAATGTACCGGATCGTTATGCCTCTCAATATAATTTTATAGGATATTTAATATGTAAAAAACAGACGCCTTTAAATAATGTTTGATTCATGGTGGGTATTCGAACATTGCTTTCCTCATTTTCTATGGGGATGTCTGGACTAATCAAATGGATGATCAATGTATAAAGTTAGATATAACTAGTAAGAATAAATGTAATATAAAGAATTATTCTGAATGCCTTGTAATAATTAGTACCTATTACGTTCTATATATATATATATTGATATCTTCAGCATTATGTTCTCACGTCACGAACACGGGTTTAACATAATTCGTATGTTCATAATGTTATTCGACAGGCCCGAGGAACTTTTCGGCAAGAAATCGATTGGGTCCCGGATTCCCGCCAGTCGGAGGAAATTGGATTGGAATTCTATACAGCTGAGCTGGGGAAAACAGACTTTTTCCCTAGAAAAGAGGGATTTTCGAGATGGAATCCTCGAGGCAAAATAGTTGGGATGGAGTTATGTCTCTGTCACTGGAGACGTCGCGATTCAAGTTCATATAGTTTTTAAATAGGATTCGCAGAAAGATTAAAATAATAGCAAAGTACCGTGTTTATACAGGGTGGCCCTTAACTGTATACCTAGTTTTAATTAACAATAAATAAATAATGGTAGAACTTAGACATGTTTTATTAATATTTTCAAAAACTACAATAAATGGAAATTTTAATGACATTAAGTTATAAAAATTATATTGTCCAAGTGAGCTCCATCAGCCTGTTGACATTGTCTAAGGCGGATTCGAAAATTCTCAAAAAACACGTTGACAAGTTTCCCGTGAGATGGCGTAAATTTCCCGTACAATGTTTTGTTTTAACTGATTTATTGTTGTCGGATTGTCTTCATAGACTCTTGAATTTAAGTATCCCACAAAAAATAATCACACGGGCTGAGATCTGGGCTCCGTGGAGGCCACTCAATGTCTCCTCCTCGTGAAATGAGTTTTTCGGGGAACATCTTCTTCAAACGGTCCATGGACAGTTTAGAAGTGTGTCAGGAGGCGCCGTCCTGCTGAAACCAGCTCCTTGAATTGTGGCCTTGAAAATCTTGAAGAGCTGGGACCAAGAACTCCTGAAGCATCTGACAATAATTCTTAGATTTCACTGTCATAGCAACTCTCCTTTCGTTTTCAAAGAAATATTGGCCAAAGATACCCCTCTAATATTGCAGCCCACACAATGACCTTCGGGCTATGCAAGGGACGTTGATGCTTCTGTCGGGGGGTCTTCTTCTTCTTCTATTCTCAGACCAATACCGGCAATTTTGTTTATTAACATGGCCATTGATATGGAAATTGGCCTCATCGCTGAACATTATGTTGAAAAAATTGTCAAAACGTTCCAGCATCACATTGGCAAAATTAAGTCGAAGATCGGTATCATTCAGCTTCAACTCTTGCGTCGGCTGAATTTTATAAGCTTTTAGATGTAAATCGTGGCGTAAAATTCTTTGTAAAGTGGTCCTCTTGATGGATAAGGCTTGGCTTCTCTTGCGAGTAGTTTGTTGTGGATTTTCCCTCACTGATTCACTAACACGCTAGATAACTTCTGGTATCCACGCTGACTTCGGGCGATCTTCATCAATAGTTTTTACTGTTGAGCCGGTTGTCTCAAACATTTTGATCCATTCCCGAATAGATTTTGCTCTTGGTGCTTGATTAATGTCTCGTAAACCGAATCAGCACGGTACATTCGTCTCGAAATCGTCACGAAATAATTGTTTATGTAATATGCACGAACACAAAATGCGCGCTGCCTCCCGTGATCGGCTCCAAGGCGACTAAAATTTCCACGAAATAACGCGTCTAACGATACCCCCCGAACCGCGTTCGCCCCACGCATTGTTAAAAAAATAACGAAACAAACCGCGAACACAGTTATGGTCCACCCTGTATAAAACATGCATTTTTTTTTCCGTTTTAAAAATTATAATTGTTAAAATAAAAACAATTGTTAACGATTTATTATAACTTAGGATGACAGAATAATAGTCGAGTGCCTGGTTTAATACATATATATTTTTATATAAAAAGAAAGACAAATATTTCCGGTTACGAATAACCTGACAATATTTGAAAATCTCCTGCTATTAATAAGTAGAAAATGTTGCTTGTGTCGTGGTGGAAGACTTAGCCAGCCGAAGAATCTAACACGCGATGCCTGGGTGGGACCCAACTCAACCACCAACAATGCCAAATCAACCACCGACCGGTCAAATTTAGGATGTATATATTTTCTCCAAGGTTTCAATATTGAGTTCTGTACCTACATAAATCAAAACAATTGCAGAAAAATTCCCTTTTTAGAAATAATTTAACAATTTGTTAAAAGTAAAATTCGAAAAACCCTCTGCATTTTTAATAATAAAGGTCATATTTGCTACACAATCCAGAGTGGAAGATACTTTCAGTATCGCTCTGCCGTGAGATAACCATTCGGAAACGAAACTTTGCTTGAAACTTGACCGTGTTTGACGACTAGATCTGAAGAACGTTAAACCAGCCAGCGCCCGAAAATCCACATTTCGTCGAAAGTTGTTCTTACGATCGTGCAGGGCGGTTTCAATGAGAAACATTAATTATTCTCCGTAACGGTTTTTAAAATTATAACTCAATATCGATTTTATTTCATTCCAAATTTGCTTTAATTTATACCTACATCCAAAAATTCTGAAAGGCGTGATGATAAAACTATTAAAATAATGTACTTTTATGTAATTATTTTTTTATTATAAGTATTTATCATTTTTCCGTTATGTCTAAGTTAAATAAGAATGTTAAAAAAATCTGAAATACATTAGTTTGTAAGTGCGCAAATAAAAACATAATTTTTTTAATAATTTTATTTAAACTAAAATTAAAATTCTAAAACATGCGATACCCAGATAATGTATTGATTTATTTTACTTCATGATTATATGATTTGAAATGGGTGTGGTATAATACAAAATCTTTTTTGAAAATTTAACAAATCTGCCAACGAATTATGGTACAACCTTATTATACTAAAAATAAACATTTTTTTTCAAAAAAAATTTGAAACATGCGAATGCTAGATAAAAGAACAATCTTTCGAAATCCATTTATAATTTTTTGTGGAATAGAGTCAATACGTCTAAAATCTGATTTAAAAATTACATATTTCGTGTTTTCTCTGGTAATACCTTTTGAATAGCCAGGTACTTCCCCACGTTCCTCTTCCTTACCTCCTTCCTATCCCTACTTACCATCAGTCTCACAACATACCCCAATTGGGGATGCCGTAGTCTCACTGTCTCCAGAAGAGAGCAGTTGGAACTTGGGACTCTTATGAGGTATTCACATGAAAAAAAAAATAAACCAACTTTTTAGGTGATACCATATTTTCAGCGTCTCACTTTGGCTGTTGTAAAAACTTGAAATAACGAATACATCAAAGAGAAATAAAACAAAACTTCTTTCAAAGGAATAAAAACTTTACTGTTTCCCTTGAGGTTTTTGCGCGTCGTTTGAGCTTTCATGGCGTCATCTCTTTTACGTCTTAAACCTTTATAATTTGTAAAACCTCAATTAACTAACCTACTTTCGCAACATTATTTGTTACCCACTGCTTTATTTTGCGGTCTTTATTACTAAAATAAAATAATAATATGTACTTCGTGAATGTAGCCTCAAAACACATTGTAAAATGCAGGTTGTTTAATTTTCGTACTACGATTTTAATTTTCGTTCAATTACAGTTTACAAGCTTTATAAATATTTGAAGCTTGGATAACATCATTTAAGCCTTGGATTAGCATTTATACATAACCAAATTACCGTTTTCGCAACGTTGCCTCACTATTTGGGCGTCAGAACACGAAACGTCTGAAATGATGCGGTATTTTTTTTCGAATTATTAGTTGCTAGACGATTCGTAGTAAACATTCGCGTGCGAGAGCTTAATTAAAAAAGTTTACTTTCATTTAGGTTTGACAAACCGTCGTACAAGTAATTAAATCTAATTACATGAAAAATAATAAATGCTTTGTAAAAGTTCATCTAAAAAAAATTCGATGGTACTATAAAAATAAGGGGGTATTTCACCATCCTCTGGATGGCTTATCTATATAATAATGTATTATTTAAATTAACAGATAAATACTTGCAATAGGTAGAAAGCTCGGCTAACTTATCCGATTTTATATGGCCACTATTCTAAGGTTCGGAGTAGGTACCAAAAAGTATCTACATTAAAAATAAATAAAAAACTTCAAAAATAAATAAATCCTCATCCTATCCGTTATTATATGGAAACGTTATCAATAGAAAAGTTCAAAATTTCAAAAAGGGTTTTTTGAAGTGAAATTTCTATAGCCCCGCTATGATTTGGATTTCGGGTGAAACGGAAATACGATTACTGCACCTGCGACGCATCAAATGCGCTCGTTGACCGCTTTGATTATGATGTTACTTTTAAAGGCTCCTATTGGTTGAGATATAAAATGAAAATTACGCTGGTCTTCGCTCATTGGTCGCTTTGATTATGATCTTACTTTTCAAGTTTTGGTAAAGTTTAGCTTCTACCGCGCGTAAAGTGCACTCTTCGACTAAGTGTCAATGACTGCACTCGATTTTAAAAAAAAAAAATAAATGGGTACATAGACGAGATTTAATTTACTTTAACGTACCGTATTCAATCAAACCTTTTCATAAATTTAGTTACCTACCTATGAATCACTAAATAATATTCTCTTCTTCTAACACAGCAAACTTATTTTGTGACACCATTATGATTGAAATTAATGAATTACTTCGTTTTTACCACTTTTATTGTTTATAAAACCGACATGTTTCGTCAGCAAAGCTGACTTTTTTCAGGGTTTTGACAGAACTAATTTTAAAAATAGACATATATATAGGTAATAGAGAAAAATAATCGACATAAACAATAATAAAATTAGAAAGAAAATGATGTTTAAGGGACGAAGGGCAATATAGAACAATTAAAAAAAAAAAAAATTTAAAAGGGGAATAGATTTAATAATGGGTCATTTAAAAACAATTTTTGATTATTAATAATATTTAAATTTGCATTAACACTCTTTCTAATCTCTAAAATTTCTAATTTGTCCAACTGAATGCCATTGACATTACAATGAATTAATTCTATTCCACTGTTAAAATTAAAGGTATGACTAGTTTCTATTAAATGGTTGGCAAACTCCGAGAAACTATTATTATTTAAAGCTTTCATTTTAAACAGTGGAATAGAATTAATTCATTGTAATGTCAATGGCATTCAGTTGGACAAATTAGAAATTTTAGAGATTAGAAAGAGTGTTAATGCAAATTTAAATATTATTAATAATCAAAAATTGTTTTTAAATGACCCATTATTAAATCTATTCCCCTTTTAAAATTATTTTTTTTTTTAATTGTTCTATATTGCCCCTCGTCCCTTAAACATCATTTTCTTTCTAATTTTATTATTGTTTATGTCGATTATTTTTCTCTATTACCTATATATATATGTCTATTTTTAAAATTAGTTCTTTCAAAACCCTGAAGAAGTCAGCTTTGCTGACGAAACATGTCGGTTTTATAAACAATAAAAGTGGTAAAAACGAAGTAATTCATTAATTTCAAATAATATTCGTGCAGCCACATAATATATCGACCTATTCATATAAATTAGGGAACGTACCCATACTACGTGACCAACTTTTTGCAATTTTTAACCCCCCGACCCCCCCCCCCGGTGACCAAAAACCTAAGCAACCCGCCGCTCATTTGTACCAAGCGTGACATTTTGAAGACTCCCCCCCCGACGAAATTTTGCACACTTAACCATCAAAATAAGGTAAATGTCATTATCCACATTAGTTTTCGAAAACCTTTTCGAAAAGCCCTTCAAGCCCAAAAAGGGGACTTCAGCTATTAACTAATTAATGTTTTCGAGAAAAAAATCACAGAAAACATATTTGAACCCAAAACAAAATAATTTGCAACCTTTTAAGGGGGTACCTATTACCAGAGAAAACCAGAAATATGCCATTAGACGTATTGACTCTTTTCTACCAAAAATTATAAATGGATTTCAAAAGATTGTTCGTTTATCTAGCATTAGCATGTTTTAAATTTTGAGAAAAAATGTTTATTTTTAGTATAATAAGGTACCATAGGTCGTTGGCAGATTTATTAAATTTTCAAAAAAGATTTTGTATTATACCACACCCATTTCAAATCATATAATCATGCAGTAAAATAAATCAATGCATTATCTAGGTATCGCATGTTTCATAACTTTAATTTTAGTTTAAATAAAATCATTATAAAATATGTAAGTACATGCGTTTCTTGACGAAAATTGATCCGTTTGTGTATTTATTTGTGCACTTACAAACTAATATATTTCAGATTTTTTTAACATTCTTATTTAACTTAGACATTATTGAAAAATGATAAATACTTATATACAATTTTAATAGTTTCATCATCACGCCTTTCAGCATTTTTAGATGTAGGTATAAATTAAAGCATATTTGGAATGAAATAAAATCGATATTGAGTATAATTTTAAAAAGCCGCTACGGAGAATAATTAACCTTTCTCATTGTAATCGCCCTGCACGATCGTAAGAACAACTTTCGACGAAGTGTGGATTTTCGGCCGCTGGCTGGTTAAACGCTCTTAATGTACGATTTTGCGACGTTGGAGGCTTTGTTTACACTTCAGCCCTTAGCCACTAATTAATCTAATTAAAATAGCCTGCGTTGACAAAAGTTCAGACCGCGGCGACTATTAGCAAACTATGAAGTGGAACCGGCTTCCTAAACTTCCTAAGGCCCTTCCATCTCTCTCAGCTGATCAGTTTAAAATGTCGGATTGGGATGGCATTATAAAGTTATAATGGCCACTTCCGATTAAGCCGGGATAATGGGACTAACCCGGTTACTCCACCTATTCGCATAAACCCTAATGCCCTGTCCCACCCCGGGGGCTGCTGGTGCTGGAGCAATAAAACGACATTGGAATTTCCGAAGTCTCGGGGGGGCACTTGTTACTCGAGTTTACATAACTGTACATACGTAACGTAATGAAAATCTGATTCTTATGTAACATCAAAAATTATATCATACTTTTGTGTTAACGACATGTATCAATCATTGATTAAATATTGGTATATATTATATTTATTTATTTATTTATTTATTTATTTATTTATTTATCTATAAAAAGAATGTTTGTATTACATTATTCGATGCCTGTCTCACTAGGGTATACCTGTGTTGAGACAGGCGTAGAGGTACATAAATGAGTATCATACAAGAGAATATTTAATTACAACATAAGAACATTTAAGGTAAGATACATACTGATTTATACAATTCAAACAGAAAGATGATTAAGATTGAGGGTTAATATCATAAAGAGAGCATTATATAGGTGAAGGAAGAGATGAATAAAGTAGTAAATCCTTTCGAATCTATATAGGTAGTTATATTATACATATAGGATTTTACTATTTTAAGTTCTTTAATGAGGGTAAGGACATACGTGAGATGGTAATTCTGTCTATTTGTACTCTATTTTACAGATGTTAGCAGTAGTGTGACGTCCAATACTTATAATCCATTTCTTTATATCTTTATATTTCTTTATATTACTGTGTGTGTTTTTATATATAATATCTAGGTAGGAAGAGCACATACCTTTTATTATTTTATTTTTTGTTCAACCTTTGTCTGTTCACCGAAAATCTTCTTATTTAATATCTAGGTGGGAATAGCACGTAACTTTTATTATTTTATTTTTTGTTCACCGAAAATCTTCTGATTTAATATCTAGGTAGGAATAGCACATATCTTTTATTATTTTATTTTTTGTTCAATCTTTGTCTGTTCACCGAAAATCTTCTAATTTAATATCTAGGTAGGAATAGTATGAAATTTTTATTATTATATTTTTGTTTAATCCAGGTGTTGATTTTTTTTTACAATAGCTCCACGCATATGGCCCTGAAGAAAATATTTTCCCTCAGGTCCTGTGTCATCTTTGGAGATGCTGTATGGAGGGTCTTTTAAAGGAAAGGAAGGTGAGGAAGTTCTGGAAAGGATAAGGTTTGAGGGGTTGGTAGGAATCTGGGGGTCAGTTAGTCCTGGAATGATTCACGTATGAATCCATCCCTCCCACTGCGGTGCAAGGCGATGTTCCAAAACAGTTCTGCCTTAGAAGTTACAAGGTTTCCCTCAACCAGTCTCTCCCGATCCGGCATTCCACGCAGCTGATGAGTAGACACATCCACCGCCAAGACCCGGACAAACTTCACCACATGAACCCGGGCACCCATGCTAAGTCACCAAACATAGCGAACCACTTAGGATGACCTATGGCAGATTATCTAATAAATGGTTCCCAGGGCGGCGGTACCCATACCCGCCTGCCAGTTTGCCACGTTCACATAAAATCTTATAAATGAATATCTAGGTAAGAATAATACCTGTCTTTTATTATTTTATTGTTGTTTAATCTTGATTTGATACACACAGAATCTTATAATTTAATTTTTAGGCAAGAATAAGTAACTAGGTAAGAATAAATTAAACTTTGTTTTATTTTCATTTTATATTCACACAAAATCTTAAAATTTGCATCTCACGTTAAAGGCCCGCAACCCGAATTTCTACCGATTTCTTACATATCTCCCACAAGTTAAGTTTTAAAGCTCTTAAAAAATATATGTTATTCTTGAAGATAACATCTAGACATTGCCCGAGCCGAAACGCAAATCATATAAAATTCCCTCGATAGAAAAAAATCGCAAAGTTTTCTCCAAAAATTATTATAAACACGATTGTTTCAGTTATTTTACAAGTTATATGTACGAAAAAAATCACAATGCTTCTTTAAATGCTGTTAAAGACAATGCCCGCGAGATTTTTCTCTATTTTAAACGAGTCGTGTTTTATTAAACATTTTCGCAACTTTCGCATCGATTTTGTCGCTGTAAATGTTAGCGCTCTCCTCTAACATTCGTAATTTCGTATCTCTCCATCTTCTTCTTTTCGAGCCCGGTTGCGGAGCCTTAAGAAAAGACCTATTTTTTAACTGAGCACAAAAAAGTGATCAAAAGATTTTTCTTTATAAGCTCTTTTAAATTAACTTCTAATTCATGAAAACCTGCCAAAACTCTTCTAGCATATTTGGACGGCTCAAATAAGCCAACACGACACTATTTCTGAACTTTGAGAGACTTTCGAAAGACATCGCTGTTCGAAATTCCGGAAAACTTTAAAGGAAAAACGTTCTTATTTTCTTCTGAATAAACCAACAAACTCTCCAGGAATTATTATAACATCACACGTTTTATCGGTTTCCCGATGGCACGGCAGTACTGTGCCACCGCCTCGTACAGCCTTTACGGCCACAGTCTCCCCGGTGCAGGCGGCAAAGTACAATTTCCCCTGGAACTCTACAATATGCTTTCGGCAAAAAAATTTGAAAACTACTCTCTGGAAAACAAGACAAGAATCGAAATTGGAAATTGCGCAGTACTTTGTTTACTTGTTACCAAATGTGAAAAGAGAAATAAAGTTCACAAGCGAAAGAACTTCAAAGGTCGCAGAATGTTTTCTTACAATTATTGGATGAATTCACAAACTGAACTAAATGGGTTTTTTACAGAATTTATATTGAATTGGGACTTCTTACAGTCGATTCTGTTGCAAATAAATAAATGAAATATCCAATATTATGTTGATCTCTTTCCAGAATGGAAGATGCCTTCGCACAGTATCATCCGTGAGAGACATTATTTTAGATGTGAACATTACGTTCTTTGAAAAGGCTTTTGTTATTTTAATTTATTTTTTTATACGAATACCTCACAACAGTCCCAGCTGCTCCCGTCTGGAGCCAGTGAGGCTATGGCATCTCCAATTTTTTTTTTTTACATGAGCTCCACACAGGAGGCCCTGAGGAAAATAATTTCCCTCGGGGCCTATGTCATCTTTGGGGATGCTGTGTGGAGGGTTTTTTAAGGAAGGAAGGAGAGGAGAGTTCTGGGAAGGAAACGGATTTAAGGGGTGGGTAGGAATCTGGGGTTCAGTGTGTCCTAGTCATCCGCCTCCAAGACCTAGAGAAACCTCACCCCATGAACCCGGGCACCCCTGCTAAATCACCAAACGTAGCGAACCACTTGGGGTGACCTGTGGCAGAGGTGTTGGTTATCCAATTAAGGTTCCCGGGGCGGCGGTACCCATTCCCGCCTCCCAAATTGGGGTACGTTGCGAGGCTGAAGGTAGTGGGGAGGGGAAGGCGATGGAGAAGAAGAAGGTAGGTAACCTGGCTATTCAGAACTGGTCACCAAACATGGCTAAAGCCATTTCAAGCAACGTTTCAATTCTGAATAGTGGTCTTACACAAGGGCGATATTGAGAGTATCTTCCACTCAGGAACGTGCCGCAAATATACAATATATTATTTTTAAATTAATTAATTGTGAAATAACACAATTATCAATTAATAGAATAAATTTTATTTGCTTGGATTCGATCCCCCAACCTTCGAATTGCGAGTAAAGAGTCTTACCCCTTGACCATGCTGGCCGTCTATTATTTATTTGTAAGAAACAGACAAAGGACAAAAGGTTGAACTAAAACAAGTTTCTTGTGGGAACGTTGGTTAGAGACAGGAGTTTTATTTTACATAAACCAACAAGACGGTAAAGGGGAAGATAGGATGAGGAAATGAGATGCTCTCGATACATTTTATATGCGTGCAATAAATTGTGATCTTACGCACTGACGGTTGTCGTTAAGAAGTTAGATATACGTGCATATATACGGGAAAGGTTAGTTATATATTTCTGTATGTGAACAAAGGAAAAAAACTAGTATTAGAATCCAACAAACCAAAATCATAACTGAAAAACCAGTATCATCCACAAGGTCTACGATAAATTCTAATACGCTGATATGTAATGTTTTGTGTGCAATATCATGAATGTAGGATGTACGTACACTCTGTACAGTTCTTAATAATTGATTTTTAATGTCAGTGTTCGCAGGCAAGCACAGCATTACAGCCTATTTAGACTTCACACCCCTATGGAAAATCTAGGTGCTGTTAAACTAATATAGTTTCTTTTCCCTAACCCACTACCTGCACATTGTCCAAAACGAAAATACCATATTCAGCTATAAGCTCCTGGCAGTTAAGACCATGTGTTTATCACGTATAAAGATGTAATCTCTTTATATATTCCAACACGTTCCAAGGGAACAAGCAAAATGGACACACTAGTATATGCACAATTTATAGGTTGAGACTGTAGAGACGTAACCAGTAAGATAAGATGTTTAGGGAGCGGTCAGCACTTTATGGGAGGGATTAGGAGGGAAAGACGTAGAGAATGGGTAGACCAGTTAGATAAAACATGTGACCATTTTAACCATTTTTTAGTATTAAAAAGTGAACAACACTCCATACGAAAACCTGAAAAAATTCGCATGACGAATTATCTCAATGCAGCCAAATTACTAACATAAAAACTAAAATCAACAATCAAATAAGTATATATAACGAAATTATAAAAAACTCACAATTCCCTCTTGAATATTCAGCCAGCGATAAAGATAATATGTACCTACAACTACATTATTTGAATCAACATAGACACATATTATATACACCATAGGTTCTTGGTGCAGGTTGTCCTAGTCTCCTAGAAGATGTTTGTGCAGAAAAATATGTATAAGATGATGCATGAATAAGAATAAAGCCAGGAAAGTAAGTATCAAGTAAGTAGTTATTAAGTAGTAAGCAATTAGTAAGTAAGCATGTAAAAGTAGTAGGAAATATATGTAGGTCTCAGTAAAATACGGGTAAGTAAGTATTAAGTAGGTAGTGAAGTAGTAAGTACTAAGAAAGTGGTAAGTAAGTAGTAAGGAGTGAGTAAGTAATAAGTAAGTAGTAAGCAAGTAGTAAGTAAGCAGTAAATAAATAGTAAGTAAGTAGTAAGAAAGCAGTAAGTAAGTCGTAAGTAAGTAGTAAGTAAGTAATAGGTAAGTAGTTAGTAAGTAGTTAGTAAATAGTTAGTAATAAGTAAGTAGCAGGTAAGTGGTAAGTAAGCAGTAAGTAAGTAGGTAGTGAAAATTAATTAGTAAGTAGGTAGGAAGTGAGTAGTAAGTAAGCATGTAGTAAGTAAGTATTTAGTAAGTAAGTAGTAAGTAAGCAGTGAGTAAGTAGTAAGTAAGTAGTAGGTAAATAGTTAGTAATAAGGAAGTATCAGGTACGTAGTAAGTGGGCAGTAAGTAGAAAGTAGGTAGTAGATGAATAGTAAGTAAGAAATAAGTAAGTATGTAGTAAGAAGGTTAGTAAGTAAGGAGTATTTTATACTGACGTGGTGGGTGGTGCTGGGCGGGCTGCTGGCCGGGAGCGGCGCCTGTCCGGCGGGCGCACGGCCCCTGCGCGCGGCGCCCCCCTGCCCGAGCAGCCGCAGCACCTGCTCGGGCGAGATGGGCCGCTTGCGCTGCGTGGCGGGCGGGTGTGCCGGGGAGCGCGCGCCGAGGTGCGTGCCGCGGGGGCGCTGCGCCGCGTGCGAGCTGGCCGGCCGCTCCACGATGGTGTAGGAAGTGCCGGGCGGGGAGTAGTAGAGCGCGGGCTGGCGCGCGTCCCCCTGCGAGCGGGACAGGCGGCCCAGCCCCGCGCCCCGCCCCGCCCAGCCGCCGCGGCCCAGCTCCGACAGCTCCGACAGCTCGGGCTCCCCCATCCTCATGACGGGGGACGGCCGTCGCTTCTGAAACAACAACACCAAACAAATGCGGATTACTTCTCAATTTCAATTACAAACTTCTAGGATAACTTGTATCCAGGATTTACCTAGGTAAATTTATTTATTGTTTGAAACATTTACAGAGTGTTTACACTACAGTAGTGTTTTTATTACAGTAATAAAATTGCCGTTGGGATGTACATAGATATTAAAACACCCATCAGAAAAGTTCACAGCATGAGTAATAAATGTTTAGTTGTTACTAGACACACTAACAGAAATAATGATAATCAAAATGAAATATAAAACATAATAGTATCAAATATGAAACATAACCTGCAGAGAAAGATAAGAAATAATGAAATTAAGAAAAGACATGATAATAAAGCAATTACAAAACTATTCTCTATGAAGTTTAGTATCATATTAGAAGATTGTTATTTTTTTTTTTTTAAATATGTGAGACCGTTTGCGTAGATATATATGGGCACATTCAATGGTATTATACACAATGTAGATTGAAGTATGCAATATTGTTATTAAAATAATTCAAGAGGAATATACTACGACTCCCTAAATTACGTTTATTAGGAAGTTTAATATGAATATTGCTCAGACGATAACTAATTTTGTATGATTTTGTAAAATGAAATTGTTGGAAATGTTTCTCATAAGATAGGATGTTGTTCCTCGTAAGGCATGTAATCCAAGTCTAAGTTTTAGTAAATAACCTATTAATTTTGTCTAGGTCTTGGAGGCGGATGCGTTTGCTCACCTAAAATAGTCCCAGCGATCGCTCGAACTGACGTCATTGATTTTTGTCGTCTTCCTTCTCACTCGTTTTTTTTTTGGAAGCGACAAAGACAAGACACTAGGACGATGATGTCACTCGCGATCTCTTTCTGGGACTATTGTACTGCGTGGGAGAGACTGGTGGAGGAAGGGAGACCTCTTGACCTCTCCAGCCGGACTCTTTCGACCCATCTCCTTGCACCCAGTGGGGGGAATTAATTCATACGTCCGTCACTCCTGGACACACTAACCCCCGGATTCCTACCCACCCCTAATAACCTTTTTTCTTCCCAGAATTTTCTCTCCCCCCTTTCCAAAAAAGACTATCCACGAGCATCTTCAAAAAATTATATAGGCTCTGAGAGAAATTGTTTTGCTCAAGACCTACGTGGAGCTAAAGTGGAACGTGGAACTAAAGCTAAAAGATATTTGAACATTGTTACGTACCTATTAATCTGAAGTAACTAACATTATTTATTTTTTCATTAAGGGTGCATACTGCACGTGTACTAAGCAGAGTTGCCGGGATATAGGCAGAATCAAAGCACTTTGACACGGTAATCCTCTATACCCGGCTCATTAGCGGTACAAACAACAGCTTATCGTCTGTGTTCCGTGAATTCCCTCACTAACAGATAGTGGCTGGCGGCTTGACATTGTACTTGTACTACCAACTCTGTACATACCATACACCATTACTATTATATCGAGGAGTAAGGCAGGGATCAACAACCCATTGCTTTCGTTCTTCAGTGTTTAGTACTCACAAGAATCGTTAGCATTATAATACAAATAGTGATCATAATTATAAAAACATTTATTTATTAATAGATTTTACAATTTTATACATTGATCATATTGATAAAAAAGGTCACTGCTCAGCTATACATTCAGGATTTCTTCCGGAATCCAGCTAGTTTTCAGGAGCGCCTCTGGTATAATATACATAAAAATAATTAAATCAAAAAATTTATCTGTTTCTTTGTTTGTTCCTTATGCGGAACCTAAACCATTCACTCGATTGCGATGAAACTTCGGTGATTTGAAGTTCTCATGGCCGCGATGGTTTCTGTATATAACAGTGTGATCTGGAGTTATGAATTTATTTGCAATACAATTCAAACGACAGCAATGAAACTTTGGTGAGTTATTGTTCACACACCTGCGAAGGTTTCTATATATTCTGGTGAGCTCGGGCATTATGAAATTTGTATTAACATTTTACAAAGGCGAGTTGTTTGAATTTTTTTCTTTCATATAGTTTAGTGGAAGGGTGGGATGGAGGAAGGAGGGGGAGAATCCGGGAGGTGGGGATGGGGAACGAAAGGGAAGGGCGATGAAAGAGGGGTAAAGATGCAAGGGAGGCGGGAACGGTAACGAATGGGAAAGGACACGTAGGGATATACAATCACGCAGGGAACTCACTAGTTTAATGAAAACAACATAATTTAAAAAAAAAAATAATGAATCAAAATTCAAATTAAAGCAATTAATATTAAAGTTCAAATCAATTAATATTAAAGTTCAAATCAATTAATATTAAAGTTCAAATCAAATAAAAAATATAATCACAAACACGAGAATTAATTCCTTTAATTGTAAATTCTGACAATTAAGTTGTTGTGCGGTTGACTGTTCAGTCAGCAACCATTCGCCTGAGAGCTTCTTGAAGCACTGCAACAATGTCGATACTCGAATTGACAATGGAATTTCGTTCCAAAGTTTTGATGACGAATAGCTGAAACTACCCACAAATACAGCAGTTTTTTTGTCTGGGGAGAACGAATATGGTCCATTTGGCGTGTACTGTGTGCATGAGAGTCAATGGACCACTGCACTCAAAAATAATTAAAATAATTAAATAATCAGCCTGTCAAACAGATAGGAAGGAACCTTCGGATTCATCAAATTGTATATTTGACACATTTGATGTAACTTTCTTCTGTTCGACTTATTTTAAGATCCGATTCCGTTAGAGGTAAGATATGCTCGTGTCTCGGGACACTATTGTAAATACAAGCAAATACTTTAAAATTGTTACAAAACCTGCAATTTCTGACATTTCCCATTATAACGAAGGTAGTATGCTACACTAGCCCCTCCTAGCCGCACGAATTGTGAGGCTTTCGTACATTTTAATGGATTCTATGTACGATTAGCCATGCTAGACTAGGGTATGTAACGGCCAGAGTTGCCAGCCAACACAATAAATTCTGCCAATATTTTACTGGAGTTGGACGTATTATTAATATTCTTGGGTTTTTGATATAAATCACGTCAGTAGTTTAGATTAATTAATGCTACTTTAAGAGCGTTTAACCAGCCAGCGGACGAAAATCCACATTTCGTCGAAAGTTGTTCTTCCGATCGTGCAGGGCGGTTACAATGTGAAAGATTGATTATTCTCCGTACCAGCTTTTTTAAATTATAACTCAATATCGAATTTATTTCAATCCAAATTAGCTTTAATTTATACCTTCATCCAAAAATGCTGAAAGGCGTGATGATAAAACTATTAAAATAGTGTACTTTTTGTAGTTATTTTTTGATTATAAGTATTTATCATTTTTTAATAATGTCTAAATTTAATAAGAATGTTAAAAAAATCTGAAATATATTAGTTTGTAAGTGCGCAAATAAACACACAAATGGACCAATTTTCGTCAAGAAACACATGTACGTACATATTTTTTAATGATTTTATTGAAACTAAAATTAAAATTCTAATACATAACTTTGCTAGATAATGTATTGATTTATTTTACTGCATGATTACATTATTTGAAATGAGTGTGGTATAATACAAAAACTTTTTTGAAAATTTAACAAATCTGCCAACGACCTATGGAATAACCTTATTATACTAAAAATTAAAAAAAATCAAAAAATGTATTACATAACTATGCTAGATAAAAGAACAATCTTTCGAAATCCATTTATAATTTTTTGTGGAAAAGAGTTAATACGTCTAAAAACTTTTTTGAAAATGACGTATTTTCGGCTTTCTCTGGTAATGCCCTCTTAAACTTCCCTTAAGTAAAAGGAGTTAGTGAATTTTACACATTTGCACATTACAAATATTTTTCAAAATGTTGCCGGATTGAAATTGCAATTTTTTCTGTAAAGCGTCTCGGAGACGATCAATGTTAATTGACAATAGTTGCATCAATTTACGTCAAACAGTCATACCCATGCCCAATGTAAGAAATACTCCACCTTGATAGCCCGCGACATTGTAAATAACACACATTATTTATTTATATTATGTATAATATTTTATATAGCCATAACATATAATTTCATTTATTTTTTAACCATACTAAAAAAAACACTTCACAAGCGTTAAACGGTATTTTAATAAAACGACCGTGCAATAAAAAATTCCTTTTGTTATCAATAAAAAAAATATTAAATTTTATTTTCAAATAGCAACACAGAGTGTTTGCACATGCATCGGTGTGAATATTAAGATGGCACGCTGACGATGGCATTAATGATTTTGTAACCAAAATCTCTTCGCGAATAATGTTTTTATGTCAAGAAACTGTGAATTTGTGCGGTGGAAGGGTTCAAATAACAAGGAAACATATTCAACAAAGGTGACTTACAGGTTGCTATTATTTTGTTTAGTAATTTATTTTTTGATTTAAATTTAATAAATAAAATTGTGTAACAAATGTACACTGTGATAAAACTCCCGAAAAAAAAATATAGACATTTTTATATAGTTAAAAAGATTGAGCGCTTCGCTGTGTGATTGACAATTGTTCGCTCA
Source organism: Limnephilus marmoratus (assembly GCA_917880885.1). Taxonomy (NCBI): domain Eukaryota; kingdom Metazoa; phylum Arthropoda; class Insecta; order Trichoptera; family Limnephilidae; genus Limnephilus; species Limnephilus marmoratus. The sequence goes on from OU862909.1 coordinate 25,191,816, forward strand.
ATTGCTATATATATCTATTGAGACCTTTGAAAGTCAGTTTCATCGGGGAACAAGATTTGTTTTCCTATGAAACTGAATAACTATCTATAATAATGCATTATATCGCTTGTCCAGAGCTATGGAGAGTAAAATCAAAAATCAAAAGATTTTCACTGTATTCGCACATTTTAGGCACTGCTTTCACAGAGGTCAGCAAAGTAACCGGGTGATTATATTGCCGGATGCATTGAAGTTCCGTCAAACGCACTTCAATGCACATTGTCAATGATGTAAGCACATTGATCATCTCCAGACCCCTAAATAGGAGATTTTTTTGCATTAGCTCCATACAGGAGATCCTGCGGAAATTAATTCCCCTCAAGGTCTATGCCATCTTTGTGTGGAGGATCTTTTTAGATAAGGAAGGAGAGAAAGTTCTGGGAATGAAAATTTTATGAGGGTGGGAAGGAATCTGGGGGTTAGTATGTCCCGGAGTGACGGACGTATGAATTTATTCCTCCTTCTGCGGTGCAAGGCGATGTTTCTATAGAGGCTGGAGAGGTCAAAAAGTCTCCCTCAACCAGTCTCTCCCGATGCAGCCTGCCACGTATTTGGCGGGCAGACGCATCCGCTGCTAAGATCCGGACAAATTTCACCCCACAAACCCGGGCACCCCTGCTAAGTCACCAAACGTAGCGAACCACTTGGGATGACCAATGGCAGAAGTTTTTTTTTTACATGAGCTCCACACAGGAGGCCCTGATGAAAATAATTTCCCTAAGGGCCTATGTCATCTTTGGTGATGCTGTGTGGAGAGTTCTTTAAGGAAAGGAGGAAGAGGAGAGTTCTGGGAAGGAAAAGGGTTTAAGAGGTAGGTAGGAATCTGGGGTTCAGTGGGTTCTGGTCATCCGCCTCCAAGACCTAGACAAACCTCACCCCATGAACCCGGGCACCCCTGCTAAATCACCAAACGTAGCGAACCACTTGGGGTGACCTATGGCAGAGGTGTTGATTATCCAATAAAGGTTCCCGGGGCGGCAGTACCCATTCCTGACTCTCAAATGAGGAACACGTATATATCCAATAAATAGTTCCCGGGGTGGCAGTACCCATACCCCCAAAATGAAATTCTGGAAGGGAATCATATGCCCATCGTTGCATTGCGATAAGGGCAATCAATAAGGTATGCTTATATTTTATGCCTAACAAATTAAAGTACAATAACTATACTTACACCACGGTCCTCCGTCCGTAATAAAAAATGTCAAAAGCTCTATTGAAACGCCTGCATTCAGAATCAAAATGTTGCCTCGAAATAGTTTAGCTGTGCTCAGTGGCTCAGTAGCCAAGTATTTCTGACCTTCATCACACATTCTATCTTATCCTCAAATCCCGGTTCTTTCTACCTCACTGCATTCCCATTGATTAACAGTTGAACATTCACCTGCACCGCATAATTTACAATGATATTATTCTGACCTTTGTTCGCCTCCTTAAATGTTTGGGAGCGCTGGTGTGATGTGCACAGTGCAGTGCATATTGCAGTGGTGGTTTGGGAGTGATAGGGAGGGGAAAGGAGATCGGGAGAGGGGTATTATGGCTGCACTGCTCCGTCACTCTCGGTGCACTATAATACGATATACCCTATCCTACACCACTATATGCAGTTCACTTTGCAGTATGCATGCACCTAGCAAATGAACTGTACAAGTACCTATGTATATACTGGATTTTAACATTGGCCTATGTGCAATATTGACCTACGATCTAGTAACGGATTCAATACCTCCGAGGAGCTTTGTGGCAGTTTGCCGAGGAGCTTTTTTTGCAATTACACCGATGAAAACTCGATTTGATTGCCTGCTCGTAAGACTCAAAGCAATCAAAACTATTGAAACGTTAAAATGTGCGCATAAAGTGTGTTATCTTGCCTAATTTTTTATAGTTAAATTGGTGTTTTAAAGCACCGTACTTATTTGCGGAAGGGGGTGAGTTAAACATAGTTGCGTTGACGCATAAAATTCAGACCAAAAAAACCTTGTTAAGGTTAAACGTCACGTACGTTATAATCAACCCATTCACAGATGGCGCCAATTAAAACATTATAGGTTTTTAATATTTTTTGCACGTTACGCTTTAAAATATTAAGGAAAATTAATTTTTTGCGCCCGTACATATTTAAAATGAATATAAATAAATAGTTTTGTCCATAAAGAAACCCAAATCTTTCAAGAAAGGCTGGTGAGGCCCACATTATTGGATGAAATGTACCATAAAATGTAAAATGTTGTATTTATTATTCAATTTGGGAGGCGGGTATGGGTACCACCGCCCCTGGAATCGTTTATTGGATTACAAACACCTCTGTCGTGGGTCATTCCAAGTGGTTCACTGCGTTTGGTGACTTAGCAAGGGTGCTCGGATTCATGGAGTAAGGTGGCAGGCCTGATCGGGAGAAGCTGTTTAAGAGGGACCTAAAGACCTCCCCAGCAGGACTCTCTCGGAACATCGCCATACCCGAAGTGGGAGGGATTGATTCGTCCGTCCGTTACTCCTGGACTCACTGACCACCAGATTCCTACCCATTCCTCATACTTTTTTCTTTCCCACTATTTTATCTTCTTCCTTTCCTTAACATCCCCCACACAGCATCCCCAAAGATGAAATAGGCCCTGAGGGGAATTATTTTCCTCAGGGCCTCCTGTCTGGAGCTAAGGTTAAAAAAAAATCGATATGGAAAAAAAAAATTTAATTTAAGACACCATAAATACCAGCAATAAATGCATTCAACGATCTTTCACTTGGTTCAAAAAATGAGCAAAACAACAAAAAAATCAGTTAAAAAATTAAAAGATGAACTAAAAAGTGAAACTTAAAAAAATACTGAAACATACCAAAAGTTATTAAAACTCCGACGATAACACAAGCTTTGGACAGAAACACCTTAAATACCAGGCAATCAACAATCTTTCACTTGATTAAAAAATTGAGGAAAATAAAATAAAAAATCAGATCAAAGTTAAAAGTTGGACAAAAAACCCAAAAAGGCAAAATTACAAAACATTTATTATGAAAAAAATTAAATTAAAATATGTTGTTTTTTATTACGTAATTTACGTAGTGATTTTTTTTAGTTCAAAATATCTTATTTACATATATATGTGGTTATCTTTTTCTTCATATTTGTATTTATAAATAGCTTACTATTTGTAATTTATGCTGTCACTTCAATAAGTACTTGTTATGTAATTTTTTGTCATGAATATTTTTTTTCTTAACTACGTATATTCTGTATCCATTTCAAATTATTGTAATTCCCATGTAAAATTCATCGGCGTTAGTTCATAATAAATATATAAATAAAATAATAAAACATATACACGTAACGCGCAACACCATTATAAAACATAGTTGAGTACTACATCATAATTGAAAATCGTGCCTAATACATGTGTTTATTTTTTTTTTTTCATTACCACCTTAACGAATTTTATAAAAATTTGTATGTCTTCTTCTTATTGCTTTTTTTATTGTAAAGTGGGGGGCTCAGCACGGGTAAGCTATCCAGACCAACATTATCAAATTATGTTGTAAAATATAAATTATTGTACCAAAACAAATAAACAAAAAAAAGTATTTGAGATTTTCTTGGCAAAAAGTATTATCGTGATTAAATTTTTCCTTATTTAGCCGACTTTTTCGGACAGCGTTACAGTAATCCTCACATCTATCCTGATATACTTCAAAATTATTCACGAATATACCATAATAACGTTTTTTCCATATTAAATTGTGATTATGCAGCAATTTGACAAGACAAAAGCTTCTAAAAATGGCTGTTAAAGAACCTCTACTGAAGTAATAACGTACATTATATTTTAGAGTATGAACCAGAACAAAAACAACAAAAATTTACGACAAATATAAACATGACAAAACAAATAAACCAAAACGATTCGAAAGCGAACGATCCCGAAACATGGTGATTTCAAAATAAATAATAACCACAACGTTATCCGATTACTAAAATTCAGCGCAAAAAGCTCCCGGAAAATCGATTGTCACACAGTGAACATTGCGCCGTGGGCTTTGGTCATGGGGCCAGTTGTAGCATGTCTATATTAACATATTAACTGGGTATACGTGCACTAAAAATATACTAGATATGTCCGGGAAACCGTTCCAACTGTAAAATGTTTGTTTGGTATGTAAATTTTCGGACCCAAGGCTATTTGCAGACTTCTTTTGTTGCGATCCAGCGTGATAAACATGTTAGTTTTTCTGCATTTGCCATTTTGCCCTGCCGTTGTGTAACTCGGCTATTGCATTGCAGATAAATTTAATTTCAATGCCATTTGTGGAAACGTGTTATGCGCGGATTGCATTACAAGTTTGCAACAGTGATTTTATTTCCGACCCTAAATTTTATGAATGGCAATCTATGAAAACATTGAAAACAAATTTCGGTAGCAATTCACTATAATTTAGAAACTATTATTTGAAGATGTGTTGATACCTAAAAAATCACTGATTGTTATGTTCCATTATTGAACTTTATATACATACTATTTCAATTTGAGAGGCGGGTATACATAGGTAGGTACAACCGGCCCGAAAATCAATTATTGGATAACCACCATGCATGCCATATGTCACTCCAAGTGGTTCGCTAGGTTAGGTGACTTAGCAGGGGTATAGGATGCGGTTTGTCCAGGTTTTAACTCCTGCTTCGTAGCGGGCCGGATCGAGATTTTTGACCTCTCCAGCCGGACTCTCTCGTCCCATCGCCTTCGACTGCAGTGGGAGGGATGGATTCATACCTTCGTCAATCCTGAACATATTGACCCCCAGATTCCTTCACACTCCTCATAACTTTTTCCTTCCCAGAACTTCCTCTACTTCCTTTCCCTAAAACCTCCCTTCACACAACATCCCTAAAGATGACATGGGCCCAGGGGGATTTTTTTTCCTCAGTGGTGCCTTCTGTGTGAAGATGATGTCAAAAAATACGTACTACGAAACTTAAGTTGGTGATAATTCGTCAAAATACAAACAATAAACAGGTAAAAATAAAATTCAAATATACCCAATTGAAAGTATTACGATGAACCGGAAACGCGATGGACGAATGTTTTCGAATACTTTGGCATTTAATGTCAACAAATTTCATTGAAAATTTCCTCCTTAGGTACTTGAGACCAAGCAAGAAATACCAGTATTTATTGGATTTCCTGATACTCATGTATAATGATAATTTTTTAAGGTTTCAATAATATCTAATATATTGTGAATTACAAAGTAAATAAAAAAAACAGGTACTTTCATTAATATCACCGAAAGAGAACTACGCATGAAAATTCATCCCAGAGAATTTTAAATGAAATTTTTCATGGAATGAAAAATGACGCCATTCTCACGAAAGCCTCTTGAAATATACGTTTTAACAAGTGTTTTGTAAAGTTGTATCTCTCGAAATGTGACATAACGAACGAACACAGCCACAAAGGGAAGGGCGATAAACCCCCATTCACCTCCCATTGTCCAAGGCATTGTGTTCCAAATCGTTTGGTCGGAGCCACAAAAGGTCTGGGTCCCATGACCGTCAGATAGGCCTTTGAATGAGAGCTTTTGCATATTATCTAGTGCCTGCTGTCGCTCTAATCTACCTAGAAATTCGCAAACACTACAAAATAAAAGCGGCGCTTCAGTTTTCTAAAGGATTCTACGGACATCATCACTGCTGGTAAAGAATTGATGGTGAAGAATGTGTAAAGTTACAAAATTGTACAACTCACTTTGTATATTGAGATTTTGCTTTTGGGTACTTTGTGATCATATCGATTGAGTTTTTGATTTAAAGAACAATAAACAAAAAACATTTTTAAAAATTGAAATTAAATGAGGAGGTTTGGCATGCAAAACGTGTGTATAATGTATAGTTGTTTTAAGGGAAAGTGCTACAGAAAAGAAAAAAATAAAGAAAAAACACTTTACCCTGGCCAGGAGATCAATAAATTATTCGACCCCTATTGTGGAATTCTTTTATGTATAAGATGTGAACTTTTGGTATGTTCTCAATAAAACTGAAAACTCTTTGTTTACTATTTAATTTCAGGAAAAACTGTATTGAGTTAACACTGAATGTTTCTTTGTTTATCCCTTCTGCTTTCCTAAACCAATCATCCGATTACGATAAAACTTTGGGATATGCGCGTGCTTTGGGATATGCGCGTGCGCTGGATGATTTCTATTTATATAAGTGAGATCTCGTCATGAATTTTTTTCTATACCATTCATCCGATTGAGATAAAACTTTGGTGAGTTGTTGTGCCCACGAAGGTTTTCTACGTATATTTAATTTTTCGCAATAGGTGGCGCAGGCAGAAAGAATTTCATTGCATTGCAACGCATGCCGGAAACTCGCTAGGAAGTTAATAAAAATAATGGTTTCACGACAAATGTTTCAGCAGTAATTTGAAAAGTAATGACTAATTAATAATAATAAAAGTGATGAATAAAATGGCCCACAACCTAACCTAACCTATGTAATCTATGTAACCTATGTAATCTAGTTTTTTAACGACTTTTCAACGGAGTGATGGAGTAACTTTGTTGAGTTTTCTGGTCACCAAAAATAATATGTTGAAAGAGCATTATCGTGGCATTTTTTTTTAAATCACCTAGACTGTTAAGAATAGTGACATCTATGAGATAAATACTGTAGTTAATCACATTGATTTAATCTTGATTAGCTTATTAAGAGAGTATGAATGCTAGAGACCTCTGGATGAATTTTATGGAAGCTATTATTACCGACTAACTAAAATAGACCACGTGACCCAGTAGGTGTCTAGTAACAGCGTTATTGTTATTATCGTATTTTTAATAGTCTGAAAGACGGTATTTTTACAGTTTTTAGCAGTATAAAAGGGATGCTATTTAAAATATTTCTCTCTCTCACATTAATCGATACTTAGAGTACAGTCCCTGTACTGCCCAGGTGGGGTCCGGGCCAAAATTAGTTACAAAAAGTGTTGATTTCATTGTTACTCAAAAGTGTTTGTAAATAAAACGACTCTGCATTAAAAAGGTGTTTTACAATAAAAAAGTCCACCACCCCAGATGGAATGAAGTGACTTGACATAGACTTAAATTAAATATAAACCAAAGATTTCAATATAGTATAAGAAGAGGGCACTTTTTAAAAGGTTCGAAACCTAGAAGTGAATATTGATCTGATGATAGTCAATCTCTGATAGGACAGGGCTCAAGTGAAATAAAGGATTTCATTGCATACCAGAAAACCTTACTGTTGTAACAATAGTAGTTAGTAGTGTCTATACTAACTTTAGACGTTAATAACTTAATAATACGCTGTTTGTACTGAAGTAATTGTGCGCCACAACTTGAGGCAGCTTAAATCCTCGATCACGCAAACAACTTTAATATTACACTTAAATAATGCTGATTTTGTTTGTTTGTATAAAATGCACGTCTTTTATAGCCACTTAGGTTTATTTCCCCCGTTGGCGGTTACTTTGTCGTGCATTGCAGTAAAACTTTATGCTCGGGGGGAAATTTTGCCTAATCGAAAATAAAATTGAAAACCTGAAAAGATGTGGGATTTTTATTTTCTTGTTTTATTTATTACGTGACATTTATACAGTAAAAATAACAAAGGTTTGAAACACGGGGTTTGGTATGAAAACTAAAACGTACGAACTACTGGCAACCGGCGATTAAAAAGGAATGATTTTGATTTGACAAATGCGCTGTCATCGGGTCTGTGATACCGTGCACAACCTAACTTCCGCCGGTATAAAAAATCATAGTTCCTGTAATAGTAATAATATTGCACAATAATTGAAAACATTTTAAAATGAGAACAAATGTTAGTGTTATTTGTTTTATTGTTCTCGATAGGTCGATATTAGTTTTAACGAACCAAATGCTCGTGAAAATGGCAAATTCATGTTGTAAGAAAATGTTGGAATTTTTGTTTTGTTTTTCAAATTGAACGTTTATTAAATTTAGATTAAGAGGGGATAACCAGAGAAAACCGGAAATATTTAATTTTTAAATCAAATTTTAGACGTATTGACTCTTTTCCACAAAAAAATATAAATTGATTTCCAAAGATTGTTATTTTATCTAATAAACGTTTTTATTTTATCTAATAAACTGTTTTAAATTTTGAAAAAATAAGTTTAATTTTTAGTGTAATAAGGTTATACCTACCATAGGTCATTGGCAGATTTGTTAAATTTTCAAACGAAAAATCTTATTTTACAAGACATATTTCATGCCATGTAATCATACATTATTGTAAATCAATACATTATCTAGTAAACACATGTTTCAAAATTTTAATTTTAGTTCAAATGAAATCATTAAAAAAATATTCGAACACTTATTTATGATGAAAATTTCTCCTTTTTGTCTATCGATTTACGGTCTTACAAATTAATATATTTAAGATTTTTTTACACTCTTATTTTGCTTAGACGTTATTGAAAAATGATAAATACTTATGATCAAAAAATAATTACCAAAAGTACATAATTTTAATAGTTTTATCATCACGCCTTTCAGCATTTTTGTATTTAGGTGTAAATTAAAGCAAATTTGGAATGAAATAAAATAGTTATTGAGTTATAATTTTATAAAGCTGGAACGGAGAATTAATCTTTCTCATTGGAATCGCCCTGTACGATCGTAAGAACATATTTCGACGAAATGTGGATTTTTGGCAGCTGGCTCGTTAAAGGCCCTTAAAGAACTACATAGTTCACAAATTTTCTTTCAGGTTTGTATTTGACTTATTGCCTACTATAAAAAAATGCATTTGCTTGCTTACCTTGCCTACCCTACAGTTTGGCATGTCGGTATTCAAGGCAGTAACTATCTAATTTTTTTAAGTTGTAGAAATGATAAATTGACCGAAATACTTTGGCATGTTGGTATTCAAGGCAGTAACTATGTATTTTTTTTACAGTTGTAGAAATGACAAATTGACCGAAATATTTAGAAAGTATTTCAGTCAATAGTCGCAAGAAAGAATACTGATGTAACAGCAAAAAGCAAATTGTTCACCAGAGTCAAAAAACTTTTCAGATTTTAGAAAAAAATCATAACTTTTACCAGTGGTTACGGAAATGCTATTTTTAAAATGCTTAGCTGAAAAAATACGGCGTATCAAATGGTAATATTTAAATCTGTTATGAAGAAGGACATCGTTTTTAGCGCTAACAACAGTTTACATTTTTTTTGTGTATTCCAAAAATGTTTTAAACACCGCTTCTAAATGTATGAATACTGAAAATCAACTTTATTTTCAGCTGCATAAATTGCTGTAAGCAACAAAGTATATCAATTTAAAAAATTTGAATAGCTGTAAATGTGTGTTGTTATTTTTTGGGCTAAATTCGTTTGGTTTACAACATACAAAAAATATGTTTGAAATGAAAACTATGTAAATATAATTGACAATCTTTATTTGAAACCTTTAAACTGTTAACAGTACAAATTATTATGTCACAGAAGACAAATATGTCCTTATTATAATGAGATAAACAAAACATACAAATTTTTCTAATCACAACACGCATGGATATGGGTACTGGTACTAGTAGTAGTAAAAGTACAAGTTGTAGTAAAAGACAAGTGTTATTGGAAAGCAAACAAATAAAATGTAGTAACCGCCGCGAACACTCAAATGCAATCTTTGAAAATGCTGTAAGCACCAACCTAACGTCTAATGTTTTGTCGTTACTTTTAAAAATTGAATATTGTCTTAAAAAACACAGGATTTTGAGGTGTGTACCTCAGTTTAAAAATGCATTATTGACAAAACGGCTTGTTTTTCCAACGTCGTACATTTCTTATTTATTATTGTAGAGTTACGGGACCCAAATAGATACAGAAAAAAAAATTCTGCAAAATGGTATATAAAAAGTATTTTCATAGTGGCGGTTACAGCAATATTGCTTTCCTTTAACGATATTTACCTCTTGACGTAAAATCTTAAAAAGTTTTAATTTGGCTCAATTGAATAATACATACAAATTAAGACCGATGTTTTTATTTCTATTAATGAAAAAGTTCGTCATAGAAACATTTTTATATTAATTAAATGGATAAATAAGAATACGTTTTTTGCAGAAAATAGCTGTAAGTAATTAGCTTTACAGAAACACTATAATATTAATCCGCCAATATGATATATGTAATTCGAAAAACAGTCCATTAATATAAGCGTACATGTTTAGTATACCGTCTACGTTTCTCTAAGAGCTTTTAATATGCAAATGTTAAAAGGTGAATCCCATTGCGAACTTTCTTTCAGCAGTGGTTCTTAAACTTTTTGTAACCATGGACCACATTCTGAATTTCAAAATAATTTGATCCCTGTCGAAGAAAATTGAAGGAAATTAAACGAATCTTTTTCTTTTTTAAATTTAAAAATCACTTTCATTGTTTATATACAACGTTAGTAGTAGATAATATGTTAGCTTATAATATTTACTTAACTAAATTATATCATAACCAGATTAATGAGAAGGATACTGTTGTTTGGACCTTGTGAGCACATTGAGGTATCGAATGAGATAAGGCAAGGCACATGTCATCTTTGAAGTGTAATGGAATACGATTTTTCGTTTTAATTGACACAGTACCGAGAACCTGGACTCCAACAGATACATTGTTGCAAATAGTATTAAAATAGACATAGCTCGACAAAGAGAGGGTAAGCTTGTCCCAAAGAAAATCAAAACGGTTATGGACTAAGATAACCCTTGTAATGGTCCGCCACCCTTGGCTTTTGACACCAATTGTGATGAACCCTACCTAGCTGATTTACTTTTCTAAGCTTCTACCTCGTAGTTTAAATCTCGTAGCTCCTGTCTCGTAGCCACGCTCATAATTCTACCCTTATGTCCTACTGATCACACCACTAGGTATGATGGCCTGACTCAACCCTCCTTTCGGTTTATTTCTACCTCAGGCTCGTGATTTCTAAACCCCTATACTTTATAATCTAGCTAAACCTACCCTATCTTCTTAAATCCCCGCGATTTTCTCACAGTAATCAAGATTTAAGATTTTAGTTCACATTATTTCTATAATCTGCGTTGTGTATTTTTTGTTTTAGATTTTACATCTGTTTGCATACTTAATATGCACACATATGTAGAGAAGATAATGTATTACGTGTGGCAACCCATAGATTCTTTTAGAGAAAGGGTGAGAATCTTCCGATTTATTAATTATTATTATTTGAGTATCTTTTACCGAGTTTGATAAACTAACCCCGCCTTAAACTTTGTGTCTATCTGATTTCTGTAGGAATTTAGTGTGTTTATTTAATTCTTCCTATCACCGCGGATACATCGATAACATAAAACAACAGTTAATAAATTTAACATTTCAAGAAAGCAAACCTTACCTTACCGGGGATCGTACTCGAGGGTCCAGTTTTCTCAATTGAAGTCCTTGTCTGCAACCTCCTAACATAATGTGTTTGTAGTCATAGTTAGTGTTATTGGTTAGTATTCGCAAAATTGTTGAAAGAGCAGGAATGGATGGATATGGGGAGGGGGATAATATGTTTGCTGAAAAGTCGGCTCCTCCGCTAACCAAGTGAAAACCGATGAACAACAATTACAAACCCGGATTCTTCCAGTACGTTTGCTAGGCTTATCCTTAGATCCGAGTTTTACTCTCTTCGACGAGCGTCTCATGCTATGAAAGGGGCCCTTCACGCCAGCAGGGAGAATACCAAGTCTTCATGCCGTTTTTCTGTCTTACTCCGACTTCCGACTCCTCCGGATTGAATTTAACTCTACTGAGTCTAGAAGGGGTATTTCATGTCTTCCCTTATCATGTCTCTATCCGTTAAATGTGGCGTAAGCTTGTGACGGGCAGATCCTTCCTCCCACGTGACCGACCCAGCGTTACACTCCACCTCTGACTAGCTGACATAAAACTCACCTCGTGAACCTTATGTTTGCTTTCAGGTTTGACAAGAACTTCCGGTATGCGAATAACCTGTAGCTTTAATGCCGCGTCTGCGTATTGTCCGCACACGTCCTTCCTCTTCCCCGTATGCCTCACCTCGACAATACCGCCACAAGATCAAAGCTCTCTCCGTTCGGGAAAGGTTGACACTTACATTTCCGGATGGCTCATAAACACATACCGTAGCCTTGAAACTTACGTTCGAGAAAAGTTAGGATTCAGGACTGTATGAGTATTTGAACACCAGTGTTTTTTAAATGAGGTCACTAGCTCCTCGTGTATTAGGTTTTAGGATTATGGGTATTTATGGGTTCTTGGATACCTACTTGCTATAAGAAAGATTTAAAACGAGATAAGTCAAGTTGTCATTGAAGTAATGACCTCCTGAATAATTGTGATGAGCTCTCTTTGAGTTTGAAGCTAGTCGCAGTACTTTACTTTGCGAAATTTTGCGCGCGGAATCAATGCTACCTATTGGCGATCGCTCTAGTATAATCAGTTGTTTAGAATTGATTGAATTTAACGTCGATTTTACCTTCACATATTGGGCGAAGTTTCCGTCGTAAGCTATGATTGATAAACCTGCCCCTTGACATTTGTGCTTTTGTTTTGTTTACTCGTTGATGGAATTTAGGTGACCGTGTCATTGAACTCTAATCGAAATTTTAGATACACAATCGAAGGTCATATAATATACCCTAATCTCGTCGGTGAAAGGATTCGGTAGGTATTAGCTATACCTATCAATTTGCTATTTCTATTGATTTTTGCGTTACGTATTTCATTTCTCATGGTTATTTTAATTTATGTGTTGTCGTTAATTATTTTCCCTCGTCTTATTATTATTATTATTTGTAATTTTAAATATGGAACGTATTGTATCGCACTTTCCCTGCATATATTCTGGGATAAATTATTATTTTTATTATTATTATACCCTAAGTTGTTTGAGAGGCATATTTCTATTCACATCGTGTAATAAATACCTAATTACATTGAGCCAATAAATGATTACCTCCAATGAACGATATTAAATAGGTACGTCATTTGTTATGGTTTAATTGTTTACACTTCACATAGTTGACCTTCGGTATACTGACCTTCTTTGGAGATTGTTTATTTCTACGGTCATTGTCCTTTTGAAGCACAATTCATCGTTTAACTAATTCTTTTCTATTTATTTGACCTAGTTTTGCCCGAACATTAATCATTTAAGTAGGTACTTTGCTAACCTAAGAGCTACCTGGGTGACCTAGTTTCAACTAAGGTATTCCTTGCTTGACTTGTTTTTGAGAAATATAGGTATTTCGGTTACGAGTCAAACTGATATCGTATGACGCCTATTCTTATACGCGCTTAAATATACAATAGACCTACCTAACTAAAACAAGTACTTGTATGACCTGATTTATAAGTAGGTATTTGTTTGTTTGACCTAATTTTGAGACGCTTGTATACTCCCGCACACGAAATATAGAATAAAGAGCTTCCACGATAGTCATTTATTACGTTCTACGCGCCTCGATTCGTTTTATATGAGTTATAATAAATTAGCGTATTTACCTAACTGAAGTAAATACCTACATATGTATCCTAACTCTAAAGCAGGTATTTCCTGTTTGACCCACTTTCGAGCAAGTGAAAATTGTTATTAGTGTGTTAGTGACAAACTTCAAAGGTCCGATTGATTTATTGGTGATGCACGCTCGTCCCTTTCTTCTTTGTCTCTGAAAATAATTAATAATTGGTTTTATCTTACCGCCCTCGATCGATTACAATTTTTCCCAGTCGGAACTTTCATAACTTCGACATTGTGATCGAGGTTTTCCTTTTTTTTCGTTTCCTAGCTAATGGATTCCTATCGGCCCTTTTTGAGAAAAGACTCTGATGATGAAAAAAACTCTTCAAATATCTGTCTATTTAAAATTCACTTCGGTATTTCGCTTAGTTCCTCAACCTCGTATTAATTACTGTTTTATTTCATTCGCCTTCGAGAGGTGATTCATCAAATAACAAATCAGATGTTTAATTTTATTGTCCGGAATTAGGTAAATTATTATTTATTCACAATATTTTAATATCACTTTAGAATTAATAACCGTAGATACGCACGTTTTCCAAGTGTACGAATTATTATCACTACTGTTTATTACAATTTCGTTATTCAATTCACAAAGGATTTTTAACCGCTTTATTATTGAACCACTGTAGTTTAAACGTGACTCGAACAATTCGTTATTGTTATTTATTTTACATATGTCATGTTATTTAAAGTAAGGTTAAAGTTTTAATTATTATATCACCTATAGTTAATTTTAAAATCGCGTGTTATATTTTCCTTTATCCGGTAATTTGATTTATTTTAAGACACTGGATTTTTGTTAAATGTTATAAAACCACTAAATATAAGTTGTAAGAAAGAACCCCGAATGTCATTCAACTCTTATTTACTGACTTTAAACACTTTCATTATAAAACACCCGAACTTTCACGAAGTATTATTTAGGCACTTTTCCGGACTCTCCGTTGATCGTCTTTGAAATTTTTATTCCTCAATTTTAAAGGGAAAATAAAACACTGAATTTACTATTTTTTTGCAAACACTTGTAGACATTTTTCAACTCTACTAGAAGCACTAGTTTACTAGTCTTCTTCGCGCACCTTTACATTTTTCTTGATCGCGCACTTCCCGTTATTTCATCCGAACTCTCCCTCAATCTCCCAACGAATTCCCCTTCTTTATCAAACCATGGTCTTTTAAAGACCTTTTAGAGCTCTCCTTTCATAGGAAAATCACTCCTGACCGCCCAGACTTTCATAGGAAAAAGGACCAAATTCGGTTCCTCCGTATGTGACCTTTTGTCAAATCTCTGTTAATCTTCTATCTCATGTCTTAGAACCAAATTAGTTTAGTGTCTCTCTCTCGTAAAAAATCACATAAATTTTCTCATTGACAGGTATTTATTTTAAAAATTTCATGTACTTGCTCGTAATTCATTTTTTAATGCCTACCCCATAAAAGTAATGTTTTTATTTTAGAGTAAATATTCGTATTTAACTTGTATAATTTTGTTTAGGTCGTTTCGTGTTAATGATACCCTTAATTGCTTGAAATCATGTTCTATAATTTCATTTGGATAAAGTCATATCAACAAAGTGATAGCCAACCTTTTTTCTCTAGTCAAACGGTTAGCGATTCCTTCGACGGTTCTCACGCATTTCCCAGTGTCAGGCTACGTTAAGCATCTTTTCCTGTGATTTGATTTAATTGTAGAGTGACCAAAATATACCGTGGCCTTTGATATGCAATATTTTCAATATCCTGTTTATCGTGAATAGTGTTGTCAGATCAGAGTAATCCTTATATCGGTACCTATTAAAGTCAATTTAAGTAGTTCCAATCAGTTTTCTTTTGAGATATTTGGCTCTAATAACTTCGTTTCACCATTCCATTTCCATATCAATAGATTTTCCCACTTTTTCAGGTTATTATATTCAGTTTGTGAAAATTTTCGAGATTCTACCCGTTTTTTGTGATCATTCCAGATCGGTTTTAATTAAATCGACCCCTGGGACCATTCATGTTACGTTTTCCGTGCCCTTATTGATGATTTTTCATTTACTTATTTTCAACATTTCCGCCTAAGATTTTCTTGTTTCCATTTGAAACGTTAGGTGCCCAAAACCTGCAGTTCTCGATCGCGCCTTAAATAAACACGACCCGGGTCAATAATCCTTCAACTCTTTGTCCTCAGTATTGTTTTTAATACAGTTCATTCAACCTAAGTCCCTGTGAGAATTAATTCAAGGCCGCCCAAAATGATCAAAGTCCACTCTCTTATTGGTAGAATTTAAACTTCCTTTGTTTTCGATATAACTATGATATGGTGTTCCCTCGCTTCAGTCTCTATGCAGATAATAGCTCCCAACTGCTCGGACAGATGTCGCCGAATGTACCATTTTCTCTACATAATATTTAGAGGGAAAAAAAATTTCTTGTAGGCTTATCGTAGGTTGAAGGTTGGCATTCATCACACCCTAAAGTAACACAAATTGTGCATTATTTACGGATGCGTTGACGTCTCTTTTTGCACTACTTTTGATTTGCTTTTCATAGTGCTATCTTCACCCTGCGTCAGCAATTCTTCTAACATAGAAATATTTGCAGTGTTATCCAGTCTCCTTTTCAAAGAGGTAGTTTACTTAAAAAACCTCTCATTCATTTAGTCGCATCCACAATGGTTACTGCCGAACCCTAAGAGACAGGTTACTTGATCTGATACAATTACTCATTTTGGATGCGGTGTCCAACAACGGATAATATCCGGAAAGGGGCGAAATTTCTTTAAAGATTTCCTTCGAAGAACATAGATTAGTAACATTTAAATAGCCGTAAGATAAAACATTCTTTTTTTTTTTACTTTGAATACTTTTTACAATTTTCTTTTCCATTCATGACTTTAAACTGTTCGGTACCACTGATATGTCCGATGCACTCTACAGCCTTACTTGTATTCTGCTGACACAAAAATTGTTGCAATAAGAATTCACCGCAGGATTAATAGGTTCCTATTTACACAAAAATTACTAAAAATTAAAACTCTTTTTAGTTTTTATTTATTTTAGAGAAATAAACAGTTTACAATTGGATTAATTTATAATTTACGTAACTGAGAAACTAATTATAGATTTCCTCATCATACTATTATATTGTGTCTAGTAATTAAACAGTAATCTTGCAACTAAAAAATATCACATTGTTAGTAGGTAAGTAGTACAAAATATATGTCATTACATAATATATCACATTTATGCAGTTTTGTACTCATGTAATACATTTTTAACGCAGAGTTTTATATTTATTTTCGTGATAATTGAAAATATCTATATCAGATAGAATGTTATCATATTTATGTTGAAGACAAGGCAAGCATTTTGGTTTGAATTTGTTTTACATTGTTTTTCTTTAAAAATATTACACGAACATGTGATTATTATTGCACTATGTGTAAAATCGACCACCATAACACGGGCATCAGCCTGGCATAGTGGTCGAAAAATCCACTAATTAATGTAGCCATAAAAAAACTCTTTGACTGGTAGCCTGTGGACCCCTGACACTCAAGTCGTAGACCCCACTTTAAGAGACCCTGCTTTAGAGAGCAGATTTTTTTTGATTAATTCTTTGAACGTTCGGGAATAAAAATTATAAAAAATGGTTCGAGTGACACTTTATTGTGTGGAGTCAGTGATAATTATTTAAATAATCGCATTAATATTAAGAGTCCTGTAAAAGTTCTTTGACATATTATACAAATAAAAGTACTTTCTCCATTTCTATAAGCTGCTTTAGAATGCAAATGTTAAAGAAGATTCTCATTGCGAACTTTGTTTGAAGGAGGCCATCCCTGACATGCAGAAACTTGGGTCTACGCAATCTATTTTCGGGAGGTCTCCCTCGGCATATATTAAAGATGGGCGATCAAATAATTTGGTGGCGGGTTTCCTTCTCTATGGGGGTACCGGGAACCCCAAGATGGAGTATCCCGGAACCCCGAGATGGAGGGCGGGAGATTGGAAATGGGATGTCACGCGTCACTCCCCGCGCTCCAACTATTTGTTGGTTAAACTTCACTTTTGCTTTGGCGAGAAAATCAATGTTCTGATATTACCTACTCGATATTCAGGTACGCTGATTTGTTTGGGATTCAAGGAACAATATATCTGCTATTACAAAGGCCGTATTGGGGAATCAAGTTTCACAGGTATGATGTATTGGGGTTTGCCTATGAACAGTAGCGTTTTAATAATGGCCTTTGGGTATTCGTGAGATATTTCTACATTCCGTCCCAATTGTTGACATCAAACTGAATTATCATCAACTACAGCTATTAAAAAAATTACATTCATTAATTTTGTTTTTAAATGTTGGCAATAAACTAACAATTGTATTCGATAGTCACAAACTTCCAATGATTCGCAATGCACACATAACACAACAATACAAATAACTTGTGCTCGAATGTATTGTTGGTCGTTGATCGAATACCTGCGACAGGCTCTAAAATTATATTCTTCTTCATCAAAAATACTAATTTTGGATGGGGTATGTCTGTCTATTTGTCTAGTATAATGTGTGTAACTCTGGTTCAATAAACCCGGATTTGCTTTGAATGTAATGTCAAAATTAGAACTGATTTTGTCAAGAAATCCGACAAGAAAAAAACTGTTTTTTTTACAGTATTTTTTCATTACCATATTTTTTTTATTTTTTATTTTTAAGCGACTATATAAAATAATTCTATTTACAAAATAAAATTGTTATGTTAGGTAAAGATATCGTATTTCTTGGTCCTCCTCACTAGGGGTTCCTGTGCTGAGGCAGACTAAAGTTATTTAATTATAGTTCATTTATCTTCTATGTCGTTTTTAGTGTTTTCATAAGAGTTTTTTCGTTGACCTCTTTCAGCCATATTTTTATTCTTGATTTGTACTCATAAATTTTTTTTATAAGTTTTATTTCTTGGGCAAGATTGTTATGGAGTTTTCTTGCAAAGTAAGAGTAGTTTCATAAACCTTAAAATGATGCATACTCATATTAACCTCTCAGGTCACGACCCTATTCTGTATATAGGTCGGAATATTTCCGCTTTGCAATAGAATCCAATTAAATGGAATATTTGTGAAAGTGTCCAAAAACTAAAAGTTGATGTGTGTTGAAACAGGTTTTAAAATTTATTTAATGTAAAAATTTTGAATGCAAATTTTAAAAAGATTTTTAAATGGCTCGCCTTACTTTTTTTCTAACCAAAATTTCTTGTAACGAATAAATAAAAATACGCACATATTTTACTAGACAAATGTGTTATAAAGTTATTATCATCTAACTTTTTGTAGTTTCGTGTAAAATATATATATTTTTTAATTCATTCAGTTTCGTAATTTTTTTTCAAATTGCGGTTGGAAACTTTGGTTTCATAAAGATGTAGATTTTAATTCTTTTGTGGTTAACTTTTGGATTTGGATATATAGCGTGATATTTTCTCTTGTCAATACTATTTATATGATATTTCTCACTATGATAGTAAGGGAGGCACAACGATTTCTACGAGACCTATAAGAGTTGATCGAAAAGCGAACAAATTAGCCCGAAGGGTTAAAAAAAATAAGTCGAACTGGTAATCAAACCCTATTCATTCTAATCTAGACCAAAGGATCCCATCTACCAGGCTTTCTTTCATCCACCCCAAAAATTAATGTTTTCAAAACAATGGAAGCTTTCCCTTACATAATATTAAATATTAACCAAATAATATCCGTCACAAAGCCTTCAAATACGATATTTTCCAACCCTGTCGCGGTGACTGACACATTAAAATTTAACAACTTTCATTCTAACTTGGGGGATAAGGCTCTTTTATTTGGGTCAGAAGGCAAAGCTTCCCTCCCAGTCCGCGGTCACGTCATATGGCCACAATTAAAATTTAAGTTCGGAGCTTTCTACCAAGGCACGTTTTTCCCGCTTCCAAAGAGATGAGATTAATTTCCCACCCCATAAAGTAAACATTAAAAATACATTTTCGCCCATCGACTTATCAATTGAAAACTCCGCATTTAAAAGCGATTGTAGTAATTGGCAGGAAAAAAAAACGATTCGGGAAAAATTAATTTAATTCATGCTTTTAATATCGCATGGGTAATTCTTTTCAATTATTGCGTTGCTATTTTTGAAAACCACTTTTTTTTAAATTTGACATAAAATCACGGGAAAAATAAATTAGTTACAACAATCTTATATTTGGAAAATCTTATCAAAACTATTTTTCTCGGTTTTCAGATTTGTTTCTGTGCCAAAATTATAACATTGAATCCTGTAAATAGTAAGTAACTAGTCGAATATGTATATAATAGGTGTATATCATGAAACTGAACGTAGAGGAGTGGTGAAGGAGATTGGGTAGAGGAAGGTGGGGATGTACCTGGCTATTCAGATCTGGTCATCGAACACAGCTAAAAGCCATGTCAAGCCACGTTTCATTTTTGAATGGTGGCCTTACACCAAGGCGATATTGAGAATATCTTCCTCTTTTGAACGTACCTTACCTATGTTATTTTGATTAAATTGTGAAATAACACAATTAAAACAATTAAAAATTACTTGCGCACGCCGGGATTTGAAACCGCGATCTTCGTATTGCTGGTCAAGAGCCTTACATTAATATTCTCCATTGATCTTTATTTGGTCGATGACACTGATACATGAAAAAGGTATAAACTGCGCAAATAGTAAGAGAGATAATACAATAGAAAATAACGAATTCCATTCAGCTTGGATAATTTAACATTGCCAAATATCCCCCCAAATTAACCGAAATATTTTATCTCTAATTTAAAATGCACGATTTCAACTTTTTAAGAACACAGCTTTTTAGAGATTACAGCTTTTTAAGAACATTTTTGTTTTTGTAAAGTAATGTTCATGATTTATGTAATATAGCATTCTCTTAAATGTTGTAATTAAACCTTATGTGCAATAGAACTTCTTAAGAATATGAACACCGATAAAAGAATACACATGTTTCATTTATCGTGCATTTAAGTGTTTCAAATACAAAATGTCCTTATTTCTGCTTCGTGCCAGTAAGTGGGGGAAAACCCCTTACGTATATACGGAACAAGCAAATCGCTTATCGTGCATACATTTTCCATGAGCCATATTCCCGGCATGGGATGTTCAGTATGGTTACCGAGAAGTTCACAGAGCTGGGAGCTTAAACCAAAGAATCGAAGATGTATTAGACATTATGATAGTATTGATGTGTAGACTTCGGGTTGTTTCAACAAATTTGACGGATTCATCAAATATTTAAAGTTAATTTTCACGTTCTTTGTAAGTTTTATTCAAGTTTTGTTATTATATCATTATAGGCCAGTTGCTCCATCAAACTGAAATTATTACAGAACTTGAATAGAACCTACACAAAGCGTGAAAATTAACTTCAAGTATTGGACGAATACGTCAAATTTTTTTAAACAACCCGTCCTTAATAATGGTAGGTGACCTAGCCTCTGTGCGTTCATACTAATACGGAAACATCCAAATTTTTTTCACACTTTCGTTGGGTTGTTTTTCTTTCTTTTTTTTATTACCTTTTATCATATTGTTTGCATTATTTTATAATGTACGTGGTTTAATTTTAACCTTATCTATCAAAGTACAAAAATGTATATATTTTAAACTTTTTTTTAAATTAATATTTCTTTCAATTCCATTTCTTAAAATTATTTTTATTTTATCACTTATATATTTTTTTTGTACAAATGTACTTTGAGCGTTAATTTCAATAGTTTATGCAAGCCAGTAATCAATTTATATTGTACAATTTTTTTTTTATGTAAAACACATGTAGAAATACACAGGAAAATAGAAAAAACTCGAGCGATTGCATCAATAATTTATTATAAATAGATACGAGCAGAAATTAAAAACATTATTTAGGCTGCTGATTATCTTAGTATGGTTGATATTAACCCTTCCTGGTTGAATGTGAGTGCACTACGAGACTCGCATTTTTTTAGAACGGTTTCAAGTCCAGCTCTCCGCGACAAGATTTGTATCCGGAATAAATTCTATTTTTTAATGCCCTGCGAATAAAATTGTTCCAATATTTGTGAATAGACCAAGTTAAGGGTAAACTTAACATAATTTATAATCTACTCGTTCATAGACGGCTATTATTTAATTATTTTTGGAAAAAACTCTTTTTGTAAGATACGATATAAAAATTAGGATGAATTGTTTATTTGCGCCTGTACACAAACAATACGAATATCAATGCTTTGGCATTATCAATACAATGGCTTTATCCGTATTAAAATTCAATTCTTCCACAAGAAAGGCAGTTCAATTCAATCCAGTATTGTATTTGCAAGCCTTTCTTGAAAGAATTGAATTTTTATATGGACTAAATTGTAAATTCATTTTCATATTGCGCATTTACGGGCGCTAACAAACAATTCTTTATATTTTTTTTACACTTGCAAAAACTGTTTTTATCTAAATAATTAAATTATCACCATTTACGAATGAGCAGATTATAAATTATTTTAAGTTTACCCTTAACGTGGCATCCCTAGGAAATTGCTAAAATGTGTGATGGAAATGTTATTTTTAATGTTTCGTAGGTACCTAATATTTTCGTACAAGCATTTCTTTTGAACAACATTTTGCACTATACAATTTTACGAAAAATCTGAAGAAATGTCTGCGTAAGAAATTCTGTGGGGAAAAGCAGTATATTGCATATTTTATACAGAATATAGAATGAAATTGGAGAGAAGGGACATTTTTTGGCGATTTGAAATTCCGAAAAAAATACATTCAATTTACACGCGACACAATAAACACAAAGTCATAGGTTCGTTGCTTACAATGGCGGAATGACCAAAAATACAGTTGCTTTTATTGTTCCCATCTACTGCTAACTAATTTATGTTATTACATTTTTAATCATTGAAGAGATACATACATATATCATCCAGTTGATTATTCAGGCATCTCCAAATAATACTAAGTTTTGAGATAATAAGGAAAGCGATATTCGAATACTCACCACAAATCAAATATTTTTTACATATGTCTGTGTTTAACATATTAAATGAGCTATAAAATAACACCGGGAGACATAACGGTCCGGTACATTAGTATGACATTTTGAAATATCCTACTGATGACCCAGACAACACAAACATTTTGATTAATTCATTGCGTATTTTTAGAAGTTTTCTGCATTATAATTGACTAGCTGACCCGGCCACGCGTTGCTGTGGCTAATAAAACACAACGTCATCTACTGGATGGTTATCCAACCTTCATAACCACCGCCATCTTTAAGTTTATCGCGAAGAGACAGACAGATGCCGCGGAGGACTTTAATTTATAATACGTAGAGATGGTGTAAAAGATTATAATAATGTGCATGAAATGCTTGGGGTAACTAACGTTTTTAAGTAAATAAGAATTAATACTGTATCCGTCTACATAACTTTTCAATTACCGCAATGTACTTAACCATTTTTATACAGGGTGTCCGGGGGTAAAGTGCATTAACTTCGGGAGGTTATTCTACATGATGGTAGGAGTAAAAAAGATTAACAACTTTTTCCGAAATTCCTACATTTTTTTTCCCATACAAAAAGAAGTACCCACTAAAAATCCTTAGTGTGAGGTACGATGTTACTTGCTGAGAGCCTGCCGGCACGATTGTGGCAATAATACTTAGTTGTAGACGTGGGCAAAATGATTCCCAGGAGTGAATAGATCCCGTCTAATTCCCCCGGCATTTTGAATTGATTCCTTCTATTCATTCCTTTACTTCAATTAATTCCAAAAAAAAAAAAAAAAAAAAAAAAAAAAAAAAAAAAAAAAAAAAAAAAAAAAAAAAAAAAAAAAAAAAAAAAAAAAAAAAAAAAAAACACTAGAGTGAATGGGGAGACTACGAAACACCGCAGCACCGCACAAAGAGGAGACTGATAGGCTACCCAAGCACCGCACAAAGAGGAGACCGATTATTCTATCTCACTACCTCGCAGGCTAAAACCTATAGATTAATATGTTTGTCTCTTTTTAGTGTCGCTTGTTTCATTTCAAATCACAATAAGTGGGGAGGCTACGAAGCACCATACAAAGAGAGGACCGATTATTCTTTCTCATTATCTCGCAGGCTAAATCCTATACTTAGATGTATATGTTTGTCTTTTTTTAGTATCGTTATTTTTCGTATGTAAAATGTATTTATAGCTAGCAATTAAAACTTTAAATTAAACAGTTTTTTGTTTCACCCCTAAAGATTTACTTATTTTATTTATTAAACTTAAAAGTATTTTATGACAGCTGACAACAGCTGATCGGCCCTATAATATATGCAAATTTACATATTACATCTACCCAAGATCCACGTCTAAAAGTAGGTAGGTATTTGTATTCCAATATCTTTCATACGTGCCAAAAAAACGATTACAAGTGCACTATTTTTGCTTCTCAATTTTCTAGCCGATGCGATGCCGCGATGTTCGGATTCAATGTCGAAAGTTTTCGGCTAACTATGTAATGAAATTGAAGGCTTGGCCCGCCGAGGAATTGGTGAACCGCTGCGCTCGGACGGATTAAGGGCCAGCACTGAGCAATGAATTAGTCACTTTTGACTAGTGTCTTGTGTCTTACCCCGCAGAGACTCGCGAGGAGCTGCGTTTCGGATACACTCGAGCCGAGATTGACGTGAATCGATGGCGATGTAAGACGATGACATCTGACGTCATTTCTAAGTCTGAGGTTAACTAGAGACAACAACGTCACAAGTGAAAAAGACTTTTAGTTTTAATTCCTGAATAAAGCGCTTCGGACCATTTCCGATAGCGACAGACTAGCTACGAGTACCTGGGACGCGGACGGGACGGGACGCGCGGGGACCTTAGGACAATCTCAGGACATTGACTACGACAAATGATTAATTCCTTGCGTGAAAGGGACGCTCGGACAATTCGGCTGAATCGCGGCCGCGTTTTGTTTGATCTACGGGTTTTTAGAACGGCGGCCGGCGATAGCGGGATACGAGTCGTTCACAATACCGTCGACAACTTCGCGGCGCGCCGCCCATTGAATAATATTTAAATACGGTATTTAATATATTTTTAAAATACCTATGAAACATTATAATATTTAAATCGTTTACGGAACACATTATTCATTGAAATAATTTAACAGTAAAATAAATGGAAATTAAACATTTATGTTGCCGTTAAAAATCGTACGATACAAGGCCAAAGGTAAGGAATGAAGAATCAATTCCTTTTGAAATTGAGAATTAGATCAAGTGTGTCACAAGATTGAATTTATTCATTTAATTCGGTCATTCAATTTTGCCCATGTCTACTTAGTTGTGTTTGGCCCGTATCGCAACAGCGGAAAATAATAATGCCGCCCGCACACGCCGGCCTAATTTTATCTTTTTACCACAAAACTACCCCTAATAGTTGGAATTTCGAAAAAAGTTATTTATCTTTTTTACTTATAATATCGTGTAGAATCACCTCCCGAAGTTAATGCACTTTACCCCCGGACACACTGTAGAAGATAGAATGGGTATAGTAAGCTATCCGTAAAAGATAGATGTATGCTTCGCGGACTTTTTTGTAGATCTATAAAAGAGGAATATCCCACCATGAATTTTTTTGTTATATCCCAAAAGGATTAGGCAGCGTTTTCGATGAAAGCTACCAGGCGCTCTGACTTTTCCCGACACTTCTAACAATTATCGTTATGTTTCAACCAATTTACACAAATTATTGACAAATTACATACCTAAACCTTCCTCATGAAACACTCTATTGGTGAAAACCGCATGAAAATTCGTTCAGTAGTTTTCGAGTTTATCGCGAACAGACAGACGACGCGGGGGACTTTAATTTATAATATGTAGAGATAGAGATAGAGAAAATTTGGTAATCTCAGTACGTGATAGAGTACACTTTTACATATAACTGCACAATCAACCAAAAATTTCGATTTTTGGTTATATACACTGGTATGGCCATTAGACAAATACAAATCGGACACCAAGTCTTCGATCATCAGCCAAGACAGATCAAACAAAAAACGATTTTTTTTAAATCTTTAAAGTATTGTATTCCCATGTACGATGATGATGTCTCTTGTCTTTTATTTTAAATGAAATATTGTTGTTGTTATTGTTAGTTTTGTGGCAAACTGCTTATGTTCAACTGCGCATGGTCTCAACACAGGAGTTCCTAGTGAGACACGCACAGCACTTTACCAATGTAACTTAAGGGCCCGCAACCCTGGATTTGTTTTTATATGTTTCCCTTAAACACGGTAAGTTTTAAAGCTCTTAAAAAATTACATGTTATTCTTGAAGATAATATCTAGACTTTACCCACGCCGAAACGCAAATTATATAAAATTACCTCGATAGAAAAAAATTAAAGTATGCTCCTAAAATTATTATTAACACGTTTGTTTGAGTTATTTTACAAGTTATATATATAAACAAATTCACAGTGTTTCTTTAAATGCTGTTTAAGATAATGCCCGCGAGATTTTTGCTCTATTTTAAACGAGTCGTGTTTTATTAAACATTTTCGCAATTTTCGCATCGATTTTGTCGCTGTAAATGTTAGCGCTCTCCTCTAACATTCGTAATTTCGAATCTCTCCATCTTCTTTTCGGGCCCGGTTGCAGAGCCTTAAAAATTAATAAATAAATAAATGTAGTAAAGATGGAATAAGTAAGCGCTTGTTAAAGATACTGAATCCCTCGTGGAACTTTTTTTTTCAGGTGCAAAGTAGCGACACCTGGAAGAACTCGATCTAAACCTTGATATCTCCCACGGAAAGAGGCCCTGAAGGGGAAGTTATTTAGGGTGAGACTGTTCCATCAAAATTACGATGATAAATCATCCGGACATCTATTTGGGAGACGTGTACGGGTACTGCCGCCCCGGGAACCATTTATTGGATAACCAACACCCCCGCCGTAGGTCAGCCCAAGTGGTTTAATACTTTTGATGGCAGCCATGGTGCCCGGGTTTATGGGGTGAGGTTTGTCTAGGTATTGGCGGGGAATGCGTTTGCCCACCTACTGCATGGCGAACGAGACCTAATCTAGACCTCTCCAGCCGGACTTTTTCGATCCATCGCCTTGCACCACAGTGAGAGGGATGGATTCATACATCCGTATGTCCTGGACAGATTGCTCCTAGATTCGTACCCACCCCTCAAACCTTTTTCCTTCCCAGTAATTTCTCTCCTCCCTTACCATAAAAATACTCTCCACACAGCATCCCCAAAAATGGCACAGGCTCTGAGCGATTTTTTTCCTCAGGACCTCCTGTGTGGAGCTGATATAAACATATCTTTATATGACATATTTTTATTTCACTTTGATGTGCGTAACATCGCATTCTTTCTTGGAAAATTTTCTCTGGTTACATCACGAACGTTCAGAACAAGAAAAGGATACGATAAAATTCACATCCTTTGAAATATTAATATATTCGCCGCGGAGAAACAAAACATGGTCGGGGAAATATCAAGGAAGGCAAATGGTTGAGAAACAGATAAGAGAGTTTTATTTTCCTATGTTACACCGTGCTTAAAGGCAGAATAAGTACCAACATAATATCTGCCAACTTTCAGCGAAGTACTTACGTATGTTTACGGGGTAAAATATAGTTACTATCCTGCTTTGACCAAGTTTCAGAACGTTTTTTAAGGTGACCAAAAATTAGGTCTTTCATTATTTTTAGACATGTTAATGGATCTTGAAAATGTCTTTAGCGCGTGGTGGAAATAATTTTGGAGCATATTTTGGTAGCACAGTTGATCGATAAGGATTGATAGGATAACTTTCGATAACTTTTCGTCCTTATCGATCGACCTTGTTAGGATCCTTGAACTCCAACTCAAAATGTGCAAATTTCATTACACAAGAAGAACACAAATCGGTTTTAGCTTAGGCAAAAAAATAAATTAAAAAATGACTACATTTTATGAAATGTTTGAGAACGTTCACTTGGGTGACTCTCCATTCTTTCCTCAAAAAGACCTTCCACACTGCTGTGTGCTTTGGGGTGCTCCCCCAAAGATAAAATGTGTTTCCTTTAGGGCCTCTTGTGTGACGTTAACATAAAAAATAAATATATATTTTTTTTTACATGAGCTCCACACAGGAGGCCCTGAGGAAAATAATATCCATCCGGGCCTATGTCATCTTTGGGGATGCTGTGTGGAGGGTTTTTTTTAAAGGAAAGGAAGGAGAGGAGAGTTCTGGGAAGGAAGAGGGTTTAAGGGGTGGGTAGGAATCTGGGGTTCTGTGTCCTGGTCATTCGCCTCCAAGACCTAGACAAACCTCACCCCATGAACCCGGGCACCTCTGCTAAATCACCAAACGCAGCGAACCACTTGGGGTGACCTATGGCAGAGATGTTTGTTATCCAATAAAGGTTCCCGGGGGGCAGTACCCATTCCCGCCTTCCAAATTGCATAAAATAAAATACGAATAAACTAACAACGTGATGTTTAAAAGTTTCCTGAATTTTTAAAATTGTTCCGTGCCCACAGTCGACGTCACACAACACAAAAACACAAAAACCCAAAAACATTATAGGCAAGGTTCGTAGAAAATGCATTTAACAAGATTTGCTCATTCGGGCCTTTTTCGAAAAAAACTCGTCGGGCCGCTTTCGAAATTTCGAACGCGTGACGTAACTTGAAGCAAAACACTGCCACTCGTATTGCAGTTAATTCAAATCGACCACGTCACCAATGTTTAGCCAATCTCCGTTCTTCCCCCTCGACTAGGTAACCTTGTTAATGCATTTTCTACGAATCTTGTACTATAGGTATTTATCAACCCCTCTTTCATGCAAAAATCAATAACTCTGCTCTCTTAAATTTAAATATTCAATAATCTCCATTCTCTTTTCAAAAGAGAGCACCTTACTGCAGATTTTTCTATTTTAGTGCAAACGGAAGTAGGTCCTCGTCTGCCATAAACATGGAAGTACATCAACAGAGGGTACTCGCTTCGAGGGTGCTCATTCCTGTCACTTAACTCATTACGGAACCTACTACAACTACCTAGCTAGAACTATACAGACGTTCAACTTCTGTTTGCTTTAACTTTGCCTTCGCTTTCGCAATAGAATAAGTATTGGTGTAGAATGTACACTCATATTAATAGTAGTACAGTGATCGAATAACTATTTTAAAAAATATATTCTTAACTTTTACCACGCAAGAATTGTAGTTGCAATTGCGAATCAATTTGGAGACAGCAATCAATTATTTTAAATATGTTTCTAGTTGACATAACTATTGGAATTGGCAAAGATTGGAATTGTAAAGGGCTGCCTTACCGTTATTTTCTGATATAATCTAGTTGATAACAATCGTTATTTTGGCCTTGAGGGAGATTGTTGCACTGCACACACATATAAGAGAGTCACTGCCACTACCACAGTCAATGCCCAGATTTCTTAAATGAGTCGATTTTAAATTGCACTGTTCATCGCATGTGCTTATTAATAGACTGTTTGTTCCATGATTTATTGTTGTAAATGTCCACATGTGGGTAAATTGGCAACACACTGTCAGATAGGGACAGGTAATTGTTGCATCAACAAGAGCCTCAACTGCCGACAGTCAGTACGACTGTGATACCCCCAATTTAGGGTTTGTTTATGAGGCTAAAAGAAGTGGGTAGGAGCAAACATTTTCTCCTGGATCACCTTGCTAAATTAGTATAAAGTTAATGTTTTAAGAGTAATTAACTATTCAGATCTCATCACCAAACATAGCTATTGTTATTTCAAGCAGCTTTTCGATTCTGCTTTGGTGGTCTCTCACAAAGGAGATACTGGAAGTTTGTTTCACTCTCAAATAAAATGCAAATACACTATTCTCAAAAATATTTTATAAAAGTAAATATTTTTAACTTTACCACTCCCCCATGATGATTTTATCAAAATTGAGTTATTGAACCACGAGAATTTGTGTTCACAATAATAATAATAATCGCCCACATAATAGCACAATCGGAATTGCAAACTGTAATTTCAAAACAAAAAAAAACACAACGTGAAGTCATCAAAAAAGAGTGTTTTTATCAAATATTGTTGACGTTGCTGGGTATCCTTATCCACTACGAGTATATAATCCAAAGGACGGTTCCATACAATAAAACTCTCTGATGAGGGGAATTACAGTTTTAATTAAAGGATCTTTTAAAACGTTTTCTGTGAGAAATGGTCCCGGCTGGAAATTTCTTCAATGAAAATAGCTTTGATGTTATAAGGTTTCACAAGACGTAGTAATTAAGAATTAATTAATTTTAGAGCACGTTATGCATGCAGTTTTATAAATATATTTATTTAAAACCGTACTGTATGAATACATAACATTTGTTATGAAATTACGAATGTAGGAAATTGCGTTGTTTTGTACTGCAAAGAAATAGCGCATCTGTTTACAGGTAGATAAGCGTTATAAATAAATTAGTGTTGTCCATTATCAGATGATAGAAACAAGCGAAATGGGCAATGAATATTTAGAATTTTCGGTCAATCTATTGAGCATGTAATGTACAATATACAACTTATGTGCTAATATTGAGGGAATGGAATTTAATGAAATTGAATGGAATTGAATGGATTAGTTGGAATTAAATGAAATAGAATGGACAGTTTGGAATTCCATGAAATTGGATAGAATTGAATGGAATTGAATCGTATTGAGTGAAATTGAATGGAATTTAATGGAATTGAATGGACTTTAATGAAATTGAATGGACTTTAATGAAATTGAATGGAATTGAATGGAATTGAATGGAATTAATTGGAATTGAATGGAATTGAATGGAATTGAATGGAATTGAATGGAATTGAATGGAATTGAATGGAATTGAATGGAATTGAATGGAATTGAATGGAATTGAATGGAATTGAATGGAATTGAATGGAATTGAATGGAATTCAATGAAATTGAATGGATTGGGTGGAATTGGATGAATTGGATGGATTGGAAGGAATTGGATAGAATTGAAAGAAATTGAATAGATTTTATGGAACCTTATGGAATTATATGGAATTGATTGGAATTTAGTGAAATTATTGGAATTTACTGGAATATAACGGATATTTATGGAATTTGAATTGGAAACGAATATAGTTTAAATGAAATTTTTATAGAAATTGAATAGAGGTTTTGAATTGAACGAAGTTTGTATTAAATTTAATGTAATTTGTACGGAATTGAAAATTATTTATCATGTGCGGGAGAATATCGCTGTGTACGGATATAAGCAGGGTAATACAATAAGCTTAAGAATTCTTAATACATTGGTTTAGGTACCTACGTCTAATATGAATACCGCACAAGAGTCTCAAGTGCTCCCGTCTGAAGCCAGTGAGACTATGGCATCCCCAAACGGGGTATGTTTTGTGGCTGAAGGTAGTGGGGAGGGGAAGGAGATAGGGACGAGGAAGGTGGGGAGGAACCTGTTGGCTATTCAGATCTGGTCACCAAATACGGCTAATACCATTTAAAGCAACGTTTCAATTCTGAATGGTGGTCTTACACCAGGGCGATACTGAGAGTATCGACCACTCTGGAACGTGCCGCAAATATACTATATATTATTTTAAATGAATAAATTGTGAAATAACACAAATTGATCAGATAAAATTTATTTGCCACGCCGGGATTCGATCCCGCGACCTTCGGTGTGCGAGTCAAGAGCCTTACAGCTGGCCTACGCCGGCCGTCTCTTTAACACCAGTCACATATTTACGATCGTTTTTCTTTGAGCATGCACAGCTTTTCCGCCTTTATGGACTGCTCGCCACTGATAATATGCAGCGATAACTAATTGGATTGTAAGATTACTGTATTTTATTTATCGATTGCAAGTAGTCGTAAGGGATGGGCGACAGAACGAATTGGTATAAAACAGTATTAAAAACTTCCGAACAAGAACATTACAATTCGTTACTTCCGTTTGGTTTACGAACTTTCTCTGTCGTTGAAAATGATTACCGAGTATAATAGTTTTTCACAATCATTTTCAAATGTTTTAATGGAGTATTTGTGTAAGTCAGAAAGTTGAAGAAGAAATTGCTAATTTGATTTAGTGTCCTGGCCTGGGTTGAGGTGGTGATTTTATAATACGGTAGTATTGAACATTATAACACGATTTATACGATAACAGCACATTTTTTTGACTTCTGAGTTTTACCAAGTAAAATGAAAATATAAATCAACAATGCCAAGGACAAATACATTAAAAATTTAAAGTCAATATGGACAATTTTAGCAAAAATCGGCAAAAAGGGTGTTTTTGATAGTTGACATTTACATTTTAAACCATTTCATAAACGATTTTAGATTTTCACGGCCAAAAGTATTTTTGTTATTTATTTTTGGGTTGTTATGCCGTGTTGCGCTACCTCCTTCTTTAGCCAAGATTCACAAATCTGACCTGATGATGGACAATGTAACGATGTCCAAAACGTTGGCTAAAGGAGGAGGTAGAGCAACACGGCATAACACCCCAAAAGTAAATAACAAAAAAACATTTTGCTAACATTTGTTTGTTTATTTTAATTAAGCGGAACCTTGGAAATTAAAATTAACCAACTTTCTGACATCCAATCGAGCTGAAACTTGGCAGATAAACTTGTTGTTGATGACAATGCATTTTACAAACTTTTGCTGGCATCACGCACTCACATGCGGACTTAAACGCATTTTTCTGAAATTCGAAGAAATTAAAACATTTTTATCGTACAAAAGTAATGTTGGTCCTCTTTCCAACGCAGAATTTGGTCAGGTTGGTATCACAGTTGATTCCAATCACTGGGTAGGTTCAAATCTCAGCCAAACCAAAAAAGTTTTAAAATACATTTGAAAATAGAGATAGATGGTAGCGAGTTTGATTCCGATCACTGAGTAGGAAGGTTCAAATCTCAGTCAAACCGAAAAAAAGTTTAAAAATTCATTTGAAAATAGATGTATTATTTTAAAAAATAGTTTTTTTGTGGTTGATTAACATACGAAAGGTGCAAATTGTCATGACTATCGTATTTATTAGATAAATGGTTTTCATTCAAATATCAGCATTCTCCCCTCCTATTAGCAAATATAT
This sequence comes from Limnephilus marmoratus, assembly GCA_917880885.1. Classification (NCBI taxonomy): domain Eukaryota; kingdom Metazoa; phylum Arthropoda; class Insecta; order Trichoptera; family Limnephilidae; genus Limnephilus; species Limnephilus marmoratus. The sequence continues at coordinate 25,224,532 of OU862909.1, forward strand.
AGAAAAACGTAATTAGTCCTGGCGTTGGTGTCCGCCATCACTACCCAACATACAATACAAAGCATGAAACAAGCTATATTTACATACATAAAACTTACAATACCATGTAGTAGGGTGGGCCGTCATAGCTTTTTTCAGATTGGAATACGCCAGGTGTCAAAACTTACACTCTGCGATTATATACATTTTTGAAATCTATATTTATCGGTGTTCCATGAGCATTTTTAGTCAGTAACCATAATTTCTGGATGGGAGATATGAAACTGGCAGAGGAAGGATACAAACAGACTGAATGCTGTGGAAGTGAGATCCCTGAGGCGTGTTTATGATAAAACCATTACCATGTTACAATGCGGAGATTCGTAAAGAATGCAAGGCTGGTGTAAGCTTTTTTTTTACATTAACTCCACACAGGAGGCCCTGAGATAAATAATTTCCCTCAGGGCCTATGTCATCTAGGATGCTGTGTGGAGGGTCTTTTTGAGGAGAGGAAGGAATGGACATTGGTCTTGAAGAGACCCATGTTGTAGGAGGGAGGAAACACAGAGGCCGGCAAATCATTCCACAGCCGAGCTGTTGAACACAAGAACGAGTCAAAGAAACGATCTATTCTCATGTGACAAATGTCAACTGTGTACAAATGTTGGGCACGCATTTGGCGTGTTTCCCGACTATGCACCTAATGAAACATATTAAAAAGAGACGCTTAGATGGTTTTGAGATGTAGAGCGGGTTAATGAAGAAATTTGCGTAAGGAGAATGTGTAGCGTGAAAGCGAATGGTTGAAGAAGTCGGTGGCGCCCTAGGAATAAATGATACAATCAAGTGAGTCAAATATTTAAGTCGGGCCGTACCAAGATTCAGAATAACAGTAGATTGTTTGGTTGGTTGGTTTTTTCAATGCAATAATTTTAGTTTTATCACATAATTGGATAATATGCAGGGTGTTAAGAGAAGTGCTTGACTTACTTTAAAAACGGATTCTAAACATTATTTGGAAAAAAAAATTAAATGAAATTTCGGTCTTCGGTGACTTTTTTGCAATTTTTTTTTCTTTAAAATCAAACAAAGAAACTCTTCCTCGTGTCGTCACTGGGCACTCAGCCGAGTAACCTACCAACCCCTTACCTAGTCTCCAACTGTCCAACACAGACCATTTTTTTTATTTTTTGTAGGAAAAAAAAACATCAAAAATGTCACAGGAGACCAAAATTTCGTTAATATTTTTTACTCCAAATAATATCAGGAATCACTGCTTTAAAAAAATAAAGTACGTCCCTCAACACCCTGTGTATTGTTTAAATGAATTATTGCGTTAACAATATAACATATAAATAAACTAATTTGTACTTACGTGGTTACATTTCAAAGTACATGATTTTATATTTTTACAGTAATCCTTTTTCTTAAATACATTCATTCTTCAGACTTTCAGGCATTTCATCGTACATTTTAGTTATGTGTACGTTAAGCAGTTCTGTGACTCTCACATACGGCATCTAATTCTATTAACATTTCTATTTTCATGATTATGTGTATTTTTATTAATAACAATTTCATCCATAATGTGGGGCTCACTGGGACCTTTAAGCCGTGTGAATGAACATGAAGCGAGGACTGTATGCCAAGACATGGATGTCCATCCTCTCTTCCTACCTTGCGGAGAAACGGCGTTATAGTTAGTTAGTTAACTTCTAAGACTCCTGGAGATATCAAAAAAAAAAGTTTTGTCGGCCCACCCTAACGTATAAACATCGTGTAGTATCGGCCAGCTCGCTGTGTGCGTGCTCTGATGTGTGTTGTTTTACTAAAACAGGGTATACACCCTCATTACCGCCGCAGCCGGTGTACACGAATAGAGGTAGCGCTATTCAGGGAAATAAGCGCCCAGCCATGGTCGATTACCGGCCATACCCAGCGTAGTCCGACATTACAAAATAGCCCGACGCGGCGCTGTGCACTAATAACACCGAAATGGTCCGATGTTACATTGACCGTGCATACACGACACGTGTAATGCTGTATTGTCGTTTTAGACTTAGAACTTTAATAATTACAAGAATTTTGTGTGAATTTTTTTCCGCATTCTTAACTAATACTTTTAGCTCATCTTTTTGCATTTCGTATGTCTGTAAGTTTGTTTGTACGTTCCCATTCCGTTTCAAGTTGATGATCATTTTGATGGTTCATTAAAGATTCTGTTTTCAAATGTGAAATAATCACGTTAATTTCGATTTCAATATTATGGTACCTACGTGCCTGAAGAAGGTTAAAAAAAAGAAAATTTCGTTTTGAATGAAATTTCTTTGGATAAATTTTTTGATTCCTTTTTTTTAATTTATATGAAAAACCAAAAAAAAAAATTTTTTTTAGGTTTGCGTATTTTTATTGAGATTTACAGGCTAATAACAATGATAATAATAATTTTAAAAATGTTCACATAGGTATTTAAGTCCATACTTAAAAATCTTTTGATTTCAGAAGTAATTTTGGTTTTGACTCATTAAATCAAAGAAAATTAAGAACCAACCTTTTTTTGGACGCGAGGCTTACCATTCGTAACAAGTTAATTATTATTTCTCTACACTTGTAAATTTACACACATTGTGGATAACTTAATCACTCGGACCCATATGCTTGTTTTCACGATAATACAGCATTACCAAACTTTTTTTTTGCTGAAACAATCAGTTTGTAATTACATAGAAGAAAATAGTTACAAAGTTATAGAAGTTAATACGATAATTGGTAACAATGACGTGTGTATGTGTGAATGTGTGTGTTATGTTATGACGTATGAGGCGTCCCTGACTTATAAAATGAACAGAAAATAAATCTATAATATAAAAATGAATCGCTAAATTTGTTGGTAAGCGCAAATCTCGAGATCAGCTGAACCGATTTCGCTAATTCTTTTTTTAGAATATTCCTTGAAGTTCGAGGATGGTTCTTACGGAGAGAAAAATTAAGAAAATTTGCGCAGAAAATTAGATAATAACAGAAAACATCGCACGTTTGACAGTTGACTGGGAGGGGGGAGGGGAACTCAGGAGGGGGGTTCGCGGGACGGGGGAAGGGGGAAGGGGGAGGAGTGGAGTGGGGAGAGGGAAGGTGGAGGTGACGGAGTAAGAACGCGAGAGGGGAAGAGGACGCAGGAGAAGAAGGGGAGGCGGAAGGGGAACGGGACGAATGGGAAAGGACACTCAGGGAGAAACAATTTCTTTATTAAATGGCATAGCATCGCATGCCGGGGCCAGCTAGTATTGAATAAAAATCCGTTCATTTTGGCGATCCTATATTTTGCACTTTTTTTTCAAAGAGAAACTGAATCTTCCAGAATTACGAATATTCTGACAATATTAGAACATCTGCTACTTCCATTATTATACGCGGAAAACGTTGCTTGTGCATTGATGGAGAACACAATTATCCACTCAGCTACTAACCGGATAAGAATATATTAACCCTTAACAGGTTTTTTTTTTTAAATAAATTTTTGAAATTATGTTTATATTTATGTTGTCACATAAAAAAAAATCCACTAATAATTCTGCATGTACATTCTATACACGGTGTCCGGAAACTCGTAGTACAAGCGGTAAACTGGTAAATCTACATCACATTCGGAGTCGATTTGTGATATAACTTTTTTGATTTGAGCTTTCGTTTTCAAGTAAATCGGGTTTGAAGTTGGATTTTTTTTGGTTAAATTTGAACAAATTGTTCACTAGGGGGTTGATTTCAGCTGTGTAATGTCTTATAAAATGCATCGAAGGGTAAACCGGGCTCAAAAGTTTTTTTTAATCCTTTAGTTGCCGAAAAAATGGAAAAATAGAAAAAAAATAATATTAATATCGAAATGCTCAGATCGAAAAAAATAAGTTTTTTGGGTTCTCTACGTGATGTAGATTCACCAGTTTCCCGCTTGTATTACGAGTTTTCGGACACGTTGTATAAGTGGGAGTCTCGAAGCTTATGTACTGTAATAAAATTTTAAAAAATTATGTGGTAAAGATTTGTCCTGTACGTACACGGTTAAAAAAGGTTACCATGTTAATCACTTGGTTGAAATGGGTTGAGAAATTGAGTACTGGGGATTTGTTCATTGGAAAGATATACATTTAACACAAGGATTCAAAGAAACGACCATACAAGCAACTATTTGAACCCTTGAAGACAATCACTACTTTTTTTATTATTTTAACAGCCGTTTTGGCTTACAAGGCCATTTATCACATTAATAAAAGAAAAAAAATACAAAAAAACTTACACATTTTAATAATAACGTTATTAAATTTGATTTTAATTTTTGTTTTTAAATTAATTGGAGTTCTACGAAATAAACACAAAACAATTGAATTCATCTTCACGAAAAGCGTATTTCTATATGTACATTACCAACTGTTTGAACTACATAGCTTAGATATGATAATAGTTGGTTACAATAAGCGCAGTTGGCGCCAGTTAATATGTCCTCTGGATGAGTCACGTATTTCAATGGACATTTCGCTGCATTCAACAAACTACCCGCATTTTGAGAAATAGGGTCAAATGACAAAACATATCGTATACTTTAGTTTGCACAGGGATAAATATTCGGTAGTCGGTATCCATTAAATACCAAAAATAAACTGTCCCTAGTTTTTCATAGTTTCACTCAAATGACAGCTGAATAAACCTTATTATTGTATAATTAAATGACAGCTGATTAAACCTTATTATTGTTTAATTAAATGACAGCTGAATAAACCTTATTATTGTATAATTAAATGACAGCTGAATAAACCTTATTATTGTATAATGATTAAAGCGTTAATTAAAAAGTATTTTTATGATCCTGTCACTAAGAGCTTCGTCCATAATATAACAGTATTTTTTTACATTAGCTCCACACCGGAGGGCCTGGAGAAAATAATTCCCCTCAAGGCCTATGTCATCTTTGGGGATGCTGTGTAAAGAGTTTTTTTGGGAAAGGAAGGAGTAGAAATTCTGGGAAGGAAAGGGGTATAAGGGGTGAGTAGAAATCTGGGAGTCAGTGTGTCTAGGAGTGACTCCATAGAATAGAGAATCTAACCCTCCCAATGCAGTGCAAGGCGATATTCCGGGAGAGTAGAAGTCAAAGGGACTCCCTCAACCATTCCCCCCCGATCCGGCCTGCAATGTGGCTAGTGGGCAGACGCATCCGCAAAACCTCACCTTATGAACCCGGGCACCCCCGCTAAGTCACCAAACATAGCGAACCATTTATAGTAACCGAAGAGTGATAATTCACGGCGGAAATAACAACTGTAGATATACCTGTATAAAAACCATCTGACATTCAGTAATTTTGTTAACAACTATTAAAAAGTAGGTTTTTGGGGCTGTTTTTTGTTTCTTTAGGCAGTGAGGTTTCATCTAGTATGAAATAGATGACTAAGGGCAAAAAAGAGTAAGCAATGCAAAAAAAGTGTGAACGGTTGTCAGTATCTCTTTTTCGTCGTCGATATTTCGATATAGATTTTCTCAAGATAATTAATTGTGTTAGAGCATTTTGACTATTATTTCGCCATCCCGATTCACAGTAATTAAATGTTTGCTAGGATTACCAAGCTATTGCTAGGACTGCTAGGGTTGCCAAGATTTCAGAAGGTAGGTAGATTAACAGTGCTCACGACAAAAATTAACATATCTCCGAAAAATGCATTGTAATAATTAGATAATTTTGACCATCATTCCGCCATCCCGATTCCCAGCAATTAATGTTATAAAGACATTACCTATGGCGCAGCCGGTGTAGCTAACATTGCCAGTGTTGCTAGGATTTCAGAAGGTAGGTGGAGTAAGAGTGCTTATAACGAGTATGAGCATACCATAACATCACGCGTATTGGAAAATGCAATAAAGCTTTTAAAAACTTTTAATGGCGCGAGTTGAAGTGTGGAATTTGGAAATGCAGATTTATTCAAGCTATTTTCAATTGTGCTCATAGTAATAATCCAGAAATTGAAAATTTTTCAATTGCATTTTCAAAGAACTATATAAGAAAATTTGCTTGCACACAATTTCACTCGAACACGGAATTTAGAGTTCTTACTTAAAACGTTTACCAGACCTCCTTTTCCCTATCTTTCTTTTCCTCCCCATTCTCTCGGAATCTCAGCATCACCAAATTGGGATGCCATTGTCCCACTGACTTCAGAGGGTTGGATTGTAAGCAGTTGTGACTATTGTGCGGTGTGTAAAAAAACTGAAGGCAGTGGAACCACGGCATCTAAAATTTGAGAAATGTTCTGAGGCTGAAGGGCTTGACGAATTATACAGACAAGAACTAGACCTAGCTATTGAGTTCTGCTTCTGATTACTAACACGGCTAAAGCCATGTCAAGCCACAATAATCAGAATAATACTGAGAGTATCTATCACTCTGGAATGTGCTATAATAAATTTATTTATTTATATGTAAAATAAACATTCAGGCCCGCAATTAAACTTTGAAAGGTACAAGGTAAAACCATTTGCATCAAATACAAAAGACGGTTAACCGGTCTCTCCTGAAAAAAAAAATGAAAAGCTTCTTTCTACTGCTAAAATGTCAACGATTTGGACCGTAAAATGTAAAAAAACTACGATTTCATCCACTGAAGCTAAATTGAGATAGCTCTATGTATTTCAAATACCCTCAGAAACTTTTTTTAATGATCCCCTTAGTATCGTGCTCTCTTTTCTGGCATCAGCTGTTCAAGCGAACCAAAGCGAATCGTGGCTCACGAAATTCGGAGAGCGGGCAATGGGAAATAATGTGTTCTGGAGACCAAAGGAAAATGTTCCGTGGCTTTTATTCCATTAAAATCTTTCCCGAGACAGTCGTCTCTCTGAGCTACCTTTTTTTGCTCGGGTTTGTTCCAATATCAAGATGAAAAAAATATAAACAAAGATATGTGACAACAGTGAAAGGACAAATGTGTTGATTACTAACCATGATTATTATATTGCGGTAGTTGGAGATCCCAGGTCATTAATTGACAAGCTCCACAGTGGAAGGGTGTGGTTCTAGCCTCCGGACTAACGAATTGTCTGTTTGAAACCGGTTTGCACATTTTTTTTTGTTTTTTTTAAAGAAAGGCAAAAATTCCTAGATAACGAATAACCTGACAATATTTGAAAATATCCTACTATGACCTTACCTTTTACCACCATTAAGAGGGTATTACCAGAGAAAACCAAAAATACGTCATTTTTAAATCAGATTTTAGACGTTTTGACTCTTTTTCACAAAAAATTATAAATTGATTTCGAAAGATTGTTCTTTTATCTAGTAAATATATGTTTTAAATTTTGTGAAAAAAAAAAATTTTAGTATAATAAGATTATAGAAAGATTGTTATTTTATCTAGTAAACGTATGTTTTAAATTTTGAGAAAAAATGTTTATTTTTAGTATAATAAGGTTATACCGTAGGTCGTTGGCAGATTTGTTAAATTTTCAAAAAAGTTTTTTTATTATACAACACCCATTTCAAATCATATAATCATGCAGTAAAATAAATCAAAACGTAGACGTTGTGTCAGTATTTTAATTTTAGTTTAAATAAATTCATTAAAAATATATATACATACATGTTTTTCTCGACGAAAATTGGTCCGTTTGTGTATTTATTTGCGCACTTTCAAACAAATATATTTCAGATTTTTTTACTTCTTATTTTGCTTAGACATTATTGAAAAATGATAAATACTTATGATCAAAAAATAATTACAAAAAGTATATAATTGTTTTATCATCACGCCTTTCAGCATTTTTGTGGTACGGAGAATAATTAATCTTTTTTATTGGAACCGCCCCGTACGATCTTAAGAACATCTTTCGACGAAATGTGGATTTTCGGCCGTTGGCTAGTTAAACGACCTTAAGCAGAAAATGTTTCTTGTGTTGTGATGGAGCACTTAGCCAGCTCAGGAATTGAACTCACGACAAGAAACTAATTCAGCCACTGACTGGACGTTTAATTAATTCAAAGTGTTATATAGCATATTTGCGCTATTTTCCATTACCGCTTAGTATATATTATAAACGTGTTTTATATTTTAAACAACTGTTAAAAAACCATTTACCCTAAATTAATGGTTGTTAATTAGTTGTGTAAAATTTAATAGACATTTATTAATTAGGCCCTTGGTGTTTACTTGAAAGCCACTCTTGACTTTTTGATAGTTTTTTATTGTATTTATTGTTATTGTGTTTAAATTTTAGAGCTTCTTTTAGTAATTTTTTATTTAAAGTAAATCAAATTTAATGATGTTATTATTATTTTCTTATAGAAGTTTTTATTATTGTGACAAGCGTTAATGTTCGGTTTTTTGACAATACTAATATAATTAAATTTGTTAAAATTTAAAAAAAAAAAACAAAAAATGTTTTACTTGTTTATACAGTGTTGTCTGCAAAAGGTGTGAAGGGAGAAAGCGAGTATCTGAGAATCCATAATGTCGATTGGCTCTGTGATATCGTTGTCCAAAATATGATAGGAACTGGGCCAAATCGTTTAATTTTATTAAATTCTGCACTTACAGACATTTCCCAGTTATAGAAAAGCCTATCTTCATAACATTGAAGTTATACACTCCAGTTGCTATTTATTCAGACCGTGCCAACTGGCTATTAAGCTTAAATTCATTAATGTAAATCGTGGATATATTTAGGCAAAGGTCATATTTATGTTTGGGCATGTAGAGCGAATGAACAAATAAAGTATTGTAAGAAGAATATAAGACGCAAATGTGAATGGTCGAAGAAGTCGGGGACGCCCGAGGAAGACATGGCACGATCAAGTGAATCAGATACTTGAGTCGGGCCATGTCAAGAATTAGAATAATAGAAGAGTGTGTATGAGAGGATGTATGAATGAGAATGAGGCAAAGAGTGTATGCCAAGACCGAGTTTTTTGGCGGTCCGTCCTCTCTGCCTACCCCTGCGTGGAAACGGCGTTATGTTAGTTAGTTATATTTATGTTAAGTTTTCGAAATGTCTTTGATGAAATTAAAAAAATATTGTATTTAAAGAGATAATAACGAAAGAAAAAATAATTTTTCGATAATGGCGAAGCTACGAGCTTTCATATTGAACATGGGTAAAATGTATGCAATCGAGTCTCACGGAACACGATTGAGAACATTAGGGAAATTTCACGTATTTCCATTAAAAATGTGTGATATTTAAAGTTTATTTTTTGATTCTGATCATTGTACTAAAAATGTATAATTTTAAAATTTTATTCGTAATTATTAATTTGAAAAACCGTACATTACGAAATGGCTACAACGTCATTATGACATAGAAACCTCCATTGAGCGCTTCTGTTATTACCGTGACGATCCAAAGGAAAAAAATAATTATTTTCTTGCATCTCTATCACACACCGCGCCGCGACATCTTCGTAGACCCCTACAATGCTACTAGCCGTAACGATAATTTTAAAAGTTTGGAATATAGTTACAAGGATAATATCGGAGTGTGAGTGAATGCAAAAAATAAGTCAATGCGCTGATGGTTTTGCTTTTGTCCTTAAACACAAATATAATGTTGAAGCTCTTTCGTACACACTAAATAACAACAGTCGAAAACGGTGCACCCCCCCAAAGGATCATTATCCTACATCTCTCTCACACCTATAAATAAAGTGAAACGCAATTCACGTCGCCGTAGCTGAGCCGTAATAAGATATATCCAAGATATATATTTCCTCCAATGGAAAAAGTAGTACTTTGGAGGAAACAGTCACACGTATTTTATGTTTCTCATCTTTTATCTCACCATAATTTAATGCTTAAGAAAGAGCTGCAGCTGCCTTTTTTTGCCATGGTACCGTTATCATAAACGTGGGTCATCACGGTAATAACAAAAGCTCCCACTGGCTGGTAAGACGGCTGTCACCAAAATTACCCGGCGTGAAGTCAACGCCGCCGAAATCACGAATTAAAACGAACCCGTCGTTTTGGCGACATTTTAAATCGTTATAGAAAAATTATTCATTAATTATTATTTTAGTATTTTTTTCCAGAAAAAAACATTTTTATTTATAATTCTAATGACAGCGCTGTGGTATTGCGTACGCAATAATGGGAACTCCTGTATTTAATAAATCTACATGTCCCTACTCAAACAACTTCACAAACATTATCGATTTTAATAATCCCTTCGTTATACAAAATAATAGGCTTATTAATGAGTGTAGGTGAACCAACGAAGCTCTTAGAATTGAATGAAATCGTATACGCGATTATTAATCTAAGATGCGATCAATTTATTCCGTTCGATTTTAGAGAAAAGAAAGTCGCTAAGATATGACTAAAGACCTCATTAACTCCCGTTTAGTCTCAAAAAATATAAGCGAAGCGCCAAAGTGTACTACAGTTACTATTTTAATCCGAAATTGTAAATTTATTATTATTTTTAATTTTTACCAAGCCCTTGAAATTTACACATGTAAATCCATAGACAGATCCACCAGTGCCGCCATCGTATATCTATTTCTTATTTATTCTCTGTCAGTATCAACGGTCTGGCTATCAACAATGCGGCCGTGCTCGGGAAAACGGTAGAAAATCATCGGTAGTTACGCTCATCGATCCGGTATTGTAAAGTTATCGATTTGTTGGACCCCAGGTGATTTCTCTTCTCGCCAGAGTAACACTTACCAAACCATTTGTATGCCGCTCTTAAATGAAGTAAAAAGTTGCAATGTGTTTTGTACTTCTATTTTTAAACCCACTACTGCAACGCTGCATCCTTTGCAGTTAAATGGTTGAATCTTTCAAAGAAGCGGAACTTTAATTACATGTTCCAGAAAATCCAATTGTCTGCACTACTGGAGATCCAGAAGCTGCAGGAGCCCAGGTATTGTTCGCGGCAGCTTCCAGATAAATATAACAATTTATCTGGAAGTCTGGAAGCATTGTTCTGCTTTGAAAACATCAATTCCAACAGAATAGACACAGCTACGGCGTAGAACTGCGGAGCTTTCGTCGCTAATTAGACTAATTTATCTTTTAGCTGTAAATTACAAAACGAAATTGCGGAGGTAAATCTAAACGAATGAGAAATCTGAAGTGAAAATTATTTGATAACTTCCGAGGAAGACTGAAATCAAAAGTCGCGGGTTTAAATCCCGTCATGGAGCAAATAAAAAAATCAGAGTGTGCAATTCACACGCGGTAGAAGTGAAACCTCCAGAAAACTAAAGTAGACAAGAGTGAGGAGGCTACGAAGGACCGCACAAAAAGGAGATCGATTTTTCTATCTCATTCTCTAGCAGGCTAAATCCTGTACCTAGATATATGTGTTTGTCTCTTTTCAGTGTAGCTATTTTTGGTTTTATCGAGTTTCAAAACACAACGGTGCTAAAGAAGTTTTCACTTAAAAATAAAATACAAGTCTGTAGTTCACATGCATAAGTGAAACCTTCAGATAATTAAAGTAGACGTTTAGTTTAAGTAGAGTAGTAGTTTAACGGGATTTAATTTAAAAATGTCAAAAAACTATAAATAAATAATAAAGGTGTTTTATTAATAAAAAATTTTTAAAAGGCAATAGTGGGGAGGCTATGAAGCACCGCACAAAAAGGAGATCAATTATTATATCTCATTCTTTCGCAGGCTAAATCCTATAGATGTGTTTGTTCATTTTTAGTGTCGGATTTTCGTTTCATCGAGATTCCATAGCCAGATAGCATTAGTTCGTGGCTCCAGATGATTAGGAGCAGTTGGGATTGTTGTTGCAGTGCGGAGCTCACAATAAGTTACTTTCGGTAACGAAACAATGCTTGAATTGGTTATTGTAATGTTAAGGCTCCGCAACCGGGCCCGAAAAGAAGAAGATGGAGATATACGAAATTACGAATGTCAGAGGAGAGCGCTAACATTTTCAGCGACAAAATCGGTGCGGAAATTACACCAAAATTAAACGCTGAAAACCATATTTATCTCACAAATAAAATTTTATACTGAAATACCGGCCCTTTGTGTACGACATACATAACACCCTTCAGCACAATCTACAGGTTTTCCTTGTTGATGGTAACTATGAAGCCATCCGAAACGTTAGCCAAATAAAGAGAAAGTGCAACACGCCACACCAACCAAAAAAATTAATCACGAACACACTACATGATAAGGCAACTGTTAAAATCATTGATTTATATTCGTTAATTATTTCCATTGGATTGCTTTTATGCATTCTGTGTGTAGTTCTGTGACTCTGGTTCATTTCGTTGATAACTATTACCCTGACAATTGGGCTAATGCCCGATTAGAGCTGGGTTGGTTAATTTACTGCGGAATAATTGGCGTTATCATCCGACTACACAATCACTGGAACTATATTATGTTTTTTGTCTTTTTAATAAAATACAATAAAAGGACCATATTGTTCAATTAGGTTCAATCACAACTTAAATTGCATTGTTTTTCGTGGAAAACTTTATAAGAAAAACGTAAAATTTTTCGCAAACTATAACAGTTTTAGCAAAAGAGTACAAAGTTCATTATTTAATACTCGTTACTAGCATTGCAAAACACGTAATGTGTACACGTTTAAAAGACACCAACATACTTGACCTATGTAAAATAAGAATCTTGATTTCTTTCGTAATTATCCTAACCCCTCTTAAGTTCTTTATAATCGATATTATGTATCGTCTTATTTTACAATCTATAAGTTTTATAACATGTCTACGACAGCTGTCAAATTGTGTACACCGTTATCTACGCCTTACAATGTATCGTACATGTCTTAAAACATATGACAATATACACAACTTTAAAATATTTCATGCTCAAAATACTAGAACACTTTTCTAATCGTTTTGTGCACACAATACCGTGTATGTAGATCCTTACTAGGATTAAAACGACTTACTGTATAGAGTTCTCATTTCTAGCAAATAATCTTAGTAGTAATTTATTCATGACGAAGCCGGGGAACAAAACGCATAGACTTGTTGGCCAGAAACACATTTGTGAGTCAATGTTCAAATAATGGTTTATTCATAAAGTCGGCGATGGAACGTTATGATAAGAAGAGAACAAATAGTTTCAGAATTGAGATGAAAATTAAATCATCCATTTACCAAGGAGAGTGCTGAGAACATCGCGGTGCGGAAAATAAAGAATAAAAACAATAATTCTCCTCCCGCTTTGGGCTAGATAGTATAGAAATCAAGTGCCATTGGCGTTTCTGTGCTCAGGAAAAGATGCATTTTGGAATAACAAAAACAAACTACATCCTACACAAACAAAACTACTTTTTTTACATTAACCCCGCAATGAAAAATAATTTTCCTCGGGGCATTTATCATCTTTGGAGAAGCTGTGTGCGTGATCTTTATAAGTAAAGGAAGTTCTGGGAAGGAAAAAAGGCATGAGAGGTGAGTAGGAATTTGGGGGTCAGTGTATTCAGGATCGACGGACTCTGCGTAACAAGGCCAGCTGCAGAGGTCAGAAGGCCGTCAATACCTGAACACACCTTACCCAATGAACCCGGGCACCCCTCATAGTCACCGAACATAGCGAACCACTTGGGATGACCCATGGCAGAGGTGTTGGTTATGCAATAAATGGTTCCCCGGGCGGCGGTGGCGGTACCAGTACCCGCCTCCCAAATTTACTACAAAAGAAGAAATAATGAAATAAGACTTCTTTCGAAAGAAGTCAAAATCACAAAAATGGTTCAAATCAAAAGAGCGGTGAACAGTGAACATCTTCCAAAAAAATTGACCGATATAAAAAAGAAAGAAATGTATTAACATTTTTAAAAAGCCGTTTTAAAATATTACGTGAAGTGCAGTTTTTAATATTTGTAATTTTTACAGTTTATTTTGTAATCTTATTATGTACATATTTAATCTCTAACTTTATTAACACATATTAATTTTTTTTACATTAGCAGATTAGAGCAGTTCCAATCTCGACCCCCCCCCCCCCCCCCCCCCCCCCAAGGTGTGATAAATTTGGGTCATTTCATATATTCTTTTCAAATAACGTTAGATTTTGATGGACCCCCCCCCCCCCTCCCCCCTTTTATGCTCACGTAATTAATGTATGCCCCCTTAGGGAACGTACCCATACTACGTGACCTGTTCGGGGGGGGGTCTTCAAAATGTCACGCTTGGTACAAATGAGCGGCGGCGGCCATAGGTTTTTAGTCACCGGGGGGGAGGGTTAAAAATTGCAAAAAGTTGGTCACGTAGTATGGGTACGTTCCCTTACATATTACGTGCTATTTTAAGTTATAAATTATGAATAATAAAATAACTTTTTTTTTAAAATCGTTGTACGGTAAAATTGATAATTCTGGGGCCCTATTCCTGACGGTCGATCAAAAGTTCCTCGTTATGCGCCTCGAAGAGAGCGAAAATTTATCGTCGTCGCGACGAACTTTGTCGAATCCTTCAATTTTACGTATTCTTGAACGTCGACCGATCGAAGTGATGATTATATTGGCAGCCCTGTAATATTGTCTATGTTCTTGGTGTTTTTGAGATTTCTATGGTTTGACTGTCACTGTCAGACTAAAAACAAAACAACAACAGAAATGGCCGCGGGTTACATCACGATTGCTCAGAAACAATTACTAATTGAATTAGTAAGTTCGGATGTGGAACTTGTGAGTGGCAAATTTTCCTCAACATTTACCTTCGCCGAATCCAGACGGAGATGGGTGGCGATTGCCGAAAAATTGAATGCCATGGCAGGGGCCAACAAAGATTTCAAACATTGGAGAAAGGTTTGTTTTGATTCATTTCCACTTAAAATGTCTATTTGTTACCCTAATGCTTCGTTCAGATGAAGCTCTGCCTACGACAAATTTTTATTCAATAAAACAAACACCATGCTCACATCTAACATGGATTCCATGCCTAATCAAGTCAACTCGACATCTCTTTGAAGTCATTAAAACCATATTTAACCATTTTTTAATATATTTTTTATCATCACTTTACTGAAGAGGTTCTAAGTTGTCCGGTCACCGCTCACATGGTGTTTCGTTTAGCCTAATTTATATGTTTTGAAAATCACAATATTAAAAGAATGATAATGGGGCTACGTTATTTCAAAGCTGATTGTTTCAAAATTCAAGTAAAATTGTTTGATATTGACGTTGTCCTGCTTTTTGAATAGTTTAAGATCTTATAAAGTGTCTTTCCACCAATATTTTGTGTAAATAATTAATATAATTCAAAAATCTTTTCAGACTTGGCAAGAATTACGGTCAAAGGCCAAGTTAAAGCATGCCTCCTTGAGGCGGCATGCGGCCGGGACGGGAGGCGGACCACCAGAGCCAGCAGTCAGCCTCGACGCGACTGACGAGCTGATACTACAGTCAATCAGCCCAGTCTTGATTACGGGCCACACGGAAGTTCAACATGGGGAGGTCAACTTCGACTTTGAATCACTTGGAGGACCACAGTCTGTTGCTGGCTGCAGCAGATGTCAGACTGTTGAGGTGCCGCTGTTCTCGGAGGCCACAACTCCCCTTGTGGTACCTCCTACCCATTTTAGTTTTATCTCGGAGATAAAAATGTTTTTTTTTTTTTTTAAATTAACCAAATATAGTTAGTATACAATATCAGGGTAATGAATGCAAGTTTTATTTGTATCATGTATAATTTTAATGTTTAACTAATTAACACCAGAAAATAATTTACTAGAAAACATCAGACTTGATTAGTTTCATCAGTGTACTAATTGTTTATTTTTCGCTTGTAATACAAAATATATTGAAATAATTACAATTGTAATTGAACATCTGAAACCGTATTGTTTTCTGCATTCTATGATAAAAATTGTGAGATTATGCTACTGCATTTTAGTTTTATCGAAGATAAATATAATGTTTTTCTTTAAAATTAACCAAAGATATTTAGTAGACAATATCAATAGCAGTGTTGTAATTGAACAGCTGAAACTGTGATGTTTGCTGCGTTATATGATATAAATTGTGATATTATGCTACTGCATTTTAGTTTTATCTAAGATAAATATAACGTTTTTTTCTTTAAAATTAACCAAAGATAGTATACAATATCAGGGTAATGAATGCAAGTTTTATTTTTATCATGTATAATTATAATGTTTAACTAATTAACACCAGAAAATAATTTACTAGAAAATATCAGACTTGATTAGTTTCATCAGTGTACTAATTGTTTATTTTTCGCTTGTAATACAAAATATGTTGAAATAATTACAATTGTAATTGAACATCTGAAACCGTATTGTTTTCTGCATTCTATGATAAAAATTGTGATATTATGCTACTGCATTTTAGTTTTATCGAAGATAAATATAATGTTTTTCTAAAATTAACAAAAGATATTTAGTAGACAATATCAATAGCAGTGTTGTAATTGAACAGCTGAAACTGTGATGTTTGCTGCGTTATATGATATAAATTGTGATATGCTACTGCATTTTAGTTTTATCTAAGATAAATATAATGTTTTTCTAAAATTAACAAAAGATATTTAGTAGACAATATCAATAGCAGTGTTGTAATTGAACAGCTGAAACTGTGATGTTTGCTGCGTTATATGATATAAATTGTGATATGCTACTGCATTTTAGTTTTATCTAAGATAAATATAATGTTTTTCTAAAATTAACAAAAGATATTTAGTAGACAATATCAATAGCAGTGTTGTAATTGAACAGCTGAAACTGTGATGTTTGCTGCGTTATATGATATAAATTGTGATATGCTACTGCATTTTAGTTTTATCTAAGATAAATATAATGTTTTTCTAAAATTAACAAAAGATATTTAGTAGACAATATCAATAGCAGTGTTGTAATTGAACAGCTGAAACTGTGATGTTTGCTGCGTTATATGATATAAATTGTGATATTATGCTACTGCATTTTAGTTTCATAATAGAAAATATCAGACTTGATTAGTTCATTAGTACTAATTCTTTATTTTTAGCCTGAATTACAAAATATATTGACATTGTATATTAACAACTGTTGTTTCTGTATTATTTAAAAAAAAAATAATGATATATAAATGTTAAATACATTTTTTATGATCACATCATTGTTTTCTTACATTTTACATCACTATATTATCACAAAAAATATTGTATTTGAAGTGTTTGTTGTAACGCAGCCTCACCTCACCATTCATTATTTATAATTGTAAAACTAACGTTTTTAAGACAATCGTTATTTGACTAACTAACTAACCAATCACGCCGTTTCTCCGCAAGGGTAGGCAGAGAAGACGGACCGCCAAACAACTCAGTCTTGGCACACATTCCTTGCCTTGTTCACATTCAGACAACGTCTCATACATGCTCTTCTATTATTCTGACTCTTGACATGGCCCGACTCAAGTATCTGATTCACTTGGTCGTGCCATGTCTTTCTTGGGCGTCCTCGACTTCTTCCACCATTCACATTTGCATCATATATTCTTTATACACTCCTATCCTCGTTCATTCGCTCCACAGGCCCAAACCATCGGAGCGTCCCTTTCTTAATCTTACACATCACGCTGACATCAGCCACATGCAACGCTTCCCTCATATAAAGACGCAATTGCCTGAATGAGCTTCGTATTCACTCCGTACTTGGACAACACCTTCAACTCGGTCTCACTATTGTTTGTCTAATATCATTAATAATAATACGATCAGACACTTGACAAATAATATACAGTGAACAACAACAAAATGATAATAAAGACTAGTATAAATACAGAAAGAATTTAGAAATAATTTTGAACTATCCTATTTCTAACAGCTCTACCAGCCACTAAATCTAGGTTAATTCTATTAACAGCCCCAGGCTCAAGTGGAGCCAATCCTCCAGCAATCAGACCTAAATCTAGATTATGATCAATCAGGTATTCTGGAAATACAATTGTCGGGTGCGAAAATTGCGAGTGCAAAAGGTCGCGCGGGAAAACAATAATACCAAATTTTGACAGCTAATTGCATAGATACGCCAACTTCACACCATTCGCTGCTGTGTTTCTACTGGGTTGACCCACTCGTTGTTGTTGTGGAGTGACTTTTGACGTTTGGCGTCTAAGAATGTTACTTCGACCAAGCTCAGGAATAACCAAGTCGACTAACGGACGTACTTTCGACGGAGATTGCGAGCGAGAACGCTTCGGGAATAGCTACCCTGAATTTGAAATAAAAGAACGACATAAATAAATAGATCCCAATCGCCGAGTGATTAAAGCGGGGAACATACTAAGCCCACGCCACGCTACGCGACGCGACGCAACGTTCCTGTCCATGTTCACACTGGCCGACGTATGTACGCGTCGCTGTGACCACGTGACAAGGGGTCTCTGGTTGCGCGCAGGCGCGTTTGATTCGACACATTTGACATTTATTTTTTAGGTTATGTTTATGTGATTCTCTTCTCAGCAGATGACAGCTTTGCCATGTCTTGAAAGCTAATTTGAAGATAATTTGCTACGATTATTACTATTAAATCAATATTCTCGTAAAAAGAAAAAAGTGAGAAGTATTTGGGTCCACAACATTAACAAACAAAGACAAATGTTTGGAGAATTCCATACTTTAGTAAAGGAACTAGAATCTGATGACGGACGATTCTTCAAGTACTTCCGTATGAGTAAAGTGGTATTTAAAGAGCTTCACAGCATAATTGAATATGACATAAAAAAAGAAAACACACGTCTTCGAAAGTCCATTCCGATCAGAGAAAGACTGGCAGTGTGTCTAAGGTTTGATTGTCATTAATTATAGGGGTATAATATTGAAATTTCTTCCCAAGCTGCACTGCATATGCAGAATCTCTATAATCTTGTAATTTGATTTTATAAATAACTTCGTGATCCGTTCATTCAATCGTTCGTCATCCATTTTTTAATAATATCTGTCAAAAAACAACCACAGATATTGCGAAACATAACGTTAGATGCTTAGATAACACCAGAAAGATGTAAAATCATCTCGTAGTAGGCGTGACCATACCCCCTCCACCTTCCACATGGCCCACGCCGATCTGGCTGCGGCAGATCCGCGTCGCGTGGGGGGTGTCGGTTTGCGTTGCGTAGGGCTAGTGTGATTCTAAAGCACCCGTTTCCATAGAAAATGTATGGATGGTAAGTAGTCCAGATATGGAAATGATGACGTCTACCCACGTCGCGTAGCGTGGCGTGGGCCTAGTATGTTCCCAGCTTAAGGCGTTGCCCCGGTGAGACGGTTATCCTGGGTTCGATTCCCAGTTGCGATCGTTACCTTTTTAATTTCTCTGCCTGTTTCCGTAACATTTTTCGTTTAGATTTTTTAGTATGATCTTCTTCGTCAATGATTAAATAACACTTTATATAGAATAACAAAATCTTATAACAATGCGCCGTGATTAGAGTCCTAGATGATTGCAACTAGAACAAGTCACTACTTTGCAACAATCGATGCAAGTGTAATAAAAATGTGTATTTCATTTCAGAAGCTAGAACTGACTATTAGCACGATTAGTACTAATTGTTTACAAAGCGTTATTTGTAGCGTAATAATTTTGTAATTAAAATAATTCGTACGAAAGTTGAGAAAAAAAGTTGTATGTTCGTGAAGATACTCTTTACTTCGCGTGCAAATAATTGACACGCTTACTCGTTATATTATTACCGTTTTAACAAATAATAGAAAAAGCGTAATTGTTAGTTGATAGTATCAACTCCGTACAATTAATTTGCGCGCATTCTGGGCGCCAAGTAAAATAAAACCCCGGACTAAAACCCTAATCTCAGCTTAATATCTTTTGTAATCTAGCTCCCGTGTACAAATACTGTGGAACTGGCTCCCTCAATAATAATTCTAGGTAAAGCTTGACAAGGAAAGCCCTGGACCTCTGCGGGATAAAATGCGAAGGGTGAAGTGGTTGGTTCGCAAGGGAAAAGTATTTACAAGGGCTAAATTAGAAGGCTGGGAGAATTAGCAGCGAGAAAATGAGGATATAAATTAAAAGAAACTAAGACTATTATATATCTGTCATGTTTTGAAGGTATGGGGTGGTTTTCACGTTGCTTATAGAGTTTTAAGCTTCTGATTATTAAAAACGTGCCAGCCAAAGTAAAATAAAAAATTAAAACGCGTAAGCTCGCTTTATGGCGCAGCTCGCATCGTATTCAGAACATAGACTGTGCCGCTTTTCGTGAAAACGAATTACTCGTATTTTGTAGAATTTTCATCACCCAAATCAATATGCCAGCTGTTTTCAAAATCATTGATAAAACTCTTCAACACCCCATTTCAACAGCGTGATAGTCTGATTAAATAACTTTTGAAGTAAAACTTCTTTACGCACGCTTGACTTGGGGAGTAAGCTGGTGATTGCGTGACGAGAGCGTTATGAAAAGTGTGACGAGCGAGGCGAACGGTCGGGCCTTTACGCACACTTGACTTGGGGAGTAAGCTGGTGAATGCGTGACGAGAGTGTTATTAAAAGTGTGATCGGGCGAGGCGAACGGAAGTTGAGAGGGAGATGTAAGTTAGTGAAGTTTTACTTCAGTCGTGTGGTCTAAAGCACGCTCGTTTTTTTTACATTAGCTCCACACAGAAGGCCCCAAGGAAAATAATTCCCCTCAGGGACAATGTCGTCTTTGGGGATCATGTGTGGAAAGGAAGAAGATGAAGTCCAGGAGGAAAAAATGTACGAGGGGTGGGTAGGAATCTGTGGGTTAGTTTTTCCAAGATGAACCATCTAACTGCGGTGCAAGGCGATGGACCGAGAGAGTCCTGCTAAACAGATCAAAAAGTCCCCCTCAACCACCTCAACTGGTGGACAGATGCATCCACCATCAAATCCCAGACTCATACTCACACCCCTGCTAAGTCTTCAAACGTAACAAACCACTTGGGGTGACCTATGGAAGAGGTGTTGGTTATCCAAAAAACGATTCCTCGGGAGGCAGTACCCATACCCACCTCCACAAATTTAAAGTATTGAAAACCAGTATTAATTTAACTGATTTTGCTTGTTTTACCTAGATGTTTAAGTGTTAGTTTGTGAGGCAAAAAAATGCCAAGTGGATAGGATAAAATTTCCCCGACAGGATAAAACGAGCCTTTTCTTTATCCTTAAAACACTGACCTAGATCCCAGCATATCCCGGCCGTAAATATTTATAAGTAACGACGTTTAGAACCTTGGAAAGATTGGAATAAAGTTCTCGGAAAACAAAAGGAGATGCGAAAAGATAAAAACAAGATTTTGCCGAACAACAAAGCGATATGTCACGAATTCTGGGACTGCCTATTTTCATGATCGGCATGATTTGTGGATTTGTGTCGCTTTGAATATTTATGTAAGATTTGAATTACGGATATTAGATATTTGAAAACTTAAAATTAAGCCTGATAGAATTTCCTTCAATTGGATTCCTTTTTAAATTATTAAGATTGTGTTGTTTTACAGAATTTGAGCTATTGATCAATTTTAGAAGTTAAAATTCAAGTTCTGTAAAAGTTCCATACAAGTTCCGTTATTATTTCTCCATGGGCTAGTTATTACACAGTACTTAGATTTTAACTTAGAAAATTGATGAATTGTTTAAATTGTGTGAAAATCCATTTTAAAAAACAGGTCACCTAATAAGTTGGGTATACGAACAAAAAAATTTTAAATGTAAAAATATGTTTTTAATAATTTTGAAGAGGCATAAAATACGAAGGTCGTATTTCCCCATTTCGATTTTTTCAAAAGAGTCGAAACTGATCTCTTTCCGAAGCCAGTGGGACAATGGCAACACCCGTGATCGGATTAGGTTGTGAAGATGAAGAGAGTGTTGAAATGAAGGAGATGGGGAAGGGAAAGTTGGAAAGTAACTGGCTATTGATATATGGTCGCCAAACACGACTAAAGTCATTTCAAGCAACATTTCAATTCTGGGTGGTGGTCTTTCACCAGGACGATTCTGAGAGTGCTTATTATTGGTTGAGGTGGTTTTATGCGTAAACTTAAATATTAATCAAATTTTCATCTTCTTAATTAAATCTTAATAAGCCATTTGCTGAATAATTTTTAAAATGTTATATAAGTTGTTGCGGCGTTAGAAAATTTCCTGCGGTGTAGCGGAGCGCAATTTCGCTCTCAGATTTTCGCTCGCTCATTAATTTTTAGTTAAAAAAAGTTTTTTGTCCATTCGTGAAATAAGATAAAAAATTTCTCTTATTTATTTAACCAAAACCAAAATTTCTTCTGAAATCTGTCATTAGATACATACGTAATTACATACCTACTTCTAAATCATAATTTTACTTTTCAAATAAGGAAATATACAATTTGTCCAAATAATTCTATTTTCAAACTTTCTTCATGAAAGTACTTTATTGATACCATAGTATTTAAGAAAATATGAATAAGAAAATCCAATTAAAAAACCGACTGTTTACACATTTGAAACAATAATCTCTACTGGACTAAATAAAACGACTACCATCTAGAAACGGAAACGGAACTTAGAAATAAATTTACAGACAGACGAAATGCTAAACGCTCGAGTTAAAACCGAACTTAGTGATTGTTTGTTAGAAATGTTTGAAAATAAATATATGCAATTCCAAGAGATTCTAAAAATAAAAATAAAGAAATCCGTTTTTTATGTTATGTCCTTGATTGGATAAATTATGATTTTGCATTTTCTAAATTAGGTTAATTCCTACGTCATCACCATCGACTCTCTATACGGAGGACGTTCGCCGTTGTTCGATTGGGATTACAGCAACTTCAAATACCCAAATAACCACTTAATTTACGCACAATAAGAGCCAATTACTGGATAACATATAAAATTTCTGAATTTCAATTAAATCCAAAACAATAATTATGATAACCACTTCGTTAGTAAAGTTGAACCAATTATTAGAGGCACCAAGAGATGGAACTTGGAACTGACTGCGATTTGTGATTTTTACCAAAAAGCACAGCCTTTTTCGACACTAACACAAATATGTTTTCAATTAGAATGCGTATTGCGCACGCACGTATGTTTTTGTGTAGAATGCAGTCCACATTTGAATGTTGAACTTTGTATAATTAGTTCTTGCTTTTGACACGTTATAGTAGCGTGGTGTTACAATTCGTAGAAAAAACCAAGAACCTATAGATAATAATACTTCGTCGGACAAACGTCATTCCTGGCTGAAAGCCGAAAGCTAGGTTTGATCTATAATGACTCTGCATATTTACCTTCGGTCACCTTGGGCACAACTCGGCAACGAGATCAAGTACCAGAAGTCAAGTAAAGTATGTAGAAACTAAATCACGGACTAACAAGATACATTACGGTTAATATTATTTACATTTACATGTCAGTAAGGCTTATGTGCCAATGTGCCCATATGGAATGCACGCTTCTGTTTGGAATACAGGTAGAAATCAAGGCAGGGCGCCAGCGGTAGATGCGATTTACAGTAATATGGGTGAACGATGTTGGTGACACTTTTTTAGGCGCGGTTTCAAACTAATGTATATAATAAACGGTTCATGTCCCAATTCCCTTGTTTCTAATACATTTGGTTATAACCGAGCTTTCAGTGGTAGGGTCATATTACCATACTACCCGTTCTCCAAGTTTTATCGTAAATATAAAGCCTTTCATTAAGTTTAGTGTCAAGTGAGTGAGAGGTAATAATATTCAGTTACCGTAGAAAATACGTCCACAATTGTGCAAAAGAATTAAGAACAAACTTTTATTACCCAATAAAGTCCAGTTCTAGTGTGCCAATAAAGTATTTGAAATGTTCATATCGGTGGTTGAATTCACGGTGTCACCTATGTTTTATGACGTCATGAATAAAGCGCACCAAAATATCAAATAAAACAGTGTATTTCCATTTTCAACTGCCTCTCTCAGTAAATAACGATTTTTCCAAGCTTTTCGGTAATACGACCCCGTCATTGTTTTTAATGGGACATCGGCAATGCAATGTAGCTAAAGGTTTTTTCGTTCTATTATCGGATAGTCTCGAATAAAAAAAACATATGGCTTGAATAATCTTGGATTGAATTTCATTTTTGCCTTTTTATTAAGTCTCTGAATATACAGTTGCAAGCGGTTTACGGAAACTCGCAGGACAAGCGATAAACTGGAAAATCTTCATCACATTGGAGTCGATTTTTTGAGATAATTTTATTTATTTATTCATATGTACATGTTACATAATTAATACATTTACTTGAGAAGATACCTTAGATTACCATACTAGACAGCTGCCTGTTTTATGGTGACCAACGGAGGATAGTTATTTTGAAATGAAGTCTGGTAAGTGTAAACATATTTAAGTAAAATTAGAAAAAAATTAGAAATTTTGGTAGAATTTTTTTTTAATTTTGAAAGTTTCCAATAACTCACAAATTGCCAAAGTTGACTCAAAAATAAACACAAATAAATAAGTAGCTGTTATGTATGTATGTACAGAAATACACATACATACATACATACATGCACACATACATACATACATACATATATACTTACATAAACATGTATTTATGCATACCCACACATACATGTATATTCACATATACACACATATACATACACATACATACTTACACTTACATACATACACATATACATTCTATTAAAAGCTTTTGTTTTCGAGTAAATATAGTCCAAAGTTGGAATTTTTAGGTCATTGCAAAAAATCGGTCGGTAGGGGACTAATAACTGATATTTATACGAATGTCTGTCTTATCTGTCGAAAATAGTATGCCATGGTTCATTATTTATATCAAGTTGTGACTGAGATGTATTTTTTATCCATCTCCACATGTTATATATTAAAGTCCTCCGTCGCGTCTGTCTGTCTGTCTGTTCGCGATAAACTCAAAAACTACTGAAAGGATTTTCATGCGGTTTTCACCAATAGACAGAGTGATTCATGAGGAAGGTTTAGGCATATAATTTGTCAATGTTTTGTGTAAATTGGTTGAAATATATCATTACATAGTATAAAATGAAGTCGCTCAAAATGTATGTGCGCATAGATCTTTTAAACTACGCAACGGATTTTCATGCGGTTTTCACCAATAGTGAGTTTCACAAAGAAGTGATTCAAGAGGAAGGTTTATACGTATAATACATGCTTATTATAGCAGAAAAAAGCCGAGAAATTCAAATATAAGTTCGGTAATGGCGTTGTGTTTCGCTAGCCACAGCAACGTGTGGCCGGGTCTGCTAGTAATATATAAAGGAGAATGTCTGGATGTGGTGGACTAGCGGGCTGGCAAGCGGGCGGTGTGGATTTGATTTGAATGCAAATCTACAGTTTTATGCCGAGGTTGATGAAATTTTGTCTACATTTGATTTCGATAACTCTGTGTAAAGCTGTTTAATATACGATACTCTCAGCATGGCCCTGGTGAAAGAACACAAAAAAATCTTGAAATGGCTTGAGCTGTGTTTGATGACTAGATCTAAATATCCAGGTACTTTCCTACCTTCCTCTACCTTACTACCTTCAGCCACACAACATAACCCAATTGGGGATGCCATAGTCTCAATGGCTCTAAAATATTGGTTAATGGGATTGATGTGAGATATTCACGTAAAAAAATAATTAAGCTCTCAATATTACATTATTATTAAAATTAGCGTGTATTTTTTAGAAATAAACGTAGGCGTAGTCGCTTCATCTATCAAGTTCAAAAAGATAAAAAAAAACTTTTCTACACGGTCGTTACACATTGCAACTTCGAGGTGACCACCCTTCATTGGTCTTTAGGGGGAGTTTATAACTTCAAATCGTGTTTTATAATATTTAAGCGTAAAAAATAAGAAGTAAAAAGGAAATATTACCCCAAGTCAAGGCAGAACATTCACCTCTGTTTAGCATCCCCCAATTTTCTTGAAAGTTTTGAAACGATAAAATACGTCTGAGGAATACAAATTTTGCGTTCGAGGGAAGAATCAAAAAATCCAAGAAATATTTTACATGTGTGCTAAGAGAAAATGGATTCTTTTAGAGGAAATAAAAAAAATGAGTAAAACAGTTTATTAGTAAAACCTTGACAAATTATAGGCCATATAGTTAAAAAAAAAAGCAATAATTTTTTTTTATTTTTAACTAATGAGTAAAAAATGTTTAACTTTATGAGTAAAAATATGTGCGTTTTAATTTGGGAGGCGGGAATGGGTACCGCCGCCCCGGGAACCTTTATTGGATAAACAACACCTCTGCCATAGGTCACCCCAAGTGGTTCGCTACGTTTGGTGATTTAGCAGGGGTGACCGGGTTCATGGGGTGAGGTTTGTCTAGGTCTTGGAGGCGGATGACCAGGACATACTGAACCCAAGATTCCTACCCACCCCTTAAACCCTTTTCCTTCCCAGAACTCTCCTCTCCTTCCTTTCCTTAAAAAAACCTCCACACAGCATCATAGGTGAGCATAAAGATGACATAGGCCCTGAGGGAAATTATGTTCCTCAGGGCCTTCTGTGTGGAACTCAAATAAAAATAAAAAAAAACCTCAAATTGTATAATAATTAAAAATTACAATTTGAGGTTTTACTCATAAAGTTAAATATAAAAATAAATATTCCTCCTAGACTTGCAGAAAAGTCAATAGATGTCGCATATTAAAAATAAAATGGATAAAAAAATATCCAGACACTATCTACATAGCATTTAGTTTGGGTTTGAATCTTGCAATCATATATAAAGATAGCAGCCAATAATATGTGCGTTAAAAAAATTAAGATAATGTTGGTAGTTCTTGGTTGAAGTATGATACAGTTAAAAGTGACCGAATTGGATGTAGACACCTTAGCTCAGTTGGTAGATCTGTTGCCTTGAAGGTAGAAGGTCCTGGGTTCGAATCCCAGAGGTGCCAATATCTTTTTCTGATTTTTCTGTCTCCAGATTTTTGATTGAGTTTCACTATTATTGTCTTCATTTAATTAATTTTTCTTCTTCTTCTTTGTAATTTTTTTTTCAATAAAAGTTGATGTACCAAGCGTTGCCAGGGCTTTAGGTAGATTGAATGGACTTTATTTAGAAGAATGGTGGTATTTTTTACGAAATCTCTGGTAGACAGGTTTTCCTCTCTTTTTGTGTGCAAAATTTCATCAACAAGTAACAAAATTCGACTTTAAGTGGTAGGAAAGTAGCATGGGTCAATTTTTCGAAATCTCTTAAGCAGCGAAGATGTCCCTTCCAATTGTATGTATGTAATATCCAAAGATATTCAAATACAAAAGAGATAATATGCTATGATGTCCGCGCAACTGTCGGCGGACTACGACCTAATCAGAGTAGTTTGTATACATAAAGAATTTGTTCATTTCGTTGATTTTTTGAAGGTATGCATTAGTATTGGTTAACAATATAGTTTGAATACAGAAAGAATTTTGTTCGTTAATTATTCGTTCATTTACTTTATTTGTTAATTGGTAAACAATATCGGCGACACCCGCGACAAGCGCAGTCCCACCTAGTAAAAACTGCAGATAGAACATCTATTATATTTCAATATCTTTGGTAATATCCAATGTCAAATCACGAAGTGATTGCTTTCTATAATAAAATGTATATACATTGTTTACTTTACCTACTTGCGAGCGGGTGATGAAAAGCTGAAACGTTTTCCTACCCATGTGAGAAATAATATAAATTTTCCAAATATTGTTCTCTTCGTGGAAAATTTCAGGTAATTTCATTTATATAATAAAAAAACGTAAAATACGTGTTTCGAGTTACGAAAGTTTGGGGTACTTTTGCGGAATTCTCGGTATTCGCAATATTCCGCTTAATATGTTAAATTATAACTTACTCGCGTGTATCTCAAATACCTCCTGTCGAATTCTGAAAATGTTTCCATTTAGGTATGTTTCCGAAATATAATTTTCCTGCGCCAATGTTTCGAAACTCATTTGGAAGCCGAATTTCTAGATTCCGACATTATACGCTGTTCATAATACGTAAATCTCTCTGTTTTTGGTAAATCACTGAAGTCACTCTGAAACTGAACATATTTATTCATAATACTTGTTGAACAGTTTCATATATTTTTTATTCTCTCTGTTAAAAGTAGAAGTGATTTGTTTAGTTGTTCTACTCGCCGTTTCAGTAAAAAAGTGCGTCGATAACTCGAAAAATCCAGGGTAAATAACGAGTTTTTTGTTTGTAGCGAAATGTTTTACACAACTGATAAACAACCATTCATGTTTAATAAATGGCTGTGCTTCAGTTGTTTAAAATTTAAAATACGTTTGTTAGTAAGGAGGTTTTTTTAATTAGCCCCGCGAAGGAGGCCCTAAGGAAAAAAATTTCCCTCAGGGCCTGTGTCATCTTTGGGGATGATGTGTAGAGGATTTACGGAAATGAAGGAGAGGAAGTTCTGGGGAGGAAAATATAAAGGGGATGGGCAGGAATCTAGGGGTTGCTCGCCACGCAGCTGATGGACAAACGCATACTCCACCAAGATTAAATTTACCACCCATTAAACCTAATGAACCCGGGCACCCCTGCTAAGTCATCAAACGTAGAGAAGCTATTACCCACCTCCCAAATTGAATCGCATTTGACCGGTCAGTTGCTGAGTTGGCATCGCGTTTAGTCCCACCCAAGTGTCGTGAGTTCAATTCCATCGGCTGGCTTAATCCTCTTCATGACACGAGCAACATTTTCCGACTACTGTGTTGGTAGAAGAGATTTTCAAGTATTGTCAGGTTACTCGTAACCCGGGAATGTTTTACTTTCTTTAACAAAAAACATGAAATTTATCTCTAATTTCTAAGCGATATTTACGAGACTATGACTCTTACAGTATAGGAGAGACTCTTGAATCCGATCGAGAATCAGCGAAGCGAAAACCTTTCAAGTGTCGAAAATTAAAAATGGCGCTGACTGTCAATATTGATGTCTTGAAATATAACGCGAGAGACAAACCAACCTAAATGTTTTAAAGCAAAAAAATGATGTCCAAATCCACGGAGTATGAGGAATTTAAAGTTTATAAAATTGATATTTTTAATTTATTTCACCTGAGTAGCGAGTATTCATACATAGCTTCTCCAGGGGAGTTTGCTGCCCGTCAACACAGGTCTTTTCATTAGCTTGAAAAGTTTGCATTTTATTCACAACACACAGGATGCCACCTGGCGAGCATTTCACAATTTAGGAGATTAATTTTTCACAACTGCAAACATTCACCGCACAAAGCACACATCACAAAAAAGACCAGATAACTTTTACCATGCAGAAACGGATGGAAGTGAATCATTAAATGTGAACTTTTTATGAAGGAATTGGTTATTATATGACTGGTAGTAATAGCAGAACTTTATAACAGCTTGAACCAGCAGTGAAAATCGTTTGGCGGTGTAGCTAATGCAGTTTTTTAATTAAACAAACAATGTCCGCTATGGGTTGCCATATTAGGCATGGGAAATGTTTGAAACTTTCAAAATACCTTCTTTAAACCCCCGCTAAGGTTTCTGGATTATTACAACAACATGACAATACACCTGAAAAGTTTTTTAATCCTTTCAAAAACTCTTGGAAAACCTGCCAAAAATGTCAAAACTTGAGAATGACATTTTGCAAAACAATGATTGTTAAATCAAAATTCTGTTTTCAAACATCTTTAAATTAACGGATTTGTTTGAAGTACTCGTCTCATACTTTGAATCGAATCAAGAATTATAGATATTTAAAATAGGTACCTATGTTAGTTACCAAAATTGATTGATTTATCTTATAATAGGTATACAAAAATTAATATTTGTAATATATGAAAAATGAAAATTTTAATAAAAAAATTGTAATAGGTGGCACGCGGGCTGTTGGAAAACTGAATGTACTGGGACTGAATGTATGGAACGCGGGAGGGGGGTTGGCGGAACGGTGGAGCGGGAGAGGGTAGAGGAAAGGCAGGAAGATGGAGGGGATCGTGGGAGGGGAAGGAGACGCGGGAGGAGACCAGAGACGCACGGGAAAGGATACACAGGTAGAATCAGTTTATTTCTTTGAATATGGCATCGCAATGCGTGCCAGGTACCAGCCAGTACTAAATAAAATTCATCTACCAATATTGATAAAATATATTTTGGATACAAGCAAATATTTCACAAAGTAGAGCTTTATTATATAAAAGGGTTACTTGTTTCAAATTCACATTGTTTTAATAATGCTTCAAGTCTAAAATGAAGACGGTTACAAATTATTTATTGCCAAAGTATTTTTTTGCGATATTTCGTGCCAAAGATACGTTGACACTGTTCGACAGTTTTCACTAAACTTGAGACCCAGATATTGGGCTAAATGTGCCCCCCTTCCCTCCCTTACGCTCCCTGGGCTATTCGCATAAAAACTAACCTCTCCCCTAAATATAATACATATTTTTGGCATTTGAAAATATCTGGGTCAAAATAACAATTAATAATGGGGATGAAAAATAGTGTCTCAAAAGCAGTAAAGGGGTGTTTTATTGATATTATAAAGTATTTTCTTAAGGGGAAGTTAATAAATTTGCAAGAAGAGGGTGGATTTTGAGTTAAGGTATAAGAGAGGACGCTAAGAAATGTGGTAAATCATCTGAGCTAAACTCGGTGTTAGTGTACTTTGATATTTTGTACAGCAATTTACTTTGAGTTTAGGATTGAACGTTTGCTTTCGAACTTTTACCTTTATCCACATTTCATCGTATAATGCATACTCTTATTTTGATTATTGACATGTCCCGATTTAAGAAATTGACTTTCTTGATTGTGCCAAATTTTCTTGTGGAGTCCCCGATTATAATTAGGACAAGTATTTATATGTTTAACCCGTCTGCCTGGTTCAATGTATTCGCACCTCACAATTCAAAAGCCTCGGTTTTGCGCGTACATTCTGAAATCGTCACTTTGGATCGAGATTGTAAAATATCTATGCAAGATAGCTTTCATATTTCAAAGACAATGAGAAGCATTATTTCGTTCTCTTGCTGGTTAAAAGAAAAATACATATGTTTGCATGAGAGGCAGAGAGATAAATAGCTTTTAAAACACTCGGGACGTT
The DNA here is from genome assembly GCA_917880885.1 of Limnephilus marmoratus. Taxonomy (NCBI): domain Eukaryota; kingdom Metazoa; phylum Arthropoda; class Insecta; order Trichoptera; family Limnephilidae; genus Limnephilus; species Limnephilus marmoratus. Next base: position 25,255,555 of record OU862909.1, read on the forward strand.
TTTGATCTTATGAAAGTCTAACGCAATTACATGTTTTGGGATGTATTTATTCCTAAACAAGCAGACGGGTTCAACATCACAAATAAATCGTTATCCATGGTACAGATAGAAAAATATCATCTTCTCCCGAATTATTATCTTCCCTCGACGGAAAATCTCTCCATGATCAACGATTAAGGTTACGGACATATGAATATATTTGGACCTGCCCTAAGTGATAAAAACGTATTATTTCCCCCTCCCCATGGAGCCGGCTAGAGCTCCGCCTTGGACCCAGCTCGCTCCATGGGGAGGGGAGAGAACCTCGCTTGAATCTAAAATATGTGACGTCATCATTCTTGTGCTGAACAGCGCGGAAGTAACATCCATACATTTTTCGAAATAACACGCCAAAAACGGTAGCTTGTGCTATACATTTCACCCACATATTATATGGACGAATGTGGGCGTTTATCCAGTGTGCTTATCGCTGGTTACAGGGGTAAGTAAATTATGAAACATTTGTAAAAGTGTCTTAACTAAACACGGCAACAAAATATTGCTATGTGAATTGGGGCGAATAAATATGTTATTAACGTGGCAAGCAATTCGCGCTCTCATGTAAAAAGGTCTATTCATTCAAAGCAGATTTTGCTTTTAAGAACTAAATGGTGATATTATAATGCGAGATGCCCATATACTGTCAGATTGATTTTTTAACGAATCACAGTCATTTTTCCTCTCTTCGCCCCCCATAGTTTGGTTTTACCCCTCATCTGTATGTTCTGGTCTATTGAATTCTGATGTCTGTGATTAAGGCCTTATATTACATATAAGGCGCTACATTATAACACAAAAAAATATTCACCAAAATGCTGAATGACTAAAAGTTCTTTATTCTATTATTCTTGGATAACAGGTATCTGAATTTTTTAATTATGTTTATTAATGCATTTATTGACATAATTGATATCGTAAACAGTAAAAATAATATTGGACCAAGATGCGAGCCCTGGGGTACGCCACTTCAAATACGTAAGACAAATTTAGTGTTCTTTGACACACACAGTTAGCAAGAGTCGGTCGATCGGACTAATTTATTATTAATCCAGCCTAATAAATTAATAAATTACCATTATTTCTAGTTCTGACTATTCATTTATAAAAAAATGAAACACTATCATAAAACAGTTTTGATAAGATTAGAATAATTCATTTTTTACATCTCAATTCTTGGAAGTAGGTACTCGTACTATTGTAATATAGCAGAATATCCCACGAAGCCATGCTGTATACTCTGTTTAGTGTATAGCCATAAACGTCAACCTCCCTCTCAGCGATATCTTTGAAAATACAGAGTTTCTTTATTTGGGCGCCAAGTCGTCGCGTTGTAGAAAGAGGGACATCCCCAAAAGTCAATTTAAAATTATTTTATCTGGGACGAAAGTAAACAGGAAGCTGTGCAGGTTCTTCTCCCACCCCGTCACCCCTACCACCTCCTCCATGTTTCGGAATTGGTTCAATCCGATTACGAGTCTGCAATTTTGACTTATTGCGATAAAACAAGATTTATCTGATTATCTGATTCGTCGACATTATGATAATTTATTTCGGCTCTTTACATTATTATTTATTCCCCTGTTTTTGATCAAAATGACGTCAAGGCAAATAGAAGTATTTGAACTAAAAATGATTTAATTGCCAAATTATTATTTCTTTCTTTCTTCTCTTTCTCCGTACCATAAGCTTGCCATGTTTTATATTTTATTTTGTTATTATTATGTCTGTTTTTTCACTAATAGAATATTTATCTAATAACTACTAAACTTTGATTTACGCATGCTGTGAACATTTTTATTTAATATTTTTGAATGAAGCTATAACTTTGTGGTTATCCATTATAGAAAAATTAAAGAAATCAACTTTGTTTGAACCACTTATATAATGAGTAAATCAAAGAACATTTAAGGTGTCTTAATAATAATAATAATAATTTTGATGAGTTCGCTAACCATATCATTGAAAATAAACATAGTTTTGAAAAAAAAATACATGGATAAATATTCTTTATATTAATCATAAAGGAAAATGTTTAGATAACTTAGAAGCCTTGGAAATTAAAAAATCCCTTAAAAATAATGAATCAATTATCAACAAACAAAAAATATTGTCTTATAGCCCAATCATGGATTTGTTCCCTTACCCACCCACTTCCACATTAATACCTACCCACCCACTCTATATTAATAACTAGCAACGGCTCCACCCATACCATAATAAAATATTGTTCCCATCCATATTTCGAAACTGTCCAATTAGTATACGCTTGCTATGAAGAAGGAACGTTTGTTCTGAAACCGGTCGGATTTACTCATTATATAAATGTTTCAAACAAAGTTGAATTGTTCCATTTTTCTATTTTTATTTTAGTTTTAATGTTAATATCTATGCGCATCCTAATGTTAATTTCATTAAAGTAATAATTTTTAACACTCTGTAAATGTCTCAAATAATAAATAAAAAAGGTTAGCATACAATCCTTCTGGTTTTGTATTGAGAAAGGTAAATATTTGTATGGAGCTGATTTTATAGTTGACAGAAAGCCATGGTTTTACCCATATTAATATCTGCTATATTATCTATCGTATATACGTAATATATATATTGTGATAATATGGCCAAAGGCTGTTTTTTTTTTTTAAAATACAACATCGGCAAAAAAACTTAAAAGTATATTTGATTGACGTTATATTGATTCTAATATGTGTTGTAATTTCACCAGGATTTAACTCACTGAGAGCGTGGCAAAGAAAATGCAACCCCGCGATTTACCCAAGAATTTTTGCCCCTTCTGTGCTGAGTTTTACACTTCTTGTGAAATATTTCACTGTGACTTCATTTTTCGATTTCAAAATCATTCAAATATAATAATATTTAATACGTTATTATTATTTCTAGCGTTTAGTAGGTATTCGTTATAATATCGGAGTGAAGTGGGTTTTTTTTAAATAAAAACAAAAAAAATATTTTCTCAAATATATTGAAAAAGTCGCTATCATAAATCGGAATGGATTTAAGTTTAAAAAAAAATTATATCTGAATGTGTTTTATGTGAATAGTGTTTATTACTTCGAAATTACCTCTTAGGTAATTTTTAAGGGTTTTGCTCTTTGCTATTAGCCTCTGGTGATAGCACACCATTCATAATCGAAACTTGCCTAAAATGGCTTTAGCTGTATTTGGTACCCGTGCTGAGTATCTTCCACTTCCCAAACATCAATGGCATCCGTAGTCGAGGGATAAGACTATGAATACTGAGGTTGCGGGTTCAGTCCCGGTGTACGCAAGTAAGTTTTAATTTATTTATTTGTGTGGTTGTAGATAAGTTCAGTATCGCCCTGGTAAAAGACCACATTAACTCTACCGCAGCCAACTGGCGGCGAAGATTGACCCCAAAATCACTATCCTTCTTATATCTACTTAAATACATGAAATGTATAATATATAAATACATGAAATGTATTTTTGGTATTTTAAATATTCCTGTGCAATGGATTAATACATAAGGTGCCGTTTAAAAAAAATGTGAAAAAATCGTTGATGGCAGGAAAAAATATTTTGTAAAATATAGGTAATATTTCCTGCCCAATAAATGAACAAATTAAAAAAAAAAGATAAAGGGTTTCATATGGTAGAAATGCAAAACAAAAAATTCACGGGGTCGTCACGGGACCGACCCACTTGGCCACGGACGTTATGTTTGGCATCTTGGTCTATCGAGAGTTAAGAATCGGAACGGTGCTTGAAATACTTTAGACATGTATTCATTTTCCCTCTCCCCTACGTTCAGCTTCACAACATACACCAATTGAAGGTGCCATGGCCTCACTGTTTTGGTAACAGTTGAGAAAAAAGATAACACGATCAGTTGAAGACGTAGGTTGCCTCAATTATTTTTTTTTCTTTTATTCTGTATCTTCTCAATAAGTAATCCCAGCTTGTTCACCCCCCTTTCAGTTCCTTTTTAACCCAATATTCCGCACTAAAAAGTATGAGTTTCTTTGCGACGTTTCTTTCCCTTATTTATTTTTTGCCGGTGTATAAAAGATTTGGAGGGTAATGTAGCGAAATGATTTGACATGATGGACATAAAAATGATAAGCCGTTTGCCATTCATCTTTTGGAATGTAAAGAAGTTTCACATTGACACATCAATGAAAGAGTAGGTACTTTTGTAGGTAATTGTGCTGTTTCTTTTAATAAATTAATTTTTCAGGCATTTTTGTTCTTACCCATGAAATGTTTTATCTGTTTTCACCATCAAAAAGCCGCGGATACACATACTAGTGAAAAATTATGCTTTTGGCGAGTAGCCGGCATGCTGACAACTCGCGTGCTTGAAAGACAGTAGGTATATATACGCTAGATACACACATTCTAGCTACTCACGTATAGTTCCATGCGCGTAGCTGGTTGAGATGAAGGTCCCAGAAAAAATAAGAATGAAATGAAACTTTATTTTTGTAAAGCGGCGAGTCTAGCATTTAATTCCACAAGCAGTGGCAGCTGCGGTAGTGCATAATGAAGTTCAGAGTATGCTCATCGTCCCACCGAGCTAATATCAACTTACAAAAAAGCACACGTACGTGTTTAATCTGCTAACTACTGGCAGAGCGCGTTTAGACTTACTGCGCGTCCCCTACCGTTCTCCCACATCTCGTGCCACAGGCATACGAAAAAAATTATGGCGTACGAACTACTAGCATTCGAGTTATTAGCAGTGATACGATACATATGCCACTGGCATGCGGAAGACCGCAACTATACTTTTGAGAGAGTTACTAGCAAGAGTATCTGTGGCTTAAAGATAAACCTTTGTCTTTTCATTTAGCTACAAGAAATAGAACCAAGGGAGATGAACAAACGAAACAAACAAACAAACCTTTAGGGAACGTACCCATTCTACGTGACCAACTTTTTGCAATTTTTACCCCCCCCCCCCCCCCCCGGTGACCAGCGTACAAAATTGTCACCAACGTCGTTCACCCATCGCATCAAACAACACAACAAATACATCATTTTTATTGATTCTGCCATATTGATGGTCTGTGCAATTTGGTCATACCTCGACGACAGTCGGGACGTTTCTACACTATATCTTCCATTGTTTCTATTATCTTTGTTTAGCCACTCAAATTATTAACAATCAAACATTTTAATTTACAATTTTTTGTCGTCTGATAAGCTGCTGCGCCGTTCAAATCGTGTTTTATTTAAACAAAATTCTATTATGCTTGTGAAAATTAAAATTGTAAATCGAAAATCATTTTCAATTGCATCCAAAGAAATAGTCTAATTCATATTTTTTTTAATAATTGGTTAAAAAGTTACTTCGCAGCACATTAAGATATTTAAAAAAAAATTCTTACAGAAAAACCTACGCGAATTTCACATTGCTAGAAGAACTCACCGTTCGAGAGGATTTAATGGGTTTAAAAGAACCTACCTACCTAAGAGTTATTGACTGGATTATTATTAAAACATCTATAACTAGGTACATACGAGGGTGGTCTGAAAAGTTTCCGACCTGAACATGAAGATGGCAGCATTCGTCAATAAAAGCTAGTGAATGTAGTTGAGCATCTTTTGACAGTTACTCACCAAAGTTTCGGCCATTTTTCGTTGACAGTCGTTTGAGTGAGTCGATGTGTGTGTTTTGTGACAATGGAAAAAATTGGGTTTCAAGCTGTTATTAAATTTTTGTTTTTTGTTTTTTTCGCGGTTTTTAGATAAGGGAACAAAAAGAAGTCGCTTGGGGCTAGATCTGGTGAGTAAGGTGGATGGTCAAGCAGTTCAAACCGTAATTCGTGGATTTTTGCCATGGCAATCGCTGAGGTGTGAGACGGCGCGTTGTCTTGGTGAAACAGGATTTTTGGTCTAACGTGAGCAAATGCGGCATTATTATTTTCACAAAAACATACACATCGACTCACTCAAACGACTGTCAACTAAAAACTGCGCGTCCAAAATGGCCGAAACTTTGGTGAGTAACTGTTATAAGATGCACAACTACATTCACTAGCTTTTATTGACGAGTGCTGCCATCTTCACGTTCAGGTCGGAAACTTTTCAGACCACCCTCGTATATAACTATTCCAACTTTCATGATGATAAAGCTAACCATTTGAGAGATAAACAGATTCATTCTAACATTTTTCAATTATTTAGTCAAAATTGGTTTACTAAAATATTGTCTCATTTTAAAATCCATCTTTGTTTCCCCTCTTTGACATTGCCACTTCTTCATTAAATTCCCAAAAACCTCCCTCTTTTCCCAGCGACAATGATTTAGCGCTAACACCAGTTGTCGTAAAAACACTTAATCGAATAGTCACCATCGATTTGCAGGAAGTTGGATGAATCCGATATCAAGCGGGTCATAAAATCTGGAATGGTTGCGTCGCGATGTGCTTTGGATTTCCGTGTAAACAGCCTCCCGCCGGGCGCCGCGACGCCCTGTGACGTCACATCATCTCCCGCCCCACGAGGGGGGTTCGGGCAATCCTTCCTCTTCCAGATTTATAAGCTGGATAGTCGGGTGATCCCAGATTATACAACTGTAGAGACTCTATGAAGTAATTTATTCTAGTGAAACCATTTTGTAAAACGAATGGTTGATCTGTCAATGCCTCGATTTACGAAAGAGAAAGCTGCGAAAAACATTTCAACATGAAACATCACACAGCGTTTCTAAAATAAAATTTTATAATTTAGCACAAAATGGTTCTTAAGCTTTGACAAACATTGTGGCAGATCGGTAAACCCTTTGATTCTGGGTATTTGACATCATTAACGTCGAAAACTTGTCACGGTCCCGAGCACGACTGCAGATTGCTTACATTTGTAATACCAGTGACAAAGTGGCCATTCAGCATCACTTTTTTGACGTTTGAGAATTCCCGTTAAACGCCGATTCTAAATGCGTTTCGGCGTTCTATCAATTTGTAATAAGCTGACAAGCTTATCAAGATGATAGTTGTATTTTCCTGCCGATCACATTGTTCAAATACTGAAACGGCCTTAGAATCAGCATTTAACGTGGATCTTTCAACTCTCTTTAAAAAAATGGCGCTCAACGGCTACTTGATTTGATTTTTGGTGTTACATTTGATTTTTATTGAGAACAAACCTGCCCTTGGTAGTTTAAACTGTTATTTATTCGTTGGCAATCTGCAGTCATACTCAGGAACGATGACAAGTTACCGACATTATCGATGAAACCTGTCGAACAACCGTGTTATATATTCTGGATCGAGAAGTAGCATGCTGGTGAACAGCAAGGGAAAAACAGAGGGTTTCTCACTTATCGGACAGTATTTATAGAATTTCTACGCCTCTTTCCAAAGTTAAACGTTTTCTAAGTATCTTCCTTATGAGATTAAACTACTTATCTTGCAAAAATACCTTAAACGACATTTATGTTCAACTACCAGACAGACTCGTTGTCGATGATAATGCAGCATATCAATGTCTTGCTGATGGCACTCACGCACACACATCCGCATTTCTCTAAAATTGGATGAAACGTTGACACAAATAGGTCGTGCAGTTCGATGCGTAAGACCGTGGTGGAAAGTCGAAACTGTTGAAATCTTTGACCACATAAGGGAACTTACCCATACTACGTGACAGGGGGGGGTCTTCAAAATACCACGCTTGGTACAAATGAGCGGCGGGGGGCATAGGTTTTTGGTCACCGGGGGGGGGGGGGGGGGTTCCCTTTATATCAATATTGTGTTTGGTTAATATTTTGTCTTATCATGGAACTCCTCCAAACATGATTTATTTATCTTTCTGAGACCGTTTCCGCGTCACCCAAATATTATTAAGATTAGCAGTGACGCAACTCCTATGATTATTTCATCAAACACAATGTTGTATCCAAATATCTGGATTTGCCATCAAAGGCTACTTTCACGTCCGCAATTAGGTTATATCTTCTATCTTCTGTATAACTATAGCTCTAGATCATAGGTTCTCAACATGGGCGATAACGCCCAGTTTCAAACGTTCAGGGAGCAGTAGAAGACCAAGAGAAAATTGGGGGGCGTTTCAGACTTTCCGGGGGGCGGTAGGAGACCCAGAGAAACCCATCCTATCTTACCCCATCCCATCCCATTAGGGGCCATCCATTCACAAAAATATTTTCCCTTTCCGATTATTGGTTGTGGCAAATGTAACCCTATCGTGGTATCCCATTATGCCCCCTTCGTCTAGTATCCTGTCACGCCCCATCCGCTGTGGGAAATGTAACCATATCGCAGTATCCCATTCACCCCCTTCTTGCTGTTTCGGATTCACGAGTTAGGGGGCTCTAGAAATAAAAATATTCTCAAAGTGGGCAGTGGGCAAAAAAAGGTTGAGAATCTACGCTCTAGAATCTAGAGTCTAGATTATACCTCCATGGTTATATCTTGGTTTAGGTTATACATAGATACAATTTAGATTTAGGTTTCAGCTGTATTTGACTGCGCGAAGACAAATCCTATTCGACCTCGACCGTTTTGCAATTAGTCTGTCTGTAAATTCCGTTTCAAGATGGTGACCGTTTTAAAAGATAAGTAAAAAATATTTTTTCAAATACGAAATCATCGTGCTTACTTACATGGATTCACTTTTTCGATTTTTTTTCGATATTATGATACCTTCCTGCCTGAAGAATGTACGAAAGAGGAATTGTCATTTAGATAAGTCACGTTTTTTTGGACAAATTGTACAATTACTTATTATTTGAAATTAAAAAACCTGTCCCATTATACATATACATGGTTTATAATTATACTTAGGTAAATATTTAAATACAGTCCTTAGGATTTCAAAGGAAATTTTGTTTTTCATTTATGAAATAAGAGAAAATTAACTTTTTGGACGCGAGGTGTACTAACTGTTCACAAAACTACTAAAACTAAAACTAAAATTGCTGTTAAACTTATAAACATTTTTCTAATCTAATTAATTTAATTTTTTTTTTAAATATTATTCTAAATTATCAGCGTTCGGGTCATTATTTTTAGAAACAGCTTGTCTTTCTCTTCTAAAGATTTCCATTTTTCTCTATCCTTTGCAACTCTGATCCATTCTGGACCAGCCACCTTTTTAGATCATCTTCACATCTTTTCGTTTGTCCACCTTTGTTTATTTTACCATCTCTTGGATACTACTATCCTGGTCCATTTCTCTTGCCTTTCTCTAAACATGTATGTCCAGTCCATCGCTATTTTAGTGTTCGATGTACAGAATGTACCTGATTTTAGATTTTCACGGTCAAAAGTATTTTTTTTATTTGTTTTTGGGGTGTTATGCCGTGTTGCGCTACCTCCTCCTTTAGTCAACGTTTCGGACACTGTATGATCATCTGCATTTGTATGATGTCTGCCTTCTGATATCTGACACTGTATGATCATCTACAATCTACATCTGCCCTGATGATGGACACTGTAACGCTGTCCGAAACGTTGGCTAAAGGAGGAGGTAGCCCAACACGGCATAACACCCCAAAAACAAATACCAAAAAAAGGATGTACCTGTTGGAATTAAGATCTGTTTTTAATTTCTGTTAATTTTACTTTATCTCTTCTATTAACTCCAATGACACTTCTTTCTATGCTATTTTGACAAACGCTAAGGGATCTTGAGTTAAATGTTGCTATATGTATATCTGAAGTTCTCTATCACAAAACTACTAGTTAAGTACAAAGACAACATTGTATGGGTGATTTAATCCAAAATTGTATTCGTAAGCACTTCTTGAGAATTAATTGAGAATAATTGGAGAGGCGGAATTGAGTTTTTATGGGAACGAATAATTTATTCATATTCCATATGTACCTATGTGCGCAAACAAATGTTAAGGGGGCAACCTTAATATTTTAAAAAGGATTTTCACCATTTTTTCTTAAAATACATGAATTAATTAGTACCATCTAAGAACGAGCAGTTTAAGAATAATTTTAAGTTCATTCTTATTTTTTCATATTAATTACATACTTCAAAAACTTAATACATTTACGTAAAAACTTAGAATGCGCTGAAAGTAGAGGAAACCGTCAAAGGTCCGCTGGCCATTTTAGAAAAACAAACGTTCAATCAAAATCCATCGATCTATCATAAAATGTTATAGTTCTGGTATGTTCTTTTATGAAGAATAACTATCTTTAGTTTTTTTTATTGTTCCGCTATTATTGAAGATGATGATACTTATTGGGTATATCAATTTGTTAGTGCTTTCCCCTTTCAATTCTGCTCCTTGACTTGACTTGTAGTTTTGATATCTCCATAAAACCCGCTTTATGTTGTTTCCAAGGAATAAAATAGAGCATCGTTATAAGGACAGCGAACTTTCCCGAGATAGTATCTACCCTTTGGACATGAAATAACTTACACACAATAGTATGCCGATTTCCTTCTAGATGGATATTAAATATTACATAAAGTTGTACGTCGATTTTTTTCTACGCGGAAATGAAGTAATTACTTACGTACACACACGGCCGACATTCCGTGATGCTTAGGGAACGTACCCATACTACGTGACACGTTTAGGGGGGGGGGGGGGGTTTAAAATTGCAAAAAGTTGGTCACGTAGTATGGGTACGTTCCCTTATTGGAATAGAGTTGAATTTTATAGCCGAATACCTGTTAATGGACCATGCATGGGTAATATATATCCATACTAATATTATAAATGCGAAAGTGCGTGTGTTTGCTTGTTACACTTTCATGCCTAAACAACTAAACCGATTTTAAAAATTCTTTCACAAATGGAAAGCTACATTATCAGCGAGTGAAAAGGGTGTATATAATGGTAAGCTCTGACGTTATGAAATTTGTATAAATGAAAATGTGTGTATTTTATATATTTTAGCGGCAGGGTGGAAAGGCGTAGGGAAGGTGGGGTTCGCGGTGAGGGAAGAGACGAAGGAGGGGGAAGGCGGGGAAAGTGGAAGGGAACGGGGACGCACGGGAGAGGACATGAGGGAAGAATCAATTCATTTCTTTGAATGGCATTGCAACGCATGCCGGGTACCAGCTGGTATAATATACAAGGTGTCCGGAAACTCGTAGTACAAGCGGGAAACTGGAGACTCCACATCATATTTGGAGACGATTTTGTGGTATAACTTTTTTGATTTGAGCTTTCGTTTTCCAGTAAATCGGGTCCGAAGTTGGATTTTTTTGGTTAAATTTGAAAAAATTGTTCACTAGGGGGTTCATTTCAGCTATGTAATGTCTTGTAAAATGCATCGAAGGGTAAACCGGGCTCAAAAGTTTTTTTAACCCTTTAGTTGCCGAAAAAATGGAAAAATTGAAAAAAAATAATATTAAAATCGAAATGCTGAGAACGAAAAAAATATTTTTTTTGGGTTCTCTACGTGATATAGATTCACCAGTTTCCCGCTTGTACTACGAGTTTCCGGACACGTTGTATAAAGGATAATGTCGTCTGTATGTGGTGAATATGTGGCTGTATACGAAAAGCACTTCAATAAACAGAATCAAAACAAACACTCGAGTGACATTGCAACACAAGCCGGGTACTCGCTAGTTGAATATAAAATATCAATATAATTTAATACGCAGTCACAGTAAATAAAACATCAATAACAGTTTTTCATAAATATTTTGAAATTTCTCATTTGCAATCACTCTATTTTTTTTCTCGAAACGAATGACTAAAAGTAATATTTTATTATTTCTCGTAATTTTAGAAGTTTCTCGTGAAAATAGTTTCGTCTTTAAATATAGGTTAATAGTAAAACGTAAAAGTCAATCTGCTCGCAGCAAGTGGGACTAAGTCATCAATCAGGTTTGAAGGTTGTCGTATAGTACGTGTGGGAGGGAATGTAAGGAGGAAGATATTGGAAAGTAGGTACCTGCCCATCTAGTTACTTAAGTAGCGAGTCCCATCTCCAATTATGTTTGAATTCGAAATGGTCAACTCTTTATAATCTCAAGTATATTTCGCTCTGGAATCCACTCTCGGCATCAACCAAAGATATTGAAATGTAAGAAGATGGGCTATCGGCAGTTTTTACTGGGTGGGACAATGCTTCCTGGTGTCGCCGATATTTTTAACCAATACTTTTGCACACGTTCTAAAAATCAACTACTTAAATGAACGAATTCTTTCCATATTCAAACTATATTGTTAACCAATACCACCGCACCACTTCGAAAAATTAACTAAATTCGTATTCAAATTATTCCCATTAGGTAGTAGTTCCGGCGACAGTCGAGCGGACATCATATCATATCTCCTTATATTTCAATATATTTGGTATCAACCTATTTCAAGAATTTTAAGAAGGGCAGTTTCATCCTAAGCCGAGTTTTAGTCAAATTTATAATATTGGTGAAATTTTCATGTTCTATATTCCATTTTACAATTTTAAACCATTATTGTGAAATGTACAAAATGTTTCTCATATACTGCTCGAATTGGCTTAAGGCATTTTTGCCAGGTACTCGTACTTCCCCACCTTCCTCTGCCATTTCCTTCTCCTCCCATAACCTTACAACATACCCTAATTAGGGATGTCGTAGTTGGGAGCAGCATGACTCTTGTGCGGTACTCTCATAAAAGTAAAATAATAAAAACATTGAGTTCGTTGTATTCAGTCTTAGCTAAAAATAAACCAGACTAAACCGCAGTTTCATGGTAAAATAACGCTGACATAAAGATTTATAAAAAACAGAATGCAAAAAAAACATCTGAATATAAAAGTCTCAATTTATGAATCTATACAGTTTTCTCCTATTATAAAGGTTGTCCCAAAATTAACGCAAGATTTGAATTTGCCGCCATTTGTGCCGTAAATTGTTGCCAATTTGACAGCTAAGAGTTTAGTGTTAGTAAAAATGGAGCGTTACACGATACATATGTTCGTGCTATATTGTAGCTTAAAATTGTGAGTCAGCATACATCACAATCTGAATAAACTAGTGGTTCATTTTCATAATACAAGACTAACTGCAAACGATGGACTTATAATTCCCAGATACCTAAATAAATACGGTCAAAGAACTCTAGGATACCTTGTTCCAATAATTTACAACATGTTACCCAACGCAATAAAAAGCTGTGAATTGAGTTTCAAAAGGAAATGTACGCTAAAAAAATGGTTAAGTGAAAGAACTTTTTTGTACTAATCTCTTTTTTTCCGCTTTTCGTTTAATGTTTTTTCCATTATTATTTTCTTTTTATTTCTTTCATTTTCTCTGCTATGTATTTCTTATATAAAAATTTATTAACATTTTTTTCTCCAAAATATATTTTTGTATATATAAAATGTAATAATGTGTATATTTTATGTACCTGTCTCAATTAAAAAAAAAATAAATGCCAAAAGAACCCGTTGACAAACTGATATCAATCAGTTTAACGGGACATAATTTAAAAATGTAAAAAAACTGTAAATAAATAATAAAGGAATTTTATTAATAAAAAAATACAGCCCGTAAAACAATTCAATTACTGCATGAGACATTTTCTGGTAATGTACTCTCTCGTTTCGGTGATCAGAATTAGCGTGTGATTTAACATCATTAGATTTCTTTTTATGGGGTTATTTGAAGTCAAATGTCTATGTCAACTAGCCCACAACCACCCCAGGAGGAAATTAAACGCTACATCAACGAAATTCAGCCACATTTATGCAGAATGGTCATGGAAAATTTCAACAAAAGAGTGCGTGGAGGCCATTTGCTCATAAACAACCCTATCCTATGTACTTTATGATTCAATAAAAAATAACAATCTAAATACTAAAAGCTGAGTTTTCTATTTAATTCAAATCTTGTGTTAATTTTGGGACATACTTTATCATTGTTATAGACCGAATCAGGCGCCATCACCGATACCTTATTGTTTATTATTTGTTATATTTATTATTCTCCCAGCCATTGTTTCATATTTCCCCGCTAGGTTTACGGGGATAATAATTTATTTGGGCCGCAATAGCCCTCCGTTATTGCTTGTTTAGTTTGTAACTGCGCTGCATTTTCCCAATTATTTTACGCGCTGCTAACAAAACAGGACAAAAAATCGACGGAATTTGTTTTGAAGTTAACCTTATGGATATATCAGCTTTTGAAGCAATTTCATCTTTATACACGAATATTGGTATTTTAATACTTTTATTATAAAATCGGGTTTTTTTATGTCGATACCGTACTAGAGTCCCAACTGCTCTCAGCAGTCTGGAGCCACTGAGACTATGGCATCCCTAATTGGGGTATGTTATGAAATTTGCCGCTTATAACGATGGTGTTATTTTTCTATTATTGGAACACACAAATTACGTCCTTCGCATTTTTTTAAAGATGGATAAACACTCCAGGGTTTCGAATAACCTGACAATATTTTAAAATTTTCTACACCACCACGGTAAGCGAAAAATGTTGCTTGCGTCGTGATGGACGACTAAGCCAGCCGAGGAATTTACTCATGATGCCGGGGTGGGACCTAAACACGACGGCAAATGACTGATCATCGTGGTGTAAGGGTTAGTCATGTAGTTTCATTCAATAGACGTCGTTAGTATATTTAGGTATATGAATTTTTGTGGTATCTCATCTCTTAAGTGTTATTTTAGAACAGTTTCGTCAATGTTCGTTCGTGTCTAATGTACGATCGGTTCTGATGATAGCCGAAGGCATCTGGTAGTCAGGCAGACCCGCAGCGAAAGAATAGCTTGGAGCCTACTAAAGTAAGGATGTCTGGCCCAGTTTTGTGATCTCAACGATCTCCTCGATCTTATTTGAAAGTTTCCCAACACTTCAAGTAGTCTTAATTTATTTATTTATTTATAATTTCTCACCATACATGTTGTGTTCTTATTTTTTTTTTTTTAAATATTAACCTCACTAGGACTAGCAGCCTGTATTGAGGTTAAATTCATAAATTTGAGTGGTGCATTTACACACAAATCACTAAAATACAAAAAAATCACTAAAATACAAAACACTAAAATATTATATGCGGAAAGTGAGAAATAACAATATTATATTGGTGACCAGATGGGTAATTTGTAACAATATAGACCATCAAACAAATCCTTAATTACTATACCCACCAAGAAACAAAGGTAGTTCAAACCAACTAGGGTGACACTCCGATTTTTACAAATGGGACTCAAATAAAATCTTGTTATTTAAAAAATATATATGTATATATATATATATATATATATATCTTTTTATTTAAAAAAACAAATATTATTAAAAAAATATATCTTATTATTTTAAAATATGTTTTTTTTTATTACTTAAAAAAGGCCAAGGATGAAAAAATAGTATGCCAATCCTCTGACAACACAAAAATCTTAACATTTTTTTTAAATTTAGCTAATGAATTGGAAGAAGAATTAATCATTGGGATTGATTGATATCATAGTGCTTCCACACAAACGAAGTATTGAATTCTGAAAGTCTAAACTTAAACTTAAGTGTGCGCAGTTTACACCCGCGCTGGGCAAGCGGGTACCCCACAGAGTATCGGATAATCCCTAATTATATTATGCACTGTTTTGAGAATATTATCTTCTGCTATAA
Organism: Limnephilus marmoratus; assembly: GCA_917880885.1. NCBI lineage: Eukaryota > Metazoa > Arthropoda > Insecta > Trichoptera > Limnephilidae > Limnephilus > Limnephilus marmoratus. The sequence continues at coordinate 25,271,146 of OU862909.1, forward strand.
TATGTTAAATTTAATATACGATAATGGTATAAATATCAGTTTCCAAGTATTCATCAGAGTTTTAGTAGACCTTTTAAGGCCTGTCATTAATATGAAATGATAACAAAACATCATGTAACATTGTTGTAATAAGACTAAGTATGTTTACTTAGTTGAAATATCAGTTTCTCAAATCATTTTCCACGTATTTTGCTTCGTTTTAATGGTGTTCTCATCATTGTTGTGTTCGGTCTAGCAGTGATCCCATTACTAATGGTTGTGACGCACTAAATAGAATATTGTTCAAACTAAACTGATTTACAAGACATATTTTATATAATACAGCATTAAGTCCCACTGCCCATAGCCATCACTACGGCCTCGAATTTGAGGGAGTTATCCAGTTGTAATTAACGAGGGAGGGGAACGAAAGGGTAATTTATTTCTACACCAGCGAGTAGCCGGCATGCATTGCAATGCCACATATGAAAGAAATTGTTTCTCCCTGCGTATCCTATCTAGGCTTGTTGAAAAAGTATCGATATATCGATATTTTTAATTAAAAATATCGATATTTTTAATTCAAAATATCGATATTTTTAGCCGATATATTTTGATCCGATATATCGATACAAAATATCCAATATCGAAAATTGTATCAAAAACGATATTTTTTTAAATTTATGTATTTAAAGTCACTAGAATCCAAAACCATATAGGAACGAACGGAAAAAAGTAACTGTATTGGGTCATGACATCTGGCGGTTGAAATTTTAACTATTAATAGCTTACAAATCTATTGTCTTTGCATTAGTATTTGTGATCACCAATACTATCTCATGTGTGTAGGTACATACATAGAAATGTATGCTATTTTTCGCAATTTTTTTTTATACCACTTCTATGTGTTGGTTCCTAATTGTCTATGATTATTGACTATACCTTATTCCAAACACGAAGTCCTTTTTGACAGCTTAATATGCCAATAGAATGTTACTGAGACGCATACAAACTTTATATGCATCTAAGTTAGAAGAAAGCTTTTTAGTTTTTGATATTTTTGTCATTATTACGTAATAAAAATGAATAGTGATAAAAATACCTTCATTTTTATTGAGATTTTTGTACATTAAAAAAACACATTGTGTACAAAAATTACTATTGATAATATTGAGCTGAATACACTATTATTTTAAAAACGCAAAATCTCTTGAAAATTTGACCGATATTTCGATATTTTTTCCTTGAAATATCGACGTCAATATTGATATTTTAGTAAATATCGATATATCGATATATAGATATTTTTTTTCACTTTCGACATCCCTAATCCTATCCCATGCGTCCCCGTTCCACTCCCGCGTCCAGTTTTCCTCCCGCGTTCTCTTCCAACTTCACCGTCTTCCACCTTCCCGCGTCCCCCCCTCCCTCTCCCTCCTTCCCACCCTTCGGCTAAACTACATTAAATACACACATTTTTCAAACTAAACCTTCGCGGGCATGCGTACTACAATTCACAAAAGTTTTATCGCAATCGGTTTAATGGTTTAGGAGAGCATAAAGGACAAACCAAGAAACATTCATTTTTATATTTATATATTACAAAATGACGAGTTATATAACATTAATAATTTGTAGTAAAGAACCGTTGATAAATTTAGTACCTACCATTGTAGTACCGAAATCTTGGAAACTCCATGTTCGTTTCAAAGACCAGTCGAATTCGTCATCTACCGTACACAGTTAGCGAGCCGCTCTCCCCACAAATAAGTTGATTTGTGTCAGATTCTTATTGTTCAATCCGTGGCTGTTGATTAAATTTAAACAAAGCAAAACATCTACGAGTATGTAGTTTGTCATACCAAGAAAAAAACATAAAAACGAGTGTGCTTTAGACCACACGACTGAAGTAAAACTTCACTAACTTATATCTCCCTCTGACCGTTCGCCTCGCCCGATCACACTTTTCATAACGCTCTCGTCACGCATTCACCAGCTTTCTCCCCAAGTCAAGCGTGCGTAAAGGCCCAACCGTTCATCTCGCCCGATCACACTTTTCGTAACGCCCTCGTCACGCATTCACCAGCTTATTCCCCGAGTAAATCGTGCGTAAAGAAGTTTTACTTCAAAAATAAACTGAGATTTTTGTAAGATGATTCATAGGCGATTGGAAGATAATCACATAATGATAGGAATATCGCTGATCGGTAGCATTCCAGTTATTCAGATCTACTAAGAAAGGGCGAAAATATCCATTTTTTGTACCCTATCATGTAATATATTTTTTATTCATAGTTATAATAAGAGAAACTCCCACACTGGAACGAATTTTAATAATAAAAAGATTTTTTATGAAAAAATTGGACAAAGATATATTTAGCTACAAATATTCGTAGATTAGTTTTGTGGAAGTTATTTTTTTGCTAAGTGAATAAAACAGAACTTTAACACAAATAATGTGATAAAATAATATGTTAGATTATGCGCGTTAGATATAGATATTGCTTCATTTCCAATGACAATCCTGGTGAACTTTATAAAAGGGACTGGATTACTGTCAAACGAATGAGGTAAAATGGGAGATACTACAATGGGTCTATGGCCTAAGTGCTCACGGGAACTATATATATGTAAAGCGTCTCCGATTATTAAAAAAAAAGAAAAAGCCCATTAGGCCAATGATATTATAAAAATACAAGACTAGTTATATTCATACTAATCGAACAAAACATTTAGCACCACTTATGAAAAGGATAACCATACAAAAACTACGTCTCAGTAACGTATCTTTACTTTATTAATTAATCTAATAAATTATCCAACATATTTATGTATTAATATCGAATATATTGATACAATATAATTATATTAATCTAAACTAATCGGGGTCAGGCAACGTTTTGCGATGTTTCTGTCGACGACCGGATTTTTTTACCCTCCAATAATAACAAAAATATTGATATGGCTCCTCTGGCCTTCTATCTCACGTTTTGTATGTATTTAAGGTCCGATATATTGGTATTTTTTAGTAATGGTATTACTAGGATTATCTTGCTAATGCTCCTATCAGAGAGAAACTTGCCAGACGTAAATCTCTCTCATAGCAAGCATGAAATCAACTGATATGCCTACATGCCCTAAGCATATCTTTTGTACTCTTTTCTACCCTTTTATAAGTGTAATCCCTGATATTTGAACGTACATAGCTCTGATTATGCTTTGTTATAAAATAAATTGATTGTCATCAAAAGGTATACGATGAACCAAAACAGTACAATGTCAAAAAACATTTAAAAATAAAATAAGCAATTTATTTGCAAATTAAAGAGATACTGATTTAATCCTTCCCAATATTCTATTTTCAAATATCAATAAGTTTGTCAAAACCACTTTTTTCATGAAACGTGAACTCGTGCCAAAATATAAAGCCATTTGAATAAACTTAGATCATGAACACTATCAACAGAGTCACGGACGTCAAATCCAGTTCCAGTCACAATTCCAAACTTAGTCACAATTTCAGTTCCAGACCGCAAGACAATATTCCGAATTGTCGTGGAAAAAGTGTCATAAAAATGTGGAAAGTCACCGTCTAAGTGCTTGTGCTCTTGGCACGGAGTACGGCGGCGGCATCAGCATGTGACCGTCGTTGTTTTGGGCGTCGGCGAAGCACTAGGGAGGTAGCCACTGGCGACTAGCCAACGTTGCACACTTTCCCTTCTAGACTGATTTATAAATGCGCTGTTGCCAAATGTTCACTTTTCCCGCACGCCCTTTGCATTGTCTGATGATTTATATCATATTTAATTGGTTTACTAACAAACCGTGCAAATAATTGAATGCACTTCATCAACATAAGATTTCAGAGGAAAATTTCATTTTCCTCCGAAATTGGACGCACGGGAACGGACTTGCAGGGAGAAACAATTTATTTCTTTGAATATGGCAACGCATGCCGGGAACCAGTATGTGTTGTGAGGCTGGAGGTAGTGGGGAGAGGAAGTAGATGGGTAGTGGGAAGATGGAACTGGTTATTCAGATCTGGTCACCAATTTCGGCTTAAGGCGATCCACTAGTTCAGGAAAAAATCGAAATCGGAATTCACGCCCTTTATGGGAGGAGTTTAAAAATACTTGAGAAAAAGCTTTTGGAAAGGTTGGAAAAGGTATTTGAGAGATTTGTTTTACACGTTGATTTCGTAAAGGCCTGTAAAAAATATTAATTCCTGTTTTACACATTGTTTATTGTAATAAAACGGAAATTTTAAATTGATTTCACGAAATCAAGCGACGCGGAGTGACGCGTCCATCTCCCGCTGAGTTCGGGGCGTGACTGGGGTTTGGCGACTATAGCGTCAACAGCAGTTCTTCGGTGGACGCCATAGGGTTCACTTTGAAAAACCGAATTCGTCGACTAGCGGCCGTATTGTACAATAACAACGCGAAAATGCATATTTTATTTTATTTTTGGGAAGATTGGGTGTAAATATCAACTTTTTTTGCGATCATTATAAAATAAACTGAATTTGCCACATTATACAATGAAACCATAACCGAAAAGGGATTTATAAATAGGAGAGTTTGGACTTGAAAGTGTGTTTTTTAGACCTTATACTTTATTTTTTTATACGGTTATTAAAAGTTTTATAAAAAAAATGACCGATATTTTTAAGGGCCAAGGTATGTTCTACACGCAGTATTTAATTGAAGCATCTACAACGCTTCTAAGCGATCAAATTTTCAAAACAAAAACATATGATTTTGCATTATTTACTATGGCTTCATCTTAAGCCAATTCAATTCAAGCCAGGTACTTCCCCACCATCCTCTTTCACCTCTTTCCCCTCCCCACTACCTTCAGCCTCACAAAACATTCCAATTCGGGATGATAAGGGCTGTGAGGTATTCACGATTTTTTTTTTAATCCGTAAGAATATCGGACTGCAAGTGTCTTTGATTTTGACCCAAGTTTTTGACAGAACCGTTTTATTCCAAAATAGCTGTTGCGTATACAAACTTTTAGAAGAATATAGTGTATTTACAAAAGGTTAGAAGGTTACAATAAAGAAAACTTTTGATATACCACATTGGCAAAGTAAAATCATAATCGAATGGAATGCCGTCTCTTCCATTGAACAAATTAATGAATCGTCTTTCAAAGAAATCAGTTTCAATTCTTGAATAATTGGCCGAGTTGATAGACATTTTGCAAGTCACGGCTAGTCTGGTGTCTGGATATTGTTCTTGGTACCTATTTGCGGAGCAATTTTCTGCAATTTCCAGCAGTCTGACCAATTTACTTCACTGAATGATTGATATTTTACAAAAGCGATTTATCGGATATTCTTGGAAATTCCACGCTTCCTGCATAACTCCAATTCATGGAAAAGTGCAAGTGTAGATATTTGAAATAAAACTCCAGAATCATAAAAGGTTAAATTCAACTAGAATCATGACAAAATAAGTTTGTTTTTACCTAAACCTAAACCTTGAGAGATAATTTAGTATACATTTTTGCACTTCTAAACAAATACATTTTAAATCCCGACGCGCAAGTTAATTTTAATCGATTAATTTGTGATATTTCACAATTCAATCATTTAAAAATTATGTAAGGTATATTTGCAAAACGTTCCATAGAGGTAGATCCTTGCAGTATCGCGCTGGTGAAATACTATCATTCAGAAGCAAAACGTTGCTTTTTATAGCATTACCTATGTTTGGTGACCAGATCTGAATAGCCAGATACTTCCCCACCGTCCTCTTTCCCATCTCATTTTCTTTGATACTGCCTTCAGCTTCACATCACTCTATCGGGTACACCATAGTCTTATATACAGGGTGTCCGGGGGTAAAGTGCATTAATTTCGGGAGGTGATTCTACGTGATGGTCGCAGTAAAAAAGATTAACAACTTTTTCCAAAATTCCAACGTTTTTTTTCCAACACAAAAAGACGTACCTACTAAAAATCCTTAGTGTGAGGTACGATCTTACTTGCTGAAAGCCTGCCGGGCGCCCGACTCGATTGTGATTGGCCTGTATCGTAACAGCGGAAAATAATAAATCTGGCCGCACACGCCGGACTAATTTTATCTTTTTACCCCAAAACTACCCCTGAAATTTGGAATTTCGAAAAAAGTTATTTATCTTTTTTACTTGTACTATCATGTACAATCACCTCCCGAAGTTAATGCACTTTACCCCCGGACACCCTGCATATATATTTACGGCTAACGCCATTTCAAGCACGTTTCATTCTGAATGGTGATCTTACACCAGGGTGATACTGAGAGTATCTTCCACTCTGGAACGTGCCGCAAATATAGATACTATATATTATTTTTAATTAATTAATATTGTGAAATAACACAAAATATTCAAATAAAATTTATTTGCCCACGCCGGGATTCGATAACGCGACCTTAGGTTTGCGAGTCAAGAGCCTTACCCCTAGACCACACCGTCACTACTAGTCTTAGAGTAATGAAGTTGTAGTTTATATAGCTGGACACTTTAGTCTAATGTAACAATTTCTCTCGATCAATCATAACGCTAGCTTCTCCTGTACAGAAGACTAGACTAGAATATTTTGATAAACATGCCATACAAATAAAAACGATTCGCCCATACAAATATGTTCCCAGAGGAAAATTGAGACACTAGAGAGATTGAGTTTTCACTTTAATCAATAAAAGTATAATGTTACTTTTCAACAAACAACTTTATACTACTCAAAAGGAAATCAATAAACCAAATCATAAATTGCCAACACTAATGATGGCAGTATTACATCACTACCTTTTACAGTGAGTTGTATTAAATTTCTTCCCAATTCTTGCCCTTGGTTGAAATTTAATACACGTCTTATTTTGGCAGGAAATAAATAAATTCTTAAGCCTCTCGAAAGAGACTTTCCAAATGGATTGTGATTTGTGATCCAAGCTTTCGTCCCTAATTCGATTTATTTGTATTTCGGAGTGCGCCGGCCAGCCCGGTTTATTTTACCTCATTGAGTAATGTGATCAATAACTCGTAGAGCTTTTATAATAAATAAGAGGCTGGATTAAGCATGAAATATATTGCACGAACACAATACAGCTTTACACGAGAACCTAGGCTTTCAAATACACAAGTATTAGGCGGATTTATATGTTTTGAATGCCTGCAACCCTCCTTTGTTGTAAATTGCTTTTGCCTTCGGAGCAGGTTTTGGTATGATTTGAGATTTACACGCTAAAAGTATTATTGTGATTAATTTTCGGGTTATTATGCCGCGTTGCTCTTCATTCCCCTTTAGCCAGCGTTTCGGAGAGCGTTGCAGTTTCCATAATCAGGGTTGATGTCATCTGATAACATGATGATGGATACTGTAACGTTAGCTAAAGAAGGAAGAAGCGAAGGTCAAAAAGACATTGCTTTGCAATTTTATTATAAGGTGGATATAATTCATAATTATCATACAGTGTGTCTGGAAACTCATAGAAGATTTTTTAGCAAATTTGAAAAAAAAACAGTTTTTGTCTTTTAAAATAAGCCGAAGCGTAGACCCGGCTCCAAAACATTTTTGCAAACTTTAGTTGCCGAAAAAAATTAAAAAGAAAAAAAAAACAAACAAACACCTTATGATAAAAAAACCCAGTTTTTTGGGTTCTTCTTGTAGATTCACCAGTTTCCTTCATGTACTTTGAGTTTCTGGACTTCGTATAGTATATGATACATAAAATTTATGCATCCACACCAGTAATTAAAATGCAAATCTGTCTTTTCGACTTTCGCTTTCTCTTTATTTAGCCAACGTTGCAGTCACACGATCAAATGAAGGGGAAATACTTCCCCTTAGTTCTTATGAGAGCAGTCATTTAAGATTGTAATAAAAGCCTTATTTGGTTACTTGAGCCGGATAGCTACGTACTCCATTCTTTTTTTTTTGTTTTTATTATTTTTTCTTCATTACATTTTCTTCCGTTTCAGATTCTAAGATAAATAAAATATTGTGAGGGAAATATAAAAATAGGTCATTGAAGAAGAAGATAACAATAATAATCTAAACGAAAATATGAAAGAGAACAAGACAGACAAATAGAAAAAGAATATTCATAGGAATAACCTTCAAAAGTTATACATAGGTAATATGAGAGTTTTTCTTTTAAAAAATTAAATTTCATTTAGACTTTTACAAAAAATCAAAAAATGCTACGTGTTTTCGATATTATTTTACGGAATGGAAGCATGGACGCTTACTGAAGAACTAATTAGGCTACTTAAGTCATTCGACATGTGGATCTACAGAAGGATATATTTATCCGAGACGCCATCTAAGTCACAAACCAATTCTTAGAATGATTGTTTCCAATAAAAAGGGTAGTTGCCCATAATAAGGAAAAATAATTAGTTGAAAATAATACTGTTAATTCTAAAATTTTAAATTTGAGATTGACAAATATGACGGTTTGACAGAAGGTGACAATGGCGGAATTGGTAAACGCGCACTTCTCGGTTAGACGAGAGGTTCTGGGTTCAAGTCCCAATTGTGACCATTATCTTTTTCTATTTGTCGGTGTCTTGTTCTCTTTCATATTTTCGTATAGATTATTTTTGTTATCTTCTTCAATAAAATATTACTCGTACATTGATGGGAATAACCTTCAAAAGTTATAAAAGGAGAGTTTTCTTATTAAAAATTGAATAAAAATACGTATTTTCGTTACAATGTGTTTTTTTAAAGACTGTTTTGTGTGGTACGGAGACCTTAACACCGAAGGCACACACCAAGATGTGTGGTACCGGGTGGAACTCTATAGAATATGTATTTCATCGAATGAAATTATGTGAATTTGAGACACAAGCATCAAGCTAATTTTCCAGGGAAAGGTTTGCAAAAATGGGTTAATGGGGTGAGGTTTGTCAATATTTTGGTGGCCGATGTGTCTGCCCAGCAGCTGCGTGGCGGGCCGGATCGAGAAAGACTGGTTAAGGAGGTCTTTTGATCTATCCAGCCAGAATCCCTCGACCCATCGCCTTGCACTGTAGTTGAAGGGATGGATTCATACGTTTGTCACTCCTGGACACGCTGACCACCAGTTTCTTACCCACCCCTCATACCTATTTCCTTCCCATATCTTCCTCTTCTTTATTTCCTTTAAAAAAATCCTCCACACAGCATTCCCTAAGGGAAATTATTTTCCTCAGAACCTCCTGTGTGGAGCTAACGTAAAAAGAACACATTCCCGGGATACAAATAACCTGAGGATATTTAAAAATCTCTTACTTCCACCTTAGTAAGCGGAAAATGCATTAGCTTATAAATAAAGTAGGAATAAACAAAAATTCAAACTATTTAATTTTGACAATACACGGCTACATAATGCTGCAAAAGGTGATTTGTCTTCCATAAAAAATACGAAAAAAACTTTCGAGTTTAAAATTCGAAATGATTTTATTTCAATTATAAAAAAATTATGTGAGTTATTCCAGCAGTGCTGCAGTAATGCACTCTTTTCGCCTGAAAGCCACCTCATACAGGGATTAAAGCTCCAAGCTCCAATAAGCTCCAATATCATTGATTCAATTGCATTGAATTGAATTCAAAGGCTTTAAAGAGGACTGTGCAAACAGCGGGGTTCTCTCGATCTCCCGAAGCTTTCAAATAAACTCCGGTATTTTTCCCCAGCTTTTCACAAACCAAAAAAACAAGTCTCTTTAGGTCTATATTCTAAAAGATATCATCGATAAGAATAAACTAATATTATGTAACGTACAGTTTGTCAAATAAGAGTAGAAAATATATGAGGGCGCCACTGTTGTTCAAATGGCAATACTAAACACCTAACTCATGGTGTTAAAGTAAAGCTGTGTAACCTACATTTTTATAAAAAATTAAAAAGGCATAATAGTGGAAAAAAAATTTTTCATTGCAGTATAGATACCCGCCGATCTCAAAATTAGAATGCGTATAGGTATATTATTATTATACCTTTGCAATTTTGAGTTAACATAATGAAGAATAATGTAATAAAATATAAAGCACAGTTTAGAAATTGCTCATATTTATTTAATACTAGATAAAGAACCTAGCGTTGCCTGGGCTTTAGATCATGTCTCTAATTTTAGATCTGAATATATTTAACTCATTCAGATCTAAAAGTAGTGTTACTAAACTCATCATTAGTGATTCTTCCTTTCTATCTATTGTTAAATTCAAATTTATGTTAAATTAAATTAAAGCAATTCGCTTTATAAATCACCTTTTAATCAATTTTATGTCATGAAGAAAAAAAGTTTTTTTTAAATGTAGTTTACTGTGTTCTATACATTTAGTGTCATTGCACTTCAAAAAAATATTTGACAGTTAAATTGGTGTTGCCAGTGAACAAATTTAGTAGTTCAAGTTTTTATATTTTCTACTGTTTTTTGACAGACTATAGTGGTTTCATTAGTACCTACTTTTATTATTTATTCATTGAAAATTTTAAATAATAATGGAGCAATATAATACATAAGTGTTAAGTGACGTGCCTGACTTACTTTATCTAGTGATTCCTGACATTATTTGGAGTAAAAAATGTAAACGAAATGCTGGTTTCCGGTATCCGGTGACTTTCTAAATGATTTTTTTTCAATTGTTTTTGTTCTTCAAAATCAAATGAAAAAAAAATCTTTTACATGTCATCTCTGGTCACTCAGCCGATTAACCAACCAACCCCTAACTTCACTCCTAACTGTCCAATACTCACTGATTTTTTAAAGATTTTAGTTGAAAAATAATACATTAAAATGTCACTGGAGACCAAAATTTAATTCCCATTTTTTTTCTCTAAATAATGTCAGGAATCACTGGTTAAAGCAAGTCAAGTATGTCCCTTAATATATATAAATGAATAAAATATAAATACCTCCTTACCATGTAACAAAAGAAATATAGACATACAATCAATCACTTTCACCACCAATTTTCGTGTACATTAATGGAATAATTGACATCATTTTGAGATTTTTGCATGTTAAATGACGTACTGTTCCAATGAGGGGTAAGAGAGGAGAAGGGCACATGTTCCTAACTATTTCAAATCAATTTGAAACTAATAAGAATGATATGTAATGCAAATGAATTTTATATTACAGTTTCGAGAACACCTCACTAGGAGAACCTGTGCCGAGGCGTTCAAGTGTTTTTGATATAGTATTCTTGTAAATTGATTGTATTATTATAAGAAGATTATAATACGAAACATTATAGATAATAATTATTATTAATTACGTGTAGTGCATGATATTGCCTCATATTTTATTTGGTGTTATTTAGTTACGAAAAAATTCTGTACCTATTGTTTTTATCCAGACCGAAACATTATGTTTGATTAAATGCATTAGTGTGAGCAAGTTCTACGGATTGTCTCAAAGATGTACATAGGCAAGTCATTAAGATTTGTATATTATAATTTGGTTTCTACATTTTTTATTTATTTTATGGCGATATTCTTAATTATAATTTTAGCTTGATAATTTTCAAGATAATAAAGCACCGAAATAGTAGATATTTGATATAAACCGTAGTTATTACTTACGCTCTATTTCAAAATGCTTATCCATTCAAGTATTATTTCTATTAAGTAGTTTACATAATATGAATATCTTAGATCATACGACGTGCGACTTGATATACTTCAAAATTAATACACTTAAAATAAGGAGGCAATTGACTGATCTAATATGTTAACATAAAATAATTCATGGCCATCTTGATACTACATTAATGTCTTAGCAATATTAAAATACATGTTTCCTATTCCCATTGTTTAAGACGCCATAATACTCGTATGTTTCACCTGAATACATTTAAAAATCATATCACCTATTTTAGCCCTCTAGTATCGACTAAATAATAACATAGAGTGTGCTGAAGAAGACATTTTCGTCAATAATCTATATGGAGTCAGAAAAAGTGTTTTTCGATTGCTGAAAAAATCTTGTGCTAATTATATTATGTATATTTTCTTGTGCTAATTATAAACTAAAAAATTTTGTGCTAATTATATTATGTATATATTTTCTTGTGCTAATTATAAACAAAAAAATCTTGTGCTAATTATATTATGTATATTTTCTTGTGCTAATTATAATTATAAACTAAAAAATCTTGTGCTAATTATATTATGTATATATTTTCTTGTGCTAATTATAAACAAAAAAATCTTGTGCTAATTATATTATGTATATTTTCTTGTGCTAATTATAATTATAAACTAAAAAATCTTGTGCTAATTATATTATGTATATTTTCTTGTGCTAATTATAAACTTAAAAATCTTGTGCTAATTATAATATGTATATTTTCTTGTGCTAATTATAAACTAAAAAATCTTGTGCTAATTATAGTATGTATATTTTCTTGTGCTAATTATAAACTAAAAAATCTTGTGCTAATTATATTATGTATATTTTCTTGTGCTAATTATAGACTAAAAAATCTTGTGCTAATTATATTATGTATATTTTCTTGTGCTAATTATAAACTAAAAAATCTTGTGCTAATTATATTATGTATATTTTTTTGTGCTAATTATAAACTAAAAAATCTTGTGCTAATTATATTATGTATATTTTCTTGTGCTAATTATAAACTAAAAAATCTTTTGCTAATTATATTACGTATATTTTTTCCCCAAAATTAGTCACTTGTGCCTCTTTTTTTATTATTTGTCATTTAAGTGAGGTTTTTATTTTTATAATTTTCCTTTTCTAATTGTTTTGTTATTTAATCTTTATTTGGAAATAATTTCAAGATTTACTAATAAATGATTTGTCTGATTAGATTAATGTAATTGTTAACCTATTAACTGAGTTTCTATAAGTGAATTTTTCTCATGTGACTGAGAACATCTGCAAAAACCCAGCATAAATAAACATTAAGGTTTGGGCTCAAAATATGCTGTTCTCCTTTGGTTTAAAAACTTGCGACCAGTAGACACGACACGTCCTCCGCAGTACTTATTCATCTCTGTTTCTAGATGGATGAATAAATTAGTCCGTGAGACACGAGAAAGTTCATCAGCTTAGTGCTATCTAATTCAATTATCCCAGTTTATACGCGCTACCCCCACGCTACTCACTACCCCGGCAGTATCAACCCCGGCAATACCTACCCCGACAGTTCCTAACCCGGTAGTACCTATCCCGCCAGTACCTACCCTGGCAGTACCTACCATGGTGGTACATACAATGGCGGTGACCGGAGAGCGTATTTACAATCCCTACCGCGTTTCAGTCGCTTTAAATTTTCAATATCAAAATTTAAATATTTAGAAATAAAATTATTAATTTATAATACACGCATTGGAAAGATTATTTTATCTAGATTTTAGAACAATTTTTGTTTTTGCAAAGTGATAAAAAATTATCAATATAGAGGTGTATTTACAATATATGGGAATAATATTAAAATTTAAATATTTAGAAATAAAATTATTAATTTCTAATATACACATCAGAAAGATTATTTTATTTAGATTTTAGAACAATTTTTGTTTTTGCAATGTGATAAACAATAACCAATATAGAGGTATATTTGTAATGTAAATTGACGTTACCGCGACTGAATCGGTGTAGGTTTTGTAAATACGCGACCGGAGACGGTAGAGAATTAGGCACGGAATTACCAAAACACTTCTTTGAGCTTGATTTCGTTAACATATTATTATATAATTATTTTTCATCGTTTCAATTATAATTGGCCGTATTGTACTTCAGAGGTTTGATTACACTACCATCCGAAAGGACGCGTCCATTTTTAATTAGTTTAATAATGATAATTAATTTTTAATGACAGCTTTGTTGTAACACAATTGTGAATTGAATGGGGCATATAATCCGTTCCGAAAAAGATACATTGATGATCACTTATCATTTTTCTGCTTTTTCTTGTTCAGTTTATCTTCTGTCAAATAAAATTATCCTGTCAAAATATACCAAAATGAGTTGGATTAACACAATTTTTTTTCATTTACACTCAGTAATTCATAAAATTCTTGTGTTTTCGATAAACATGTACATTTTTTACATTATCTCCACACAGGAGGCCCTGAGAAAAAAATCCGTCAGGGCCTGTCATCTATGGGGATGCTGTGTAGGGGGTCTTTTGAGGAAAAGGAAGAAGAGGAAGTTCTAGCAAGAAAAAAGGTATGAGGAGTGGTTAGAAATCTTGGGGTCAATGTTTTCAGGAGTAACGGACATATGAATCCATCCTTGCCACTGCGGAGGGATCGAGGCATCGAGAGTATTTAAGTGTGTGGGGATGGGATCTATGACAGAAAGAGGAATGGAACGCTGTAGGCGATGACCGCTGATGAAAACAAAAAAACACCAACGCACTGCGGTGTGGTATATAACAAATGCCGAATGAAATGTCAAAATGACGCGACGCTTCTCGTTAATGACTTGCGCGTGTGTAGATGAAAGATCTACGAGGCAGACGTAGCGCCATTTGTCATTCAACAACATAGATAATTTCGTTCTGTTTGAAATACGAGCGACGGTTAAATTTGTTCGTACAAAAATGCGAAAATCGCGATTAATAAATGGAAGGGGGGGAGGATAGGAGCATGAAAATTTGGTGTCAAATGTATATTTTAATGCAAAAAAAATACAAAACAAAAAATTTGTCAAAAAAAAAAATCTGGATAAGGACACCCTAATCACCTAGCGCAGGGGTTCCCAAATTTTTCCAAGTCGCGGCACCCTTAGAAAATTTGAATTTTCTCACGGCACCTCGGTCATATAATGTCTGTGGTAGCCCCGGGACCAAGTGTCACCCCCAAGAGCACAATTCTCTAGCCACCCCCACCCCCCCCCCCCCCCCCCTCCCCAGGACGGACCAATTTTTTTACCTACTCCACTGAATAATACAACTCTTATTTATTGGTAGGAAAAATTACAAAGAAAATGCAAACATAATTTTAAAAAAAACCGTTTAGTGCAACGGGTGAGCCTGCAACTCGCTGCACAATTTTTCAAACCGGGAATAAGGCTTGATACAGCTACTCTCATTTCTTTTTCCACATTTATTTTCGAGCGATATTTGCTCTTTATAACCGCAACCACTGAAAATCCAGCTTCGCACAGACATGAAGTAGTTAAGGGAATGAGGACCCTTACAGCTTTTGCATTTAGAATCGAATACTGATTTTTGACTGATATCCAAAACTCCGTCAAATCCGAACAAGCGTATTGTGTTTTTAGGCTGCTGTCGCTCGAGAAGGCAATTAGATTTTCTTCTTCCTGGTAGTAAAATCTTGGGGGAGCTTGAGCACCGAACGGATCTTGGATCCACACAAACTTCTCCACTTGGTCTTCTGCGAAGTACTTTGCAAACCAGTCAGTTAACTGTGATAGGTGCTCTGTGAAAAGGGTCAGCAAGTTATGTGAAACCTTAACTCCGCTATGGGCCATGTACTGTTGCAATATTGGAAAACAATCCTTGCCTCCATCATCACTCATTTTTCACTTCCACAGTTGTAGTTTTTCCTGAATTATGAAATCTTCTCTACAAGCTTAATTATGTGCATATTATGGCCCTGTAGAGACAGATTTAAGACATTTAGTTTTTCGAATATGTCGCACAAGTATGCCAGTTTCAGCAGAAAGTTTTCATCCGCGAAATTGTTAGCGTTTACATGATCATCTTCTTCCAGGAAAGTGTGAATTTCTTATCGCAAATTTTTAGAAGAGACATCAGGGGTGCCTCGCGGCACCCCTGATCGCTGTCCGCGGCACCCCAGGGTGCCGCGGTACCCACTTTGGGAACCTCTGATCTAGCGGAATAAAATATACTTTACGACCTATTCTCACATCTATAATAATCTATAATAACCAAATATATATAAAAAAAATCGGTCGAGCCGTTTCACGAGATTTTTATACATATAGATTTGCCACGCCGAAACGGTAATTATATGAAATTCTCTCGATAGAAAAAAAATCGCGAAGTTTGCTCCGAAAATTATTATAAACACGTTTTTTCTGCTAGGTATTTTAAAAATTATACCTATGTTAGAAAAAAAATCGCAATGTATCTTTAAATGCTATTTAAAACATTTCTCGCGAGATTTTAAACGAGTGTTACTTTTTTTTTTTTTTACATTAGCTCCACACAGGAGGCACCGAGGAAAACAATTTCCCTAGGGGCCTATGTCATCTTTGAGGATACTGTGTGGAGGGTTTTTTAAGGGAAAGGAAGGAGAAGAAGATATGGAAAGGAAAAAGGTATGAGGGGTGGGTAGGAATCTGGGAGTCTATCCAGGAGTGACGGACGTATCAAACCATCCCTCCAACTGCAGTGCACGGCGATGGGTCCAGAGTCCGGCTGGAAAGGTCAAAAGGCCTCCCTCAACCAGTCTCCCTTGATTCGGTCCGCCATGCAGCAGGTGGGTAGACGCATCCGCCGCAAAGACCTGGACAAACCTCACCCCATGAACCCGGGCACCCCTACTAATTCACCAAACGTAGCGAACCACTTGGGGTGACCTATGGCAGAGGGGTTGGTAATCCAATAAATGGTTTCCGAGGCGGTGGTGCCCATACCTTATATTAGCGCGCTCCCTCTAAAATTCGTATTTACATGTTTCCCCTTCTTCTTTTTGAGCATTTACTACCGGGCCTTAATATATTTTATATTCTGTTTCATATTTCGTTTAGATTTATTAGTATTTTCTTTAATATTTCAACAATTCTTACAAAAAGTTTCTTTCAATTTAACAACACACAAATCTACGCATAATTGTTATTTATGTTTCAATGTGTACTAGTGTGATAACGATTGGTATGTTAGGAAGCTAATAAGAATTCTCGTATTTTATTTTTTCCACGCACCCGTAGCTTGTAACTTGGCAGGATATAACGGAAAGTTTACAATTAATAGTTTTTCTTTAGCGTTGAACGTGTACTGAAAAGTTTTCCGATTGTTTGAAGCGATGTGTTATTCGGAAAACATTTAATAACGCAAACTGTAATAATTGGCATCCCGCCTATCTCGCTCTAAAACATGTCTGGCCGTGGCAGCATCATATTTATGGACCAAATCTCTAAGAATTCCCAGAAAACTTGCCCAGAACGTGGGGAAAAAGTTAATCATAATATGTTCATGAATTTTCTTAACTAAAATATCAAATGCTATACTGACTTCATATTAAGCTGGGTCCACACATGTTCTTTTGTCCGTTCCGTTCCTCCGTTCCGTACCTCCGTTCCGTATCAAAAACTCTGGACGCAAGTAAAAATAGCCCGTACCTCCGTAAAGCGGGGTCCAGAGCTCGTCATTTGTCACAACAAGTCAATGAATTTATCAAGTTTGTCAATAAATATTCTCAACTTTTGTTGTTTCGAGTTTAGTTGTGCTTTCCATGTTCGACGGAAAACATTTCCCAAACACTCCATCCCGGGTGAAGCGGGAAGGCAGGCGG
Source organism: Limnephilus marmoratus (assembly GCA_917880885.1). Taxonomy (NCBI): domain Eukaryota; kingdom Metazoa; phylum Arthropoda; class Insecta; order Trichoptera; family Limnephilidae; genus Limnephilus; species Limnephilus marmoratus. Next base: position 25,288,578 of record OU862909.1, read on the forward strand.
GGGGGGGATTCATTTTTTGACAGATGCCGCGCAATGCGGTCGTATGGGGAGAATTAACGGAACGGCCGCCTTTTGTGGTTATGTGCAATGAGCGGGCATATTCACGAGTTTAAAATATTATTATACTACGTATAATATTATAATAAATATATTTGATAATAAAATTATAATATAATATCAAATATTTATATTTTTGAATGTAGCTATTACTTTGTGGTTATCCATTATAGAATAATGAAATAATTTTACTTTGTATAAACCACTTATTTGATGTGCAAATCCGACCGGTTTCGGAACAAACGTTCCTTCGTCAGGGAAAGCTTATACTAATTTGACAGTTTCGAACAATGTTTTATTATGGTAGGGGTGGAGCTGTTGCTAGATAATAATGTAGATTGGGTAGGTAGGTATTAGTGTAGAGTGGGTGGGTAGGGGAACAAATCCATGATTGGGCTATATGACAATATTTTTTGTTTGTTGATAATAGATTCATTATTTTTAAGGGATTTTTTTAATTTCCAAGGCTTCTAAGTTATCTAAACGTTTTCCTTTATGATTAATATGAAGAATTTTTATCCCTGTATTTTTTTTCAAAACTATGGTTATTTTCAATTATATGGTTAGCAAACTCAGAAAAATTATTATTATTAAGACACCTTAAATGTTCTTTGATTCTGATTTCAAAATTACGAGTGGTTTTTCCAATATAAAATGATTGTCCCTCATTTTATATTGGAAAAACCACTCGTAATTTTGAAATCAGAATCAAAGAACATTTAAGGTGTCTTAATAATAATAATTTTTCTGAGTTTGCTAACCATATAATTGAAAATAACCATAGTTTTGAAAAAAATACAGGGATAAAAATTCTTCATATTAATCATAAAGGAAAACGTTTAGATAACTTAGAAGCCTTGGAAATTAAAAAATCCCTTAAAAATAATGAATCTATTATCAACAAACAAAAAATATTGTCATATAGCCCAATCATGGATTTGTTCCCCTACCCACCCACTCTACACTAATACCTACCTACCCAATCTACATTATTATCTAGCAACAGCTCCACCCCTACCATAATAAAACATTGTTCGAAACTGTCAAATTAGTATAAGCTTTCCCTGACGAAGGAACGTTTGTTCCGAAACCGGTCGGATTTGCACATCAAATAAGTGGTTTATACAAAGTAAAATTATTTCATTATTCAAATATTTATAATTATTCTGTTTTTGACGTAAATATTTACGCACTCTAAATTCGTAACTTTAGGTCGTGCCATAATCGATATTAGTCAGAAATCTTTCCTGATTATTCAAGTTGGCATGGTGAACACAATTTGACAAGTAGTACCTACATAACATAATAATAAAGTACATAATAACAATGTATGGCTGTTTATGAAATTTACGTTTTTGTGTAAAATCATTTCAAGGGCACTGTATATTACTGTACAAAGACATGACGTTCCCGCGCGGCGCGGAGAATATTTCAGGCGTTTCTCGATACCGAATAAGTATGTTAATATTTGTTACTATATTATAATTATATTATCAAATATATTTATTATAATATTATACGTAAGTATAATAATATTTTAAACTCATGAATATTTAAGCTCGCTCATTATACATTACACATAACCTCAAAAAGTCGTTCGGTTTGTTCTTCCATAAATACGACCACACCGCGCGACTCCTGTCAATTAAATGAATTATACCCCCCCGCCTGCCTTCCCGCTTCACCCGGGATGAAGTGTTTTGGGAATGTTTTCCGTCGAACACGGGAAGCACAACTAAACTCGAAACATTGACAAACTTGATAAAATCATTGACTTGTTGTGGAACTGTCAATGATTTTATCAAGACAAATTGAGACAAATGACGAGCTTTGGACCCGACTTAACGTCGCTGCGATCATCGGCATCCGCGTGTTCATTCCAGCGACAGAGAGAACGACCTGCGCATGCCGCGATCGCGTCCAGACTGGCGCATACCCGTATCGTATCGCCTTTGAACGGGCCGAATAAACCGACTCCCGATGGATCGGGGCGTACCTCTACCCGTAAAGCTGAAGTCACAAGGATCACTCGGATGAAGGTTTACTCGATGAAATGTTCCATTCTCGTTTCACCGAGTGTTCACACGGTTCCTTCGAAGGAAGAGTTCACTCGACATTCTCGCTGCGAAGTCGTCGAGAGTAGTCGCGGCCGCATTGGAATTCGTCCGGCGCTGACGGCTATGTTCGGGAATATTTACGATTTCAATTGACATTTCCGATAACGTCGAACTAAATTACGAGAAATTGGCGATTCTTGTAAACATTAAATAAATTTCAGCACCATAAATTGAACATATGGTTAAATAATAACCTGAAAACTGATATCTACCACTATTTTTGCAATATGAAAATATTTTTATTCCAAAATAGGCCTCGGCTTGCAATAAAATCCATATAAATGGAATATTTATTAACGTATCCAAAAACTAAAAACTGTTTTGGAAAGGTGATGAAATATGCTTCCAAAATTTATTATTAGAAATAACCACGTAATTTTTTAAATAGAGTAATTTTAAATATAAACTTTTAAAAGTTTAAAAAATGGCTCTCCTTGCTTTTTATTCTAACTAAAACTACTGGTTAACAAAAGAAATATAAAAACACACACTTATTTTGTTAGACAAATAAATTATAAACGTTTCTGTCACCTCACTTTTTTATCGTTTCATATAAAAATAATTCATAAAAAATTCACAATGTTTCATAATTTTTTTTCAAACTCGATCAGAAACTTTGGTTCCATAGAAGTGTGCATTCGTATTCGTTTGTGGTTAATCGTTATATTGAATATATAGAGCATTATTTTCTCTTTCCAATACCGTTTAGATCATATTTTTCACTATGATAGTAAGGGAGAAACAACGATTTCTATGAGACGTGTAGGAGTTATTTCGAAAAGCGAACTAAACGGAGCATTTTGACGTTTAAGCCGCTCCGGCTACTCGTCCTCACGCCAGAACATTTCGGCCGACTAATTTGCGAGTGAAAGACTGTTCACTTGAGTGTTCACACACATCATTCGCATCACGTGATGTTAAATTCCGATTGCGAGTGAACAGTGCCGAAGGAAGCATTCCAACATTGTTGGAATGCTTCATTCGGAACTGTCTCTGTTCACTTTCGTGTTCACACGGTTCATTTCGAGGGAAAGAGGCGGAATGAAATCACGAAATGAACGATAAATGAATGGTGTGAATGGGCTATAACGTACCTCCGTAACACCGTACCGTTCGGAACGCAAACTAGCGTTCTTGATCGCGGCGCTGATACGGAACGGAGGAACGGAACGGACAAAAGAACATGTGTGGACCCAGCATTATAGGGTTTGTGACAAATTGAATTTCCACAGGAGGCTCTGTGGAGAATACTTCCCCTCAGGGTCTATATCTTCTTTAGGGATGCTGTGTGGAGGGTCTTTTTAGGAAAGGAAGGAGAGGAAGTTCTGGGAAGTAAAAGGGTATTAGGGGTGGGTAGGAATCTGGGGGTCAGTGTATCCAGGAATAACGGACGGATGAATTCCCTCCTACTGCGGTGCAAGGCGATGTACCGAGAGAGTACGGCAGGAGAAGTCAATGGGACTCTCTCACCAATTCTCTCCCGATCTGGCCTGCCATGCAGTAGGAGGGCAGACACATCCGCCGCCAAGACCCGAACAAACCACACCCAGTGAACCCGGGCACCCCTGCTAAGTCAAGAAACGTGGCGAACAACTTGGGGTGATCTATGGCAGAGGTATGGCTATCCAACAAACATATTATGGTTGTCCAATAAAAGGATCCCGGGGCGGCGGTACCCATACTCGCCTCCCAAATTGATTCGTCCTCTTTGTTACCACCCGTTGTTACTCCGTGTTGCCCTTCCTCCATTTTTTCTGACAGCGTTACAGACTCCATCTTCAGGGCAGATATTAAACATTGGCTAAAGGGAAGAAGGAAGCGCAACATAAGGCATGGTAGTCTAAAAATAAATCACGACAAAAAAACCTGTTTATTCAGATAAATTTTCAAAAATATATTGAATTAATAAAAATATGCATAAAACCTTTATAATGCATTCTTTGTGAAAAAAAATTTATCCCCATATATTACATAATACATAATATAATAAAAGCAAAACGTTCAAGTATTATACAATTGAAAGAATGAAAGGAGTCTTACAAAAATGACGTCACATTCATAAAAAGCTCGTAAAAACTAAGTGGCGGGATTCCGTTGCAAATGACAGTTAATATTCCGATCCGCAAATAGGCCAGGGTTGTAAAAGTCCCCCATTACTCCCATCGCCCATTAACACTGGCCAATTGCGGACATTCGCTATGTATAGTCCCAGCCCACTGAAGATATAAACCGATAGAAACTATTTTGAAGTAAGCTCAATTCTTCCTTACTTCTTTTGGGAACTTGTGGGATCTTTCTTAACTCAACGGTGGGAGTGTTAACTAAACCACTGTCCTAAAAAGCCCTTAACGTTACTGTTTACACGTAGCCAGTCACTAGCCCAAAATTTTGTGTTTTTTTTTCAATAATCTCCCGTTTGTTTGATACTATGGATTCCTCAAATGCGGGTATGTTGTGAGGCTGAAGGTAGTGGGGAGGGAAAGGAGATTGGGAAGAGAAAGGTGGGGAAGAAAGTGGCTGTTCAGATCTGGTTACCTAACATGGCTAAAGTCATTTCAAGCAACGTTTCACCTGAATGGTGGTATTACACCAGGGCGATACTGAGAGTATCTTCCGCTCAGGATCGTGCCGCAAATATATTATTTTTAATTAATTAATTGTGAAATAACACAAATTAATCAAATAAAATTTATTTGCGCACGCCGGGATTTGATCTTCTGATTGCAAGTCAAAAGCCTTTCCCCTCGACCACGTAGGCACTGTCACAACAACTAAACACTGTAAACACTGTCCTCGTGTAAACAAAAACAATAATAGAAAAGATCATTAGAAATACGGGTTATGATTTTTCGGGTTATGAGATGTTCACGGCAAAAAGCATTATAGTGGTTTCTTTTTGAGTTATTATACCGTGTTGCAATTTCCCCTTCTTTACCCAACGTTTCGGACATCGTTACATTGTCCATCATCAAGACAGATGATCATCATTATGGTATGGCGTCATCCTGATAATGGACATTGTAACGCTGTTCAAAACGTTGCCAAAGAAGGAAGAAGCTCTACATGGCATAATCATTTCATAGTTTAAAATGAAGTCGCTCAAAATGTATGTGCGCATAGATCTTTTAAACTAGGCAACGGATTTTCATGCGGTTTTCACCAATAGATAGAGAGATTCAAGAGGAAGTTTTGTATTTGTAATACATTCTTATTATAATAGAGAAAAGCTGAGAAATTCAAATATTCAATTCAGGTAGCGGGCGGCGGGCAGCTGGCAAGCGGGTGGTGTGGATTTTATAAAGGTTGGATTCGTTAGCTTCGTTAGCCACAGCAACTTGTGGCCGGGTCTACTAGTAATTCATAAATAAATCACGATAACTAGAAATGCCCACCATATACTTAATTTTCAGATTTAATTATTAAAGAAGAAGATAATAGATACTTATCAATCTAAACGAAAATATGAAAAGGAACAAGACACAGAAAAAAATTGCGGTCAAATCTGCTACTCGAACCCCTGATCTCTTGTCTTAAAATTAGTCGAAAATAATATTGTTAATTTTGGATTTGAAATATAAGATCGACAAAAATGATTTAAAACTTAGAGGTCTCAATGGCCGAGTCGGTTAAAACGTTATTTACGGTAATACTAGAGATCGTGACTTAGAATCCAAGTTGCGACCGTCATCTTTGTATTTTTTTTTTCTGTGTCTTTTTTTTCATACTATAGTTTTAATTTATTAGCATTATCTTCTTATTCAATGATATTTTATTACATCGACGGGTACCTTCAAAAGTTATCATAGCAAGAGTTATTCATTCAAGAGTATTTCATCGGGCCTTGTCGAAAGGTTCTGTAAATTGCCATCAATTTTCTTTCATTTCGACTTAGATTACATTTCTAGAGATTATTTGTTCTGTGGATTGTGTCGTAATTCCTCCGTTTAGTTCCTACCCCGGTCACCGTAATTACTGGCCGGTAGCGAACCTCCCTGATTCGTCTGCAGGGGAGGTTTATCTAGATTTTATTATTGCTTATTAAGGGTTCAACCCTTTCCGAAACAATGACCCCTGTTATGATATCTGACCTATGTGAAAAGGTTTTCGGAATTTTGAAATTTAATCAATTCTAAAGCAACCGAAAGTTCAACCGAATGTATTAAAAATACAGAATTACTATTGTATATCGTGGACTCACGATGTAGCACAAAATCAATACAGTACAATGTAATTTTTTTGCATTAATTATTTAAAGGTGAGTTTTTTGTATTTAAAATGATGTTGCAGAATTATTTAACGCACAAGTTTAGCCCATATTTAATTTAAGCTAAATTAGGTATTTATTTATTTATTTATATATAATTTGTACATTTATTTATAACAAATTACAGGCAATATAGCCTAAGACGCTATAATTGTATCATTTATGCAGTGTATATGCAATGCCAAAAATCTTACAAATGCGCTATAGTACACAAAAAATAAATCTATTTTTTTATCTACCGCATTCAAAAAGCACGTAGCTCTCCCCACAGGTGAGTTCATAAAGAAACTAGTGCGGCTTGCTCTACTATATAGGAGGTTGTGATGACGTCCTCGAGAGTGAGACTCTGGTACAAAAAAAAATAATTAAGTGACCGTTTATTAGTTGAAAAGTATTTAAGCAAAGCGTGCCTAATATATAAATCGATGGGTAAAGCCAAGGTTAACGTCCATAGAGCCGTGAGAATAAAAACCTTAAAAATTTCTTATGGACTCTTTCAATGAGTAAAGTGTATTTTAATTCGTGTGGGGCCCTGGTGATCGAATTTGACTCAAGTACACTCAGGACTAGTGTGTTATATAATAACGTCAGTGTTTTTGTGTTACGAAACGGATATGAGTTTCTAATTACGAAGCCTATATGCTTATTTAATCATCGATGTGTTGGTGAAAAGTTAGTTTGCTATTAAATAGGTACCTACATTAAACGTGCATAAGTTGCTGTTTTTTGCGGAATATCGATTTTTAATTATAACTTAATAGGTAGGTATGCACATATTTTCGTTTATACTCGAACAGTTTTTTTTTTAATTTCTCGCAAAAAATTACGATGAAAAGGGTGTTTTAATTTTATTTTTATGCGGACGAATAAATTTTCTATAACGATTTAAATGTACTATTACCGATTTGCCGCTAAGACGAGATGTTTTTTTTCATTCGTGAATTCGGCGGCATTGAGCCGGGCAGCGTTGCAAGGGCGGATCCAGCTTTGGCGCCAGGGGGGGTCACAAAGCACCAGGGGGGGGTCACATAGTCGTGGTCAAGTCACTAGAAGTTAAAATTTATTTTTTATAATAATATATACAAGTAAAAAGTAGGTCCGCCTAGGTCCAGGACCCAGCCCAGGGGGGGGTCATGACCCCATGACCCCCCCCCCTGTATCCGCCACTGAGCGTTGGTGACAGCCATCTTACCAGCCAGTGGCGGTTTCTATGACATAATGACGTTGTAGCCAATTGGAAGGGTTCTTTGAATAATTTTCTTCACGTACTTCAGTTCCAATTTTGAAAATGTAGCATTCTAGGAAATAATGTTGTTTAACTATGCAAGGTCTGCTTATGTGCGCAATATTTTATACTTGCAGGTCACATTTAAGCACTTAAATTTCCGAAAATAGGCCCTAAACTCAATGTGGCTTTTACTACGTAAGCTTAAACCGGTTAAACCGATCGTCAAACTTCAGGACCATGTACGTAAAAATCGAAATATGGCTTCCAAAGAGTGGGTTTTAATTGGTCATTTTCTGGGCAATTTAGCAAATTTTCAGGCCACTGTTATGGCCCATATCGCGTTGCAGTTTCCATCGGGAGAGCATAATGTAAAATAGACTAAAAATTTTCGTCGAGAATATAATTTTTTTTCACCCCAGTGAAAATACTAACTTAATGTATCATAATATTAGTAAATGACAGTCAGTTCTATCATTGTTTTCCGTAGTTTATGGTATACTTGGATCACATTGTGTCGGTTACGTGTGCCGAAGATAGCCGATCCGAGACAGGCAAGTCATTCTATTTGCTAAAGCTCAGCAGACAATATGTAGCTAACGAGTTAGGACGCGTGTCCTCTTAAACCTTATTTGTTTATTATATAATAAAAATGCACTGCGCTTTCAAAGAACTACATGTCTTAATTAAATAGTATGCCTAGTACTGAGATAAGTTCCAGCACTAATAATAAATACAATATGTCTGTAGAATATAAAAGAGAGACTTCACACTAACGAACCTTATCTTCAGTTTAAAATACAGTAATTGGACAAATTATACGCTGAAAAACAACGATTACCCACGTAAAAACTATGGAAAGTGATATTTTCATAAATTTGAAACCAAGAGGATGTACCTGCTTAAGATGCAAGTGACCAAAAATGGTCGAAATATTAAAACGCGTGCCCATTATGAGATATGCACTGGTGCAGCGCCGGATCTGTCATACGTTCAAAAACGTGCAAAAAACCTGGCGCCAACTCCGAAGGGGCGCCGTGAGAAAATAAATATTGTATTAAAAATTTGTTATAATATTCCCTGAATCGTTTAAAAATTACCCATAGTACGAAATAATTATTACGCTCTAGCAACACTTTCCAAAGATACAGACTGCGCACGCATCTGGTTTGAATTCAACGAAATTCAACGATTTACGAATTTATAGTCAGTTACAGAATTTTTTTACAAATTCCACATATTTAGTTTAAACGTAAGATCTATTTTTCCATATATCTTTTACCGTCTTTTACGACGAATGAGTGCGATCCAAATTCATTAACCAATCACAGCGCCGTACTTTTATTCAAGAGAACAAACAAACCGACGGCGCCTTTCAAAATGCTTTTGTACGATTTAAGTCTCTAGGAGAAGGGACTTAAAGACCATTTTCTTATGAAATCTTCAGTAAATTCAAAATTCCATTAGCATAAACATCGCACGGTTTGCAAGGTTGCAACTTGTTAACAGTTTCATCATTGATTTGACAGTTGAAGTTCGTTAAATGTACCTATAATTAATTTCTATTAGATTTGTTATTTTACAGTCAGTAATAATCAGTGTAAGCGTCTTTCGTAAGCCGTTGATACCATAGATACGTTCGTGTTTGTTCGCTCAACACAGAACACAGGGGAAATGGAAATGCAAGGTACAAATTTGAGGTTATATTATTAGATTTTTTAATTTATAACTAAATTTTTATTGGTTGTTAGAGGTTGTGGATTGTGGATTACAATGAATAGAACTATAATTAAAAAAATCTTTCAGGCTCGCAGAATCTAAAACTTAGAATTAAAGAGCATAATGACATAAAAAAACTCGTTTCCATTGGGAATTTTTTTATTCCAATTTCTCCAGCACCGATAAAAAATGATGTCCCGCGCAATGACGTTACAATGGTCCCGAGCACATCTAAACAGATATCTATCGCACAAATTCCTCCGGTCGAATTATTAGAAGATAAAAATAACGTTACTGATAGCAGTTTAAATTTAATTCTGTTTTCAGAGCTTGAATTGAAAGATCCCGGATGCTGGCCAAAGTTATCTCAAAATTCCATTAGTTTATTAGTTCAGGAAGGTCCTGTACAATTGAAAGGTTTTGATTTTCCTATTACGAACAAGCGTAAATTTAATACTAAGTATTATTACAAGAAACTGCCTAATTTTCTGTGGCTTATTTATTCGAAAACTTTAGATAGGGTTACACCCTTCATATGTCTTGATTTTATTTGATAAATTAGTGTAAAAAAAATTAAATAAAAAAAAATTGGTGTAAACGAATTTTTAATCAAAATAAAAATGTAGGGGGGGAGGCGCCATCGGTACCTACTGCACAGGGCGCTAGATTTCGTAGATCCGGCCCTGCACTGGTGTATATTTATAAATAATATAGGCACTACGAGCTTACTTTTACGAGGCAGCTAATGTCTTATAATCATTGAAAATGATTTCTTTTCCCAGTTTAATTTTTTAATTGGTTTAATGTTTACGGGGTAAGATTTCACAATGAATAAAATATCGTCATAGTCAATTTAATCATTTAAAATGTTAATAAAAAATGTATCAGCAAATAAAAAAAAAATCAGAAAACCACATATTGATAAAAAGATTTTTCCAGCGTCCACAAATTGGAACCCTATTTGAACTGAACTGATGTGAACTGAAACGTCCTACAGCTAGCCTAGAATATTTCCAACCGATTTATCGAACACCCCTTTTGTATAGATCATACCAGAAAAGAAAAAGATTAAACGAATTTCGCGTATAATACCACACGTCACGAAATAAATTTTGCCGCGAATTAATGAAAAATACGGCCGCCGCGCTTACGCAAATCTACCAAAGTTCAATGCAGGCAACATAAAAACGTCATTATGTTATCAGTAACGTTGCAGAAATACCGTTTAACGGTTATCAAACAGAAACACCGTTTAACGGTCGGTAAGTGTGTGTTTTATTAGTAGACCTGTAATGAATACTTTAAAAGAAAATTCGTCGAAGCTAGTGTCGGTGAAGCATTTTATCCGCGATCGTGCATTATTGATTTGTAAATATTAGAGCTACATCTTACAAAAGTTTTTAGTTTTGTGCGACCAGAAAACTTTTAGCAATTATAACCTCATATGTTTTGATTAATTTGCTCAGTTTCTTTTATAAATCTTTCTCCGCGATTTATCATGAAAAACTATAGAACACTTTGGAATCTAGCTCTAGAATGTTCTGTCTGTGCCACCAAACCTTCCCACCGTACTACAATAGAATAGGCTCGCAGACTTGCGCATTCGCATTAGAGACAGTGAGAAATTTATCGGTTGTAAGTAATCTGATTGTCATAATTTGTCAGTTTACGTCGTTGGAAGCGAACAGGTGGTGACTAATGACGAGGAGAAAATATTAAGGCATTTTCCTGGTTATTCAAAGATAAAAATTACCACGCTTTAGAGATATTTTATTTTTCGTAAGAAATTTTAATATTCCGTGTACGGTTTGCTTGAATACAGAGATATTTTTATTTTAATGACACTTAAACAATGTACTTATTATTAATTCTTATATTAGTAATTTATATACTCTCGGTATCGCCCTGGTGTAAGCAGGGCCGGATTAACCATGGCGGGGCCCCTAGGCAATGCACGTCGGGGACTAACGGGGGGGGGAGGGGTTGAAGGGGCTTCCAAACGCCTCCACGTTCCCTTGACCAAATCCTTAAAAGGCTTTAAGGGGGGGGGGAAGGTTTTAAAACTTTCGATTTTTTTTCTGAATGTAAAACATATCAGTATATTGAGTACTGTGTCAAAATTGCAAGTAAATCGGAGCAAAACTAACGAATATACAGCGTTTCAAGCGACCGGCCCTTACTTTTATTTTCCCAAGCAGATAGGTAGTGCATACTGAAGCTTGTACATATTTTAAATTGTTTATATTTTAAACACATGAATGTATAATAATAAATAAAATTAAACAAATGCCAATATAAACCACACACAGCACCTTCAATCACTTCAGGTATAAAAATTACCTAAAAAAAATCTCAAAGCTGACTTTTTCCGAAACGTTGTTGCTCACTAATTGAAGCAAGTCATTTTTCCCGGGATGCGGGGCCCCTAGCCAATACGGGGCCCATAGGCAGTTGCCTACTCTGCCTTAGGGATAATCCGGTACTGGGTGTAAGACCACCATTCAGAATTAAAACGTTGCTTGAAATAGCTTTAGCCGTGTTTGGTGACCAAATCTGAATAGCTTGGTTCTTCCCCACCATCATCTTTTTTATCTTATTCCTCTACAAGCTACCTTCAGCCTCACAATATACCCCGACTGTGGATGCCATGGGCTCACTGGCTTCAGACGGAGCAGTTGGGATGTAACTTGTGCGGTATTCATATAAAATAAATCTTGAGGCCGATTAATCAGCCAACCAGCGGCCGATAATTCAAATTTTATCGAAAGGTGGTCTTGCGATCTTATCTTTCTTGCAACTATACAGGGCGGTTCCTTTGAGAAATAGTGCGTAGTCTCATGTATTCTATAACTCAATATCGATTTTATTTCATTCAAAATTTGCTTTAATATATACGTACAATCAAGTTAGCAATAAAAATGAACAAATGCTTGATGATAAAATTATTAAAATTACTTACGGTTGTGTCTGGTCATTCCCTCTTTTAATTAGTAACTTTAATTTTTAATAGAATTGAAAATATTTATTAGCTGTAATTGTGAAGAATAATCAAAAATTAATTTAAAAAAATATTAAACTAGTATCGGTACACCGACAAATAGATAATAATTAAATAAATAATGATTCAATTATAATATATAAACATAAATAAGACACCTAGGGCCTTCCTAATAAACGCTTTTTAAATTTTACACAACTAATAAAAAACACCCATTAATGTACGGTAAAGGGTTGTTTATCAGTTGTGTCAAATTTACAACACGTTTATTGGTAAGGGTGCTGGTTTATAAATGAGTAATTATTTACTCCGTAAAGTAATGCGTTTATCAGGTAACCCAATTTTGTAACATAACTAAAGTAATCGATTTATCAACACAATAGTACCAACATTGCAAGTTTTGTGTCTCGCTTTTAGATTATTGGTGTTATACCACATTGATGAAATTGTCAAATGATAATTTCGTATCCGTTTTAACCTAAATAACACGGCATAATATTATTCCTACCAAATGATTTCCACAATAATACATCATACTATTACCAATTCCCATTCCCATCCTGTCACATTATTATATCGTCTCGCGTCAACGTGACAGTGACACGTGTCACAGCAAACAACGCGTACCCATTTGAGGCCTGGGACACAATGGATTATATATATTTAGAGGAAATAGAACACCGGAATATAAAATATAATTGTAAATTGCGCACGTTTTAAAGTGTTTGAGCAAGCCGATAATATCGAAAATTTTCAATAAATTTTTCGAATTAATAATAATAATAATGTTTGGATCATTTCTACAGCGCCGTTTTCGTGAGAAAATCACCTTAAAGGCGCTTTGCAACTCAATTTAACATTTAACCTATACACCATCACATAGACTTACAACACCGATTTATTATATTACTAATGGCTTATAAGAAAGATTGATTGACTCTTTTGAGATTGAAAACTCTCTTGGATTACCTGCCCGCAGTCCTCTCTTACCAAGAAAATTACCAAAGACAATGGACATTTATCAATTCCGTTAAATTCAGACCCACGATTCAATTGGAAAATATTCTTTTTACGTTTTTAATTATACGAGCTTCCTAATAAAAACAAAAATTTTCTTCCAAGAAATATCTTCATAAGACCAGTTGTTTCACAGAATTTTTGAACATTTCATCAAATTTCAAAGTAAATTTTCAGGTTCACTGAAAGTTTTATTCAAGTTCTGTTTTTTTGTGTATAAGTATGTAAGTTATAACAAAACTTAAATAAAACTCTCACAGAACTTGAAAATTAATTTCGAAAATTGAAAATTATTAAAATTCTGTGAAACGAAAAAAAAATTTAAAATCAACTTTTAGCTCGAGTACAGCTGCTCGATAAAATTAGATTGTGATTTTTAATGGTTTAATTGCAAGAAATAGGTGACATATCTACAAACTCCAACTTTTGTATACTTTTGTAATTTTTTTACACTAACCCCCTCCTTACAGGAAGCCCTGAAGAAAATATTTTTTACGGTTTGCTGTGTGGGGAGTCTTCTTGTAACTTATAATTTTAGCATGTTAAACTAATGCAATATTCCCAGCGACTACAACACCTTCCTAAATCACGAGTAGTTAAATGAAACCAATCAATCAAATTTAACATTTATTGGATTCTAAAACATAGCAAATAATGTTTCTTAAAATTAGAGACTCTATTATTTATTAATAAAAAGGATTATATCTCAGGACGTGGTTCAAGGTTCCTTGTAATGAATCACTTGAGACGGTGAAACTAACAAATTATTAACCAAGAAAGAAAATCAGTGATGTGTGACAGTATTATCTAAACGGGCACTAACCTTAAATATTGTAATTCAGGCCAGTCTAATAAACATGACCGTATTATTTAACCATCGTAATCTTTAAATTTAAACAACCAGTAAAAGGTAATAACTAACGCCACACAACGTCAGCCGGAGACCGGAACCCAGTTCAAGAAAAAGTTCAAGAACAACCACTTTCCTCTTCAAAATCCGTTGAGTACCTCACCACATTCCCATTCACCAGGTATCGCCACAGTCTCGTATGAACCAAGCGAGTATCTAGAAGGCGTTTGCCGAATCAACATCCAATTCTGATGTTTGATCGAGTCAACATTCAAATTTAGAAGGAAGGAAGGAATGGTAATTCTTGGAAGGAAAAAGGTATGATTTAAAAGAAGTTCTGGTTCGTCTGTTTCCAAAACAATCTCTGTAGCCAACACAATCACAACACATCCTATACAGCCTTTTAATCAGCGCCCGGCACGCCATGTTGTTAGTAACGCTCATCATTTATTAATCTGAATTAGCTAAGGGCGGACGATGGGTCCCTTAGGGGTCATCTAAGGGGAGCGGGGATACGGCGCTGACTCAGCAGAGACACCTGGTAAGTCACCTTACTACCTATTGCCCATAGCCCAGTGATGTAATGCCTAAATTCTTTTGAAAAATTTCCCAGAATCTAACTAAAACCATTTTTACTGAATTTCTGGTTCAATTCTGTGGAAGATCCAATAACACGTGGAGACGGATAAATACAATTTAAATTTCTGTTGAGAAAATATTACCTTTATGTATTTGCAGGATAAAAATTTAAAAGTTTTGTGAAAGAAATCTTTTTTTTAAGTATTTGTTTTTCTCCAAATCTCCACTCATAACTGATGCTGCGTAGTGCGTGGGTTTCGTCTGGGGGTAGTGTGAAATTTATTTTCAAAATCATAAAGAGATGACGAAGACCTCAGAGAGACGCATGGATCTCACAGTTAGATTCTAAGAGCCGACGAAAAACCAGCGTTTTTTACATTAACTCCATACAAGGGGCCCGAGGAAACTAATTTAACTTTGGAAATGTCATCTTAGGGGATGCTGTGTGGAGGGTCTTTTTGAATGAAGGATAGGAAGTTAAGAAGGAAGGAGTCCATCCTTCGCGGTGCAAGGCAATAGGTCGAGATATTTCGGCTGGAAAGATCAAAATCACACCCCATGAACCCAGGCTCCTCTGCTAAGTCACCAGACGTAGCGAACCATTTGGGGTGATCTGCGGAGGTTGACGTAAATAACCGACGAGTTTTCTTCCGAGAGGCCCGAACTACCTACGGTTAAGGTTTTGGCTCCTTCATATTACCCGAAGGAAGTCTGTAGGCGTTGTACCATACCGCTGCCGAGGCTCCCTGCCTCAGCCCAGCGAGATAACCAAGAGTGGGAATCTGTCTCTCGTCATTATCCAACACTTTAGGACCCAGCACACTAAACGGCTGCTGACCAAGTAGCGCAGTTCTCCGCTCAGAATTATGAGCCAACATAGCCCGGATTAGGTAAGAACTCTTTCCACTTAATCTCTTGATAATTCTTAATAATTCTCATATATGTCTCGTTATAAATAAACATGCTTTGTTCTTCCTTGATATCAGATTATAACGTATCCCTGCCCTGAGTGAATTTCATACTTTACCTGTGATCCGGAGCCGATAGCCGAACAGAGCCAAACAGAGCCTAGCCGATATACGGGTAGGTATCGGTTGGAAGGTAACTAGTATATAATTTTGTCTACCTTTAATTTAGCATGATAACTTTATTCGAGACTGTCGCGCAAATATACACCTTTTAAATATGTTTCAATGTGCCGCAGCCAAAAAGTAAACACAACATTTTTTTAAAACCCCATCAATTTTTTTACCCACCTCGCAATAGACTTTGTCTAGTGAAGTGCGTAAATGAAGACTGTGTACATAAATGAAAACAAAATAAACACCCGGGTTGCCGGCACTGAAACTAAAAACTGAAATCATTCAACCCTTTAGTTTCCTTTTTTCTTATTCTAAAAGTCCCTTCCTTGCCTTGCCTTATGTGTAAAAAATTGTAAGTTTATTTTTTACTTTCATGGCAAAAACCTTTATTTTCAGATCAGTAATCAGTAATTCTGCCGTATATAAACATGTGGAACGTCACATGATATTTTTCGTGATACGATAATAAAACTATTTACCCTAGATTTACAATAATAAAACTATTCTCTCCAGAATTCGGTAAATTTTAACAGGCATCACATCACTACCCACTACTCGTTGCTTAGCGCTTACTGATCGTCCTGATAGGGGTCTACAAGTCAACGTGTAGTTTTTTGAATGGATTATGTGTCTCTAGAGACCTCATGGCTTTACGGGGAAGGTAATTTAGTGTGGACTGCTTTAATAGTTTAGTTTGTTTGATTAACAAACGTATTTAGAAACGATGTGTCCTATTTAAACACGACACTGTCCGACCAGTGGGAGGGCGCATGACAATGCTGAATGAAATAAAAATTTACATAGAAAATTAAATATGATTAGGTAAAAATAAACGTATTCTGAAATAATAACAAATTTCGTGTGAAGATATCAAAAAACAAGTATGTAGAAATAAAATCTCTCAGTTTTCATCTTGGCAAGTCATGTCACATTCGGTCATATTTCACGAAACTAGTTGTAACAGTTAAGCGTGAAATAGTTAAGACAAAATTAATATTGTTAACGTTGTTCCGTTTTTAAGTATATTTTATTTCGTACGTTTAATGATAGAAATATTTAAAAAAAACTGTTTTATAATAAATAGTAAATATAAAGAAAATGTAATAAAATTGTATAGAATAAAAATAAGTGTAATTGAACAAAAAATCCCACACAGGCGTAGTAAGTGGATGGGTATATGTGTATATATATGTGATTTTTATGGCAGTTAAAATTTACTTACTCGTTATGTTGGGCTGTAATATATGTAGGCAGGTATTATTTTTATTTTTTTATATTTTTTTTTTTTACAAATAACGGATTAAGTGAGTTCTTACGTTGGGATTATTACACAAATAAAAAAAGTATAAAGAGTAATTAAAAATATGTATAGTTATATATTTTCGCAGGAATTACAGAAACCTTCGATGGGAAGGTTTGTTTGATATTAAGATATAATTAAAATAAATTTAAAAACAAAATAAAATAAGACTATTTCGACAGATTTGAGAGTAAGAATCAGTTATAAACGGAAAAATAAAAACAGGAGTATAATCCCGAACAACTTTATAACAAACCGGAAACCTGAAATACCTAGTTTATTATATTATTTACAAAAATATCCTACATAGACTAAAAATGGATTCTTTTCAGCAATAGTTTAGAGTTAGAGATTAAAAAAAATGGTTGTATGCTAAATCAACAAAGTGACTTTTCAACAACCTAAAAAAACATAGGTAAATAGGTTGGGTTTTGGGCTATTTTTAATCACTTTTAATGACTTTTCAAAGGAGTCGTTTGTTGCCCCTTTATTGAGTTGTCCGGTCACCAAAAAATGTAATATTCTTGCATTGTTGTCCTGCATAGTTACATATTTACTGCAGCAGTAAGTATATCATTTGTTCTACTGCGGAATCGTCGCTAGTAAAACATGTCCGTCCTTGGTTCAAATATATGTAAGTATATTCAATAGTTTTCCTGGACTTGGCTAACAAGAGAAGTTGCTCAATTGCTGGCGTTAGTTTTGTTTAGCCGGGTGTTATAATTGTTAACAATGGAATGGTTTTTACTAGTTCTATGTCTAATGTCTTTAGAGGAAGTTCTATAGCAGAAATTCCCTAGATTTCGATAGATATCTCTAGCGTACTCTGTTGGATGTTGTTGAAATATTATACAATGTTCCTACGCCGTGTTTTACGTATTGTTTTCTATGAATTTGATCCTACATACGTACAACACACCTTATACATTTACATTTTAAGGTGGAAAAACAGACGTTGGTTTAACTAACTTGTGTATGATTTTTAATACAGGTCCAAATCAATACCTGAAAAATACCACAACGTCCATTGCAGTCCATAATTCTATAAATCCTAACGTAACGCTACCATCGCGTGACAATGGCGGATATCATTCGTGGGATATATTGGATTAATTAACTTTTTGCGCAGTGTTTATTATTATTTTATCAGGAAAGCCACTCCCGTATTCTCCAATACGAGAGAACTGTAACAAAGGTTGGGTCTGCTATCGATTATACTGAATTCTTTATTTTTCATTTCTGAAAGTTACCTTCACACATTGGAATTCAATAAAGAGGAAAGGTTATCCTCAAAATTAAATTTAATTTGATATTCGAAAAAAATAATTTTTAAAATGGAAGTAATTTTGCTAAGAAGCTTTTAGTGGTTTTTAAGTACTTTTTCTGAACTTAATTTTTCCTTTCTCGTGAAAAATTTCGTTAAAGTGTCAGGTTTACTGTTGCTTCTGAAATATAAGCTTTTAATTTATTACTTTTATGTGTGCTTAGCTCAGACCGCTTACTAAAATGTGTTTTTTAAAGCTTGCTGAAGATCCGTCTACGAGCAACCAGCCAACATAATGATACTTTTTTTAAAATATTAACAGGGATTACTTAGTTTTTAAAACGACGACGATACCGCATAAGAGCCTGGACTGGCCGGAGCTAGTGAGACTATGGTATCACAATTTATGTAATATTCTGAGGCTGAAGGGAGAAAAGGGTTTTTTTTAAGGTTAGGTTTTTAAACTGGCAACATTGTTTCTACAGACTATCGATTTGCCAGTTGACAGTTGATTTGTAGTCAGTACGTTTTGCCATTTCACCATGAATAGACTGACGCCAGAACAGCGCTGGTAAATTGTGCAAATTTATTTTATTTAGAAATTTATTCACCAAATGTTTCCATCAATTTATTGCTGAAAACATTTCGTGAGCGCATAATTCACGTAATGGACCTGTGAACTGGCCTCCACGATCGTGTGATCTCACACCATTAGATTACTTTCTTTGGGTGTATGTGAAGTCAACAGTCTACGCTGATAAACCAGAGACGTTGGACCATTTGGAAGTCAACATTCACCGTGTTATTGCCGATATATATGGTCCCAGTTGCTCGATAAAGTTGTCGAAAATTGGACTTCACGATTGCGCTTCATTCGGACTAGCCGTGGCGCTCGTATGCCCGAAATCACATTAAAACAATAATGGCCTAAAATTATTTACAAAATAAAGGCAGTATCATAGACATTAACATTATTCTAATGTGTTTTTTTTTATTTTGAATTTAAATACCTCTAAAAAAACACCATTTAGAATTGAAAGGGGTGTATTTGGCTGTTCAAATCTGGCCACTAAACACTGTTAATGCCATTTATTATGTATTTCCATCTCGCGTATTCCATTCATTTAGTTTGCGAGAGCCAAGTTGAGGGAGATCCTTTGACCTTTCCAGCCGAACTCTCTCCACCCAATGCCTTGCACCGCAATGGAAGGGTTTGAATCATACTTCACTTCTGGACACACTGAAAATCAGTTTCCTACCATCCCTACTTCCTTTTTCTTTCTCAGAACGTCCTCTCCTTTCTTTACAATTTGGTTCATTACATATACATGTGTAATATAATGATGAATGCTGCGGAGGCAAGTCTAGGGACGTTTAGGTATATTAATTTCTAACAAATTTTGTTACACCTGCATGTTTTATGAATGTTCTGTTTATCTCTAAGAAATAAATAATCAAAAAACGAGGATGGAAGTGGAGAGATGACGATTAAGTGTTTAAGAGGTATAACCAGAGAAAACCGGAAATATGTCATTTTAGATCAAATTTTAGTCGTATTGACTTTTTTCCAAAAAAAATTATAAATTGATTTCAAAAGATTGTTATTTTATCTATTAAATACATGTTTTAAATTTTAAGACAAAATGTTTATTTTTAATATAATACGGTTATACCATAGGTTGTTGGCAGATTTGTTAAATTTTCAAACGAAAAATCTTATTTTACAAGACATATTTCATACCATGTAATCATACATTTTTGAATCTATACGTTATCTTGTTATCTAGTAAACGCATGTTTCAAAATTTTAATTTTAGTTCAACACTTCTTTATGACGAAAATTTCTCTATTTTGTCTATCTATTTACGGTCTTACAAATTAATATATTTAAGATTTTTTTACATTCTTATTTTGCTAAGACATTATTGAAACATTATAAAAACTTATGATCAAAAAAATAATAACAAAAAGCACATCATTTTATCAGTTTTATCATCACGCCTTTCAGCATTTTTTAATGTAGGTATAAATTAAAGCAAATTTGGAATGAAATAAAATCGATATTGAGTTATAATTTTAAAAATCTGGTTCGGAGAATAATTAATCTTTCTCGCTGGAACCGCTCTGTACGATAAATAGTAAGAACATCTTTCGACGAAATTTGGATTCTCGGCTGCTGACTGGTTAAAGTCCCTTAATTGTTTTGTAAGACTAATCAGAACCGAGCAAATAAGAAGAAAAATGCAAATGCTGTTTGCAAACTATCGTTTTGATTAAAAATATTCATTTATCATTTTTCACATCCAAAAACATGAGTGCCAAAAACTTAATCCATTAAATAACGAAGATTTAATAGATACTATTGAAAGATGACAAGATTTTATAATAAATGTGGTACTTGTGAAGCTGATAGTATTTTAAAAGCATATTTTAAACTTGTCTTATTAAGCTTCTCGGTTAATACGGAATATTTCTTATTCAAACCGTTAGATTTAGCTTTATTACCATGAAAAGAAGAATAGGTGTGTAGGTACTGATCTATTTTTCCTTAATAAAATTGTTAATAACATGTTTGACTCCGCTGAATTCCTTAGGCTCATTAACTTTCATGTGTCTAGTAAAACGGTTCGTCAGAAGGTACCTTACCATTGTAACAATTTACGTACCAATGCAGAAATAAACTCAGTAATGAGCCGACTGCACACTTGTACGTGCAGGGAATAAATATTACAAGAACACCAACGGTACTGAATGTCCATCAGCCTATAAAAAACATAATATATCTGGCCAAGCGGCAGCGGGCAGCGTGGTGTAGATTTGATTTAACAGATGGCGTTGGTTATAAAGGTTTTGTTAGCCACAGCAACGTGTGGACGGGTCTTCTAGTTAATTTAAGCTAGATAATAAACTAATTTTGGTTGGTAGGTGCTATTTTATCGTTCAAACAGTTAGAATCAACAATTTGAACAATCTGAATTGCTCCAACAATCAGTTTCAATTAGAATTGGAAAATGACCCTTAAATTCGAAGAAAATCTAAGTTGTAGAGTTCATTGAACCGAAGTTACAAACAGAGTTACAATCGAAATTTTATTTATTTATTTATTTATTTATTTATTTATTATCGATACAAAAGAAAGTACAAATTATAATTTGAAAAGCTTTGCCTGTCCAACTAGGAAAGTTTCCCGTTCCAGGACAGACAAATTGACATGTTTAGTTCATATTAATATTATTCCTGAAATGTAGATACATAATTACATAACAAATACAAAAAAAAATCATTTTTCTCTGTGGTTAAAATTAAGCTGTGTAATAAAGAAAATGTATATAATATATATAAATATAAGTACGCATACATTTTTTGTGACAAAGTAGAAAAGGTAATCTGGTAGCATACCTATATTATAATCGGATTTACCGAATTAACCTGGTAATATTTCATACATTCAGATTTACAGAGTATGAGATAAGGGAACGTACCCATACTACGTGACACGTTTAGGGGGGGGGGGGTCTTCAAAATGTCACGCTCCATACAAATGAGCGGCGGTTTGCTTAGGTTTTTGGTCACCGGGGGGGGGGGGGGTTAAAAATTGCAAAAAGTTGGTCACGTAGTATGGGTACGTTCCCTAAGTAAGTTGATAGTATTGAAAAGTGTAACATATACCTGATAACATGACGGAGGAATTACAAAAGATTTACATCATAAATATATGAAATTACGTTAGGTTATGTGTTTAGTAGTTTGAAATATTAATACATAGTACACTTATAGGAGGAACAGTAAAATTGAAAATTTTAGCTATAATTTATGAATGTAATAATCTATGTGATTTTACGACAATATGCATATACGTGATACAATATACGTGAATACACATGATAGTACGACAATATGAATATACACCGCGCTCATGTCTTGAGCTAGGTACTAAATTAGATAGTATTTTAAATAATCATTACAAATAATAATTCATATATACCGATAGGCACACATTGAACTAGATAATCGTTAATACAAACTAGAATTGAATGAAAATCTAATTAAAGCCTAGAATCCTAGAATGTGGGCGTGTGCAAATGACAGACCATTACTTCATCAAAACAAAAATTCACCAAATAATTGAAATGTACAGTGAATCGGAAAATTTTATTCTCTTGCACGGTTCACATTCTGTGCGAAAATAAATGCTGACGTTCGATTTGTGCATTTTAATCGTGTACAATAAATTTTCCTATTTTAAAAGGAAAAATGATGAATGGTAGAATAATAAATTACATGTTTATTAACGAATGATATATATATTAACTGCAGCATTTAAGGTATTTTATATAAAATATAGTCTGTCAAATAAGAGTAGAACATATATGAGGGCGCCACTGTTGTTTAAATGGCAATACTAAATACATAACTCATGGTGTTAAAGTAAAGCTGTGTAACCTAAATTTTTATAAAAAATTAAAAAGGCATAATAGTGGAAAAAATATTTTTTCATTGCAGTAAAGATTATAGATACCCGCCGATCTTAAAATTAGAATTGCGTGTAGGTTTATTATTATTATACCTTTGCAATTTTGTGTTAACATAATGAAGAATAACTATAATGTAATAAAATATAAAGCACAGTTTAGAAATTGCTCACATTTATTTAATACTAGATAAATACCTAGCGTTGCCTGGGCTTTAGATCATGTCTCTAATTTTATATCTGAATATATTTAACTCATTCAGCAGATCTAAAAATAGTGTTACTAAACTCACCATTAGTGATTCTTCCTTTCTATCTATTGTTAAATTCAAATTTATGTTAAATTAAATTAAAGCAAATCGCTTTATAAATCACCTTTTAATCAATTTTATGTCATGAAGAAAAATTATTTTTAAAATGTGGTTTACTGTGTCCTATACATTCAGTGTCATTGCACTTCAAAAACATATTTGACAGTTAAATTGGTGTTGCCAGTCTACAAATTTAGTAGTTCAAGTTTTTATATTTTCTACTCTTTTTTGACAGACTATAAGTAGCTGAAGTCCCCGGCGTTGCCCGGACCATATTCTGATGGGATGGTTTTTCAAAATTTCATAAGGTGTAATTTATTTTATGCATTGTTCGTTTTTAATTAAGCTTTATTTATTATTTGTAATTTATACCGCAAATGAAAATTATCTTCGTTAACTATGCATACATGTTACCATTGAACACAGAAATATCAATGCAAAAGTGCACCGGTGCCAGGGGATCAATGCTGCTAGCCCGTTAAGGCTGGCTCCATTGAAATACCTCTATATCAGAATCATCAAGCTTACACTACATCTGTGCATTAGAAATGACAATCGGTCTGTTAACAATGGATTATCTATCAGACGAATTGCCCTCCTTTGCACAAAATCAAGTAGGTTTATCGATCTTAACAGTTAGGTAAATCTAAACACCTAAAATCCACCACTAAGGTTCCGTCGAATGACGCCCGCACAATACGCAGAGTGCGAGAAGAAGTTAATATACCCTTGATGGCCGGTACACTTTATTTAGCCAGAGTAAAGTTAGCCTCCCAAAAGCGTACTGTACAGGGCCCGCAGATACTTTAATAGTACACAACTGCTAACCTTGTAAAATTCATAAGTACGCCCCACGGTTGAATTTGGCAGCCATATCTGGTCTGGAGCTCCAAAATACCTGAAAAATACCCTCGACTCTGTGCAGAAACGGGCGGTCCGTTTGATAGATTCTCCCACCTTAACAGACGGATTGCAATCTTTAGAGCACAGGCGTCGGGTGGGAATGCTATCCTTGTTCTACCGGTATTACAATGGAAGATGTTCCGAGGAACTAGCATCATTGATCCCTTTGGCACTGGTGCATAGTCGGAAAACACGTCAAACGCGTGCCCAACATTTGTACACGGTTGACATTTGTCACATGAGAACGGGTCGTTTCTTCGTCTCGTTCTTGTGTTCAACAGCTCGGCTGTGGAATGATTTGCCAGCCTCTTTGTTTCCTCCTTCCTACAACATGGGTCTCTTCAAGACCAATGTTCATTCCTTCCTCTCCTCAAAAAGACCCTCTACACAGCATCCCAGATGACGTAGGCCCTGAGGGAAATTATTTTCCTCAAGGCCTCCTGTGTGGAGTTAATGTAAAAATAAAAAAAAATTGCTCCTCTTGATATTAGGGAGTGGCTCAGGGCATTGTGCGGGTTTCTTGTGGACGGAACCTAATAGTTAATATGTCGGTAACGGTTCCATGACAACTTTAACTTAAGATAACCTCTTTAATCTATTATAGTGATTATTTATGGGGTATTATGCCGTGTGCGTTACTTCTTGAGTCAATGTTTCTGACAGTGTTAAATTTTTCATCATCAGGGCAAATGTGAAATGATGGACACTGTAACGTCCTGCCCGTCTGCCCTGATGATGGACACTGTAACGCTGTCCAAAACATTGTGTGTGTGGTGCGTCAAAACGCATGAGTGATGATGGACATTGTAACTTCCTTCCCATCTGAACTGATGATAGACGCTGTAACGCTGTCCAAAACGCTGGCTAAAGAAAGGGGTAGCGTAACATGACACAATACAATTGGCATTGTAGGTATGCCCTACGAATGGTTAAAGAGCTACTTAACGGGTAGAAGCCAGCAACTCAAAATGGGCAAAACAGTGAGTAAATCACTAGAGACTAACTTTGGGGTACCGCAGGGAAGCACATTGGGACCTCTTCTATTTATAATCTACATAAATGAGTTATGCGAGCTAAAAGTAGGCGGAAAAATTATTACATTCGCTGACGATACGGTAGCTATATTTGAAGGAGACGACTGGACTCAAACACATAAACATGCTGAAAGTGGAATCAAAGCAATAAAACAATGGCTTGACAAAAATCTACTTACATTAAATATAGCAAAAACTAAATACATAAGATTCAGCTCAACTATAAAAGGACAACCTAGTACATCACACACAATAAAAACACATAAGCGTAACTGTAATTCCGATAATACTGATTCTATCTGCAATTGTGAAGTTTTGGAAAATGTGAAAAACATCAAATATCTAGGCGTTATTATAGACAATCACCTTAAGTGGAAATATCACATCGACAACCTCACAATAAGGGTGAGAAAATTGATTCACATATTCTTTGTATTACGAAATATAATCAAACAGCAAGACCTAAGAAAAATATATTTCGGATTATGCAACCCCATCTTAACGTATGGTTGTATTGGTTGGGGAGCGTCAGGTAGAACAATTTTAGATCCTCTAGTGAAGGCCCAGAAATCCATAATTAGAGTCATTATGCGTAAACCCTATAGGTTTTCTAGCGATCAGCTCTACAAAAAATTTAATGTACTTGATGTTCGCCAAAACTACATAAAAAAGGTTATTATCCACGTACACAAAAATCTAGAAAAACTTAATAAAATTGATCATAAATACATCACAAGAAGTCACACCAGAAAGGATCTTGTGGTCCCAGGGAGCAATACGTCGAAGTTCCAAATGACACATACATATCTGGGACCGAAATTATACAATAAAATCCCCCCAGAATTAAACATTAAAACATGCAAAATGACATCTATCGGTTCAATAATAAATAAATGGTTGATTGGCTTAGGTAGGGTTGAGTCTGAAAAATTATTAAATAATGTCACTTAAAACTTAAACTTTTACATGGTTAACTATTAAATGGCACAACCAGTAAAATCTTAGTATACTTATAGGTATTTAATCTAAAAAAAAAAAAACACTTTGTTTTTTTTTGGTACAGAATATATTTTTGGCATTTTTCACCAGCATTTGGTTCCTTAGAACGGGCAATCTGCCTAGCTAGGAACTAATATAGACAAACAAGACATAATAACACTTGTATACATTTTAATATTTACAGTTATTTTGAAATATTATTATTATGTTATATTTGCTGTATAAATGTATCTTATGTAATAAATAAATAAAATAAAAAATAAAATACCCCAAAACTCAGGGGAAATATGTGATGATGGACACTGTAACGCAGTCCAAAACGTTGGCAAAAGAAGGAGGTAGGTAACACGGTTTAACACCACAAAAATAAATCACATTAATACTACTTTTGACCGTTAAAATCAAAAGTCCTACTATATTTAATGTAGTTTTGTTGATGAGTTTTCATCACTTTTAATGACTTAAAAGGTGTATTAAAGGGTGACCGGACAATTATTTTGACACTGAGATCTTCGGATTGTATACGTTGATACGCGTATTTCGATACCCATATCGCTTTTTTTCTTATTCCAAAGAAGACTTCCACCACTGAGCCACTTTTATCTACCGTCGCGTTGGTATCTATGTATACGTATGTTTAATTTGCGGGTACTCGTATATATCAAACGAGAAGCTTGTGTAATTTATTAAAGTTCAAAGAATCAAAGCTTCGTTAGATCAATATTATCCTTTGAGGTCGAACGCCGCACAGTGGGTGGGTGTGGGTGCTGGTGGTATTGGTGGAGCATCACGTAGCACTAAGTGGCCTTGATTGAATTCCAATTTGAAATCTCCGATGGTCGACTGCAATCGGAAACTATCCAGTCACGCTGCAAACTTCCACTTCCCGCCGGTTATCGTCTATCATTAACAATATCGACTCTCGACTTGCGGTAACTGTTTGCAATACAGGGTCAATCAAAATGATATCATTTTAAATTAATAATACTAATAACAGTTAAGAGGAAGCCACGAGCCAAAAATGTGCGCATTCTTGGTGTGCATTTTATCGCCACGAATATAGGTAGGTAATAGGCATCCAAATCGCTTGACAATCGCAGTTTAGATAGAGTACATGATATCAAGCGCATAGGTGTTTTTTTTATTTTTTATTTTGTGAATAATTTTGTAAGGAAAAAAATGAATCAATGGAAACTGTCGCAGATGATTTTGGCCATATTTTTTTTAAGATTTTTCTGACGTGCGTTCATATATTACTAATGAAAAAAACTTTTTTTTTTGTAGTTTACGCATACATTTTTTATAAAGTACGTAACAATTTTATTTTAATTCTACTCAATGGAAACACTACGAAAAGCTTCAATTTATTAATAACAAAAAAAAATGTATTTATGATTGTGAAATTTACAGAAATACTAGCTGACCCGGTACGGGTTGCTGAGGCTAACGAAATACAACCCATCTAACTGGATGTTTACCCAACCTAGATAACCAAGTGTTGTGTCGATAAATTAACTCACACTGCCATCTGTTAGAAACTTATGAAACTTACAAATAATTACAAAGCGTGGTCCTATAACTAACATTATATGAACATTTAATTTGCAATAATAAATATTGAGGTCAGTAAACGAAATAAAAACCATCCTATCTTTTAAACTGTACTAAATTACACACAGTAAGCCAAATTTCATCAAAATCGGTTATTTCGGAGTTTATCTCGAAGAAACATCGTGATGTTTCTTCGAGATAAACTGAAGATTATATATAAAGATTAGTTTTACGTAACTAACCTGAGACTGTCCTCTTGTATGAGAGAGAATAATGTTGGGTTGTCTAGTCTCTGTATTAATTATGGTCTGTTTACAATTATTCCGCCACACTAAAATATAAAGTGTAGCCAACACCGTTCACCCACACTATTGCAAATCGCATCTACGCACAGCCACACTCCGCCTTTGTTTCTATCTACACACCAAAGGCACGGCTTTCATTGGCTCCGCCGCTTGGTTAAGCCGTGCAGACCGAATGACCATGTCATATTTCCCTTTATTTCTATTATCTTAAAAAGGTGACCCGACAGTTGATCCCCGAAATTATAATTATTATAAAACTATTTTTTTTTTAGCATTTTTACCAAATTAAAACCAAAAAACGACTTCAAAAATACGTTTAATAATAAGGTTGGTATAGATATCAATTTATTTACAGTGTTGATTGTTTGTACCCTGGTATGTACAATATATACATAAGTTGTTTTATCCTTGATGCAATTGAATGAAAACATTTTTCAAACCTTTTTTTATTTGGAGGTACCTCCTCTCCGCACACCTGTAATTAGGTACACCGTATTTCCCTGAACCGACTGTTTATTCAAAATATATTTGCCGGGGGATCGACCGACATGGAATTCCAAAAGAGTAAGGCAATACGTCATGTAATTTTTATGCTATTCTGTACCACTAAATGAAATATTGTTTCGGGGCAGAAAATTTTACCACAATATTATTTATACCAGTGGCGGGTGATCCATAGATAAATGTACCTACCTGTTTATCAAGACCTTTATTTATTTAACTCTAACTTTTACTAATCTTAAATTTATGTATACAATACTGCCACCATGGGTTGACCCACTTACTATATCAAGGATGATACGTTGTTTTTACTTATATCGACAGAATAGCACTTAATCCTGAACATGTGAACACCTCAGCGCAGGTGGTGTTCACAAAACTACCAATCTATTGACATACAGACAGTTACTATTAACATTTTTATATTACAGAAACTTATTATCTACATATGTAAACCACTATTTTAACTCTAAATGTACAGAAAACCAAATACTTACTGTCTAGTCTCACCAATATCCCAAAGTCAAACCTAGCCCCGCCATTAAAAATACACAAATGTAAAAATTCATCTCTAAACCGGAACTGTGACTGCCCATGCCTAGAGCAAGTAAACATTATCAAATATTTAGGAGTAACCTTCGATACACACCTGAATTGGAAGCAACATATACATAACACTACAAACAAAATCCGAAAATCTATATACTTTTTCAAACAAACACGCAATTTCCTTAACCTAAAACTCTTAAAAACAGTATATTACTCTTTGTGCCAATCTCACATCGAATACGGAATTCTAGCCTGGGGTAATGCATATTCCAATGCCCTTGATCCCATCATGAAAGCACAAAAACTAATCATAAAAATAATTCTTAAAATGCCGCTTACTACCAGCACTGATACTATCTTCAATTCCTTCAACGTTATGGACATAAAACAGCTCTACTCAAGATCCATATTACTTAATTTACACAAAAACAACAAAACACCATACAAAGCTACACAAACAATACACAATACCCGAGCCAAAAACAACGAACTTCTCCAAACTCCTTTTTTCAAAACCACCTTCGGGCAAAGACACTCTAAATACATAGCTTGCAAACTTTACAATACACTACCAACTACGATCAGACAAAGTGACTCCTTTACAAAATTCAAACAAGATATTAAAAAATGGATTATAAGTATTGGACGCCACACTATCACAAATATCTGTAAAATAAATCACACATAGACAGAAATAACTATTCACATACAACCTAACCCATATAAAATAAATGAAAATAATGGAATCCTGTCAAATTTAACCTATAAATAGATTAGGCAGAATTTATTTCATTACTCCATCTCCAACATTTATAAAATAACTCTCTTTAAAAGATTTACCACCCTTCCAATCGCCCTTCTGTTTTAATTCTATTCATAATATGTATTTTACCTGAAATATCCTTGTAACTACTATATTCATTTATATACCTGTACGCCTGTCTCGACACAGGTATACCCTAGTGAGACAGGCATACAAATAAAACCATTGTAAATATATTTTAATATAGATAAATAAAAAATAAAAAAAAAAAAAAACTATAAAAATCTACAAAATGTATGTTTGAGAATAGAAATAAATTAAATAAAAATCAATTGAGTCTTTGATAAGGTGGGGCTACGCTTACGGTTTCGTACTAACAATGTTTCGTGGGGGTGGCCTATTATATACCTTGTTTCTAGTATCTTTGAAGAAGGCCAAAATAAAGGCTTACATCTTTACATCTATCGTCCATTAACACTAGAAATTTAATATTCATTCCACAGCGTTAACATAATTTTGACACCCTCTGTGTTATGTGCTCCTCGACGTTGAACTCGGCTCAAATTCATTTAGCACCCAACGGTCGCCGCTGCTCGTAAATCATTTATGCAATTTCAGGCCGGCTTTGCAGGCGGGAGCTGGAAACGACAGTGTAGCGGCAACACTGACTTTTTACGGTAAATGCTAATTATTTTTTCTATTTTAACTCTTGGTGCACTTTCATCAATTGATTATTCAAACACAGGTAGGATGTTTATATTGAGTAATAATAAACGTACGTATTTGTTTAAACGCCCATTGGCTTTTACATGGGTGCATAGATATTTAAAGAATTGTAAAGAATATAAGCATTGTGTGGTTGCTCCATTATGACAATGTTTCCTTCAGCACCGGTGCATAGTCGGGAAACACGCCAAACGCGTGCCCAACATTTGTAAACGGTTGACATTTGCCACATGAGAACGGGTCGTTTCTTCGACTCGTTCTTGTGTTCAACAGCTCGGCTGTGGAATGATTTGCCGGCCTCTGTGTTTCCTCCTTCCTACAACATGGGTCTCTTCAAGACCGTTCATTGTTCATTCCTTCCTCTCCTCAAAAAGACCCTCCACACAGCATCCCAGATGACATAGGCCCTGAGGGAAATTATTTTCCTCAGGGCCTCCTGCGTGGAGATAACGTAAAAAAAAAAAATGTTATGTGTATTTTTATACCGGTACAATAAAATATAGACTCCGAGATTGTCAGTGTAATATTTAAGAGGATACCCGGGCACCGAGATTTTGATAAAATAAAATAGGTATTTTACCAAACTGTTGCCATAACTGCATGGTAAAACAGTGTCCTTTTTACATTTAGCTTCACACGGGAGGCCCTGAGGAAAATACATGATTCCCTTTAGAGCCCATTTCATCTTTGGGGATGCTGTGTGGATGGTCTTATTAGGGAAAGAGAGAGAGGGAATTATGCGAAGGAAAAAAAGGTATGAAGGGTAGGAATCTTGGGTTCAATGTAACCAGGAGTGACGGATGTATGAATCCATCCCTCCCACTGCGGTGCAATGCATGGGTCGAGAGAGTCTGACTGGAGAAGTCTAGGTTAGGTCTCCCTCAACCTCTCTCTCCACATCGCCACAGAGTCCTAGACATATCTCACCCCATGAATCTGGGCACCCCTGCTAAGTCATCAAACATAGCGAATCACTTGAAGTGACCACGTAAAGAGAAGTAAAAGGTAGTATATGTCGGCAAAATCTTTTAGGAATATGGATGTTGATTAATTGAAGCAATTCAGGAAAGTAATTTTTTAAGGCATTATTTTATGTAATAGTATTAAATATGCGTCGATTCTTCTTTCTGAAAGTTTGAATTGGGACGTAGGTAAGTACGATCAACGTTTTGTGCAGGAAATGTGCAATTTATAGTTTTTAAACGACTTCGAAAAGGAGGAGGTTCTCAATTCGACTGTATTTTTTTTTTATGTTTGTTACCTCAGAACTTTTGAGTGGGTAAACCGATATTGATGATTCTTTTTTTATTTGAAAGCTGGTGCTTCCCGTGTGGTCCCATTTTAATTTGGTCTAGTTCTGACAATGGGATCCATGAGAAACTCATATAAGTCTTAAATTTGCATCAAGTATGTGCGCAACAAATGGACGAATAACTCAATATCACGCCAACCGATTTCGATGATTCTTTTTTTTGTGAGTCAATGGTAGTTTGATTAGGTTCTGATTATAGGATCCATGACAAAGTAACGAAACTCTCCGATTCTTAAGATCAAATTAACTATACTCGGCCGAATTTAAATCGAATTAGTTAGTGTACTTCAGATTCACTAAAAATCAAAAAATAAACAAAAATTTTAACAAAACAAAAAAATGACTTCAAAAGTGCACTAAAAAGTAAAAAAATAATTTCGTATTCTTCTACAACTTAATAATCAGCCAAGGTACCAGGCCCGGCGTGTTCACTTGACAGCTCCCCTCCCGCCGCGGCCCGTTCTCGCCTCTCACCTCGTCAAGTCGCGCGTGCGATACAAGCACATCTCACCTATAACTATGTACGTAGTTACAAACCTTCCTTGGCTGACACCGACTCCAAAAATAACCATCGTACCTACATATTGATGAGTAGAAAAAGTAAGTTGATTATTAAGTTGTAGAAGAATACGAAATTATTTTTTAACATTTTAGTGCACTTGTGAAGTCGTTTTTTTGTTTTGTTAAAATTTTTGTTTTTATACCTCAGAAATATGATGCTATCTGGTAACAAATAATTTAAAAAAATTCCAAAATAACCATGAAATTTTAAGAAAGTGTACGATCACCAAGTAGGTATCTATTGTATGACAAGTATCAAGAATTATGGATTCTATTCAAAAATGTGTACGAAATACTTCCATAATATTCTTCAATATTCTCATCTTCTAAAAATCTCCATTCACAATAATATCTAGCCCTGAGATCGAATATGGAATATGTGTTCAATTTTCAGCGCCGTGCAGATGAAACAGCCCACTTCTAACATGGAATGGGTAAATGTCACTAAACCAATTTCCAGAATCCCGCTTCCTAGTCCTGAATCCCGCATCCCACACCCCACATCCCACGTCCCGCCTGCGCCTGTCGAATCCCCCTGTCTTGTAAAACACCGCGCCCTCACTAGGTAATGGCGTTCCGTTCAACATCGTTCAGTAGGCATTCACGGAATATGCATCGGCATTTCATCAAATAGCATTGAATGACGTACGTACATATTTACTTTTATTTTACTAGACTGATGGTAGTTACTACGTATTGAACAATTACGTTAAAATATTCCGTTCAATATCGTTCAGTAGATGTTCAAGGAATGTTTCGGCATTTCATCAAATTATATTTATTTTACGTACATATTTACATTTATTTTATTAGACTGATACTACTAGCGTTTTGAACAATAAACATCAATTGCTAACCCTGTACAAATCGCAAGTGCACCCCACGGTTGAATTTGGCAGCTACCTCTGGTTTGGAGTCCCAAAATACTTGAAAAAACCCTCGACTCTGCGCAGACACGGGCCGGGCGGTCCGCTTGATTGATGCTCCCACTTTAATGAACGGATTGCAATCTTTAGAGCGCAGGCGTCCTTGTTCTACCGGTATCTCAATGGACGATGCTCCGGGGAACTAGCGTCATTGATCCCCTTGGCACTGGTGCGTAGCCAGGAAACACGCCAAACGCGCACCCAGCATAAGTGCACGGTTGACATTTTCCACATAAGAATGGATCGCTTCGTTAAGATAAAATAATAATAAAACTTGGATGATTTATATAGCGCCGTTTTTGTGAAAAATCACCTCAAGGGCGCTGTACAAACTAATAATACATTTCTAAAACCTAAAAAACTACAAGCTAGACAAACAATTAAAAACAACTTATGGCTAAATGGAATCGATAATAATATAATATCTTTTACGCACCAGATTTATATGTCCGGGTTAAATTTTCCCCACAGGAAAAACTAAACCCTTTCACACACTTCCCCAAATGACCATCTGGTCAATCCACTCTATGCAATTGAACTATATAAGTATTATAAATACAAAACAATACAAGAACAACATGTCAACCTACCAGAGACCAAATGGGAAAATAATTCACCGACTCCAGATATTTTCATATCAGAAGGTTCGGCTCTGCGGAACTCCTAATTGGACCTATAAATCCTACTGATCCCTCAATATAAATATTTAAAAAATCTTTTGTAATCCTACATGTATTTAAAATGACTATATATATAAAGTATTTGACAAATCTAATATGTATACATAATATAATAATATAAAGCTATTATATTATTATCGAAAAGCTCGGCTGTGGAACGATTTGCCGGCCTCAGTGTTTTCTCATTCCTACAACATGTTTGCATCCTTCCTCTCCTCAAAAAGACCCTTCCCGCAACATCTTCAAAGGTGACACAGGTCCCGAGGGAAATTATTTCATTTTTAAACGACTTCGAAAAGGAGGAGGTTCTCAATTCGACTGTATTTTTTTTTTTTTTTTATGTTTGTTACCTCAGAACTTTCGACTGGGTGAACCGATATTGATGATTCTTTTTTTATTTGAAAGCTGGTGCTTCCCGTGTAGTCCCATTTTAATTTCGTCCAGTTCTGACAATGGCATCCATGAGAAAATCATATAAGTCTTAAATTTGCATCAAGTATGCGCGCGACAAATGGACGAATAACTCAATATCACGCCAACCGATTTCGATGATTCTTTTTTTATTGGAAAGGATGTACTTCAAGGGTAGTTTGATGAGAGTTTGGTTAGGTTCTGATTATATGGGATCCATGACAAAGTAACGGAACTCTCAAATTCTGAAGAACAAATTTACGATACTCGGCCGAATCTTAATCGAATTAGTTAGTGTACTTCAGATTCACTAAAAATCAAAAAATAAACAAAAATTTTAACAAAACAAAAAAACGACTTCAAAAAATGCACTAAAAAGTAAAAAAATAATTTCGTATTCTTCTACAACTTTATAATCAACTTACCTTTTCTACTCATCAATATGTAGGTAGGATTGTTATTTTTGGAGTCGGTGTCAACCAAGGTACCCGCGGCCCGGCGTGTTCACTTGGCAGCTCCTCTCCCTCCGACACCGACTCCAAAAATAACAATCGTACGTACATATTGATGAGTAGAAAAGGTAAGTTGATTATAAAGTTGTAGAAGAATACGAAATTATTTTTTTACTTTTTAGTGCATTTTTTGAAGTCGTTTTTTTGTTTTGTTAAAATTTTTGTTTATAACACGACGACTTCATATTTGAAAAATAATATTTTCTGAACCGTTAAAACGGCCACCATCTTGAAACAGAAACGGAACGTATAAACAAATTTACAGACATGCGAAATGCAAAATGGTCGAGTTAAAATACGGGCAACGCCATCCGATTTTTAAACGGCAACCTTAGGATTCATAGTCGAGGATCTTAACCGTTCAGCCACGGAGGTCGTCAAAAGAACTAGAATTTTAATTCTGCTAGCCTCGCCTGTCCTTTGACCTTTAAAATGCGCGAAAGCGTATTTTTCACAGCATCATCCCGTTTTAACGTGCAAATTCAGAGTTTATGTGGGTGCTTATCTCGTGTGTACACGGCCCGCCCGTTAGTCACGTTTCAGCCCGCT
This sequence comes from Limnephilus marmoratus, assembly GCA_917880885.1. NCBI lineage: Eukaryota > Metazoa > Arthropoda > Insecta > Trichoptera > Limnephilidae > Limnephilus > Limnephilus marmoratus. The sequence goes on from OU862909.1 coordinate 25,324,114, forward strand.
CCACGCGCCACGCAGACACTCGGGCCACGCGGGTTATTTATTAGGGGGCCACCGACCATTAAACGGGCCCTATCTACCCGGGGCTTAGCTGAATATTCACACAGGTAAGTTCCCCGAGAGCTTTGCCGTCGGAAATTATACGTTATTCAGCTAATGTGCTTTGGTGCCGGAATCGATATTCATTTAAAGCAGTTAAATCATGTAACGTACGCCAAGAATCTACAAGTCAAATATAAATACTTGGTTAATATGTAAAGCCACTGAGATTATGCATTTATATATATTTTTTTACAAAACAAATGTAAACTCATCAATATAAGACTTTGAAAAACAGTTTTGATTATCTCATCACTCTCGCAGTTTTATCAGAGAAAACTTATACCCCAAGTGATTCGCAACGTTTGGTAACTTAGTAGAGGGACCGGGTTCACGGGGTGAGGTTTGTCTAGGTCAGGGTTTCCCAACCAGTGGTCCGCAAGAGACTAGAAGATGGTCCGCGATGGTCCGCCGGTCAATAAACGAGCCAGCGCGCGGGCGGTCCCTGGTCGAGAAGTTTGAATTAAAAAAATACGGACAATATTCAGTTTATCATTATTGTACCTTGTGGTCAGTGGCCATTGTGGTATTCCGTTTCACCCCACCCCATCCTATCCCGTTCTACCCCCTCCGTTGTGGCAAATATTCTGCTAGAACCCGTCCCACCCTAACCCATTCCGCCCCCTCCGTGTGGTAAATATTCTGCTAGAACCCGTCCTACCCTATCCCATTACGCCCCTTCCGTTGTGCTATCCGTCCCGGGTGCCACCTATACTAGCCTGAGCCACTGCTTGTGGTCAGTGGCTTAGGGATGCACCTGGTACAGTTAGGGTGTCACCCCCCCCCCTCCCCCCATTAAAGTTAACTAAACACTAAACACAATAGAGAATTGTGGTCTTGGGGGTGAAACTCGGTCGGGTGGCACCCGGTGCGCCGCCCCCCCTCGCTACGCCACTGCTTGTGGTTCCTGTCGAAAAAATAAACGTACAAGTGGTCCCGGATCCGAAAAAGATTGGAAACCACTGGTCTAGGTCTTACCGTCTATACTGGTTGAGAGAGACCTTTTGACCCCTCCAGCCGGACTCTCTCGACCTATCGCCTTGCACCGCAGCGGGACGGATAAATTTATACCTCCGTCACTCTGGACACATTGACCCCCAAATTTCTAACCACCCCTCACACCTTTTTCCTTCACAGAACTTCTCGTCCTTCATTTCGCTAAAAAGACCATCCACACAACATCCCCAAAGATAACATAGGCCCTGAGTGAAATTATTTTTCCCGTGGCCTCCTGTGTGTAGCTAATGTAAAAAATCACACTTCCAACATCTGTTTCGTCATAATAAAGGCGAATAAAGATCGCGGACCCCCTTTCGCAAGTTCCCCTCCCTTGTTCCCCTCCCCTCCCCTCCCTCATCCTTCACCCCTCTCTCATCCGCCACCCCCTCCCGCATTCCATTCATTCAGTTTTCAAACAGTTCGCGTGGGACCAATTGCAATTTTATATACAAATTTCATAATGCCAGAGCTCACCAGTATATACAGAAACCTTTGCGGGCGTGCTCATAACAACTCACCAAAGTTTCATCGCAACCGGATGAACGGTTAGCAATTCACAGGAAAGTAGGTAGAACAGTTTATATGGGAAAATTAAATTGTTGTTTTACTATCTTCCTCACAACTTTTCCATATTTTCTCTACGACTACGACAAATATATCAAAACCAAGATCAGCTAAATCGGCCCAGCCGTTCTCGAGTTTTAGCGAGACAAACGAACAGCAATTGATTTTTATATATATTGATTTTAATGTCGCCATTTAGTAACTACATATTGATATGGTGATTATGGTTCTCAAGAGACGATTGCACGACAGTTAAACAACGGAAAACCAGAAGACACGTTCTGATGCAGCCAGGAAACTTTCACAAAGTTAACATGGGAGGCCGGAACCACCACAAAATAAACAAAGTGCGGATGTATTCCGACAACCTGACAAAGAAACAGGAAACAATGTACAACAAAGCAATGAACGAAAAAGCAAGGTATTAAAACATATATCACATACGCACGCTACATACTACATATATGGGCTTATATTGGGGCCGGTGGCTCTTTAAGTCTTTACGCCCGCTAAATAAGTGAATCCTTGCTAAGATTTAGAGCTGATTCGGCCGCTTAATCCTTGCTAAGCTTGAAACTAGTTCCTTTCTTAGATACTGCGGGCGGCGCTAGTAGTGACACATATTTCACATTTGACATTTACGTAAATAATATTGCTCGGGTACTTTCGTTTCGCTGGAATCGACTCACTGGTCCCGGAGCAGCTGGGACTCTCGCGGGGTATTCATATAAAAATAAATAAGCTGTTTCAAGCAATCAACTTATCTACTCTAATTTTAGTCCTTCGCCAGGGCGGTACTTTTTCAACAGGACGGGAGTATCTAGTAATATAATTTTATATTGTAAAGAAACATTAGGCGAGAATGTCATTGATTAAAACATGAAACAATGTGGACTGTTATGGAAGCAAAGAACAAATTAAATTATACGATTCTGTATTTGAAAAACACGTCAAGGACAAAAGGTTGAGTATACTAATTTCATTAGAACATATTTTTACTCATACCCTTTCTCTCTTTCGCACACATACGAGTACCTCATAAAATTCTTGAATTGACCTTATAGGTAATTTTTTTTAGTCATAGCGTTGCGCGGTCACAGGCTATTCAGAATAATACGATATTTTTTAAAACCCATAACATTCCTAAATAAATTTCTTAGGAATCCGTTATAAATATTACCAACATAACACTAAAGCATGATGGAAAACAACTGCTCATGGTGTTCTAAGTAACCAACTGTTGTTTACGTAGAAAAAGCACTTGACTTGCTTTCTTTTTCACTTACTCGCATACAAATATCCCACATACACTGTGGTATATATCAAAAAAAATATCTCACATACACTATGGTATATATCAAAGAAATATCTCACAAAAACTGTGGTATATATCAAAGAAATAACTCGCACACACTGTAATATTTAAAAAATATATCTCACATACGCTCACATAAATGTGGTATATATCAAAGAAATATCTCACATATACTGTGGGGTATATCTAAAAAAAATATCTCACATTCATTGTGGTATATATATCAAAGTAATATCTAGTAAGTAACAGTGGCGGCTCGTGACTTTTTGTGTGCTAGGGTGCTAATATTTAAAAAATGGCATCATGGATGTTGTCGTATGCGAAAAAAAAATTTTTTTTTTTTTCAAAAATTGGTGTTTTGTATGAAGATTTTTCAGTAAATCGGTGCGGCACACCGCCAAACTGAAACTTTCTGAAATTTTTCATACAAAAAACTGATTTTCAAAAAAAAAAAATATTTTTTTTCGGCTACAACAACTTTATAATGCCATTTTTTTTTTAAATTTCATCACTCTAGTACACCCAAAAGTCACAAGCGGCTACTGGTAAGTAATATCACATACACTGTGGTACACATCATCATTACGAAGTTTTTCCACAGGGGCAGGTAGAGTGAATAAACCGTAACACAACTCTTTGACAAACATTCCTCACACATACAAACATTGTCTCAGGCATACTCTTCTGCTCTGTTACTCAAGTATTTGATTCACTTGATCATGCCATGTCTTCCTAGGGCATCCCCGCCTTCTTCAACCATTCACGTTCGCATCATATATTCATCAAGATAACTAGATATAAAATAATCCAGACCATTCAAGCTAAAACACGTTAAAACTTTAATATCCGATTGAATTTCAGAAACTTGCCTTTTGCCAATTTCTAGAAATTCTCGATTAGTAAAATAGTGAAGTGAATCAAAATTTCATTAGTCGTTTCCATTGTTCGGCTGCAGACTACGCTTTTATGTTAAATTAAAGAAACGAAAAGATTTTTTTTAGTTTTTTCCGCTTTCTTTCTTAACAATAACATTTCTCAGCGGGCACCTTCTGCCAAACAAAGCCCTAATTGGGCGAGCTCCTTAAGTACCCGAAATCAAATGCGATTTTAAACCTCTGTTCTCTGCGTACAAAGGTAAGGAAAAGCCACAAGAATTTTTTTATGTAAATACATTCATTTGTGTTTTCGACCTTAGAGTGAAATTTGAAAATCTGGCCCAAATGTTAATGTGTTAATAATATTTTAGTAAAATGAATCAACGCGTTTTACATCCAAGTTCTATTTTAGTAATTTTTTTGGAAAATATGAATTATTTTTTTAATATTAGTTTAAATTTTTTAATATTTGTTTAACTGTTCATTTTTATGTCCAATCTTTATTAGTAAGTGCTTACTGCAAAACAAACTACATTTTGTAAGCAACGTCAAATCAATTAGGAAAGTGGAATGATTTTACATGTTTTCTTTAGATTCTCACAACATCATAAGATTTATGATTATTTTCTCTTTTTGCTACCCGAATTCGACCCAGATTGTAAAAAATGAAACAAACAATATAAACCACTATTATTTAGACTTACCCCATAACCACCTCACGGTTCTAATACAAAAATGTCATAGAATATACAAACACTTCACGCCTCACCACCTCATACATTTGTCCCAAACTATGCGTGACATGACATGTAGTTTAATACATCAACCACCTCACACCTCACCTCATATTTGTCCCATACATGACAACGTGACATGACATGTAGTCCAATACACCAACCACCTCACATCTCACCTCATATTTGTCCCGTACATGACATGAATGTAGTCCAACAAAACAAACCACCTCACACCTCATGTATGTCCCCCATTCATATTTGTAGTAATACAAAGAAAAAGAGTTGGTACAAATACATATTGTGAGGTGGGGGGACATTTTACGTGTTTGTATGGGACATTTGAGGTGCCTCTTGTATGAGGTACTCAACACTAATTTAGACACGTAAAACCGCGCATTCAGAATTTCCACGGACTTATAACTTAATATTATCCTTGAAGAGGGCATTACCAGAGAAAACCGGAAATACGTCATTTTCAAAAAGATTTTAGATGTATTGACTTTTTTCCACAAAAAAATATAAATGGATTTCGAAAGATTGTTCTTTTATCTAGCATTCGCATGTAATAAATTTTGAGAAAATTTTTTAATTTTTAGTAAAATAAGGTTATTCCATAGGTCGTTGGGAGATTTATTAAATTTTCAAAAAAGATTTTGTATTATACCACACCCATTTCAAATAATATAATCATGCAGTAAAATAAATCAATACATTATCTAGCAAACGCATGTTTTAGAATTTTAATTTTAGTTTCAATAAAATCATTAAAAAATATGTACGTACATGTTTTTCTTGACGATAATTGGTCCATTTGTGTATTTATTTGCGCACTTACAAACTAATATATTTCAGATTTTTTTAACATTCTTATTATAGACATTATTGAAAAATGATAAATACTTATAATCAAAAAATAATTACAAAAAGGACATTATTTTAATAGTTTTATCATCACGCCTTTCAGCATTTTTGGATGAAGGTTTAAATTAAAGCTAATTTGGGTTGAAATAAATTCGATATTGAGTTATAATTTTAAAAAGCTGGTACGGAGAATATCTAATCTTTCTCATTGTAACCGCCCTGTACGATCGTAAAAACAACTTTCGACGAAATGTGGATTTTCGTCTGCTGGCTGGTTAAACGCTCTTAACACTTTAAGTTTTGAAGCTCTTAAAAAATATTTTTCTTATTTTATTTGATAACTAGCTGGTTTCCGGCATGCGTTGCTATGCCATTTAATAAAGAAATTGCTTCTCTCTTCGTGTCCTTTCCCATACGTCCCGTTCCCTTTCGCAACCCCTTCCTCTCCCGCGTCCCCTTCCCCTCTCGCGTTCCCACTTCGCCTCCTTCACCTTCCCTCTCCCCACTCCACTCCCCCCTTCCTCCGATCCGCGAACCCCCCTCCCGGGTTCACCACCCCACCTCTTACCGTGAACCCACTACCCGAGTACCTCTGCCCCCTCCCCCCTACCTCTTCCTCCCTCATCCCTCCCGCATTCCATACATTCAGTTTTCAAACAGCTCGCGTGCCACCTATTGCATTTTTTTAATACAAATTTCATAATGCCAGAGCTCACCAGTATTTTTATAGAAACCTTGTCCTGACAATAACGAACACAAAAATAAGAATTCTCCAATTTGATGTAGTCGTTCGGAACTTATGAGCGTACATACAGTTCGGCGATTCATTTTTATTTACATATATAGATTTTTATTTACATAGATAGAAGATAGAAAGATAAATATCGGAACAGTAATTACGTGAAATTCCTTCGATAGAAAAAAATCACAAAGAATACATTTTTTGTTCTATTATTTACATGTTATAGGTTATAGGCATGAACAAATTCTCAGTGTTTGTTTGAATGCTACTTTTGACATTCGTCGAGAGATTTTTGCTGTATTTTAAATAAGTTATGCTTTATAAAATATTTTCTATCTGAATTTACATATCTCCCTTTTAAACCATCTTCTTTTTTTTCGTTATTTGTTTTTGGGGTGTTATGCCGTGTTGCGCTACCTCCTTCTTTAGCCAAACGTTTCGGACAGCGTTGGCTAAAGAAGGAGGTAGCACAACACGGCATAACACCCCAAACACAAATAACGAAAATACTTCCGGTCGTGAAAATCTTAAAACGTATCCATCTTATTTTTATTTTTGAGTGGTTACTACGGAGCCTTGAAGTTACATTTCAAAACTATGCAATGAAAGCTTTAAAGAACTGTGTAAATTTTATGACGGCAGAGCATAACCAATCGAAAATTTTCGTTTCTTTAGAAAACGGATTTTTTTAAAGTTAATATTTTAATTTAATTTAATAACAATAATTTTCACTCAGAATATTATCTTTCAAATAATAAATTTCCAGTTTTATCTTACACGCTAAATAATATTTGGTTTAGATAAGTTTAGATAGCTTGTGACTTATCTACTGCCGATTTAATAAACTCCTCTCGCCCAGAACCCCGAGACTAAACATTGAATTTGCATATTTCTTGTGCCTACGAACAACCCATCCGTACTTGCAGCTTCTACGCTCTACGATATTCTCTCTACGAAATTTTCTCTACGACATTCTCTCTACGATCTTTCTCGTGCCGCGCTACGCCTGTCATATAAACGTACGACGTATTTATCATACGAAACGTTATTGGGTAAATTCAAATTTTAAACGAAACACGTGAATATTTTAATATTTTTTCCACATTCTAAACCTAAATTTCTTTGTCGTAAAGAAAAATCGTAGAGATAAAAATTGACTGTTGTTAATATATTTGTAAGTAACTAACTAACAAACAGGCGACTTTTCTGCAGAGGTAGGTAGAGAGGATAGACAGCCGTCACAACACTGTCTTGTCACACGTTCCTAGCTTCATTCACACTCATACTTACTACCCGATTAAAGTATTCAATTCACTCGATCTTTCCATATCTTCCTCACAACCAAAAACTGCAATTGTGATGCAAGTAGGAAAATTTAATGAATCTAGTACGGATTATTGTGCAAGGAATGTGATCGTTATATCTCGGATTAATACACGGATGTGAAATGAGGTAAAAAAAGGCCTGTATAAGTATTTAAGAGCTCTCTTCCTTTAAAACTGCCATTCAATATTGTTATTTGTTATATCTGATTATCGTCAGTGACCACAAAGCTCTTAACATTAGGTACTGAAAATAAGTAGCTAAGTTACCTTAATTATTTTTTTTAAATATTTATATCTCGCTTTTATTATTATTAATCACGAAAAAACGGGATAAAACGATCTACGTTTATCTCTAAAAAGGAATACATTTCACAAAAGCTCGGGAGTATTCTCGAATGAAAATGTATCCATTAAAGGGAGCTTTCGAAAACACAATTTCCATTTGGCCACTCTCCTCCGGCGGCAGGTACCGGCTCCTTATGCAAATGGCCCCGGCAAAAAGCTCGCCTTATACCGAGCTTTACCACCTACCTTCTCCACCAACCCCGCAGAGATCTGCGCTGTACAGTTCTGGAATCAAGCAACTGTAAATATTTCATGAGTATAAGCCTAATTTATTTCAGTTCTCTCATTTTCGGTATGACTCACATACTAATATACTCCTCGCACATTCGGCGCAACTCCGTGCTAATTTATTTCTGCACGATCGTACTCGCATAGCTACCGTATTTTAGCACTCGTATTTGGTAGAGTTAATTATTTCAGCAATCTCGGTACAGCTCCCATTTTTTTTTATTTTTTTTTATTTTTTTTTTTTATTTAATATAGTTATATAATTGTACAGTGGAGTTTTAGAAATTACATAGCGGTACACAAATTATTTAAACATTGCAATCTCATCAAAGAAGAAGCTAGTTCTTGTGCTTGATGAGCGAGTTACACTAACTATAACTGAAATAGATTATTATAATAGATTATTCAGCACTATTATTATTTTTATTTTTTTATTGGAAATGTTGATTAAAAATACATATACAGTTACATCAGTTACATAGATACATAGTTACATAAGGTTTTAACAAAGAAATAAAAAAAATTGCCTTTCCTCACCATAAAGAGACAATGCTCTTGTGTTTGGTGAGGGAGTTCTAGCTCAATTAGTAAATTAAAAGATCGTGTAAGTTAGTAATAACGGCTATTGTAAGTAATAAGTAGGTTAAAAAATCATGTTTAAGGCGATCCACTAGTTCAGGAAAAAATCGAAATCAGAATTCACGCCCTTTATGGGAGGAGTTTAAAAATACTTGAGAAAAAGCTTTTGGAAAGGTTGGAAAAGGTATTTGAGAGTTTTGTTTTACAGGTTGATTTCGTAAAGGCCTGTAAAAAATATTAATTCCTGTTTTACACATTGTTTATTGTAATAAAACGGAAATTTAAAATTGATTTCACGAAATCAAGCGACGCGGAGTGACGCGTCCATCTCCCGCTGAGTTCGGGGCGTGACTGAGGTTTTGCGACTATGGCGTCAACAGTAGTTCTTCGGTGGACGCCATAGGGTTCACTTTGAAAAACCGAATTCGTCGACTAGCGGCCGTATTGTAAAATAACAACGCGAAAATGCATATTTTATTTTATTTTGGGAAGATTGGGTGTAAATATCAACTTTTTTTGCGATCATTATAAAATAAACTGAATTTTCCATATTATACAATGAAACCATAACCGAAAAGGGGTTTATAAGTAGGAGAGTTTGGACTTGAGAGTGTGTTTTTAGACCTTATACTTTATTTTTTTATAGGCTTATTAAAAGTTTTATTAAAAAAATGACCGATATTTTTAAGGGCCAAGGTATGTTCTACACACAGTATTTAATTGAAGCATCTACAATACTTCTAAGCGATCAAATTTTCAAAACAAAAACATATGATTTTGTATGATTTTGCATTATTTACTATGGCTTCATCTTAAATTAAAAAGTAAAAATCATGAAGAGTTTACAAAATCATAATATAAATTAAAAAATCATTATAAATGAAAGAATCATGTAAGTTAGTAACAAAAATTATTGTAATAAGTAAGTAAAGCATACGTAAGAAAGAACGCCAGATTTGTAATAGTAGACTTAGAGATATAGAAACTAAGAAATGAAAGAGAAAGAAGGAATGAACGATTTATAAAAACGCAGACTTTAAGATATAAAGTAAACATATTTGGGACTTTTATAGCAATTTAAGGTATTTTTTTTAATTTGGGCTTAAATTCCTGCATATTTTCGATGGTTTTTAATTTTAATGGGAGGTTGTCATAATAGATTATGCCTAGATAAAGATAGGAATTTTGAATGTGCTTAGAATTAAATTTAGGGATTTTAATAGTTTTCTGGTATCTTGCTGATGTATTGAATTGGAAGTTACGAGTATTTAACAGTATTTCTTTGTAAATTTTAAGTATTGAATATTTGTTATACATTTTGTCTATTGTAGGCACATTGAATATATTCGGTGTAAAACTCCGTGCTAATTTAGCTTTGCACTGTCATGTTAGGTACTACTACTGTAATCATTTATTTATGGCACTCTTATTCAATACAGCTACTACACTGTTGACTGTACACCTCCCAGTCTAATATTTTTAAGAAATATAATACACGGTACCCCTACCATATTCGGTAAAACCACTGTAATTATTTACTTTGGCACTCATATTCGGTACAGCTTAGACACTTAGACATTATTACAGCACTGTAATATTCAGTACAACTCCCATTCTAATATTTTACACGAATATTATATACCGTATCACCCCATAGAGATATGCTTCACCAATCTCATATTCGGTAAAACCACTATAATAATTCATTTTGGTACAGCTCACACACTTGATTATTTCAACGTTAGGTATCATATTCGGTAACATTCCTCCACTGGTGTATTTCAACATTAACTCGATTCTAATATATCAGCACTACTGATAAATATATCGCCAATAACTTCAAATATTTTAAGAATCGGAATCTTTAGATTTGAAGACTAACTTAATGAGATATAATTTTATAGAAAAATGAAACAATTCAACTTTGTATAAACCACTTATATAATGCGTAAATCCGACTGGTTTCGGAACAAACGTTCCTTCTTCAGGGAAAGCTTATACTAATTTGACAGTTTCAAACAATGTTTTATTATGGTAGGGGTGGAGCCGTTGCTAGTTATTAATGTAGAGTGGGTGGGTAGGGGAACAAATCCATGATTGGGCTGTAAGACAATATTTTTTGTTTGTTGATAATGGATTCATTATTTTTAAGGGATCTTTTAATTTCCAAGGCCACTAAGTTATCTAAACGTATTCCGTTATGATTAATATGAAGAATATTTACCCCTGTATTTTTTTCAAAACTATGGTTATTTTCAATGATATGGTTAGCGAACTCAGAAAAATTATTATTATTAAGACACCTTAAATGTTCTTTGATTCTGATTTCAAAATTACGAGTTGTTTTTCCAATATAAAATGAGGGACAATCATTGCATTTGAGTTTTTATATTTATATATTTAGATAACTTAGAAGCCTTGGAAATTATGAAAATCCCTTAAAAATAATGAATCTATTATCAACAAACAAAAAATATTGTCTTACAGCCCAATCATGGATATGTTCCCCTACCCAACTACTCTACATTAATACCTACCCACCCACTCTACATTAATAACTAGCAACGGCTCCACCCCTGCCATAATAAAATATTGTTCGAAACTGTCAAATTAATATAATTTTCCTGAAGAAGGAACGTTTGTTCCGGAACCGGTCGGATTTACGCATTATATAAGTGGTTTATACAAAGTTGAATTGTTTCATTTTTCTATAAAATTATATCGCATTAAGTTATAGCTACATTCAAAAATATATAACTTTATAACTACATGTGTTATTTGCTGAGTAATAAACTAATAACCAATCATTCTTATTTTGGGTTTAATTTTTGTTAGAGGTTAAAATGTAGACGAGCACAAAATTTCTCAGTTCCCCAAGGTTTCTGATAATAATATGACGTTATAAACATAATGTCGTAAACACAACACTTTAAATCGATAGTATTGTTCGTGACCAGAAAGTTGGAAAAACACAAGATCGGTTGGAAAACGTATCATTTGAAGGTTATAATAAAAGTAAAATTTTATTTTTGCATCGAGTAATACAACACTCTTACTTTTAATAGAGGGTTCGCACACAAACATGTTTTATATTTATATTATTCCCTTGTAACGTTGAGAGTTCATAAACTCTGAACTTTACGTGGCATGCAAATGAGTGCTTTGACAAAAAGTAACAACTTTGATACTAACGTCACATCGAAGAAATAGGAAACTCTTGTTCTTGCTTATTTGGTGGCACGATTTATTTATACATTTACAGAATAACTTGACTCGGTAATCTTGGAAATGTACATACATTGAAAGAGCGAAGTTTGAAACTGCTCGAGTTCAGTTTGTTTTGTGTTCTGTGTTTTGTGACTGCCTGCAAAAAACTGATAAGAAATCATGCAATTATTTACCGAATTTATAGCCCTTTAATGGGCAAAACGAACGCTTAGTCGTATAGTTGTTGCTAAATTTACTTAAAAGTTTTAATGGTTATTTTGGGAATTTTCCACTGAAATTAATTCCATGATTTAGTGAAATATTAAAGCTGGCGCATGAAGGCAACTCGACAGTTATTTATAACCATATTAATCAATAATGATGCAATGTTGCAGCCATCACTTTGCACCAGTCACGTGTCTCGAGCTTTTATAATTATTGCTCTTTGAAAGCAATCATTAGTTATTGAATGAAAACTTCCATAAGAGAAATGAAAAGGAGAACAACATTATTAACAAGATTTGTGAGACTACACGTAACGGAAAATGCCAAGTAAGCTGAAACTGCGTCATATCTACGCAATACAACACAAGTGTATTCGAGATGGGCACTTTCAATATTAAACCTTACGAAGACTATGTATATATAACTCAAAGAATACATAGATTTGTGCGCATAGATGGAAAGACGGTTGGTATGAATAGATACATCGAGGTTTGAGTAAACTACGCAGCGCCCCTTAGTAAAGTTTCCTGTAAGGGAAAAAAGGTGACTAAAATCTTATGGAATTTTATTAAAGCAAATACATGTGTGAAATACTCCAATATTTGAAAATCACGGCAAGTAAAAGGTTAGAAGAAAAAAATGTGTCGATAGTTACCTCAGTTTAGTATGTTTGACTCAACCAATGTAATAAACTAAATGGGAACTAATTGAATAAATTAGTACATAATCGAGAAAAGTTCCTCTTATTTATAACTTAAATATGTTTTTCTTACAGAATAATTCATTCAGTATAGTAGTTAAATTGTGGCACAAAATGGAAGTATGGAATCGTTTTTTACATTAGCTCCACACAGGAGTCCCCGAGGAAAACGAACAATCCCGATATCATTTTTGGATTTGTTTTTTGTTCTTTTTCAGGAAATGAAAAAGGTATGAGGGTTGGGTAGGATGAGGATCAGTGTGTCCAAGAATGACGGACGTATGAATCCGTTCCTTCCACTACGATGCAAGGCGATGAGAGAGAGTGCGGCTGGAGAGGTCAAAAGGACTCCCTCAAACAGTCTCTCCCGATCCAACTCACCATACAGTAGTTGGGCAAACGCATCCCATCAGACCTAGAAAAAACTCACCCCATGAACCGGGCATCCCTGCTAAGTCACCAAACGCAGCAAACCACTTGGGGTGATCTATGGTAGGAGAGTTGATTATCCAATAAATGGTTCCCGCGGCCTTATACCCTTCCCAAATTGAAGTTGAAATTATCTGTTGAATTTTATGATATCTGACGCTAGCATTTAATAACAAAACAAACATTTCCCGGCCTCAAGTTGTACTCTGAGGCCCCATTTGCAAACCTCACATTATTCATAAGTCAAAACACCCACAAGGCCTACCTATGTATTTATATGACCTAAGCCGAAATACTACAAAATTCCTTACTTTTACCGTATCTATCGTGAAACGGTGGTTCTCGGGCGGTAGCAAAGATGAAAGTCTAAATATTGGAATCAAGGGATGTATTAACTCGTAAATTGCCTAAGGGTCAATATAATATTATGATGGCGATAGCCATAGATGAGAAATTGCCAAAGGAAGCTGGACCTAAAAGGGTTGCTAGATTGATTAGGGTTGCTATAAAAATAATTCACTATATCGTCCGAGCGATATACACGTTTTTATAATACAAAAATTATATTTTCATTATATGTGTGCTTCTATGTTGTATACAATCTTCAACTGCTGATGTGACTTGGTTTTCAAAATTATGCAACGCAAATATTATTTTTACATTATCTCCACATAGGAGGTCATGAGAAATAAATTTCCCACAGGGCCTATATCATCTTTGGGGGTGCTGGATGGAGGGTTTTATTAAGGAAGGGAAGGGGAGCAAGTTATAAAAACGTATGAAGTATAAGATATATACTTTGATTCAGTTTATAAAAGTTAGATTTTAAATAAACATTTAATGATTTGAACATAACATTGAAAAAATATATATATATATATCTCAAACTTGTTTGCGATTCAATATGGTATGAGATTTTCATGGGAACAAGTGTGATCGTGATTTATTTTTGGGTTATTTTGCCATGTTGCGCTATCTCTTTCTTTAGCCCACGTTTTGGAAAGCATTATGGTGTCCTTCATCAGAGCAGATGTGTAATGTAATGGATTACGATTTGCCCTGACGATACATGCTGCCCGAAACGTTGGTTAAAGAAAGAGGGAGCGCCACACGGCATAATGACCCAAAAATAAATAACGATGATTGTTTGCTTACATAATAGCTAAAATACTTAGACCTTGAAATTCTATAAATAAAAGGAGAAATTTAACGAATCCTAATCTCAACGGACAACAGTTTTGTTTTTACTTTTTACCGACGGTGTTCTCAAATTAACATAATCTTGAGATTTTATATAATTTAAATCCTACCCTTTGGTACACCTCACAGAAGTATATTTTTCTTGATTTCAATACCCCATTCTATGTGAGTCGCGCCATCGATAGCAAAAAGGGTCCGAATAAATCATCGAGCAAAAGCCCGAGTATAAAATATGAATTCTTTTATTTGTTTTCGCATGCACAATGCAAATTTCTCTCGCTCGTTTTGATATCACAAAAGGGATTTGGTTTTTACAATATGAAAAGGTTCTCGTGTTGGTTCGGGTCCGTGCTAGGAGCCGTCCCAGTTCAATAATGCCACATTCACATGCCACCAGCCACCAACCAGCCACTACTAGCCAGAAAACCACCCTGACAGCCTACCCCTACAGCTACTCCCTCTGTTGGCGTGCAATGGCTCTACTCACGCACTAAATAACCTTTATCGGATTTTGCGAAAATGTCGTTTGTTTTTACTGTAATTTTCTCCAAAAAGTGTTTGGGGCTGCTATTATTCTCAAAACAGGTCATTTTATTAGTAACACTTTTTTATTACGATTACATTTATTTTTAACTGCAAAACATATTATGTTATTTTAAATTATCAGTATCAACACAATATCTACACCTTAGCGCTATTAAAAAACAACAGCATTTAGAGTTGCTACCTTTTTTTTCAAATAGTTTTTTTAAGTTTCAGACGCTTTTTTCTAAAACCATAATGTATACAACTTTATTTTTCCTTGAAGAACCCCCTATGTTTTTGAAACGTTTCGATAATATTATAGGTTATTATTGATACACACTTACGCTGGACTGACCACATAACTTTCATCACAAATACTAAAAGGAGTCATGCACCTAATAAAATCGATTAAAAACATTTTCCCACTGACAATACTCAGATCCATATATTTTGCCCTTTGTCAATCCATTACCACATATGGAATACTGGCTTGGGGAAGTGCTACAAATATAGCAATTGACCCAATTCAAAAGATACAAAAGGTGATAATTTAACTAATCCTGCAAGTGCCTTTCTACACACATTCAAGCGAAATATACAAAACATTAGAAGTCATGTCAATAAAACAACTTTATGCCAAATCTGCTCTGCTACACTTCCTCCAAAACAAACTCCATATTCCAAACCAACCAAAAACAATAATAACAACCAGGTCCTTAACAAATATAACCCTGAACATACCGATAACACACACCACTCACGGACAAAGACATTTTCAGTATTATGCAACCAAACTTTTTAATTATATGCCCATTACTCTGAAACAACTCCTAACTGCAAATACATCTACAAACATTCACAAAAACATATCACAGCCTGGATCAAAAATCAAGATATTCACTTTATACAAAATACTTTAATCCCTAACCAAACTTAACCAAACTATAAAATAAATAAACATGTCTTTCAAGATTTACCAACTATTCATATGTACATATACATATATACCTTATACGTATTCATTTTTTTCTTCTAAATAATCAATGTCCAATTACCATTAAAATGTTAAAAAAAAAGAAGATAAAAAACTAACTTTCTACTACAATACATAAATACCTGTCTTGTCACACTTAATCATAAAACCGTAAACACCTCAGCACAGGTTCTCCTAGTGAGGTGTTCACGAAACATACAATATTACCAACCAACAGTTTCACCTTCTCAAACCTACCTTACACCCAACATAACGAAATGTAATATTAATATGTAAAAAAAAATTTCAAAATGTATTATGTAAAAATGTTTATAATAAGGTAAAAACTGTAATATATATAGATATAAATAAATAAATAAATTGCAAACGGGTTAACACAAAATTACACTACAACTATTATTCTAATGAAGTATATTATCCATTCTAATTTTATTCGGATTGCTTTAATTTCTGAAGATAAAAGAGTAATCTTTTGTTTGAATAATTTTTTCATTAATGCACTGTTTATTTGCACTTTCTAATATTTAACATTACCAAACAAGCCTCCGACTTTGTGCAGAAATGGGCGCCGTTTGATAAATTCTCCTAACTCGCATTTGCAATCTTTAGAACACATGTGTCTGGTGGGAATGCTATCCGTATTCTACCGGTATTTCAAAGGAAGATACTCCGAGGAACTAGGGTCATTGATCCGTTCGGCACTGGTGCGTACTCGGGAAACACACCAAACGCGCGTTCAAAATATGTACAGGGTTTACAATTGTCACATGAGAACGGGTCGCTTCTTCGACTCGTTTTTGTGTTCAACAGCTCAGCTGTAGAACGATTTGCCGGCCTCTGTATTTCCTCCTTCCTACAACATGGGCCTCTTCAAGACCAATGTTCACTCTTACCTCTCCGCAAAAGACCCTCAACACAACATCTCAGATAGGCCCTTAGGGAAATTATTTTCCTCAGGGCCTCCTACGTAGAGTTAACGTAAAAAATGCCTTTGTGTTTCTTTAAGGTATACTCGTATTTAATATCTTGTAATGGAACAAAACTATTTTCTAATGGATGGATTATTTTCATGCGAAAACATTTTGTGAGTTTCTTAATAAAACCTTCTTCAGATGGGCTTTTTTAATCACTTGGCAATGTGAAAATAAATGTACATAACCGAAATAATATTTCCACGTCTGAGAACTGTCATAATAAATAATGAATGGTCACTAAAATGCTCCTTTTAAATAATAGAGACTACGATACTAGCCCAGTCATTCCGTAGTTTTACCTTGCAAAAGGTCATGTAGTAGCGATTTTGATATATGTTGTTAAGATTGGGACTCTAAAGAAAAAAAAAGTTTTCGACCTCGGGAGGGTCGAGCTCGATCCGCCATCTTGGATTGAAGGTGCCAAAATTCGGTTTTTTCAAAATAATTATGAAATGCTTGATTTTACAACCAAGTTGTTCAAGGCAAACTTGAAGAAAACTAAATTATGTACATTTTATGTCGAATGTTTTTTTTTGTAAGTCTAATAGGTAACGAGTTACAGCTGAAGAAAGAAGGCAATTTTGACAAAAAATTGTAAAACTCATGTTTTCTTGGTAAATTTTTGTAAGAACGTATTACAAAATATCATTTTAACGTATTCCCACAAACAATATACTTATATAGCATCATCCGTGTGCTCGATTACGTTGATTGACGTTGTTATAGTGGGCTCCTAGTCTATAGCTGATTTGGCAACACTGAGTCCTGGTTACTGGACGATGCCTGGACGCTCGGTCTATCGGACGTCGGAGGATGTCGAACATGGTTACCAGGTATACAAATTTTGAATCTATTAAATTGAAACGTAAGGACAAAGTTATTCCATTAGTGGCATTCAACAGCAGCATCAAGATCGGCGAAACAACTATTTCCATCAACCCACTAAAGTTGTTCCACAGAATGTGTATTTTGAAGAAATCCGACGAAGAATTGAAGGATTACTTTAAATTCAAACCCGCCCCATTTCCTTTGTCGCTTTTCTCTGAAGAAGGAATGCGCAAAGGTACGAAATCATCATTTTATGGTGTTTTTGAACAACTTCCAGAAGGCGTGCAACTTGAAGGTAGCAAAATTAATGTTGTGGATGGAGGATACCTTTTACATAAAGTTGTATGGAATGGTAATGATTTTTTGGGTCAATTTGCGAGAAGTACGTTCACTATGTAAGACATTACTATGGATCACATGCAGTTATTGTTTTCGATGGATATCCGCTAGATGATGGTAAAAAAAATACAAAAACCGCAGAAAGACTTCGCCGATCGAAGAAGCATATGTCTGCAGATGTTCTTTTCGGTGAAACAATGCCAGTTCAAGTTTCACAAGAACGTTTTTTAGTCAATGAAAATAACAAAGTCCGTCTGATTTCGATGCTTACAAAGCAATTTATACAGGCTGATTTTACAGTTAAGCAGGCTGAAGAAGATGCTGATGAGTTGATTGTCAATACTGCGATTCCCTTGTGTTCATCATTTGACGCTGTATTCGTTATTGGCGAAGACGTTGATCTCCTAGTTCTGCTAACAGCATTGGCACCACCCGAAAGTAGTATATATCTTCGCAAACCCGGGAGAGGCAAAACTTTTGAAAGACTGTATTCCGCGAATAATGTGAAATACAAAGAAGCGGCTGAGAATATTCTGTTTCTCCATGCCTTTAGTGGCTGCGATACAACATCGTCCTTCTTCAACCAAGGAAAAACAAAATTTTGTTCACTTGTACAGAACGACACAAGACTCAATGCCATGATAGAAATCTTCAAACAACATGATGCAAAACCAGAAGACATAGCAGATGCAGGAACACGCTTTCTTGTTGCTTTGTACAGGGGTGACATAGATAAGGAAACCTTGGAAGAAGTCCGCTACCAACGTTTCGCAAAGTCAACAACAAAAAGCAAATTCAATCTTGCCTCTTTGCCACCAACGAACGACGCTGCACGGTACCATGCATTTAGGACGTACCACCAAGTCCAAAAATGGTATGGAATCCAAAAAAATCCAGAAAACTGGGGCTGGAAACGTGGCACCAACGGGCTTGTTCCAGTAAGAACAAAAAAACCAGCACCCGAGACTTTATTGAAATTTATTTCATGTAATTGTAAAAAAGGATGCAGCGTTCATGTGGCTGCAGGAAAGCTGGATTGAATTGTTCTATTGTGTGTGGGTGCTGTAATGGCAATGGTCAAACATGCCGAAATTCGCCAGAGGTTCATATGGATGTCGAGGAAGAAGATGAAGAGATTTTATCAATGGAAGCCCAGAATCTCAGTACCAAAGGCAATGAATTAGAAGATGACATTGATGAAGAGTGTTATTAAGATGTCATTACGCAATAGCCAATATATAAACTAATTTCGAAATCTACCATCGCTGGTATATCTGTGGAGTAGACCTACAGGGGATACCACAATAAAAAATGCGCCATGTTCTCTACCTCATGGTAGTGTGGAAATGAGTTAACAAAATTTTTATAATTATATGATAAAAAATATATTATATAATATAATTATGTATAAAATGGTCACCAACACTAACTGGGCGAAGCCAAACCAAAAGCTGCCTACAGGGCCTAGTAGTAAAACCCTACGGAGCGGGTTTTTAACAGCTAATTATGTAATGAATAACCCGAAAAATAAAACAAATTGGGAATTTCATCATTTTTTAGAAAAATATTCACATTTCCGCCACCGTAACTCGTTACCTATTAGACTTACAAAAAAAAACATTCGACATAAAATGTACGTAATTTAGTTTTCTTCAAGTTCACCTTGAACAACTTGGTTGTAAAATCAACCATTTCATAATTATTTAGAAAAAACCGAATTTTGGGACCTTCAATCCAAGATGGCGGATCGAGCTCGACCCTCCCGAGGTCGAAAACTTTTTTTTTTCTTTAGAGTCCCAATCTTAACAACATATATCAAAATCGCTACTACATGACCTTTTGCAAGCCAAAGGCCCTTTTAACTACGGAATGACTGGGCTATACCCAGATCCCTTAATAATAACATGATATGTTTCTTATTTCAACACCTAAAATATTTTTCCTTGTTAAAATGATATAACAGGTGAGCCAATGAAACGGGACTATTTCAAAAAATCAGAAAGCATTAATTAAATCATCTTTTGTAAAATTATTGAAAAAAGCATAATATATACGAATGGAAATATTGCATAAGTACACAATCTTCATTTTTGTAAATAATGTCTGAAAGGTGGCCTTCATTTGGTCGCACACATTCTTGCAGCCTCGTTGCAAAGCTGCCCAAGGTGAGCCAATGAAACGGGACGATTTGGAAATGTCACTGCAGAAAAAGTAGAAATGTGACGGGCTTGCGCCATCAAAGTAATCAATCTAGAGAGCACGAAGTTAGTTCTTATGGATACTTGATAAGATGAACAACGCGCATTTGTCGTCAAAGCGTTTTACCAAAATGAGGAAAGTATCGTCCGTGCGAGACGATCTTTGCAACGAGGCTGCAGGACTATGTGGTAAGGCTCCGCAACCGGGCTCGAAAAGAAAAAGATGGAGAGGTACGAAATTACGAATGTTAGAGGAGAGCGCTAACATTTACAGCGACAAAATCGATGCGAAAATTGCGAAAATGTTTAATAAAACACGACTCGTTTAAAATAGAGCAAAAATCTCGCGGGCATTGTCTTAAACAGCATTTAAGAAACACTGTGATTTTTTTCATACATATAACTTGTAAAATAACTGAAACAAACGTGTTTATAATAATTTTTGAGCATACTTTGCGATTTTTTTCTATCGAGGGAATTTTACATAATTTGCGTTTCGGCGCGGGCAAAGTCTAGATATTATCTTAAAAAATGACACTTTTTTTAAGAGCTTTAAAACTTAACGTGTTTAAGGGAGATATGTAAGAAATCGGTAGAAATTCGGGTTACGGACCCTTATGGCGGGTCACAACTTCATGGGAAAAAAATTCTTGTTTTGATTTGTCTAATAATGATAAAATGGTGTTAAATGAGGACATAAAATCACGTAATTTTTTTAATAATATTTGGATATCATCTTCTTCCTCGGGATTGATTTTGAAAAATAAAATATTTTGATTTATTTATTAACAAAATATATGAATTTAATTCAAATTATCTCGAGGCAGTGTATTCAAATACCAGCAAAATCCTTCTTACTTTCAAATTTCGGCATTATTTTGCGAAACTCAAACTTTGGTCTTTTTGTAAATGATTTCTTATATACTACATTTGCTATGGAAGATTACAAACAGTATGGTTTAAAGGATTCATAGTAACTTTTATATACACTAGAAATAACCCCTTAAAATGAAAATTTTCAAAACTTTGAAGTGAATCCTGAGGAAAAAGATCGTATCAGAAATTCGAAATTTTTTTAACACGTCGTCTTGAACCCATTTGGCACCCTTTTATCGCTCTTAGAATTTAAAAATATTTTTAAATGACCTACCTTAACGTGTGTGACAAAATGGAAGCCACCTTTCGGACATTATTTAAAAAAAATGAAGCACTTACACGATATTTCCTTTCTTGTAGATTATGTTTTCAACAATAAATTTTACAGAAATGATTTAATTATTTTTAACTTTAAAATTAAAGCCTCAAATTGGAATATTTAATTAAATGAAGACAATATTAGCGAAACTCAAACGAAAATCTGGAGAGTTAAAAATCAGAAAAAGGTATGGGCACCTCCGGGACTCGCACCAAGTATGTGTATGTATAAGCCAATAAAATATACGTTAAGAAAAATGAAGATAATGTAGGTTTAAGTTAACTTAGTCGAAGTATGATACAGTTAAAAATAACCGAATCGGATAGAGATACCCAGCTTAGTTGGTAGAGCTGTGGCCCGGAAAGCCTAAGGTCCTGGGTTCGAGTCTCAGGGGTGCCAATATTTTTTTATGATTTTTCCGTCTCCAGATTTTCACTAATATTGTCTTCATTTATTTAGATTTATTTATGGTTTTCCGATTTTTTGAAATTGTCACGTTTAATTGGTTCACCTGTTATTTTTAGAAACCTTTGAAACTGCGCAAAATTGGATCTGCTGAAAGGTGTCAAGAAATACTCGTAGCACCCATACAACATTTTCCAAGATGAGAAAACCGTCAAAATATGCGTTAAAAGATGAAGACTTAGGACGGGTTGTTTTAAAAAAAATTGATGAATTCATAAAATATTTGAAGTCAATTTTCACGTTCCGTGTAAGTTCTATTCAAGTTCTGTGATGATTTCAGTTTTATGAGGCAACTGGCCTATAATGATATAATAACAGAACTTGAATAGAACTTACGCAGAACGTGAAAATTAACTTAAAATATTTGATGAATCCGTCAAAATTTATTTGAAACAACCCCCCTTAGGCTTTAGGTCATTTCATTAATAACGTATCTGATTTTATATTAGAATGTCTTACTAACACTTTTTAATAAAATGATACACTAAATTTGGTAAGATGTGTTCTTTCTTTGATGGATTGACTATTTTTTCAGACATTAGATCTGTTCAAATAAAAACATCCAAAATAACATTTTTCGTAAAAGCTTTTACAATATTACAAGAAAGCAAATAAAATAAAATACTTCCATGAAATATTTAGTAATGTTTAGGTAATTTTCATGCTATTCACGCTTTCAATAACAATGTTTCTAAATTACACTACATGGATTACCCCGAATTAACAAAGTAGTTCAGAACTGAAAAATGGTATTATTTAATGACTACAGCTATCAACGCGATGTAATAACCATTGATAGAGTATTATTTCCCAAAAGGGAATGAATTTTCGTAATATGTTGAGTTTACTGTTAGTATGGTTGTAATGTATTTCTTGGCATGTTTTGCTCGAAAGAAGTTTTTATGGGATCATCTGAATTCCCTTTGTGTATACTATATACTGTGTGTACTGTATACACACAGTATATATATATAGTATACACAAAGGAAAGGAGGAGGGGAGGTCAGGTAGCAACGTCTAGGAAAACGTGGTTTGAGTCGTACGAGGGTCGGTTTGGGCAATCAATTCTGAAATTCATCTTGTTTTAGATGTTTTTTGCAGCAGTGAAAGACGTTTTTTGCAGCAATTTTTGCAGCACTGTAAATAATGAACAATATCCAATTGCTTGGGCATACTGGCAAAATAAGAAAATCTACAGTTACTTTTTGAAAAATGTAAGTATGTAATTATTACGTCTATGTTACCTAACTTAACTACATGGCTTCGCCAAAGTTTTGGAATGGAAAATATGAATCAAACAATTAGGCGTCATGTCTTTTTTTAGACAATTAAGTAAATAAATGAAAACAAATCGCTTTCTATACACCACTTTTTTATCAAAATTGTCAACATGTTTCGAAACCAAAGATTCCTTCGTTTTGATAAAATTAAAATTTTGATAATTTTGATTAATTGATGTTGTGTACATGTACAAGATGATTTGTTTTCATTTAATTAAAAATGACACTAGAAAGTGAAACTGCGATTATTAAAGAAGTAATTAAATAAGTATTTCTGTAAGTATTTTTTGACCAGTCAGTGGTTGAGTGGGCATAGTGCTTGGGTCCCACCCGAGCGTCGCGAGTTCGATTCCTCAGCTGGCTAAGTCCTCCATCACAACACAAGCAACATTTTCGGCTTTCTGTGGTGGTAGTAGGAGATTTTCAAACATTGTTGGGTTATTCGTTACCCGGAAAAAAAAATTTCAAAAATTTCAAATCTTCATTACTCAGAGAAGAAATACCGATGAAAGCTGAAAATCTTGAATTTGCTAAAATTTTTATAGAAACGGCTAAAGAAGTTTCATAATGCCAGAGCTCACCGTTTAGTGGTTTTGGTGATTCAGATAATCTAATCTTCCAAATCTTACGCTGGAATGCGTCAGTAATATTGTTTGAAATCATGATAAAAGGTATTTTTTAAACCCAAATTTATTGTTCAATTATAAATAACATAAATTCGTATTCTAAAATTCTGCTGCAAAACAATGTTGCAGTTCTTATAATATTTGACGCTACGATTGTTGGTCGTGGAAATTTAAAAACGATGTTACAAAAAAAATTACATGTCGTAATTTTTAAAGGGGATGAGTTTGTATCTAAAATGAAATTCTGACAAATTAATAAAAAATAAATAAAAAGTATCATTACTGTCATACGATGTATGCAATAAGGTTATAAATTGTTCATTGATTATGTACTTTAATAAATAATGTCTGTATGTAACATACTATCCACATATATGTAATTCCAGATGAGCGCGGGGTAATTTATATTATAGTCGTGGTATTCTATGAAGTTGGTGTTATACGTTGCATAATGATCTTCCTTCTCCTGAAACAACTCTGACGATCCTGTTGCTCACAAAAGCCAGGCCACAAAATGACCCTGGCGATAGTGGTGGTAGCAGAAAATAGTGGCGGCATACTTCGTCATATTACTTTTATACTTCCACGTGAATCTCTCGAATCTTCTAACAAGCAACACCTGACGTACAGGCAATCTTGTACGCACCGAAAAGTTTTTCAGTAAATTGTCTCACGACGTAACGCACTAGATGGAAAAACACATTTTTTGTGACGTTAATATTTTTGGTATTTTTTTCATGTTTTTATTTTTTGTTCGGTGGTGGTTTTTAGTTTACAATTTACTAAACGAACGTGTAAGACAAATTTGATAAAAATGTATTAATAACTATTTTCTATTACATTATAACAATTAAATGTTTACATTTATTGTATTTTTGAATATCGCAATTAGTACATATATTGTAATATTCATTAGCTTGTCAATTATAGTGATAAATGTTATAAAATGCTCACAGTTTATAAGGAGAAACTTCTGAACATTCTTTGACATCATTTTCTTGTTTTTCTCTTCTCCCCTATCTTCGCAGGAGAAAAAATAGATTTATGTGTTTTCGACAATCCTCATATTCGCGAATATCCCAGTCATTTATGACTTTACAGGTAGTCAGAGAAAATAAATCAAAGTTTTTGCAAGTTGGGTTTTTAGGGTGGTATAAATGTGGAGGAAATGAAGACTTACCGGATTATTTCATGATGTATCTTGCTTTCCCATTCCTTCCCTAGTATCCTGGTATCCTGGGACCGCCGAGGCTGAAGCCTGACAAGTGTATCTACAGAACCACCTCACGTTATAAAGCAACAATTATTTAGTATGTGGAGCATGCAGGTTATTGCTTTTATTATAGTTTATTTGAAAACGTGAATAATGTCTCCATCGTCCGCATACAACGCCGATTTGATTACTCCCGCTTCGAAATCGTTAGTTCTGACATTCGTAAAATTGAAGTTTTTGAACGATGTTTACAAGCAATGTTCACTCTGTACACTCGGAGAGGGCGCTAGGCGAACCGCCCGGGAGACATTTTGAGGTTCGGGGATAGATCAAATTATTTTAAGCGGCCACAGTGTCGCTTCGCGCGCTGCCATCATGATTTAGATCGATCCACGCCCGGGGAGATCGATTCCAACATGTTCTGACACTGTGACACGGTGACACTGACTGGGGGTGGTCGGTTAGGGGAGACTGACGCTCCTTTGTCGGCGACTGGGAGTACACTGGTCACTGGCAGTACTGGCACTGGCCGCGTGCGAGCGGAGAGCGGAGAACGGCGAGCGGAGAGCGGAGCGGAGCGCTTCAATGGCGGCCTGTGGCGGCGGCGGGTGCGCGCGCACCTGACCCCGTGCCTCCTTACGTCAGCGCTCGATACGGGGGGTGGCCATGAAAACTTTATATGGGTTGCCTCTAGCCTCTAGCCTGTAGCCTGTCAACCTTTAGCGGGCGAGATGGCAGCAGCGGCGCCGAGTACTCGGTGCCCCGCGCTCCATGCTCCGTGTTCCCTGCACACCGCACAGGGCACAGCCCGAGGCGCTACGCCCCGAGACCCCGGCCAGCTTCATTCTATTTACCTTCTTCTTCTTCTGTACTTATTTATTTGCCAAGAACCTGAATAATATATTTACCTGTTTGCTGTGCGGTTACCGAACCCTCAATCTCTCGGTCCAAGTCAGGTGCCTTGAACACTGTGCTAAGTAAGCCATAACTATATAGAATTCTTATTAAAAAAAATTTAAACCAATAAAGGAATGTGGTAAGTTACTGAATATTAAAAAAAAATCCCTTGTGTAAAAGGCATAGTTTGAATATTAATAATTGTATTACAGTACTATAAATTCTACCCCAATTTGAAGTAAAAAAAATTTTAGCAGGTAGATACATTAATATTATTTGATGTCAGTTATAAAACTAATTCGCATTTTTGCTTTGTTTTAGAAGTCGAAACAATCGAAATATTTAACTTTACTTTTTTTATCTTTTATACCAGGGTCGTTAAATGCTTTATAAATCATTTATTTTATTTTATTTTATAGTCATTGTTTATTTATTGCAACTCTTATACTTGTCATTAAATAAAATGAACACTTACCCGGTTACCCATATGTTTGTTTTTATTGTGAAATTATCCGGACGGAAGGGAAAGCTCTTACCGCTCCTCGGAGCACGTGAAAGTTAATTATCTGAAACAGATCTGTTCATTGACTAAAGCGTCTGGTTTCAGGATGTATGGAATGTGGTTGGTAGTATGAAATGATTGTTTCTTTTTTGAATCCGTTGCGTAAGGCTGGTTAGACAGCCTACATCTTTCTTCTGATAGGAATCAATTATAATTATTATTATACAGGTTGTCCGGGGGTAAAGTGCATTAACTTCGGGAGGTGAATCTACACGATAGTACAAGTAAAAAAGATAAATAACATTTTTCGAAATTCCAACTTTTAGGGGTAGTTTTGAGGTAAAAAGATACAATTAGTCCGGCGTGTGCGGCCAGATTTATTATTTTCCGCTGTTACGATACGGGCCAATCACAATCGAGTCGGGCGCCCGGCAGGCTCTCAGCAAGTAAGATCGTACCGGTATTTGGAAAGAGTCTTGGTGATGACTAATGCAAAAATTTTCAGGCACGTAGAAGCCACCACTATATAAGGGACCACTTCTCAGATTCGAGACTTTTGTCAAAACAACTTGAGTCATCCTTTTTTTAGTTGCCCGGTTACATTACAGTTACATTAGTTACACAGGAGGCCCTGAGGAAAGTAATTCCCCCCCAGGGCCTTTGACATCTTTGGGGATGCTGTGTGGAGGGTCTTTTTCGAAAAGGAGGGAGAGGAAGTTCTAGGAAGGTAAAGGGTATTAGGGGTGGGTATGAATCTGGGGGTCTGTGTGTCCAGGAGTGACGGGCGTATGAATTCATCCCTCTTATTGCGGTGCGAGACGATGTTCCGAGAGAGACTCCCTCAACCAGTCTCTTTCTATCCGGCCCGCCACGCAGCAGGAGGGCAGACACATTGGCTGCCAAGACCTCCAAGAACGCCAACTCCACCCGGTCCACTGGGCTCGGAGGCGTATTTCAAAATCCTAACCACTTCAGTCTCGGTGAAGACTATAATGTTAGGTTTCGTTTGTGCAAAATCATTTACAAAGTCATCATTTCAGCCATGGTGTCGACTACAATAGATCAGCTTTTGGATAAAGTACCTTCCAGTCTTATGAATAATAATATAAGTCTGGCAAAGAAATGATTTAGGCTTTGTACATGATTTTGCACGAACAAAAGCAACTCTATTACAGTCGTCACCATGACTGAAATGGTATAGGATTTATAAATGATTTTGCACAAACAAAAGCAAATCTAAAAAAGTAGTACTTGTTGTAATCGTTACGAAAATCGTATAGGATTTGTGAATGATTTTGACAACATCTCATCTAGTACAGTCATTACCATGACTGAAATGGTATAGGATTTGTGAATGATTTCGACAAAACCTCATCTGGTACAGTCGTCACCGTGACTGAAATGGTATAGGATTTGTGAATGATTTTGACAAAAAGTACTCTGTACTAGACATGGGCAGATTTATTCCCAGACGTGAATCGATTCAGTCTGATTCTCCTGGCCTTTTGAATTAATTCCTTCTATTCATTCCTTTAATTCAATTAATTCCAAAAAAAAAATAAAAAAATAAATAAAAAAAAATTTAAAAAAAAAAATAAAAAAAAAAATAAAAAATAAAAAAATAAAAAAAAAAAAATAAAAAAATAAAAAATAAAAAAAATAAAAAATAAATAAAAAAATAAAAAATAAAAATAAAAAATAAATAAAAATAAAAATAGCAAAAAGAAAAGGGTTTAAGGGGTGGGTAGGAATCTGGGGTTCAGTGTGTCCTGGTTGTCCACCTCCAAGACCTAGACAAACCTCACCCCATGAACCCGGGCACCCCTGCTAAATCATCAAACGTGGCGAACCACTTGGGGTGACCTATGGCAGAGGTGTTGGTTATCCAATAAAGGTTCCCGGTGCGGCGGTACCCATTCCCGCCTCCCAAATTGCCTCTTTTTAATGTCGTTATTTTTCGTATCATCGAGTTTCAAAACACAACGGTGCTAAAGAAGTTTTCACTACACAAAGCACTCTTCTTAGGGTGAATTTGCCTATTTCAGATACGTTGGCTAAAGAAGGAGGTAGCGCAACACGGTATAACACCCCAAAAACAAATAAAGAAAATTGCCTATTTTACTTTTTAAAAAATTATTACGAATTATGTCGTTCTGAAAAATGGTACTGTGGGGTTAATGTAATATTAAAATATTACATTTGTTAAAACAAAAAAAAAATTGACAAGAAAAATGTATTTACATAAAATAAAATCTTAAAATTAAACAGTGTTTTGTTTCACCCCTAAAGTTTTACCAATTTTATTTTATTTATTAAATTGAAATTATTCCATTTCACGTGATCTAATATAAACAAACATTTTACCATGACAGCTGACCACAGCCGATTGCCGAAGTTCGTCTCGAAGTAGGTAGGTATTTGAATTCCAATAGCTTTGATGCGTACCAAAAATAAATTGACGGCTTGGCCAACGGAGAGGAATGGGTGAACCGCCCGGGCAGATTCGCGGCGTACATCGAGGAATGAATTAGTAACTTTTAACTAGTGTCTTGCCTCTTGCCTCGCAAAGACTTGAAAACTCGCAAGCTGCGGACCGCTAGGTCTAAGGAACTGCGTGTCGGTTCTCTTGGGACTGAGATTGGCGAGATCATAGAGACGCTGACGTCACAACTGAATGATTAATTCCCAAGTGAAAAAGTCTCCGCGCCCCGTACAGACTATTACCTAGCGACAGACTATTAACTAGATACGCGACGAGTACAGGACGGGGACGGCGCGGCGGACTATGACAGGATCATGTACTGAATCAAGTAGAACCAATGTCTTAATTCTTGCGTTGTGAAAGAGACTCGACCGATTCGCGATCGTATTTCGCTTGGGCTGGTACCTGCGCGCGGGATCGGGATACTTTACGTGTTTTGCATTATTATTTTATGGGCGCGCCGCCCATAGAGCCCGTGCAAAACAGTAAATAATATTTACGAATCATTATAATATTTAAATCGTTTACGGTACACATCAATCGATGAAATAATTTAACAGTAAAATAAATGAAAAATAAAAACTAACGGTGCCGTTAAAAATCGTAGGATGCAAGGCCAAAGATGAGGAATGAAGACTCAATTTCTTCTGAAATTGAGAATCAGATCGAGTGTGTCACAAGATTGAATTTATTCATTTAATTCAGTCATTCAATTTTGCCCACGTCTACTCTGTACAGTCGTCACCGTGACTGAAATGATATAGGATTTTTATCGAGACCCGGATGGAAATTATTTCTCTAGGGGCCTATGTCATCTTTGCCGATGCTGTGTGGAGCATCTTGTCGAGGAATTAGTAAACGCTTTTGAAGACTCAGACGAGACCCAGGTTTTTCTTTCTCGCGTAAGAAGTAGATACTAACACAAATTATGTCTTTTTACATCGATAACGTAAATATGTAAAAAAAATACATGTAGTTTATTAAGATAGAAAAAGTGAAGCAATCTAGTTTCAAGTGCTGGGGGTCATAAAAGTCATTGTAGTCGAATAATACTAACTTATTCTTATGGTTATTAATAAATGCCCTTTTCAGTAGGTATACAACACGTAATATTTGAATATTATTTACTGCGATAAACGGTGACGTTAAACGAATTCGTAGTCATTTTGTTTGCACGCGACTTTAAATGGAAAGCTAACATGCATTACCATTGCAAACGTGTGATAGGCAGGCCCGAACTTAGAGGCCAGGGCACTCTAGGCATTTACCCTAGAGTCGGAGCCCCCCTAGGGGAGCAAAGGGAGTGGAAAATTAGCTATATATTTTTTTTTTTATTTAAAAAGAAAGACAAACATTCCCGGGTTACGAATAACCCAACAATGTTTGAAAATCTCCTACTACCACCACAGGAAGCCGAAAATGTTGCTTGTGTTGTGATGGAGGACTTAGCCAGCCGAGGAATTGAACACGCGACGCCCGGATGGGATCCAAGCGCTATGCCCACTCAACCACCGACCAGTCACAAAGTATGTCTCGCAAAGAGGCGGAAAAGCGCCCAAACAGTTTCAATTTGGGAGGCGGGTATGGGTACCGCCGCCTCGGGAATCATTTATTGAAATACCAACACTCCTGTCAGGTATTACGTCGCTCCAAGTAGCTTGCTACGCTTGGTGACTTGACAGGGAACCCTCATTTTTTTTCCTTTCCATAACTTCTTCTCCTTCCTTACCTAAAAAGACACTCCACACAGCATTCCCAAAGATGACATAGGCCCTGAGGGGAATTATTTTCTTCAGACATATGTTCTATTTAAAGAAATAATAATTAACAAGGGCAAACGCGGGTGTAGGTTTTTCCGGTCCAGGCAATCCTTTGTTATCTCATCATCATCACAAGCAAGATTTTCCGATAACATTAAAATGTGAAATATTTTTTTCCGACTCCTGTGTCCTCAATGTGTATCAAAGTTTGCACCTAGCCGGGGTCCCCTCCAAAGTGGGAACCCTAGGATTTTTTTTTAAATATTTCTTCCCAAATTCTTTTTCTTTCAGTACTGTTTTGGCAACTAGCCGAGGCTCCCTCCGAATTTGGGACCCTAGGAAATGTATAGAAATATTTGTCAAAAAAAAATCCTGGCCGCGGGCCACCCCGACTTTGGGGCCATAGGCCCGGGCCTCTCGAATCCCTAGCGTAAGTCCGTCCCTGATGACAGGGCAACGCAAGGTCTGCTTGAAGTACCAACGTAGACCAATAAAGAACTAACGTAGAAATAATAAGAGTTGTGCCAATCATAGAAACACAAGTCCTGTAAAGTTTTTCCGCCTCCTTTTTATGTAATGGGTTATTCATAGCACCTTAACACCCTACACTGGGAGATGGCGTTTTTATCCATTCTGCCTTTGAAAAAATACGAAATTCCAGTGAAAAATATTAAGGCTTAAAAAATATTATATATTGTGGGAGCAAAATTATATTACATACTCAAAAACACTTCACTTCCGTAGACCATGATCACGACACCAGACATGCAAAGAGGAACCCAGTAGTTCCTCCCACCACTTCTTTATCTTTAGTTAAAAGACAATTCTCATACTTAGTCCCTAAATTGCTTAATCTTAAACCCGATGCATGGAAATAAAAAAGTGCTAGCATTCTGCGTAATCTGTGTAAATTATTGGCTTCTGGTTTTGGGGAGAGCTGAATGCGAAAATATGCTAAATAACAGACATAATATATATTTTTTTAGTTGACCTTTCCAATATATTGGCATTATATTTGTATTACAAGTTTATACCAATGTAATTTTAAAAAATACTTTAATTTTTCTTTGCATTTAGCGTTTCCCTACTTCCTTTTTCTGTTCTTTATCTAGTTTTTCATTCTCTAAATCATAAATTCATCAAAATCAAAACTAAAAATTCATGGAATGGTTGAAAAGCATACCTACATATTCATAATTTTTTGGTTTCTCTTCTCTACATTTATATTGTTTATATTATTTTAATATATAATTTTTACATAAATGAAACAATGTTATTTTGTTTGAACCACTTGTATATTTGTTTATGTGTTTAAAGCCGACCGGTTTCGGAACGACCGTTCCTTCTTCAGGGCAAACGATACTGATTTGACAATTACAAAATATGTGTGGGAATATGGAATATAATGGGTGGGAACAATGTATTAACAAAAAACATAATATTACATATTACAATGATCTTTGGCTGTTCAACTAGGAAATTTATCCATTTTAGGACAGTCAGAATGGGCATATTTATTACTTGAAGTATGTTGAAGTTGTCTATTATATAAAAAAAAATATGTATACATATATTTTTTTTTTAAATTGTCAAATTGGTGTTCGCAAATTATATAATATGCCAAAAACATTCCAGTGGATAAATACCTATGTATATTTTTATTTAAATATAAAATTATTTAAATTTTAACTATACTTGGATGATTGTTGATGTATTGTAAAATTTTGGTGGAAATACCCACAAAAACGTTATCCCTTAGTGCCAGTGGGTTAAAATTGCTTACTCTCATTTACCTTTACATTACTTATGTCTTATGTTTATATATTAATAAGTTTTAAAAGTTCGTAAAAAATTACTTTTATCTAAAAATAGTGGAAAGAAATAAAAAATAATAATAATATAGTTAATATCTGCCAAATTCAAAAAATTTGGGCACTTCGCTAAGCTTCTTTTGACTTTTCAACAAGGTGGTTATTTCTGCCGATGAGCCATTTTGTCGATTCACATTGAAATTAGAGACATCTGTTAAGAGTTCGGTGAAACATGATAGTAAGAAGATGACAAAGTGAGATTGGCACTTACTACTAGTAGTTAGTATGTTAGTGTTGCGGGTGATCGTAGGCTTATTAATAAATTAATGATGAACAGAAATTTCAGTAATATTCACCAACAAAGCTAGAAAATAGTATCTTACGTTGGCACTAGATGTCAGCACAAGTACGGTAAGATGGAGAGAAAAAATGTTTTGTTTGTGTAGTTTTTAATATCAATTTAAAGGATTGTTGAGAAGAGTTTGTAATAATTTCAATTCAATTATGGGGACTCCAGATACTAATATCTACAGCCCGTATGTCGGACGAATATCTACAGCTCATATGTTGAACTAATATCTACGAACTTCAGAGTGTTAACTAATATCTACAGAGCGTAGGTTGAACTAATATCTACAGAGCGTAGGTTGGATTAATCAGCTAAATGTGTCCAATAGTCCGATATTAGGGATTTTTACACACATATTTACATAAATTAAGTTTTTTAAACTGCATACGCAATATTACGTTATTCCAATATGCTATACATAATTGCAAATCCAACCTCTGCCAGTGCTGTAGATATTCGTCAACACTTTGGTTCTCATAGATATTCGTCAACAGTTTGAGCTGTAGATATTCGTCAACACCTTCCTTCTCATAGATATTAGTTCGATTTTTTCAGTTTTTGAATTCCTGTAGATATTAGTAGACGCCTCCATTATGGGTACCGCCACCCCTGAAACCATTTATTGGATAACTAACACCCCTGCCATATGGCACCCCAAGTGGTTTGCTACGTTTGGTGACGCAGCATCGCAGTGATCGCCCGGGTTCATGGGGTGAGGTTTGTTTAGGTCATGGTGGTGAATTTATTTTGTTCAACTGCTGCGTGGCGGGCCAGACCGGGAGACAGGTTGAGGAAGACTTTTTGATATATCCAGCAGGACTCTCTGGTAACATAGCCTTGCAACGCAGTAGGAGGGTAGGACTAATACGCCTGTTACTTCTGGACACAATTACCTCCAGATTCCTACCCACCGCTCAAATGAAGTTTTCTAGGACGTAAGCGCCTCCCATACGCACACTTCGGAGCGACCGAGTCCCGCGCGACTTCAGGCCGCCGCGCAGAAAGTCTCACAGTGAAATGTGCCGTAAACCTATCGGTCTTTACTTTTCTGCGCGGCGGCCTGAGTGGCGCGGAACTCGGTCGCTCCGAAGTGTACGTGTGGGAGGTTCTATAATGCCGGCATAAAACGGCATTAGAAGTTCTTCCTTGTACAAATGCTACTTTTAGGAGATTTTTTGTTCGTTTTCAATAACGACCATAGTTTTTGGTGAGAGACCAAAATTTCAGGCGGTTCAGTGCCATAGCGCCTGAGAAAACGACTATTGAAGTTCAACCCCAAACCTTACATTACATGAGGCACAAAAGCATGATGATTTTTCCATAAATGCATAAAGATATACTATAGAGGCGCTACCCCGTACATAATTCTCAGAGACTCGTGTTCAAATCATGCAAGAACAGGCCTTCGGGAAATTAAGTTCGACAAATTCTAGGTTCAAGGTGTCTAGCAGAGGTTCACAGACTTCGCTATGCCAAAATGATTACAAACTGCCATCTAGCGGTAAAATTGTCAAAAAACCTCAAAATGCTGATAAATTGCCACTTAACGCCAAAATCATCCAAAATGGTTATAAACCGCCTTCAAGAGCTAAAATCGTCAAAAAAAACTTAAAATGCTGATAAATTGCCATTTAGCGCCAAAAACGTCTAAAATTGTTATAAACTGCCATCTAGCGGTAAAATCGTCAAAAAACCTCAAAATGCTGATAAATTGCCATTTAGCGCCAAAATCATCCAAAATGGTAAAAAAAACTGCCATCTAGCGCTAAAACCGTCAAAAAACAAAAAATTGCCATTTAGCACCAAAAACGTCCAAAATGGTTATAAACTGCCATATAGCGGTAAAATCGTCAAAAAACCTCAAAATGCTGATAAATTGCCACTTTGCGCCAAAATCATCCAAAATGGTTATAAACTGCAATCTAGCGTTAGAATCGTCAAAAAACCTCAAAATGCTGATAAATTGCCATTTAGCGCCAAAATCATCCAAAATGGTAAAAAAAACTACCATCTAGCGCTAAAAAAGTCAAAAAACAAAAATTGCCATTTAGCACCAAAAACGTCCAAAATGGTTATAAACTGCCATATAGCGGTAAAATCGTCAAAAAACCTCAAAATGCTGATAAATTGCCACTTTGCGCCAAAATCATCCAAAATGGTTATAAACTGCAATCTAGCGGTAGAATCGTCAAAAAACCTCAAAATGCTGATAAATTGCCATTTAGCGCCAAAATGATTATAAACTGCAATCTAAAACTAAAATCGTCAAAAAACCAAAAATGCTTAAAAATTGCCATTTAGTGCGAAAAATGGTTATAAACTTCCACCTATCGGTAAAATCGTCAAAAAAACCTCAAAATGCTGAAAAATTGCCATTTAGCGCCAAAATCATCCAAAATGGTTATAAACAGCCATCTAGCTGTAAAATCGTCAAAAAACCTCAAAATTCTGATAAATTGCCATTTAGCTCCAAATACGTCCAAAATGGTTATAAACTGCAATCTAGCGGTAGAATCGTCAAAAAACCTCGAAATGCTGATTAATTGCCATTTAGCGCCAAAACCATCCAAAATGGTTATAAACTGCCACCTAGCGCTAAAATCCAATAAAAATGAGCCAATATAATAATTGTCACTCTGAAATTCACTGGAAAGCAGGAAAACGGGTTCTGCGATATTTAAAGGGAACTTTGGATCACCACATAGTATATGAAAAATACAAATTGTCAAGTACAGGATATGTGGATGCAGATTGGGCGTTAAACCAACTGTTTATGTGTTTAAAATAGGTAGCTCTTCTGTACCGTGGGAAAGCCGCAAGCAGAGAACGGTCGCACTTTCAACTACTGAAAGTGAATACATGGCTTTATGTGAAGGAGCAAAGGAAGCTACATTTATTAGTTATTTCTTACGTGAATGTCTAGGTAAATTGTTGCCAGTGACTGTTTAACGATAGTCAGTCAGCACAAAAATTATTAAACGGTCAGATTAATCACAGTCGAAGCAAGCATGTAGATATTAGGCATCATTATGTAAGACAAATTGTAAAGGAAAAAATTATCGATTTAGAAAATTTGCCTACTGAACATATGCCTGCAGATGTTTTAAACAAACCTTTATGTAAAGATAAACATGTAAATTGTGTTTCTAATCTTGGTTTACAGTCTGTGCAATTTAATGGAAGGTGTTAGAATAATTCGTATAAACCAAACAGTTTGTGATGTCCTTCATATCAGACGATTGCCGGTAGATGGCGCCACCATTCAAGCTACCTGTCACTTCTTGTTCGGCTAATACTTTGTCAATATCATGTACGCAATTCATTACAATAAAACTAAGTTATAATATTCAATCCTGGTTTATTTTGCTCTCTACCATCCATCCATCCATCCATCGCCAAAAACGTCCATAATGGTTATAAACTGCCATCTAGCGGTAAAATCGTCCGAAAACCTCAAAATGCTGATATATTGCCATTTAGCGCCAAAATCATCCAAAATGGTTATAAACCGCCATCTAGCGATAGAATTTCTCTTATCTAAGGGTAGAATCGTCTAAAAACCTCAAAATGCTGATAAATTGCATTTAGCGCCAAAATCATCCAAAATGGATATAAACTGCCATCTAGCGCTAAAATCGTCAAAAAAATCAAAAAATGCTATAAAATTGCCATTTTGTGCCCAAAACGTCGAAAATGATTATAAACTGCCATCTAGTGGTAAAATCGTCAAAAAACCTCAAATTGCTGATAAATTACCATTTAGTAAATATGTAAATAAATAAATTAATGAATTAATAAATAAGTGAAAAATAATAAATAAATAATATAAACCGATTCGTAAGAATCTAAATTACTTAAAATAGCATTAATTTTCGTACGGATGGATGGATGGATGGAAAGATAAGATAATTCAAGCAATACCGGACTATCAACTAAATTATATAGAATTTTATACAGAAATACCAAATCAGTGAAAATTCTTCTGTCTGACAATTTGAGCATATTCATATCATTTGAAATAGCGTTGTAGTTTAACATAATTGCTGGAATACCCATTTTAAAATTTAGAACACCTAAGAATTTGTATTGTATTCTTTCAACAGCTTGTACATGTATATTCCAGACTGGAGAATTGTACTCAAGTTGACTTCTTATATATGCAACATATAAAAGTTTAACACACTTTATATTCCTTGTTAGAGATTTCTGTTATGTGGTTAACAAATGAATGATTGGATTGAAAAGTGATGCCTAAGTCTTTAATTTGTGTTAATGTCTCGAGAGTATTGTTATCAATGTTGTAATTAAAGATCTAAAATATGAATCTGAAATCGTGATTAAGTATTAGTATGAATCTAAAATAGTAATTAAGCATTAATCTTCGTACGGATGAATGAATGGATGGATGAATGGATCGATGGATGGGTGAAGGAATGGATGGATAAATGAATGGATGGATGAATGGATCAATGGATGGGTGAAGGAATGGATGGATGGATGAATGTATGGATGAATGGATGGATGGATGGATGGATGGATGGATGGATGGATGGATGGATGGATGGATGGATGGATGGATGGATGGATGGATGGATGGATGGATGGATGGATGGATGGATGGATGGATGGATGGATGGATGGATGGATGGATGGATGGATGGATGGATGGATGGATGGATGGATGGATGG
This sequence comes from Limnephilus marmoratus, assembly GCA_917880885.1. NCBI lineage: Eukaryota > Metazoa > Arthropoda > Insecta > Trichoptera > Limnephilidae > Limnephilus > Limnephilus marmoratus. Next base: position 25,361,668 of record OU862909.1, read on the forward strand.
ATGGATGGATGGATGGATGGATGGATGGATGGATGGATGGATGGATGGATGGATGGATGGATGGATGGATGGATGGATGGATGGATGGATGGATGGATGGATGGATGGATGGATGGATGGATGGATGGATGGATGGATGGATGGATGGATGGATGGATGGATGGATGGATGGATGGATGGATGGATGGATGGATGGATGGATGGATGGATGGATGGATGGATGGATGGATGGATGGATGGATGGATGGATGGATGGATGGATGGATGGATGGATGGATGGATGGATGGATGGATGGATGGATGGATGGATGGATGAATGGATGGATGGATGGATGGATGGATGGATGGATGGATGGATGGATAGTTGGATGGATGGGTGGATGTGTGGATGGATGGATGGATGGATGGATGGATGGATGGATGGATGGATGGATGGATGGATGGATGGATGGATGGATGGATGGATGGATGGATGGATGGATGGATGGATGGATGGATGGATGGATGGATGGATGGATGGATGGATGGATGGATGGATGGATGGATGGATGGATGGATGGATGGATGGATGGATGGATGGATGGATGGATGGATGGATGGATGGATGGATGGATGGATGGATGGATGGATGGATGGATGGATGGATGGATGGATTGATGGTAGGATGGATGGATGGATTGTTGACCAACCACAATTGTTGTTACAAAGCGCCCGTAAAACGATGAATTTAAAATTAAAATACATTTGGAAGATTTTTTTATTGATTCGTGTACAGACTCTAAGAATCAAAAATTTCAGTCAGTTCGGTGGCATAGCGCCGAAGTTATGACCGACCCCAAGTGTTAATACTGGAGAATAGTGTAGAATATAAATTTTATGTATTATATTCAAGAAAACAACAGGACAGACATTACGTATTATATTTTTAAGAAGACAACCACATGACCACTTGCTTTGTTTAAACAATCTAAATCTATGTAGTTCTAATTTTGAAAAAAGCTTAACTACCTATTCACAACTAGCTCTGCTTAGCCACTTCCCCAAGTAGGTGCCAAACTTTATTACAATATTTTTGCCTCTACAATAACATGATTTTTTTAACTGATAACAATTGCGGATTTTATGATAGATTCGTGTACAGACCATGAGTTTTAGTAAGAATATAAAATTTCAAATTACAACACTGTCGCCAAGTGTTAAAACGACCGAACCCAATTGCGAAAACGATCGATCCCAGGTGTTAAAACAATGTTATTTTTTAAATACTACTTGTGTTAGATTTTCCGATAGATTCGTATACAGACCATGACTCTAAGTAAGAATCCAAAATTTCAGTCGTTTCGGTGCTATGGCCGAAGTTATGACCGACCCTAAGCGTTAAAACGATCTTCTTCTTCCTTGCGCTGTCCCAACTCATTGCCTAGATAGGCTGTTGGGGTCGGCTCTTCTCGTTCTCAGGTTGTAATTTCTCCTGTTCTGGTTATCGCCTTCATCCAGGCCGTTTTTCTGAAGAATTTTGGCGCATTGCGTCATCCAGGAGTTTTTTAACCCAAGGGTTAAAACGATAATTTTTAAAAATGATTATTTTAGCGGGTTTTTTGATAGATTCTTGCAAAAAGAACCAAAATTTCAGTACGGACTCCAAGTGTTAAAACGACTGAACCCAAGTGCGAAAACGACCGACCCCAAGTGCAAAAACATTTTTTTTAAATTAAAATGTTGGTAGATTTTCCGAAAGATTCGTATACAGACCATGATTCTAAGTAAGAATCCAAAATTTCAGTCGTTTCGGTGCTAAACCCCAAGTGCTAAAACGACCGACCACAAGTGTTAAAACCTTTTTTTTTTAATTCTTCTTGTGGCAGATTTTATGGTAGATTCGTATAAAAAATATGGTTCTTAGTAAGAATCCTGAATTTCAGTCGGTTCGGTGCCATAGGGCCGAAGTTATGACCGACCACAAGTGCTAAAATGACCGAGCCAAAGTGTTAAAACCGTGATTTTTTTTTAAATTCTTCTTTTGGCAGATTTTATGATAGGGTCGTATGAAAACCATGGTTCTTAGTAAGAATACAAAATTTCAGTCGGTTCGGTGCCATAGGGCCGAAGTCAAAACCGACCCCAAGTGCTAAAACGACCGACCCCAAGTGTTAAAATCTTGACATTATTTTTTAATTCTTCTTTTGGCGGATTTTATGATAGATTCGTATAAAAAACTATAGTTCTCAGTAAGAATCCATACTTTCAGTCGGTTCGGTGCCAAAGTGCCGAAGTTATGACCGACCCCGAGTGCTAAAAACGACCGACCCCAAGTGTTGAAACCTTGATTTTTTTTTTTTAACTTTCTTTTGGCGGATTTTATGATAGGGTCATATAAAAACTATGGTTCTTAGTAAAAACACAAATATTCAGTTGGTTCGGCGCCATTGGGCCATAGTTTTGACCAACCCTAAGTGTGAAAACGATGATTTTTTTTAAAATGATTCTTTTGGCCGATTTTATGACAAATTCGTGAAAAGACCATGATTCTTAGTAAGAATTCATAATTTCAGTCGGTACGGTGCTATGAGGCCGAAGTTATGGTCGACCCCAAGCGCCCTTGAGGTGATTTTCCACGAAAACGGCGCTTTATAAATTAGCCAATTATTATTATTATTAAAAAGATATTTTTTTAAATGATTTGGTGGATTTTATGATAGATTCGTATAAAAAACTATGGTTCTTAGTAAGAATCCTGAATTTCAGTCGGTACGGTGCCAAAGGGCCGAGGTTATGACCGACCCCAAGTGCTAAAATGACCGAGCGAAAGTGTTAAAACCGTGATTTTTTTTTAAATTCTTCTTTTGGTGGATTTTATGGTAGGGTCGTATAAAAACTATGAATCTTAGTAAAAACACAAAATTCAGTCGGTTCGGTGCCATAAATCCGAAGTAATGACCGAACCCAAGTGCTAAAACGACCGACCCCAGGTGTTAAAACCTTGATTTTTTTTTTAAATTCTTCTTTTGATGGATTATATGATAGATTCGTATAAAAAACTATGGTTCTTAGTAAGAATTCATAATTTCGGTCGCATCGGCGCCATTCGGACAAAGTTTTGACCGACTCTAAGTGTAAAAACGATGATTTATGATAGATTTGTGTATAGACCTGGATTCAAAATAAGAATCCAAAATTGCAATCGTTTCGGTGACATAGGGCCGAAGTTATGACCGACCCCAAGTGCTAAAACGACCGACCCCAAGTGTTAAAACCCTGATTTTATTTTTTAATTCTTTTTGCAGATTTTTTGATAGATTCGTACAGAAAACTATGGTTCTTAGTAAGAATAAAAAAATTTCAGTCGGGTCGGTGCCATAAGACCGAGGTTATGACCGATCGCAAGTGCTTAAACGACCTACCCCAAGTGTTTAAACCTTGATTTCTTTTTGATCCTCCTTTTGGAGGATTTTACGATAGATTCGTATAAAAACTATGGTTTTTAGTGAGAATACAAAATTTCAGTCGGTTTGGTGCCATAGGGCCGAAGTTGAACGACCCCAAGTGCTAAAACGACCAACAATAAGTGTTAAAACCTTGGATTTTTTTTAAATTCTTCCTTTGGCGGATTTTATGATAGATTCGTATAAAAACTATGGTTCTTAGTGAGAATACAAACTTTCAGTCGGTTCGGTGCCATAGGGCCCAAGTGTTTACACATTGATTTCTTTGTATTCTCGGTTTGGAGGATTTTACGAAAGATTCGTATAAAAACTATGGTTTTTAGAAAGAATCCAAAATTTCAATCGTTTCGGTGCCATAGGGCCGAAGTTATGACCAACCCCAAGTGCTAAAACGACCGACGCCAAGTGTTAAAACCGTGATTTTATTTTTTAATTCGTCTTTAAACTGTTAAACCATGATTTTTTTTTAATTCTTCTTTTGGAGGATTTTATGATAGATTCGTATAAAAAACTATGGTTCTTAGTGAGAATACAAAATTTCAGTCGGTTTGGTGCCATCGGGCCGAAGTTGACCGACCCCAAGTGCTAAAACGACTGACCCCAAGTCCTTGATTTTATTTTTTAAATTCTTCTTTTGGCGAATTTTATGATAGATTCGCATATAAAACTATGGTTCTTAGTAAGAATCCATACTTTCAGTGGGTTCGGTGCCATTGGGCCGAAGTTATGATCGACCCCAAGTGCTAAAACAACCGACCCCAAGTGTTAAAACCTTAATTTTTTTTAATTCTTCCTTTGGCGGATTTTATGATAGATTCGGAAACAAACTATGGTTCTTAGTAAGAATCCATAATATCAGTCGGTTCGTTACCATAGGGCCATAGTTTTGACTGACCCTAAGTGTAAAAAAGATGATTTTTTTTAAATGATTCTTTTGTCGGATTTTATCATAGATTCGTATACAGACTATGAGTATTAGTAAGAATCCAAAATTTCAATCGTTTCGGTGCCATAGGGCCGAAGTTATGACCAACCCCAAGTGCTAAAACGACCGACCCCAAGTGTTAAAACCTTGACTTTATTTTTCTATTCTTAATTTGGCGGATTTTATGATAGATTCGTATAAAAAACTATGGTTCTTAGTAAGAATCCATACTTTCAGTCGGTTTGGTGCCATTGGGCCGAAGTTATGACCGACCCCGTATGTTAAAAAGACGATTTTTTGAATGATTATTTTGGCGGATTTTATGATAGATTCGTGTACGGTCATGCTTCTTAGAAAGAATTAATATTTTTAATCGGTTTGGTGCCATAGGGCTGAAGTTATGACCGACCCCCAAGTGCTAAAACGACCGACCCCAAGTGTTAAAACCTTGATTTATTTTTTTAATTCTTATTTGGCGGATTTTATGATAGATTCGTATAAAAACTATGGTTCTTAGTAAGAATACAAAATTTCAGTCGGTTTGGTGCCATAGGGCCGAAGTTGACAGACCCCAAGTGCTAAAACGACCGACCCCAAGTGTTGAAACCTTGATTTAATTTTTTTAATTCTTCTTTTGGCGGATTTTATGATAGATTCGTATAAAAAACTATGGTTCTTAGTAAGAATCCATACTTTCAGTCGGTTTGGTGCCATTGGGCCGAAGTTATGACCGACCCTAAGTGCAAAAACGATGATTTTTTTAGATGATTCTTTTGGCGGATTTTATAATAGATTCGTGTACAGACCTTGAGTCTTTGTAAGAATCCAAATTTTCAGTCGTTTCGGTGCCATAGGGCCGAAGTTATGACCAAGTGCAAAAACGATTGACCCCAAGTGTTAAAACCTTGACTTTATTTTTTAATTCTTATTTGGCGGAGTTTATGATATATTCATATTAAAAACTATGGTTCTTAGTAAGAATAGAAAATTTCAGTCGGTTTGGTGCCATAGGGCCGAAGTTGACCGACCCCAAGTGCTAAAACGACCGACTGCGACCCCAAGTGTTAAAACCTTGATTTTTTTTTATAAATTCTTCTTTTGGCGGATTTTATGATAAATTCGTATAAAAAACTATGGTTCTTAGTAAGAATCCATAATTTCAGTCGGTTCGGCGCCATTGGGCCTTAGTTTTGACCGACCCTTAGTGTAAAAACGGTGATTTTTTTAAAATGATTCTTTTGGCGGATTTTATGACAGATTCGTTTACAGACCATAGGGCTGAAGTTATAACCGACCCCAAGTGCTAAACCGACCGACCCCAAGTCTTAAACGACCGACCCCAAGTGTTAAAATCCTTGATTTTATTTCTTATTTGGCAGATTTTATGATAGCTTCGTATAAAAAACTATGGTTCTTAGTAAGAAATTTAAAATTTCAGTCGGTTTGTTGCCATAGGTCCGAAGTTGACCGACCCCAAGTGCTAAAACGACTGACACCAAGTGCTAAAATGACCGACCCCAAGTGTTAAAACCTTGATTTTTTTAAATTCTTCTTTTGGCGGATTTTATGATAGATTCGTATAAAAAACTACGGTTCCTAGTAAGAATCCATAATTGCAATCGTTTCGATGATATAGGGCCGAAGTTATGACCGACCCCAAGTGCTAAAACGACCAACCCCAAGTGTTAAAACCCTGATTTTATTTTTTAATTCTTTTTGCAGATTTTTTGATAGATTCGTACAGAAAACTATGGTTCTTAGTAAGAATACAAAATTTCAGTCGGGTCGGTGCCATAAGGCCGAGGTTATGACCGATCCCAAGTGTTTAAACGTCCTACCCCAAGTGTTTAAACCTTGATTTCTTTTTGATCTTCCTTTTGGAGGATTTTACGATAGATTCGTATAAAAACTATGGTTTTTAGTGAGAATACAAAATTTTAGTCGGTTTGGTGCCATAGGGCCGAATTTGAACGACCCCAAGTGCTAAAACGACCAGCAATAAGTGTTAAAACCTAGATTTTTTTAAATTCTTCGTTTGGCGGATTTTATGATAGATTCGTATAAAAACTATGGTTCTTAGTGAGAATACAAACTTGCAGTCGGTTCGGTGCCATAGGGCCCAAGTGTTTACACATTGTTTTTGTATTCTCGGTTTGGAGGATTTTACGATAGATTCGTATAAAAACTATGGTTTTTAGAAAGAATCCAAAATTTCAATCGTTTCGGTGCCATAGGGCCGAAGTTATGACCAACCCCAAGTGCTAAAACGACCGACGCCAAGTGTTAAAACCGTGATTTTATTTTTTAATTCGTCTTTTGGCGGACTTTACGAGAGATTCGTTTAGAAAACTATGGTTCTTCCCAACTGTTAAACCTTGAATTTTTTTAATTCTTCTTTAGGAGGATTTTATGATAGATTCGTATAAAAAACTATGGTTCTTAGTCAGAATTCAAAATTTCAGTCGGTTTGTTGCCATAGGTCCGAAGTTGACCGACCCCAAGTGCTAAAACGACTGACCCCAAGTGCTAAAATGACCGACCCCAAGTGTTAAAACCTTGATTTTTTTAAATTCTTCTTTTGGCGGATTTTATGATAGATTCGTATAAAAAACTATGGTTCCTAGTAAGAATCCATAATTGCAATCGTTTCGATGATATAGGGCCGAAGTTATGACCGACCCCAAGTGCTAAAACGACCAACCCCAAGTGTTAAAACCCTGATTTTATTTTTTAATTCTTTTTGCAGATTTTTTGATAGATTCGTACAGAAAACTATGGTTCTTAGTAAGAATACAAAATTTCAGTCGGGTCAGTGCCATAAGGCCGGGGTTATGACCGATCCCAAGTGCTTAAATGACCTACCCCAAGTGTTTAAACCTTAATTTCTTTTTGATCTTTTTTGGAGGATTTTACGATAGATTGGTATAAAAACTATGGTTTTTAGTGAGAATACAAAATTTCAGTCGGTTTGGTGCCATAGGGCCGAAGTTGAACGACCCCAAGTGCTAAAACGACCAACAATAAGTGTTAAAACCTTGATTTTTTTAAATTCTTCGTTTGGCGGATTTTATGATAGATTCGTATAAAAACTATGGTTCTTAGTGAGAATACAAACTTGCAGTCGGTTCGGTGCCATAGGGCCCAAGTGTTTACACATTGTTTTTGTATTCTCGGTTTGGAGGATTTTACGATAGATTCGTATAAAAACTATGGTTTTTAGAAAGAATCCAAAATTTCAATCGTTTCGGTGCCATAGGGCCGAAGTTATGACCAACCCCAAGTGCTAAAACGACCGACGCCAAGTGTTAAAACCGTGATTTTATTTTTTAATTCGTCTTTTGGCGGATTTTACGAAAGATTCGTTTAGAAAACTATGGTTCTTCCCAACTGTTAAACCTTGAATTTTTTTAATTCTTCTTTAGGAGAATTTTATGATAGATTCGTATAAAAAACTTTGGTTCTTAGTCAGAATTCAAAATTTCAGTCGGTTTGTTGCCATAGGTCCGAAGTTGACCGACCCCAAGTGCTAAAACGACTGACCCAAAGTGCTAAAATGACCGACCCCTAGTGTTAAAACCTTGATTTTTTTTAAATTCTTCTTTTGGCGGATTTTATGATAGATTCGTATAAAAAACTATGGTTCTTAGTAAGAATCCATAATTTCAGTCGTTTCGGCACCATTGGGAAATAGTTTTGACCGACCATAAGTGTAAAAACGTATGTATGGGTAGCCAATGGAGAGGAGTAGATTTTAAAGTTCCGCTGATGGTTTGCATTGTGGCATTAAGCTGAACGTCGATCGTGGAAGTGTGGGCACTTCTAGCCCATACTGGAACATTCAGCTTTCAGCATATTCGACTGCTGAGAAAACCAGGGCAATGGATGTTGTTCTGGGCGCGTTAGCGTCGCATCCCCAGCCATAATTTTATTTATTTTATTTTATTAGGAACATTTACAGGTTAATAACATTACATGCATTAAAGAAAACAATAAATTATAATAATTAGGTTACAACCCAATAACAAATGTTCACATCATGCCCAAATAATAAATAAAAAGTCAATAATTATTAACTTTTTTGCCTAATTGTTACGAGCGATTCACGGCCCGGTTTGTAACATTTTGTAACATTATGTTTTTGTGGTATGAAGGTGAGTTTTTAATGAGGAAGGTGTTGCAATCCATTTGCAATCGTCCATCCAACTTTGTAGCTTGCCCCGCTACGCGCCAAATCTTGTCACCAAGATATGTTGGGTGGACGAAAACCATCCGTAGAGCAAATATGAGATCTCTTTTCAAGGTACATGGGCACAATACTTTAAATGCAATGGCATAAGGTATGACGGGTAACTTTAAATAAAAGAGTTATGTTTTGGAAAAACAGTATAACAATCTATATTTGAAATTTAGGACAAATAATGGTGACTAAATTACATGTCATGACTCACCCCAGGTTCAGACCTTTGTATAGCTAATAATCCTAACTAAACTCACTGACGTTCATATGGATTTCCGACGGAGAGGTTCCTCGGAGACACATGGACGGAGCCATCACAAGGCCTCCAATCCACTGGTGCTGCAGGATCTCGTAAATGCCCGCCAGGGCGTAGCCGGCCCAAGTCATGGAGGGCCCGTCACGGTTGTTGGTCCAGGTAGCCCGTATGATTGGTTTATTTATGGCCCGTACCCAAGGGAAGTTCGGTACCAGTCAACGTGGCAGAGTGAGTGGGACGCAAATATCAGGCTAGTCCCAAATAAAATCCTTATATTCGTAATTTAGCAGGCATTGATCGCGGAGCGAGAGGGGATTGGCGTGTGGCGAACGGATTAGCCAATTTAAGGCCGACAGGCTATAATATTCCATGCGCGTACATTTCAAATCGCGACTTTAACGCGGAAGCCACTTCGGCATTCACACAAGATAGATCCTTTGATCTTAAAACTTCCAGGTTGGAAAAATATTCCGTAAAACTGTCATCCCGCGATCGTTTCACAATTATTATTTTATAAACTTAAACATGGCGATGTGCCGTCCCGGTAAGGTCTCCTGCCCTGTAGAGGCCCTGCCGGAAAGTGAAGCCAACCCAAAAACGGAAATCATTCCTACCAACCTGTTGCACCCAAAGTGTGGTTGTTAAAAGAAACCATAGACAAAAATTAAAAAAAAATATGGGCCGTACTTATTTTCATAACAATACCCCGCTTGCTCCGAACGTGTTTGCCCTCAAACACAACTAAAAAGCTAAAAAAACTGCTGTACTAACTATCTACCTTGGTCTGAAGGGGGAACAAATATACATCATTATAGAGAAGGCATCACCATAATAAAAATATTCAGAAAAATAAGCAAATGATGCGAACAAATAGCTTGCAAATGATTGCGTCGCAACATCAATCGCGCCCACCATACGTAAGGCATGGTGGATGAGTTTGCGATGCACTCATCTGAAGTGCTGACAATAGAAGAATCATAACTTAGAATACTAAAACTAAAAATATAAACAAAATCAATAAGGTGTTACGTGGACGGGGTCCACAAGCACCCACAGCATCTAATACGCTGGGTGTTGTAATACTGACTCTCGTCGAGGACAACCGTAGACGTATCATCTGTAACAGGATAATATTGCTTAATTAAATTAGTTATATTTACTTAAACTAGAATACATCATAAATTAATACCAAAACAACACCTTAAAATGCAACAAAACCTTGTTTATGCCTAAAGCATCACAGTTCGAACACACTGTTTTTTTTTAATATTTTTTTTATAAATAGCCAAAATAGGCAACACTGATGATGGCGTACCATCCACACTTTCACTGACTCTACTGCTTTTTAGGAAAAAATATTCTTCCTTTGAAGAATACACCTAACTATACTCCCTAACCTCGGTCTTTTGGGGGATATTATTATAAAACCAAAAATATAGTTCAAATAACATATTAGTTTTACTTTAGTATTGTAAAAGATAATCATGATTTTGATCATTTTTTTAATGTACACAATGAAAACAACCATCGCCTTTGAATGGTGCAAAATAAGATGTCAACTACCATCGCCAATGAATGGTGCCAAATAAGATGTCAACTACCATCGCCAATAAATGGTGCCAAATAAAATGTAAGCAAACGCCTGTTAAAGGGTGCAGTTGGAAAGGTAATATGTTTGTTATAAACAATTATTGAGGTTTCACACAACCTATTTATGTATAAAACTAGATTATTATGCGCCGCTTAAGATGCTTATTAATTAACAACAGTATAATATCCCGGACAGGGAAAAATGAGAGATTCTTATGTACTATTATTTTTAAAACTATCTTTGAGGTAATAGCAGATTTGGTTAACAAACTTTTTGTGACATAATAAATTGTGGAAATTATTTTGAGTAGTACTCACATTTGCAACTGGGCATGCTGCATATATGATACATGATAAAATCAAAAAATGCTTAAAATAACATATTTTAACTTGGAACATAGAGAAATAATGGGCTGGTATTTCTGTATGTTCGGGTTATAATTTCACGAGGTTTACAACACAAAAAAAAATATTAACACAGGTCATATTATAATTTGCTTGGAATACAAGAGGGTATGTTTTTCAATATTATATCGTCGTATATTCCAAGTTTACATATGCTTAAAATCAAAAAATGCTTAAAATAACATATTTTAACTTGGAACATAGAGAAATAATGGGCTGGTATTTCTGTATGTTCGGGTTATAATTTCACGAGGTTTACAACACAAAAAAAAATATGAACATAGGTCATATTATAATTTGCTTGGAATACAAGAGGGTATGTTTTTCAATATTATATCGTCGTATATTCCAAGTTTACATATGCTTAAAATCTAACAAAAAAAATAAAAAATACCATGTTTAAGTTTTTAAATGTGAGTATGTTTCCATGTGCAAACGTCCACGAATTCAATTACAAGGGTATGTAAAAAATAAATTAATTAATCTGTGATTAATGTTTTTATACTACTCGAGTCTTGAACTGGAGTAAAACCATTAAATATAATTATCTTTAGAAGGCAATACAGTGTAAGATAATTAAGATTTGATTTAATGTTGAAATACTGGCCACCACAATTCGGTTGATCAGTCCGGATTGAAGTGTCCGAGCATAGTATATTCTAATAATTATGTCAGTCCTTGTAAGGATGGCCAGACCCCACAAGGTACTGAAGATGAAAGAACTATATAGGAATATTGTCAGATTTAACAATGTCCTTGACGTGAAAGTCACCGGTTTCCTTACCATTCAGGTCGGCGAGTGTGTATATTAGATCTGATTTTTTTTTTACTATAATATTTTTAACAAAACGTGGAGCTAACTTTTGTGCAAAGTAATTGAATGCATTTGATTGGACGAAGTTTCTACGCCAAACAACGTCTCCAACCTGGTAAGTAACGTGTTTTCTACGTAGGTTATAGTGATTCGCTCCTTTTTGGTAGGCTTTAAGGAGTGCGTTTGAGACTTGTTCGTAAACCGTGGACAATTCTTTAAGCTTTTGTGCATAAACTAAATGATGAGCGGAGTCATGCGAATCAGAATTATCATCTGCTATTGGGTTACGATGCAAATCTCCATCTATTATCTGTTCTCTACCGTGCATTAAAAAGTAGGGCGTAAAACCTGTAGCGCAGTTAACAGAATTGTTCATGGCTGATTGCACTTGAGGAAGAAATTTGGACCACGTCCGGTGATCAGATTCTACCAAAATAGATAATGCCGTGCCTAAGGTTTGATTGTACCTTTCTACAACATTGTTTTGTGGCGTATATAATGAATTATAAAAAGGAGAAGGTATATTATAATTTTTTAACAAATCCTTAAATTCTTTAGATATGAATTGTCGCCCATTATCGCAGACAATGGTACGTGGTACGCCGTGTATGAGAAAGATGTTCTCCTCTAAATTTTTGACAATGCTTTTCGCGGTGCCCTTACGCAGTGGAAAAAGCCACGTATACTTAGAGAATACGTCGACACAAGACAATATAACAGTGAAACCCGCATAACTTCTAGGTAAAGGACCTACCAAATCTAAAGATAGCATTTGCATTGGCCTTGTGACCTTTTTTGAATTTACCGAGATACCGTTAGGCGCGGCTGTACTAATTTTGTGGGCTTTACATATAGAACAACGGTTAATAAACTGCTTTACATCCTTGTACATATTTGGCCAGTAATAACGGAGTTGTATCTTTTTATATGTTTTGAAAACACCCGGATGACAAGAACGAGTCGACTCATGTGACTCAGATAATATTTTTATTCTTTGTTCCTGTGGAATTACTTTTTTCCAAGCCGTATCCTCCTGTAAAGCTAACTGTGTTTTAGAATGGCGGTACAAATCGTTTTCTTTTATCTGGAAATTTAGGAACCTTTGTGGGAATTCCTGACAACCTTTCCAAATTTTAGAGTACCACTCATCTGTAGTTAAATCCGAATCTAAACTTGAAATATTAGCGAGATCCATACGTGAAAAGACATCTGGTACGATGTGTTGAGTACCTTTACGATGGATGACATCGAAAGAAAATTGTGAGAGACGAGAACTCCAACGCGCAAGTCGACCACTAGGGTTGGACAGTGACCCTAACCATTTTAGACTTGAGTGGTCAGTGACGACTGTAAAATGTGCACCCTCTATGTAAGGTCTGAAATGTGTTACTGAGTCTAGAACTGCCAAGAGCTCTCGTTCTGTAATACCATAATTTCTCTCATGCGTGTTCAAACACCGTGAATAATAGGCAACTGGGTGCTCGGTGCCGTCTATTACTTGAATTAAAACCCCCCCAATTCCAACCGAGCTCGCGTCACAGTGTATCGAAAATGGTTTGGTGAAGTCGGGACAACTTAAGACCGGAGCTGTCGTAAGTGCTTGCTTTAAGTCCTTGAAAGCCTTCTCAGCTTCTTGTGTCCAAATAAATTTACTAATGCCGTTTTTTGAACCCGTGAGTTTCGATAGTGGTGCTGCTATACTAGAAAATCCTTTAATAAAGCGTCTAAAATATCCGCAAAGTCCAAGGAAAGCCCGTATTCCTTTTGCGTTTTTCGGAATTGGAAATTCCTTGATGCATTCTATCTTAACCGGATCAGTTCGAAGACCTTTGGAATCCACCATATATCCTAGGTATTTGAGCTCGGCTTTACAGAACTCACATTTTTTAAGGTTAATGGTGAGACCCGCGTCTCGTAACCGTTCGTATACTTTGGTTAACAATTTAAAGTATGACTCCAAATCTTCTGATACTAAAATTAGATCATCAAGATAACAAAACGCATTTTCATCGAACTCAGGCCCAAAGAGAGCGTCAGCAAGTCTTTGAAGCTCGCTTGGTGCGTTTTTCAAACCGAATGGCATCCGAGTAAATTCGAAGAGGCCCCGACCTGGAACGACAAATGCTGTTTTCTCACACGAATCTTTATCCAAGGCAATTTGCCAAAAAGCTTTACTAAGGTCTATTGAAGAGACAAATCTGGCGCCGCCAAGCTTGTCAAGTATGCGCGATATGTATGGTAACGGGTACGAATCACGAGTGGTTACATTGTTAATTTTTCTCGAATCAAGGCAGAACCTACCCGTACCATCCTTTTTCGTAACAATTAATGCTGGACTAGACCATGGTGAGCGCGAAGGACGGATTACTCCCAATTTAAGCATCTCATCTACTTCGTTGTCCAATTGTTTCTGTCTCGCAGGCGAAAGCGGGTAGTACCTCTGTTTAATCGGCGGCCCGGTAGTAATAATTTTATGTTTTACAAGATGAGTTAATCCTAAGCCTTTTTTCTCATATGAAATAGATTCAAATTTTTTTATAATTTTTAATAAACTCCTATTTTCCGTAGGAGTCAAAGAAGAGGCTGGCCGAATTGCCCTCACCTCATTAATTTGTCCTGCCTGCGGTGGGCTGTCAACCCCTGAAAACAGTTCCGGCGCGATTTGGAACTGCTTCCAAAAGTTAACTCCCAAAATATAGTCGGGGGATAACGAGGGAATGACGTAAAAAATAATATCCTGTGTTATTAAATTGTACGTCACCGGCAACGTCATCGTTCCCAACACAAGTTGTTTTGTACCGTCCGCTGTCGAAACATCGAAATCAACCTTAACTAGTTCTATGCCTAAATTAACAAAATATTTATAGGTATCTCCTCCTATACATGAAAGCGAAGCCCCACTGTCAAGCAGTGCTTTGTAGTTTTTACCCTTAATACAAATATTGGCATACGGACGATTATCTCTTTCAATCCCAGAATCCTGCGGCAGTGGGCCCACTACATCAGAAACCGGGGTAGAAAGAAATTGTCTAACCAGTCGGAGCCAACTCCGCCACTCACGTTTCCCCTGCGCAAGAGAAGGTGCGTGACTGGAGCGACTCCGTTCTAGTTTTCCGAATCCTTTTTTGTGTTATTTTTTTTTAATAGTATTTATTTTAGGCTTAGAAGTGTCGGAAGATCTCTTCCTGCAATCCGAAATTGTATGGCCAATTCTATTACAGTAATTACACACAATCCTTTTGTCCGAAGGAATTTTAGATGGATGGCTTATCTCCTTTTCCTTATTATCATTATTATTAGAAAACCCCTTTCGGTACTGTTTAGAGATATTACGATCGTTAAAATTTGAAGTATGACCAAAATTATTTTGATTACTTACGTTGTGACTCGGTTGATAATCTGCAGACCGGTTGTAATATTTGTTATGATATGAAGAAGTACCACGATTGTTTGAATTATTATTATTATTTGAATAATTATGATAATTTTGTTTATTATAGTTAGAATTTTTAAAATTATTGCTAGAATATGACTTGCCCGTGTAAGAAGGAGAAGGTGAAGGTTGGTTTGTTGGTGTTGAGTAAGACTCGAATTTTCTAGTTACCTCCGTTAATTGCTCAAAAGTGGTGATGTCGCGAGACGCAAGTAAATTAATATACATTGGGAGCAAAGCTCTCATGCACAGTTGTAGTAACTCATTTTCCGATAATTTAGAATCAAGCATGTTGTTATGTGCTTTCATTCTCAATATGAACTCGAAAGCGGTCATACCAGTAGGTTGTTTCATGTTGAAGAGTTCTGTCTTAAGTGAAATCTGTCTATGACCTCCTTCAAACTGTTTAATTAGGAGCGATGACAGATCATCCCATGTTAGATCAGGGGTATAAATGGACCTAAACCATAATAAGGCTAAACCCTCAAGGATATCTGGAAAACATTTAACCAGGTCTTTATGTTTAACGTTCCTTGTTCTACATTTTTCATTAATTTGTAGAATGAAATCCCGGACGCAGGTTGAACCATTGTATTTAATGTTCCAAGTATTAATTGAGCTAGTCGGAGCATGCGTTTCATTATAAATTACTTTAGTGTACTTAATAACCTTAGCACCTGAGTCACTGTCTTCATCCGTATCGGTGTCCGTTTCATGTTGTTCTGCGAGTTGGGCGATTTTAATACCTTTATTAAAGCGTCTGGCTTGAATACGCATCTCTTCTAGAGTATTGGCTGGTATTAAATTCCTTGAGGTTAGGTCAGTTGTCAAATCATCTTTCGATTTTCCATTAATGTTCTCTATAGGAGCCGACATTGTAGTGTAAGTAGAATTAATGAGAAGAGAGAAAGTGAAAAGGAAATAGATAGTAGCCAATTGTTGAAGAGGAAAAGAAATTTAAAAATTTAAAAAAAAAATTAAGTTGGCTATAATTTAAACTTTGTGATAACTCTTATTTATGTTCATTAATTAACATTAATATTTTTGTGGCACCCCTATTAAAAAAAAAAAAAAATTGATGTTAAAACTCAAAAACTCCGCGACATTTTTGGTTTAAAGATAAAAAATATATATATTAGTATATGAGTTATTATTATATTAATATGTCATGTATTTAATGAAACATCTGTTCCGATTTTATATAAGTATTTATCCACAACTAAATCCGATAGAAATCATATTTTGTTGAGGTTATGAAAATATAATTACAGTACTGCCTATTTGAAACAGTAAACAATACCGTTACCGCACTATGATCCTTGTATCAGTATGTAGAAACGTCAAATATTTGTAGAATGTAAACACAGCTGATCGGCAACACATGGACAAGCGTCAGCTGATATTATCGTAAACAATAGTGACTAACAATTGATCTGACAGCTATTTTTAAAACTTAATGAAGTGTCATAACAACCGATTTCACTGGTATAAGCTTATTCGCCTATATTGTATGTCGTAACCGTATGTTTATATTATGATGTGCAAAACATCCATAATACATTTGTGACATTTAAATTTTGATAATTTGTCGCATCCTGTGACAAATAAACAATCACTAAAATTTGAAACTCGCATATGTGAAAGTCATGTTCACGTAATTATAGTTAACGAATTGACATTTTTTTTTTAAATTGTACAATTAATTCCGTAGAACGCCGACACATGGGAACATACATTTTAAATACATCTGCCGTCGAACTGATGCCATTGCATTTTAAAGTTAAAGACGAACCCAATCACGTAGGAGCGCCATTTTGTTACGAGCGATTCACGGCCCGGTTTGTAACATTTTGTAACATTATGTTTTTGTGGTATGAAGGTGAGTTTTTAATGAGGAAGGTGTTGCAATCCATTTGCAATCGTCCATCCAACTTTGTAGCTTGCCCCGCTACGCGCCAAATCTTGTCACCAAGATATGTTGGGAGGACGAAAACCATCCGTAGAGCAAATATGAGATCTCTTTTCAAGGTACATGGGCACAATACTTTAAATGCAATGGCATAAGGAATGACGGGTAACTTTAAATAAAAGAGTTATGTTTTGGAAAAACAGTATAACAATCTATATTTGAAATTTAGGACAAATAATGGTGACTAAATTACATGTCATGACTCACCTCAGGTTCAGACCGTTGTATAGCTAATAATCCTAACTAAACTCACTGACGTTCATATGGATGTCCGACGGAGAGGTTCCTCGGAGACACATGGACGGAGCCATCACAAGGCCTCCAATCTACTGGTGCTGCAGGATCTCGTAAATGCCCGCCAGGGCGTAGCCGGCCCAAGTCATGGAGGGCCCGTCACGGTTGTTGGTCCAGGTAGCCCGTATGATTGGTTTATTTATGGCCCGTACCCAAGGGAAGTTCGGTACCAGTCAACGTGGCAGAGTGAGTGGGACGCAAATATCAGGCTAGTCCCAAATAAAATCCTTATATTCGTAATTTAGCAGGCATTGATCGCGGAGCGAGAGGGGATTGGCATGTGGCGAACGGATTAGCCAATTTAAGGCCGACAGGCTATAATATTCCATGCGCGTACATTTCAAATCGCGACTTTAACGCGGAAGCCACTTCGGCATTCACACAAGATAGATCCTTTGATCTTAAAACTTCCAGGTTGGGTTAGGTTAGGTTAGGTTAGGTTAGGTTAGGTTAGGTTAGAAACAGGGATGACTGTAGTAAATAAATGGCTACAAAATAATCTACTAACACTGAACATTTCAAAAACAAAATATTTAACTTTTAGCAAAACAAAGGCTGGTCAACCACATAGCCAACCACAACTACATCTTAACCCCTGCACCAATATTTCGTCAAATAACACATGCTGTACTTGTGACAAAATTGTTTATGCAGACAATATTAAATATCTAGGTTTAACTGTTGACCATAAACTAAAATGGGATCTCCATATTAATATATTATCAAAAAAAATACGAAAATTATCATACATCTTCAAAACAATACGAAACATCATGTCATTAAATCAACTAAAAAATATATATTTCGCACTCTGTCAAAGTATTTTAACGTATGGAATTTCAGTTTGGGGAGGAGCAGCAGATACTTACCTCAATTCTCTTAAAATAAATCACCAAACAATAATTAGAATTATGTTTTATAAACCTTACCAACATCCGACGGAACAGCTAATGATCAGAAACAAATTACTAGACGTAAATAAACTATTCATAAGGAAGATCATTTACAAAAACTGTATCAAAACTTCACATCTCCACATACCTCACTCACAAAACACAAGAGCAAAAATTAATAAGCACTTTCAAGTTCCCCATATCAAATCAACTTTTGCAAAAAAACACGAATCTTACCTAGCACCACACATTTTCAATACCTTCCTAACACAAACAAAAACTTACGTCACCCCAAATAATTTGAATTGGCTTTTCAAAAGATTTGTAATATGGTTGAATGAAAAGGAAAGAACAGACATTCAAAATATTCTAAATAAATAACATTTCATACAAGTTCTCACGAAATTATATAATATACAAATAAAACAAATACGAGAAACTGCAATTTTTGCAACATTAATTATTATGAGTAATTATTAATTATTACTTCTATTATGTAACCGCTATATTCAACTGTCACAAAATGTTAATTTAATTTTATCTAAAAAACAAAGTATGTATGTAAATATTTAATATACCTACGACCTCCGTAGTCCAGTGGCTAAGACTCTTGACTCACATTCCGGAGGTCGCGGGTTCGAACCCGGCATGCGCAAATAAATTTTATTTGATTAATTTGTGTTATTTCACAATTAATTCATTTAAAATAATATATAGTATATTTGCGGCATGTTCCAGAGTGGAAGATACTATTAGTATCGCCCTGGTGTAAGACCACCATTCAGAATTGAAACGTTGCTTGAAAATGGCTTTAGCCGTGTTTAGTGACCAGATCTGAATAGCCAGGTACTTCCCAACCTTCCTCTTCCCCACCTCCTTCCCCTCCCCACTACCTTCAGCCTCACAACATACC
Organism: Limnephilus marmoratus; assembly: GCA_917880885.1. Classification (NCBI taxonomy): domain Eukaryota; kingdom Metazoa; phylum Arthropoda; class Insecta; order Trichoptera; family Limnephilidae; genus Limnephilus; species Limnephilus marmoratus. Next base: position 25,380,840 of record OU862909.1, read on the forward strand.
CCAGTTGGGGATGCCATAGTCTCACTGGCTCCAGACGGGAGCAGTTGAGATTCTTGTGCGGTATTCACTGTAAAAAAAAAAAAAAAAAAAAATATAATTTATCTTTTTTTATCTTTTTACATACATATATATATTTGTTTAAATACACACATTTCTTTTGGAACAAACATAATATGTGATTTACTCGCCTCGGAACAGACTTTGTCTAGTGAGGCGGGTAAAAGAAAAGAAAACAATGTAAATAACCATGAAACTAAATAAACGCCCGGGTTGCCGGCACTGAAACTGAACTGAACTGAATACTGTGTGATATATAAGAGATACAGATAAGATAAGATAAAAAACAATGAAAGTAGAAAAAATAAATATATAATAATAATGATGAAAACTGAAAAACACCAGATGTAGTATCGAGAAATAATGTATACATTAATAAAAAAAAACAAGTGAAAGTATGATAAAAGTAAAGTGATAGTACTCACAAAAAAATAGTTAAATATAGTGTGCCAGTTTTATGGCTATTTAAAAAAAATATTTATTTATGAAACAACAAAAAAATATATATTTATAAAACACCAGACGTAAAGTAGAAAAATAATATGTATACGCACATGTACGTATGTACACATATACGTATTACATTCTTTTAAATAAAATAATAAAAAAAACATATAAAGTAAGGTAACAATTATTTAGTTTTGTGAATTAATCTACGAGTATTTGGTAATGAATTGGTTATTATAAGGCTCCATTAACTACATGTTTGAAAGAGCTTAAAGTTCATGACAAGATATCAGCATCGATACTTTTTTTGTTATAATGATTACAAGTTCTCAATAAGAAAGAATTTTGCCTGAGACTAGTTGAAGCAATTTCGACATGAAACAATGATTTGTCCCTAGTTTTCTTAATCGGAACTCTAATATTAATTGATGACAAAAGAGCCGGACAGTCAATATGACCATTCAAGATTTTGTGTACTTTCAAGTAAGTCATATCCGTAATGTCTCTCCTACTTTTTAGAGTTTGAGAGTCCATAGTGTTTTATAGAGCTGTCCGTGTCGATATGATCTGATGTTAACAATGATACCATAATGATATGATCTGATGTTAACAATGTTATGAGATGTTCCTAAGTATGGACTTCGATACGTTAACAATGTTATGAGATGTTCGAACATTTTCTGAAACGAAATACGTAAAACATTAACCACTCGTACTCACAAGCTTGTTTTCACGATTAATTCAAAAAAGTATTACAGATAAATTAAGATGAAAGTTAATGTTTTACGTAATTACTTGACTTCTTGATCATCATTAAACAATTTCTTAAGCTAAAATTCATGTAAGCACTTTTTGAATAAAATATGTCCATCGGCGGATCAACAATACAACTAACGTGAATAAAGATGGCGAATCTATTTCCTGCTATTTCCGTTGGGACAATTTCCGTTAGTGACGTAAGTGTACGGGCATCTCTTTCTGACACACGTAGAGAGCGAGAGATGGCGAAAATCAAAATTACACACCGATCTACAATTCAGCTTTGTCTATAAAAATATGTCACTTCTACAAGGTGGGGCAAAAGTAATCATCCGATGTTTTTTTGCTGTAATTTTTTTTTAAAACTTTGGTTCTGGTTGTGAAATTTGTTTATTTAATCCATTAGAATTTATTCCATTATGTCGAGAAAATGATATCGACCAAATGACCGCCGCCAGAGTTGATAACCATACGAGCCCGTATTATGGCATTTTCCATCACTCTTGCCAGAACTTTGGGCGACAGGTTCTCGAATTCTTGGCGAATATTCTCCTTAAGGGCTTCAAGAGTCTGAGACTTGATGACGTAAACCCGCGACTTAAAAAAAAACATAAAAAGAAGTCTGGAATGGTTAAATAGGGTGATCTGGCCGGCCAGTGCAAATCACCAAAACGAGAGATTAGGCGACCCGGAAATTCTTCCTTCAGAATATCGGTTGTGGCTCGAGCAGTGTACGCCGTTGCACCGTCCTGTTGTAACTACATGTTCTCCAGTCCCAATCCATCCAATTGAGGGAAAAAAAAATCGGTAATCATGGCTCTGTAGCGCGTGCCGTCCACAGTCGTCGTTTGGCCAGCGGCGTTCTAAAAAAAAAAATGGCCCGATGACTCCTCCAGCGTAAACAGCATACCACGCAGTAACTTTGAGCAGGTGTAATGGCTCTTCGTGGGTGATATCGGATTTTTTGTGCCTCGGAAATGATTATTTTGTTTATTCACGTAACCGCTATTATGGAAATGAGCTTCATTGTTCATGACAATTTTCGATGAAAAATCGTCCACCTTTTCGCTGAGATTCAGGATGACTTGAGGGTAGGTTATCCGCGTTTGACGGTCAACGGCTAACAGCTGATGCACTGTCTGCACTTTGTAAGGGAACATCTTCAAATCTTTCACTAAAATTCTGCGTAGGGACCGCCGGCTAATGCCCAATTGCGTGGCACGTCGTCTGGTCGATGTTCCGGGCTCATGTTCGACATCTTGGGCAACAGCAGCGATATTCTCTGCAGAACGGCTGCTCCGGGGCAGGCCAGCCTTGGGAACATCTCGTGTTGTCCCAGTCTCTTCAAGGCGAGTGGCCAAACGCCGCAGTGTTTGTCCAGTTGGTGTCGGACGGCCAGGAAATCTGCGACGAAATTCACGCTGCGCCAACACAACCGACGAATTGTTGCGCAAAATATGGGACCAATTGTTCAGCGTTCTTGCGGAGTAAACCGCTTCATGACTTGCCGATTTGTATTTTGCGTTTGTTTACTTCACAAATGTCAAAACCGAATTGACATTTGTCGCCATTTGCAAAAGTTATAGCGTTTTCCAATAGGATGATTACTTTTGCCCCACCCTGTACGGGTCCTGTCGGGTTAGTTTATTTATAGTCACCAGTTTTAGCGGAGATATATGCCCGGGAAAAACATCGCGGTGCCTACGGTGCACGAGTGTAAATAAATAGATCACCAAGGAAACAATAAATAAAAACATCACCAAGGAAACGGAAAATAATAACACAAGTACAAATAAAATAATAACACAAGTACAAATAAAATCTGGTAATAGATAGATGACTGAAAAATAAATAAGGCTGTATAAATAATGTTAATGAAATATTGTAACTAACATTCGTGTTGTTTTTAATAGTTTGTGAACCCAGAACGTAATTAAAAACGTCACAATACATAATAATTATCCTCAATGTAAAAAAAATGAAGGAATTAATCTTTAATTTTTATTTTTTGAGGTAAAACTTCTTTAGCACCGTTGTGATTTGAAACTCCATGACACGGAAAAGCGACACTAAAAAGAGACAAATAGATCTATAGGATTTAGCCTGCGAAGGAATGAGATGGATAACCTGTCTCCTCTTTTCGTAGCCTCCCCACTCTTGTCTACTTTAGTTTTCTGAAGGTTTCACTTCACCGCGTGTGAACTGCGCACTTGTAATTTTGTAATCACCTTATTTTAAGATTTGGGAGGAATGCAGATCCGGGCACAGCTTGTTTTTGGCAAAAAACCATGTTTTCACCGCGTTTTAAGTTGAGAACTTTAATCTGGAAGGTGAAAAAAAGTGCGAAAAGCAATAAAAAAAAAATTTAATAAGTAATTAATTTTCAATTACGTTAAGTAAAATTTCACTTCCCAAACCGACACTATGACAACCCGGTGGCCATTTTGTCACTGATATATTGGTATCCCTGATACAAGGATGAGCAAGATACGATTGTAGCCGACTTCGTGGGATACATGGATAAGCCGCGTAATAGGGTTTGTGTAGCGGGCTTGTGTATGTTATCTTTACTTTAAAAAACAGCCTACATTTTTGAATGGTTTGTTTGGCTTCGCAGGGTTTGTGTAGCGGGCTTGTGTATGTTATCTTTACTTTAAAAAACAGCCTACGTTTTTGAATGGTTTGTTTGGCTACGCAGGGTTTGTGTAGCGGGCTTGTGTATGTTATCTTTACTTTAAAAAACAGCCTACGTTTTTGAATGGTTTGTTTGGCTACGCAGGGTTTGTGTAGCGGGCTTGTGGATATTATCTTTATTTTAAAAAACATCCCAGGATTTGAATGGTTTGTCTCCATTCCAGTACCTACGCGCCTTATTATTTATCCCACGAAGTCGGCTACAATCGTATCTGGCTCTTGTTTGTAAGTCTGGGATACCAACATAACAGTGACAAAATGGCGGGCGAAGTGTCGTAGTATCGGTTCACGAAGTGAAATTTTATTTATACTTTAAACGGCTGTATCTCCCTCAATTTTGCCGAGCTTCTCCACACTTTTCAGCTTCTCCACACTTTTCTCATTTAGAAGGTGCCTTTTTATTAAATTTCCAAACTGTGCCCGGATCTGCATTTCACCCAAAGATTTTGCAATCATCAAATGGAAAAGGGCTTTTTGCCCACATGTAGCAAAACCAAACTTAGTCCAAAACACCTAGGCCATTTTTTTATCTGAGCGACGAGTCCTGTATCCTGTGTGTATGACATTTGCCTACGATATTATGTTAATTATGATGAAATATAATGAACGTAATCTCTCTGCTACAGAACACCGCGATCCGTGGTTCCGGCAAACACAAAGCCGTATTATTACTCGTACAGGCACGGTGTTCTATGGATGTGGTGTGGAACCCAGTTTCTCAAACTACGAGTACAATAAATGAAACACGTTTATCCATGCATTAAACGATATTTATGAGCAAATTTGAATCACGCGAAAACATTAGACCTTATTTTTACTATTAAAACTAGTTCAAATCACTAAGATATTGTATATAAGACTGATTCAAATACCGATGTACAAGGAGAAATGTCACAAATAAGCGCTATAAAAATTCGATGTTATTATTATCCCGTCATCAAGGAGTAAGGCTCTCGATTAACAATCCGAAAGTCGCGGGTTCAAATCCCGGTCTAAGCAAATAATTTTTATTGATTATTTTGTTATTTCACAATGTATTCCTTTAAAATATTGTGTAGGGCATTGTGTTTAGGTACTTCCAGAGTGGAAGATACTCACAATATCGCCCATTATTTGTAGCACAGTTGATCGATAAGAATTGATGGGATAACTTTCGGTAACGTTGTTCCTAGGACAACAACGTTCCCGTTGTTCTCGTTGTTCCCTAGGACAACTGCGGATCGCTAACGTACAAACAACAGTTTACATCGAATACATGAAGAACACTTAGCCATTGTGAACTGCTACTCTTTCGTTGGCGATCTGCAGTCATGCTAATCAAATATGAGAAGTTACCGAAAGTTATCCTATCAATCCTTAGCGATCGACTGTGTAGGGGACCTGGTCTGGTGTAAGACCATCATTCAAAATTGAATCGTTATTTGAAATGGCATTAATTTTTGGAGATCGCTGGCAACGGTTAATATGCACTTTTAAAAAAAAAAACTTTTGATTCACCTTAATTACATTAAAAGGCAACTATTTGCATTGGGGGAAGTGGAAAATATTTCATTCAAAAGTAAAATTAAAATTAGCTTTCGTCTTGTGAGATTGTACGCCATTAGCTATTAGCTCATTCGCTGTCACTTTGGTATGTTGGTATTCCTGATTCACTTGAATGTATAACGAACGGCTAGAAGATTTTGAAGGTACGGGGCACTTTCTTTTGAATCACAAACCATGTTACACAAACCTAGCATAGCCGCTAAACTACTTGAAAACTGGGATGTTTTTCTTGCCTTGACGCGAGTAGGCGTTATAAAGGGGCACTTTCTCTTGTATCACAAACCATGTTACACAAACCTAGAATTCCCATGAAGTCTGCTACGCTTTGCTCTAGCATCTTTTCGTACAGTAACAAGAATACCAACATAACAAAATGACATTTAAAAATAATGTTTGAAAATGGACGGTCTCGTTTCACAGAATGAAAGCTAATTTTAATTTTACGTAATCGAAATTTAGAATGAAATATTTTCCACTTCCCCCAATGCAAATAGTTGTCTTTTAATGTAATTAAGTGAATCAAAAGATTTTTTCAAAAAAAAGTGCGTATTAACCATTGCCAGCGATCTCAAAAATTTACCAAGCCATTTAACCGTGTTTAGTGACCAGATCAGATTAGCCAGGTAATTTCCCACCTTCCTCTGCCGCATGTCCTCCTCCTCCCGGCTACCTTCAGCCCCACTATTGGGAATGTCATGATTTCACTGGCTCCAGACGGGAACAGTTGGGACAGTAATCATTTCTTCATTTACATTAATCTATTTTTATGCCAAATTTGATGATCATAAATAATAATAATAACTTGAAGCTACTTCAAAAATTATAATTTTAATAAAAAAATGGTAATCATGGTAGAATAAAATGAACGTTCCTCCACACTACCTGCCAAATTCATCTGAAAGTGTTGCGCAATCAAGTCTTCATCGTCAGATATGTTGAAAGACGCACAATAATAAAAATTGAACAGCTAAAAATGCCACTCTGCGTGCATTCGCGAATTAAAAATTGGGTTCCGTGACAACTCAACAAACTGGCATTTCAGCACCTCTTTGAATAGTCATTAAAAGTGATGAAAAAAATAGCCCATAACCTAACCTAACTTAACATGATCTATTTATACCGTAACTGACAGCTGTTCCCCTAGACCCTTCCAAAGGATTATTTCTTTTGTGTTTCCTCTCTGGTAACGTACGCAGAAAATACGAGTCTTGGGTAGAAATCCGTTATACAAATATGAATGCCGTATAAACAATAATGCCGTGTCCCAAAGGAGTATGAGAGTATACAAAGAGGCAGAGGATATACCGTCGAATAACAAATACTTTTGATTTGTTATTCAGTAGTACATCCTTTCTCCTTACTTAACCAGGGAGGATATACAACAGAAACAATTCTTTGGGAAATTAAGTGTCCGAGTAATCAAATGTCCTGGAGAACAATTGTCGGGGGATCAACTGCCGATGGATCAACAGGGGATCAAGTATCATGGAATCGTTTATTTAATCGATTACCATATTATAATTTTAAAGTTTTACTCATATAGAGAGTCTCGCGAATACCTAAAGGTACAACGAACTGCTGGTGAAAAACCATTGTGGAATCTCTGGTTTCCCGTTTCCTGCGATGGACGACAATTAATAATGAAATCCGAATAGTTCTCGGCAAAACATCGAACGGTGCGTGCATCATTAGCCGGGCAATGGATGCTGTGGAGTCGTTTTCTAATCTGTTCTCTCGCTATAAGAGTATATGCAAAGTGCCCGCCCGCCATGCTTAGCCACCATACCCACAAGCTTACCGTGAGTGCCATCACTATTCGCAATCCCATCCCTATTCATTATTCGCTAAAGAAAACTAACTAATAATTTCTCTTTGTGCGTCAGTAGGTACCTACTTTATACTAAGTATTTGAATTAAATGCGTTGTCGTGTTTCATGTATTCCTTTTGAAGGTTATTCTTAAATGAATGATTCTAGTAATTTAACGCATGCATACGTTTTTATGTTAGCAAAACAGATAAGTACCTACCTAGCTATTATGCGTGGAAACGTTGGTATTTTTCTTTTTTTCTTGTTTGAATGCATTGGAATGATTGACAGAAACATTTTTTTAGATTTTGATCAAATGTTTTCTTTCTGAGAGTAGATATTATCTTCCAAACATAGAAACAGTTGAAATATCTTATTAGGTAGATACTTACCCAATGAAAAAATAATTGGTTATCTGAAAATGTTCTCATTTTAACATTTTATCCTTGCCATTTTCAAATACCGAACCCTAGTGGATATTATAATAACATTAGATATGTGCGTTGCTGTAAAAAAATCCATGTAACCAATGCATTTCATTTTGGGTTCTGTCTAAATTTTATGTGATTAATTTGTGTTATTTCACAATTTATACATTTTAAATAATATCTATAGGTAAATAGTACCTACATATATGTGCTTGCTGAAGTCCCCTGCGTTGTTCGGACTTCACGCAGAGTTTTTCGAAAACAGATATAGACAATGACCTTCCTCTTGCTTTGAAAATCAAGTGTACAAAATATCATCAACCTCTGAATAAAACTGTAGTTTTAACCCCTTAAGCCTCGGGCCTATTAAGAAATCAAAAATTTTCTGCTTCGCAATAAAATCCAAATATGTTGAGTATTTCTGAAAGCCTCCGAAAACTAAAAACTCTTTTGAAAGGAGAAATTTTATAATTCGAAATAAACATATATACTGTAAATATTTTGAATGCGAGCACGAATAAGTTTTAAAAATGACTCACATTACGTTTTTTCTAACTAAATTACTGATAACGAAAAAAAAACACACATATATTTTATTAGGCAAACGTATTGTAAACGTTATTGTTAACTCACTTTTTGTCGTTATGTTAATGTTAATAAAAAAATCACAAAGTTTCTTTTTTTTACAGCGTCGGAAACTTTGAATTCATAAAGGTATAGGTATATTTCAATTAATTTGTGGTTAACTTTTAGATTTGAATATAAAGCTTTGTATTGTCTCTTTCTAACACCATTTAGATCATATTTCTAACCATAATAAAAAGGGAGACAACGATTTCTACGAGATGAGTTTTTCCGAAAACCGAAAAAATTAGCCTTGAGGGATTAACTAGTCCTTATATATAAATCTTAGTAGTAAGCCAGTTGTGTTAATTTTATTATATATTAATTTCTGCAGCGCCCTTGAGGTGATATTTCGTGAAAACGGCGCTGTATAAATCAGCTAAATATTATTATTATTATTTATTTCAAAATCAAATCCACGCCGCCCGCCCGGTGTCCGCCACGCGATCGCCCGCCACAAACATTATTTTTTATATAAATAGATTTTCAGCTCGTTCCAGAGTGGTAGATACTTTAAGTATCGCCCTGGTGAAAGTCATCGAAACATTATTTGAAATGATCTTTGCCGTGTTTGGTAACCAGCTCTGAACAGCCCCACCTTCTTCTTCTCCATCTCCTTTCCCTCTCCACTGTGATTCAGCCTTACAACCAAGGGCGGCTGGCCGCATAGTGTGTTCGTGTGCAGCACTGGCAAATTATAATGTCTAAATTTACTTTATTTAGACATTATAATGAGTGAGTTCATGAGTTCTAACACTACATTTTAATTATTAATTTTTGCATTTCAAAATTTTAATTTCCATTTTTATTTCTATTTTTCTTGAAAATGTTGTTATTTTTTCTCTTAGTTTTTCACTAAATTTATTTATGTTTTAAATTTTGATTTATATATTTATATGTTTTAATTTATACAGAACACTTGAGTTCTTAACATTTAATCTTTATTATTAATTTTTGTATTTCAAAATTTGAATTTGAATTTTCATTTTTATTTCTACTTTTCTTTAAAATATGATCTTTTTTTTTCTCTTTAGTTTTAAGTATTTCTTAATATTTTTTGAAATGTTAAAATATTAAATGTACGACTACCACAACACGGGCTTAGCCTAGTGTGGTAGCCAAAAAAAAACAAATATCTGTTACTAATAAAAAATGTATGAAATAAAAAAATAAAAAAAATAAAAAATAAATAAAAAATTACTTACTGAAGACTATAAAATCTCTAATTTCATTTCTCTAATTTAAATCTATAGAATCTCTAATTTAATCATTTCAAAATATTAGTTACCAATATAATGCTACGAATTTTATCAGGGAGAACGCTTTTAATCTCCCGTACCGCGGCCGCCGAGCGCCCTCGTATCGGCCGCATTGGTGTGCATTCGCTTCGCAAACGAACCAAATCATGTTTTTGTATGGGATATTTAAAACGTCGAAAGCGCGTGGATTTCGCTATTTGTACCAGAATTTGGCTCGAATCGGTGTGCCACCCACCCAACATAATCCGATCCTTGCCGAAGTTTACCGATTGACCATGAACCATGACCCGAGGTAACACGAATACAATCGAATTTCGGCGAAGATCATAGATCAGTTTGCGTCTAGCGCAGTCTAGCGGCGCGCGTTTGGCCCGTGACGTGATAATTGTCATTGTTTTGTTTTTTTTTATATTGATTGAATTAAATACCAATAACCTAATTTATTTATATTAATTTTATTACAAAAATGAGTGCAACAAGTGTTGAATATAAAAGGAAATAACAGTTTGTTTGAAAATAAATTAATAATTAAAAATTCCTAATCAATATTTTTTTGTCATAAGTAGGTAGGTACGGATTGTCAGTGAACCACCACATTCCCAGGGCAGCGGCCGTCACTGCTTACAATATACCTCAATCCGGGGATTCTATAGTTTCACTGGTTCCAGAGGGTTGGGAGCAGTTGGAGCTCTTGTCCGATAATCATATTAAAAAAATGTTTTAACCCACTCAATAAAGTGGTGTAAACCAAATGTACGTGTTTATATTGTAATTATGGCCAGCCACTGAGTAAATTAATGCTTTTTACGAAGCTTGTTTTACCGCGAAATGACACTTTCAAAATGTATCTACATAAATGGTTATCGTTGGGTACTGTCAAAGATAATAGGGTATTGTCTTTGAAAATCCACATGCATACGCCAAAATGAATTTCTAAATCATAAAATACGTATGTTTCATCTGTAATCTGTTGTGTTGCGATCGCATCTGAGAGTGGCGTGTGGCTTATTATTAATAATCCATCATGAATCACGATTTATCTATTAATTGTAGATAAATACCGGGTACAGTTTACTAATGGTCAGTGTAACGTGGACATTTTTCATGTATTTTTATAAATAATCAACTCATAAATCTGGCCACCGTAAATAGCGGACAAGAAAGAAGCCAGACAGGTAAGCACTTAAGCAGGTAAATGCATAGGTAGGTACCAGAGTGAAAGAAGAAAGAATGCACCCCTCACTTAATGGCCTGATCTCGAAAATCTGCTATGCATGAAGCCGGCGGATTTTTTACCTTCCGTACGCTTTCTGAATATGCATTTGAAGATCGAATACGAATCTCGTAAAAACACTTCGTCAGGAGCGGCACTAGATTTTATGGAAGAGATTACTGAATTAGTTTATAATACTCGTATGTGGAATTTATTTTATGTATTAAACTTGACATAAGTCCGTGTAATTTATGATCCACATCCATGTAATGGGTCCAAAACTTAAAATAGATTCACGTGTGTCTAATATAAAAAAAATATGATAAAACACACTCAAAAATAGAAATACGTATGTCCAATATAAATATACATTTTACAATTTTTGTTGAAATAACTCTTGTTATATTAACTTTTGGAGGTTATATCCTTCATGTAATATATCATTGAGGAAGAAGAAAATACTAATAAATCTAAATGAAAATATTTTTAAAATATATGAAAATATGAGATACTATCTAGGTTACAAACAAATCATTTAAAAAATTTGCTGCAAAAAAGTGGGAAAAATCTGTCGAAGATAAAAATATTAATTCTGAATTTGAAATATGAGATCGACAAAAATGACTAAAAAATAAGTTAAGGTATGGAGTGGGTCAAGATATCCTGGGTTCGAACAGTAAAATACAGAAACAAATTCCGTGTTTTTATTCTTGAAGAAGAAGATAACAATAATAATCCAAACGAAAATATGAAAGAGAACAAGACACAGAAAACAGAAAAAGATAATGGTCGCAACTGGGACTCTGCCAGAACCTCTCATCTATCCGGGACGTGCCTTTTCGCCATTGCTACCTACTGTCAAACCGTCATATTAGATCTCATATTACAAATTTTAGAATTATTAACAATATTATCTTCAACTATTTTTTTTCGTATTATAGGTAGTATTTTCTGTGTTTTTGATTAATTTTTTAATATTTTTAGTCTAATGTTTTCTTTCTGTCTCGAATGATGTGTGTGAAAGCGTTTGTGGTAATGTCGTTATTTTTTCTAAAGTAAGTTAGTATTAAATTGAAGATAAACTTTGTAGATGAAAATTACAACATTTTAGAAAATTCTTTGTTGGACACTTATTGTATCTAATTTTTTAGATTTTCTGTTTTGATTTATGATTATATTTACTACACTTCAAAATTTGTCTCACGGATCTGTTCTGAATTATTTGTAGTTATTTAAACTACCCATATCACTAAGACAGATAATATTAAAACAGTGGTCTATGATGCAACAATATAGTTTTATAAATTGGTAAAGTATGTTTTCTGTATTTATTTTTAAACAATAAAATTAGGTAGAGCCTAAGAATTCCCAATAAATTGTACACAGTTATTGGGGGGATTTTTGAACATAAACGGCGCTCAATAATTTATCCAATTATTATTATTATTGTTAAACTTGTTTTTTTATCAAATTTTTTGCTCCTTTTTAAAAATGATTTTCTTCAAATTAAGACACTTGGATCCCTTCGTGCATGCGGAAAGTTTACATAATAATGTTTGTTATTTATAGCAAACACCGAAAATTCAAACTTGAGAGTGAATTTTAAAAAAGGCACATTTTAATTCGTAAATATTGACATAATATCTATTATTACAATTTACAATAGAAAATCACACGAAAAACTGTTATTTCTAGATGTCAGCCGGGGTCATCTTGTCGTCTGCTAATATAAAAACTACTCCGTGATCTTCCAGTACACAGTTAACATTTAACTACACCTTTTGTCCAGCAGGGTTCACTTTATTTATCTCTTAGGTATTTTATTTAGTCATTGATTCCACGCGAAATGTTATCATCTAATTTTACACAAGAAACATATCTGTCTTTTGGTAAGTCTTAGTGTTTTTATCAATCAAAGTTTAATTATAAAACTGATTTTTTTTAGTGTTCCTTAAAATATGGTCAAGAGTTTTGCTTCTGAAAATATTTTCCGGACCCGCCTCAGTTTGCGGCATTTCACAAATATTAAGTCTCCCTACACTGCCAGTAACGCCAAACATGTGAAAATGGCATCAAATGAGCATGCAAGATTTTTTTTTCGCACGCGAGATGACCCGCTTCACAGATTCCCGTCACGGAACATTATCTCCATCTGGGAAGAAGCGGAGTCCATCTTCAGTATTGCCGGCTGATCAGTTGAACATCACTCGCTGGCCGGAGAACAAGTCTTTACCAGAGAGAAAAATACTCTCCGCTTGTCAATTCTCTCTGCTTTTCATTTACGCGTTTTCCCGCCGTCACCTGGCGGCATCTAGCGAAAGATCCACAAATGATTGCAACAGTTTCTGTACGGAACGATTTATTTTCTCAAGCAATAAATTATAATAATAGAATCGAGGATTTTTGTAATTCGAACGCTAGTGTTGGTCGGTTGTGGTCGCAAGCGTGACCGCCGTATACTCGCCCCGCTTTAGTTCCCGTGTGTTGTATTGTTTGGTTTATTGGGTCAGTATTGTCCGGAGATGACCAGAGCGTGAAGTGCAGTGTTATCGAATTTTTAACAAAGGAAGATCGCCAGTCTTCGCCATGCATATCCTGGAAATCGGATTTTCTGACTATGTAAATATATTTTTTTGTTTTGGTTTAACTTTTAACTAAATTACAATGTATATACCACATTAGTTAAATATATGTAAATGTGTAGAAGTAAGGATTGATTAATTATACATTAACGTACGATTGGTAAAGTCTTTGTTGAAAAAAATCATATTTACATCTATAGAAGAGAGCTAAGTCCCAAACAAGGATTAATATTCGTTATTTGTTTTTGGGATGTTATGCCGTGTTGCGCTACCTCCTTCTTCAGCCAACGTTTCGGACAGCGTTGCAGTGTCCATCATCAGGGCAGATCCGTTAGATGTCATAACATGATAACGCTGTCCGAAACGTTGGCTAAAGAAGGAGGTAGCGCAACACGGCATAACACCCCAAAAACAAATAACGAAAATACTTTTGACCGTGAAAATCTAAAAATGTATCCAAGGAATAATATTTTTTCAGGGATTCCTCGTTATCCATAATAAAAACATCAACGCATGGATATTTATCAAACTTTATTTTAAAAGTCCTTGCTCGGATAGAAGCCCTAAAGTGTTTACTATGTCAGCCCCCTATAAAGTGCACGCGCAGCTGTTGTGAAGCCATGTGCGAAGGGTTCAACATAAAAAATACACGGGTTTATGGGATTATATTTGAATAATTTTGCCCCCATTTAGTTATGACATCCGGTCTTCAGGATCGGACCAATCGCAATAATAAAGTCATAACGGTAAATTTGTCGATCCCAATAATTACTATCCGTATTACTATTACATCCACCTATTTTTAAAGAGGTTAACTTATATGTCCCTAACAAGTACCTACTCGTGAGAGATCCCATGCACCTTTTTATGCTCCCAAAGCGAGAACTTCTGCCTATCAGAACGCGCCAATAAACAGAGCGACTCAACTGCTAACTATCGACATTTTTAACATTTTCAAAAATTTTGATAGTTACTGAAAATTTAGCAACTATCTTTTGACGCATATCACAAAATAGTAAAACTGCCCCCAAACCTTTTTTTTCTTATATGTACCTCAAATTTGTAATCTTCTCCGTGATATATTGGTGTATAACCATTTTTATCTAGAACGTAATAGAAATATTATATTGTAATTTCTTTTTAAATATGCATTTTTTCATATTTTAAATGTCAACGTATGAACAAATTAACATCCTGTTAATGAAGCGGTTTAATTATCAAAGTTTTAAAAAACTTATAAGATTCTCGTTGGAAGTCGATTAGAAAATAAAAAAAAAAAGCTCCCAACTCCTAAAAGGTTAGGAACCCTTGGTGATATTGGAATATATATTTTTTAAAGTAAGACAAACATTCATGGGTTACGAATAACCTTCATGGGTTATGAATAATATTTGAAAATCTCCTACTACCGCCACTGTAAGGGTTGCTTGTGTCGTGTTGGCGGACTTAGCCAGTCAATGAATCGAACACACGACGCCTGGGTGGAACTCAAACGCGATGCCAATTAGGCTACTGACCGGTTGAATCGTATCTTTTCTATGTAAGTTTTGTGGAGAAATCAAAAGTACCTATCAGTTTTGCCGGGCGGCAACTGGTCGGTTATTTCAACGAACACAAATAAACTATTTTACTGTATTACATTTAGCATTAAGCAACTAGCACCTTAGATAAAAAATCAAAAAGGTTAATAATGGAGACTGAAACAGCTAACAACTCGCTATATATTTAACAAGCAATATAATTCAAAATATATAATAAAGACTAAATCCGCAAATTTAAGGTTATTTACGGGTTATTACTCATTCCTCTAAATTCAGACAAAAAATAATCTCCTATCGTTTACGCCGCGCTGTTTTGGCAGTCTTATGAATAGAAGCCTCTCCCAGTTTTCAGCCTAACCGAAGGTCTTAAACACTTTGAACACAATGAACATATACTTAACCCGCACGGACGAATCTTCAACAACCGTTAAACCATTATATAATTATTTCGGTTGTCTGTACCTTTGTAACATTTCGGATGCGATAATCTAATATTCTAAAATACATAAATTCTTATACTTTCAGTATACATATACTCGTATAACGAATTCGTCCCGCCGTTCTTACAATAGTTGGTGGTGTAATGGTCAGCATAGTTTTTTTTTTTACATTAACTCAACACAGAAGGTCCCGAGGAAAATAATTTTCCTCAAGGTCTAAGACATCTTTGAAAGTGTGGAGGGTCTTTTTGAGGAGAGGAACGTGTGACCATGGGTCTTGAAAAGAACCATGTTGAAGAAGGGAGGAAACAAACGTCAACTGTGGGCGCGCGTTTGACCTGTTTCCCGACTATGCACCGTTGTCTGACCAGCGCCGGATCTGCCATACGTTCAAAAACGTGCAAAAACCTGGCGCCAACTCCGAAGGGGCGCCGTGAAAAAATAAATATTGTATTAAAATTTAGTTATAATATTATCCATAGTACGAAATAATTATTACGCTCTAGCAACACTTTCCAAAGAAACAGAATGCGCACGCACCAGTTTGGTATCAACGGCTTACGAATTTATAGTCAGTTACAGAATTTTTTTACAAATTCCATATATTTAGTTTAAACGTAAGATCTATTTTTCCATATATCTTTTATCGTCTTTTACGACGAATGGGTGCGATCCAAGTTCAATAACCAATCACAGCGCGGTATTTTTGTCCGTAAGCCGTTGATACCATACGTCAGTGTTTAGTGTTTGTATGGTTATGGTGTTTGTTCGCTCAACACAGGCCAAGTGCAAGATACAAATTTGAGGTTATATTCTTATTATCACTGCTCACTGTCTCTCGTCGGGACTGCCTGTTGCTAGTCAGAAGCTATAGATGCTATTCTTGTGTTGTACGTTGCCATGAGAACGTATTTGTATTTGCTTTTTCTAATATTCGTATATACATAAACGCAGTAAATCTCAAGAATGTCTAATGGACCTAGTTCAGCGAAACCACCCATTGTCTCGTAACCTATATTTTAAAATTTAAATCATGGTACGGGCACAAACAGACAATTCGTTGTATTATTTTAAAGCATAACTTGCAAAAAGAGTTTTTCCTAAAATAATTAAAATAGCACCATAATTTTATGTTTACCCAATAGATTCAGAGAGTATAGGGCTCCTGGCGATAGTCTCTTTTAAAAAAAACGAGTGTGATAGCTACCGCCAGGTCACTTGGAAAAGTTACACCCTCTATATGTCTTGATTTTATTTGATAAATTAGTGTAAAAAAAATAAATTATTAAATAAAAAAAATTGGGGTGAACGAATTTTTAATAAAAATGTAGGGGGGGGGGGCGCCATCGGTACCCACTGCACAGGGCGCCAGATTTCGTAGATCCGGCCCTGTGTCTGACGCATTGTAATTGAAGATTGTAATCCGATTGTTAAGATAGGAGAATCTATCAAACGGACCGCTCATATCTGCACAGAGTCAAGGGTTTTTTTCAGGTATTTTGGGGCTCCAGACCAGAGGGGGTCGCACTTGCGGTTTGAACAGGGTCAGCAGTTGTGTTCTATTAAAGTATTTGCGGGCCCGGTACAGTACGCCCAGCTTCTGAGAGGCTAATTGACTCTGGCTTTGATGGACCCGTGCTACAGCCATGCTGGAGACATTTGCCTTCCAAACAGATGATAGGGATTCGTAACAATTTTTTTAAATTTTTATATAAACTTACATTTTATAACAATTCGAATGTATATTTTTTTTCAGAATTTTTTTATCGTGATACACTCGGATTCCGGTAGTTCTGTTACTGTTATATTTCGTATATATTTGTGAACCGAGACGAATTATGGGAAAGGCAGGTACGAAGCAATCGCAAGCTGCTTTTCGCGTCGTTTGCGGTTGCTTCGTTCCTTTCCCATTAATCTTGTTTCGGATCGCAGGTTCGGCTCGCGTGTTTATTTGCAGCTTAACACGTTTTTTTCAAACGATTTATAATGTGTCTAAAAACATGACTTTTTCCTGCGATGGTAGTTTTCCGGAATCCGTACTCCCTTAGCCTTCAGCATCAAGTTTGCTTAATGCACCCAGTTTATGTCGATTCTTTCCCGACCCATGAGGGAGCGAACTTGGTATGATCATGAATATACTGTCCATAGGATACACATCTAAAAACACTCAAATACAAAACATAAACGGATACAATTCTAAAATAAAAATTAAAGAAAGAATCTAGTTCATAATGTTCACTAATAATAATAATAAAATAATTGGCTAATTTATACATCGCCGTTTTCGTGGAAAATCACCTCAAGGGCGCTGTACAAATAAATATATAAAAGAATTAATATTACTGGCTTACAACTAAGATTTACAATTATAACTAGTGACTTACATCTAAGACTTATAGCTAGTGTTATGACTAAGACATATAGATTCTGACCTAAAACTGGTGACTTAATAACACACATATTCACAATTAAGATTAGCGCCAGAAGAAGTAGGAAATTTTTACATAATATTTCAATTCGATAACACGGGTGCAAAAATGATCTTAAGGGGTTAACTGGATTTACGGGAAGGTATAGATATTTTAAATAAATTAATAAAATTAATAGTCGATCTTTACCGCATTAAGGTGATTCATTTCTCATCATTAAACAGATTGAAGTATCACAATTAATAGATTACATTAAACAGATTGAGTTAACTATAAACAAGGAGAAAAAAACTATTAAAAATTGCAAAGTTTAATTAGAATGAAGAATTTATGGAAAGGAGTATCGGAAAAAGTGAGTTTTCAGTTTAGATCTAAATTCCGCTGAGTTGGATATGCATCTCAATTCCATAGGAAGTTTATTCCAAGCTTCAGGGCCGGATACTGCGAATGCACGATCACCAAACTTAGTGATTTCGCTTAGGTTACATGTATATCATATCATATCACTAATACATGTATATATATCATATCTTTTGCGACCAAACCTTTTTCTGATTTTTCTGTTTCAAATTTTCGTTTGAGAATTAATATTGTCTTCAATAATTAAATATTACAAATTCAGGTGTTTCTCATTAAAACTGAATTTACATTACGCAACCAGTTACATGCATGTTCCAAACAATCGCATGACACCAAGAAGTAGGTGTAAATTGTGCAAATTTTGTGTCATGCAACCTTTAGTATCACAGCAACCATTGCACCATCAGCGTCAAAGCTTTTTACTGCAATATACAATGTTGTTATACACATAGCGATGTAGAAAATAAAGAAAAGACTGTCATGATTTGTCATTTTTTTCATCACTTTTAATGGCTTTTTAAAAGAGGTGTTGAAGTTGCATGATTCTGAGTTGTCCGATCATCAAGGAACACACACGTCCGCTCAGCTGAAATAGTTTCGCGACACTAGTTGCATCACGTTTTAACGCTACGCAATTAGTTGCAAGTCGTAATTTCACGCTAGCGCGATTCTAATTTTGTGGCGTGCAACTATTGAATGCATAATGAAACCTTGTGTTTACATATGAATATAACAGTGCAACTAATGTCGTGAAACAAATTTGACTTAGGTTATCCCAAAAATAATAAGAAATATCACGTCTTTGTTAAAATGAATAATTTTTTTTTTAAATAATCTGGCACTTAGTACAAGTACCGGCTTTTCTCTATGTAAATTTAAACGAATAGAAAATCGAGCGTAAAACGCATGAACAAGAAATGATTCAATTCAATGAAAATTCTCGAACCGTTAACCACCGATCTTCCCATTCTAAGCCTGATTGATGGCAAGATAGTCTTCTAATAGTTTCAAAATAATTATTGCTAGGTGATAAGAAGTACCTACCTGAGAATGTGTAGGTATTTACTTTCAAATACAATGAACAGTGACTTAAAAGTTTACGGTGCGGAACATGGGTAGCTAATCGGTATTTGAGATGGAAAGCCAACATACGAGTTTTCTGCCATTTGTAGAAAACGAATCTTCATTTAATGCTCTTTACTAGTAATAGTAGGCTCGCGAGTTTTCACTCAAACCTGATCTTTCAATGTCACTATCTCTGTCACCACATTCAATTATAACATCTGAACTTAAGAGAAATCCGATCAATGATTTATTACTATACTATACTTTATGATAGATATATAGGTGTAAGTAATAATAATTGCCTGCCGTAGTTAGGTTTTTATGATATTAAAAAGAAAGTAACAATGCAAGTTTTGTGAAAGTACTTGCCTACATCCTTCATATTATATAAAATCAATGGTTTAAGTTAAAGGCATAGACATTATAACTCCTATTTTGGGGTAATTGGTTTAAATATTACACCATTCAAAGCATATTTACATTATATAAAATTAATAGCTGTTCTGTACAGTGAACCTCACGTCCAAAAACGTATATTTCTAATTTTCTCTTATTTCATGTATTAAAATCAAAATTACATCTTTAATCATAAGATCTCTAAGTAGAAACCATATATTTCACGAACCATTTTTTTCGAATAAGGTACTACTTAAGGGCCCGCAACCCGGATTTGTACCGATTTATTACATATTTCCCTTAAACACGGTAAGTTTTAAAGCTCTTAAAAAAATATATGTTATTCTTGAAGATAATATCTAGACTTTGCCCGCGCCGAAACGCAAGTTATATAAAAATCGCAAAGTATGCTCCAAAAATTATTATTAACACGTTTGTTTCAGTTATTTTACAAGTTATATGTATGAAAAAATTCACAGTGTTTCTTTAAATGCTGTTTAAGATAATGCCCGCGAGATTTTTGCTCTATTTTAAACGAGTCGTGTTTTATTAAATATTTTCGCAATTTTCGCATCGATTTTGTCGCTGTAATGTTAGCGCTCTCCTCTAACATCCATCTTCTTCTTTTCGGGCCCGGTTGCAGAGCCTTAATACAATTTTCCAAATAAAGTCACTATCTCAATGAAAATTCTTTTTTCAAACTTTCTTCAGGCAGAACCATACCATAATTTGCAAAAAATCAATAAAGAGGATATTTGTACATTTGACAAAATAATCATGACTGAACCATCTTGAAACTGAAATGGAATGCTCAAAAAATTACAGATGGACGAAATGCAAAGTTAATAAAGTCAATACCTGCATTTCTGTTAAAATGGTCGGACAAAAGAATATCTGTATGCAATACTGAAGCGTTTACCAACAACAACAACTTTATGTTTTTATTATCTAAGATGTCTCTCAGGGAACACCTTTTTCAAACCTTAAAATGGAACAATGATTGCAATAATAATTGGATAACGGTTTGATAAAATTACACCGCAATTGAGCGAATGTAATAAAAGCAAGGTGATAAACTTAAAAAAAAAAACAAAACATCTCAGTTTCGTGCGACATCTGAGGAGCGAGAGATCACTTTTTTCGACGACTTTGACGAGTTAACATTGTAACTCCGAAAACCGTAAGACCGCTTATCATGTTCCCAATACTTTATTTATTATGTAGTTATTTAATCCATTAAACGTTTTTGTGCTAATTTTGCAGAGCTCAATTATTTTTATCGTTTTCTGAGTTCTTCAGTCCCTCTGTTATTTATTACGTACATGTTATCAGCTGTCTCACATTCAAATTCACTCATCGGAAACGAAACAGCCGCACACATTACATAAAATTAAACATGTCTTGCAGAACAATAGTGATATTTGTATGTATGGTTCAAAGGACCCGATTAGGGTAAGGTAGTACCTAAGCGCTCAAAAAGAAGAAGAATGGGATAAATGTAAATACAAATGTTAGAGGGAGCGCGCTAATAATAAAAACGATAATACTTAAGCGAAAATTGGGAAAATGTTTAATAAAGCATGACTCGTTTAAAATAGATTAATATCCCGTGGGAAATGTCTTAAATAAACACTGTGCGCGTTTAAAGAAACACTGTGATTTTTTCATTTGTAAAATAACAGAAAAAACGTGTTTATAATAATTTTCGGAGCATACTTTGGGATTTTTTTCCATCGAGGGCAATTTTTTTTCCATTTCCGGCAAATTCGTAACTATAATAATTTATTTAATCCAACAGAACACTGGGGATGTAAGTTCTTTGTATTTAAGATTAATAAAAAAATACCTTAACATTAATATATTTTACGTACAACGATTTTAAAACTTTATAACCCGTTTTTCAACTATAAAGTTAGCGGTAAGCACCAGATTTTATTTTTCTAGACGATGAACTTCGGGAGTGTAACATGGAGACACATTTTAAATATTTGTAACACATTCTTTAGAATTAATTAAAATGAACGCGGCGGAAAGGTCGAATCTCCAGGCCTGCTAGAGTGAATTCGACCGTACGCCCGTCCAATACGCCGTGCCGTGGGCGCATATTTGTTCACACGCTTTCTTCACTTACGTCGTTAAGATTCCCACATTATTTGTCTTCTTCTTCTTTTCATTGGTAGGGCAAATTCGACAGTAGGTATAGATATGATAGGTCCGTCTAACACACGGGTCGCGAGTCGGAATTTGTATACACGGCTTCTTTACTTACGTCGTTACGGCGCCCCAAACGGGCTCAAAAAAAGAAGATGGAGAGACATGAAATTAAGAATGTTACAGGAACGCGCTAGTATTTAAAGCGACAAAATCGATGCGAAAATTGTGAAAATGTTTAATAAAATACGACTCGTTTAAAATATAGCAAAAATTTCGCGGGGGTTATCTTAAAAAGTATTTAAAGAAACACTGTGATTTTTTTCATACATATAACTTGTAAAATAACTGAAACGTGTTTATAATAATTTTTGGAGCATAATTTGCGATTTTTTTCTATCAAGGGAATTTTATATTATTTGAGTTTCGGCGCGGGGAATGTCTAGGTATTATCTACAAAAATAACATATATATTTTTTAAGAGCTTTAAAACTTAACGTGTTTAAGGGAGACACGTAAGAAATCGGTAGAAATTCGGGTAGCGGCGGCTAAAAATTCTGAATATATTTTAGGGTATATTGTCGTCTTAAGAGTTCCAGCCGCCCTAGGCAAGCGTGCTGATAGCGCCCCAGCATCAATCTGACATCTCATGAAAATATAAAAACTGTTTTAATTTTTAAACTCTATATGGTATGGATGAATAAATGGAATATGAATCATTAAATTCACAAATACACGGAAAAGCGCTGCAGGCTTAAGAGAGCATTACCAGAGAAAACCAGAAATACGTCATTTTCAAATCAGATTTTAGACGTATTGACTCTTTTCCACAAAAAATTATAAATGGATTTCGAAAGATTATTCTTATATCTAGCATTCGCATGTAATAAATTTTGAGAATTTTTTTTAATTTTTAGTATAATAAGGTTATTCCATAGGTCGTTGGCAGATTTGTTAAATTTTCAAAAAAGATTTTGTATTATACCACACCCATTTCAAATTATACAGTAAAATAAATCAATATATTATCTAGCAAACGCTTGTTTTAGAATTTTAATTTTAGTTTCAATAAAATCATTAAAAAATATGTACGTACATGTGTTTCTTGACGAAAATTGGTCCGTTTGTGTATTTATTTTCGCACTTACAAACTAATATATTTCAGATTTTTTTAATATTCTTATTAAATTTAGACATTATTGAAAAATGATAAATACTTATAATCAAAAAATAATTACAAAAAGTAAATTATTTTGATAGTTTTATCATCACGCCTTTCAACATTTTTGGATGAAGGTATAATTAAAGCTAATTTGGATTGAAATAAATTCGATATAGAGTTATAATTTTAAAAAGCTGATACGGAGAATAATTAATCTTTCTCATTGTAACCGCCCTGCACGATCGTAAGAACAACTTTCGACGAAATGTGGATTTTCGTCCGCTGGCTGGTTAAACGCTCTTAAACGAAAGTATTTTAGTATTGTTTATAATGAAAACCTTAAAAATACATCAGCTAGTAACCGAGTCCAAAACTAGTACAGTACAGTTGATAACAGCCCCCTGTAATATAAAAACTATGATTCAACGATGCGATTTAAAATAATTATTTAGTCGCCTAAATCATAATTATCTACATCGATCATAATATCTACTATTTTGTAACAAAATTGCAATGATTTGCATAGGTTTTGTTTGATTTGGCGAGCTGCTATTGCGAGTTGATATAACTTATAAAATTGCGCGTTGATGTCTCGTACCAAGAAATGCGCCTGAGTTTATACGGGTATACATTAATAGTAGCAACATTTTTACCAACTACAGTTTTCACCAACATAATATCTTCAAAAATATCCATTTCTTTTGTGTGTCTGTCCTTTCTAACTCGGTAACTCGGTTTTGCCTTGAATTTAAGTCTCATTTTCAAAATTAGAACTGATTGTGTGAAAAATACACACAAACGATAAAGTTACTATCTAATTATAATGTAAAGAAACACAAAATATAACAAAGAGTATGTACCGCCGAGTAACAAAAGAATAAAACATATTTTTTTGGAATGCAACAATGTAAAATCTACTTGTCAGTAAAAAAATCGGCACTGCATATTAATTATATTAGATATTCATACCAACTTATTAATAAGGGTATTTTTGAAATTGGTAGGTAAGATAGTAAACGTCATTTCGGGAGCCAATTGGTAGGTAAGGGAACGTACCCATACTACGTGACCTGTTCAGGGGGGGGTCTTCAAAATACCACGCTTGGTACAAATGAGCAGCGGGTTGCTTAGGTTTTTGGTCACCGGGGGGGGGGGGTTAAAAATTGCAAAAAGTTGGTCACGTAGTATGGGTACGTTCCCTAAGATAGTAAACGTCATTTCGGGGGCAAATTGCCGGCGGATCAACTGTCGGTCACCATTATTTTTACATGAAACGACAAGTGAGGTCACAACAACGTTTATAATACATTTGTCTAATCCATGTGCTTGTTTTTGTTTTTTCCTTCACAGTAATTTTAGTTAGAAAAAACTTGTTTACGTCTGCTTTCAAAAATTTGATTTATTAATTAATTTTATTTATTAAAAAAATTACGTTTATTTCTAATATTAAAATTTGAAAACATTACCTTTCAAACACATTTTTAAATTTTGGATACATTCATAAATATTCCATTTATTTGGATTGAACCTGATAGCCCCTCCAGAATCACGGCGAGAAGCCCCGAGAACACCCGAGAAGCGTGAATGTGATGAGTTTCTCGCATTCTCTTTCTCAGGCTCGCCTGTTCTCGGATCACTGTCGGTAAATTTGGCCGCTTCAAAGGATTTGTCGGGCGAGAAGCGAGAAGACTACTACACTCACGTTTTGTCTCAGTGTTGTTTAGTGAGCGGTTGAGAGTAGACGTGCGTTATATTTTTGTTTTTGTTTCGAAAATTTTGTTTCCTTGTGTTAAAAATGTGGTACAATCAACAAGTGTTGCAATTTATCGCACAGAGCCAAACCTGCAGCATTTTGAATATCGTCTGTAATGTCGTCCATACCGGATGGGAAACACATCACGAGTGAGAAAAATGGGAGTGTGGATAAGTGCTTGTTCTCGCGAGAAGTCTCGGCGAGAACTTCTCGCCGAGACTTCTCGCCGTGAGTCTAGAATCAGCATGAGGGGTTAACATTGAAATGCTAATGGTGATTTGTATTACAGGATGACGTGGACGAGTGTATGCCGGGAACGGTAGACCCCATGTTCCGGACTGTCCCTAGGGACAACACTACTTTTCATATCTGGAAAGTAGAGGTAAGGAAATTGCTTTGATTAAATAATCTTATTTTGACAAGAATTGTTCTAAATTATTTTTTGCATTAAGAGGGGCAACCGGAAATAAATCATTTTTAAATAAAATTTTAGACATATTGACTTTTTTCCACAAAAAAAGTATAAATCGATTTCGAAAGATTGTTCTTTTAACTAGTAAAGTTATGTTTTAAATTTTGAGAAAAAATGTTTATTTTTAGTATAATAAGGTTTATACCGCAGGTCGTTGGCAGATTTGTTAAATTTTCAAACAAAATTTCAAATTAAGCAATTATAGAATAAAATAAATCAATGTATTATCTAGGAAAGCTACATTTCAGAAATAAAATCTTTTAAAAAAGATCCGCACACGTGTTTTGTAACGAAAATACTTCAGTTTGTCATTTATTTATGGTATTACCAATATACATAGATATATCAGTTTTTTTTACATTTTTATTATAAATACTTATTATCAAAAAATAATTACAAAAACTACATAATTTTAATGATTTTATCATCGCAATTATGAAAAAAAAAAATTAATATTGGTATATATCGAAGCAAATTTTTATTGAAATAAAATCGATATTGAGTTATTATTTAAAAATGCTAGTACTGAGAATAATTTCTTTCTCACCGGAACCGCCCTGTACAGTTGCAAGGGCACAACCGCAAGACCGTCTTTCACCGAAATTTGAATTCTCGGCCGCTGTTTAATCGCCCTGGCCAAGAAGAAACCCCTATTAAAAAAATCTTACAGGTAGAACCCGCATATAGAATTTTGATCAAAATATTACGAGATAGGTGAGTTCTACAATCCTTCAATGATTAAGTAGGTACATATTTGACAATGAATTGTAATTGTGTTCTACAGATATTTCAATTGAGCCTGCTCTAATGATTTAGCAGCATTGATCATCAGATCTGTACACCGGTGTATGCACGCGAAACTAGACGGACAAGAGCGGGACACCCGTTCACAGTTGACGTTGACTTCGACCCGTTTTCGTGAAAGTCGGCTCGTAAGTGGAACGAGCTACCAGAATCTGTTTTTCCTCTTTAATATAATCGCATTAATAAATCCCTTCCAAGACCCCTTCACCCCCTCCCCTGTCCAACCGGGTGGCGATGCAGTTCCCCTGTAAATACAGACAGGGGAGGCTCTTGTGAGATGAAAAAATAAGAAATAAATTATGCTGATTATAATGCACTATTAATATTTTATTTGTACCTACTTAGTGAAAATATGGAAATTAAGAAGATGCAGAAAAAAACAACAAATAATCTGTTTCATTTCTAATCTTCCCATCAATTTAGTAGGCGGGTATGGGTACCACCGACCGGGGAACCATTTATTTAATAAAGTGCCGTAGTTCACCGCCAAGTGTTTCGCTACGTTTGGTGACTTAGCAGGGGTGTCCGGGTTCGTAGGGTGAGATTTGTATAGATCTTGGCGGGGAATGCGTTTGCCCACCTACTGCATGGCGGGCCAAATCGAGAGAGACCGTTTGAGGGAGACCTAACCTAGACCTCTTCAACCGGACTCTCTCTAATCGCCTTCACCGCATTGGGAGGAATGGATTCATACGTCACTTCTGGACACATTGAATCCCAGATTCCTACCCACCCCTCATACGTTTTCCTTCTCAGAACTTCCTCTCCTTCCTTTTCCTAAGAAGACCTTCCACACAGCATCCCCAAATATGACAAAGACCTTAAGAGAATTTATTTTCCTCGGAACTAACGTAAAAAAATCTTCGTTTTCGCAATATTTACGACTGTACCACCGGATTTGGTAAATAATAATATAATTATTGTGTTTTTATTACTGACCAATTTATTGTAACGTGCCTTCGTGTATGAATTTCTGCAATACTGGAATAGTACCTACTCTACTCGTAAATTAAGTAATATTTTATGGCAATAATCAAGAAATCACAAAACCACTCGGGTATCCCAAAATGTATGTTAGTAAGTGTAAATGATGTCTTATGTTATTTCGACTTCTTGAATTCAAGAGAATTAAAAAATTTAAATAATATAACCAATTTGAATATCATGAAAATCAGTGCCGCAGAAACTAGATTAAAGTTTATGCTGCACTGAATCTGCTCTGGTTATTTTGTATCTTTGTTGTCGTTTCTGTTATAGCAGACTGGTCAATTGATTTAAATTATTTTCATGTTTTACCTAGATATAAAACATAATATGAGATCGGTCTGCAATCAATAGTTCAATCTGTCGATCACGTGGTATTGAAGATTGATGGAGAAAACACTTTTAGCATCCGAGTAAATCTCGCAAATAGGATGAAAATGCTAGTGATGAGAGTCTCTCATACCTATTTTGTAAGATACCTATATGATTACTGTACCTATTACCTGAATGCGACTGAACTCCGCTGTAGGTTGAAGTAATAGAACCGGCACTAACACGCAAGGCGGACTTATTATCCGCGATATGTAATTATCCTTAGGCTCCGCTATTCTTCTGGCAAATCGGTTCATCTCGTTTCTGAAATGTTCAGATTATGTTTGAAAATGGACTGATAACGTGCAATTTTCTCTCGCTTTTCACGTTTTTGCTCCATCGCTCTGCATCTGCGGGTACATTAAGATGGAGAGATAGTTGGCTAACAAAGCAAGCAACTTTACTTGCAGAACTCCTCGGCGGTGTTGCTGCCTAAATCGCAGTATGGGACGTTCTACGATGGAGACTGCTATATTATTTACGCTTCCTCAATTTACGGACATCCGGCTGGACCCAGCGTTGTTGTGAGTATTCTTCTACAATAATTTTCACTTTTTTTGTTTTGCTATTTCAATAATATTCTTAGATCTGTCTATCTTAAATAATACTTAGATCTACAAGATGATCTGCCCAGGCAGTCAAAAGAAGAACCAAGAGACGACAAAACTATTTTTATTTTCCTTATTCTCTGATACCTACTAGCCAAGGTTCTTATATTGAACTTTGCCTACATAGCCTTTTAAGTAGATAGATAGGTACTTATACTTACTTGAAATGCTGAAAATTTTCTAGGACCTGAGAGTACGAAAATTGTCATATTTTCACCGCTATCAGATCTCAAACAACCTTATAGGTATGAAATTGGTTTTAGATAAATCTATTCAAGGAAATTAATTATGGGTACACTCATAAGTTATTTTGATCTAAACTACGTAACATGATCTAGAAATGTAAACAAAGTTTTAGAGTTTTTTGGCAATGGTTTCAGCGGCGCGACACGAAGAATGCCAAGATGGAGACGCACATCCACTTCTGGCTGGGGGCGCGCGCGGGGGCCGAAGCCACAGGGGCTGCCGCCTACAAGGCTGTGGAGCTGGACGCGCACCTCGGGGGCGCCTCGGTGCAACACCGCGAGGTACAGGGACACGAGAGCGCGCGCCTCAAGTCCTACTTCAAGGACGGCATGAGGTAAGGTATCCC
This sequence comes from Limnephilus marmoratus, assembly GCA_917880885.1. NCBI lineage: Eukaryota > Metazoa > Arthropoda > Insecta > Trichoptera > Limnephilidae > Limnephilus > Limnephilus marmoratus. The sequence goes on from OU862909.1 coordinate 25,409,385, forward strand.
ACAAGGTCTAGCCTTTGTACCATTATTATGTATTTGTAATGCATATCCTCATCCTAACAATTCGTGGATCAGGATGTGAAGCAGTGGCGTAGCATGGCTTTCGGCCACCCGGGGCGGAGGAAAATTTTGCCGCCCCCTCCCTAACTTCTACAGGTACTTCTTCGCAGATTTTCAAGCGCTGACGGGGGGGAGGGGTGGGGGGTAGATTTCCTATTTTTTTATGCCGATTTTTATTATCCCATGTGCCGAGAACTCTTCCAATAAAATCAGGCTGCTTATAAATTCTACTACAAATTTATATATAACTGCTCTCACAAATCGATAATGGTATGCCTGTAATAGAATTTAGCATCTTCATCACGCATACGTATGGAATGCAACTCAAATGCAAAACTTCACTCGGCACACGATGAATCGGCAACTTATTGTTATATTGATAACACAAAACTGGTTTAAATTAAACTAAATATGCGGTGTATCGAAACTACACTCAGTACATGAAAAGGGTTTTTCTATGATTCTGCCGGCACTTACATTCTGAACACAAAACTGGTTTTAATTAAATCTGTATGTAGTCAATTAAAACTGCACTTAGAACATCGGGGCGGAGGAAAATTTCGCCGCCCCCTTATTTGGGTACTTCAAGCGGAATCGGGGGGGGGGGGGGGGTTGTGTATGGAAATCCATTTTTTATTACGACCTATTTATATACGAGCCGGATTTTTTTAATAATCACATTTGACGAGAATTCTTTCAACGAAAATCATGTTTATAACTTCTACTCCAAAGTTGATTGATTGATACTGCGTTAAAGTCCCCAAATAATAGTTACAAACGCAATAATCAATTTCTCCGAATTTTACAGCATTATGTAACTCAAATGTAAAGCTTCACTCGATGCACGATGAATCTGCAACTCGTTATTTAATTTATCGTTGTATTCTGAACACAAAACCAGTTTGTATGCGGTGAATTAAAACTACACTCAGAACATGAAAATGGTTTTTCTTCGATTCTGGCATTAAATAAATAGTCTGCAACTAGAATTTTATAACTGCACGTCAAATAACAGAATGTTTTTCTTTGAAATATGTCAGCAGATGAATCCAACTGGAATTTTACGTTCTGTACTGGTTTAAATTAGATCTGTACCTGGCGAATTAAAACTACACTCAGGACATGAAAATGGTTTTCTTTGATTCTGGCAACATATACAGAGCCTGCAACTAGAATTTTATAACTGAACTTCGAATAAGATAATGTTTTCCTTTAAATTGTGTTAGCAGATGAATCCTCAAATGGAATTTTACATTCTTAAAACTGGTTTAACCCTTCGAATAATACGAAACAAATATCTATAAACTTTTGCCTGTCAATATTTGCGCACAAAATTTCCGGTTCTTCCCATGCATTTTAAATGTTCCTTTTATTGTTTTTTTTTAGCCTTTTGCAAAAAAACAAAATTGTTCTAAAATCTAGATAAAGTAATTTTTCCGACATGCTTATTTTACGCACCAGATTTAAATGTCCGGGTTAAATTTTCCCCAAAAAAAAAAAAAAAGGAAAAAAAGAAGGAAAAACTAAACCCTTTCACACACTTCCCCAAATGATCATCTAGTCAACCCACGCTATGCAATTGCACTATATAAGTATTATAAATACAAGAACAACATGTCAACCTACTAGAGACTGTTATGTGAATATCTTATAATTCACGTTGAAACGGCAATTATTACGTGCAAAATGGCGTAAGGAGCCATATGATGTGGCTAGCTGAGAGGGAAGAAGACGGGATGAATACAACTGCGTACTTTTCTATTAATAGAGCGCCAAATCCTGTTCAAGACAGAATATGTCCACAGTTGAATTCACTACGCCTTCTTCCTAGAACGACGGAGAGCATTTAATTCTTCCCAGGGAGCGTGGGCACTATGACAATCACTTCTTTACTCATCATTAGGAACTACAGTGTATCGATATGAAATAACAAAGAGATTTGAATCAATATTTTCTATATTTACAATATCGAACATTTAAAACAATACGGTATTATAAACCAATTTTACAAGGGAAAAAATACACTACTGAAAACTCACCCCTGTATTGCGACCATGACCTTGAAAACTAGCTAATTCGGATTAAGTGCCTGCGGGCAGGCATGATGCACGTAGTGGAGCTTGGTGCTTCGTCCAGCATCCAAGAGGTGGTCCTGATGTGATCCTGCTGAGGTCGCGATGCCAAACCCCCCTGGGAGCATCAGGACGATGAGAAATGATCCGGTGTATTGCGCCAGCCTGGCCAGCAGTATGATGCCCGTCCTACGAGGCCATCAAGCCCAAATAGATGGATGCCTACGGGATTTGTTGACAGACGGAGTCGGCGACGAATCCGGGGTTGCGGTGAACCGGAACGGTCTGTTCTGCGTATCAAAATCAAGTACGCGGGTTTTTTATATGAACGCCTCAGTAGGCGGCGGATGTTAAAGTTAAAACTCCGAACACTAATTAAATAAACTTCGCCGTGGCTTGCGAGGTGTAGCGGGAGTCCATGTTCGCCAATTGCACTTTCCCAGTCGCCAGATCAGCTAGATAAACGGCATTACTTATTCTCGTCGCACGAGGCGCCGACGGCCATTGATGAACCGAAAACTTCGATAATTCCGGGCCGAACAATTCGGATCTTTAGGTTAATCCCGTTATTTACACATAAGGTACGGATCTCTTTGCAACGCGGAGTCGTATTGTTCCGGTATATTTTACATTATAAAACTTAAATCGCTAGGTGACTGTGCCCGAGAAAAACACGGCGTCCTCCCGTGTTCTCTCTCGTCCAGAGTGCCGTTTCAAAAACAAAACCCGTTTCCGCTCAGTCTGCCAACCTGCCGAGTATCTCGAATAAACTATTACCATCCTTCAAATAAAGGTACCTGCCTATCCGAGTAATAAATTAAAGTAATTTATATGTAATGATGCATCCACATCATAACAAGACCAAATGGGAATATAATTCACCGACTCCAGATATTTTCATATCAGAGGGTTCGGCTCTGTGGCATTTCTAATTGAACCTATAAATCCTACCGATCCCTCAATATAAATATTTAAAAAATCCTTTGTAATCCTACATGTATTTAAAATGACTGATTTTTGCATTTTTATATACAAATTCTTTGACAAATCTAATATGCTTAAATTTTGAATCAGATTCCTAGGTATTATGCCAGTGGCCGAAATAACAAATGGCAATATTTTTATAGTCCGAGAATGCCAAATTCTTTTAATCTCATTTCCTAAATCTGTGTATTTTCTTATTTTTTCAGAAATAGTTTTTTGAATATTACAGGAATATTATTATTAGAACATTATTGTTTCTAAATATTAAAATTTTGATATTGGAAATGTGAATTGACTCAAAAATACCCCCCCGGCGAGTATTCGAATTAAAGTACCTAAAATAGAATAAACTTAAAATTTTAAATACAGATTCCTTTTCTTAAAAAAAATGTAATAAAACTGTATCTTAACTTTTTATCGCAATCACAAATTTATTTTAAATTAAATATTTGGGACATAATTTCACAATTTTATTTTAAAATTAAATGTGTGGGGCAATTTGCGTCTCCTGTGATTAGACGGGTTAAATTAAAACTGTGTTTGGCGAATTAAAACTACACTCAGAATATGAAAATGGTTTCTCTTTGATTCTGGCAGCATATACATAGTCTGCAACTAGAATTTTATAACCGCACTTCGAATAAAATAAAGGTCTCTTTCGAAATGTATCAGCAGATGAATACACCACTGAAATTCATTCGTTAATACATTCTGAACACAATTCTGGTTTTAATTAAGAGTGAATCTGTTTGCGAGTTATCAGCTTTAATTAGTATTACTTTCATAATAAGCGTACGGTTTTCCTACGAATTGCGAAATTTGCAGCTTAAAAAATATAATTATTGATATTTTTAATAAATAATAAAAAAAAAAAAGAGTTGGATTCGTAAACGAAAGTATCGTAGAACATTTTCAAATAATGATTTGAAATGGTTTAAATTTTTCCAAGATAATATTATGATTTGTTGTGAAAATTTGCCCCCCCCCCCCTCCCCCTCCCCGGCCAACTAGGCTTGTCCAACTAGGAAACTCCCGCTTTAAAATTCGACTAAATTTCCACTTTTTGTATGAAGATTTTCAGAATTCTTTCAGTTTCTCATACGAAATCTAAAAACGATCGTCACACGAAAAAATGAAATTTTAAAATAAAAAATCATTTTCAACTGCAACAACGTTAATAATGTCATATTTTTCAATCCTAGTACTCTAGCTCACATAAAACTCACGGACCGCCACTGATGGAGGAGAGGAGGAGGAGAGAGAGAAAAGGAAGATTGAATTTTAAGAGCATTAAACTTAAGTTTAATGTGGACTTTTAAATGTGGACTTATTATTTTACTTGCAGAATATTACGCAGCAGGGGAGACCTGAAAGTGCGACTGTACCGCGTGATGGGCCGCTGCCCCGTCATGACAGAGCTGGAGAGCGTCTCCTGGCAGCACTTCAGCAGCAGCGGTATCTTCGTGCTGGAGACGCCGGAGGCAATCTTCTTGTGGATCGGGCGGGCTGCTAATGTTGTTGAAAAGTTACACGGAACAAAGGTTATTAATTTATCACTAATTTAATGGTGTAATTCATACATAATATCTATGTAACAAAACACCCTGATTGTTGATCCACAACTTACCTGCCGTTCTTCAATTAAAAACAGTGACGGACCCACCTAGCAGGGTTTCAACCACTAACCGGGTATCACGACATCATATATTGTAATTTGTGTGAAAAGTCCTATAACAAATACAATTTAATAATATACCGAATAAGGCAAACCCTAGTGAGGTAAACTACACTCTAAAAAAAATTACTTTCATAAAACACAATTAATTTGTTTAATAGAACTAGTGGCGCCATCTACCCTCCAGCTATGAAAGTTCAATTCTTGTTGGTGACCGAACAACTCAACAATATGCAACTTTATCCCTCCTTTGAAAAGTCGTTAAAAGTTGCAAACAAAAAAACTTCGTTAAATAGGTTACGTTATGTTAGGTTAATCGTTACTTAATGACTTTTCAAAGGGGTGATGAAATGCCACTTTGTTGAGTTGTCATAGAACCGTTTTTTATAAAATCTTCTCCAAATCTATCCAGTGAATTAGTGAATGAATCTGGGAGTGAATTTGGCAATGCGAATGCAAGTTATTGGTATCATAAAGAACATACATAATATGTATTTACTTTGATAAAATGTAATTTTATTATTTCTTCTATTTAGTTATTACATGCCTTCGGAAATGTATTGTTTTTTCACTGAAGAAAGTTAATAATCAAATGCCAGGTATTCTTGAAAGAATTATTATAAATTTTATTTTAAACAGATTGCATTGAAGATGGGCAAAGCAACGAAAAACCAGTCGGAGCGGTGTTTAATAATCCTCAATGATGGATACGAGCAGACTCTGAAGACGGAGAAGAAAGCTTTGTTCCAGAAATACCTCAACTTGATGAACAGAAAGGTCAAGACCACCGACGAGGAGATGAAAGACGAAGAGATCATGAATTCCAAACACATGATAAGACTATATCGCTGCTGTCACACCGCTACTAAATATAGAATTGAAGAGATAAAGCCTGGACCATTGCAACAATCGGACTTAAATTCAAATGTGAGTAATAACGTTACACCTAATACTCTTTGACCTAGATACCTACCAAAATGCTGCGAAAGTAGATAGGTAAGTACTGCTTTCTTTTTTATTAGCTAGAACAACAACAAAAACTCTCGTTAAGTACCTACCTGATTACTACCTGACTTCGCCCAAGTATCAATAGTATTCTTTTTTTGAGTAAATATGTCGTCTTGCTTAGAATAATATATTTGTAATTTGAGCGGCGGATATGGGTTGGGAACTGAAAATGATTTGGTTGACCACAAAAAATCAGAGATTGCAAATTTCACAATGCCAAAACTCACCACTAATGAGTTTTTAGTGATAGATTTTCTGCTGTATGTAAAATTAAGATTAAAAGAACCAACAAAACTGAAGAGATGTCAGATAGAAAAAAATGCAGTTCGTAATTCTGAGGATATTACTGCAATTACAAGTCATAGTCATACAACATAACTTAATAATTAATTATTATTATTAAGTTATGTTGTATGACAACATAACTTAATAATATTTCTAAAAGTTTGTATCAGTGGATCCATTTGTAACATTTCAGGAAGCCTTCATATTGGACAACGGAACCCATGGTATCTGGATGTGGGTGGGGAAGAAGGCCACCCTGAAGGAGCGCTCGGAAGCAATAAGGAATGCGCGGGGGTTTGTCAAGAAAAAGCGCTACCCCTCTTTCACCCCCGTCACTCGCATCCCCGAAGACAATGTGCCCCTCGAGTTCAAATCGCTGTTCAAGTCGTGGAAGAGTTCTGATATACAATCAGAGGCCAATGGTAAGGAGGACATCATTTACATATCAAAATATGTATAGATAGAAAAAAATCATGCATATTTCAAATGAGCCAGAGCTCACCATTCCAGAAATTTTGTTGAGATGCCTCTACAGACTTCTTTTCTGCTCTGCTGTGGTTTTAATCTATAGCCAGTGTAAGCCCAATATCACGGAAGAACCATTTGTAAGAATTTTCAGGAAAGACCAAAAACCAAGTAGGGATAAACGCGCTCTTTCTTGCTTTATGTACAGGGATTAACTTTATCAGAGTTGTGTTTGTTGCTAGTTTTAACAATTAGTGTGTTGTGACCTCCAGCCAGAGTGGCGAAGGCGGCTACCACCAGGTTCGACGCGCAGACCCTCCACCACGCCACGTGGCTGGCGGCACAGACGCAGCTGATGGACGACGGCTCGGGCGTCATCAAGATCTGGCGCGTGACCACCACCGGTCTCGTGGAGATTGTCTCCTCCGTGCTCGGCATCTTCTTCAGCGCCGACTGTTACATTGTCATGTACACCTACCACCATCCCAACGGAGAATCCAGCATCATCTATTATTGGACGGTAAGTTATTTATTTATTTTCAACTTAAAAGCCAATCTCTAAAGCTCTCTCCCTGTAGTATGTTTCTAATATAAAATGGTTCAGTATCTGTGGTGTACTATTAATTCCTCTGATCCAAGGCCGTAGCCAGGGGGGGGATCAAGGGGGATTGATCCCCCCCTCGAAATTGACATTGACACCGAGGAGGTAATTGATTTGTTCGCTGCAAAGAAAGTTAGAAGACTAAATTTAATTTTGTAATTATAAAAATACATGATATGATTGATAAGTAACACCATTTAATATCTTTTATTAAAAAATATTTTAAAAAACAACATATTTCTATATATAATCTGTTCCACCAAACAAAACCCCCCCCGAAATTTTTTTCTGGCTACGGCCTTGCTCTGATCAACAATACAATTTGATGACCGGGAGTTTTCAATAATATTTGGTTTGAAAGATATTATGAGCATTCTTTATTATTGTCATATTTACAATGAATATCTAACTTAAAGAACTTAATGTCCGTTCTAAAGGATGCTCTCTTTAATCTGCCAAGCGACCCACTGTCGAGTGCGATGGTCATAAATATACCAAACCACCCACGCGATGGTCGCCGTAAAACAGAGATTTCCGCAATCGTTCGGGATAAGACCCGAATGGGGGCCAATACCACTGACCTCTGTTGAGAAATAAACTAATGACATTGAAATTGTTTAGAGACATTGAAAATCCTTGTATATTTACAAACACTACAGATGCACTACAGTACCTAAATTGTCTAGAATCTTGATTGAAGTTCTGACCTAAAATTAGATCTTGGAAATATAATTTACCTTTACTATAAATTACTCGAGCGACGGTAGATAGGTGATTTTTATGAATTGAAATGAATTTATTTTGAACATCCCACAAACATTTGATATGTTTAACTGCTAGCTTGAGCCTTTATCGATTACAAAAAGATGTTGCTAATATTTCTGCCACGGAATATTCTAGATAATGTTTTGTATGTAGTCTGCTTGTACATCTGTTTACATTTTACATGTTGAAAATTACATTTCTTCAATGTTTGTGACTATAGAAATTTCCAGTAGACCATAGACAACATACAGAAAAAGTAATATTCAATATTGTCCCAAATAAGTACAAGTTAGGTCAATTTCGGAAACTAAATTATACAAAAAAATATACAAAATTGACGCATTTATGAATTTTCCCATTTAAAAAATATTCATTTATAAAACCTAGAAACATAGGTGGATTCATCTTGAACCACAGCAAGCAGTTAATTTATATGTTTCCGTATTAATATTCGACATTATGATTTTTGGAATGAGCTTGACTGAATACAAAACCGAACATCCGGAAATCTATCTCTTGAGTGGTTAAACAGAATCTTGCCTGTGGTAAGGAAAAGAAAATTATTCAGGAAATAATTTAAAAGTAAATTGGTGAGAGAAAGGGGAAAAAGCAAAGGTTCTGAAGTATATGGCTGGCCAAGTCTGGTCACTGAACAAAGGAGTCATTTCGAGTAACATTTTAACTATGAATGGTGGTCTCATCAGGATTATAGTGGTATCTTTGGACAAAGTGATACATCATACATAACATCATGATATTAAATATTAATCGAAGAAGACAGTTTTTTTAAGTATTTTTTTTTTCATATGCAAAATCCTTAATTTTTCAGGGAAGTGCATCTTCACCAGAATTGAGAAAATTGACAGAAAAAGGAGCAAAAGAGATGCATAATAAATTCTGTGCAATTCCCATGCTAGTGAGTACAAGCATTCAATGGTTGTCATAATAATATTATTAAAAACTAATATACGAATACAAATAATTTTTTTTTTTGTTATTTTCTCTTTGTAGGTAAAAGTGCGGCAAGGAAGCGAACCAGCGCACTTTCTACAAATCTTCAAAGGGAGAATGATCACATTTGTTGGAAGAGCTACGGACTGCGATTGTAAAATATCTGAATTCATTCTAAATTGTCTAAACAAGTATTTTTCTTTTTTATATAAATTAATTAATAACAACAGGTATCTTCTGTATTTTATGATAATACTTTTTCAATGTATTTTCTTTCAAACTTAAAAGCCAAGACAGTTTAAACATGATTAAATTAATAGAGGGCAGTCTCGACCACTGCTTGAAACTCTTTCTAGTAGGCTAATGGGATCCTGACTTTAAAGACTCTTTTATTCCCTTTTCTTATTATGTTCAATCTCAAATCTCATAACCATGTAGTCATCCTTCTATAGTTCTATAAAAACGTTTATTTTATTTGCCCAATAATTATAACTCCTCATCTTAATATGTCTCTATGTTTCTAGTAGAATTGCTTCGACAAGATCTCTCTAGTTGTGAATATCTTGCGCTATCATTGACCTCACTCCATTGCAAACCCAGTTTCGCCTCATATATAGAACTTCTATATGGCTAATTTTATTTAGCTTTCTGTGAAACATATTCTAAGGTGACTGATAATTCTAATAACTTGGTACTCCAGCCAGCGGAGTGATCCTGCGCTCCCCGTCGCACTATCTGGTCCGAGTGTGGGGCAAGTACACGCGGGAGGCGCGCGGCACAGAGGTGGTGACAGGGGGTGAGGAGGGGGCGGGGGGCTGCTATATCCTGCGGGCCGCCGCCCGCTGCTGGGTCTGGTGCGCCACTAGCGCCACGGGGGACGAGAGGGAAGTTGCCAAGCAGATGGCCGCCACCGAGAACTCTCTCGTCATGCAAGGTACTCATCATCAGTCTAACCATTTTAGTAATAAAATAAGTGGGAATCTGAAAAAGAAGATTCTCCTATATCTATTAGGTCCTTACATATGAAATTGGCGTTTTGTATGGGAGGAACATAAAGTTGATTTTATTTTAAATAATATATTAATTTATTTAATCAAAGTATGTACCATTGCTATCTATGCACTTTTGCCATCTCATAGGTAGTTCAACGATCCCTTTACTAAAAAAAGCATTCGGACGGGAATCAATAAAATCTTTGAAGGCAGTTTGAACTGCCCCATCGGAGTTGAATTTTTTCCCTTGCAAGAAGTTATCCAAATTTCGAAAAAAATGGTAATCTGTTGGGGCAAGGTCCGGAGAGTACGGTGGATGTCTAAGACATTCCAATTGAAGCTCCTGTAATTTGGTAGCCGTTTGTTGTGCAGTATGTGGTCTAGCGTTGTCATGAAGCAGCAGTGGCCTAGAGTGATTAACCAGCCTCGGTTGTTTAGCAGCTAGCTTTTCCATCATGGTTTGCAGTTGCTGACAATAGACATCTGTCGTAATCGTCTGGCCAGATTTAAGAAAGCTGTAGTGAACGACACCAAACGCTCACAAGTAACTTTTTTGGAGTCAATTTTCGCTTGGGGCATGGTTTGGCTGGTTCGGCAGGGTTCAGCCATTGCGATGAGCGCTTCCGATTATCATACAAGATCCACTTTTCATCACAGGTAATGATTCGATTTAAAATCCCTTCATTATTGTGCCGGTTGAGTAATGCAACGCAGCAGTCAACGCGCATTTGTTGATTTGCTTCACTCAATTCGTGAGGTACCTACCTTTCAAGCTTTTTCACCTTCCCAATTTGATTCAAGTGGATTAAAACAGTTTTATCACTAACACCACAGCCTGCAGCAAACTTGGTCGTGGTTTGCGATGGATCCGCTTCCACAATAGCCTTCAATTCTTCATTATCAACTTTGGTCTCCGGCCGTCCACGGGGCTTGTTCTGCAGGTCGAAATTTCCAGAACGAAAACGTTGGAACCAAAAACACACTGTGTTTTCTTTTGCGGCACCGTCGCCATACACATCATTAATCCTTCGAGCCGTTTCTGCAGCACTGGTGCCACGGTGGAACTCGTACTCGTGATATTTCAAGTTTTCCCTTTTGTAAACTAAGTGAAAAACAATTAAGGAAAAAACAAATGAATTATAATTTTCGAAACACAAATACATGAGTAAATAGCTGTATAAATTTGAATTTGGAATTCCTAACCAAAGAGAAGATATTTGAGATCAAAGTTGCCAGTACAGCAAAACACCAATTTCATATGTAAGGACTTAATATATTAATATGTCATTGTTCGGTATATAATACAGCTGAATAACCTAAAACCGTGTTAGCAAGTCCACATCAAGACTGACAATTGCTGACAATGCCCGCAAATTAAAAGCATAGAAGAATTTCAGGGCTAATTTTTCTTTTATTTTTATTTTTTTGTTACAAAAACACTATTTTCAAACATTATATTATGATAATGTGGGCCTCACTGATTGTTTTAATCACGCTGAGGCCCCCATTTTATAATTTTATAAAATACAATAAACAAATAAAATAATAAAGGTAGGTAGTACATAATGAAAAATTTGGCAACATATTATGAGGTATGGTTTTGTATATGTGCGTAATGTGTATTACATAAATGTTTTTTTCTTGATATGAAGTTTGTGTAATATCGCCATTTTTGTTCTTTAATCCAAATCTTAATTTTGTATGTGAGATGTTTTTTGTTTCCCTTATTTTTATTGCCTGGAATTTATGATGTTTTTGTCCTGTCGATGGAGTTTTATGTTTTGTGCGTACGCTTGTCTAACTGGTCCATCTGTGTTGAAATTTGGTTTTTAGGTCAAAAATATACTTTAGGGAACGTACCCATACTACGTGACCCGTTCAGGGGGGGGGATCTTCAAAATACCACGCTTGGTCACAATGAGCAGCGGGGGGCTTAGGTTTTTAGTCACCGAAGAGAGGGGGGGTTAAAAATTGCGAAAGTGGGTCACGTAGTATGGGTACGTTCCCTTAGTGTTGTTTATATGTAAATTTGGCATATCGTCACCTCAGTTCTTATTTATCCAACAGACCATTTTAAATTTTGTTCAATCTCCATTTTAAAATTAAAAATTAAGTATAGTAAATGATAGTTAATCATTTAACTAAGAACTATTTAAACTAATGAGACCTTTACCTTTACAGAAATAACTTTATCGTATACACCTACCATAATGTTTCATTGAAATAATGAGAGAAAACCTTCTCCTCATGTAAAATTTTCTAATGGTCTGTTGGACAAATACGAACTAAAGCGAATATATGTCTAGTACCTACATCAAATATGTTGAATAATTTGACCTGTTTCAGTCATTCTATGTTTTTAGTATCACTTTTAACCTGTAAGAGAGTGAGTTTTTGAAAGAAAAAAGTGTTCAAAAAAGTGAGAATGTCCAGAAATGTCCAGAAAATTTATAAAATTGCATTTATAGTATGCGTTATAAAAAATTTACTTTGTTCAATAAATGCCCACATAATGTCAAAATAACTGAATTTGTCAGATATTAATAAAAGAAAGATAATATTTTTAATTGGAGGATTTCTCCAAACACCGCAGCACGGTGTATGTCCATACTTCTTTTCGCAATTTTTTTTATTATCAAGTCATTTTTTTTATTAAAGCTCCTCCGAAGTTACCTATCTGATAGATATTGCCTTGTCGACATCGAAGGGAACCTAAGCGGCTTTGGAAAAATCACATGTGGAGTGCCACAGGGCTCGATTCTAGGACCCCTACTTTTCTTACTATACATCAATGATATAACTAAATGCGGCATCTTGGGAAAACTTCAACTTTACGCTGATGATACTGTGATTTATTATCGTTGTAAAAATCTGAGGGAACTTGAATCACTAATGAATAAAGATCTCGCAAAGCTAGCTAAATGGTTGCGGATAAATAAATTAAGCCTCAATGTCAAAAAAACTCACTACCTCACTTTCGGGAAAAAAGATTACATGACAATGAATATTACTCTTGGAAATGAAAAGCTCCAAAATGTACAAGTAACGAAATATTTAGGGTTATTCATAGATTCTAACCTATCGTGGAACTCCCATGTTGAATATGTTAAATCCAAAATTTCCCCGATAACTGGTGTACTCTATCGACTTCAAGATGTGCTCCCCACAGCTTTACTGCGTGCCACATATTATGCTCTGATCCACTCTCACCTAAGTTATCTGGTTAGTATCTGGGGCACCATTACTAAGAAACAAATATCTGAAATACAAGTAATCCAAAATAGAGCCATAAGAAATATATACCATCTACCATGGGATACGCATGTCAAAGACATATACTCACTGACACAAATTCTTCCCTTTACCATTCTGCCAAAATATAGCATCACCACTGCCATCCTACAAATAATTCAACACTCGTCACACACCAACACTAAACCAGCCTTTAATTCCGATGATATACACCAGCACAAAACACGATCACAAAATCAAATACACCTATCGTCATCTACACACACAACTAAATTTGGAATTAACTCCTTACAATACATCGCACATACGCAATACAACGCATTACCTAATGTCCTAAAACTACCAGTATCAAACAAAAAAATATTGGCAAAGGCTCTAAAAGGATATTTTCTCAGCAACTTTATTAACCAGTAACGAAGTTATCTGTCTTCCTTTGTAACTCTTATATATTCTTCAATTACCTGTATCGGGTGTGTCTAGTCCATTTAAAAATCTATGTATTGTTCATTGATTTCCGTGTTCTTAAGTAAAAATAATTTTCCTTTAGATGTATAATGTTGTCCTTCCCGAAATGAGTTTTATTAAACTCATTGGGAGTAATGTATTATAAATTTTATGTAATAATTTTGTAATATATTATCTCTAATAAACAAAATAAAATAAAAAATATTGCAAATATTTATTTTATGAACATACAAGATGCGGCCATACTCTCCTAAAAGTTAAGATAGTTTTCTGTGCGATTTCAATATTTCGATTAATGGATTGACAAAGTTCAAAATTGTTGTCATGTTTTAGATTATATCTGTTTCTTTCGTTTGGAAAAATGTGAATGGTTTTGAGGAGTTTTTTTGTGATTTTTTTTTTTTTTTTTTTACAGTGAATACCGCACAAGAATCTCAACTGCTCCCGTCTGGAGCCAGTGAGACTATGGCATCCCCAATTGGGGTATGTTGTGAGGCTGAAGGTGGTGGGGAGGGGAAGGAGGTGGGGAAGAGGAAGGTTGGGAAGTACCTGGCTATTCAGATCTGGTCACTAAACACGGCTAAAGCCATTTTCAAGCAACGTTTCAATTCTGAATGGTGGTCTTACACCAGGGCGATACTAATAGTATCTTCCACTCTGGAACATGCCGCAAATATACTATATATTATTTTAAATGAATTAATTGTGAAATAACACAAATTAATCAAATAAAATTTATTTGCGCATGCCGGGTTCGAACCCGCGACCTCCGGAATGTGAGTCAAGAGTCTTAGCCACTGGACTACGGAGGTGATGTGCTGAATATGATGTCCATCTGACATTATGGTCAATTATGACTCCCAGATATTTTGTTTTTTCTAGAGTAGGGCAATCGCAGGCGTTGCTTTCAATTTATTTGTGTATTTTTATGGTGTTTGTCTTATTTTTTTACTGTCCCATTCTATTATTTATATTGCACGTTGTGAATTTTTTTAGTGTGAGTATGATTGTGTCTTACCATGTTTTCACTTGCGTGATTCCTAGCTCCGCTATACACATTATTCCAGTCTTTAGCTATGAAGAGTAAAACCGTATCGTCCTCTATCTGTAAAATTATTTTAACATTTGTTTTGTCAAGTTCATGAACTACTAAATGATATTGGCTTGGTATAACAATAATCTTTGTTTTTTCTGCAGGAAAAGAAAAGGCAGACTTCTGGGATGCTCTTGGAAACAAGCGGATGCTGCTGACCACTGCAGCGCAAAGAGAGCCAGAAGACATTCTACCAGCACGCCTGTTTTATGTGTCCATCGGCTTGCCTGGCTATTGTAAGCAATCAATCACTCGTAGCACTTAACAAATATAAAAACACTTGTGTTAGACATCTTGGGACATTGATATAATTCTGTATTGTTTCCAGTTGAAGAAATAGTCTCCTACAGCCAGATGGACCTTTCTCCCGAGTACATCGCTATTCTGGATGCTCACAACTGTGTTTACATCTGGACTGGCACGTACAGCTGTGCGGTGGGAAGAGAAAGCGCCATTAATTTGGCTATGAAATACCTGAAATCTGGTTTGCTAATTTTTGATGATTTTTCACCATTATATTTTAGAGATTTGTTTCTAATACTAATGAGCGATACATCTTGCAGATCCATCGAGCAGAGATGAAAACACTCCCATCATGGTGGTCTCCCAAGGACATGAACCTCCCACCTTTACAGGCTTCTTTCCCGCATGGGATAATACATTGTGGGATGTAAGTCACTCAATTTTATTAATATGTACATACTTAAGAGTGGCAAGATCCATCTAATAATATATTATTATTTTAAACTAGCTGGTACCCGGCATGCGTTGCTATGCCATTTAATAAAGAAATTGTTTCTTCTTGCGTGTCCTTTCCCCTTCGTCCCGTTCCCCTTCCGCCACCCCCATTCCTCTCCCGCGTCCTTTTCCCCTCTCGCGTTTCCACTCCGCCACCTCCACCTTCCCTCTCCCCACTCCACTCCCCCCCTTCCCCCGCCCGCAAACCTCCCTCCCAGGTTTCCCACCCCCCTACCTGGTTCCCCACCCCATTTCTTTCTTTCCCTTCCCTCCTTCCTTTTCCTTCCCTTCCCTTCCCCTCCACCTGGTTCCCTCCTTCCATAAATTAATTCCCGGTTCATTTAGTTTTCAAACAGCTCGCGTGCCACCTATTGCAATTTTTTTTATACAGATTTCATGAAGCCAGAGCTCACCAGTAGTTTTATACAAACCTTCTCCTGACAATAACGAACACAACAAAAAAAGAATTATCCTATTTGGTGCAGTCGTCCGGAAGTTATGCGCGTACATACATTACGGCGATTCATTTTTATTTATATAGATAGATAGATATATAGATTTATATAGATAGATAGAAGATGAAAAAGCAGAGCCGCAATAAAACTTTCCTTAGATTTATGTTAGAGACACTGTTTTTATCCATATTTGTGGCTCTAAATTGATTTGTTTTGTTTTAGGGCCACAAATCATTTGACAGGGTGAGGAAGGAAATCGAGGGAAGGTTTGATAGCGGCGACACCAACGGAGCAATGAATGGCAGCTCGGAAACTTCCCTGTTTGATCAGTACGACAAGTATCCCCTTTCAGTTCTGAGAGGGCCCATGGACAAACTCCCGCCAAACATTGACCCACTTTTGAAAGAGGTAATTACATAATAATTACGTTAAAACAAAGGTATTTTTTTTTTTTTTTTTTTTAAATTTATTTATTGCAACATTTATTATAATTACAATTTTACAACAAATATATAATTTTTTTTTTACAGGTATTTTTTTTTTACTACCCTTCCATTTAAAGCATTTGCTTGTGTATGGAAGGGGAGTGTACATAAATGCTATTAGTTATTAGTTATAAGTTAGTACTTAAATAATTAATTGTACATAAATATATGTGAGCTGCAGTATTTGTTTGATAATGGTGTGAATTTTTTTAAAAAAAGAAAGAATGTAATGGAAAACTAAGGATATTTGTAAGATTAATTGACAGTAATTTTTTTCTTAAGAATATTTTTAAAATGTCTCTTGACAGAGAGCAGTATTCGGGTTTTATCATTAATGCTTCTGATTTCTTCTGGTAGAC
This sequence comes from Limnephilus marmoratus, assembly GCA_917880885.1. NCBI lineage: Eukaryota > Metazoa > Arthropoda > Insecta > Trichoptera > Limnephilidae > Limnephilus > Limnephilus marmoratus. The sequence goes on from OU862909.1 coordinate 25,426,087, forward strand.
GATTGAAAAAAGTTCTTCCCTGGTAAGTATAATGATGCTGTGCAAAAGACGTATTTAGTTTTGGGCATAGAAAAACATGTTTAAGTCGAGTTCTGTTTTCATTTAAAAATGGATATTTATCTTTTTCCTTTATAATTTGAATCAATGAATTTTTAATATATAAATCTTTAAATGTGGGTACTTGAAATTCTTCAAACAGGCGTTCTGTTGGGTAGTCTAAGGATTTTTTTAATATAATTTTAATAATTGTCCTTTGTACAATTTCTATTGGAAGAAGGTTACATTTATACGCGGATCCCCAACTAATAATAGCGTATTGTAGAGTGGATTGAACTAAGGCATAGTAGATTAAATATAGATTTTTTATCGACAGAAAATTTCTAATTCTTAAAAATATATATATTAATTTTCTGATTTTGTTTACTACTTGACATATTTGTTCCTTCCATTTCAGATTTTTGTCGATAATTACTCCGAGATATTTAATTTTATTTGTTGTTTTTAATATTGTACAGTTTGATTTGCAATAATTTTGGCTATGAATTTTAGTATTATCGTGTATGACAATGTTAAAATTTTTGGGAGCATCGTTTGGATGGATTGCAAATGGAATTACAAATGTCTTTTCACTATTTAGTGATAGTAAATTAGTGTCGAAAAAATTCTTAAGCGTGTTGATGTCTTCTGTGGCCTTTAATTCTACATTTTCCCAAGTCTTTTCACTTATTATTAATACTGTATCGTCGGCGTATGATGTAATTTGACCATTTAAATGTTGAAAAAAAATATCATTTACATATATGGTAAAAAAAATTGGTCCAAGCACTGTACCTTGCGGGATTCCAAAGCTTGAAATCTCTTGATCACTATTAACATGATTGATTTTTACCACTTGAGGGCGGTTTTTTAAGTAGTTTGTGATCCATTTAATCGCGTTGCCTTTAATGCCAATATCATTTAATTTTTTTAATAGCATCTCATGGGATATGCTATCGAATGCCTTTCTGAGGTCAATAAATATACCCGCACATTTTTTACCTTTATCTAATGATTCGTAAATGTATGAAGTTACGTTAGCAATGGCATCTTGTGTGCTGAGTGATTTAATAAAACCAAACTGGTTTTTGTGTAGTATTTTATTACTATCTAGGAAATTTACCAATTGTTTTTTTACTATTTTTTCAAATATCTTTCCTATGTTAGAAATTAGACAAATTGGGCGATAATTCGTTACTTGTTGCGGATCACCAGATTTGTAAATAGGTGAGATTATTGTGTTTTTGTAATTCATTGGAAATATTCCTTTCGTTAAACTCAAGTTTATTAAATGAGTGATGGGTTTTATTAAGTAAGATTTCATAGATTTTAACATTTGTGCCGTAATAGAATCAAAACCGGGAGACGAACCTCCTTTCATATTTTCTATTATTTTTAAGATTTCACATTCTGTTGTTATTTCAAATGTTGAAAGTATATTACGTTTCTGTAATTTTTTATTTTTTTGTTTTTCTGGGTTAGAAGGCTTATGAATATTTTTCGCAAGATTTTTTCCAACATTTGCAAAGAAGGAATTAAATATGTTTGCACCTTGTTTAGGCTGTAAATTGGCATCTATAATTTTTTTATCATGTTCGATGTACTTAATATTTTGTGTTTTTTTTGTATTGTCTATGGCCAAATTCACAGTTTTCCACATTTGTTTGTGGTTATTTTCTGAAGATAATATTTTATTTTTAAAGAACTCTTCCTTACTTTTTTTAATATAAGATGTTAATTTATTTTTATATTTTTTATAAAAAATATATGCTTTTTCATCATGGGGATTTTTTAAAGTTCTTTTGTAAAGTTTTTCTTTGTTTCTGATAGATATTATAAGTCCTTTGGTAATCCAAGGTTTTAAACATCTTAATTTTGATTTTATGTGTATTATTATTTCAGTTGTCGAATTTTTAATGTGTTGTGACAGGATTTTTTCAAAGTTTTTCGAACATATTTCGGTATCATCACTCTTTAAAACATTGTTCCAATTTTCCATTTTTAGTTTTTCAGAGAGAATAGTCATGTCTATTGTTGATTTTTTGGGTACTAAATTATGTTTTTTATGTTTAATATTATTATTATACAGAAGTAAGCATGAATGATGATCAGTTATGTTAGTTTTCCAAACAATTGATTTTAGTTTGTGAAGATCTTTAATGTTTACGTTTGCCCAAATGTGATCTAAACAAGATGGAGTATGTTCTTTTATTTCTCTAGTATTTTTATTTATGCAAGATATGAAATTTTGTTCAGTCATACAATTGATGTATTCAGTTTTGTTACTATTTTCTATTTTTTCATTAATGTTCACATTAAAATCACCCACCACGAAGCAGAGTTTATTTTTTAATTTTAATAATATGTATTTGAGGTCATTAATAAACGTAATAATACTTGAGCCATGCGTTCTATAGATAGCTATTAAATGATATATTGATTTGCCGAGTTTGAAATGTACTTCGATGCAGTTTACCAAATGTATTGGGTGTTCTATAATGTTAACAATACTAAATTTATTATTTGCAAATATTATTATTCCCGAATTTTTGTTGATATCTACTTTGGTAGAAATATAATTGTACTCCGGTAAGTGATAAGACGGTGACTCAGCGTTTGTAAATGTTTCAGTTAACACTATGAAGTCCGGCTTTTTAATTAAATTATTTATTTTTAGAATTAGTTCATCTAAATTTTTCTGAATGCTACGGATGTTTATGTGCATAATAATTATATCATTGATGTTTTTAGAAATAATTTTGTTACATGAATCAGTACAAATACATTCATATTCTTGAATTTTAATATTTAATTCTAATTCGCTATTTAAGAAATCATCCATTTAATTAATGTATTTTGAAAAATTATATATAATTTTTTTTTTTTTTATTCAATGTCGTAGTTTATTCTTTCTTTGGCTAATTTAAGCATGTAAGAACGGAACTTACATGTTTCGCTGTTTGTTCGGTGGTCTATTTCATTCATTTTACTGTTGAGGGAGTTTATTTCTTTCTTCTTGTTAGCTGAGTGACAGTTAGCGCATTTGGGCGGCAGTTCCAGGGATTTACACTCGGAGATGGGATGATCTTCTGAACAGTGCTTGCATGTTGGTTTATTCATTTTATTGTAGCATTTTTGTGCTGTGTGTCCGAATCTTTGACAATGGAAACATTGGGTAAGAACGTTACAATCGGTTACATAGATTCTCATGAATCCTAGATGAATTTTTTTTTCTATTTATAAGATGTAGTCTCAATTCTGGATTTGTTTGGAGAATTAAGTTTTTGCTGTTAGTTTTTTTGTTCGTAATGATGGCTTTAACTTGTAATATATTTTTATCTTGGTATTTTTCACATATCATTTTGATGTCGTTGTTTTGTTCAATTATGTCTTCTAAGAATTCTTTTTCGGTATAGTCTTTGTCAAGTCCTTTGAATATTACGCATGGATCCGTTTTCACAAGTACCTCCGCTATTATGGTTTTGTCGACTTCATTTATCTTTTCTTTTAATTTTTTTGCGTCTTCTTTTTCTGGGCATGTTATTATAATGTTTTTTTTTGTTTTTTTAAATTCACTTACTCGAATTCCCAACTGCGATATTTTGATTTTTTGTATTTTCTCTTTTATTTTTTCAGTGTCTTCTTCTTTTAAGCTTTTTATAATTATAGGAAATCGTTTTTCTTGTGTTTGTGGTATTAAGTTTTTTACTGCCGAAGAGTAAGAAAATAAGTTTTTTTGTGTTTGGTTTTTTTCTTGAATTTCACATTTTTCTTGTAATTTAGCTAATTCTATTGCCATGTGGGATATCATTTCCATGATGTTATTTATTTCTTTCATCATTTTTGATTTGGTTTCTTTAGTAAGTTTATTTTCTTCTATGATTGTATGTAAGTCACTTATGTTTTGTTTCGCCTTAGTGATGAAGGCATGCGGATCAACCGCTTCCTCCATTTTCACGGGTTATGAATTATTTTATTTTCGGTTAATTTATATACTTTTAAAATTTGTCCGGGTTTGAAAGTGTTATTTTATTTGAATCGCCGCTCACTCGCGTCCAACACCGTTAGAGGTTGAGGCGACACTGACTTCTTCTTTTACTTTCACTGTACTGTATCCCATTAATTTGAGGCAGACTTGGTAGTGGTGAGACAATGAGAACCGTAAATAAACCAAACCCAAAGATATTCTAATACAGAAGAGATATGCTATGGTGTCCGCGCAATTGTCGCCGGACTACGCGCTAATTAGCGTAGTTTTCATACCAAAAGAATTTGTTCATTTCGTTGATTTTTTGAAAATGTGCATTAATATTGGTTAACAATATATTTTGAATAAGGAAAGAATTCATTCATTTAGTTTAACGTTCGTTTGGTTTATTCGTTAATTATTTGTTCTTTTAGTTTATTTGTAAATTGGTAAACAATATCGGCGACACCCGGAAGCGCAGACCCACATAGTAAAAACAGCAGATAGCACATCTACTTATATTCCAATATCTTTGACCAAACCACACACATGAGAACTATTACATGACAGGTCCCACAGAAAACCCCTCGGAGTCTAAACAAAAAAACGGTGATCGGACAACTCAAAATAATGCAACTTCAACACCTCCTTTTAAAAGTCATTAAAAGTGATAAAAAAAAATCATTAAATATGTTACGCTAGGTTAGGTTATGGGCTATTTTTTTTTTTAAGTAAAAACTTCTTTAGCACCGTTGTGATTTAAAACTCAATGAAACGAAAAAGTGATACTAAAAAGAGACAAACACATGCATCTATAGGATTTAGCCTCCGAGAGAATGAGATAGAATAATCGGTCTCCTCTTTGTGCGGTGCTTCGTAGCTTCCCCACTCTTGTCTACTTTACTTTTCTGAAGGTATCACTTCTACCGCATGTGAAGTTTTTTTTTTTGAGCTCCACACAGGAGGCCCTGAGGAAAATAATTTCCCTCAGGGCCTATGTCATTTTTGGGGATGCTATGTGGAGGGTTTTTTTAAGGAAAGGAAGGAGAGTTCTGGGAAGGAAAAGGGTTTAAGGGGTGGGTAGGAATCTGGGGTTCAGTATGTCCTGGTCATCCGCCTCTAAGACCTAGACCAACCTCACCCCTTGAACCCGGGCACTCCTGCTAAATCACCAAACGTAGTGAACCACTTGGGGTGACCTATGGCAGAGGTGTTGGTTATCCAATAAAGGTTCCCGGGGCGGCGGTACCCATTCCGGCCTCCCAAATTGAACTGCACACTTGTATATAACTTTTAATGACTTTTCAAAGGGGTGTTGAAGTAGCATGATTCTGAGTTGTCGTGGAACCCAAAAAATATCATTTTAAATAGATTAGCTGTTTTTGGTTATTTTTTATAAACTTTTTATGAAATTTAAAAAAAACATGTCCTCTTATCCAAATGTATTATAAAAGTTATTGTCACTTTACTTTTTTTTTGTTTTATATAAAAATGAATATTTTTAAAATATGGCAAACCTTGAACTGTTTGGCAGTTTTCTGTTTTATAGAATATTGCTAATTTTACGGAAGTTTTTATGGCAAACTTTTAAATGCAAATAGAAAGCGTGGTGTTCTCTCTTTCTAAATCTGTTTATATTATAAGTCTGACCATATAAGAAGATAGAATGAGTTTTGAGGATGTGTCATTGGTGACAGTGTGGCTTGAGTAGTTAACACATCTCTTAGGTAACTTACCAGCTTATCACTTTGATAAGTGATGGGTCTTCTTTCCTCCATTCTTTGGAACCAACAAAGTTATACTTGGTGAGTTTTTTCCGCTATTGGTACCTGTTTGATTATTTTTTTTTCTTTCCAGCTTTACCTAACTCATGATGACTTTGTATCGACATTTGGATTATCTTACAACAAATTTAAAACCCTGCCCATTTGGAAACAAAAGGGCTTCAAGAAATCAGCGGGACTCTTCTGAAATGTTGTGCCTGCGTAACATCTTGTTGGTCGTTTGAATGGGAGCCAAAAACATTAAAAATAATGTAATGATTTTAACAAGTACATATTGATAGAATAAGAAGGCACTTTTTATTGGGAAATCGATTCACATATTTTAATAAATTTTTTTTGATTTGTAGGATCAGAGTGAACTAATTATTAAAAATATTATTAAAATTTTTATGCTGAGAAAATATATAAAATAATTTATTCTATAAACAATGTATCCCATTCATATTTCATCAAACTTCAGAGTTGGTAACAGTGGGTACTCCAGTCAGGAGTAAATTTCATTGACAGTAGTGTTGACCTACCGGAGAGGTCAGGAGAGAAGGGTTGTTAGGAATAAATGGCAATAAATCATCGGAAGTGGATGTGATTAATGTCTTTGAGGAATTCAAGACTAAAATAGTTTGATCATAATATTTATACAAACAGGTCACACTGTAGTTTAACAATATGTATAATGTAATAATTTATTAAAAGATATTATTTCTGTTACATGGCACGAATTGTAAGATTAGTATAAGATACATAATATACATATAAATAAAAAGAGATCATATATTTAACATGTTATTTATTATTTATTGTTTACATGCTTGTCACTTATCTCTAAAATCAGTTTAATTATTAAAATCTTTACAATATACAAAGTTTGTAAAATTCAATAAAATAATTTTAATTCTTGGAAACATAACTAGCGCTCCTGTTACTACAAATATTAGGGATAGTAACAGAAACCCGAGAGGTCTATTTGGATATGTTGGAATCATTAACACAACCACACGTCCACCCCCACACTAAGTAACACAGCAATGAAGTACACGCGGAGGACTGTGGAACAGTTCCGTTTGGAACAGTTCCAGAAAGATGTGGAGCATTGCCCGGGCAAACAAACCAGCCACTCCCGTCCCACCAAGGCACTAAAACCCAACCGACTACGGCTCCAGAACAAAGTGCAAACATTTTATAGAAACATGGGCGTAAGTTAAATGTTTCTTTCTGTCATCTCTTAGCTAGATACATTTTACACTAAAGAAAAGCATAGTTTATAAATCAATTAACTTAACTTAGAATGCAATAAAATTAATATATTAAGGAAGCTCCAATGTAGACAAAGCGTAAGTTATAAAAATCAAGAAGCTTTCCACATCACAATTAAATGGCAACAAACTGTGTTCCAGTGCCATACAGTTAACTTCACATTGGCAAATTAGAAGCTTTAGACCTATTTTTGGTAATAAGAATAAAAATATACAACACTCGTTAAGTAAACAAACCAATGGAAAAATAATAAGTGTGAATAAAATGAATAAAGTAATGAAATGAACAAACATATACAAAAATATTACACACTGATTTAATCTAAGTAAAGTGTAGAAGAAGCGGGAATGTATAGAGAATAACTATATTCTGTACAATGACTGAGAATACCAAAACACAAACAGAAACATAAAATGAGATGATTGTTACAAACTAAACAAGGTAGACTCAAAGTAGCACCAGTCTACTTGATGGAAAACATACATCCTATACAACAGCTGCCCTGACAGCTGGCATCCTGTCACCGTCACTGTCACTGGCTGTCCCCGGCACCGGCAGTGGCACCACCAGTTCCAGCGCCGGGGCCAACACTAATTTACACATTATGCATACTATAACACAAAGCCCCAATCAAATACTGAAATACTATTATATAACCTACATAGCCTTTCTTAATTACAAATACATAATATCTTTAGTACAAGTCAACTGAAAATAATTAGATGAGAAAGCAATTCAACCACATTAATAATATACATATTCTGAAATTCATATCAACTGATATATGTGTACGTATTTAGAAATGCCTCCAAACAAAAACAAGGAAAAGCTTTACACATTATCGGCCAGCCTTCATATGAAATGCAGTTAAACAAATTTATCTAATAAAATTTACAAAATGTAACAGGCAAAAAATAGAACCAACACAGAAAAGGAGGTACCTATCTACTGCACAGATATTTTAACACTCTTAACAAATAAGATGGCTACGGCGCAGCGTATCATCAACAAAGTACTTATTGCTAAAAAGAGTGGACTGTGTTGTTGTTTTCCATGCAAAAGTAGTCAGCTACGTATCATCGGGTGGAGTACAATTTATCTAACGTGCACCGTCATTTGTATGTTTTCTTCATCACAGTCTTCTAATTCTTGATAAACTCAATTGCGTCCCGTGACTATGTTAACTCTGAAATAGGTAATTAGTGGCATTTACACAACATCTACTTAATCAATACAAGGGGAGTATTTTAACACTGGGTTTGTGGACGTTAGACTTAATAATGTGTACTGCAATCAAGCGCTTGGCATCTTTACATACTTTACCCTGTCTCATCCAATACAAGTAGAAACACAATCATTATTATTGTAAATCAAGCGGCAAGTTATTGTCATATTATCAACCATCGGTGGAGAATACTGAAGCAAGCATTATCGTAAACAGGGCATGAAAAATCATAGAAAGAGCAGCAAACTGGTGATTAACAGAATGACTATAGTCTGTCAAAAAAGAGTAGAAAATATAAAAACTGGAACTACTAAATTTGTAGACTGGCAACACCAATTTAACTGTCAAATATTTTTTTGAAGTGCAATGACACCGAATGTATAGAACACAGTAAACCACGTTTTAAAAAACATTATTTCTTCATGACATAAATTTGATTAAAAGGTGATTTATAAAGCGATTTGCTTTAACATAAACTTAAATTTAACAATAGATAGAAAGGAAGAATCACTAATGGTGAGTTTAGTTACACTACTTTTAGATCTGAATGAGTTAAATATATTCAGATCTAAAATTAGAGACATGATTTAAGCCCAGGCAACGCTAGGTACTTTATCTAGTATTAAATATATGTGAGCAATTTCTAAACTGTGCTTTATATTTTATTACATTATAGTTATTCTTCATTATGTTAATACAAAATTTGCAAAGGTATAATAATAATATACCTATATGCAATTCTAATTTAGAGATCGGCGGGTATCTACACTGCAATGAAAAAATATTTTTTCCACTATTATGCCTTTTTCATTTTTTATAAAAATTTAGGTTACACAGCTTTACTTTAACACCATGAGTTATGTGTTTAGTATTGCCATTTGATCAACAGTGGCGCCCTCATATATTTTCTACTCTTATTTGACAAACTGTATTCTTTTTTATATTCAAATTCATTAAATAATAATAATTTCCAATTTCTCTCTTATCCACTCGAGCAATAGCTACACAAATTTATAAATTTAACAATTTAAGAAGAAAATAAAGTATTAAATCTAAAAATATGGATAAATGATGAAATCTAGGTGGATTAATTGGCTTTGAACCGTAGTAAGCAGTTCATATGTCTACAAATTAATATTTGGAAGTATCATATTAATTAAATTGAATGGCCTAATCAAAAACCGAACACCTGGAATCTCCATCGCTCGAGTGGGAATACACTGAATTTTTTTAACACTGCTTTGTTTTGGAAATAACAGGATAAATAAAGTATCTTGTTATTTCCAAAACAAAGAATAAATAATTTAATAATTAATGATTTGAATATTTAATGATTTCATTATTAATAAATGTAACAGATTTCTGAAATCTAGGAGGAAAATGAAAATAGTTTCAGTGAAAATTAAAAAAAAACTATTTTGAACCAATAATGTATGTTTTTTTTTAGCATTGCAAACAAATATTGGAAGACAATTTATGTAAAAGAGGGTATTGAGCAATATTTAAAAATTGAGGCATACAATTATTAGGAGGAATAATATTCATCCTTGGTCTCATAATTTGGTAGTTTTAAAATTACGTAAAAAGATTTAGTATTGTACGCTCGAGTGTTTGTTTCAGGTACAGTTGCAGCCTCATTTGAGTTGAATTATTTTGTTAGTAATATTATATATTATTATGTATTTAAATCCACAAAGAGAGAACACTTAACCCTAGAGACAACGACAATGCCTAAAAGACCACAACTCTCACAATACAAAGTCTACTATATGATAGAATATGTTGTTTTATTAATAATTTTCAAGTCACCCCAAATAAGCTGTACGCTTGTAGAGTCGTATATCCACGCAAACTTGAGCAACTCGATAAGCTCATTCTACCAAACTTTTATATCACACGTTAGCAACCATTAAATTAAGTTCAAACGTTGTTTTCTGTTTTCCCTGTAAATAGCGATTCTCTGCAGTTCATATAACATATAATGGGAATAGAGATAACACAGACATTCTACTCTGGCTCACTTTCTGAATCCAGCCATGGCCAAATCACATTTAAAACAACGCAAGTGCAAGTTTTGGCAAGGTAAAACAATCATTATTATAGACATCTCTACATGATCGACAATGAAATATGTAAACGTAGTTAACAGGGACACAACCATGGATTATTTCTTTATTTACAGATCTTGAGTGAAAACTGAAAAATCTACTTAAAAGATTCATAAAGATCTGTAATTACTTATTGCAATTGATTGTATTAATTATAAAGTGAATATGTGTACGAAATAGCCAGAGCTAAAACAGTAAATAACATGTTTAGAAAATATGCATTGAATTATATTTAGTAAGCGTCCCCAACCATAAAAAGCCCACGACCAAGTTGTGAAGGATCCATCAACAGATATATTTTGACCAAAACACATGATTATTTCACAGACCATTCCTTCACCAAGAAGACGGACATTTTATAGGAAAATAAAGGGTGATGAAATATTATCATTGTCATAAAATTAAACTTGTTCGCAGACTTATAATTATATTTTTAGTTGGATGGCTGACATTATATACAGGGGATTTAAGGAACAATACTCTAAATAATAAAAAAATATGTTTAATTTTTAGTGATTTAAAAAAAAAAATTTAACTATCAAGAGTTAAAAATTCATAAAATTACATTAGCTTTAAGTGATAGCCCATAATATTTACTGAGTGAAATAATCGCTTATTGATAATACAATATTTTCATTGCCAAAAGACAAAACTTACAAACTATTTTGTAATTTATGGTTTCTTTATCATATATTAATTTTTACTTATAGGTATTATTTATTACTTTTACAGCGAGTTTAACACTGTCAGAAAAGTGAACATTTTCATCTTGAGATATGGTTTCTTAAGCCTGAATATAATGATTGTTTGCATTTAATTTGTAATCATATCATTACAATATGCAATAAAGAAGTACACACAAAGTGACGCATCCAACCACAAATGTAAATATGCAGCCTGCAGACAAAGCGTTGCTTCCATCAGCCTCCATTCACCAGAATAAACAATGACTAAATAACAAGTAGAAGTAGGTAAAACAACTTTTAAACATTCAAATGAGAACAAAGAAATATAAAATGAAGGAATTAGGCAGGCAATTGAAAACTTTTTCATAAAATTATAAATTTTAATAGGAATATATTTAAAGGGCACTTAAGTCTTTTATTTGTACATAAAATGTGGTACATTTAATAGTAGTTTTTAATATTTACATTAAATATGTTTGATTGCTTCTTTGAGCGGCCATTTGCAAGAAATGCTTATTTGATTAGGAGAAATATAAAGGCTCATACGTAACGACAATGTGATAAAGTTAAATTAATAAATAGGGTGAGGTATAGCTGCTAAGATTATATAAATTTCGTTGATAACAGGAACAAATAATATCAAATAGAGCATCGCATCTCCCAGGACCACAAGCTACAATCAAATAAATAGTAGAGACCAAACAGGATCAATCAAAAAGACTTACAAACATGAGCAGAACATCTATACCTACACCTAAATAACAGCAAACTATTTGCCACATAATCAAACCTCCGCAGATATTGCTGCAGTCATCCCCACTGAAGGAAAACTGGCTCAAGACCTTGAGTGCGATAATATCCATAGTTCAGTTGATTAGTCAGACATCTTCATAAGTTTTGAGATAATGAAGAAAGCCGTATTCTAATGTCCGTCATAAAAATCAAATATTATTTACACATGTCTGTGTTTTACATATTAAATTTGCTAAATAACACTGGAAGGCATAATGGTTCAGTATATTAGCATGTATGACATTTTGAAATATCCTACCAGGGACAGAAAACATCAACGTTTTTTTTAATTAACTACAAGTTTTTCTGCATTATAATTGATTTGGTAATGTTTATGAGTAATCTGAGTATTGTACCAGATAGAGGGTACATTTTTTACTGTACAAATACTTGGGTACTCAACTCAAATTTCGATTTTTCAGAGATGTCTGACCAATCAACTGGACGATCAAAATAATGAATGTTAGCTTTGAGTCAATTTTACCTTCACGTATGAAAAGTATTTTGAATGTAAATAATACAAGTATCATGAATCAAAAAACATTCTGAAGAATGCCTTATAGATTCAACAGCTTTACAAATGAGGGAAAGTGGCAGATATTATTATTGTAAAGGGCGGTGACAACCACCAATAGTATGATATTATGTTAGTGATATAGGCGGCGTGTAGAGGTGTTTGTAGAGAAGGAGCACAGGTCCCTGTCCCTAGGTACGAGGGTGTATGCGGTAGTACTGTCTCCAGGGTCATTTGTTAGCCAGGGAGGCGTTAGCAGGCAAGGTGGCGGCCCGCTGGGTTATGCTCATGTACGCCTTCAGGGATGATCTAGTAGACTCCCTGCCAATGGTACGTCCCACACATGTTAATATTATAACAACAGGACCACGTCGTATGTACATCCACCAGCCACAGGCCACAGGCCACAGGCCGCACTTACCATGGAAACCATATTCCTTTCACTGACTGTCAATATCAACATCCATTTATACTAAATAAGTGCAAATTGAATTGTAATGAAGATAACCACTCGAGCGGTAGCTACCGAGTGATTTTTATGAATTAGAAATTGAAAGATATTGAAAATAAATAAATTATTCAAAAACGGTGAAATCTGGTTGGAATCGTTGGCTTCAAACCTTATTAATATTTGGAGGCATGATTTTTGTTTTGAGTGTGATCAATTCGAAAACCGAACACCTGGAAATCTCTATCGCTCGAGTGGAAAGAATTCTAATTAAAATTTTAACCCTTTGATCCCTAAACATAGATTAAGAGGACTTCGACTTTTTTGTGAGTTATTATTTGTTATTTGTAGCTTGAAAATCATTCCGATTCTCTTTTGGAATTTTCTGAAAACTCCTTATGGGGAAAATTTCTCCGGTACATTTTTATACCGTGAGGGAATAAGTAACAATTTATCTTATAATTTAATTTTATTTAAATTGTAATTTAATAAGGTTAATTAACTTTTAAATAGCCAATATTTTTGAAAGATAATGACTATTGGTTTACAACATGAAAAAAAAAAATTTTGTCAAAAATTGGGGAGGAATGCAGATCCTGCCAATGTCTGGAAATTTAATAAAAAGGCACTTTCTAGATGAGAAAAGTGTGGAGAAGCTGAATAAAAAAAAATTAAGGCGCGCTCGGCAAAATTGAGGGAGATACAGCCGTTTAAAGTATAAATAAAATTTCACTTCGTGAACCGATACTACGCCATTTTCTCACTGTTATGTTGGTATCCCAGACCTGATACAAACGAAGATAGATACGATTGTAGCCGACTTCGTGGGATACATGAGGCGAGTAAGTTTGTGTAACATGGTTTGTGATTCAAAAGAAAGTGCCCCTTTATACGCCTACTCGCGTCAAGGCAAGAAAAACATCCCAGTTTTCAAGTAGTTTAGCGGCTACGCTAGGTTTGTGTAACATGGTTTGTGATTCTGGCGTACAATCTCACAAGACGAAAGCTAATTTGAATTTTACGTAATCGAAATTTAGAATGAAATATTTTCCACTTCCCCCAATGCAAATAGTTGCCTTTTAATGTAATTAAGGTGAATCAAAAGGTTTATTAAAAAAAAAGTGCATATTAACCGTTGCCAGCGATCTCCAAAAATTGCCATTATTAATTCTGTTTTTCATAATTACGCGCCTTATTATTTATCCCACGAAGTCGGCTACAATCGTATCTAGCTTCGTTTGTATCAGGTCTGAGATACCAACATAACAGTGACAAAATGGCGTAGTATCGGTTCACGAAGTAAAATTTTATTTATACTTTAAACGGCTGTATCTCCCTCAATTTTGCCGAGCGCGCCTTAATTTTTTTTTATTCAGCTTCTCCACACTTTTCTCATCTAGAAAGTGCCTTTTTATTAAATTCCCAGACATTGGCCGGATCTGCATTTCACCCAAAAATTGTTGTCATTCTAACTTCTCGAAACATTACTCGATTAACCATGTGACATTAAATTTGCTGACCTATATAATAATGATAAAAAAAATTGTTTTTGGTATAGAAGATACATGGAGAAATGTATAAATTTATAGAAGAGTATAAATGTCCCGTCAGGAAGCAAAGGGTTAAACTGGCCCGAGATCTCGGTAAGTCTGCAAAAAGCTGCACAATGGCTTTTTGGACACCGAAATGAACAAAACGGTCTCTAATGATTCCACTTTTCTAATTTTGTTTGACCATATATTTTTTGCTCTCAAAAAACATAACTTGGATGTATTTTGAATTTTTACTTGATGTAAATTAATATGTACATGCACAAACTCAAATTTAATGTATTTTGATTAAAATTTGTGTGGCATAAAAAAAAACTACATTAATTGATTAATCTCGAGGTTATCGCCACTATCTAATTAAATAAGCGGGAGGAAAAAAAAATATGACATCACAATTACTGTAGAAAACAGCTGACATAATGAGGAGATCAACATAAAATAAGAAGCTAAATAAACGGACGTCTACAACTGCTAAGCACTATTGCATAAAAATAATTATCCATGCAAAATAAAGACAGCACAATTTTAATTACTGATATAATCACACACATAATCTAAGTTTGCCAATACTAGACAATCTTAAAAATTTTCTCATCATTATATTATATTATTATTATGCATGTTTAGTTTTGTTAGTTTCTTGACAAGATAAAATTTTAATATTTGAAGCTTGGTTATAAACATTTTAGAGAGTTGTTTTTATTAAATTGTTAAATAAAAAGCAATAAATATTAATTTTTATTGTAAATAAATTAATAGCACGCCGTTTTGGCTACGAAACATTTAGCGAGGCAATATAATAATTGTGTTTTTATAACTCGACTTCTTACATCTTATAGCGTGGGATATAATATATATTATTCAAAGGTATCTGCTGTATTCTAGATCTAGAGCATGGAAATATTATGTATTGTGATTTTCCTAGGAATATATTTATATAAATTAATGTAAATAGTAATAGAAAAAAATATTACTTTGGCACCTTAAAATATCTTTACTCAATAATAATGTATGTATTTACTTATCCGTGTTTCTTACGACAGCTGTAAAACTATGTTTATAAAATACAACAAACTTTGACAAAACCAAGCAGTGGTAGTGCATTTAATGAATTAACGATAATAAATAGTATTGTGCGAGAATCGAACCCGCAATCTCCTGACTGAAATTCAAAAAGCATAGAATGCTATGGCTGTGGAGGAGAAAAGTTGATATAAAAGAATCGATGAAAATAAACTCAGAGTAAAGCTAATATGATGTATTTGTAAAATAATGTCGATTTCAATTCATTGAAGGGATTCATCTAGCATATTATTACTCTACATAAATGTGACGAATCAATTTTTAGTACAAAACAGAGTTACATTTTGTACCTGAGATTGGAAAGCTCTTGAGCAAGAAAACCACACTTCCTAGGAAATAAAATTAAAATTCTGTAGTATATTTAAGAGAAAAGTTACAATGACAAGCATAACAGTGTGTATTGCATTGAATCAAAAGATAAGTGAATAGATGTTTGTGTGTTTGCTTACCTGGGCGACACGCGCGAGTTGGAGTTGTCGTGCGTGGCTTGCGCCTTGTATCCAAACTTCTGCACTTTGCGCGAGAGGCGCGCCACCCATAAGCGCTGCTCGTCCGGCGTGCTAGCCAGCACAAGGAGCTCGCGCGCAAATGTGGGGTCGTAGTGCAGCTTGC
This sequence comes from Limnephilus marmoratus, assembly GCA_917880885.1. Classification (NCBI taxonomy): domain Eukaryota; kingdom Metazoa; phylum Arthropoda; class Insecta; order Trichoptera; family Limnephilidae; genus Limnephilus; species Limnephilus marmoratus. Next base: position 25,442,146 of record OU862909.1, read on the forward strand.
ACGGCGCTATGGCGTCCTCGCACCGACGATCCAGGTGCTCCGTGTGCACCTTTATGTGACACCCTGCAAGCGGCAACAATAGAACATTGTCATAACAATACTAATGGTCAAGTTATCTGATTAAACTTTCCGTAATCGCTTTTTCTTTCAACAAGCCAAGATGGCAAACAAAACATGTTTCCAAGATACTTAACAAAGATCGTTCCTGTGGCACAGATGCGGTGCGGTGGTCATTTTTGTCATAATGTTTTTTTAGTGAGAGTTTGGGTTTGCTCTTCAAACGTAGTAGTTATACACATCAATCGTCCAGTTAATTAGTCAGACATCTCCAAAAAAACTAGATTTGAGTTAAGTATGCAGTTATATGTAAAACGTGTACCCTCTATCTGGTACAATACTCAGATTACTCATAACAACCACCAAATCAATTATAATGCGGAAAAACTTGTGAATTAAATAAAATGTTGATTTTTTTCTGGGTCACCAGTAGTATATTTCAAAATGTCATACTGATGTACCGGAGTGTTTTGCCTCTCGGTATTGCCTTATTTTACAGCATATTTAATTTTTAAAACAGACACACGTAAATATTATTTGATTTATGGTGAGCATTCAAATATAACTTTCCTCATATCTCAAAACATAGTTTTTGGAGATGTCTGACCAATCAACTGCACGATCGACATCTTAAGAATCTGTTGATAAATCTTTGAGGGTATTACCAAGTTTGCTAAGGCGGCGATCCATAGAAGTCTTCTTCTCTCAGATTGGTTTCCATTATGATTATGATGTAGTAATTATAGTTATTTGGAAAATGTTTAAACTAGCCAAAAATAATATTGGAGAAACTATATAAAAATAAAAAGTAGGAAAGAAATATAAAAAGTATGTAACTTACGTTTACACTCAAGCGCCGAGGGTGGCCTAAACATGTGCCACAGCGGGCGGGGGCACACCTCACAGGTAGTGGGCATGTGGTAGGTGATGGGCAGGAAGTCGTGTCCCTTGCGAGAGAGAGTGTTGCCCGGTGCGCCGGTCTCATCCTCGGCTTCGGGGCCCACGCCACCTCCCGCCGCCCCCTCTGCGCCACCCTCCCCACCCCGCCGAGCCTCGCCCTCACCCCCGTACAGCAATTGGAAGATGCGCGGGATGTCCTTGGCATCGGCGCGGATCACGTCGCCCTGGGTGACGGAGCGAACGTGAAACACTTTGCTGAAAGAAATATAATGGGTTAAAAGATCATTATTATTTTGGATTAAATTATTCTTTCGGTATTTCAATGGAAAATGCTCTGAAGAACTTGCTTCATTGATCTCTTTGACCCCGTTAATTCGAAATCCAAGGGACATCAAAAATAAAATTTCGAATTAACAAATTCCCATGTAATTCAAAATTCAATGAAAAAAAAAAAAACTGTAACTGTAAAACTGTAACGGTAACTCCATTAATGGAGGACTGAATGCTGTTGGCGCTAATAAAAAACTGTCAAAAAAAGCGAAGCTAGCAGTCCACAATGGAGTCCTGGTACCTACCCTGATGTATGGCAGTGAGGCATGGAACTGGCAGAGGAAGGATGAAAGTAAACTGAATGCTGTTGAAATGAGATCCCTGAGACGTATGTGTGGTAAAACCATGTATGATCGTGTTAGAAATGTGGATATCCGCAAAGAATGTAAGGCTGATGTAAGTATAATGAGCAAAATTAAGAAAGGGACCCTCAGATGGTTTGGGCACGTAGAGCGAATGAGCGAAGAAAGTAGTGTAAAAAGAATATATGATGCAAATGTGAATGGTAGAAGAAGTCGGGGACGCCCGAGGAAGACATGGCACGATCAAGTGAATCAGATACTTGAGACGGGCCATGTCAAAAGTCAGAATAATAGAAGAGTATGTATGAGACGATGTATGAATGTGAGTGAGGCAAAGAGTGTGTGCCAAGACCGAGTTGTTTGGCGGTCCGTCCTCTCTGCCTACCCCTGCGGGGAAACGGCGTGATGGTTAGTTAGTTAGTTAGTTAAAAAAAAACAAAAAATGCCGAAAATCAAGTTCCTCAGCTACAAATTCAAATTCGGATAGATTCTTCGGAATAAATTCGTAATAATACAGTAGAACCCCGTTAATTGACATAAAAAATTAAAAAAATTCGATTAACCAATTCCCACGTAATTCGAAATATTATGAAAAAAAATATCGCCGAAAATTGAAACCCTCCGCCGAAAAATTCAAATACAGGAAGGTTCTTCGGAGTAAACACGAAATAATACGACTTATAACTAGTGTAAATCGAATTTTCGCAGGGGTTTACCGCTGTCATGAAAATTCATTAAAAAAATTGCGGCCGATTACTGTCACGGCCGTCTTTATACTCATAAAAATGTGATATATTACGGTGTAAATCGAAATTACACAACCGATTTTCGACGCAGCCTCATAAATTCTAAGAAAATTCATAAAAATACCGATAATATCCGAGTAAATTGAAATTTCGCGGCCGAAACCCATCGCGGATGGCCCTCTAAATTCAGACACCTATTCGAAAAAAATTGGTAAAAATATCGCAAAAATTTTGCAGCTGATTACTGCCGCGGCGGCTCTTCAAGTTAAGATGTTAGAAGTAAATTCACAAAAATACAACATTCCAGTGTTAACTGATTCAGATTTACAAAATATCAATACGAATTAAGACGATGGTAAAATATTGACGATGTTAAAAATGTTACATATCAATACGAATTGGGACGATGAATCGATATTTTACGGTGTTTTACCACCACGGCTGTCTGTCAGATTCAGATTTACGAAAATTTTTACAAAAATCGAAGTTTTTCGAATTACACGAACAAATTTTCGAGTGCGGGCAAAAATAAATTTCAAATTACGGATTAACGAATTTTGGATTAAAAAATCATTTTGTATGAAAAAAAAATTCTGGGGACTTTTTTGGCAAAAATTTCGAATTACGCGTTTTTTAGAATTAACGGGGTTCTACTGAATTAGAAAAATAACTCACTTGAGATCAAGAATGAGCGCCGGGTCTGTGTTGGCCTTATCGCTCTCCGAGTTATAGAAGATGATCTTCCGGGAGCTGACCACGATGTACTGCTTCTTCCAACCGTGCTTCTTGATGTTCTGCTTGCTGGGCACGGACAGCCATCCCTCCAGGATGTTCTCACTGCCAGCCGCGTCATCTCCCTCATTGTCGGCCGAGGACTGGCTCGCTGTCTCGCTGCTCAGCGCCACGATCTTCTCCTTTAGCTGCTCGATCTCAGCATCCTTGCCATCAATCTGAATGCCGAATTAATAGTACATATTGTGCAATACATAACTTCAATCCAAGATTTAAGCTACAAATGGCCAAAGAATCAGAAATACACTGTACCATTTTTGAGTTTTGAAATGAGAATATGGTAGACCATATTATGGTTAGTTTTCACCATAATGCTATTTGTACAGTTCCTACCTTTCCCTAACCATCATTACTTGTTTGAAACTGTTTTAAAAAATGGAACAGAATATTGTGCAAATTCGAGTGCTTTTTATTTTGAAAAAAAAAAAGAAAAAAATTATCAAAATCATGCTGTTATCTGTTTACTACAGAAAATACTGTTTTCCCACTTGTGTTTGTCGTTTGATGACAATTATATCAAGGTACCGCGGTTTGAATTAATTTCGTTAAAACCAATATACAAATGCAATAAATTGATTGCGTTTTATGTGCTCAAACTACTTCGGAAATACGATACATACAGTGGTAAGTGATTGGTTATCTTTTCCCTTCCCTTACCTCATTTTGTACTGTTACGTAACAGAATCGGCTCCCGAGCGGAAGGTTAAGTGAATCGTCCCCACTACACGTGCCTACCGTTTCCTCTCCCCGCACCGCGCGACCACCCCGCGTCAGGCGCCAAGCGCCGGGCGGCCCGCCGGCCGCCATTCCTTCGCTAGCTCTCGGCCAAGCAACTGTGCTACGCGCGATTTGCGCTGTTTGTGCTCCCCGATATTAACTCCGCGATGTATTGTTTGAAATTGTGTTGTGAACGGAATCCAGAAAAGATGGCAGACCACGCATCTAGCTATGTGAGTACCAACTCGCTTCCTCCCCCCCCACCGTGTGCTTTGAACCGTTTGTAACTTCATTTAAACGCATAGAGAGAGGGAGAAATCCTCGTTAGGTCAGTAGGGTAGTTTAACTTGTGTTTTGTGCCGACACTGGCCGTATGTGTATCACCCTGTTCTGTTTATTGAATAAACCCTTTAAATGCAAATACTGTGTACTGATTGAAGAGGGAGTCCCGGGGATTTTGAGGAGAGGAGGGGAAGGAAGAATTGACCAAGCGAACCACTGGCACTCGCCCTGTTTTTTAGGAGGAATCATGTTCGAGCCGGTTTGAGCTAACCGACGGCTGTTATTGTGTGTGTTTTACAGGAATAGGGCTTGGGGTAGGCCACAGCAGCAGCGCCCCAGCACTGTCGCCCGACGTGTGGCGGGTTTTTTTTTTTTTTCCTCCCTCTTCACAGTCGCTCGCCTCGTTCTTCAATCAGCCATTGTTTAAACTGTATAATCTATAATGTTTTGTCTTGTTTTTTTTTCCCAATTTGTCTAGCATTACCATCAAAGAACATCGACGCGAGTGTAACTTCGAATTGCAAATTTAAACTATCGCGGGCACATTCCTTCATTTTCGAGTCGTCACTCGACAAAACATTATCACCGGTATTCCTACGTAAAGTACTCAACCAAGAAAGTTGCCGTCGTGAATAATATAGTGTTTACAAGTGTCGACCGACTAAATTTGCTAGTTTCAAATACAAGATTAATAGTGGAAATGTACACAAATATTTAAAACAAAGTTATTCAACAATTAAAATCCTGTATATGATAAACCAATTACCCGCTTCGTTTCCCGAAAGTTAATTAACCAGTTTTTATTAATAAACTTATTCCGCAGTGTGCTGGTCTGTATTTGATATCGACATATTCTGCGAATAGGGGACTATTTCGCAAAATACTGGCCTGTATATATAACGGCATATTTTGCAGCTTAAGGGAAACAAGTGGATTAAATTCTTTCTACCTTTTGACAATTGAGCATTTTTCTAATTTTGCCGCCTGTTTCATCATTTAGCTTTTTTTTCTTTCGTAAGAAACAGACGACATAATTTGAAAGACGTTCGGTTCGCGTTGACGTCGATTCCTCGAGTCAGGCATTACATTACGTATGCACATTCTGCATATAACTTGTTATGACAAAAGGAAGTCGGCGGATAAATACCAGTAATGGTGTATGCTCAAATCAGGCTGCAGTATAGCCACGTTAAATAAAGAACAATTCCCCAAGACATTGTTGAATTTTCAAACATACTTCCACGAAAACTTGTATAAAAGAAAAAATATTTCCTTTCCTTTCTAAAGAACCCCCCTTTGGAAGGCTAATCGAAATATTCCAAAAAACATGTTCATTTAAGGCGAACCTCGTTTCCGTTTTTTTATTTTTTCTTTTCCGGACTTTTGCTTATTTGCAAACCTTTTTCAAAAACATCGGGATTTTTTCTCAAAATCACGTTTTTGTAAGGGAAACCGCTGCTCAAATTTTCTCTCATTCCGGACTTAGAAAATTTTCAACAAATTTTCAAAACATCAGGATTTTTTCTCAAAATCACGTTTTTGTAAGGGAAACCGCTGCCCAATTTTTTTTCTCGTCTATGGACTTTGAAAATTTTCAACAAATTTTCAAAACATCTGGATTTTTTCTCAAAATCACGTTTTTTGAGGGAAACCGCTGCCCAAATTTTTCTCGTTTTCGGACTTAGAAAAATTTTCTACAAATTTTCAAAACATCAGGATTTTTTCCCAAAATCACGTTTTTTGAGGGGAACCGCTGCCCAAATTTTCAAATATACCAAACACTTATAAAAAACGCGTTTTTTTTCAAAAACTTTTTGTAAAAATACGTCCCCAGTGGTCAATCTCTGCCCAATTTCTTTCCAATTGCGAGTCTAGTTCTCACTTTTTCCAACATAAGGTCACTCTGATACGACCTTATACACCATGGAAGTTCCTCAAGTCACGCTGGGTATAATCCCGCACATTTTCACTTCAAGAAAGGAAAAACTACTACAGGCCCTGAGAAATAGAAAGATTTCTCCTAAGAATAAATCCAAAATGCCTTACTGTGACGGAATCAGTAAATTCCATCACATCAAGTACTCAGGCGTTATCAAATTGGCAAAACATGCATCTTGTTAACCCTGATCATTATTACGTCCCTGACCTCTCTTGGCCAGTCATCAATCAGTGCGATGCGGTCTCTTTAGAAGTCTTATAATTCTCGTCATAAACGACGTGAGTCATGTGTAATTATTTAATGTAAATAATCACCCACATGGGCATTCGTAAGGAAATCCTTACACCCGAAGGCACATTAATGTCAACGGTAGCCTAACTCCTGTACATTTTTTTTTTTTTGTGCATAATTTTATATGTTCTTTTACATCCTGCGCGCCTTGCCTGCTGTACCACAAGAGCACCTCTTGGGGCACTGTTTTCATGCTTGTATGCATCCTCTTCCTGAAATTGATCACTTCGGGAAAGGGACTCCTTTTTCCTCCTACCATCAACGGTTCCAGAAAACTCTTGCTCCGAGACGTCGTTTTCCTTTCACAATTCTTGCAGCATCCGCGCGTTTTTTTTTTCTCACCTCATCGCCTCATCTTGTCATATCACCCCTTTTTTTAATTTTTTGTTTTGTGTCGGGTTTTGTCGTACCAGTACGTCCCTACCCTAATGTTGTAAATATAAAATCATAAGCACAAGTCTGTATAATAACCATTGGTTTCAGACCTTTGCCGCGGGCTCGCTACTATGGTCACAGCACCATATTGTAAGAATGTCGCGACGATTTCTGTTATAATAGGAAATCCTCCCGTTTTTTCTTTCTTTCTTTTCCCTCTTCACCCCATCCTACACATTCATAGTAATGTTGTATATTGGGAATCGTTTCGAATACACCCAATGTACTCACCTATCAGGTCACATTCGCTGGATTCGAGACAATTCAAGAGCAACCTTGTTGCTATTTGTGGTTTTTTCTTCTTTTTCCAAAAAATTAGAATGGCGCTCAACCCAATTGCTCTTATTTTTCTAGAATCATATTTTGTCGGATTCGGAAAATTTTTTTTTTTTTGTTGTTATAAAAGTGACAATATGTTTTGTCCCTTCATTAACTTTGTTCCTTGTACATATACAACTTCATTATGAGGTACATATTTTATCATGACATCAGTTTCTTTTGTCCTTTATTGTACCATTATTCTAGTTTGAAGTTTAAAATCTTGGCCAGATCTTCAATAAAATTTGTGTTTATCGCCTTTTGGCAAGTCTTGTAACGTATGCTAATATGAAATTATTAAGCTACAGCAGTGCCGTATTAATTACATCATTGCAAAAACCGCCGTCTGTATTGAATGGGGACCCACATTTTCGAACGTAATTGGGCTACTGTCTTTCAATACTGGGCAAATTTGTTGTAAATCGTTCATTCCTGTCACGTGAGACGTGAAAACGTGACAATATCTACCATCATAGGAGAGATCCTCAAAACATCCGCCATGATACGAGAAGCTCGTTATAATTACTTTATACTCATAACTAAATGTTACTAAGTTGGTCGTGTGTCCTTTGGCATGAGAACCGCTTAACCCGCCGTCTGTATTGAATGGGGACCCACATTTTCGAACGTAATTGGGCTACTGTCTTTCAATACTGGGCAAAATTTGTTGTAAATCGTTCATTCCTGTACATGAGACGTGAAGACGTTACAATACTCACCATGAATCGTGCGAACGAAATAATATCTACCCCATGTTTGTGTGACCTACCAAGCGTAGATCACACGCCCTTTATTTTCTGTTATCAGAAAATTATTGCTTTTGCAGCAGAGTACTCATTAACATGCCCGTGGACTTCCTGTCACAAGAACCCAGGAACTATCCACTATCTCAAAAGGACTAATCATACGCTTCACTCATGATTATGGGGCATCGTGTCGTAGGAGTTAAGTTGATGGACACAAAAACACCTAACTCGTTGTCTGGGGGACGAACAAGAAAACCCCCAGGTTTGTGAGATTTGAGCAAGGGTCTGTCATTTCTCGCAAACAAGTAGGAGAATAAAACGACCTTCTAATCTTCTGCCCAATACACGTAGTGGATTAGACTCTTTTTGTCAGTGTATCCCTTTTGTCCCACTCTACCAAATTGTATTGTAATGTGCCAGGAAAGTTGCTGTAGACCTTGTTTCACCTTTCACTCAGAGGTCGAATTTCGGAAATAGCCGAGTCCTCAGCAGTTTTCTTCGTTCAAATGTTCCCAATTGTCACTCTTTCCTTTCCTCGAAATTATCCGTGAATGGGGATATATGCGTTACGCACTTGGCGTTTCGTTTGTCAAATGGGACAACCTTCATTCACGGATCTTTTCAACTTCCTACTCCTTTCCCACTTTTCATAACTTATTTGTACTCAATGTTTTGTTCTTCGAAAGTAGAAAAAATGCTACCGTATAGACGTGAGCATAGGTCATGGAAGACCAACTTCTTTCGAAAAGGGGCATTTTGTCATACGTACAAACCCTTACCTACGTGTTCTTGGAAATGTATTTAGTTTAAAAAAAAACTAAATGGGTTAAACAGAACCTTCCTTGAATACGTACCTTTGTAATATGTATAAGTCTGTAGTTGCATTTAGTTAACTCTCTCTCCGTCTCTCTCTCTCTCTACACGTCAAACTAATCAAATCTTTCTCAATATGCACACCTTGTTTCTCTCCAAACCTTTTCATCATTGGTCTACCAGGCAGGTAAACTTCAAGAATTTTGTTCTAATAATAATTTTTTCGCCGGATTAATAAGAAGACCAGCAGCTCTTCACCCTATCTACACCTGCGCCTCTCTTCATGCTGCCTTCACTACCGTCACGGAGGTCCCATGCCTTCAAACCCTACGTACCAAAAGCACCCGACCACACCTAACATAACCTAGTGTGAGTCGTGCGTGTAGTTGCGAATTGTATCATCACAAAACCATCACTCAAACAAACCCGAGCACGTCAGCTCTAAGTTGGTTCATGTTCCTGTTGCCATTGTACAAATGTTCCTGCGGCACCTTGCAAATGTTCCTGTTGCCATTGTACAAATGTTCCTGCGGCATCTCGCAAATGTTCCTGTTGCCATTGTACAAATGTTCCTGCGGCACCTTGCAAATGTTCCTGTTGCCATTGTACAAATGTTCCTGCGGCATCTCGCAAATGTTCCTGTTGCCATTGTACAAATGTTCCTGCGGCACCTTGCAAATGTTCCTGTTGCCATTGTACAAATGTTCCTGCGGCATCTCGCAAATGTTCCTGTTGCCATTGTACAAATGTTCCTGCGGCATCTCGCAAATGTTCCTGTTGCCATTGTACAAATGTTCCCGCTGCATCTTGCAAATGTTCCAGCTGCACCTTGCAAATTGCTCTGTTGCCATCATGCCAATGCTCCTGTGCCCTTGCGCAAATAACAATACCAACAATTGTTCATCCAACAATCCCACTGTATACAAACCAGTGTACCAACCACCATCACAACAACGGCTGTCATGCACACAAACCACCTCCTCTATAAAGGACCAACCACCAATTACAATTCCACCCTCCAGTACCTCAATGACGTCATACTGGCCCACCCACAGGATCCGGAAGCAGCTACCTTTTTGACCTCTGTGACAGGTAGAACCCTCTCCACCACCAAGAAGCCTCATCCTGCGTTCTCTTCTTCGTGTTTTCTTTAAGGCCCTAGTGTTCCTTGAGTGTAATCTCAAACGGGCCAGGTTACTGTGACAAAGTAACCGTGTAACTTCAGTGCAACGTCCCAACACCCCAAACATCCTACGCAAACCACGCTACGCAAACATAGCTCACAGACCAATGATACAATTAGAGTCATTTTTTTTCTATCACTGCATAACCCTTGTACCTTTCTCCAACAGGTCCTTGTTTATATTTATGTATGTCACTGCTCTTTCTTGTTCATTCATGTATAATTCCTTGTTCACCATGCTTTTTTCTCTTTTGTTTTTGTTTCTACTATTTTGTAGCTAGCAACCTTTTTCTCTCTCTCTCTCCTTTTTTCTCTTAAATTTTTTTTTTTTTTTTTTTTTTTTGTTTTGTTTTGGCACAAGTGCTAGAAGGGTAAGAGGATTTCTTAGCCCTACTGCTCCATTACCACGTCGCTTTTTTTTGCGGCGAGGGGGGAAGTGTTACGTAACAGAATCGGCTCCCGAGCGGAAGGTTAAGTGAATCGTCCCCACTACACGTGCCTACCGTTTCCTCTCCCCGCACCGCGCGACCACCCCGCGTCAGGCGCCAAGCGCCGGGCGGCCCGCCGGCCGCCATTCCTTCGCTAGCTCTCGGCCAAGCAACTGTGCTACGCGCGATTTGCGCTGTTTGTGCTCCCCGATATTAACTCCGCGATGTATTGTTTGAAATTGTGTTGTGAACGGAATCCAGAAAAGATGGCAGACCACGCATCTAGCTATGTGAGTACCAACTCGCTTCCTCCCCCCCCACCGTGTGCTTTGAACCGTTTGTAACTTCATTTAAACGCATAGAGAGAGGGAGAAATCCTCGTTAGGTCAGTAGGGTAGTTTAACTTGTGTTTTGTGCCGACACTGGCCGTATGTGTATCACCCTGTTCTGTTTATTGAATAAACCCTTTAAATGCAAATACTGTGTACTGATTGAAGAGGGAGTCCCGGGGATTTTGAGGAGAGGAGGGGAAGGAAGAATTGACCAAGCGAACCACTGGCACTCGCCCTGTTTTTTAGGAGGAATCATGTTCGAGCCGGTTTGAGCTAACCGACGGCTGTTATTGTGTGTGTTTTACAGGAATAGGGCTTGGGGTAGGCCACAGCAGCAGCGCCCCAGCAGTACCTTACATTTGCTTTCACCCAATTCTATAAAACACCATGTCGTAGCTTAGTTGTTTTAGAGTTGATTTACAAGTTCATCTGAAGCAGCATAATTCATATGTAGTTTCGGATGCAACAGCCATTTACACTTTCGCCTCTTTCTTTCATACAAGGAGTCGGTCGCACATTGGTTACATTTAATGAATGCGATCAGAATAGGGAGGTTATCAGGGCAGTTTACCTCCATCTGCAGCTTGAGCCGAGCCTGGGACTCCTCCATGACCTGCTGCTGTACATCCTGCAGCTCCTTGTGCTGCTTGGAGGCCAGCTGGTCGTACTTCTCTTTCTCTCGCGTCAGCTCCTGCTGCAGCTTGCGGTAGTCCTTGTCCTTGCGTGCCGATTGCTTGTTCTTCGTCTTGCCCACAGCGCTGATGTCCTTTCTGGAAACATTAAGAGATATATTTAATAACATGTAGTTGAACAAGGTTAAATTCAGAATGAGGGAGGAAACACAAAGACCAGCAAATCATTCCGCGAGTCTTAGAAGTGATACGTTTTTATGTGGCGAACGTCAACTGTACAGATATTGGGTGCATGCGTGTTTCTCACCTGTACTCTGGTGCCAAAGGGATCAATGATACTAGTTCCTCGGACCATATTCCATTAAAATACCGGTAGAATAAAGACAACACTCCAATCTGATTACTCCTTACTCTTATCCCTCATCAGAATGGAACAGTGCGAGGGGTGGTCGGTTAGTGGGCTGTCATAATCTCCTGTTGAGAACTGTTTTTTGATATGATTTGATATTTTCACAAGCGTGTTGGGCTTCCTTTATCTTTAGCCAATGTTTCGGACAGCGTTTTAACCTGTAATTGGCCGGAGACGCGCGGGCGCGCGCGTATTGGGCGCATGCGCGGGATTTTTTTTTTTTAAATATTCGAATAAATTATGTTTGTCTGCGATTTTGACCCTTCTATGTACAGAATTTGTATGAAGGACAAGGTCAGAATCGCTTGTGCCAATATTTCCCCATAAGACGGGTAAAAATTTCATTCACCTTGCAACCCCAGAATATTCTTAAACGATTTTATCTGTGGCATGAAAATGTCAAATTTGCCGTGAATTTTATCTGTCAAAGTCGATGCGTATTCCTCGACTAAAACATCGTAAAACCTATTAATTTACGTAATTAACGCAAGTAATGTTATTTTGGTAGATATTTTATTGTTCTAGGAATGTGTGTTAGTCAATAAAATATACGATATCTCAAAATTAATCCACAAAACATTCAATTCAAAATTCAAAATGGTGGTTTTTTGTATTTTTGTGAAATGTCCGTATTTTTCCTGGATTTTGATGGCCTTTGATAGGTTAAAGCAGATGACTAAAAACGATGGCTAAAGAAGGAGGACTTTGTTAAGTTTAATTGCAAAATACAGTGAAACCCTCTTAAGAAGATTTCCAAGGGACCGGAAGAAACAAACTTCTTATGCAGGAAAACCTTATATGTGGGAAAAATTGGGCCAATTTTGGGCCGAGGGACTGAAAAAACCAAACTTCTTAAGCCACGAAACTTCTTAAGAGAGAACTTCTTAAGAGGGTTTCAGTGTATGCCAAATAAAGGCCTAAATGATATCTATATTTATGTACTCCAAATAAGTTCAGGAATCACTAGTTACCATGTATTACACTCTGAATATGAATATAGCTCTAGAGATATATACAGGTAGATAGATGTTGAGGCTATGAGAGATAAGTCAGTAGATTTGTACCTGTTCATAATCTCGGCCAGCTTGTTGACAGCCTGCTGCTTCAGCATGGACTCCGAGTGAAGCTTCTTGTTGAGTTTGTCCACATCGTCCTGTGTGGCACTCGCCCCCGCCAGCTTCTCCTGCAGTGCACTGATGGTACGACGCAGGTCCTCCAGATCCTGGTCAACAATTTATATTACGTTACTAAATGAAAATATATTTATATTGGTTGGTCTTCTTCTGTCTAGAACTGCAATGCCATGAAGTACGCTTACATAAAAGATCTGTACATACATACAACTTTGACCGGTGCAGTGTAGTGCACAATACTGCCGTGGTAAGGAAAAAAAACAATATCTTCCTTAAAACTTAAAGAAGATACTGGGTTTTTACTTACCACGGCAGAATACAATTCTTTGGGATTAGCGTAAATACGAAATTATGTATGCGTTCCCAATGTTGTTGTGTGCTTTGTCGAAAAGTGTTTTTAAAACTAAAAATTTCATTTTTTTTTTTGTTTTTTATGCGAATACCTGACAGGAGTCCCAACTACTCCCGTCTGGAGCCAATGAGACATGGCATCCCCAATTGGGGTATATTACAAGGCTGAAGGTTGTGGGGAGCGGAAAATTGTGGGGAGAGAAAGGTGATGGGGAAGAGGACGATGGGGAAGTACCTGACTATTCAGATCTGGTCACCAAAAATGGCTGAAGCAATTTCAAGCGACATTTCAATTCTAAATGGTGGTCTTACACCACAGCAATACTGAGAATATCTTCCACTCTGGAAAATGCCACAAATACGCTATACTGTATTTACTGTATTATATAGATATTATTTGAAATACATAAAATTGTGAAATAACACAAATTATGAAATAATAGATTTGGACCTGTGGCCTCTGGTTTGCTAATCGAGAGCCTTGCTCCTAGACCACGGAGGCCTTCAAAATAATGGATTTATTTTGTACTGATGGTTTGCTGAAAATTTATGTATTTAATTCCACCAAAAAGCTGGCCACTGAATAAAGGTTCAGCGTTCACATTCTTATCTCATGATTTATTATTTAAATTATTAGACGGTCAATGATTGTGGTCAGGTAATGTCGCTGAGGGCGAGCATTGTGCTGAATTCTCTAAAAGTATATCTAACCTTTCTCTGGCGCTCCGAAACTAGGCTTGCTTCCTTTTCCTTTTCACGTAGCGACTGCAGCACGCCCTCCCTGGAAGACAAATCATTCCTGTGCTTGTTGATGATGTCCTTCAGCTCCAACTCTTTCATTGTCTTCTCCTTCTCCAAGTCAGCGATTGTTTCCTCAGCTATATTTCTGTCAAAACAAAATAATTCAACTTTACAGCAGGGAACTGGCTCTACAGATCAATCACTTACTGATAATGATATTGTCCAAGTGATGTGAATGTGTCTGATTCAGGTGAAAAAAGAATAGTGACGTGTTTAAAGTGATAAAACTAATGATAATACTATTGATAACATATGTATTACAATTCCATACATCACACCCCGGCACAAATTAAATAGTGAATATTTTCATATGCCTCTTTCACAGTCGTTCTGTGAAAGGTCCCCATTATAATAGAGAACTCCAGTCCAATTTTTATTTTTAGAGTTAGTTTTAAAAGTTAAAATAATTGTCAAAGTTTTAATTTTTCAAGACCCCCCGAAAACCACCGTATGTACAGGCGCGTAGCTACCTAGGGGCTAAGCGGGGCAGTGCCCCGGGGCCCTCAAGCTCAGGGGGCCCTCGAATCCTTACCAGAAATCTCGATCGAACTGAACTTTTGGAAATTTCTCCCATTTTAAAAATAAATATGACAGGTTGCAACCCCACTTTAATCATGACAACTCAGTTGAGAGAAATTCAAAAGTTATGCCTGGGGAATTCCCCTAAATTCTTTCTGTAGGTTGGCAGTGTTGTCAATTCGACGGATCGGGATAGCGATATGTGCGTCATTCCCCAACGACACTTGTAGCGTATCAGTGTGTTGCTCTTTCCTTTTATTTTACTTTTAACTTTAAACGTCGTCAGTGAACAGTGAGTACCTACCTACTCGAGTACAATCTAATATTGTATTGTTTAAATAAATTAGAAAACTAAAATTATGGATAAAAAGAAGAAACCCAGTGGTGCATTTAAACGCGAACAACAACGCCAAGAAAGAGAAGATAGTAAACAAAAATTGCCCAAAATTGACAAGTTTTTTAGTCAGCCTTCTGCAAGTACATCTGGCCAAAATATTTCTATTTATAGTGACTCAAATAATGTGGTAACTGCAGTGTTGGTTGAGAAGCCTAGAATGCGAGCCTGCTAGAATGCGACCAAACGGAAGTATTTACAGCAATGTTATTATTCTTTACAATTCCTGTCACTTCTGCAGCAGTTGAAAGGTCATTTAGCAAATTAAAAATTATTTAAGAAATAAGCAATTGAAAACAAAACTGCATCAAGCCTGGATTTAAACGAAGTCATTGATACTTTTAGTCAGTTGGTAGGCCCGACCTTTATATAATAAACTCTTGAATCTTCTCTATTTCTTTTTATTAGCCAAACCTACACCAAGTATTAATTGTAATTTATGTTGTTACTGTTTAATAGGGCAGGTCCCTGCAGTGCACAAAAAAGAGCCTAAGTAGCTTAGCATTTTTAAAGTATTTGTATATTTCATATTTTTATTTGATAAAACCTAATCAGTTTACATAGCAGTGGGGCCCCATTTTTTAATTTGCCCCAGGGCCCTTGGTTACCTAGCTACGCCACTGCGTATGTATGGTGAATCGTTCATCATCTGAAAAATTAGTATAGGATCAGGCAATCAGTTGATCTACTGCCGCCATTTTGAATTCCGTTGTTCGAAGTATTCTCCCTAGAAATAGCATTACTATTTTTTTTTGTGCAGTAGTTTTTGAATATTTTCAATGATAGAGATAAACTAATAAGAGATACCTTTATTTTTTAAACATTATTTAGGCCTAAATAATGTTCCGGAAAAAAATTCGGTTTAGGGGCGGCGTTCCTAGATAATTTTTTTATTTTTTTATACTAATTATGGGCCGGAAAATCCGAATCTGAAAGAATTAGGCGTCGGCAAGCAATATTAACTGAATTACACGACTTTAAAATTTTCTATAAACACAAAGGAAAACCAGCCATTTTGAATGCATATGCATTGACACAACAAGTCATAGAAAAACAAGAAAGATGTTACACCACATAAAATTAAGTGTTGCCATTAAGCAATAATATCAATAACGTAAAACTTTCCGACACGATACTTCCTCACATGATAATTCATCACATAACACATTAACCTGATGAATTATGACTATCTCAATGGCCGTATTCTTAGACCAAAAGTATGAAAATTTGTAGTCTTAAAAAGTTGTGACGTACACCGGTCACCAATATCAATGTACATGGTTTGTGATAGAAAAGAAAGTGCCCCCTTCGTAGCGCCTACTCGCGTCACGGCAAAAAAACATCCCAGTTTTCAAGTAGTTTAGCGGCTACGCTAGGTTTGTGTAACATGGTTTGTGCCCCGTTAGCGCCTGCTCGCGTCAAGGCAAGAAAACATCCCAGTTTTCAAGTAGTTTAGCGGCTACGCTGGGTTTGTGTAACATGGTTTGTGATAGAAAAGAAAGTGCCCCCTTCATAGCGCCTACTCGCGTCAAGGCAAGAAAACATCCCAGTTTTCAAATAGTTTAGCGGCTACGCTAGGTTT
This sequence comes from Limnephilus marmoratus, assembly GCA_917880885.1. Classification (NCBI taxonomy): domain Eukaryota; kingdom Metazoa; phylum Arthropoda; class Insecta; order Trichoptera; family Limnephilidae; genus Limnephilus; species Limnephilus marmoratus. Next base: position 25,458,578 of record OU862909.1, read on the forward strand.
ATGTAACATGGTTTGTGATACAAAAGTGAATAAAATTTATAAAAAATAATTACTTAAATTAGTTATTGATATTATTGCTTAATGGCAACACTTAATTTTATGTGGTGTAACATCTTTCTTGTTTTTCTATGACTTGTAATGTCAATGCATTCAAAATGGCTGGTTTTCCTTTGTGTTTATAGAAAATTTTAAAGTCGTGTAATTCAGTTAATATTGCTTGCCGACGCCTAATTCCTTCAAATTCGGATTTTCCGGCCCATAGTTAGTATAAAAATAACTAGTTTTATTATCTAGGAACGCCGCCCCTAAACCGAACTTTAGCCAATGTTTCAATAAACACAACAACTAAATCTCTATAAACAGTATGTAAACAAACTAATAAATTAATACGATGGCTTGTGTCATATCATACATTCCCATACAATGACTTTACGGTGACGTCACAACACATCGACCAGTGACGTCACCTTGACGGTGTGTTTTTACGACCCGATTAAAAATGAACTTTTTAATAATTTTTTAAAAACTCTGCGTTTAATATTATTAAATAAAACTTATATATTCAGAATCAGTGTTTATTGGTCCATATGAACATATTTTTTTAAAGCCAGAATATTTTTCACTGGAGTTCCTTTTTACAGAAATTGCAATAATATATTCTATAAAAACAAAATATAAATTACAACCAAACAAACGGCAAAGCGAGGAATATTATAGAATCATGTCCTATTGGCTGCTGTGAGGAGTAAGTGAGGAATGTTTGCTTCCAAACTGCAGCTTCCCAGAGCCAGTAGATTATATACAAATGACAGAGTCGCAGTGTTGAGACAAAAAAAAATGCTTTACGGTAAGGAATTCAAAAATATGCTTGTCGCAGAGTTTTTAGTGATTCATCTCCAATAACCAATGAATTCATATCACAAATTTCCGGCTCCAATTATCCCTTTTGGAGAAAAGAGTAAACAAAAAAAAAATAAGAACGAAATGTTATACATATTTTTAACCTCTTATTTGCCCCTCGTGCGCCGGCGTGTCGTGAGACTTTACACGCGATTTTGACCCTTATGTATAAAGAAAGTGTATGAAGAACACGGTCAGAATCGCTTGCTCTATTATCGCCCTTTACCATAGAGAAAACCGCAATGCGCCTGGTCACTCCATATAATTTATATGAATGATTTACCGGAGCGCGGGAACATGCGCAGTTCTTGCGCATGCGCGGGAAAAATTCTTTGGTCTTCGATTTTGACCTTTCTATGTACGAAATTTCTCAAGGACACTGTCAGAATCGCCGGACACGAAATGTCATTGGGTGTCATGGCTGCCGCTTTTTGCGAACGCTAATTGGTGGACAACCAACCCCAATTACCCCGGCAAACAAGGGGTTAAAGCATCATTTACATATGAATCATCATTCTATATCCGCTATATCTTTCATTGATTTGGAGAAAACCGCTAAAAAACTGTCACATCTCTAGCGTAAATAAGTAATTACATATAAATATTTATATAATGAATTGGAGCAATATTATTTCGAAAAATGTTAAAAAAATTTTATGTGTAGCAATATTTAAATGTTATTTTGATAAATAAAATGGATACAGTGGATTTTGACACTCATTTCGTAATATTGAGGCTTTTTAAACTCAACTCACCCGACATGGTGGGTTTAGAAACTCGGGCATAGATAATTTTTACGACTGGTAAAATTTTGACGATTGGCAAGCATGATTGGATGAATCCGATAAAGCGGGTTTTGATGTTTGTATGATATAGTGGATTTTGTTTTTCACTCGCAGTTTTAATATGGTTTTTGGTCATGATAAGGGAAAGGCTTTTGCTCTGGTAAATTTTCGATCGAACTGGCCAAGCTTAATATGAATATTTTTTTTAGAAAAAAACCTTTAGATTCACCTTAATTACTATAAAAAGACATCTTTTTGCATTTGGTGTGATAGAAAATAATGCATTTAAAATATCAATTGCATAAAATGAAAATTTACTTTCAGTACTGATACTGCGTCAATTCGCGGCCATTTATAATAATTCCTGTCATTTTGTTATGTTGGTATTTCTGATACTACCTATGCACTTACCTCCTTCTCACTTTTGACATTATTTGTAATGCGCAAATTATTAGTTTCTACATACATATTTACAAATCTCTATGGCCGGCCGCGGCAGTAATCTGTTGCGAAAATTGGTAATTACAATGTCATTAGAAGGGAAAGCTCTGTTAAGTGGGAAAATGATTAAAAGCGGTTTTAGATTGTTTTTTCCTAATTAATTATATCTGCATTGAGAAAGATTGTGAATAGTGGAAAAAGTTGAGGATACCGGAGGAAGACGTGGAACGATTATGTGTGATAAATACTATAGTCGAACAGATACCAAGTGCACTCCCAAAATTTCACACGGGGATTAACGTACAGTAAAAACTCTGAAAAACCCAAACTCGAAAGACACTCCACCATTATATTATTAATATTTATATTTTTCATTTCTTATTATTTATTCAATTCTCGAAAATTCCGATTTTATTGATTTTAAAATCCCGAAAATACATTAAGCTCACGGACATATGAATATATCTGGACCTGCCCTAAGTGATAAAAACGTATTATTTCCCCCTCGCCATGGAACCGGCTGGAGCTCCTCCTTGGCGCCAGTTCGCCCCATGGGGAGGGGATAGAGCCTCGCTTGAATCTAAAATGTGTGACGTCATCATTCTTGCCGTGGGCAGCGCGAAGCTAACATCTATACATTTAACGAAATAACACGCTTAAACGGCAGCTTGTGCTATACAACATACCTACATATCAATGTGCACATAGCGAATGTGGGCGTTTCCTTAGTGTGCTCGTCGCTGGTTACAGGGGTAAGTAAATTATGAAACATTTGTAAAAGTGTCTTAATTAAACACGGCAACAAAATATTGCTATGTGAAAACGAGCGAATCTTTTTGGGGTGTACATTTGGCCTACGCAAATATTTTATTAACGTGGCAAGCAATTCGCGCTCCCATGTAAAAAGGTCTATTCATTCAAAGCAGATTTTGCTTTTAAGAACTAAATGGTGATATTATAATGCGAGATGCTTATATACTGTCAGATTGATTTTTCAACTAATCACAGTCATCTTCCCCTCTTCGCCCCCCCATAGTGTGGTTTTACCCCTCACCTGTATCTTCTGGTCTATCCATTTGGATGTCTATGATTAAGCTGGATTCTAAAAACAATATTTCAGACGATACCTATAATTTTACGGTGCTAAACAAAATTTAGAAATTTTTTTTTTTTTTACATTAACTCCACGCAGGAGGCCCTGAGGAAAATAATTTCCCAGTCATCTGGGATGCTGTGTGGAGGGTCTTTTTGAGGAGAGGAAGGAATGAACATTGGTCTTGAAGAGACCCATGTTGTAGGAAGAAGGAAACACAGAGGCCGGCAAATCAATCCACAGCCGAGCTGTTGAACACAAGAACGAGTCGAAGAAACGACCCTGTGACAAATGTCAACCGTGTACAAATGTTGGGCATGCATTTGGCGTGTTTCCGACTATGCACCGGTGCTAAGGGATCAATGATGCTAGTTTCTCGGAGCATCTTCCATTGTAATACCGGTAGAACAAGGATAGCATTACCACCCGACGCCTGTGCTCTAAAGATTGCAATCCATTTGTTAAGATGGGAGAATCTATTAAACGGACCGCCCGTTTCTGCACAGAGTCGAAAGTATTTTTCAGGTATTTTGGAGCTCCAGACCAGAGGTGGCTGCCAAATTCAACCGTAGGGCGCACTTGTGTTTTGTACAGGGTTAGCAGTTGTGTACTATTAAAGTATCTGCGGGCCCTGTACAGTACGCCCAGTTTTTGGGAGGCTAACTTTACTCTGGCTTCGATGCCTTACCTGCCCCCATTCTAATGGCGGTTATTCCCGTGAGTTAGGTGACTAAATCCTTTGGAAATTCCATTGTTATTTATATCATGCTACTATAAAAGCAAACAATTAATGATTCTACATTTAGTAATAAGTAGTGTACTAGACTTCAGAAAATCAAAAACCAGTCCATTACTTTATTTTCGATTTAATTATAACATCTATTTTTTTTTTAAGTTATAAATCTTTAAAATTTTATTGAATAAAGATATAAAAAAAAGCTAGCATATTAATGTCATTTTGACTCCGTTTATAATGTGATTGTAATTACATAATGTGTGATCTAATATTAGTGCTTTTAGTAGATAATACCTACACATTATACGTTTTTGGATTTTCACGGCCAAAAGTATTTTAGTTTTTTTTTGGGGTGTTATGCTGTGTTGCGCTACCTCCTTCTTTAGCCTTAACATTTCGGACAGCGTTGGCTAAAGAAGGAGGTAGCGCAACATGGCATAACACCCCAAAAACAAATAACGAAAATAGATAATACATATTTATAATGGTGGATGTAAATCAACGATACGAATTCCAGGCAGGTGAAAAACGATAGTTTATAATGTTATCAAGTTTTTCCAGCTTTTTTCCGGCAGCAGAGGCTTGCTTTTTTACAATCAATTACTCAATTATTTGTTTTTTGCATCAATCTTATGTTTGTTATTGATTCTGTTAATTTATTTTTCATCTTATTTATTGTCAAATTTGTAGCACTTGAACTACAACCATGACATAACATGGAATAAATTTCATGTTAATTAAATAAATATATTTATCTCCATATTTTTCGTGAACTGTAAAAAGTTTTTTTTAATTACAAATAAAAATTTACCGATGTAACATGTATATTGTATTGTAAAAAGTATGTTGTTTTATGTTGATGTTGTGTGACATTTAGGTTTTATTTTTTTGTCTTTAAATAAATAAATATGTAAAATCCCAGCCGGGGGTAAAAATCAAATATTATTTAATTTTGAATGTCTGATAAATTGGTTACCGCTTTATTAAGTAGCATCAGATAAAACCTGTCTAAAAACTTTATTGATTCTGAAATATGTATGTAATATGAGTTACCGGACACCTCGTAGGTATTTACCCTACGCATTTTTATTCAATCCTTAAATTCAGACTTGAAGACACTTGAATTCAGTACCGAAGATAATAAAAACATTTTGTTTAATAAAATTAATTTTAAGTCGTGATTGAGTTTCTTTACCTGAACATTTTATTACTGACTATGGTCTTTGACCAGTGGCGGTTTTCTCTAAAGTGCGTTTGTGCGCTGAACCCCTCATTAAAAAGCTGATAAAATAAAAGAAACTTGTTTTATAATAATATACAAATAATATTATTATAAAACAAGTTCGTAATCATTATAAAACATGTTCATAATCACACCATAAATAGGGCTCCTTTAAAATCCGTTTAAAACTCGCGCCACCGACCGCCACCGCGTCGAAGTCGGTACCTATATCCATTTTGTGCGAGATGTGTTACGCGCAAAATTCTGTATAGAAAATATCCGGGCCCATACATATCCCTCTGACGGTGATATGAACGAAACTATGCATTTTAGTTAGCAAATTCAAGCAGGCTCGGTGTGTTGCGATCGCGAGTAGGTACCACGTGATCTCCGATCTTTCACGAATTGTACCGATCGTGTTCGTCGCAGAATGACCATTGCACCGGATGAAGCTATTATATGCTATACTCGAAATCTTATTTAGATACTATTTAGATTAATCTTTACTACGGATTGGTTTACATTATGAACATGAAAAAATATGCTACGGATAAATTGAACCTTTTACTACCTTTGTACGGATTGAAATTACAATAAAATTATTATTTACGAAACAAAAAATATAAGCGTAAACTACAAAAGAAACGTTTTTTCATGACTTAAGTAACTATAAAGTAATAAGAGAATCAATTTTTAAAAGTACCCCTTTATGGCTAAGACTATTTTTGACCTTCTTATGATTTAACTTTTTTTTCATTCTTATAAAATTATGCACAAAATAAATAAAAACCACTGTAGCGCGTACTTGCCTCGTGCAAAAAAGATGCTCGATTTAAAATTTTTAAGGCGTGAGAATCAAAATATTTCTAGCGTTTAGGTATATTCCCCTTTTTTATATTATTTTCGGCAAACGTCGCATTGTCAAGTCGCTAGTTATGTAATTTATTGTTGAACTTACTTCGGTATTTTTTTTTTAAATCGCTGAATACAGGGTTGTGTGCATAAAAAATAATGCTAATAATATAAATGAAAACAGGTTGGAAATTAAAAAAAAAGGCCTCCGCGTCCACTTATATATTCTACGTAATTATTCTTGTTGTAAAAACAATTACAATTAGCAACGTTTATTGCTGTAAAAAAACATTAAGCAACTTAATTCCTCTAAATGTAAATTTTGATTAGATATATCTTCTCTTGGATTTCTGAACCCCCTGTTAAAAAGACCACGAACCGCCACTGTCTTTGACTGTTCATTTAGTTTCTGTTTGACTATAGTCAGGTCATATCTAAAGTTAGAACAAGAGATGGGTATGTAAGGGCGATGTATGAATGTGACTGAAACTGAGTGCTGAGACCGAGTGGTTTGGCAGTCTATCCTCTTTAGGGGCCGTTCAAGTATTACGTAACGCACTTGGGGGGGGAGGGGGGGTCTGGTGAAACGTTACGGCGCGTTACGGGGGGGGGGGGGGGGGGGTCGAATGACGCGTTACGTAACATGTTTTTCTTTATTTAAATAAAAAACTAAGGAATTGAAATCTTCCAAGTTGGCAAGCCTTTTAGTTTATGTTGTACGGGGAATTCCTCGACTGTATTGTGCGTCACAGCAACACAATTTGCTGTAGTCAGTGTTGTTAATGTGAGTTTTTAGCAATTATAATGTCCTCCAAACCGGGAGATTTACATCATCAGCTGTTATTGGCCTATAAAGGCTCTCATACTGACTTGCCAGCGCAGCGCAACCAAAAAATGCCAACCAAATTTGGAAGACAGCAAAAGAAAAATTAAAAAAAAAAAAAAAAATTTATGCAACATACGAATGATGTTATACGAGAGTTTTTTAGTAAGAACAACGCTTTTTAGTTATAACACACAGGTTAGTTTACTGCTAAAATTTAATAATATTACCTAAAGCTAGGTTTCGTAGTAAATGCATACTTACACTCAGAACATGAAAAAGGTTTTCTTCACTTTGAATCGTTCTGTACATTTTTTAATCTTCCTTTCGAGAACTTGAAAAACCACGCTGGGACAAAAAAATAGTTTTGTCTGCTGAAGGTAAACATGTGATTTTTCATGCCTCTTTGTAGAACACGAATAGTTGCAGTAGAAACATGTAAATGGTTTTGTAGCACTGTGAGTCAGCAAATGATTTCTAAGAAGTTCCTTTGTACAACATGAATAATTGCAGTCGGGACACGAAAAAGGCTTTGGTCCAGTGTGAGTAAATATGTAAATTTTTAGATACCGTTTTGTAGCGCCTGAATAGTCGCACTCGGGACAAGTAAAAGGTTTTTCATCACTGTAAATTAGCAAGTGCCGTTTTAGTTTTTTTTTCGAGAAGAAGAATAGTTGCAGTCAGGGCATGAAATGGGTTTTTCACCACTGTGAGTAAACATGTGATTTTTTTTATTTCTCTAAATAGTTACAGTCGGAACATGAAAAATGTTTTTCTCCACAATGAGTAGAGTCAGCAAAAGAATTCTTGGATATCCCTTTTAAGAACACAAATAGTTGCAGTCAGGACATGTAAAAGGTTTTCTCTTCTGTAAATCGCACGGTGGATTTATAAAGTGTCCTTTTGATAACTTGTATAACTGCATTCTGGACAGGAAAATGGTTTTTGTCCACTGTGCGCTAACATGTGATTTTTGGTGACTCTTTGTAGAACATGAATAGTGCAGTAGAAACATGAAAAAGGTTTTGTATCACTTTGAGTAAGCAAATGATTTCTTAGAAGTTCCTTTGCACTACATGAATAATTGCAGTCGGGACATGAAAAAGGTTTTTTTCCAGTGTGGTTCAACCGTTGTGTAGCGCATGAATATTCGCAATCGGGACAAGAAAAAGGTTTTTCGTCACTGTGAGTTAGCAAGTGCCGTTTTCGTTATTTTTTTTTCGAGAAGTAGAATAGTTGCAGTCAGGACATGAAGTGGATTTTTCTCCACTGTGGGTAAACATGGGTAATTTTTAGATTTCTCTTCGTAGTACATGAATAGTTGCAGCCGGAACATGAAAACGGTTTTTCTACACCATGAGTCAGCAAGTGACTTCTTAAATATCTCTTTAGAGGACACGAATAGTTGCAGTCAGGACATGAAAATGGTTTTTTTCTTCTGTGAATCATACTGTTGATTTTTAAATCTTCCCTTTGAGAACTTGCATAACTGCATTCGGGACGTGGAAAAGGTTTAACTCCACTATGAGTCAGCTTGTGAATCATAGTGGAGTAAAGTGTTGCTCCACAGGGAAAACTTAGGGAAATTACTTTCCTCAGGGCCTCCTCACTAAAGCTAATGTAAAAGAAAGTATGTGTTGTAAAACCATGTAGGTTTATTCTAGGTCAGACAGTGTTAAATTGTGGAGATCTGGAAGGAATACAAGGCCGATAAAAATAATGATTTTCTCAATTTTTTTCAAAATGATAATATGAATATATAAAATGTATATAATGAATCGCGAGTTAGAAATCTCTCGTTTTATTTATTACCGCAAACGAGATAAAATCAAGAAAAAGGGTATTTAAGCGACATTTCAGTACGTTGCGCAACTTAATTGTGACTTTCGGGTAAAAATTGTTAATTGGGTGTTACGTAACGCTTAGGGGGGGGGGGGGGGGTTGAACAGGAAAACGTTACGGAGCGTTACATGGGGGGGAGGGGGGGTCAAAAATCTTCAAAAATTGCGTTACGTAATACTTGAACGCTCCCTTACCTAACCCTGCAGTGAAACATTGTGGTGGTTAGTTAAGAATAGGTAGTATTGGCATACCTTGCTAGAGCCTCTGAGTCGGCCCTGGCGATGGCAATCTGCAGCTGGTGCAGCAGGGAGGCTCGCAGTTCCTGCAGCTCCTGGGCGGCGCGACCCCGCTCCTCCCACTCTTCCCTCATCTCTGACACCTGGGTCTTGTACAGGGTGCTGAAGTCGTGCTCTGTATCTAGCTGCTCCTGTAATTCTTTCAACTGGAAACAAAATTAGAAACATTGTATATTACATACTATATGGTGTAAAAAAATTAAATACCTACCCTTTAAATTTAATTGTGAATGTCTTACATTGCAAACAAATGGAGCAGTTTGTCTAGTGAAAAACCATTGAATGTTCTTGCATGATTAATTATTCAGGGTGTATCAGCATATATAACCAAAGGATTTAATCAGCAATTCCTTAACATATTTGGAGTAAAAAATGTAGATATCTTTTTGCTCTCCAATGATGCACATATTTTATAATTAACCCCTCCGCAACGTAAGCAGATACATGCGTTAAAAAGACAATAGCAGTCAAGTACAATAAGCGTGTATACACGTCAACGCGTGTGTCATCACAGAAATTGTTCTAACTCCGTTATTGTTTTAGTGACATCCCTAAAATAAAAAGTGAAAGGTCGATAGTGAATCATGATGCACATCTCTATTCAAGTTGTCCAAAGAAAAACATAAACAGACCTTATCTGTCAAGTCACACGGCGTCGGATATTTTACTCGTCAAAATGGCCCACGGGCCGCTGGATATTGTTAATTTTTATCAAATATTTTGTATGAAATGATAAAAAAGTGAGGTGACAAAAGTGTTTATTATACATTTATACAATAGAATAAGTACTGTTGTTTACATAATCTGTGATTTTAGTACCGTTTTCACATAAAAACATCACGTGAGTAATTTTTACAATTTTTTTCATGTTTCCATTCAAAATTTCAATATTTAGAAATGTTAATATATATTTGTAATATAACAATTTGAAGCTTATTTTGTAACCTTTCTAAAACAGTTTTTACTATTCGGCTACGTTCAGAAATGTTTCATTTATTGAGCTTTAATTGTGAAGCGGTAATAACACAAAGTTTTCGTAAAATGTCATTTAGTTTATGACATTATAAGTGCATATTGGCGATTTTCTGAGGGGTTAAAGACAAAAACAAAAAATTTCCATCACACTTCTACACTGGGTAACTACATCCTGCAGCCTGGTGGGTCACACGATACTCACATGCAGTAGAGTGCTGCTGGAATGAGACTGAGTCACGTGATATGCACTCTGTCTCGTTCCATTAGATTTTGGATTTAATAATGATTTTTTTTTACATTAATCTACACTGGAGGCCCTGAGGAAAAAAAAATTCTCAGAGCCGGGATGCTGTGTTTTTATTTGAGGAGAGAGAAAATTTTGGGAAGAAAAAAGGTAAGAGGGGTGCATAGGAATTTAGGGGTCAATGTGTCCAGAAGTGACGGATATATGAATCCACTCTTCCCATTGCGGTGCAAGGCAATAGATCATGAGTCCGGCATGGTACCCGGGGCCGCCCTAATAAGTCTATACAACACTGATGTATAGACTTTCATCCTTATGTTAATCGAATGGAACCAATCCAACACTAATGGATTAATTAATTATTATTATTGTGAATTTTGAAGTGAAGAATATCTTAAAATTTCAACCGTTGATCAGAGATCTAATTTGAATGTGGTCATTGTTAGATCTGAAGTTAGCTCCATACTCAGGTTTGTGCCTAACTTAACCCTTTAAACCCTAAGGCCCTAAACAAGTTCCTGCACTCGACACGATAGTTATGACGTCATAGCGATGTCGAGGCCGGTAAATCGGCCATTAGGGTACACAAATCAAATCAGGCTGGTTTACCAGCCTATAGAAGGGTTAATAATGTACGCAAATTAATTTCTGAGCTACCCCTATGAGGCTAGTGACCCTAGTAACGCACATAATCCAAACATGGAATATTTGTTTCTGAAATATTTTATTAGTCAAAAAACAGTATAGCCTCGACAATCCATACCCAGGCTAATCAGAACGTCGCCATAATCCAAACTACCTCCTTCTCCTCATAATGAGGCCGCTAAAGTTACAAAGAGATCTTGCAGATTTTCTATGCTACTCTGACCTGCTCATGCGTCACATTGTGTTTTAGATAATAAACATGGTTTCTACACCTAAACTCAAACATAAAACTGTAACCATAATGCTGCCATATTGAATAGTTTATGACTTAAGATAGTAAATTAAAATAGATCAGTTTATGACTAAGTAAATGTGTTTTGTGATTCAGAAGTTCATTAAATATAATTTTCCTAAGTAAACGTCTGTTTCATTTAATTTTTCTATCTAACATATTATAATTCGAATGCTTCGCGAGTCCACTGTTTTTCGTTAGTTCAGATTATCAAGGCTCTACTGTACATCGAAATTAATCCCTCGATTACGCTGCCAGTCATCACTAGTGTGCACACTACACACTACAGGCAAAACATAAAAAGTGGAAAAATGTGAACAGAACTTAATAAAAAATAATTTATTCAAACATAACCGCAAATTTCATATTCAAATCGTACACGTTTGCCTTTAAAATTTTGATAATGTAGAAAATTGGATATTTAAAACTCCTAATGCAAAACATTACAATGCGTATTGATGGATCGTGGTGCTACCCTACACATTCAATATTTATTATGATCCGTGAATATTTATCAAATATTGTGATATTTATTGAATGTGTAGGCTAGGGTATTGATAGATATGGATCACAAGTTTTTTAGATTCGAATATCGATTGATTTGAATTCTAAATTCCGGATCATGATAAATATTGAATGTGTAGCCTATACCTCAATATTTATCACAATCCTTGGGTTCACGTTGCGAAATCTAGACATCGTTTTTTTTTATATGAATACCTCACAAGAGTCTCAGCTACTCCCGTCTGGAGCCAGTGAGACTATGGCATCCCTAATTGGGGTATGATGTTAGGCTGAAGGTAGTGGGGAGGGGAAGGAGATGGGGAAGAGGAAGGTGGAGAAGTACCCGGCTATTCAGATCTGGTCACCAAACACGGCTAAAGTCATTTCAAGCAACGTTTCAATTCTGAATGGTGGTCTTATACCAGGGCTATACTGAAATTATCTTCCACTCTTGAACGTGCCGCAAATATACTATTTATATTATTTTAAATGAATTAATTGTGAAATAACACCAATTAATCAAATAAAATTTATTTGCCCACGCCGGGATTCAATCCCACGACCTTCGGATTGTGAGTCAAGAGCCTTACCCCTAGGCCACTCGGGTTGAAAAATATGTGATCCATATTATCATCCTTCAATATGCTAGTCTACACATTCAATAAATATCATGATATTTGATAAATATTGACGGATCACAATAAATATTGAACATGTGGGTTCGCCAAAGATTCAAAAGATAGTAATTATCATAGTGATAAAAGCTTAACAATCTTGATGTGATAATAATCTTAATTTTGTTGTTTATCTTGCCCCAAGATCATTGATGCGGCTGTCTGTGATGTATGATTCTGAAAATGTATGATTTCATTTATGTGACACATCACAAGAGCTGAACTCCAGTGACTGAACTTTTTAAAACCAGGGAAACTAACCAGCCCAGTTGGGCGGGTTCTGAAAGAATTAGTCTATTATTCAACATAAGAGACAGTGAAACCTTCTTAACCTTTTCCCCGCGTTGAACTACTCCGTTTTTTCAATACCCATACGCGGTACATGTATATGTCATATTTCAAATACCTATCCAACCAATTTTATGTCAAATTACAGCATATTATGCATGATTTATCATACTATATAAACAGATGAGATTATTATCTACAATTTGAAACCAAATCGTCGTCTGTCAACACTCCTAGATGTTTATAAAAAACAAAAAACGTAAAAAACGTATCCATATTATCTTAAAGATGGCGCCATTTATCCGCGTGCGTGTACTCAGGACACTGCGTTGATAGACACAAGTGGTACCTCATAATTAATTCATATAAACAAGTTCTAAAACTTCTGATGACACTAAATTAATTAAATTTTTTATGTAAATTCAAAATCCCACTTTCACAACATAAATGAACGTGTGCAAATACGCGCGATCTCGATAATAAATGTTATCGACGCTTGTCCAATTTCGTCAGTCGGAATCGCATGGAGCGCCTGTGCAAACTACTAGCGCAAACTACTAGCGCCATCTGTGGAGTAAATTGAGAACTTTGCATTCAAAGGTACGAGGATACATTCACTTGATTATAGATGTTTTTTACGAAATACAATTTTACTTTCGAAATATGCCTGAAGATGTCAGCATCGTGATAGTTACACAAATGCCCTAGCGAGCGGGAAAAAATACTGTGACATAGTAGCGCTGTGATATCGGCAGTCGAAGTTAGCGTAACAAGGGCTGATACGGGCGCGTGTGAGGCATGGCTTTTGCCGTATCAACTGTTGTTACGATCGCGTGGAAAAAGTTAAGAAGTTCTCTCTTGAGAAGTTTTGTGGCTTAGAAGTTTGGTATTTTCTGTCTCTCGGCCCAAAATTGGCCCAATTTTTCCCACATAAAAGGTTTTCCTGCAAAGTTTATTTTTTCCAGCCCCTTGGAAAACTTCTTAATAGGGTTTCACTGTACATGAATTCTTGAAGTTCATACATTCCCAGTAATATGCCGTTCAATTATTTGACAACTACTAAAATCTGCTGTTATTTATAACTACAGTGAAACCCTCTTAAGAAGTTTCGTGGCTTAATAAGTTTGGTTTTTTCGGTCCCTCGGCCCAAAACTGGCCCAATTTTTCCCACATATAAGGTTTTCCTGCTTAGGAAGTTTGTTTTTTCTGGTCCCTTGGAAAATTTCTTAAGAGGGTTTCACTGTAGTTAAAGCATAAAGTCAAGCTCTGTAATTCGCAGGTTAGGTATGTCAAATTCAGTCATCCGCCGCATGCCTTAATTCGAGCATGCTTTGTACACTGACGGTTTCCAGCAAATCTCATGGGTTTCTATTCGTTTAGTTCTGCCACGTTTTTTGTTTAAATAATATAAAATTTGCTAACAAATTGGCGTTTTCTGTATTTTAATGTGAACCTAAACCGAAAAATGGAAATTTCTCCCAAAGATCGATAGCGGCGCATGTAATTAAGTACTACAATCCACCACTTTCAATAATTGAATACTTGTCTAGGTTTTGGGGTGGCGGATTAGAGAATATTGTATGCCATTATTACGACCAACAGTCTCCTAAGTGGAAATCGCTGACGAGGAAGAATAATCCCTATGTATGGTACCTGTACAGTCTGCAGAGCCTGCTTAGCCTTCAGTGCAATGATCTCCTGGTTGGCGACGGTCAGGGCTTGTCTAGCCTCGACCAGCTCGCGTTCCCGCTGGTCCCGCACCCCTCGGAGATTGTGGACCTCAGCCTGAACACCCGCCAGCTCGCTGGCCAGGTTTTTGCGCTTCTGCTGCTCTTGCTCCAGAGATGACTGCAGGGCCTGAACCTGAAAGGGATAAAAAATCATTAGTGATGGTGAGAAATCAGTGCCTGTATACAGTGCCGTTGAGATTTTACACAAAAACGGCGCTACACACATTATCCTATTATGATTCATAAATTTAGATTATAAAAAATATCAGAGAATCGCAACTCGGCTTATTTAAAACTCCCATAAAAACTTGACCATAAATAAAAGAGAACTTTTCCCTTTTTTATCTATGCACAATTTGAATTTGGAACAATATTCTAACCCTGGAATGGTACCTAATTTTTAATTTCGTTTTTAAATGGGTACTACCTACCTACCTCTGAGAGTTTTCCTTCAGTTTTCACTACAATATCAACCCTTCAAATAAGTTTCACATAATATTTACCTTATAATATTAGGCAGATATAATTTTTTACATGAATAAATTAAATACGTATTTACAAAGTGATTTGTTTTCATTTAATTAAATACATATTGCCTTACAGCAATTACAATAGATTACTTTTCACGGTGAAAGATAATTTTAGGCTAGCTTTACACCCTTAATAAAATTTATGTAAGTTTTTGATAAGTTACTCACAGGAGCATTTACATATGCATCTGACTTATGGTTTAATAATCACAGAAATCGTTCCGAAGTTTAACTTATGTAAGTGGTCGTAGCGACAGTTACATCTGTAAGTTTATTTGAGGTAAGATGGCTTCCTGTCAATAATGATTTGCTGCTGTCAAATTTATGCAATTTTGACAATAAATAAGAAAGGGCCCAAATAAAGTGCTGGAATAGAAGTTGGCTCGAGCGAAACAGCCAGATAATAGCAACTAACTTCAAATTCAAGCTGAGCTTTTCATCAATAGACTCAATGACAAAATAACAAAATGTATAATACTGTAAAAATCTATTGATGAATAAACGTTTTTATTATTATTATTATGTCATGTTAGAAACAGGTACACTGAGATTAGAAAGGATTGGACCGCTAATTAAAAAGAAAGATGCTCATTTTCAGAAAGCTTCATACCTTTAAACCACCTGGAAAAATATATGAAGAGATTTCAAATATTTTTTCAAGTGATATATGATATATTTCATATATGATATCTCTTCAGTTTTCAGAATCAGAAAATTTCCTTTCCGTTTCCATTAATTTTCATAGTATTGGTTAGAGTTTTATCTAGTGTTATTATTTATATTGTTTTCGGGAGATAATAACTTACTTATTCTTTAAATAATAAAAATACTAGTTTTCAAAAGAAAAATAAACCTACGAAAGTCCCAACATATCAAACTCACAAGCTGTGAGAAGGCTGTTCGTTTGCGTGGACACGATTAGACCTGTCAAAAACTTAGACATCTTAAGACTTCTGTAACTTGCTATAAATTACAGTAAGCGACTTACAGCATCATTTACATTGGTAATTTTGCCATAAGTCACTTATGTAAGCGACTTACAAGAAAAAACACGTGTAAAAGCAGCCTTAAGAAAGGGAGCTCAATTTCATGACAAACTATTTATCATAATAATGTACAATATTATTTATACACAAACAAACTAAACAACTAACTACTTTTAATTTACCTACTTTAACTACTTTTAATTTACTTTTATCTAAAAAACAAAGTATGTATGTAAATATTTAATATACCAATATATAATTTATCTTTTTACATACATATATATATTTGTTTAAATACACACATTTCTTTTGGAACAAACATAATATGTGATTTACTCGCCTCGGAACAGACTTTGTCTAGTGAGGCGGGTAAAAGAAAAGAAAACAATGTAAATAACCATGAAACTAAATAAACGCCCAGGTTGCCGGCACTGAAACTGAACTAACTAACTCAATGTAGAGTATACTATACTCAATACAGATTTGTCTTATGCATGGTACATACATGTTTTACTAAAATAGTTACATCAGTTTTACAATGAATAATTAAATTATACAAAATAATGTAAAAATGATCAAGAGCTCACATAATTCTGTTCTTAATCTATGTAAAAGCCCAGCTGGGCATAAAACCAAATAAAATAAACAATTTATAAGAAAACAAACGTTTCCGTGGTAATAATTTAAACAGAAAAAATAAAACTATGAAATACACAGATTAGGGGCAGTGAAATGTAAAAACCCAGCAGTTTAACCCTCCGCCCGTCGCGCCTTTTTTGTAACGTGAGGTGTCGCGTGGGGTCGCTTAGGACCCCAAAAATAAATATGATTAAATTGTTGTTGTAGCATACATTTTATATATTATTTTAACTGATTACAGTCAGGTGATAATGATTGCTTTGAAAGAAAAAGAAATGTTAAAAATTAGTTATTTATTTTCAATGCAAGAGCTGAAAAATCAACAAGGAACATTTTTTTGAAATTTTGAATTATATTTTTTAATAGAAAACTTCAAAAAAAAATCTAACCAATTTCCATCAAACTCATAACTATTTGAGGCTGATATAGACTTATTATTATTACAACAAAAAAAAATCAACAAAATACAATAAAAAAAACATATAAACTTGATTTTTCATGGTATTTTGTTGATTTTTTTAGCCTCACGCCGAAACACAAGTCTGTATCTCACATCGCACATGCGCAAACTAAATTTTCTCGGCGCTTGCGTCAAGTATAGTCCCTTTTAGGAAGCTACCTAAAGTGAGAAATCAGTGGGAACATTTAAAATGAACATAATTAGCATTTCTGTAAAACCTGGGCTTTTAAAGACCCCACGCGACGGGTCGAGGGTTAATTACAAAAATAACTTTATAGTGATATTCCAGTAGAGAATAATTAAAATAATAGCATATTTGTAAAAGAGAAGTTTGTAAGCAACAAAAACACAAAATATTGTGATCTTACTTATAAATAAATAAAAATCTTTCGGCACCATTCGAGGTTTGCCAAAAGTCATGCCACACAATTTAGGTGTAATTTGGTTCCTTACCTTTTCCGTTTCCTGACGGTGTTCTCCCTCCAACTTCTGCAGTCTCTGCTGTATCTGGCGGTAGTCCACACCGAGCATGGATATCTGTCTCTCTTTCTCTTGGGAGTTGTGCTCCGCTTTCTGCCTGGTGCTCTTTTCTTCATTGAGCTTGGCTTGCAAGGCTGGAAAGTAAAAAAGCCAGTGATAACCACACTTACACATTTTTTAAATAAAAGTACAGTGCAATCTCATTAATCCGGCACTTCAATAGACCGATACGTCCAATAATCTGGCACCCTACACCCACGCCTCGCTAGCCCCCCTACGCCTATGCGCTCCATCGCCGCGTCGTCGTCTAGCAGTCTAACCTCAAAACTTATCTCATGTGCTCGTGCGTACGTATGTACCTGTTGTTTTGAAGTGTGAATAGTGCGTATATTCTCTTTATGAAATGGTTTGTTTAATTTATTATGATTTTTTTTTTATATAATCCAGTAATCCGAACATTCCATAATCCGACACCCTCTGGTTTTTAATAGTGCCGGATTAAGGCCTATCCGCACACAACAGTGCCGGCACAGTGCCGACACGTGCCGATCAGTAACGTATCCATCAGTGTCAGTGAAAAATGATATTGTGGCATACATTTTGTACGACGCTATCCGTACTCGTCAGTGACAGTGACGTTCAGTGATGTCAGTGCTGCGCCGACGCTCGCCGTGATCCAGCGTGAATTTCTAGCGGACAATATTTTGCCTGACACGGTCGCAGTGTTTCAAGAAGGACGACGAAAAGTTGATTGAATTGGTCCGTTTATATCATGCAATTTATGACCTTTCACATAGAAAATACATGGACATTAATTTTAAAGCAAACATATGGAACAATATTGGGCGTAAAAAGAGATAAATTATAATAATTTTTTATTATAATTAAATAATTTAATTATAAATATAATAATTTTAGTTTAGATAAAAGTATGTGGAAACAATGTTTTGACATCCTGAAATACTCAAAAAAATTTTGATTCATCATCTATCAGATGTTTATATAGGGTGGTGAACTCTCCTTCTTCTTCTCTTTTCCTCCACGCATTATGAACCCAATGCCTTCTTCTCACATACATTTCGTCTTCATCTAATATTAAAGCAATCGCTGCTAATTGTGATCTTGAATATCGAGGCATTTTAGCACATGAAACTGCTACGCAGAGTCTAGAGTGCCAACTAATCACTGCGCGTGTCGTCGCGTCGCGTCGTGTCGGTACTGACATGTACGAATAGCACGTCACGGTACTGTACGGTACGAAACTGTCGGTCACGTGCCGGCACTGTTGTGTGCGGATAGGCCTTTAGTAAGATTGTACTGTACAGTGAAATCTCTATCATCATTTCTCGAATTACATATTTATTCTTTGTTAGACATTCAAACACAGCATTGCACGCTTGCGGTTATCTTTTTACTTTCCAATGAACTTCGAAATGAACCGTCCAGTGAAAAAAGTGCATACTCTTACTAGATTAAATAGACTATTCCCAAGTCCATTGTTTTCCGAATAGATTGTAATTCTAAAAACTTATGTCAGGAATATATAACATATTTCTAAGGTTTGGGTATTACCAATTCCTTCACATTGTTTGATGATCCACATATCAACGATTGGTGTCAGTGTCATTTTGAATATTTTTATAATTTGGACAATTGAAATTGCCAGAGATGCCACGAATAGTGAATATGAAACCGAATATTCGGCTAGGCTCTCGGCCAAAGCGCCGAATATTTGGTGATACTTAGTGCATTTCGCGGTGACAGATTCCGACCTGCATCATTGAAGTGCATGTGGTAACTACGTATTTGTTTCATTTGCGAGTAGGGCGTGTCACAACACATGTTATTTGTTGATTGCTACATCAAATTGTGTTATTTACGGTGTGTAACACGTCTGCTTGTTCGCGAAAAGCTTTACCAATTGAAGAAATGACACCAATTAATATTATGAAATTTGTAGTGAACTCAATAAATATTAAATTTGTATGCATTTTTTTTCATGATTTGGTATTCGGTATTTGGCTGAATGGTTCGCAATATTCGGCCGAATACCGAATAGTTAAAAAAGTAGCCAAATAGGCCAAATACCGAATAGTTGCCAATATTTGTGGCACCTCCAGAAACTGGTTTAAAATTGTGATCAGTTGTCAACCATAACGGTCACGTGTTTACAATTTGATCAAAAGCTGATCAAATTGGGGGGAGAATCATCATTAATCAGGAATAAGTTAATTCTAGTTCCAAATTAATTGCTTTACGGGTTTTAGGGGCATTTTGCACTTCTTCCTCCTTCTTGAGGCACTGTTTCAGACAACCTTGAATTCTTCATCATCGGGGCCGATGAAAACAACTAACAAAATATATTTTTTAAATCATCAAGAAAATCTCTTGGCTGCTTTCTCAGCTTAAACCGCTTACTTTTATGCAAACTATAACCGTATCCGTTACCGTGACCAGAAATCATAGTGTGCACGTGGCTCCCAAGCCTGTCATTAATTGACAGCAGTCAGTTTTTGCCGCAGGCGTTCTACGCCGTGGTGGGGTCGGTATTACAATTACAGTGGCATAGACATCACGTACACACTAGAGTCTGGTTGCAATGGTTGCAGTTCCAGCTCGCAGACGAGTATGCAGCTTAAGAGGTCAAGATCAAAGAGACTGATTGCACAAGCATAAAGTATAATATTTGCTTAGATGCATACGTTGTTATGAAAACCATAAAATCATAAGTAAATAAAAGATAAGACAATAATTATGCAAAATAAAAAAATGCCAAAAGAAAAGAATATTGAAAAATCCACCTCGAAATATTTTATCCATTCGCCCTGGTGATGCATGCAAAACATAAAATAAAAACACATGGGTATAAGATAATATAAATGCATATTAAATACATGCTTTGTAAATTGATAAGAAATAAAATGTAAATACAAAGTGAACAACAAAACATTATCTTCAGTGCAAGATGTTGACAATGAAGGGGATATATAAAATACCTTTGACAAGTTCCAGATTGGCCTCCTCCTTGGACAGCAACTGTGAGCGCTGCGTGTGGTGGTGTGCGCGCACCTCCTGCTGCAGGCGCTGCTGGGCCGTCTTCAGTTCCAGCGCCAGGCCTGCCGTCTGCTTCTCCTGCAGCGCCAGTCGCTCCACCAGCTGGCGCTCCGAAGTCTCGGCGCGCGCCAGGCGGGCCACCACGCGAGCCAGCTCTGCCTGCGCTGACTCCAGGCATGAGCTGGCCTCCTGGCTGGCCGAGCCCGCCTCACTGCGCGCCCGTCTCTCCGCCTCCAGCTCCTCCAGCAGGATGCTGCGCTCCCGCTCCAGCGCCAGCTTCTCCGCGCCCAAGCTGGCCATCATGCCCGAGGTCTGCTGCTCGCCCGCCTGCTTGGCCACCAGGAGTTCGGCAGCCTGCTTGCGTAAGCGTGCCGACATCTCGCCTTCGTTCTTTATCCTTTCTTGTAATTCCACTAATTGTTTTTCTAAGGAATTGATTTTATCGTTGTGATGCTGGTTATTGTTCATCTCTTTAGTTCGTTTGCTGTGCTCCTCCTCGAGGCGGCGATTAGTATCATTCAGGAGACTTTCGCATTTTCTGCGAAGTTCACTTTCGGCAACGATTTTTCTCTCCGTCTCCTTAATATTGTGCCTGAGAATGGCCATCTCCTTTTCTGACGTGGCAAATTTCTCCCGCATCTCCAATTCATGTTGCGTTAATTCCTCTAATTCATTTAAAAGACCGTGGTGCTTTTCTTCTACCTTATTTCTAGCGCTTCTTTCCCGATCTAATAGCTTCTCGAGTTGTAAGATAGCCTCAGTTCCTTGAGAATTGCTATTATTGACATGATTAGAAGACACTGAATTCATCCCATCCACTATATCACTCTTGATGGTACACAGTTGGTAGTCCCCATTGTAAGTGAAACCCACAAATGGAAGATGGTTGCCGGCAAATGCTTTAGGAACGGGAAACAATTCGTCTAAGGCATCTACTTTATCTATATCATCAAAGTTGCGAGAGTCATCATCGCTGGAGAGTTCAGGCACCACAGGGGGCACGGAATCTCTCAGATTATCGAAACTCCACTGATCGTTGATAAAGAAAGGATGCTCCTTGATTTCATCTACATTATTCCTTCCTAGACGTCTGGTTCTGTCGGTTAGAAAACCCCTAATAAGGGATTTGGCTTCGCGGGATATTTCTACATCCTCGGGGAAAGCCAGGGAATTTCTATGGTCCATGATTTTACCATAGGTCCCCACTAAGCTGTCAGCGTAGAAGGGAGGGTCCCCAATGAGCATCTCATACAGGAAGATGCCCACGGCCCACCAGTCGCACTCGCGGCCGTATACCCCCTCTCCATTCTGGGACTGCAGCACCTCAGGGGAGATGTAGTCGGGAGTGCCCACGGCGTTGGAGGCGCGCACCAGTCCATCAGGCCCCATGCGCATGCAGGTGCCAAAGTCCGCCAGCTTCAGGTGCCCGTACTTGTCGATGAGCATGTTGTCGGGCTTCACATCTCGATGAACAAAGCCCATCTTGTGGATGACGTCTAGAGCCAGAACTATTTCCATGGTGTAGAACTTGGCCCACTTCTCTGGAATATCATAGTTGGACATCAGGCTAACTAAATCACCTCCAGGCATATAGTCCATCACCATATAGAGGTACTTCTGATCTTGGAATGCAAAATGCAATTTTAAGATCCACTCAGAGTTGGCGTGGGCCATGATGTGCCGTTCCTCCCAGAAGAAGGTGGAGTCGGAGCGCTTGATCATCTCCACTTTGCTCAACAACTTCATGGCGTACACAGAACGGGTAGACTTGTGTCTCACTAACTGAACTTCACCAAAAGCACCGCGACCAATTACTTTGATAAGGTCAAAGTCCGTCGCTTTCATTCGTAAATCACATATCTTCGATGCGAGGGCCTCATCTGCAAGATATAAGAAAGGTAAATAAAACAATAGCTGAGGTACGTAGAATGAACAAAAGGAAGGGTTACTGAAGAGAGGACTTACAGCGGCTGGTGTAGGCCTCCACATTCTTCATGCGGCGGATAGCGGGGTGGTCGCAATCCGCAATGAGAGCCGTCACGGTGTCCAGCAGACAGTCCACATTGCCCGTGGAGCGCGCGTCCGTCAGGTGCTCCTCCAGCAGCCTCAGGCGCCGCCTGCGCTCCTCATCTACCGTCTTATCCATCCTCATTGGTTTCTTCCTCCGCACGCGCTACTAGCTCCGTCTTAATGACATTTTCCTGAAACTGACGGACAAACTGACGTTATACACAAACACGCGAGATGAGGTCATAATGTTTATTCAACCAGTGTACATTGACAAAAAATGCGTTATCAGCGTGCGACAATTCGCGCAAGACCACTTGTAAACGTTATAACACTAGCCTTATAACTATTATTCACGATTACTAGTCAAAATACTGTCGAGAAAACACGAAATAAAGGTTTACGTTCGTGACAGCCAGGCTTGTAAAATATATGACAGTCACAGTAGAAGGTGGGTCCTTGTTCGTTATAAACGGATT
This sequence comes from Limnephilus marmoratus, assembly GCA_917880885.1. NCBI lineage: Eukaryota > Metazoa > Arthropoda > Insecta > Trichoptera > Limnephilidae > Limnephilus > Limnephilus marmoratus. The sequence goes on from OU862909.1 coordinate 25,481,555, forward strand.
CACTGACCGCAATTGCGAGATTCTAAATGCGCAAATTATGTTTGAAACTTATATTTGAGCAACTTTAATCCTTACCTATCCTCCGTTAAGATTGGAAACATAAAATGTGTATAGAATTATCAAAAATTTCTTTACTCCGAACCGCTTCCATCTAAAAACCTCAATGAAGTTCGCCGAAGATGGCGCTCTGTCCGAGCTTCACTTTCTTCCGCGCCAACTTCACTCACTTCACTCAACACATTCATACTTGCTCATATACATACATACATTCCCAAATTTAAATATTACATTCAGGGTTGCCAATGCACAGGATCTAAAATATCCACAATAGATGTTCAAATTCCCCACAAGAAGTTCCCTCATCCTGACAACGAAACAAAATTATTTTTAAACTAGAATTATTTTTTTAATTATCTAGTCATATTCAGATTTTCTGTTTCGTTTAGGCTATAAAAAAAGAATTTTGTTTGAAAATTTGCTGCTAAAGAATATGAATTTATAGTATATTCTCACAATTATTATTGTAAATATTTTTTCGATATATTTGGATAATCAAAAAAAGACCAGAATCCTCACATTTTTCCCACAAAAAGGTCCCGCAAAATACCCAATTCTTGAAAAAAATTGGAATTAACCATGATTTAAGGAATTCTTCGTAATATGGCAACCCTGATTATATTATTATCGTTAGGTTATTATCTATGGTCGTTTCTTTTCTGACGTTTCGCCCGCTGCTATTCTCGCGGGGTTAGTATATTTATGATTCTCGCAGTAGTCGCAGTTATATATTATAATATTATTTATATTCTCCAAACAAACGATCGAGTATCGAGTATAGGAACAGGGATAAAAATAAACGCAAATATGACGTTTTTCACGAGCTTTACTTTATTCCATATAACCATTTATTGATGCTTCGTGTTCCAGCTCTATCCGTATGAAATTCAGTTTCCTTATTCAAGGCTCAAATTGGGGTATTAATAGAAGGTAATAAACATCATATTTTGGTAACCAAATTCGTTTTCCTGTTTAGAATAATAATGTTAATTGTTTATCAGATGGTTTTCCGTAGTTGAAAGTTTGCAATTATTATGTCAGAGCAAGGGAAACCGAGCATTCAAGCAATTTGCCATGTGATTACTTCACGTATTCTAATAATTACACCGAACTGGTAAATAACAACATAAACAAACTCAGGTAAATATTCCACTAACCGCCGCACTTTTATTAGGCACAGATTTTGGGAATTACACTACATTTCAATATCTACATGTATTGAGAAACAACTGGTTAGGTTTGAATAGATTGTAATAGACGCATTAAAATTCCATTTTATTCAATCAAATTTTAAAATTTCCCATATATTTTAAATAATTAATTTTTTGGGTGAAATGCAGATCCGGGCACCGTCTGGAAATTTAATAAAAAGGCACTTTCTAGATGAGAAAAGTGTGGAGAAGATGAATAAAAAATAAATTAAGGCGCGCTCGGCAAAATTAAGGGAGATACAACCGTTCAAAGTATTTAAAAATTCACTTCGCGAACTGATATTGACAGTTCGTTCGCCATGTTTTCATTGCTTATGTTGGATCCCAGACCTAATACAGAATTAATAGTACGCCAAAATCACAAACCATATTACACAAACCTAGCGTAGCCGCTAAACCACTTGAAAACTGGGATGTTTTTTTGCCGTGACGCGAGCAGGCGCTACGAAGGGGGCACTTTCTTTTCTATCACAAACCATGTTTAGCGTATTAGGTTATAAAAAAATGGCGGGCGGACGCGGGCGAACTGTCAATATCAGTTTGTAAAGTGAAATTTTAAATACTTTGAACGGTTGTATCTCCCTCAATTTTGCCGAGCGCGCCTTAATTTTTGTTTTATTCTGCTTTTCCACACTTTTCTCATCTAGAAAGTGCCTTTTTATTAAATTTCCAGAAGGTGCCCGGATCTGCATTCCTCCCAATTTTTTATGCCTTTACACTTAATTTACTTACTGCCTTTACCGCCATTATAATTTATTTTTTTTTACTACGCGTTGACATTTGCGTCAGTTTTGTTTCAATATGCATAAATTACTTAGTTTACCCGAATTAAGAACCTATTTACATTCACAAAATTATAGGTAAAACTAAAAAACTATTTACCTGCACAAAATCTATTTTGTAAGTAAATAGTTCTTTCCTGAAGTCATTGTTAAAATTATGTATATTTTCTATGATATGTGCCTAAAAGTGCAGCAGTTAGTAGAATAATTACCCAAACTAGTTAAGCGTACACCGCGTCAACAAGTGATTTAAAAAAATAATTGCAAATAAACACTATGTTTCGAATCACAGTTTTCCACCAACTTTAGATGGCTGCTAATACCTCTTGCGATTGGCAAATTTCTTGCAAAGAAATAAAAGAAAGGGGAGATTACCTGTTGCGCTCGGGACAATGGGCAGACTGCAACTTCCTGGTGGGCTCGGAGCCCAATCAGGTGCAGGTCAAGGGGCACAAACTTATCCTCGCAATGGCATCTCCTGTCTTCGAAGCAATGTTCTACGGTGGAATGGCTGAACGAAACGACCCAATACCCATATTAGATGTTCAACCTGACGCTTTCAAAGCACTACTAGAGTAAGCAATACTTTTGGATATTTACAAAATGACCCAATACCCCTATTAGATGTTAAACCCGACACTTTCAAAGCACTACTAGAGTAAGCAATACTTTTGTGTATTTACAAAATAATCCAATGCCCGTATTGGATGTTCAACCCAATGCTTTCAAAGCACTACTAGAGTAAGCAATACTTTTGGATATTTACAAAACGACCCAATACCCATATTAGATATTCAACCCAATGCTTTCAAAGCACTACTAGCGTAAGTAATACTTTTGGGAGGAATGCAGATCCTGCCAATGTCTGGAAATTTAATAAAAAGGCACTTTCTAGATGAGAAAAGTGTAGAGAAGCTGAATAAAAAAAAATTAAGGCGCGCTCGGCAAAATTGAGGGAGATACAGCCGTTCAAAGTATAAATAAAATTTCACTTCGCGAACCGATACTGTCAGTCAGCCCGCCATTTTGTCACTAACCTAAGAAAAGAAAGTGCCCCTTTATAACGCCTACTCGCATCAAGGCAAGAAAAACATCCCAGTTTTCAAGTAGTTTAGCGGCTACGCTAGGTTTGTGTAACATGGTTTGTGATTCTGGCGTACCTACAATCTCACAAGACGAAAGCTAATTTTAATTTTACGTAATCGAAATTTAGAATGAAATATTTTCCACTTCCCCCAATGCAAATAGTTGCCTTTTAATGTAATTAAGGTGAATCAACATAACAGTGACAAAACGGCGTAGTATTGGTTCACGAAGTTAAATTTTATTTATACTTTAAACGGCTGTATCTCCCTCAATTTATTCAGCTTCTCCACACTTTTCTCATCTAGAAAGTGCCTTTTTATTAAATTCCCAGACATTGGCAGGATCTGCATTTCACCCATACTTTTGGATATTTACAAAATGACTCAATACCCATATTAGATGTTCAACCCAATGCTTTCAAAGCACTACTAGAGTAAGTAATACTTTCGGATATTTACAAAACGACCCAATACCCATATTAGATGTTCAACCCAATGCTTTCAAAGCACTACTAGAGTAAGTAATACTTTTGGATATTTACAAAACGACCCAATACCCATATTAGATGTTCAACCCAATGCTTTCAAAGCACTACTAGAGTATTTAATACTTTTGGATATTTACAAAATGACTCAAACCCATATTAGATGTTCAACCCAATGCTTTCAAAGCACTACTAGAGTAAGTAATACTTTTGGATATTTACAAAACGACCCAATACCCATATTAGATGTTCAACCCAATGCTTTCAAAGCACTACTAGAGTATTTAATACTTTTGGATATTTACAAAATGACTCGATACCCATATTAGATGTTCAACCCAATGCTTTCAAAGCACTACTAGAGTAAGCAATACTTTTGGATATTTAAAAAACAACCCAATACCCATATTAGAAGTTAGAAATAGAATAAAAAATAAAATGTATAAAGAAAAATAATAATAAAAATGAAAATGCAGAACAGTACTATTAGCAATTCATAAAAAAATAACAAGTTCTAATTTTCTTGTGTCTTTTTCTCTTTTGCCATTCAGTTTTTTTTTTTTCATTAGCTCCACAAAGGAGGCCCTAAGGAAAAATTCTCTCAGGGCCTATCGTTTTTGGGTATGCTGTGTGAAGGTTCTATTTAGCGAAAGAAAGGAGAGGAAGTTCTAGGGAGGAAAAAGGTACGAGGGGTGGATAGGAATTGGTGGGTGTCCAGGAGTGATGAACATATGTTTATGAAGGACGTATGATTCCATCCCTCCCACTGCGGTGCAAGGCCATGAGTTGAGAGAGTCCGATTGGAGAGGTCTAGGTTAGGTCTCCCTCAAACAGTCTCTCCTAATCCGGCCCGCCACGCACAAATGCATTCGCTGCCAAGACTTCGACAAACCTTACCCTATGAACCTGGGCACTCCTGCTAAGTCACCAAACCTACGGCAGGGGTGTATGTTATCCAATAAATGGTTCCCAGCACAGTGGTACCTTTACCCGCCTCCCAATGTTAATATACCAGTAATATTATGTATATATATATATTTTTTTTATAAATTTATGCTAAAAAACGGGAAACAGAAGCACATTATTTTTTTATCGACAAAAAAGTGAGATCACTATAACTTTTATAATACGTAATCAATAGTCTAATCATATAAGTATGTGTGTTTATTTTTCATTAATTTTATTTAGAAAAAAAGGTAGGTGATTCGTTTTTAAAACTTTTTATGTTTGCATTAAAAAAAATTATACTTAAAAAACCTTTCAAAAACAGTTTTTAGTTTTCAAATAAGCTCAGAAATATTCCCTTTACTTTTTTTGCAAAGTGCAAATATACACTGACTTTATGACAAAATATACTCGAGGCCTGGTGGGGTAAATCTTTAAATTTTATTATATTACTTTAAAATAATTTCATCATCCATTTTTTCACATGTTTATATTTACACAAAGCTCTTTTGTTCTTTATTGTGGTGTGGTATGTTTATTAATAATGTGTGTTGTTAATTATTGCTTCTTTTGTATGTTATTTCAGATACATGTACACTGACAATATAAATATAAATTCCTTTGACAAGGCCTGTGAACTGTGCTACGGTGCCAAAAAGTACATGCTGCCCCATCTGGTGGAGGAATGCACCCGCTATCTCTGGTCAGACCTCAATCCCAAGAATGCGTGCAGAGCGTACGAGTTTGCAAAGCTGTTTGAAGAACCAATACTTATGGATAAATGCTTACAGGTACATTACCCTTTATTATAAGTAGGGGTACGTAAATTGCGCATATAAAAAAATGTGATTTCGCATTTAAAAAAAATCAAAATAGAAAATTTCGCATTTATTTCGCAAAAAAAAATACAATGTTAAAAACTCAATTAAAGGCTAGCATTGTTGTAATTTGTACATTTTCATGTTTCATTGTTTGCCTGCGATCAGTTACGACAATGTTGTAGTTACTAAAGTACCTCTCGGCATCAACACTATTGACAGGGCAATTGAGACATTGAATAGCTGCTTTTGCAAATCCAGGGTAACAAGATTTTGATGTAACTAAAACTTGCATTACATCCACAGAGCTTCTTGGCCGACCAATCGAAGTAATTGTCTGTGAAAATGAGAGTACCCGTCAATTAGTTCTTCTTGTGGTACGCTTTTGAAAAACGGAATTTTTGCGAAGCTTTCCACTATGGAATTTGAATTGACAGAAGAAGATGGCACATTTGCTGCTTCCGATGGACAAAATAATCTGCGCCGATAATCACTAGCTCACTCCTCATCTACGCAACAACTCGTGCCGTCTCTGTCTGTTTTGAACAGAGTTATAATAATTGTTAGCTCGTCTGATCAACATTTGAAAGCACGTAATGTAAAAAGGTGCGAAAGTATTTAATTTTCAAATTTCGCTTTTATCGCAAATAAAATGCAGATTTCGCTTTTATCGCATCTATTTCGTAAAAACGAAATTTACGTACCCCTAATTATAAGCAATAATGGAAAAAATTTGGTTTAGGGGCGAGAGTCCTAGATAAATTTTTTTTTTTTTTTTATACTAATTATGGGCCGGAGAATCCGAATCTGAAAGAATTAGGCGTCGGCAAGCAATATTAACTGAATTACACGACTTTAAAATTTTCTATAAACACAAAGGAAAACTAGCCATTTTGAATGCATTGACATTACAAGTCATAGAAAAACAAGAAAGATGTTACACCACATTAGCCGCAATAATTATTAGCCTGAAACACTCATCTACATTGAAAAAATCTCCCGAGAAAAGATACATGCCGCCGACGGGATGCGAACCCGTGTCCTTCTGATATCCGGTCAACTGCTCTTAACCATTGAGCTATGTTGACTTATCTCGGGTTGTAGATGAGTGTTACAGGCTAATAATTATTGCTTATAATAATTGTTACCCTTTGTGCTATGCATAAAAATCTTGTCTTAAACGTTAGTTTATCAATTAAAAAAATAACATTACCCTTTTGCTGCAATTTTATTATTGCCTTAACCACTCAGGTATTTTGCCATTGTGCAGGTTTTTTTGTCTTAAACGAACTGTCAGATTTATGAAAACTTTGTGTTATTTCCGCTTTGCAATTAAAACTCTATAAATTAAATATTTCTGAACACAGCCGAATACTAAAAACTGTTTTTGATAAGTTATGAAATAGCTTTCAGAATTTATTATTACAAATAAATATTCACATTTATCTATCTATCTATCTATCTTCTATCTATATTATCTATCTTCTATCTATATAATCTATCTATCTATACATATCCGGTAACTATCCGGTATCCGGCCTATCCGGCATAAATTTACTATCCGGACAGATACCGGATATTAAAAAACTATGACAATTTCCTATAATAAAATGTAATACATTAATCTTTGTGAGGTAAATATAAATAAAATGGCTTATAATTATAACGGCTTTTATAGTCGAAAAAATAACAAAAAATACATAAGGCCTTCCAAAAAACTAAAATTTTCTTCTGAGATATTGCACTCTAATAATAAATACATAAATAGTAAATATCTAAACTAAAAACTTACAAAAACCCCTCAGAGTAGCGAAAACTTAAATTAACATGATAACTAATCACAATCACCATTATAGTGAAAAATAACCTAACACTCACGTACCTTCCTTCTTCCCTTCACCACCACGAGAAATTTGAAGCCGGCACAACAAAAAAACAGCAAACTTAATACAGTGAAACCCTCTTAGGAAGTTTTCCAAGGGACTGGAAAAAACAAACTTCTTAAGCAGGAAAACCTTATATGTGAGGAAAATTGGGCCAATTTTAGGCCAAGGGACCGAAAAAACCAAACTTCTTAAGCCGCGAAACTTCTTAACTCGTAGAATGCCGTTCGTGCACCGGTGTGTTTGAGATTTTACACGCGATTTTGACCCTTATGTATAAAGAAAGTGTATGAAGAACACGGTCAGAATCGCTTGCTCTATTATCGCCCTTTACCATAGAGAAAACCGCAATGCGCCTGGTCACTCCAAATAATTTATATTAATAATTTACCAGAGCGCGGGAATGTGCTCAGTTCTTGCGCATGCGCGGGAACAATTCCTTTATCTACGATTTTGACCTTTCTATGTACAAAATTTCTCAAGGACAGTGTCAGAATCGCTGGACACGAAATGTCATTGGGTGTCATGGATGCCGCTTTTTGCGAACGCTAATTGATAGTGCTTTTTGCTGGCCTACCCCGGCAAACAACAGGTTAAAAGAGAACTTCTTAAGAGGGTTTCACTGTATTTTCACTGTTAATGTCGAAATATTGCCAAATAGGCAATCTTTTTTTCACTGATGACAAGATTCTGTTCAGTCAGATTACGCAGCAAGTAAACAACTAATTTAATTTTCGCTATTCAATCACGCGATCACTCACGAATGAATACTCACAATGGCAACCGAAACCGCCCGAATTGATGTGATCGCGTTCGCCGCACCTGTGCGGCGCTAAACTCGTCACAACATGCAACGAGACAATGGGCCGAATATCCAGATATCCGGGCTCGCAGCTCGCCGGATATCCGGTATCCGGCCAAACAACTATCCGTTTCATCTCTAGTTAAAACGATTTCTGTGGAAACACACTCGTTAGCTTGAAAACAAGCTTATTGTATTTGACTGCTGTGTTATATTATCTTGTAAACAAGCTTAGGGGTCGGAGTGGTTAATTCATTTTTATGAATTGTTCATAAATAAGAAGGTGGATTTTTGATATATCGTTCGATATTGCGTTCAAATATTTGGATAATTTTTTTTTTACATTAATCTCCACACAGGGCCCCGAGAAAAAAAATCCCTCAGGGCCTATGTCATCTTTGGAGATGCTGTGTGGGGGGTCTTTTTAGGGAAAGAAAGGAGAGGAAGTTCTGTGAAGGAAAAAGGTGTGAGGGGTTGGTAGAATCTGTTGGTCAATGTCTTTAGGAATGATGCACGCCATGACATAGACAAACCTCACCCCATGAACCCGGGCTCCCCTGGCGAACCACTTGGGTGACCTATGGCAGGAGTGTTTATCCAACAAATGGGTGTTGGTTGTCCAATAAATTCAGAGTGTTCTGTGGGTCGAATTTTCTTCTTTTTTTTAAAGTATATCTTACTAGCTCAGGCCCATAAATCACGGGATGATCCGAATTCGTGAAAAATCAGTTCGAATTTTTAACATGTCAATTGAAGTAATTTTCTGTTAATGAACCAACAGAAAATGACAGTTTTGTCCCGATCTTTATTTTACCCTTGTGTGAATTCTTCACATAATCAGTTCCAATTTTGAAAATGACACTTACGATGGGTTGCTTCGCAGAATTTGAGCAATTCATAATATTCAAGTTCTGTGAAAGTCTTATTCAAGTTCTGTTATTGTCTTAGTACTGTGAAACAACTGGCCCAAAACAAATTATTAACGAAACTTAATGGAACTTTCTCAAAACTTGAATTTTAACTTTGAATGTTGATGAATTGTTCAAATTCTGTGAAATAAAACATCCTAAAATTCAATGCAAATTTGAGTACATTAAACCAGAATTACGCAGGACGAACAACCGAAATTAGTAATTTGATATTTAAAAAAATAAAAATTCAACCCGCAGAATACATACTTGGAAAGTCTATTTTTTTTAAATATGTCGTATCGTGTCCCATCATTACTGAAGAGATGGAGTTGACTGGAATTATTCTAAAATAAAATAAACACAATAAATTGCACACTAAATTCAACACCCTATTTTTTCCATTGCAGATAATATGTACACAGACAATGGAGGTGTTATCCGAAGTAAGTTTCGAGGAGGTGGAGATTGGCACCGTAGTCACCGTATTTGCTCAGAACTACCTCAACATCGAGAGCGAACTGGAGCTGTTTGACGCGGCCGTCAGGTACAACAACGCGCAGTCCTATAACCTCACCAGCCCCGCGCCCCTCATGGTGCACCCCGTGCTGCCGGCCCTGCCCGCGGCACCGCTTCCCCCGCCACCCTCAGAGCCCCTCGAGGCCAGGGGCGTCCCGGCCGAGGGACCCAGCGAGCCATCTGAGATGGAGCAACCTGCTATCGACCTTGCCAACTCTACTGATAATCCCGTAGTCACTTGTTCTAACAAGAATCCAGAAAGTACCTCAGGTGTGTACATCATTTATTTGCACGTAAATCAAGGGTTTTTGTAAAGGCATACTTCCGGTTTTATTCAATGTTCAGTGATAAATATGTGCCTGTTTTTTATGAATATACTAGCGCCAACCTTAGAAAAATTACAGGATATTATAATAGAGAACTCCAGTCCAATTTTTTATTTTTTTAAATGAATACCTTCTAACTTAAATAACTGCATATTTTAATTTTTTTTAGAGTTAGTTTTAATAGTTGAAATAATTGTCAAAGTTTTAATTTTTCAAGATCCACCGAAAACCACCGCATGTGTAATGAATCGTGTGACGTCATCACTCCTGAAAAGTTATTTTTATTTTCAACAGGTGTTGTCATTTTGTATGATAATTATACGGAAGAAAGATGATACTATTACATAACATTATTTAGGTGGAATTATTTATTCATTATATTATATTTATTATATTTTTCAATATTATTACGGGAGTGTGGTGTAGAAATTGTTTGAAATTATTATTTTTTTAGCTTTGAAAATCAATATTATCTCAAATGAAGCATCACCTACACACTGGACAAATAAGATAGAGCGCCGATCAGCTGATCGATGGCGGCCATTTTGTTTTCGAAGTTTGCAATAGAAGTGAGTCGTTCGCCAATGAGTCGGCTCAGTGACCCGGATCTTCATACGGATCCGTAAGATCCGGTTCTGTAAGACCGATCTTCACAGCTACGGACACACTTGCTCGCGGTTTGCGGATCTTTGCGAACGAGTGAGCGGGTAGCAATTGCTACTAGGTAACATGCTCTTTGGCCTCTAATGAGCAAGTGTGTCCGTAGCTTAATTCAGTCGTTCAATTCAGCTGATTCACTGAACTGGATCTTTTCATTGAACGAGACCTAGTGAAGTGGCTCGTTCAATTGAGCCGCTTTGCCCGTCTCTAGGTAGCATTATGATGTAGCATATTATACAATTTTTTCATACAGTTTAAAGTTTTTCAATATTTTAAATAATAGAGATAAACTAATAGAGATACCTCTATTTTTGATACTGAATTATTTAGGCTTAAATATTGTTTCAATAAACACAACAACTAAGTCTCTATAAACAGTATGAAATAACGAATAACATGAAAAGTTGTTAATACTGATGGCTTGAGTCATACCTACATAATCAAAGATTTCAATACAATGACTGGTGAGGCGCGATGTCAGCACTAACCATTCAATAATAGGATGATTCCAGTATCGCGGGTGCAACATTTAGAGGCATATAAAGCTTCCTAATAATACAGCAAAAAACATTTTTAATGAAATTATTATTGGAAGAGCTACATTTTAACATGTTTACTTTTTATTGGTTTATAAGAATTTAATTGAAATATTAAAATAGTCAGGAGGGAGGTTCAAAGTGCGATCGCGGGTGCAACCAATTTGGCCCACCCTTTCCAGATCATAAGACAAAAACACAAAAGTCTGTTAATTGTGATACATCTATTATGTTATGCCTTGATATTTCGTAAGGCGTTAAACTAATCTACTAAAAAAATAAACAAATATATAGAAAACAAAAACAACCAATGAATTATTAGCTTTTTAAACAATCGCGGGTGCAACATCAAATTATCGCGGGTGCAACTCGTCTAGTTTAAGTGTATATAAACTTCAATAAACCCTGATAGAGGACCGAAATAACAAATCCAACAATGCGTATTACTAATCAGTACACTTCTTTGTCATTTATGTGAATTATTTCTTTTCGGTTACGTCCAAATTTGCCGAAAATTCTATGAACATATTACATCCATCAATCCTTTTCAAAAACAAAAATTTGTTTTTTTCTTATTTTCTAGAATTTCTTTTTATATTTTGTAATTTGTAAGAGGTTCCAGATTGTTATCATCCCAATCACTTTCTGTTTCAGTTGTGGTTTTCGGAGATTTCAAAACCAATGTGAATTGGAGACGAGACACTGAGGTTCGCGCCACGGAAATGGTATCGCCGTCTTCAGATTGAAAGAAATGTTTTGATTGAATGCCTGATTTATTTTTCAGCCCTTCCTATTTATCATCCAACGCGACCATCTTTTTTTTAACTGCTTTTTTTTTTAATAAAAAGAAGATTTTTCAGAGAGACTGCCTGCCAAATCATAGAATTTCTATAAAAAAGCTGAATATAATATAAACACACCTATTAAATATAAATCACTAGTAATACACAGCATATATTATTATTGAAGGCATAAAAAACAATAAAATATATGATAAATCACACAATAAGGGTAGTTGTCAAAGAGTTGCACCCGCGATTCTAACAACACAATCGCGGGTGCAACCGATTTGAGTCAACGTTTATTTCAATTCAGCTAACATTATACTCTTAAAAACGTTTAATTCAAGTTTGCCTTTAATTTCTTCTTACTTTTACAAAGTTTCAAAACTTTGGCACTTTATTTCTGTGAAAAACACAAACTTTTATATCTTTTGTATCGCGGGTGCAACAAGCAAAGAGTGACTTCTTGTAGTCAACGATGCTTAAAAAATAACAACAAGTACTTACATCTTTCGGCACATAAGAATAAATTAATATTGTCACTACACGTTTAGCAGTAAAATATAACTTCAAACCATCGGTAACAGCTGTTTCGCGCCAGTGTTGCACGGTGTGATTTTACAGTTTATATACCGATTCTTCGAATGATAATGTTTCCAAGCGCGCCAAAAATTTCAACATGAAGTAAAATCAATTATTTTTTTTTTATTGTTAAATATTGACCTTCTTCTTTGAACTGATATCAAAAAAAGTAACAAATACTGCGATTTAAAAATTACTGTCGAGAATCGTCTATAGCGGAATCGCCCAATACCAACTTTACAGTGTGTTTTGACGAGACGTTTAAAAATGCACTTTTTAATAATTTTTTTAGAACTCTGTTTAATATTATGAAATAAAACTCATATATTCAGAATCAGCATTCATTGGTCTGTATGAACGTATTTTTTTAAAGCCATAATATTTTTCACTGGAGTTCCTTGTTGTTTGATTTGTGAAGCTAAAAGTACTTACGTATAAAAAAAATATTTATCTCACGATCACTGCCTTTTAGATACAAACGGGCACAAGCGTTGGCAAATTGGTCCCCGAAATTATAATTATTAAAAATTATAGTTTTTTTTTTCATTATTTACCAATTTCAAACCCAAAATCGACTTAAAAAAAGCTTTTAATAAGTTGGTATGGATATCAAACGAATTTATAGTGTCGATTTTTTGTACTTATACGCTGTATACAAGTAGTTTTATCCTTGATGCATTTGAATGAAAATATGTTTTATAATTTTTTTATTCGGCGGTACATCCTCTCTGCACTCTGATATATCTACCAGTATTTCAATGGAAGATGACCCGCGAAGAAGAATCTCTTCAAGTCCAATGTTCATTCCTTCCTCTTCTCAAAAAGACCCTCCACATAACATCTCAGATGATGTAAAATATTTTCCTCAGGGTCTCCTGTGTGGAGTTGGTATAAAAAATATATATACATGTATATATGGATATCATAAATTTTTATATAGAAATACGCACTAGAATTATTATAAAATTAAAATGAATTGGGACCTACTTTATCCGTTTGTCTGAATATTGTTCCCACAATTAACATTTTTGGTCCTGTCGCTGAGAGCTCCATGTAACTTTTTGTTTGACAGACACCTGCCAGCAACCACAGCAATCTAGCTCCAGTTCCACCCTCACTATCCGCAACGCCCTGCAGAAGATCCGCTTCCTGACACTGACTCCGCAGCAGTTTGCCTCGGGGCTGTCGCGCTCCTCGCTGCTCAGCCAGGCCGAGGCCTTCGCCATCCTCATGAACATCTCGTCCCCGTGCTGCGGTGTGCCCATGCCGCCAGGCTTCAGCTCCACCACGGAGCCTCGCCGCAAGGCCCTCTTCAGACCTGTGAGTATGTCGCCATTCTGACTCACTGCATGTCTTGCTTGAGTTATTATTTTTACTTTTTAATTATTATTTTATAAGCTTTACAATCAAAGGTTTGTAGAAAATGCATTTAACAAGGTTAGCTCTTAGTGGCACTTTTGGGAAAAAGAACCTGTCGGTTAATAGATAATACAGGGTGTCCGCTGGCAGATTTTACACTTTGAACTGAGCTCAAGGCGCGTAGGAAGGCGGCAGCGGGGGGAGCGGGGTATCACTCAATGCGCAAGTGTTGCGGGTTGTTTTTGTTGTTTAGTTAAGTTTAGTAGCCATGAGTCATGGTAGCCATGAGACGGGAGCGCACCGCGCTTTTGCGGTTGAGGCGTATTTCACAAACAATAATTCAATCAATGTGGTGAGGCGTCGGCTTTGTTCTCACTTTGATATCCGACGATTGAAGGATGGCACGTCAAACCAATTGATATGGGCGTGGGTACAGAAATTTAGAGAAACTGGATCAGTCGGAAATGAACCTCATCCTGGACCTTCAACGACTGTAACTACTCCTGAAAACGCAGAACTTGTGAGAAGGGAATTTTACAAAATCCTTTTTTTTTCGGTAGAGGTGCACAACGGTACTGCGCTATGCTGGTCAATTTTTTTATACCGGAGCTACATCGTCATGTTGGTTACAATAACAGAACACATTTTCAGCAGGATGGGGCCACGGGCGCCAAGGCACACTCTGCTAGGGACTCAATGACTAAAGTGAGAGAGCTTTTTTGAGAGCTGGAAAATTAATTAGTCGCTTCGGCGACATAGTCTGACTCCCTAGATCACCCGATCTGACCCCGTGTGACTTTTTCTTATGGGGATATCTCAAATCTTCCATATACAGCAATTCGCCATCAACAATAGAGGACCTACAAGAAATATCCGACGAGAGATTGCAGCTATTAGTGCAGAACTTTGCAAGCGAGTTTTCGCCAACATGAAGGAAAGATTGCAAAATTTTTGTGGCTAGAAGGACGCCATTTGAGTGGAGATATTTTTAAAAACTAAGATCCGCATTATTCTTATGTGAGATAATAAATAAATAACTTTCATTGTATTCATATTTTTATTTTATTTTATTTTTTGAAGTATAAAATCTGCTGGCGGACACCCTGTACTAGTGGCGGTTCATGGTCATTCTCAACGGGATTCAAAGATGTTTAGAGAGGAAAAATAAATTTATTTAATTCTCCATTCACACAAAAATCGTTTGGGTTTTTATGTTCGAAAGTGCATCAAATATTTGTAAAAATGTAGAAAAAACCCTAACAATTAGAATATTCAGCTTTTTGCTCAATATTACCAGCAACTAATATTCTTAACAGATTCTCTGTGTTCCATGTTCCATTTATTCATCAATATTAGTAGATTCCTGTTTTACCACGGTAACCATTTTCTTTATTTATAAATAGAACAATATTTTGTACAGATTTTTTTTCCATAGTGATCATTTTCCTTCGTTTGGAGTGATATCTATGTCGTAGATTCCTGTTTTATCATCTTAACCCCCTCCAAAAATCGCCATTTATGCCCTTAACCCGTTTAATCACAGGAGACCCAAGTTGTCCCAAAACATCATATGCCGTTATAATAACAGGAGACCCAGATTGTCCCAGAGCGACCGTGCATTATTAAAAGTTAGATATCTCTCTTTCTGTACTGCGAATATTTGTGATTTCTTTTATGTTAGAAACGGAAAGAAATAATGCTTCTCATTGTCTTAGAATTATATGAGCTAGGTTGTTCAGATATTTTACAAACCTGATCAAAAGTGACGGTTTGATTTTGCGCCTATTTGGGACGTAACCCACATTTAATTTTAAAATAAAATTGTATGAAAGTGATAAAAAGTGAGGTGACAGTTTTATTACAAATTTTGTTTAGAAAAGGAATCTGAATTTAAAATTTAAAGTTAATTCTATTTTAATTACTTTAATTCAAATATTCGCAGGTATGCATTTTTTAGCCAATTTACATTTTTATATTAAAATTTTAATATTTATAAACAAAAATGTTGATTTCTAATAAACATATCGGAAAGATTATTTTATCTAAATTTTAGAACAATTTTTATTTTTGCAAAAGCGATAAAAAAAACTAATGTATAGGAACATTTAAAATGCATGGGAAGAACAAGAAATTTTGCGCGCAAACTTTGACAGGCAAAAGTTGACAGAAAATTATTTTCTTATTATTCGAAGGGTTAAACTGTCTCAAACAAAATGACATTTTAGGAAAACTATTTGTTATTACCGCTTCACAATTAAAGCTCTGTAAATGAAACATTTCTGAACGTAGCCAAATAGTAAAAACAGTTTTAGAAAGGTTACAAAATAAGCTTTCAAATTATTATATTTAAATAAATATTAGCATTTGTAAATATTAAAATTTAGAATGCAAACATTAAAAATAGGTAAAAATGACTCACGTGATGTTTTTATGTGAAAATGGTACTAAAATCACAGATTATGTAAACAACAATACTTATTCTATTGTATAAATGTGTAATAAACACTTTTGTCATTTCATATAAAAATATTTAATAAAAATTTAAAATGTCGAGCACGGTCGAGCCGCCGGTAGTAAATTTGGGCGGGTAAATATTTGTGTCAACTATGCGACTGACAGCATATTCCTGTTATGTATTTCTATGGACAACTTGATGGGGATGTACAGCTTGATCTACTATCGACCTTTTACTTTTTGTTTTAGGGATGTAACTAAAACAATAACGGAGTTAGAACGATTTCTATGGAGACACACGCGCTGACGTATAAACACGTTTATTGTACTTGACTGCTGTCGTATTTCTAACGCATATATATCTGCTTAAGTTGTGGAGGGGTTAACTATTTATCTATTCAGTGTTTTTTTTCCGAAATTTCAGCGTTTTTACAATTTTCTCTCTTACAGTCCCTGGCCAAATTATTAGACGCACTGCAAGATTTCATGTAAAATATTAATTACCGGGTGATATTGTACCGTTTTATTATTTTAGATTGATTTGTTTTATTTTTATTTTTATATTATCCAATCAATTACCGATTTATTTGACATAAATAAAACAGCATTAATTTAGAAAAGCATAAGTTTATTAAGTTTTAAATAAAAGTGAAATTAATGTTAGTATAGGTACACCTTTAGCCGCTATCAAAGCTTTAATTCTGCGCGGCATGCTATCAATGCAAGACTGTACTGTCTCCTGCATTTGAGGATGATGATTCCACACATAAATAATCATTTCTAGGAGCTGGGTTTTGTTGGTAATCACATCTTTAGTCACTTCTCTTTTCATTTGCTCCCACACATTTTCAATCGGGTTCATATCAGGGCTATTACCCGGCCAATCCAACAGAGGGATACTTTTTTCTGCCAAAAAAGCTTCACAGAATTCTCCAACAATTCTTTTAAATAAAAATCAATAATGTTGTAGTTTAAATATACCATTATTGCATAAAAACTCTTAAAAAACATAAAATTACAAAAAAAAAATACAGTGCGTCTAATAATTTGGCCAGGGACTGTAGTTTGGGAACTCATCTGTTTCTAATATTTACATAGTACCTTTTGGATCTAGCGCATTCTCTTACATGTTTCTCTTACACTTGCCAGACATCGTGTATTGTTTATTCCATTTGATCGAAATGCAAATTTCATGACAATCGGTCTGACTTTTGGAAGACACATGCAAATGACACATTTTCTGTGTTCTTCTTTATTCTTTACTTACAATAATATAGTTTTGTTTTTGTTGCAACAATGCTTGTTACAGAAGTTATTAAACTGCTTTATTATTTATTATGATTGTTTTGTACTTCATTATTAGAATTGATGCTAATCTGGAATTTGCGTAATGTTCTTTAACCTGTAATGGCCGACAAGAAACTTCAATAAATTAAAAAAATTCAGGTACATTTAGCACGCGGTAGAAGCGAAACTTTACCAAAACAATCTCAAATTATGAAGAACCAAGGAGCCTTGAAAAGTGAGGTCATAATCAAAGCGCAGTGGGCAGGTCAATGAGCGCAGACCTCGCGTCGTTTCCGTTTTATATCTCAACCAATAGGAACCTTGATAGGAGTATAATGCTTCGCAGGTGCTGTATGCGTCATTTCCGTTTCATCCGAATTCCGAATCTCTAACGGGGCTAAGGAAGTTTTACTTCAAAAGATATTTTTAATACAGCCAACACGTAGACAACATGTTCGATGAACTTTCTATCAATAACAAAAAAAGACCTTTTGGGTTGGATTGATTAATAATTATTTCAGTTTGACATTTTGACAGTATTCCAGCATTTAACCCGTTTAATCACAGGAGACCCAAGTTGTCCCAAAACATCATATGCCGTTATAATAACAGGAGACCCAGATTGTCCCAGAGCGACCGTGCATTATTAAAAGTTAGATATCTCTCTTTCTGTAATGCGAATATTTGTGATTTCTTTTATGTTAGAAACGGAAAGAAATAATGCTTCTCATTGTCTTACAGCCGTTGTGTCCAACATTTTCGGATGATTAATCCGAGTGAAGCTGAGCCTAGCGCCTTGCGCCGCTAAGCTAAGGTATGTTAGAAAAATTCTCCATTTTAGCTGTGTCCAACAACTTGATCGTAGCGCTCGGTGTGTAGCCCCATTTGCTTTCGTACACCAAAAAATGATGTCAAGTTAGGAACTTTACATGTTAAATTAATACCGAAACGTTAATTAATTTTATTTATTATTTATACAGATATTTTATTTTAAATAGTGCAATACATAAACCGACATTTTACATTTTTAAAACAAACGTATTTAATATGTTAAAAATAAGGTGTTAATTGACTTACTTTTTTGTTTACGTGCGTTTGAAGTTTGACATTAGAATCAGTTGAAATTTTGTATTCAAAATGGACAAGGCGAAGCGTTCGAAAAATTTTACGCCAAACGAAAAAATGAGACTTATAGACCTAGTTACCTCGTCGCAGGTCATTTTGTCGAAAGCGACAGGTGGCCCAAACTACGCTACGCTTGTAAAATCAAAAGAAGCTGCTTGGAATGACATTGTCCTCGACAAGTGCTAATTATATTCCACATATTATTACAAAAACGACACTCGAATAAGTCAAAACTTTACCTTTCGCTTGCGTAAGTTAAATTATCTTCTACTTGGCTCAAAACATATAAAAAACATGCTTTTGTCATCCTAAAGCGGTTATAAAAATCGCCGTCATTTAATACTTCCATAAAATTTATATCGGCATCTTGCCGCCGCCTATATAATCCAATATTATCGTCAAGCATATCTGCCCATTCAACCATATTCACTATATTCAATATAGGATTCATATTTCAAATTGAAAAACCAAATAAAAAAGCCGACCAAAGAGTGAACTGATGACAGATAATTACGATAATTAATTGACATTGACAGCTCGATTGTTTTCGCGGATTTTTGTTCGCTCTGTTGTCAGTTTTTATAAGTAGGTCTTCCTTAGCAACTGGTTAAAATTGATATTTATTAAGTAGGTACTTGTTCTATGGGATTACTTCTAGGCAAGTACCTACCTAATTTTATTATTTTATTTCTGTTTCATTATTCGAATTAGTTCTATAGAAGAAAACAAAAGTAGGTAGTTTATATGTCTTACGAAAAAAAATGTGTTCCAATAAGCAGATCACAATGTAAATCCTATAAAAAATCAGGATTATATAAATAAAAGAAAAATAAATTACGACCAGATAAACAACACAAAACAAGCGTTTGATTTACAAAAGTGAGTACCACAGAAAACCTCCACCTGAAATCAAACAAGAGCGTAAAAAACGCCATATGGTCCTTCGATAGCTGGATGAAAACCAGCAAATCCAGCCAGAAGTCCGGTCGTACATCATAAGGTATTAAGGCATAAAAAATAATAATTTTTGTAAAATCACGCGTAGAATTCGCCACCAAGAGCCACTCTTTTTGCGTGATATTATAATCTAATTATATTATATATATAAGGTGGTACAAACAAAAGGTTATTTTAAATAATTTAATGTGTATGTTTGTGTAAAAAATTCTTCATTATGCCACAAACATTAAAATCACTGGTGAAGAAGCGCGGTGAATTGAAAGCACAATTAACACGGTTTAAGAATTACCTACGAAGTGATTCAGTTGATGTAATAGAAACGGAAACAAGATTAGAGGAGGTAAACTCATTGTTAAATCGCTTTAAGAATATACAATCTCAGATCGAAGAGTTTGATAGTAACTCAGATGAAGCAGATAGCCAACTTGAGTGTTTTGAATTAGAATATTATCAAGTAGTGACGTTAGCAAAAAAATCCATAAAAAGCATTGAAAAAATTGATGATACTAACAATATTAAAATCAAATTACCAACGTTTTCGCTTCCAGAATTTAGTGGTGATTACTCGAAATGGTTATCTTTTAAGGATGCTTTCATCACATTAGTGGGTAATAACAAATCTTTAGATAATTTCCAGAAAAATTACTATTTGCGTGACTGTTTAAAAGGAAAGGCCTCAGAAATATTAGACGCACTTGAAATTACCCAAGACAATTTCGAAATAGCTTGGCAGGTTTTATCAAATAGATTTGAAAATAAGCGTGTAATAGCTAATCAACATTTATATTCATTGTTTAAGCTCAAGGAATTAAAACAGGAAAGTCACGTCGCCTTGAGAAATTTATTAGATCAAACACAATTACATTTGAATTCATTGTAAAACATAGGTCTACCCACGGAGTATTGGGATGTAATAATAATTTATATTTTAGCCAACAAATTAGATTCCAATAC
Source organism: Limnephilus marmoratus (assembly GCA_917880885.1). Classification (NCBI taxonomy): domain Eukaryota; kingdom Metazoa; phylum Arthropoda; class Insecta; order Trichoptera; family Limnephilidae; genus Limnephilus; species Limnephilus marmoratus. The sequence continues at coordinate 25,502,075 of OU862909.1, forward strand.
CCGGATCTATTGGGAACAATATCCAACTAAAGAAAAAATACCGACATTGCAAGAATTTTTAAAATGTTTGACAGACCGGGCGATAGTATTGGAAGCATCGGAAGCAACATGTTCCACAGCCAAACCTGTATTTGCGCATCATAAACCATCAAGTTACAAAAAGGAATCTTCAGTTTCATTATTGTCGCAAAGGTTGAAATGCATTGTTTGTAAGGAAAATCATAAGATTTATTTCTGTAAACAGTTTTTGAAACTAAACCAACATGAACGGTTTGAGAAAATCAAGCAATTACAAGCTTGCATCAAGTGTTTAAATGTAGGTCATTCAACTAAAGAATGCAGGAGTAAGAATAATTGTAGAACTTGCAATAAGGCAGGACACAACACGTTACTCCATATTTTCCCTAAAGAGGATCAAGACACTGAGAATAGCATGGATCAAGTACCAGTCTCAAACCATTCCACCTTTGGAGAAACAGAAAAAACAATTTTGTTATCAACGGCAATGGTGAACGTAAAGGACAGTAATGGAATTATTCATTCAGCGAGAGTATTGTTGGATAATGGTTCTCAGGTGAATTTCATAACTGAACGATTTGCTAAAAAATTAAACATAAAGTACAAGTCATTAAATATGCCGGTCTCTGGGTTACATAATAATATAACAAATATAAAGAAGAGCATCTCGTTTGAATTTTCATCAATAAACTCTATTTACAAAAAACTTGTTACTTGCTTGGTATTACAAGAAATCACCAGCAAGTTACCGCAGACCTCTTTTCCAAAAAGAGAGGCAAACATACCACCAGGATTGAAATTGGCCGATCCTGAATTTTCCACTTCCGGTCATGTGGATATATTACTCGGCTCCGAACTATTTTGGGAAATGCTGACCACTGACCAATTGAGATTAGGAACAATTGGACCTACGCTGCAACGCACTGAACTTGGATGGATATTATCCGGGCCAATTAGAACGTGCACTACAAAAAGGAGCAAGAATCATCCTCATGTCACTTATCGTTAAATATGATTCACAATCAAATTGAAAGATTTTGGAAACAGGAGGAATTGGTGTCCATCAAGCACCAAAATTATGAAGAAAAGGCATGTGAAGAGAGCTTCACGTCCACCCAAAAAAGGGATGAAAATGGGCGTTTTGAAGTAAGCTTACCATTCCGACCTTGTATAGATCAAATAGGTACTTCCTTGCCTATGGCAAAAAAAAAAAGATTTTTAAACTTGGAAAAGAAATTATCTTCTAATATGGATTTGAAACTTCAATACATTAAATTCATGGAAGAATATGAAAACTTAGGTCATATGACAAAATTTGAACCAGTTTCAAATGAAGAAAAATCATACTATTTACCTCATCATGCAATCAAAAAGGAAACCAGCAGCACTACCAAACGGCTCCGCAAAAACCTCCAGCGGGATATCAATAAACGACGCGTTAATGGTTGGTCCAATAATACAAAATGATTTATACACCCATTTGTTGAATTTTAGAAAATATCAAGTGGTATTGACGGCTGACATAGAGAAAATGTACAGGCAGGTCAACATTAGAGAGGAGGACCGCGTCCAGTGGCGGACTAAGGGGGGGGCGGGGGGGGCGGCCCGCCCCGGGCCCCCGGTCCTGGGGGGCCCCCAAACGCCTCCATGTTCCCTTGATCAAATCCTAAACAAGCCTTTAAAAAAAATTTTTAGGCATTTTTTATTTCATCTTTTGAAAAATGCACTCGTTAAAAATGCTCTCACCATTTTTTTTAAAGAATTTTCAAAAATCGACGGATATACAACATTTTATGTGAAACCGTTCGAAACAGTTTTGAATTATCCTTCAGCAAAACTTTGAACGCGTTTTTCTCGAAACTTTTTAACATTTTCGAACCTAGTTGACAACATATTAAACAAACTATACATCCGATTTGCATTCACCAATTCTTAAATTGTTTGAAATTCAGACTGTCCATGGCACCATGCAGGTGAATTTCGATATCTAAAAAAAGATAAAAATGGCGGACCAGCGAATTTTGTTTTCAATTTTTTATGATAAATTTTCATCTTTCATAAAAATAAATTAGAAGCGGGCCCTTTATTAAACAATCCCTACGTGGTGTCATAGTCAGATCCGGATTAAACATGTTGGGGCCCCTAGGCTATGCACATCTCGGGGCCCCTTTACCATAGGGGCCCCTAGCCGATGCGTGCCCCCTAGGCAGTGGCCTAAGCTGCTGTGTGGAAATACGGCCCTGCCAGGGCCCCTAGGCAATGCACGTCTCGGGGCCCCTTTACCCTAGGGCCCCTACCCAATGCGGGGCCCCAAGGCAGTTGCCTACACGTCTTATGGATAATACGGCCCTGGCTATAGTGACTGGATTTTCAAAGGCAGTGCCCTATACTGCCTTATGGACAATACGGCCCTGCCAGGACCGGCTTAAACATTTTGGGGCCTCTTTACCCTAGGGGCCCCTACACGTCTTAGGTAAGCAACTGCCTATCGGTACTACAGCCCTGGCTATAGTGACTGGATTTTCGAAGGCAGTGGCCTACACTGCCTGACAGGGCCATCTTTAACATGTTGGGACCTTAGGCAATGTACGTCTCGGGGCCCCTTTACCATAGGGGCCCCTAGCCGATGCGTGGCTCCTAGGCAGTGGCCTACACGTGCATAATACGGCCCTGCCAGGGTGGACTTAAACATGTCGGGGCCCCTAGGCAAGCACGTCTCCAGGGCCCCCTTCCCCTAAGGGCTCCTACCCGATGCGGGGCACCTGGGCAGTTACCTACAGGTCTTATGGATAACACGGCCCTGGCTATAGTGACTGAATTTTCAAAGGCAATGGCCTACACTGCCTTATGGATTGTACGGCCCTGCCAGGGCTGGCTTAAATATGTAGGGCCCCTAGGCAATGCACGTCTCAGGGCACCTTTACTCTAGGGGCCCCTACCCGATGCGGGGCCCATAGACAGTGGCCTACACTGTCTTATGGACAATCGGGCAATGCCAGGGCCGGCTGAAACATGTCGGGGCCCAAGGCAATGCTCATCTCGGGGCCCCTTTTATCCTAAGGGACCCTACCCAATGCGGGGTTTTTCTAATATGTTGTCAACCAGGTTGTAAAACGTAGTGATAAAAACGCGTTCAAAGTTTTGCTGAGGGATAATTCAACACACAAACTGTTAAAAACGGTTTCATATAGGAAGCTGTATCTCCGTCAATTTTACAAATTTCCTTACAATATTTGGTGAAAGATTATTAACAAATGCATCTTTTAGAAAATGCCCTTTACTAAAGGTTATCTTATCATTATAGATAATAAAGATAGTAATGAAATAGAAAAGTAATTAAAAAGAATCAGTGATGGACTAACGGGAGGGGAGGAAGAGGGGAATGGGCGGCTTCTGGTCCCCGGGGGCCTCCTTCAGCAAAACTTTGAATGTTTTTCTCGAAACTTTTTTAACTCGTTTTTCAATCTGGTTGACAACATATTTAAAAAAACTGTACATCCGCCTGTATATATTTTTATTGCATTTGTATTTACATTTGCATGTACCAAGTCTTAAACTGTTCGAAAATCCAGTGTCTATGGCACCACATAGGGGAATTCTGAATTCTAAAAAAAAAAAGTCGAAACAGCGAATTTTATTTTCGAGTTTTTACGGAAAATTTTCAGATTTCATAAAAAAAATTGAAGGGGGTCTTTTCTAAAAAAAATCCCTATGTGGTGCCATAGTGACTTGATTTTCTAACAGTTTAAGACTTGGTGCATGCAAATCGGATGTATAGTTTTTCTAATATGTTGTCAATCAGGTTGAAAAACGTAGTTTTGAGAAAAACGCGTTCAAAGTTTTGCTAAAGGATAATTCAACACACATAATGTTTAAAACGGTTTAATATAAAATATTTTATTAACAAATGCGTCTTTTAAAAAATAAAATAATAAATAAAAGAAAAACATGATCAAGGGAACACGGAGGTGTTTGGAGGCCCCCTAGGAAAGAGATCCGTGTGAACTGAATAAAAACCTTGTAAAATTACATCAACTTTTACTAGGGGGGGGGCCTCATTCAGCTTTGCCGCCCCGGGCCTCTGACGGGCTTAGTCCGCCACTGACCGCGTCTTCCAAAAAATACTTTGGCGAGCATCTCCAGAAGAGGAAATGGGCCACTTCAAGTTAAATACGATAACTTATGGTATGGGACCGTTATCTTTCTTAGCCACGCGTTGCTTGAAGCAGCTGAGTATGGAAAACGCACACTTGTATCCTGAAGCTAGTCTCATTTTAGAGAAAGATTTTTACATGGATGATCTAATTACAGGTGGAGACGATGTGGAATCCTGTAATTTGTTAAAAGAACAGTTAATCTCCATAATGAATTCGGCCGGTATGAACTTAAGAAAATGGCGGTCTAATTCTTCTGATTTGTCATCGGAGGCCGGTCAGGCCACTGATATGGTAATTTTGGACAAACCAGAAGGAGAAAAAATTCTAGGCTTAGCTTGGAATTGCCAAAAAGATAGTTTTTTATATCACGTGGTACTACTGTCACATCCTATTTATAATAAACGGAATATTTTGTCGCTGATTGCTAGTATTTTCGATCCATTAGGTTTGCTAGGACCAGTAACCGTGAATGCTAAACTTATTATGCAGAGATTATGGCAAGAAAAGATATCTTGGGATGAAGAAATACCTATAGAAATTCTGAAGCTTTGGAAAAAATATTTAGAAGATTTAAAAGGTGTAAATTCTTTCAAATACCTAGAAAAATTATATGTAATCAAACTGTAAATATACAATTGCACGGATTTTGTGACGCATCCCAAAAAGCATATGCTGCTTGCGTATATATGCTATCCACAGACCAATCAGGAAAACGGCATTCTCAATTAATCACAGCTAAATCAAGAGTAGCTCCATTAAAAACCATTTCCTTGCCTAAATTGGAATTATGTGGTGCTGTTCTGTTAACAAAAGTTGTTGAAAAAGTAAAGGAATCCCTACTTATACCTTTGGATAAAACATTTTATTGGTGTGATTCCACTATAACTCTATGCTGGATAGGAAATCAACCAGCGCGATGGAATACATTCGTTGCAAACAGAGTTGCAGAAATACAGGAAAGAAGCGAAACCAGTCAATGGAAGCATGTCAACTCCGAAGATAACGCTGCGGATATTTTATCAAGAGGAACCAGTGCTAAAAGTCTATTTTCTTCAGAAATCTGGTGGAGAGGTCCTAATTGGTTAACTCAAGATGAAGTAACTTGGCCAAACTATAAGGAAATTTGCATCGATCCACCGGAATTAAAAACCAAAATAAATTTAACCGTCAGTATGAATAAAGATTGGGAATTGTTTTATCGTTTTTCCTCTCTCACGCGTTTACAAAGAGTAACTGCTTATATCCTACGTTTCATTAATAATACAAGAAAAACACACACATTTAGCGGACAACTTTCTATAATAGAATTAAACAATCATTAATAATAGTCGCTCAATCTTATTCATTTTCAAAGGAAATTAAAACATTAAAGGCGGGTAAAAACTTAGATAAAAGCAGTCATCTCAAATCATTAAGCCCATTTATACATATGGATTTATTGCATGTAGGTGGGAGATTATCCAGAGGAAAACTGATACATGAAGCACAAAAACATCCGATATTACTACCTCACGATCACCCTCTAACAAAGTTAATCATTAAACATTTTCATTATACAAATTTGCATGTAGGTACTCAAACGTTACTAGCACTTATATTAGGCTAAAATATTGGCCTATAATGGCAAAAAATGCTATTAAAAAAATACTCAAAAATTGTATTGTATGCTTCAAATGCAGTCCAAAAACAAGTCATCAAATAATGTCTGATCTTCCAGAGGATAGAGTGTCACCATGTAGATCGTTCTCGGTTACAGGACTGGATTACGCAGGGCCAATCTTAATAAAGTCTGGAATCAGTAGGAGATCCAATTCAGTCAAGTCTTATATCTGTTTATTTATATGCTTCTCTACTAAAGCAGTTCATTTAGAACTGGTCACCTCTCTGACTACAGATGCATTTCTTAATTGTTTAAAGCGTTTCATTTCTAGACGTGGAAAACCTAGTAAATTGTATTCTGATAATGCTACTACATTTGTTGGAGCGAATAATGAATTGAAAAATATGTATAATTTATATGTCTCTCAAAAGGAAATAGCTAATTACTTAAGCGTATGTAATACCCTCGAAACATTTCGTAAACTGTCAAAATGTGTTCATTTTTACATCGCTAGATGGCAGTAGGAGTGTCTTCCCAGATTTCAAAAGGTCAACATTATACTTGCGTTATGTACATCCAAGCACAGTATTTTTTAAATAACGAAGTAAAAAACAAACCAATAACAAAGTGTGGTTTGTTTATGGAACTTATTCTGTTGGTAGAATATTTAGTATGATCCTTTTTATAAATGTTTCATAATTTGCTCGTTCTTGGTTCTTCCACATAGGCTTACATTATAAACAGCGTTTGGAATCTCGTGGTTGACATTTGGAGTCGATTTAAAGGTGTTTTTTTTTATAAATTTAACTTCTAAATATTCAGTCGTTTATTGTTTTTTAAACTAGATATTTTCTAGAATTCATCATTATTATTACTATCCCCAAATTCTAAACGTATATTTGATAGAATATCTATAAATATTAATAACATCATTAATAATATTGACTTCGAGAAATAAAAGAAAGTTTCTTTTTTATTTATATATTTATTCTGTGTTATTTAGTACAACTACACAATATATTTTTTAATCATGGCAGTAGCTGTCGTGCAAGGCTGCAGAAAACCATGACAAAACTGCAGCGACACTCTTTATTTTAATAAAACATACATATAATAAAAATCGTTTATTCCAGAACTAGCGAATTCCAGGCAGAGCTCGCTATTATATGTATACATATAGAAACCATCGCGGACATGCACACATAAAATCCCCAAAAGTGTCATCGCAATTGGATGAACGGTTAGCAACGCATAATTTCATGATGCCAGAACTTACTATATACAGGATTTTAAGGGACGTACTTGATTTACTTTAACCAATGATTCCTGACATTATTTGGAGTAAAAAATGTAAATGAAATTTTGGTCTCCGGTGACTTTTTTGGTGACTTTTTTTTTCAAATTTTTTTTCTTCAAAATCAAACAAAAAAAAATTCTTCCGCATGTCGTCACTGGTCACTCAGCTGAGTAACAGACCAACCACTAACCACCCCTCCAACTATCCAACAACTACAATTTTTTTACATTTTTTAGAAAAAAAAACATGAAAAATGTCACCGGAGACCAAATTTTTTTTACATTTTTTACTCTAAATAATGTCAGGAATCACTGGTTAAAGTAAGTCAAGTACGTCCCGTAACACCCTATATATAGAAACCATCGCAGGCATGCACACAACAACTCACCAAAGTTTCCTCGCAATCGGATGAACGGTTTAGTAACGCATTTTCATTACGCCAGAGCTCACTATTATATATAGAAACCATCGCGGGCATGCACACATCAAATCCTCAAAGTGTCATCGCAATCGGATGAACGGTTAGCAACGCATAATTTCATGATGCCAGAACTCACTATATATATATATATATATATACAGGGTGTCCCAAAAGAAAGTTGATATTTGTTTTGCTTTCTGTGTGAACGCAACTTTTCCGAGGGACGCGGGGGGTTTGTCAATCAGTAGTCTGGCTCTTGGGAATTTAATCGCTATGAATCATTTCTTGGGAGCAACCGCGCGTTGTGCGTGAGTGAGTTTTACAAAAATGGTGATTCGGCGACTGTAGCGCGTAGAAGATTCTGCAATATTTGAATCAATTCAATGATGCGCCAAGCATTCCTCTCATTCGAAAATGGGTCAAAAAGTTTGAAGAGATCGGTACAACGCTGGCATCGATCCACTAAATATCAACTTTCTTTTGGGACACCCTCTATATAGAAATCATCGCGGGCATGCACACAACAACTCACCAACATTTCCTCGCAATCGGATGAACGGTTTAGTAATGCATTTTCATGACGCCAGATCTCGCTATTATATATAGAAACCATCGCGGGTATGTACACATCAAATCCCAGTACACATCAAAGTTTCATCGCAATCAGACGAACGGTTAGCAACGCATAATTTCATGATGCCAGAACTCACTACATATACAGAAACTATCGCGGGCATGCACACAACAACTCACCAAAGTTTCCTCGCAATCGGATGTACGCAGAGTAGTACAATGTAATACATTCCGTGTTTCATTAGTTTACATTAGTTTCAATATCCCGTAATAGATTTTTCTTGCATTTCTTAATTTTTTCTGTTCGAATTAGTGTCGCTGCTTTTCTTTTTTCTCCAAGGCGGACATAATATATTGTGGGTCACGAATGGGCATAGATCTTTTAAATCTTGAATCTATAATTTCTGGTAATAAACAATCCATAAAGAAAGTACTTAATCTGCTTTCCATTTTTTCTCCCCAAAATTTATCGTCTCGTTTAATTAATTCTATTTTTAATGGAATTGCTTCACCCAACCAGACGGCAAAAATACATACAGTCTTATTGGAAATGTGAAGTTGACCCTGTACTTGATAATACCAGTTGTGATTTGTGTTTGTAAAAAAAAATTTGTTTTTTTTATCTTGCTTCCAGAACGTTATTTTTTTTTTTGCTATTGCTTCTTCAAATAGCATCCCACTAGCAGAAATCGGACATTTAATTTCTAATATTGTACTGTCATTTACCAAACCATCTGGGGTGGCTCCTAAGAACGGGAAAATATCATCAATAAATAACCCACAGTCATCGACGACAATATTTTCTTGAATGCAAAGTTGCCTTTTTGCAACTTGCTCATGGTCCCTACCATATTGAATAGATTTTATATTATCTAGAGAGCGGCCGTATAATATTGTTTTGACTAAATTAGCACAACTAATGGATTGACTTCGTTTACAGATATTACCAAATAAAGAAGCTGTTAACATGTTTCTTCTGCGTTCAAGCCACTCCCCGCTATCAGACTGTAAGACAGTTCGTCTTTCGACTGCCTTCTTTTCACTTTGTGAAATGTCGAGTAGCTTTAAGAATTCTGCCTTAGCACATTCATATGCATCTTGTTCCATATCCGTTTTTTCGCACAATTCGCCATAATGGTTATCAGGTGCTCCCGATTTTGTAAGCAAATGTCTCCCTTGTTTTTTTCGTAAAGATCTTTTGTTGTTTGTTTTAGAAGCCATTCTTCTTTTTGCTCTTTTCAATTCTAACCGTTTTAAAAAATTACTAGGACTTCTGTTGAAAATCTGCTTATGTAAAGAATAATAAGGTCGCTTGGAATTGAAAGAAACTACTGCAGCTGCACAACGACCCATATAGGACTGTTTTAAAGAATAATTAATTCTTTTTCCGCCAATAAATTTTGCAATAACTCCATTAAAACTTTCAACAATATTACTGTCTAAACAATATACTAGACTTCGTGCATTACTGACAAGCCGAGAATTAGCATCCATAATTTTTGAAAATATAATATTGTTTTGTAACTGTGGAACGTGATTGTAATCTAATATTTTATTCGGATCAAGTTTAAATTTGCAGAAGTATGGTAAACAATCTTTATGTTCACCGAAAACATGTTTGGGTCCATTTAATAAATCTTTCCTTAAATCGATAATTTTTTGGTCCAAAGCACTATTTGATTGCATCCTGTAATTTGCAGCTCCGACTACCGCCTTCCTAAGACGAAGTTTGTTGGTTGAAATAATTTTTCTGAACTCCAAAGGAAAGCCAGTATCTTTTGTAATTTTTTCAATTTGATTGCTGTAGTTTCGAATTAAGTGGTTAGAGCATTCTATTTTCTGTACTGTAATATTGGGATATGGGTGACTGTTTCTAATTCTGGCATAAGTACTGGAGTCTCCATCGGCAATGAGGGTTGAATATATAAGACCGTACATACTCATCGATTGTTGGAAGCCGTCTAAAATTGCTTCAGCTTCCATTCCGCTTGACGAACCAACATAATTTTTAAAGCAAGTGTGCTCGGGCATAGGAATTTTCAAATTTATAGCTCTTGCGCAGGTTGTACAGTACTTGTTTTTAACTGCCATGTAAATAATTTTTTTTGTGCGGTAACCGATAATCGTAGCAGCTCCTGAGAGGGCGGAGTAGTTGGTTTTATAAGATCGCTTGGACCAACACGCATCAGCTACTACAGTGATCATCGGCGTCCCGTTTTCGTCAACATCGCCGCTTTGAATAGCCAGTTTTTTTTCTTCGTTGGCTGCCGCAGCCATACTCGTAAATTTGGTTTTCTCCCACCATTCACAAACCTTCTTATGGCATTTTCCATATCCAGCAATAGATAAGGACGGAATTTCAAGGGTAGCACATAGCTCTTCCATGCCCGAATAACCCGATCCTATGCTCATTATTCCCGACACAAAAGATTCGTTGATGCCAATGCCTTCTTGTAGGCTTTCGGACGTTTAAAGTTTAAAAGTTTTACCACATAACACGCATTTTAAATTAAAAGTAGAATTCAAACCATTTCTATTTTCTGAGGTAATTTGTAAATGCTTTAAATTGCAGTTAAAAAGGGAATCATGTTGACTAATACGTTGGAGTTGTTTAAAAAAATAATCAAATTGTACTACTCTGCGCCCTTCTATGCAAATATCATCGCTTTCTTCTACCACCTCTTCAATAGTAAGCTCCTTCTCCGATTCTTCACAGCTCCATCCTTGGTCTTCGGTCACAGGTAATTTCGCCAAAGAATTACTGTTTTTTTGCTCCTAAACAATGTAGAAATAAAAACTGATTACCATGCTATTCAATCTGATTTTGAGATTGTTAATATAAATTTTGGTAAAATACGAACCTATTATTACGATGTTGGGAACACGTGTCATAAAAATCATAAAAATTCAAAAAAATTCCCACCCATCGACAATATATTTTAAGAGGGCCAACTCAGGTGCATGTAACAAATGTTCCGATATATTAGGAATATACGTAAATAGGTTACCTAAATAAAATACGTAAATAAAAGTACCTTTTCGACAGTAGTGGCTGATGATCCAATAAGAATATCCTCGTGCTCTAAATCTTCCAAGTTTGGTCCTTTGTGTGCAATATTTACGGTAGGCTCATTTGGTTCTATCGTATGTTGGTGTTCTTGCTGTATTTTTTCCTAAATAAAAAAGCAAAAAAATACATTAAGGAATTAAGATGAAAAATTCCCCCCCCCCCCCCCCCCCCCTCCCGGGACTCCGACGCACTCAAATTCATTTGTTATTTGAAGCATACCTTGTTTGGAGTATTTTTTCCGGCTGCCATGGATAAATCATGTTTTGATCTACAAAGAGAAAAATAATATTATTTGGAACTTTACGACACAAAACATATACAGAATTTCTTTGATTTGACAATGTGTGTGTGAATGGTTACGTATTTATACGCAGAAAGGCGATATTTTTGTTAATTTCCTTTAAAAGTTTTTTTTTGTCTATTTCTCAAACACCATGTACATTAAACATTATTCACTTAATTTGAAATTTTAGATAAAAATAAATAAACGGTAATAAACTGGTTAACTCCTTAAACCCGTTATGCAGAAAGTATAAGGTAATTTTTGTATTTATTACCAAACACCGTGCACAAAATGTGCGGCAAAATATTTATGTAACTTGCCGAACACCGGCCGTCCTACATATATTATAGCTATGTATGTGTACACATTTAATAGCATCTCCCACACGCACACTTCGGAGCGACCGAGTTCCGCGCCCGCTGAAGGCCGCCGCGCAGAAAAGTCTCATAGTGAACTGCGCTGTAAACCTATCGGTCTTTACTTTTCTGCACGGCGCGACTCGTGTCGAAGTGTGCGTGTGGTACAAAACAAGCCAGCTGCCGATAGACATGAACTTCGTACTGACCTACAGGAAAAAACGCACAGGCGATGTTATATTTTTACACGTTTGGATATCCAGCCGTTAAAAAGTACATCACAAACAAATTTTTACACGAAAAAAGACAATTTGTGATTACTTACTGTTTTTGTAGTTTCCTGATATTGTTGCAATCTTTCAAGTGAGTCGGTATTCTACCTTTAGATCCATTAATGAAACATTTTGACGGCATTTTCAAAATATATAGGCTATAAAACGAGGAGCGTATAGTTTCAACACCTATCAACGGGAGATTCTAGCCCGGAATGAGTAAAAGCTATGGAGTGTGTTAGAATTTGGTGTAAAATGATGTATTTATTTAATTGTTAATATCCACAGATATCATAACGATAATAAGAGGCCGCACTTCTACAGATGTATGTATTATGTACATATTTTGAATTAAAAATATTGTGTAAAATCATTATTAATGCGACAATCATAGATTTAAGTTTAAAAAATGGGTTGTATGGTGTATCAATGTTTTTATTTTTCATGGTCGAATGCCTACATCAATTACAAAAAAAAATAAGCAGATTGAAAAATAAAGGTCCATTATTTGGTAACAAAAAATATCAAGTCCGAGAATGACACATGAAAGGTAGTATTAAGCCGTTTTAGAGAGCCGTTTTTCAGAAAATAACCATTCTGCCCCTATAACACACTCTTAACTAACATGTCTATTCAGTGGGTTTTTATCCCACCTAAAGGTCCTCATCATGGAGGTCTTTGGGAATCTAACATAAAAAGTGTGAAATATCACGTAAAAAGAGTGGCAAATGTCTCTTCTTAACATATGAAGAGATGTGTACGTTATTATACCAAATAGAGTCCTGCATAAATTCTAGGCCTTTAATTCCACTATCCAATGATCCCCTCGACCTCTTCGCACTTACTCCAGGTCACTTTCTTATTGGTGATAACCTGTCAGCTGTAGCTGAACCTGACCTACAACAGATTCCCATAAACAGACTTAATAATTTCCAAAAACTAAGCCAGCTAAGACAGAGCTTCTGGTCAAGATGGAGAATTGAATATCTGGGAGAGCTGCAGCAAAGGACTAAATGGACGGATGGGAACAGGCGACAACTAAAGACTGGGGACTTAGTTATCATCAAAGACGACAACGCACCACCAAATTTATGGAGGATGGGACGTGTCATCGCCACTCACCCTGGACAAGATGGGATAACCCGTGTAGTCACCTTGAAGACGCAGCAAGGGTCTATGAAAAGACCCATTACCAAATTGTGTCTTTTACCGATGGACGATGCTATCACATCTTAGAAGACCTGGATCAAAATAAACCACTAACATCTAAGAAGAGCAGTATCAAAAAGAAGTCATCTTTACTAAGGCCAAGGATCAAAAAGAAGCCATCTTTCTTGAGGACAAGAACTGCAGAGGCTATCGATCTAGGATCAAGAAGATGAACTTTTTTTAATTTAGTGTTATTTTTTTTTTTTATGCTTCTTCTAATGATTTACTTCAATTTATTATTTTATTGTTTCTAAACTAACTACAACAATCAATGAATTACGATATATGTATTAGCTAGTTTCAGCTCTCTTTTTATTTTTAAGAAATAATTTAATCTTTCTAATTAAAAAAAATATATATTCTGACAAATAATAATAATCAATTTTAACTTTTATATGGTTCTAAAAAGAACTTTCATTTAATTTCAGCCCTTTTTGTCGGGGAGCTATGGTTAAAATTGATATTTATTAAGTAGGTACTTGTTCTATGGGATTACTTCTAGGCAAGTACCTACCTAATTTTATTATTTTATTTCTGTTTCATTATTCGAATTAGTTCTATAGAAGGAAACAAAAGTAGGTAGTTTATATGTCTTACGAAAAAAAATGTGTTCCGATAAGCAGATCACAATGTAAATCCTATAAAAAATCAGGATTATATAAATAAAAGAATAATAAATTACGACCAGATAAACAACACAAAACAAGCGTTTGATTTACAAAAGTGAATACCACAGAAAACCTCCACCTGAAATCAAACAAGAGCATAAAAAACGCCAGCAACTTTAATCCACCCGGCTACCTTCCTTACATTTGAGTATGGTGGGACGATCATTCTGTTTCGACACAGCGTATTTGGGCATTTGAGCAGGGCTGAGCGGAGATCTCGGCTGAGCATAGGTTGGACACAACGGCTGTTAGAATTATATGAGCTAGGTTGTTCAGATATTTTACAAACCTGATCAAAAGTGACGATTTGATTTTGCGCCTATTTGTGACGTAACCCACATTTAATTTTAAAATAAAATTGTATGAAAGTGACAAAAAGTGAGGTGACAGTTTTATTACAAATTTTGTTTAGAAAGGGAATCTGAATTTAAAATTTGAAGTTTATTCTATTTTAATTACTTTAATTCAAATATTCGCAGGTATGCATTTTTTAGCCAATTTACATTTTTATATTAAAATTTTAATATTTATAAACAAAAATGTTGATTTCTAATAAACATATCGGAAAGATTATTTTATCTAAATTTTAGAACAATTTTTATTTTTACAAAAGCGTTAAAAAAAACTAATAAATAGGAACATTTAAAATGTATGGGAAGAACCAGGAATTTTGCGCGTAAACTTTGACAGGCAAAACTTGACAGAAAATTATTTTCTTATTATTCGAAGGGTTAAGTGAATGATTGGTTCCAGGTGAGCTTTGTGGTGGACAGCCCGAGCCCCGTGCTGGGGGAGCCGGCGGCGGGCCCCCTCCCCGCCTCTCCGGCGCTGCCCCTGTCTCCCCACGGAATGTGCCCCAACCCTCGTGACAAGTTCTACTGCCGGCGCTCCATCGTGCACCAGACCGACCGCCTCAATAACAGCATCCTGGACTGCTCTGTCACCTTCACCGTGGATAGGAACATCTGTGTCATCGGAATACAGGTACCTTATTTCTTCATGAGTCATGTAATCTTAGTGAAAAGGTCTGTATGACAAAACATTTGTTTGTAAATAGATTATAAGTTTGTTAGATATTTATTATATATTACATATTATTACTACCTATATATTATATATTACATCATATTTTGCTTCATAAAATTGACAAGAAGGTCAATAATAATAATAATGTGTTTTATATAGGCAAAACTACGTAACGTAATATTAATACCTGTGTCAAAGAACACCTAAGATATTTATGCTAAAGAAGCTACGTTTGTAGTGAAACTCGGTCGGCATAAAGTATATGAAAAATAAAAGTGATGTTTACTAAGGTATGGTTTTATTTTAAATAATAATGTGTTTATTTCAGCTGAACAGAACGGTGAGTGCAATACTCTGTCTGCCATATAAAGGCTTACCTCTAAATAAAGTATAAAATTTAAAATAAAATGGATGCACGTTTATATTGTACTCGGAGTGTATTCATGACGCCTTGTGCATACCTTGTCCATACTTGGCTATTGTAAAAGCACTTGCAGTATATCCGGAATGCTTAGCTTCTTCACCGGAAGACTGCACCTTTTGAATCTCCTGGCGAGCTAGATACATTGCAGGCAGATATGTAGTTGGAAGCCTGTTTTGGATGTCTGGCTCATCCAAAGTCTCCAGGGTGTCTATCCGCTTTAACTATAACTACATACCCTCAAATGCAGCAGTTTGATGTCTAGGGAGAACAAGTAATTAGTCTCTTCAGCGTGTACTGTGTGTATGAGAGTCACGAGACCACTGCAGCCTTCAGGTAGACAGGAACCTTCCAATTCATCACTGTACATTTGATGTAACTTTCTTTTGTTCGACGTATGGTATTCAGTGTCTTATGCCGATAGAGGTTAGGTTAGGTTTGTAATAACTAATGGTGTTATGATTGTATTGGTTAGGTTCCAACGCAAGGTCTGGGAGAAGACCCTCTTGCCATGCCTACCAGTGGGCAGTACTCGGAGCTGCTGTACGCACACTTGCTGGACGCAGACGGGTCACGCCTCACGTACACGCACTACACCTCGCGCGTGCCCTACCGCTCCTTGCTAGAGATCACCTTCAACAGACCCTTCTACATACAGAGGAACAAGGTACGCACCTCCATACATTCTGTTTGTTGACCTAGGCCCTAGAGAGTAAATGAAATTGAATATAGAGTTGAAGAAAGACATTCGACATTTTAAAAAGTATGATTACTTTTTACCTGAAGTAAGGAAAATTTACCTTCATTCAGGCAGGCTACACACGCCCACGATATTCGTTTATCTCTTCACTTAAAAAGACCATCCGTACAGCATCCCGAAAGGTGACATAGGCCCTGAGGAAAATTATTTTCCTCGGAGCCCGCTACGTCGAGTTAATGTAAAAAAAATAAAATTAAGAAGAGACAAAAACCAACTCCATTACTTTTATAATTTGGGAGGCTGGTATGGGTACATAGGGGTGGTACCATTTATTGAATAATCAACACCTCTGCCGTAGGTCACCCCATGTAGTTCGCTACGTCTGGTGACTTGACTTAATTCATGAGATGAGGTTTGTCTAGGTCTTGGCGGCTGATTCATTTGCCCACCTACTGCGTGGCCAGCTGGATTTGAAGAGACTGGTTGAGGGAGACTTTTTAACCTTTCGTGCAGGATTATCTCCACCTATTGCCTTACATTGCAGTGGATTCATACATCCGTCACTCCTGAATGACCCTCAGATCCCACCTCTCATATATTTCGACAGGTCAGTGACTGAGTTGGCATCGCATTTGGATCCCACTCAGGCATCCGGTGTTCCGATTCCTTCCGACATCTTCAGCTTTCTGTGATGGTAGTAGGAGATTTTCAAATATTGTCAGTTATTCGTAACCTGGGAATGTATGTCACTCTTTAAAAAAATGTATTTTTCTTCCCAGAATTTCCTCTCCTTCCTTTCCTTATGAAACCCTTCACACAGCATCCCGAAGATGACAAAGGGATTTTTTTTCTCCAGGGCCTCCTTTGTGGAGCTAATGTAAAAAATATATGTTTGGTTGTTATGATTGTACATGGTGTATGGCAGGTGTACAAGGTGGGAGTGACGTTCAACAAGATGGGTTGGTACCCGCTGGGCGTGTGCTGCCAGACCGTGATGTGCGACCAGATCTTCTTCAACTTCGGAGTCGGCCAATCCAGCGATTCAGTGCGCGACGGCCTCATCAGATCCATCATCTTCACCTATTAAGAAGATAGGCAAAATCTCGCACTCCTTACACACATGGCGATAAGCTTGAAATTCACACTTAACACCAGCTGCCTGTTTAGATTTACATATGACAAAAAGAAAACATTGTTAAAATTGTGTCTTACATCGTGTTTTATTTTATTTTGCGCACTTCAGGCACAAATATAAAAATGTTTTCTGATCGTAATCTAAAGATCTTAATTTGCCACATCGTACGATAAAACCATGTACATATTCAAAAAGGGGTATGGTATAAGTAGGAAATTCTACACTTCAAATCATTTTTATAGGCCTGATACTCCCTTTGTTTTTTAGGCTTTTAACCATTCGAGTGTTAGCTACCCAAATTTGGGTAGATGATTTTTATGAACTATAAATTTATCGATTTAATAAAAAAAAATTTAAACCTTAAAAATAAACAGATAAATGCTGAAATCTTGGTGGATTCATTGGCTTTAAACTGCAGTAAGTAGTTCATATCGATGCTGGAAAGGATTAATCCTGTTGAATGTCGGGTGGTATTTCGAAAAACCGCGTGGAAATTACTTTGTTGCTTTCTGGTCAAATATCCATATAAAAACAAAGGAATTGTTTTTTTTTTGCCATTGTTTTCTGTTTACCTGATAATATATCTTATTATTCATGATAATATCGTAAGAGGTTTTTCCAGAATAGAAAACTAACTAAAAAAAAAAACAGAGTACTTTAGACCACACGACTGAAGTAAAACTTCACTAACTTACATCTCCTTCTTATCCTTACCCTCCTTATTCTTATGCTCATCCTTATCCTCATCCCTATCCCTATCCTTACCGTTATCACTCCCCTTATCCTTATCCTTACCCTTATCAAGCGTGCGTAAAGGCCCGACCTTTCGCCTAACAATCGATCACCGTTCCCATTGATTACCGTTCGCATTACATTTTTCATAACAATCACCACTTTTCGTAACGCATTCACCAGCTTACCCCCCCCAGTCGAGCGTGCGTAAAGATGTTTTACTTCCAAAAACGAGTGTGCTTTAGACCACACGGCTGAAGTAAAACTTCACTAACTTGTATCTCCCTCTCAACATCTGTTCACCTCGCCCGATGATCACACTTTTCATAACGCCATCATGCATTCACCAGCTTACTCCCCAAGTCAAGCGTGCATAAAGAAGTTTTACTTCAAAAATATCCCATTTTGAAAATGATTATCAAAAAATATAATCACACAAATATAAACTGATTTTATTATTTCTACACAAATCTGAATACATACCCAACATAAAAAACACAATTCAAAGAAGTTTTAAAATAAATAAAGACCTTTATACTCGTTTGAAAATGTAATATATCGATTTTTTCGCCTTTGACGGTTGCCAAAAGTGGCCCGCAAAGTCATAAAAAATTCATTTAAAAATATTCCGAGTAGCTAGATTAATGAAATCAACGGTTACGTCAAGAATGATATTAGCGGAAGTGATTCTGACCTTGTGCTTCATACAGTTTCTTTATACATAAGGGTTAAAATCGCATTTTAAAAAAAGAAAGCAAAATAAAATTCAGACAAATGACAGGTCAATGACTAAAATGCCACACAGCTGTTACATTATAGATGAACCTACACATTTAGCATTATTTTTTTGTGCCTATGTTCATCAAATCAAGTTTTCTAGAACTTCCCAGAGCATGTGGGAAAAATCTTATGTCACAGTTGGCACTTTACCCATTTTTCCTTTCCAGCGTCGATATGTTTCTGTATTAATATTTGGAGATATGAATTTTCAAACGAGTGCGGCCGAATCGAAAATCACTATCGCTCGAGTGGCTAAAAAGACTTATGCTCGAGATTATAGCAAAGGCCAAGATGACTGTGTTCTACACTCAGTATCGATCAAATTTTCAAACCAAAAGCACATGATTTTGCATTATTTAGTCTTAACTTATGATTGTAAATGGTGTACGGCAGGTATACAAGGTGGGTGTGGTGTTCAACAAGGTGGGTTGGTACCCGCTGGGCGTGTGCTGCCAGACCGTGGTGTGCGACCAGGTCTTCTTCAGCTTCGGAGTCGGCCAGTCCAGTGACTCGGTGCGTGACGGCCTCATCAGATCCATCATCTTCACCTATTAGCCTTCACCGCCACCAACGCCCTTATTCTTATGCCTTGTGAAGTCCATAGCTTAATATCAGAGCTATTGTATCGACTATAATTTTTTTACATTATTTTTTTGTTTTGGATGTTGAGCAAAAACTTTGATGTAGAAAGACGGTTATTTGACTGAACACCCCAAAACAACTGCATTCATAATAAATTGAACCCTTATTTGGAAAAACAGTTGTGTGTAAATATTTCATTTTCTGTTAAATATTTTATTTGACTGTAGTGAGCATATATTAGGTCCTTATATATGAAATTGGCGTTTTGTATGGGAGGAACATAAAGTCGATTTTTTTTTAATATAATATATTTATTTAATCAAAGTATGTACCATTGCTATCTATGCACTTTTGCCATCTCATAGGTAGTTCATCGATCCCTTTACTAAAAAAACCATTCGCACGGGAATCAATAAAATCTTTGAAGGCGGTTTGGACTGCCCCATCGGAGTTGAATTTTTTCCCTTGCAAGAAGTTATCCAAATTTCGAAAAAAATGGTAAACTGTTGGGGCAAGGTCCGGAGAGTACGGTGGATGTCTTAGACATTCCAATTGAAGCTCCTCTAATTTGGTAGCCGTCTGTTGTGCAGTATGTGGTCTAGCGTTCTAACATGCATTTGTTGATTTGCTTCACTCAATACGTGAGGTACCCACCTTTCAAGCTTTTTCACCTTCCCAATTTGCTTCAAGTTGATTAAAACAGTTTTATCACTAACACCGCAGCCTGGAGCTAACTCGGATGTGGTTTGCGATGGATCCGCTTCCACAATAGCCTTCAATTCTTCATTATCAACTTTGGTCTCCGGCCGTCCACGGGGCTTGTTCGGCCGGCCGAAATTTCCAGAACGAAAACGTTGGAACCAAAAACACACTGTGTTTTTTTTTGCGGCACCATCGCCATACACATAATTAATCCTTCGAGCCGTTTCTGCAGCACTGGTGCCACGGTGGAACTCGTACTCGTAAATAACGGGATATTTCAAGTTATCCATTTTGTAAATTAAGTGACGCAAAGAAAAAAAAACAATTAAGGAAAAAAAAAAAAGAATTATAATTTTCGAAACACAAATACATGAGTAAATAGCTGTATAAATTTGAATTTGGAATTCCTAACCAAAGAGAAGATGTTTGAGATCAAAGTTGCCAGTACGGCAAAACTCCAATTTCATATGTAAGGACCTAATATTACACGTTGAAAGTCAAATAAATTTATATGTAATAAGATATTTCAAATAACCACTCAAGCGATAGCTACTCAAATATAGTTAGGTGATTTTTACAAATTAAAATTAGTTATAAATTTAACGATTTTTTTATAAAACCTAAAAATATGGGATAAAAAGTGAAATCTAGATGGATTCATTGACTATAAACCGCAGTACGCAGTTCATACTTTTCTGTATTAATATTTGGAGGTTTGACATTAATTAATTCAAATGGACAAATAGGAAACTGAAAAGAGCGTGCTATGGGTCGTCTCTATAGACCTTCTACTGCCATCTGTTGTTGAGATTTTAAAACGATTTTTGCTGTGAACGCAGATGGATGTATGGCGCGTAATTTTGAATGAATCTTCACAAAACAGTTTTATGTGGATAAAATGCTGGGTTTTCCGCATAAGGGCTCAATTAATGCATTGCTTAAATGAGTGCTGCTGTTTTGCTGTTTATTTTTAATTTTTTAATTGGTTATAGGGAGTAAAGCTGCGTATGATATTTAATAGGGATTTAATTTGAAAGCAATTGTAAGCATTTAACTTTTGACACATTCTGATATCGAGGAATTGGAAATATGCTGTTGAAACTGGGCATATGTGACCAATAGCAGGGAGCAATAGTCTCCTGGATAACAAAAAGTTGCATATTTCAAAGCTCAGTTTTATACATGTTTGAAAATCAATTTGAACACAGTTCCTACTAAATTAATAATTCCCTAGATAGTTGTGCGAAATTATTCCCTGCATGTAGTAGCTTAAATGGACCGACTGACTGAATCTAATTTTCCTGTATCCTTAGTGTTTTTTTTTATATTTATAAGTCAAAGAGAGTCTTATATTGGTGACCGACAACTCAGAAATATGCAACTTCGCTTACCCCCTTTGAAAAGTCATTTTAAAAGTGATGAGAAAAATTGATTTTTTTTTTTCATAACTTTTAATGACTTTTCAAGAGGTGTTGAAATTGCATGATTCTGAGTTGTCATGGATCCATTATATTATGTAACCAGCTAAGTTTTTACAAAATGTATTTATATTAAGTAATGTATGTAGAGGCAGCGTTAGTGACAAATTAGCTGATTGATTTAGGAAGTTAGTGATATTGCTTTCCCTGACAGATTGATCATAGTTTGTATACTTCACATATTTATTGAGATTAAGTTAGAGGAAATGTTTGTGTATGAAAAATTTTATATAAATAAAGTTAATGCAAATTCTATTACATTTTAATACTTTATTTTTATATTATGTAAAACACTTTTGAGAGGCAGATTTGTGACTGAAAAGTGAACTCTGACTTAGATTCACCTGATCTTTAAAAATAATTACGACCCATTTTGTAGCTGTGTTGCAGTTTCATGATTGATATGTAGTTGCCTTAAAACATGTTGCATTTTTTAAGTAACACCATACTTTAAATAAAATCTTCATAACTGTGGTATCTTGTAGTGCGGTTATTGTAGGTAGTAAATAACATACGATAATATTGCTATGTTTATTGCTGAAGAGTTAATCTGGAGAGAGCGCACAACAGCTCGTACATGCCTTTTATACATCCACATAGTCGCTGTCTCGCTCTCATGCCGTCACACTCACACACATACATCACAATAACGATAATAAATCTTCATGATGTATTTAATTTGTATTATATTATGTAAAATATGATGTAACTGCTGCTATCTGCGATAAGCAATTCAATTGAAATTCTTGGGGGTGTCATAAAAAAACCTTGTTACAGGTATTTTGTTTTGGTTGAACAAGTGAAATATCGAACAGCAAACAATGTTGAATTATTTAAATAAATTACGAATGTATAAGTAATAATTATGACTACGCTTGTAAGTTATTAAAAGCATGTGTAAAATGCTGGTTCTGGAAAACACTTTCCTACATTCACAACTGACACCCAATTTAAATTCACAATGACTAAAATAAGAAAGAATAAAAAAATGTTCATATTAAATTAGTATTTATTTCATAACATGGTTTTATAAAATTTAATACAATCTAGATTATTATACAATAATGCTACACACATTTCTACAAGATATTTACATTCTACTCTATAACACCAAACATTTAAGTAACCTTCTTTAACGTACGCTAAAATAATTCTGTGTTTTATGTAAATGTTCAATTACCACATCCGTCAAAAAATAATCTGCGTAAAATGCGTAAGTTTAAAAATGCTTGTGTATTTTCATGAAATTGATATTGGTCTTGAGGTAGGAAAATACTAATTATCTGAATTAATAATGGAAAACTCGTATCTATCATATAGACCTTCAAATCAGCAATAATAAATTAAATTGTATGATAAATAAAATTACTTGTACCAACACGAAGAAGACCAACTGTTTGGTTATGAAATAAATAAAAATATATAAATAAAACTTGTTTAATTTCATTACCACAGACTTCAGTACGTTTTGAATTATAGTATATATAAATTAATTAATTCATATCGTCCAATGCTCAAAAAATCAAACCCAGACAATATATTTTGCGTACCAAAAAAGAGAAAAACTAATCCAATCCATCATAACCTGTGGCTGTGGGCTGAGAATAAACTAACTATAAAAACCACAGTTTTATATGAATACATTGAAGATTTAAATGTAAAAAACCTTCAAACGACCGGCATTCAAATTACAAAAATATCTTAAGATTTGATTTTAACCCCTCAGGCTAATTTGTTAGCTTTTCAGAACAACTCGTATAGGTCTCACAGAAATCGTTGTCTCGCTTACTATCTATCATAACTTATGAACGTAAGTGAGAAATATGATCTAAATGGTGTTAGAGAAAGAAAACACCACGCTTTGTATTCAAATCTAAAAATTAACCATAAAAGAAATAAAATGTACACCTATATAAAACGAAAGTTTCGGATCGCAATTTGAAAAAAATTATGAAACTTTGGGAATTTTTTATTCATTATTTTTACACGGAACAACAAAAAAGTGAGATGACCATAAAGTTTATAACACATTTGTCTAATACAAAATGTGTGTTTTTTTTTTTTTTCATTTCAGTAATTTTAGTTAGAACAAAACGTTGTGCTATTTTTAAAACTTTTATGTTTGCATGCAAATTTTTTATATTCTTGGTGTATGTTTATTTCGAATTATAAAATTTGAAAGCGTATTTTATAACCTTTCAAAAACAGTTTTTAGTTTTTGGATACATTCAGAAATATTCCATTTATTTTGATTTTATTGGACTTTATTTGGACCCTCTAACAAAATATGGCCGAGGCCTGAGGGGTTAATTGATATTCAAATGTATTTATAGTACACATTAAATATATTATAGTTTGGTCCCACCAAAGTAACCAATTCAAAATTCTTACGCGTATTTGAAAACTTTAATGTTGAATGATGTAAAATTTATAAAAGTACTTTGTTGATCACAACAGTCTTGGAAAGGTCTCATCACTTCACACTGAAAGGTTAAGGTGAGAACCCGATTCACATATCGAGGGGTAAGCACTACAACTAGGCCAATACTGAATCAGTACTGAGGGAGTACTTGTATGCCACAAACACATAATATAGTACACTCTCACTAATCCGCCATCGCAAAAACTAGACAAGTGTTCAATTAGTGAAAATTGCGAATTATAGTCAGGTATCCATATAAAATAAGCCAAATCTAAAGCAGATAATTATGAAAACAAACACCGCTATTGGTCTTTGGTAAAATGCCATGGTTAAGATGCTTACTCTTGTGAGAAGACTCCATCTTGTAAACTTATTCAAAACAAAAGACTTTGCAGATTGTAAGGAACAGAAATACAAGCGACAATTACGAAAATACACAGAAGGCTCATGGAAATGTTCTAAAACATCAATAATACACCGTGATGACTGGTAAAATGGTCAATTCTACATAATTCAATGGCTGAATGTTTAATACATAATAAGATAACCCACAATGTCAGTACAAAGCTTGGCACTCAAGTCCAGGCACGCGGCGGACGTAATTATTGACAAAATATGAATACTGGCGAATTATAGAGCTTGATTTTGTGCAGGGCCGGATCTACGAAATCTGGCGCCTTGTGCAGTAGGTACCGATGGCGCCCCCCCCCTACATTTTTATTTTGATTAAAAATTCGTTCACTCCAATTTTTTTATGTAATTGTTATTTTTTTTACACTAATTTATCAAATAAAATCAAGACATATAAAGGGTGTAACTTTTCTAAGTGACCTGGCGGTAGCTCTCACACTCGTTTTTTTTTTAAAGAGAGGATCGCCAGGAGCCCTATACTCTCTGAATCTATTGGGTAAACATAAATTATGGTGCTATTTTAATTATTTTAGGAAAAACTCTTTGCAAGTTTTGCTTTAAAATAATACAACGAATTGTTTGTTTGTGCCCGTGCCATGATTTAAAATATAGGTTACGAGACAATGCGGGTGGTTTCGCTCAACTAGGTCCATTAGACATTCTTGAGATTTACTGCCTATATACCCTACGCGAATATTAGAAAAAGCAAATACAAATACGTTCTCATGGCAACGTACAACACAAGAATAGCATCTACAGCTTCTGACTAGCAACAGGCAGTCCCGACGAGAGACAGTGAGCAGTGATAATAAGAATATAACTTCAAATTTGTACGTTGCATTTCCCCTGTGTTGAGCGAACAAACACTCAACACTGACGTATGGTATCAACGGCTTACGAACAAAAATACCGCGCTGTGATTGGTTATTGAATTACCTATTCGTCGTAAAAGACGGTAAAAGATATATGGAAAAATAGATCTTACGTTTAAACTAAATATATGGAATTTGTAAAAAAATTCTGTAACTGACTATAAATTCGTAAGCCGTTGATACCAACCTGATGCGTGGGCATTCTGTTTCTTTGGAAAGTGTTGCTAGAGCGTAATAATTATTTCGTACTATGGGTAATTTTTAAACGATTCAGGGAATATTATAACAAAATTTTAATACAATATTTATTTTCTCACGGCGCCCCTTCGGAGTTGGCGCCAGGTTTTTGCACGTTTTTGAACGTATGGCAGATCCGGCGCTGATTTTGTGCTTTCAACTAGGTAAAAATAACAGTGGATTATCATAGTTTTCGGATAATCGAGCAGCGGATTACTGAAAGAATATTACTGCATGTGTTGCGGCGTTCATGGGTGAGAAAATAAAGGTAAGGTTTTTTGTGTATCTCCAAAAAGCTGATATCGGAGTTACCTATTTGTAGTAATTACCCTTAGATCATTATTATTACATGTATTTTTTTAATAGACTCTGAACATTAAGTACAATATTTTTATAATATATGTATATATAAATAATGAATAACCTTAATATTTAGCGATAACAGCAATTAGCTTCCTTCATATGTTATACACGGAAAAACCAACAAAACATTATGATATAATATATATGTCTTAATTAGGTACTATTGTTGAAAATAAATCATGCACATGTTGTAAAGAGCCCAGAAAAGGGTGGCCGGGTCACAAAATTGGTTTTGAAAAGTATTTTTTAATAATTTCAGAGTACGTCCTTTTTTTAGTTAAAATGTTGTTGCACATCACAGTTGATTTGGTACTAAAACGCACCGGTCATGCGTTTTGTTGTTTATTTGCTTTGAAAAAAAATTGCCAGTTACCGTAAGTGCGAAGTAAAAATTTATCATGGCGGGTACATTGGACCGCCTCGGGTGCCACCCGACCAAGATATATACCCGACAAGGGGGGGGGTGACACTACGCCCCGGGGGGTGACATCTGCCCCGGGTGCCACCCATGCTAGCTACGCCACTGTATACAGGCACCAAATAAGTACATTAATTTTACTTTTATTTGTGTTAAAATGGCATTGGTGGTAATCTATTATTTATATAAAGAAGATTGTCTACAACGCCAGGCAGGGGCCATTTTTTTTGATTTTTAAACAAATCCACAGTTTTATTCCGAGAATAATAAAATTTTCCACATTTGACCTTCTAAACATGAGGAAGTCACCTTTAAGTCTGATGTGAAACGAAAAACTCTGTAAATCCCGGGCAACTTTAGCTAGTATTATTATAATTACATTAATAATATTTGGGAATAGGATTGGACATAAGAACAAAAGAAAGCTAGTTTGTTTTATGAATAAATTTGTTATTATTTTTGTTCTGCTGGTTATCATTTTTTTGGTTTATATATATACCTCTTTATAAAGGTAATTAGCAATGGCATTTTTTTTCATAATAATAATGTAGCAAAAATAAAACAAAAAAAACCAAAATGTATTCATATTATTTTATAAAATAATAAAATGGAGGTCAACAAATTAAACACAAAAACCATAAAAATAAGGCTAGATTATTTTGTTATTGTTTTAGTGCATTATACTTTCATCTTTACTACTATTTTAACAAATTTTAAAATATGTATTGTGGCCATAGAATTCAGAGAAACCTTTCCCTTATTAGAAGAGATATCTACAATGATTCAGCACCTATTATTTGTATGGATGAGACTTTTGACTTTATGGCAGAGAATTCTCAATAATGGCAGTGGAATTACGCACCAAGACGCAATACATATTTACAATATCAACTACAACATACAATAAACTATGAATACTAAATATCCCATTAATTTAATATGTAGATGTAAACAAAACCACTCGAGCTAATCTCTTGGCACTGAAAATTCAGATACAAAAAAGGTACAGTCATAAAATACAATTTTTTTATAGATTTAACGCTACATAATATACCATCAGCGATTTATTATAATAATAAAAACAACAATGAATAAACTACTTTTCTACATATAAACCTTCAACCCTTAGTGCGCCAGCTAAAATTTCGAGCGGCCCGCCATGCGCCGGCGCCGGCTGACACTATTTTCATAATAACTTACTTGTTTTATGCAATATAATGTTTTTGTAAAATTGTCTGTCTTAACAGATAATGTGTTTATATATTTATAACAATGATATATATCTATTATATGTAGTTTCCCCAGGATAGCTACTTATACTCAGATGCATGTTTTTTTGTTATAAATAAATATTATATAACTAAGAAATACGAAAATATTCTTCAGTTTTAATATATTTTTCAGCTAAATAAGCATTTTTAACAATAAAAATAAGTCATAATAGGCTTTCCTGTAAATAAATACAGTACTACGACTTTTAAAAATGAAAAATTATAATATTTTACACAGAATTTGCGACACGCAGATTTCACAGATAAAAAATCAATATTTGCAAGTGACGAAACGACAAACTAGAATAATATTAAGATAAATTATTTACTTGCCAAGCGAATAAAATTTATTTTAGTATGCTAAGAGCATATTTTAAGGTTCATGGTACTGTAAAATCGAAGCAAGTCCGATGAGCTACTAGCAAATCCACGGTGGATTCGCTGACATTCTAAGGGTTAAAGTTATTTAATGTTGCCTTTTGAGCCTGATGGGCAAATTAATACAAAATAAAGAGCATGTTTCTTTTAGTTAATACTTCTTCTAAGATCGTGGTAAAAATAATAATGTTCATATAAAAAATATTGGAAATTTGGCATGCATTCAATAATTATTACACCTCTTCAATGATGGCAAACATTAAGTTCACAAGTAAATCAAAATTAATATTTAATCATTGAAGACAATATTAGGGACTACCAATCGAAAATTTGAAACAGAAAAAGATACGGTCGCATCTAGAAATCGAACCCAGAACCTTTGCCTTGCCGGGGCTCTGCTCAAAATGAATACCTATTTGATAATCAATTAACTTTCAAATTTATATAATAATATAAAGAAAGTATCTATAACATATCTAATCAAATATAAAACAAATTAACAATAATACAATACATGATGTAATTACGACATTTAAAAATCTATACGGAAATAAATTTTTATTTTACTATTAATCAGTTTAACACTCGCTTCAGATTAAAAAGAAAGGAAATAATAAACATGAATTCCCAATGATATTCCATATCCTCCATTGAACAAATTACATTAAATGGGCGGTTTGTTTCTTGTTACTGGCTTTCTTTATTCATTTGTTGAACAAAGTGGAAAAAAAAATCAATACCTGCAAATAATAATAATGCTGGTATATTTTTAATAAAAATGAAGATTCTTTGTATATTAGTCAGTACAATTCATTTTCTATGATAACTTTTGTTGTATTAAAAAAGATTTGAAATTGAAATAAAGGTATTTAACTTATTATAATCAGTCGTCAATAATTAATTGGGTGATGATTTTATATGTTTAAAATATGAAGGACATTGAGTCTGATACAATGAAACAATGTGTATAAAATAATAACACTTATACAAAAGTACGTTTTATTAGCAATAATTTGCTGAAACACTAAGGCCACATTCAAAAGCTACATTTATATGAAATAATGTATACGACAAACTTAAAAAATACAAGTTATTGTAAAATTTTACAATCTCACTTTACAATGTTCCTGCTCACATTATTTTGTTAATGTCCAAGCATTATTCCTTCACTGTTTTGTACTGTCATAGATTTACACTGTCACAATATGTTGAAAAAATGTTGTTGTTTTTTTTTTTACCCAAAACTCCTGGATTAGGTGTTTAGTCCTCAAACTGCAACAAAAACATACATAGTTATTATTTGTATTTCATAACTGATTTTTTAATTTCATTAAAATATATTTGTTTGTGCATATTCAGGAATCCGAACCTTAACCATTGGTTCAAAGTAAAACCTCTTACCACTACGACACCGCAGCCGTTGTAAATAATAAACACTGCGTTTATGCATAAATAATATGATAAAAATTACCTTGATCAAAACAGCTGGGATTGATATAACTCAGCAGGTCATTGTCACTCATAATGTTCAACTCCTGCATTGGCACCGACGCAGAGGTCTTCATCTCCTGGCTCACGGCCTGACTCACGGCTTGGCTCACTGCCTGGCTCACGGCCAGGCTCATGGCCTGACTCACGGCCTGGTTCATGACGGCCGATTCGCTGGCGCTGTCCTCCTTCATCTGCGCCACCACGGCCTCGTATTGCTCGGGGGCGGGGAAAGGCAGTGGCTGCTCCGTCTGCTGGAGTACACTGTCTGGTGGGCAAGCACTGCTGGAGGGCAAGGGCGGCTGGTTCTGAGCATTCTCATTGGTCAGTATGTTAGCCGTGTTGATGGCAGACGTGACCAAGGCATTCATGGTGGAGTCTGACGTGAATATCTCCGCGGCTGCACTCAGAATCATGTTCTTGACAGCCGAAGGCGGCGTTTTCACCGTGGGGCTAATCATGTGTGTAGAACCCATCATGGACATAGAATCCCCTTGATTGGACTGGTTTCCAACTCCCACTAGCATCATCATGTTGTCCTGCGGCAGAGTGTGGTTAGAGTTGAGGAGCTGCGGGGTGGGCATGGCTCCATCCGCACACATCATGGAGGGTGACACTTGGGGGTTTAGAATTATGTCTGGGGATATGGCTCCGGCCAGTGGAGACATTTGCGGAGAAGTGTTGGGGTTTAAAACCATTTCAGGACTGGCATGAGCCGACAGAATAATATGACCGGAAGGAGAAAGATGCGAGGAGGAAGAATTGGAGTGAGACGGGCTGAGATGTTGCTCCACGGTAGAGTTGATCAGGCTGTCGAGTTTGGAGGCCACGGGGGCGGAGTTCATGATGCCCACGTGGATAGCGTTAGAGACCAGGGCGTTCATTTCCAGAGCGTTCTGATTATCCATCATGTTTTGATGATGTGAAATTTGACCTCCCGATGAAAGTTTTTCTCCAGAGAGTTCCACTTGTCGGAAAGAATTGTTGTAGTCGATAATATTGTTAGGCTTATTTTGAGAATCATTGAGGTCATTGGCCATAATAGTACCTGCCATATTGGATACCTGCATCATGGAATCCTGCATGGAAGCTTGCTTGGAGGCTATCAACTGGTCCTGAAGGCCGCTCACCATCTGCCTCATGGAGCTGGCTTGGGAGTACAGGTTGCCCTCCCCTGCCTGCCCGCTAGACTGGAATATGGCCGCAGTCACGGACTCCATCATCTTATCGGTGGAGTTGTGTTTTTGAATGGCTTGCAATTGCTGAGAGAAAGATGAAACATTAGACTTATCTAGTGTTTGCGATAATACTGTTTTATTGTCCATGTTAGACAGGAAATTCTCTACACTCTGGGCAGACTGCGCAGGCAGTTTTCCGTGGGAATCTACAAACTGTCTGAAAGTCTCCATGGACGGGGCGTCGCTGTTTACAATGCCAGCCGGCTTCATCCGCAAGTCCATCACTTTCATTTCCTCTGGAGACATTTGTCTGGTGCCAGGAGGAGGTAGAAGCAGCGGAGGTCCCGTCATCTGTCCTGTTGTCTGTCCCGCCATCTGTCCCGTCATCTGGCCCGGGATCATCTGTTGAATGAGAAGGGCGTTGGAGGGGTACGCTCCCACACCGCTGTCTCTCATGTTGACATGTTGACTGTTACATTCGTCACGGCGCATCATCATATCCATATTGTTTTCATTGATTCTTTGCATTGTGGCGGCAGTTTCATTCATTCTGATCATGTCTACATTATTGTTGTTAACAACCATAGACATTGAGGAGTTGTCGGGGCGGGGAAGCATGCGCATGGCGGTGTAGAGGGAGACCGTTTCGTTTGGCATCTGTTGCGGTCTCAAGTGTACGCCGTCGATACTGTTATCGTTCATATCCATGGAGTTTTCGTTGTGTATTTTATATGGGTTGTTTCTTATATGTAGGGGCATCATTTCATTGCTGTTGTTTTCATCAATCATGGATCCTTGACTGGAGTCGTCGGCGGTCTCCGTCTTAAAGTGGTTGAGTGGGGGGGAGGTGTGGTCGGGAAGGAGGGAGGGGCGGCGCATGGGCAGGGCGGGCGGGGGCATGAGGCTGCCCCCTCCTCCCCCTCCCTCGCTATCCACACCCTCCCACAGGCCCATTGGCTTCGAGTCCTCCTTCACCTCATTACTGTTGCTGAAGTGACCACTCATCATGCCTGCGCAATTAGAACACATTATATTAGGAGGATATTTTTTGGTTATTTTACCGGAGAGGAGGATAGTTGATACAATTGTGTAAACTCTGTTTTTCATGCGGTCTTAATGTTGTTATAATACTAATTTATTTTGGAGACATTTCAGAAAAGAAAACATAATATTAAAGCCGCATCAATGATGTTTCTTTGCATTTGGAATATAATAAAAGATGAATTATTGTTTGTATGACAGTTTACAAATATAATAATGAATGATCTGAAACAGATTCAAATTGCAAAGAATAGAGAGTTAAAGAACAAAGCAAAGGGATCGGATGCTCTGCTTCGGAAAATAAAAATAATCTGAAATCAAAAAACTGTTTTCTGCTCGGCCCAGGTTCCTAGTTCCTACAGAAACATTCCAAACATACATAATCCATGGTGTACAGAAACTAATAGTATAAGCGAGAAACTGGTAAATCTACTTCATATTTGGAGTCGATTTTGTGTTGTTTTGAGCTTTCGTTTTCGAGTAATTCGAGTCTGAAGTTGAATTTTTTTTTTTCAAATTTAAAATATTCAGTTGTCTTGGGGTTATTATCAGATGCATTCTGTTTTATAAATTGCCTCGAAGAGTAGTCCTGGCTCCAATAGTTTCTTAACCCCTGACAAAAAAAAAACTTTTTAGGTTCCCTGTATAATGTAAATTCACCAGTTTCCCACTTGTACCATTACATATTTTAATATAAGATTTTTTCAAAAATCTATTTTAATTTGAAATTTTTTTATTGAAATATTATGTACGTTTAGTATGAAATGGGTGATTTTTTTTATAAATTAACAGTCAATACAAAAATACTTTTAGATAGTGCCCACAAATGAAGTTAATTAGGCAAACAATAATGTTGTAATGCAGTGGCGGCGTGAGCACTTGTTTCATGGTGAGGAGGTACCGAAATCTCACTACCCGGAGAATATATAAAATTGCTCAAACAAAAATGTCCATGGACAAGTCGTGCACCTAATCAAATGTCATTTAATTACTAATTTATATTGAATAATAAAAATAAAGCAATATCTTGCAAGATTATCATCAAACTTAATTCAAACTCGCACGATTTGTGAAATCCTCTCCAAAATTAGAATCCCAAGGGAAAAACTTTGGTGACGTTAGCACTTGGACAGTCACTAATGCTCAATTGTGTTTCTTTGCTACAAGTGTCAGCCCATGAAGAACCGCCACTGTTGTATTGTATAAAAAAAATTGATAACACAGTAAAAAATGAAGGTTCTATATATTATGAGTTTATTTATTGTACTGTTATTAATTCTACATATTATGTAGGAAATATATCTTAGTGTAAATTAGAATACAATTGGTGCTGGGTAGCGTTATATTGTAGAGTATTATTGTGTTATTATTTTAGCTTGTCTATGTTCATGTTGTGTTGCATTTTAACTTTTCTTTGTTTGTCTGTACTTGATTTTCAACTAGCTTGTTTATGTTGAGTTTTATTGCTTTATGACATAACTCATTTGTACTAAGATGTGCAGTATTAGAATTGTCTATGTTTGGTTGTATTGAGTTCTGGCATCATGTATGTAAGTTGTTATAACTCTCGTATGTTGTATTGGTTGTGTCGCTTTCTAGTTTGTCTGTGTTCAGTTGCACAATAGTTTGTTGATGTGTTGTATTAAGTTGTGATGTGTTGTGAAGTGTAGTGTTATAGCTAGTGTACAAGTGTGTGTTGTGTTGCTAGTACCGGCTGAGAGCGCGGCTCCACAGCAAGTGGCGCCATCTCGCTGCCTGAAGTCGCCCCGCACTATCTAATCCATTAACCTACCCACCTACCTGGAAGGATAAAGGGAACAAAGCAAAACCGTCGATTGTCAGTTACAACATTTGAATGGTAAGGGCAACAAACAATTTTATGTTAATTGTTTCAAGTTGTTAACATCTCTAAAGGCTCTCTTCATTATTATAAATGATATTAAAACTGACACATAATTTAATAATAAAAATTTTTATAATAATTAGTTAACCCGTTGTACACGGATATCTTAGCAGTTGGGTTGCGCCTGTATGCGGACATCACAACCCTTGTGTTATAGTTCAAGCTAGATAGCACAGATGTCTCTAGTGTTAGTAGCTCATAGAGTTTATATAGTTCTCCAAGAGATGTCTCTAGAAGCAAGGTGAGTTAGCAGTTAGGTTTCTATCAACAAGGAGATTTTGAAAGAACGGACATTTGTTTCAAGACTGTCCTTCTACTCATTCTCGATTATACAGTTTCATAAATTAAGAATTTTGTTGTGAAGGAAATATTTATTTCAAGTTATCATGCAAACACTTATCAATGAAAAAATGCCGCATAAGTACAAGGGCACCTAGCATAGAAACATGATGCTTTTCAAAAGTTAATACCAAAAATTGGCAATAGCAGTAAACGTAACCAGTAGACATATTAACAACTCACAGTTATTATAAATATTTCGTTAACTTTCATTATTTCTTTGTAAATTATGTGGAAAAGTTATAAAATTAACAAGATATTTTCAAGCTCTGTTCATCAATGTTGAAAAAAAAATTACTTCTCTAATTTTAAAGTTTTATGATTTTTTTATAAAGGAAACAAGTTATTGAAGAATGAAAAAAAAGCAACATTTTATTGTCAGTAAAAGAAAGCGTGGATGATTTTTTCAAATATTAAAAAAATTTCTGAAATATTTGTTTCTATACATGTTACGTATTGTACTTTATTTATTTAAAATTATGTATTTTGGATTTGATGATTGTGATCTTAGTACTTTGTGTTTGTGTCAAAATTTTTAAGTAATAATATTGTATAAAAACTTTTTGTAAATAACAAAAATATTTTCGTAAAATGAAAAGGTACTTTAAAAATACAAATATTTGTAAAAAAACCTTGAGGTAATATTAACAAAAGCGGTGCTATGCAAATGATCCAGAAAATTATGATTTTAAAAAGAACTGTTTGATTATCGCAAAACATTTTGTCAAGAAGTCTCGAGTAAAAAAAGTGATGTCAGTTTAAATACATCTTTTCACATGACAATACTGTAATGTATGCCATATGTAACAGAATGTTAGGGAATAAATGCATTTAATCCAACATTACCTTAAAATTACAGCTTATAATAAAAATGTCATAGTAAGATAAAAACAAAATAGTCATAAATTAAATAATTTAAAAAAAAAAACTTTTTCTCATAACAAAGCCAACAAAAGAATTAGAAATAAGTAGTTAGGTTTTGAAAAGAAAATTGAACAGAGAATGATAGCGAAATGTTGTGAGATTATTTTAATATTCGTTAATATGAACTGTTGTGTTTGAGTAAGTGAAATAGTGATGTGATGGAGATATTGGATTAGTGATGTCATACCTTGGTTATTGTAATGCAGCGTGGCGTGCGAGGGCCCCGTACTCTGGCTGAGCGGGGTGTACAGGAACTTGTGGGGCTCCGAGGCCTTGCCGCCCGATACC
The DNA here is from genome assembly GCA_917880885.1 of Limnephilus marmoratus. Classification (NCBI taxonomy): domain Eukaryota; kingdom Metazoa; phylum Arthropoda; class Insecta; order Trichoptera; family Limnephilidae; genus Limnephilus; species Limnephilus marmoratus. The sequence goes on from OU862909.1 coordinate 25,537,088, forward strand.
ACAAACAGGCGCACCGCCACAGGCTCTGTGATGTTGGTACAAACAAATGGGGGCACTCCGCAAACCAGGTGAGTCTGACAAAAAGAAAAACTATTATAATATCATCTATTTGTACACAAGACGTAGTTTCTTGGGATAATATTTCACATAATGACTTTATCAAAGTTAGAGAAAGGTAAAGTAGGTCGTAATATGTAAGATAGTTCGATCTACAAGACATAGATGGCACTAATGCAGATAGATCTTAGAGGTGTTATTACTTATCAAACAAACTTTGGTAGTAACATAGAGTCGCCCCTCCACGGTGGGTAAAGTTTCGAGAAGCAAAAAGATTTTGAGAGCTTAATAGAGAGGACCCTACTCTATTAGGCTCTAGATTAGCCTCTAGGCTGTCCTATACGATTATAGGAGTTTTTAGCCTAAATAAAGCCACAGTGTTTGTATGTATTGCATACTTGTTGAAGGTACTCCTTGTCGGGTGTAACCTGCTCCTCCCAGGGGGAGGGGGTGGGGTTGGGCGGGGCCTTGAGCTCTCCGGAAGACTGGAACACCACGCGCGTGTCCTTGAGAAAGTTCTTGCCCAGCAGGAATAGCTCCAGCCCCCCGCTGGCCGGGCACGACACCAGTGACTTGCGGCAGATCTCCGGGATGCCGGGTGGCTGGGCTGGAATACATTAATCATCATTCATTATTATTAAATTTTTTTTTAAACCTTATTCTTCTTTCGATTTGTTAGCTATTTTCACTTTGGAGATCTTCGTTGATTGTGAAGAATACATAAGTCCTGGGAGGAGATCCCCACTGGTATCAAGATCATGGTCAAAGCGGGAATGAATGTTGAAATATACTTCAAAATATGGATGGTTAGAAAAGAACGATGGAAACACGATCTAGAAATATGTTAAAACTGTCTAAATCCCCCACACATTACAAGACAAAATTTCTCCCTAATACACATTTTATGCGCTTGGCACAAAAGCAACTTTAGTCGAGGGCAACTGCCAGCAACAGTTGCATCAAAATCCATTACGGTGTATGTAGGCACGCACACCAGGCCACACGACACCAGGGAGACTTTTTTTAAATTTGTATGTATTGATTTTGAATTTAATGATTCTGAAAACAACTAAAGTTGGTTGTTTACGCCTGGACTTGTGTAGTATTGATTTCAAAAGTTTGATGAAGGCATTTAGACATAGTAGTTTTAAAGAAACTTACTGCAAACGATTTGTTGTGAGCAGACTTGTATGGTCTCCGTGCTTCCATCATCGTGCTGCAGCTGAGTTCTGAAAACCATTCTACATCGCGTGGACTTCTTTTTACACCTCTGACCCGACTGTTCCCCAAACCTATGTTCTACATCCACATTTCGTTCCTGAAATTCAAACACAAAAAATTAGGTATAATTTAAAGATGGCAGTAATAACATTCACGAAATGGAAATATGAATAAAATGATTTTGGTTATCCAATCAATACCTGTGCCCTCGGTCACCCCCAAGTAGTTATCTATGTTTGGGGACTTGCCGGTTAGAAGGGGTGCCCGGGTTCATTAGGTGAGGTTTGTTTAGGTCTTGGTGGCAGATGCGTCTGTCTACCAGCTGCGTGGCGAGCGGATAGGAAAAACTAGTTGAGGGAGGCTCTTTGATGAACTCCCAGACAAACTCTCTCGACCGATCACCTTGCACCGCAGTGGGAGGAATGGATTTGTAAGTTTGTCACCCCTCGTACCCATACCCTTTTCTTTTCCAGAGCTTTTTCTCCTTCCTTATCTTAATAGTGTAAGAAAATAATACATCAAACAGCTAACCTTTAAAATCCCAACGCAATCGCAAGTGACTTGGAAGTCTTTCTGTGGTTCGAGGTCTATCTCTATAAGCACGGTGCCGTCTTCTTTCCTTTCTCCGCAGGGCGTGGAGTTCTTGCCGGACACACGACACGCCTGATAGAACATATGCGGGGCCACCCGCCCGATGTCTGTGCCGATAAAAACCTGCAACAAACAAATTACATAAGAAACAGTAGAAAAAAGGCAGACAAACAGCGAACGGAAAGGTCTGGATGTGACAACAGAGACCCTACTTCCAAAACTTGAGCAAAAAGCCTAAACAAAACGCTTTTAAAAGTAAGCGTATTAGCAAATTTAATAAACACATCTACTAATTAATGGAGGACTGAACACTGAGAATGATTATTCACAATTTTATAAAACATTAACCCCTTAGGCTAATTTGTTCGCTTTGGGGAACAACTCATATAGGTCTCGTAGAAATTCTTGTGACTATCGTAGTGAGAAAAAATATGATCTAAACGGTGTTAGAAAGAGAAAATACCTCGCTTTGTACTCATATCTAAAAATTAACTACAAAAGAATTGACCTTACAGTTAGAACAACCTTTATAAAACCAAAGTTTCCAAACGCAATTTGAAAAAAATTTATGAAACTTTGTGAATTTTTTAATATTTTTTAAATTTTTATTTTTACATAAATAACAAAAAAGTGAGGTGATGGTAATGTTTATAATAATTTTTTATAATAATACATGTGTGTTTTTATTTTATTTTATAATTATCAATAATTTTAGTTCGAAAAAACGTAAGGTGGGCTATTTTAAAAACTTTTTCATGTTTGCATTAAAAAATTTTATATTTATACAATTACATGTTTAATTCTAATAGTAAAATTTGAAAGCTTTTTCATCACCTTTCAAGAACAGTTTTTAGTTTTCGTATACATTTGGATTATATATTTTAACCTTCAGATAGATTTAGGCTGAGGCTTGAGGGGTTAAGGGGTCATTTAAGTTTTGTCTTTTAATTAGACTCTCTAATTTAAAGTTATGTAAGTCCTTGATCATAACCGGAGTAGATGGTAGATACCTGATCTATGGGACAAAATTCATGACATTTTCCTTGTGATGGTTAGGGAACGTACCCATACTACGTGACCAATCTTTTGCAATTTTTAACTCCCCCCCGAACAGGTCACGTAGTATGGATACGTTCCCTTAGTTAGCTACCTACTCTTCATTTCCTACAGAAAATTTGAAAAAAACATTGTTAGGTGTAGAAACAACATTTTGAGCTGCTGTATAACGAGTTAAACAATAATACAAAATTGAATTACAGTAAATATTTGTACTTTGTACCTGAAGAACTGCGGGTTTATCATATCCAATCAGCTTGACAACAGGAAAACTGTTTCCCGATCTGTCTTTCACAGCCCCTCTGCTACCCTCCGTCTGATATCTGTTGGTAAAAAAGATTGCTATAATTAAACTGAATGATTATAATAAAATTTTAGGTAAACCTATTCATTCATCTTTGTATTAAAAATGACAGACATGTAATAAAAAAAGTGGGCTGTAAAGTTTATCTGAGGGCAAAAGTTTTGTAAAAAATAAATCAAATAAACAGTTTTTGTTTCCAGAGTGCAATAAATCTTTGAAAAATATCAAAAATACTAATTTCAGTTGATGTCTGTGCTTCCTGTGTAAGTTTCTGCTACAATGTAACATAATTTGATTAAGTAAATGACAATATTAGCAAACCTCAATCGAAAATCTGAGAATAGAAAAATTGGAAAAAGATACAGTCACATCTGGGACTCCAACCCAGGACCTTCCTTCGCCTTGCCAGGGCGCAACTCAACCAACTGAATTAATATGCCCCTATCCGATTCGGTCACATTTACTGGGTTTGAGTCCCAGATGTGACTGTATCTTTTTCTGATTTTTCTGTTTTCAGATTTTCGATTGAGTTTCGCTAATATTGTCTTTATTTAATTACGATTTGAGATTTTAATCATCAAGTTGAAAATAAATACAAATACCAATTAAATTAAATAAATTTGCTCTAAATTTATTTCATTTAATTTAATATGCATTTTCAAAATTGGAACTGATTGTGTTAAGAATTCAGACAAACGATAAAGTACCTAAGCATGGACCGACGCACTTGGTATTATCATGGCTTCAGCTACTCTAATGGAAGAGGTCAATAATCTCGATAGCTGCTGTGTATTACTTTAATATTTTTTTAAAGAAAATAAATTTTGACATTTTCAAAATTGGAGCTTATTGTGTTAAAAATTGAGACAAGTGATAAAGTACCTACCTACCTATTACTTTAATGTCTCCAATACACCACTCGCTTCAACGTTTCGACGAAGCTCTCGAGGAATTTAATCGAAGTTCGAAGCGCATATCTACACATTCGTACAACCTCACCAGGAGCCAGTCTCTCGGAGTCGGAGTCTCGAACTTCGAGGCGAGGTTGCATTAAGCCAAGTGAAGTTCGTTTCTACACCATCGAATTCGATTAACCTCGATCAACTTTGCGAGTAGTGTATTGGGGCTTTAATATTTTTAGAAAAAAAATATTTTGCCATTTTTAAAAATGGAAATGATTTATAAAGAATTCAGACCATCCTGTGATTTTTAACGGGTCTGCGCTTGTTTGTAAATAAAACCGGCTACCCAATGAGAAGAATCAATAAGTCATCTGAAACCGTTCAGGCCACAAAGAAACAGTATGTGGGCTTAAATGGTGACAATTTAAATCTCTCTGTATTTGAACACCACACAAGCAATTCTCGTAGAGCAATATAACTTAATGTAATTGCACCAACACACACAAATTGAGCATATTTAAAGTTACTAAGACAGTGACATTTAACGATGGACCAACGCACTTGGTATTATCATGGCTTCATCTACTCTAATGGAAAAGGTCAATAATCTCGATAGCTACTGTGTTAGAGACAAAACAATACTCTACACTATCAAACAATTCAATTACTTTGATCTTTGTTGTCACAAAGAAATTAAGATGTCTTAAAAAAAAATTATACAGCTAAACTTGGCTGAGTAGAGTTTATTCAAAAGTAAAATTAATATTTTGGGAGACGGATATAGGCACCAATAGTAATCATTTATTGGATAACCAACAGCCCTGCCATAGGTCACTCCGAGGGGTTCGCTACATTTGGTGACTTAAGAGGCGTGCCCGGATTCATGGGGTGAGGTTTGTCTAGGTCTTGGTAGCGAATGCATTTGCCCATCTGCTGTATGGCGGGCCGGATCGGAAGAGACTGGTTGAGGGAGACTTTACCTAAACCTCTTCAACCGGACTCCCTCGACCCATTGTCTTGTACCACAGAGGGATTCATAACGGACACAATGATCCCCAGATTCCTATCTATCCCTCATGACTTTTTCTTTCTCAGATCTTCCCCTCCTTCCTTTCCCTAAAAATACCCTCCACACAGCATCCCCAAAGATGAAATAGGCCCTGATGGATTTTTCCCCAGTGTCTCCTATGTGCAGCTAATGTAAAAAAAAGAGATTTTTACATTTAAAAAAAATAAATGATTACAATCAGAATGACAAATACATAAGATAAAATCATCTTATAAGTCAGTGACTTCACAACAATTTGACAGTGCATTTTAAAGTCGTAACAGCCTTCTTGCAAATCTTACAATAAATAATATCAATCAATGGAACTAAATAATTAAAAATTTAAAAAGTGTTAACAATCGCATTATTTTGTTAAATACTGTAGCACAAATAAACTAATGAATATAATGTTCAATACGAGAAGAAAAAATAAAATTGACTAAACTATCATTGATACAAGTCAAGCAACTTTGAATTTCCCGGCCAGATGGAATGTGTGCGGAGTAAACATTGAACCGAGGTTGTCGCACCGGGACCCGAGGGGAAAGTTCCACAGACGTACACTCAACGCTACTTAGCCATCCATTTTATATTTGCAGATGCCCAACAAACAAACCACATTGTTTAGCGATCCAGAAGGTCTATTTAAAATCATACACATTAATATTAGATTTAGAGAAATTGAGAATTTTGGTTCATGAGCATGATCACATCTGCAAACTCCCCCTCCCCCCCCCCCCCCCCCTCCTCCCACATATACATTTTAAAGTCTAATCCCCCTCCCACGTAAACATTTTAAAGTCTAATCCGCCCTGCCACACAGACATTTTAAAGTCTAATTCCCCCTCCCGCCTAGACATTTTAATGCCTAATCCCCCTGCCGCATAGACACTTTAACGCTTAATCCTCCCTCTTACTACATACACATATTGAAGTCTAATTCTATCTCCCACACAGACACTTTAACGCCCCCCACACAGACAATTTTATAAAGTATAAGACAATGCTTTAACATTTAATCCCCCCTCCCACATAGACATTTTAAAGACTAATCCCATCTCCCACACCTTTAAAGCCTATCCCCAACACATAGACAATTTTAAAGTATAACCACCCCCCTCCGCCACATAGAAATTTTAAAGTCTAAACCCTCCTCCTGCATAGGCACTTTAGTGCCCACTCCCCCCTCCCATGTAGAAATTTTAAAGTCTAAACCCTCCTCCAGCAAAGGCATTTTACTGCCCAATCCCCCCTCCCACATAGACATTTTAAAGTCTAATCCCTCCTTCCACATAGACACTTTAACGCCTAATCCCTCCTTTCTGTGTGACATATTTTATGGCAGGAACAAAACAAGAAATCAAAATATTAACTGGGGGTGTACATAATGTGAATAATGTACCTGCTCATGTAGAATATATTGCAGGTAATATGATATATTATGTATTGTTTCAATTTTAATAGAAACCTTGAAGAGCCAATCAGCAGCAGACCACAGGGGCCACCTCAGATAACACTAATAATAATAGACAGTTAGATTGTAGCATCTTTATTGTTGATTGTGGGTCAGAGGTTCGAAAGTCAATCTTTTGGGGTGAATTTACTGTAGGTTAATCCAATTTTCGTCAATATCAATTTAATTAAAATAATATATCTACTCTACACGTATTTATTTGTCTGTCTTTATTTGTTCCAATCACTGGCTAAAAAACTGGTAAAACCACAGGCGAAAAAAAAGAGATACAAGAGCTTATTTATGTTTAATTTTACCTCGCACACCACCAATGCGAATCCAGCAGAGCTTAAGTTATATTTATCCACATTCCAGGAGAAAAAAATTTGGCCGGATTTCACGCAATGAATATTCTACTTTCACTATAGAATTATAATATTGCGATCATCACTTACGCAGTGGTACAACACGCTCAATGATTCACAATACCAATTTTTTTTCTGTGACAATCTAACTGAATATAAACTTTATAATTATTAGCAGTATTTCTTTCCAGTGATGACTAACAGATTTATTTTGTACTCTCCAAGATACGACCTAATCATATAGTTTCTGCCAAATGAATAAGAAGGTCAAGTTCAAAATGGAAAGAGTCTCACCTGGCTCTGTGTTGCTGTTCGGGCTGACACAGGATCTGGAGGCTGGTTCGGCCGTTGCGGGAGTGCGCTGTGAGGTTGGAGGAGAGGGTGGGGGGCTCCGTCGACACTACGGGGGCCCGGCGCCCACTGCCCCGGGGGCCCATAGGGTTGCACATCTTGCCTCCAGTGAGGCGTCTGAAACCAAATTATACACTTAACCTTTCAAAGGCCAGGAACGCGCCCGCGCGCGAGACTGGAATTTCAAAAAAGAATATTAATTCAAATAATTTGGATGCGATTTTAAATTTTTTGTATAAAGAAACTGTACCAAGGAAAAAGTCAGAATAGCTTCCTCCATTCTTGTTCTTAAGGTAATTTCCAAAAATTTTTCCAAAAAACCCTGGCCCTTGACAGGTTAATAACACAATCAAAACTCATTTCACTGACCAGATTCAACTTCAGACTTTATTCTTACTACAATAATTATTGTAATTTTGTGATATTATATATACATGGTGTCTGGTAACTCGTAGAGCCTACTAGTGAAAACTGGTGAATTTACATCACATTTAGAGTCGATTTTGTAGTATAACTTTTTTCGATTTGGGCTCTCATTTTTGAGTAAAGTTAGAATTTTTACATCAAATTTGAAAAAAAAATTGGTCACGAGAGGGTTAATATATCAGCCGTTTAATGACTTTTAAAATGGGTCGAAGCACAGATCTGGCTCCAAAAGTCTTTTAACTCTTTATTTGCTGAAAAAAAGGTTAAAAAAATCTAAATGTTCAGATTGAGAAATAAATGTTTTTTCGGGATCTCGATGTAGATTCACTAATATCCCACATGAAGTAAGAGTTTCCAGACAATATATTCAAGTAAAATCCATAAAAAAATATAAAACATTAAAATATGAGAAAGCTTTCTTGAACGGTAATATTCAGAGTAGAAAATTTAAAAATTGGTTTAAAAATGTGGAGTAATATTTTTGCATGACTCAATTTTGAAAAAAGGTGGGTAGGTATGTTGTTAGTTCAAAAGACTAAATATTTCTAGAAGCAATACAGCGTTCATTATCAGTTGATGATATTTGATAATACTGAATCTGTAGCTCGAGCTCGCAGAGAATATTAACACAGAAAACGATAGTGAGGAAGTACCAGCAAAATACACAACAAGTCAAGATAAAAATCTTTTGCAATATTTACACGGAATTTCATCAACAAAAAAAGCATGATTTTGTGTGGTGAATTTTGCCCCAAATGAAATTGTAATGTGACGGGCAAATAATAAATAAATGATGAGATAAAAATTACAATATTTAACAGAAACATGCAGAGATGACTCAAACTCAAATACATATATATTTAAATCATTGAATTATGTAAATTTAATAAGCTGATTTCGTGTGATTAAAGCAAACAATTTTGTACCGCGTTTTGATTATTTGTATTTAATACCACTTATTTCTAGTATACAGGAGTCGGGTCTCAAAATAGATGTTTTAAATTGAACAAAATCAGTGTATTTCCACTTTTAATTGCAGATTTGACATCTGTTTAAGTATGTAACATTTTAATGTTAGCTAGGATTAAATTTAAAGAAAGCAATAATTAGCAAGAGTACTACGAGGCCCAGTTGTTTTGCAGAAATCAAAAATAACATAGTCATCAAATGGCCATCAGTTGCCATTTTGTATTTTTGTCATCCCCGTTGAAAGATCCCTGTTAAACACCGATTTTAGGTGCGTTTCAGCTTTCTTAACAACGTGATAGTTGTCCTCTTCTCTGATCACAATTTATTCAAAAGCTGAAACGGACTTAGAGTCGGCATTCAACTGTCAAAAAAAACAAAATGGCACTAAATCGCCATTTGATAACTTTGTCACATTTGATAACTTTGCGCAAAACACCTGGGCCTTTTTCTACGAGCGGTTAATTTGTTTGATTAAGGTAGATGGACCTACATTGAAGGAGCGGTGGACGGAGGTTTGGGCGGAGAGGCGATCGTGGTCTCTGTGAAACTGAAATTATCGATAGCGTCATCGGAATCAAATTTAATTTCTGTCTTTCGACGCTTGTTGTCCCCCTCCGCCTCCCGAGGGCCGTCCCACGCCTCACTGGATCTGTGGAGCGCAAATCAACCACAAAACGTGAGAACAGAAGCACATTACTTCACATACAGAAGCCATCATTCAGATCAAGAGATGCTATATCATTCCACCATTGATACTAAATTATGAGGGCCAGTTGTCTTCAAATGGCCATTTTGTTTTTTGACATTTTAAAGGTCCCCTTCTAGGTTCTAGGTGCGTTTCAGCTTTCTATCAAATTTTAATAAGCTGACAAACTAAAAAATATGATAGTTGACCTCTTCTGCTGATCATAATTGGTTCAAAAGCTGAAACGGACTTAGAATCGACTTTTAACGGAGACCTTTCAACTGAATGGCCTCAAATGAGGACAATGTAAATTAGAATTTCTGTAAAACTGTTTTAATTTTATTCTGTCCTAGGATATTGACTGTTACACTTCAGATTTGGCAATTTCTAATTGGTGGTTAGAACAATTAAAAACTACAAGGGTTTTCCATAAAATAAGGTCTCCAAGGAGCTGCGGCCGCGAGGAACAATTTTATTGCTGCACTCTCTACGACATTTAGTCTCGGCGTGGTAGCCGTTCGCGATGAAGCTTCCACTCGCTGCACCTGCCAGGTGTGCATTACGCTCTGTAATTCGTTTTTTGTGTGCAAAGAATAAAACCCCGGTAAACTTTCATTCTCAGCCACGTGAAGTGTACGGTAAACAGTATATGAGTGCGAAAAACGTACGCAAATGGTGCAGAGAATTTAAAAATGGACATAGAGATGTCTATTATGAAAAGCTTGCCAGATGGCTATCGGTTTCAGACTAAACTATTGCCAAAGTTGTAAAAGCAATGCTTTCAGATTAACGGGCGACGGTTCGGGAGTCAGTATTGACAAGTTTCGAAAAAAAATTTGGGATACCACAAGATCTGGGCAAGGTGGGTCGCAAAAATGCTCACCGAAGATCACAAACAACAACGGGTTGAAGCATCCCGCGTATTTCTTGCTACGACATCGATGGCGAAGAATTATTGGACTTGATTGTGACTGGGGATGCGCCTGGGTACATTATAATAATCTAACTAACTAATCCAATCAGTGTCGTCATTCAGATTCGCCGAAGCCGCGGAAGTTTAAAAACGAATTACAGAGCGTAATTCACAACTGGCGGGTGCGGCGAGTGGAAGCTCCATCGCTACCACGCTGATCGTTGCAGAGGGGGGAACCAGGCAACACGCTAGTGTTGCCGGATCATGTGTAAAATCGTTCCTCGAGACAACAACACCTTGAGACCTTATTTTACGGACAACCCTCATATTAAAGTCTTACAAGCCGAAAAAAATATTTTCAGACACTTTTTTCTACACAAACACTTTCCGAGTAAAAAAAAAAAAAAAACACCAACCAATAACTTTTTTCTTCAAAAAAATCAGAAAAATTACTGTCACAAACACCATTAGGGTTATTCATCCTTGTTCAGACAGAAAGTGTAATTGTTAATTATTTTATAAAGATGGGCATTCTTTTCTAAAACTGGAATGATTTTATTTACAACAATAGTAATTAACAATACATAATACACTTATTAAACCATGCGACGTACAGACGGGTATCAAGTGGGCATTTTGTATTGAAATACAGGAGCAAGACTTGTTATATTTTATGTGCTGTATAGACTCTGTTTGGGATCAAATAACTAATAACCAAACAAAGTCACTTTCTGAAAATAGGCAAACAGGCAAACACAAAGTGACAATATTAGTCATTGTACTATGTGAACTCCTTGCTTCATTCTTCTCCACTAATCAGACTCTCGACATGGTCCGACACTCAAATATATAAGCCACTTAATCGTGCCATGGCTTCCTCGAACATCCAAGACTCCTTCTGACATCCACTCTATTCAGTTTTAAAGGACTCAATCCAATATTGAATTTTTCAGCCTTTCTTGAAAGATTTGGGTTTGTTTATGGACAAAACTATTTATTTATATTTACATTAAATATGTACGGGCGCAAACAATTAATTGCCCTTAATATTTTAAAGCGTAATAAAAACCTAAAATAATTTGATTGGCGCCATCTGTGAATGAATAGATTATAACGTACATGACGTTTAACCTTAATTAGAAGTTTACAGACTACCTTAATCTTTTTGAACATTAACCAACTAACTGGCAAAGTTAGGCAGAGAGTATAGACCACCACGAAACTCTGTCTTGGCTCTCACTTCTTGCTTCATTCACGTTCATACACAGTCACTTACATATTCTTCTGTTTTTCTGACTCTTGACATGACTCGCCTCAAGTATGTGATTATTTATCTTGAACCTTAGCCATTATGAATCTAAATAAACCAATAAAAACAGATAAGCCATTCCAAACAAACATAATAATAATAATAATAAAAATGATTACTATTATTATTTATTGATTGCTTGACCCAACACAGAAAGTACAAATAATGAAATTTATTCATCTACTGATTTATCACCGTAGCAAAGCATCTGTTGATCTGAAACATTGTGAGCAAACACCAGCTGTGAAGCGCATGCAACCGTTTACATCAAGTTGTTGAACCAATGAAAAAACATGATATAAAAACATTATTATAGAAATGAAAGTAATAATAAATAAAAGCAATACATTTTTCAATTTGATAGATCATATCGTCGTTCGGTATGCAATACTGCAAATGTGACAAAAAATAAAATTGTTCTGGAGAGAGAACACACGGGATACTGTCCTTCAAAATCACATAATATTTGAAGTTACATATTGTGAAAAAACCCAACAGTTTAATAAATATTCGGCAACTTGTGGATGAATATACTCATATATAGGGCTCGGATAAATATGTATTAAAAAATTCAAAATATGTACATATAATTTGGACTAAAAAATGCAAAATATGGAAAAAAATATGGAGTATAAAATAAGAATATCTTTCATATTAAACAATGTTTATTGTGAAAAATTACTAAACAGTAACAGTTACATTAAAAAAATTATAAAAAGATAGCGAAATGTTCAGGTAATTCAAATAAAAAAATTTTATTCATCTTCCTCTAAATCTGTCTTATTAAATTGATTGCAGTATACAATCACATGCTTTTTTAAATTATCGACATTAAAACAGGTCTAAATATAGCCTTATATTGGCTGAAAGATCTTTCCACATCACATGATGTAATGGGAGCGTACTTAAAGACGACTAGCACGACTAGTTCCGAAATTGTGTAAGGCACTTCTGCAGTACCCTCAAAGCTTCCGCTCAGAACTTCATTAATTGTTTTTAGGGTGTCAAATCCTTTATTTTTGTCTAAAATATACATTACTTGATACGCAAAGGTTGTTTATCCTTGGGCATTTTGAAATTAAACTGATAGGTACCCAGACAGTAGTAGTAGGTGACTTGAGTACGTAAAAATAAAAAGACGCGCAAGCAACAGCGAGCAAGTAGAGGAAGAGAATCAAAAATCAAATTACGATAGATAATACGCTAGAGAAATGAAACACACGCGGCCGTGTGGTGGCGAGAATGCAAACATGTAAAATTATATCAATTTTTGTGAACTAACTCATGTTTTATGATATAAAAATCGAAAATATGGGTGATTGTGATATTTTTTGTAAAATATGGACTTAACCATGAAATATGGAAAATAAAAATTAGTTTTTCACAATCTATTATGATGATCTAGGTAGAGAACACATAGGAGACCGAAAATCGTGCAAATTAAAAATATGTATTTACATATTAATCCGGGCCCTACTCATATAAAATGATTAAAAGTCGAATAGCATTAAAATATCACATTTGGAAAAATTGTCACATTCGCAGTATAGGCATGCCAAACGATGATTTTTGTGTTATTATGATGTAGATAGGCTTACCAGATATCCCATTCTTAATGGGACAGTACCGTTTTATTGGTATACCACATTGTTTTAGTAAAATGTACCTATATATTTTTTTATATTATCTGTCAAGATTGCATCAACGGCAGTCCCGATAAGATGTAAACAATATGTTTGTATAATATATATGTAAATGATATGAATCGTTGAGTTCCAACACCCGCCTTAATTGATTTTCTTCTTTCGAGTAAATCAAGAATAACTTGTAGCGTAGTAAAGCTCAAGAAAAGCATAGTAGGCTGATGAGTTTTCATGATTCCAGTTATTTTATTTTTTTACACGCTAGAATGCTCTTGTAATAACTTGGTACAATTGTTATTTTCTATTTAAATGTTTAATATTATATGGTTAGGCATTACAATATGTTTATTTTGTTTGTTCGAAAATTTAAATAAATATATTTTTATCACAAGAATGGTAGTTAGGTACTCTTTGGATTTAACAGAGACACCTGAAATGGTTTGAAAATAGAATTGAAACAAGTGAATAACTGTCATCTGTTGTTTTGGAAAATTTTGCTATTTTATTTAATCTGATTATGTATGTATGGTTGACAATTAACAACTTGTGCATATTTCAAAGTCACAAAGGAATTATAGATCTGGAATTTAAGTGGACAAATTTACGGAAGCCTTCCCAGCTACAAAGAAAACTGCATACAAAGTTGGTGAATATGTTATTTTCCCTGGAGTTTTCGATTGCAATTCTTTGTGATATATATTTGTCCGCGCAAGTAGATTTTCATAATCAAATCTTTGGGTATTAAGCCCAGAGGGTCTGGGGTTATTCACACACCTCAAGCTCGCATATTATAATGCAATATATGTTTTAATTATTATTGGCCCATATTTAAACACGATTTATAAAGAAACTAGCAGACTTTTGGAAATAATAACAATGGCATCGCATTCCTTGTGAGAAACCACATCAGATGGTGTTCACACCTAATTTTTTACCAAAATTCATCAGGGCGGATATTGGAACTCAATTATTCATATATTATGTAGTTTTATCTAGTTTGTGGATGAAACAGTAAAGGTTTTTATAATGTTCAGAGAGTATTCTTTGTCTACTAAAAATTGTAGCAACTAAGAGAAAATATTTTTAATGATTCATTCAAGTCAAGGAATTTTGCATTATGCACTGGACTGTTAAAAACTGTAATGAGAAACAATCGAAACTTTACAAGAGAGCAAAATAAACAGATATCTGTTTGATACGTCTCAACTTCTCTTATTTAGATTAATAATAACAAAGATGGAATACATATAACTCTGTGAATAAAATAATATAAATTTAGTTAAATTATCGCTTTGGAGATTTGAACAGTCCAGGGAGGTATGCATACTTCATTGCCTTTCCTAGTTGAAATGCATGAGGGGTGTGAATTCATCCTTCCCAAAACGGTGTAAGGCGATGTGTCGAGAGGTCAAAGGGTCTCCTTCAACCGGCCTCTCACAATCCGGCTCTTTGTGTTTGTGGTGCTTCCACAAAATGCTTCCACCTCCAAGACCTGGTCATACCTCATCCCACGAACCCGGGCACCAAATGTGACCAAATATAAGGAACCACTTGGGGGTGACCTATGGCACAGGTGTTGGCTATCCATTAAATGGTTCCCGGGGCGGAGATAGATACCCTACCCACTTTCCCATTTGAAAATATTTGATTAAATTTGCCGGAAGTTAAAAAGGAAAAATTGATCTTACTTCACGGCCACAAACACACCTCTATCGGCTTATCTCTTCAATGGACGAAAGGAAAGAAAATAAGGATGATGATTTTGCTTTGGGACATGCTGAAAAGCAAAGTGAACAGGGCCCATCATCAGCCATGTTGGATGTTTAGTGCTCACCTCATAAGGCCGATCCTGTTGTGGTGTTCTAGGTGGTCGAAACCCAGACCGCTGTCGTTGCTGCTGTCACACGCCGAGTCGGGCTGCTGCGGGAACTGCAACTGCTGGTTGCAGCGACCGCCGCGCGCCACCGTGCCCTTGCCGCCCTTGCCACCCTTCCCGCCCGCGTTGTGCTGATGCTGGTGACGCAGTTTGCCCGAGTGCAGGTGGTGCAGTTTGCCGGGGTGCAGCTTGCCGGGGTGCAGTTTGCCGGGGTGCAGTTTGCCGGGGTGGAGCTTGGAGGGGACGCGCATCACTTTGCGGTGGATACGGGAGGCCATAGTCGAATTTGTCGACATGGTCATTTTCATAGCTGGAACAAAACATTCACATTCAAAAACATTGTATTTGGTCTTTATAGCTTATTTTAACATATCCACTTGTTCCTTTCGAACACTGATTTAAGGTAAATATACAGAAAAGTGGGACTCGGTTATAATATTATCTCTGCACCGGAATGATAAACAAAGTCGAATTTAATGTCTTTTTTTACCGCACAAGAATCCCAACTGCTACCATCTGGAGTCAATGAGACTGCGGCATCTCCAATTGGTGTATGTTGTAAGGCTGAAGATAGTGGAGAGGAGAAGAATAGAGGGAAGTAGAAGGTGGGGAATTACCTGGCTATTCAGATCTGACCACCAAAAATGGCTAAAGCCATTTCAAACAATGTTTCAATTCTGAATGGTGGTCTTACACCAGGGCGATACTGAGAGTAATTAACACTCTGTGTGACTCTTTGTATGAATAAAATTTTTCTCAACACTTTCTCTGTCATAACCATTTTTTTTTTCTAAATTTTTCTTTACTCGTTGCTTAGATGGTTACATAATTTATGGATATTTCCACCACCATTCTAGAAACACGCCCGAAATACGGTAAACATATGACAAGGATATATAAATCCTTGTCATGATGGTTTGCTAATTGAGACTTTCAATTTGAAAATTTAAATGTCTACAAAGCCAATTATAAGGCGCTAATAATCTCGATTCTACATCATCAATGTAAAAGTAACACTGCAAATATTCCTGAGATTTTTCCCTTTTATTCTGAACAAAATAATATTACCAGCGAATTTTAAATAAATCTTTTGCAAATGTATTCAGAGCGCTTGACGCCACTTTTATCGCAGTAAATTCAAATCTACAGGTGGAAAATAGACTTCCCGCTATGTCACGACTTTCTAACCAATCACCGCTCTACCCCCATCGAATAAAGAACCTTGTTAAATATATTTACCACGAAACTTGGTTGGTTCAATTTACACCAATCACGAAGAACTCTGTCCAAATTTAGTAGACATTAGACCAATAAGCACTAATATGCATTCATGGATTTCATGAGCTCCATGCTAAAAGGTATGTGTACCATATTACATCAAAAAACATGTTAATTCAATTTGCGCCTGTAAAACGTATTCATATATTATGACAAATAAACTGGGTTTTGGCTAAAAAAAGACTTTGAGGTCTCCAATTTTCACATCAACGAGAGGTCTAAATATAGAAGTGTTTATTTATGGACTCATCAATATCAGATATTTGAATTCAACTTCTCAAACATTATTTTCTGGCCCACCTATCTAGGATAGGTTGTTTGGTTTTGAAATGATGATATGCATAGTTCCTACCGGGATGTCATTTATCCAGTACCTACCCTCCCTAACTACATCACCTTGCTGGAAAAGCGTTTTGAATTTGGAACAATGACAATAGTGAATTCGAATGCATTTGTTTCTGAAAAAACAGAAGAAGAGTTGGGACTACCTTGGAAGCAAATTGTTGGTGTTAATCGTGTTCGTAATCTAGGTTTTGAACTAAAAAGAAGGTATTGACAATCTCGAAAGTACAATATAGTTTTGTACTTATTTGTGTTGTTGTGACGATAACTACCTCAAGGTATCGTGGTGGAACAATATAAAATATGTATATTGTGATTCTGTTGTGTGCTCCTTCGCAGAGGTACAGTGGTAAGTGATCCTTCTTCCTTGTTTCCCTAGTTTTCCTTACACATATTATCACCCAATTCCAGCAAACACCATTTCGTTTTGTTACAATGTCTAGTATTTATGGTCCTTTTCCGAGTGCCTCTGAAGCTGTAATTCGTAAACAGTTTCGGATGCAACATAGATAGGTACTGTGCTTTATTTTATGGAATGCAATCAAGTTTGCGGCATATAATTTGTATAACAATCAAAGAACTAAAAATTATGCAATCGCTTTATTAATATGTCTTTTCTTTCTTTCTTCTCTTTCTTTTTACTATGTTTTATATTTCATTTTGCTTATTATTATTTCTTTATTACTAGTAGCATTTCCACCTAGTTAACAACTAATCCTTGAATTATGCATGCTGAGAACATTTTTAATGGAGTGTTAATCTCAATGCACACCCCTATGGCAATTTCAATAATGTGATATTTTTTTATGTGAATAACTCACAAGAGTCCCAACTGCTCCCGTCTGGAGCCAGTGAGACTGGCGTCCCCAATTGGGGTATGTTGTGAGGGTGAAGATATATAATTGTTGACACTCTGTAAATGTTTCAAACAATAAATAAAAAGAAAGGAAATAAAATTGAATAACAAACCAATAAAAAGACAAAAACTACCCGGTAGACCAACACATGGACTCAATCAAACCAAATTCGAACATGTCAACAATCTCAAAGTAAAGGCGTCATAATATTATTAAATTATATTCATAATATTATCAATTTATATAGTATTCAGATATAAAATGAAGAATAAATCATTTAAAGAGGTCCCACACACAGCTATAAAAGATGTGGCTTGGCCTATTTCAGCATATCGCTTGCCATATATTCCTATTGGGAATGTATGGCGAGCGATATGCCGAAATAGGTGACCGGTTAACTCAGAATGAAACCAGCTCAGAACCACCTCAGAAAGGTCATTAAGAGTGATGATAAAAATATATTAAAAAATTTGTTAAATAGGTTACATTATGATGACATAGGTCCTGAAGGAATTTTTTGAAGTGAAACTTCCTTAGCCCCGGAGTGATTTTAAATTCGGATGAAACGGAAATGACGCACTACGGTACCTGCGAAGCATCAAACTACGCTCAAGGCTCCTATTGGTTAAGATATAAAACGGAAACATCGTCGGAATATAATGCGTAAATTCGCGCCTCGCCGAGTGCGTCCCATAGCGCAGTGGTATAGTGCGTCGCAAATCTCAGCGGCCAGAGAAATCCAGCAGACGGAGATTCGAATCCCACGAAATTCAAAAAAAATAAACTTTTTTTTTTTTGTAAATTAATGTGCAATCTTCAAACCACTTTAAAATAAACAGGCAAAAGAAAGCGACATCCAGCTACTTTCTAGTTTCATTTCTACCGAGTGTAAATTAGACACTCTAATTTTTTCCTTCAGGGCCTCCAATGTGGATCAAATGTAAAAAAAGGAAGACGATAATTGACATAAAATTAATTTAGGTTTCATCTCATTGGTTGAGCCAATAATGTTTATAGTCAGTAATGTCGTTAGGTTGATGGCCATCTCGTCAAACTGGTTAGATTTATAAATCTTTAAATTTTATGCTAAACAAACTTAAATTAAAAACGGTTCGTTAGTTTGCAGTTTATTTATCAGCCATTAGTGTCTATAAGGACCGTTAGGACGAAAAATCTTGTCACGTCACATTCCGAGAAATTCTTTGAGGTTTATTGTGAATGCTGGGTTGGGAAAAAATATTGATCTTAACCACTTCCAAAATAAATGTAAAGTAAATTTAACTCATTTTAGCTCCCTTCGTTAGTTTAGTATTTCTATGAAGGATTTTGTTTTACCTTCTTCTTGGAGTTACCAAGAATCGACGTGTTACAAAACTATTTTTTTTATTAACCCGTAGAGTCTATTTGACCCAAATACGAGGGTTCAACTCTTGTAGTAGGTCTCATAGAAATGAATATATCTCCCTTACTATCATAGTGAGAAATAAAATATAAACGGTGTTAGAAAGAGAAAAGACCACGCTTAATAATCAAATACAAAAACTAATCACAAAAGAAGTAAAATGTACACCTTTACGAAACCAAAGTTTCGAATCGCATTTTGAAATAAATTAATGAAACTTTAGGATTTTTTTATAAATTATTTTTACATGGAACGACACTTTTTATTTTTTTTTCGTTTATCAGTAATTTTAGTCAAAAAAAACGTAAGGTGAGCCATTTTAAAAACTTTTTGTGTTTGCACGCAAATTTTTTATATTTCAACACATATATGTTTATTTCGATTTATAAAATGTGAAAGCATATTTTATCTCCTATCTAAAGCCGGGTACAGATTGCTGTAACGTAACATGCAATGTAACACGCAATGAAAGAATTTGCCGTCCACATTGTCGCAATGTATCATGCAATGTAACAGAATTCCCATAGTGTGGACCCCTTGCGCGCACGAACCGTGCACACTACACGCACGAACAGTGCATTTCAACTCGTGCGCGCCGCAATCCGCGGATTTCGCGGATTTTTGACGTTTTTTTTTTTTTTCGTCAGTAGTTGTACTATATGAGAGAGATAACCGTAGCCATTCGAACTTCGTAACCGTTCGGGTCTAATACCCGAACAGTTACGAAGGTAGCCGATCACATTCGATCTACAGGTGGACACCTTCAGTGACCAATTCCCTTGCTCTTGCTTAAGATCATCACAGCGCATCAGTTAGAATGGACGTCAAGTCCAGTTAAGAGTCAATAGACTCGTAATCTAGACGAATAAAAGTAATTATGGAAACTCCAGATCATCAGAGTTGTATTGTTCATCAGAGGAAACAACAGTACACCACACCATATAGGTATGTAAATGTACAATTCTAAGAAGGACCAAATACTCATACAAATTTAAAAGGTTATCACTTTTTTGTACGTACACGGTTATCAACAATATTACGTAAAATAATTATTCAATTATTACAAACTACAGAATAATAAATAAATTCAAAAACATAACAAACCAAGGAAAAATGCAAAGTCACGCTATTATATCATAATGTAGCTATGTACACGTACAACATTAAACAGCTCGAAAGAGTGACTAATACGAAAATAAAAATAATTAATAATAACAGAGCGGTAAGATTCTTAAGCCGCGTATTAGCACAACTACATGTAGCTGAACTGGAGTTATCTTGAGATATCTTGAGCTTGAAAACGCCAACCGAAAACAAGCTATATTGCCCAAATCAAGATATCTAACTGGAAATCAGTTTCCCATCGCTTGTCGGTAAAATCAAAGGAAACCATGTAGCTGAGCTATAAAGCGGGGCTGGAGGCGTGTTTTTTGTTGCCATATATAAATGCACGAACATGAACACGAACCGAGCCACGAATTACATAGGAAAGGAACGAAGTAACGGCAAACGGCGCGAAACGCCTCTTTTCCTTTCCCATTATCCGGTTCGGTTCGCGGAAATATCTGCTTGTCTATAGGCAGCATGTGAGCAGGTAACTTGCTTGACATTTCTGAGAGGGGGGGGGGGGTAGTGATAAAATTTAATCCATAAACTTTCGTAGCCTAGGTTAGCAATGAGATAAGAGTCTATTTTGGCCTATAAAATGAGGCGCTTTGTTAATTTATTCGTTTCCGCCAGGAAATCTGTCATCCCGTAAATCATGTTGGGCACAAAATTCTCCAATTTTCGAGGGTACTCCAATCCGTCAGACATGGCGGTAAATCAATCGAGATATCAATACTGGTTGACGGCTGAGAGTTGCTACAGCTCCAGCTGCTATAAAACTTTTAGTTCGTGTTATAATCGTTGTTAATCATTTCTATATAGTTCAGCTATATAGTTCAGCTACATAGCTCGGCTATTAACACCCAGCTAAATCACTCGGCTATAATATAGCTGTTTATAACGTAAGTTAGGGGGCGTACATTAATTACGTGAACTGTTTTTCTTCCAATCTAGACCCCCCCTTGGTGAGATAAATTTGGTCCACTTCGTATATTATTTTCAAGTAACGTGAGATTTTGCTGAACCCCCCTCCCCCCTTTTGAGCTCACGTAATTAATGTATGAAATCAATTATCGGAGACGGAAAATAGGGCAATTTGGCTATTTAGTTCAAATCTACATTCATATTTCAGTTTGACGACCATCTGACAATTATTTATTTTTAACTTACTTTTTTTTCTTTTTTAATTAAATCCAAACTAAGAATCTGTGAAACTATTATGTTAAATAGGTTTTTTGGTTCAAAATTTCCATTCAAAGGCATATCTAATGTTCTTCTTTATTCTATGGTTCCCATCATTTTTGAAGTTGGGAGTCATGGGATATATACATACAAATAAATACATGGCCAGTGGCCACCAACTTATTAGCCTAATTTTCATGGGGATCGACTTTAAAACAATGTTTGCTGTTATTTTTTTTTATTCTTCAAAACTTGAACCATTAAACCGTTTCATTAATAGATAAGCACGAATTCAGCAAAAAACATGTCCAATGACCAGGATATTTATTTTCAAAATTCACAATCGCAATTACCTATTGGTATCGACCTAAATTTGCCTCGCGATCGACTGGTTGAGAACCCTTATATAGTCCGTAGACTCCAGGTCCTCCTTTGACTTTGACAGTTTCCATGGTCCAGGGAGTAAAACTCTTGACTCACAATCCAAATGTGCGCAAATAAATTTTATTTGATTAATTTGTGGTATTTCACAATTAATTAATCGAAAATAATATACTGCATATTTGCGGCACACGAATTGAAACATTGCTTGAAATGGCTTTAGCCGTGTTTGGTGACCAGATCTGAATACCAGGTACTTCCCCACCTTCCTCCTTCCCCTCCTCACTACCTTAAGCCTCACAACGTATCCTAATTGGGGATGGCAAGTCTCACTGGCTCCAGAGGGAACAGTTGGCACTCTTGTGCGGTATTCATATAAAAAAGACCAACGTTGCAATATATGGATCATAATTAGGCACCACTGGACCTTCGTACATCGTCACAAAACAAACCACTGATTTGTTTATTCAATACAACTCAAATTAAATAATCATACGTACATGAATGAGCGCCATTTCTCATTGCATGGCTTTATACTGTAATGACAAAATAATCACAAAAAACACCATGAACATTCACTAGTTTCCACAAAAATAATTTATTTATTTAATATAAACGGTATAAATAAACCAAAAAAACTGATTACGTCACAAAATCATAGTTAAATAAGAAGTAATAAAAAAGAGTAAAACAGTTAATTGTGGCATTTGATTGAGAAATGACACCAGAGATAACTTATTAATAAATAAACACTCGTTAAAAATCACTTCAACTGAGAAAGATTGCACCGATAAGTGAATAAGGAACTTAGTATCCGCATCTCAGACTTCCTGATACGTCTCGAGCCTGATTGCAACTGAAGGTGGTTGATTGCTTATCTGCCAGCTGGGTTATTCTGCCAGAATCATTACCATTAATAGTTCAACCCAGTCCCAGTTCATCATCACCGCTCGTTGGAAGAGGTTGGCGTAGGGTGAAGTTCGAACACGTCACCCTGGGATTTCCGCGGCCCGTCGAGTGCACAGCGGGTGACTCAACGTGCCCTTGTCACAGACTCACCCGCCCTCATTGTCACAAACGTAACTACCTTACAAACTGGTTATACATTATTGTTTTCATCGAGTAATAGATGCGGCATTAAATACATTGACCACAAATAATGTATTGCTAGTCGATAAGGGAAGATTTATCACGATCGGGGTTTTCCATCACGTTTAAAAGTCCCCTTCGAGGTGTAAGAAGGATTTTGTATTTTGCTAGCCAGCCTAATCGAATAATTGATAATAAAGATATTTTTATCAACTCTTATATACATTGTATTGCGCAATTAAGTGACATTCACGCCTCGGTTTGTTTTAATCTAATAATTTAAAAAATAAATACAATGTATTTACTGATTGGATGATTAATTATCTATAATCTACGTGTATTGGGTCTATTTTGAAACAACTTTACTCCAACCACAGTAAAAGTGGTGTAATACAACATAAGTAAATAAGTAACCTAATTCACAGGATAGTTATTAACATTCGTATTTAATATATAAAGAACTAAGGTTAAGCACTACTAAGTAATGCATAATCAAGTATTTTTGATTTGAAAATTTGATCGCTTAGAAGTAAAACACATCTTGGCCTTTGAAATAATCGATTTTTGATTAGTATTTTCAAAAGCCCAGAAAAAAATGCCTATAAAAACTGATTTAAAGTTCAAAATTTCTTACTTACGAGACTCTTTTTCGGTTATGGTTTTATTGTATAAGGGGCATACATTAATTACGTGACCAGTGTTTCTTCCAATCTAGACCCCCCCTCCTTGGTGAGATAAATTTGCGCCACTTCGTAATTCTTTTCAAGTAGACGTGAGATTTTGCTGGAGGACTCACCCCCCCCCCCCCCCTTTTTGAGCTCACGTAATAAATGTATAACCCCTAATGTGGAACATTAAAATTTTTAGTCAATGATCGTAAATCATTCAAATATTTGTGCCGAGCTTCGCAAAACAAAATAAAACACTCTCTTGGCGATGTTTTTTCTGAAATATCGATATTTTATTAAAATTTCTGAAATTTAACCCTTATCGTCATGTACATAAGGAGTGTTATTGCTAGTGGCCTGAACCCGAATTTTACACGACGTGTTGCATCGCCGTAAAATAAATATTTTACAGAACTATAAGACATTAGGGGTGCAATGCAGGACTTGTACCAGAGATCAACTAAAGAAACGTAAACATCTTTAAAAGTGAGCAAACAACTGAAATACCACCGCTAAATGATATATAAACCTAAGCTAAGGAAATGTCATAGATTTTATCTATGGCTATGTTGGTCATAAATTAACGAGAGCAGGCCGCGTGCATTGCATCAATCTATGATAAGAAGCAATCAGTCATGGATATGGATCGGTTTACCACCAACCCAGTAGAGTGTCTTCGCGCTTCAATGGCCCTCTCCAGTCTCCAGGGTCAAGACACGTGCGATACCTTTTAGGTATTTGGCATTCCTAGCACTGTTCGATGTCACTACAAACGCAATAATGCTCAGTACTCGGTACGGTGCTGTTCCACCCTGTATACAATGATTAACGAGTTCGTTGTGGTAATAATAATGATTCCAAATTAAATAGCTCAGATCCACACGATAACATATACACCACTGAGAAAAATACGACGTAACTACGATGCTAATAGCTTGGATGTTAATAGTCCGATAAAACGTTACTCACTTTTTATAAGCATGTAGACTGAAAGTAATAATCAATGCAATTATTCAATCATTGTCAGCGGTATTACAGAAAACAACATTAACCATACGTTACTCGTTGTACCAAGTAGTTACCTGTAAACAAGTTCCTACTTGCTATAATAACGAGTGTTAAATGAAAATCTCCAGTATGACGGAGGAAATAAGAAAACCGATCCGAAAAATCCACTTTTTTCGTTGCCTAAAAATCTTCCTGTACATGTGGAGAATACATTCCCATAAGTTATAGCATCAAATTATATCTTGAAATATAGTTAGGAACGGTGCGCGCCAAGCAGTTATAACGGAGAAAGATTATTAATTTGTCCCTTTGCATGTAACACAAGTTTCGTTAACGAAAATAATTTTTTTTTTTGAAAAAACCGCATTGAAAAAAAAAACTCGAAGGGTTTACTGTTGTATGCGCGGCGAGGAGACACTAAAACAATATTTTAAATCGATCGTAATTATACAGGGTGTTAAGGGACGTACTTGACTTACTTTAACCAGTGATTCCTGACATTATTTGGAGTAAAAATTGTAAATGAAATTTTGGTCTCCGGTGACATTTTTGATGTTTTTTTTTTCAAATGATAGGTGTTGGACAGTTAGGGGCGGGGTGAGGGGTTGGTCGGTTACTCGGCTCAATGACCAGCGACGACATGCGGAAGAACTTTTTTTGTTTGAATTAAAGAAAAAAAAGTCATCAAAAAAAGTCACCAGAGACCAAAATTTCATTTAAATTTTTAACTCCAAATAATGTCAGGAATCACTGGTTAAGGTAAGTCAAGTACGTCCCTTAACACCCTGTATGTATATTGTATGTTATATTATATTTTGTAGATTTACCGAAATTTCTAGATGAATTACTACCTCACAATTCAATATTTATGAATGAAACTAATCAGTCGTAGAATCCATTAAAAGTGTTACAGCACCTATTTTTATAATGTTAAATGCATTTAATTCAATGCACCTTCATTGGCACCTTCTTGGCTGTAAAGTAGTTGCTATTAAAGTGTTATTAATCAGAACGATGAACAGGTCACGGGTCACGGGTTCGGTATGCGGTCTGTTCGGTGGTATAAAAACTTGTTATTATTTGCATTCCGATGCCAGTAGGTAGGTACTTTATTTAATTTAGACTGCCATTGCGACGTTTTGAAGAATCAAAAAAATAAATCAATTAGATTACTTACGTAGAAACGAGTTGTTATTGTAGAAATTCAGGGTTTCTCAAGTACGGTCACGGTACGGACACTAAATAAATATTTATTCGCCCATCACTACAGGAAATATCGGCGAAGGACAAGCGACTTGAGTAGGTACGCTCCTTTTTTTAAATAGTAAGTTCGGAACTCGATTATTGCGAACTCCTGAGTCTAATCATTTTAAGAGTACCTACTAGAAACTCTAGGCATAAAGACTTATTTCAATGTCCATCGTCCACGAACAAATTATGTACCAAACTCGCCAACGTAGTTTAGCAAACAAATAAAAAATAAATTCAATATTTGAAACATAAAACTAAACAAATTTTTCATGTCAAAATACTATTTCTGACATGTAATTTCAGTTAATTATTATTTCTTTATTTTTAATTTTATCCAATTGTATCCATTGAAATGTAATAACTATTTTATGCAACTATTGATTATTAAATTATTACTTTATTACTAACCCTTATGTAAAAGATATCGTAAATATTTCATGTACTTACGCAATTTAAAAGTCCCATGGGCATATAAAATAATAAATAAATAAAGTTATTTTCTTTTGAAGAATTTTATTTCACATGTACCGGCGCCAGACATGTGTTCAAAGAAGTGTTCAAATATGTGTTCACATGTGTGGCACGGGCAAATGATACTGTGTTCACTTATTTGGGCACATATGTGCGCTTTGCCGTTCCGTGTCGGTTTCTTTAGCGCACATCAAAGGGATCAGCGTCGAAATGTTTGCATGCCTGCCACACTGCGCGAAGCTCAGTTGCGCGAGCGCAGTGATGGTATGTCTAGGGAAATTTCCCTAGATCTAGGGGAGAAAAATATTTTTTAGGGAAAAGGGAAATCAGCACAAAATCTAGGGAAATTTCAAACTCTGGCAAAATTTTTATTACATATGACAATATTACTGGTATTATATGTATATATATTTTGGGATTCCCATGAATCTTAAATATTGTTGATGTACTTACATGCAATGTTATTTTTAACACTGACAACTCAAAATGATATTATGTATCTAAAAAGATAAATGGGGACCTCTGAAAAAAAAATAATTATGTTCTGTTTTTTCGGTGATTGCGGTTGATTTTTATTTTGCAAAGTATTTTTTTTTAATTTGAAATTCCGTTTCTAATTCAGTGGTTTGGTGAGTGTATTCATACTTTGAAATTATTATTTCACTTAGCAAAAAGTGTTTTGTTTGGAAAAGCACAGTATTATAAGTTTTTTTTTCTTTATTCTTTGCGTAAATATTATGGTTACATTAATTAGTGAAGTAAATCCACTAAGTTTCGATATCTTTCCAATTAATTAATCATATTATGTTACACAATCAGGTGACTATAGGCAGTACCGGATTATCCCTAAGGCAGAGTAGGCAACTGCCTAGGGGCCCCGCATCGGCTGGGGGCCCCGCGCCCCGAGAAAAAATTACTTGCTTCAATGGTTTGACTCTCTATCAGACCAGATTTTATTTAACATAAGTATTTATTTCATTTAATATTATAGAATTTGACGAGTGTGAAGTTTATTTTTGTTAAGTTTTTGTTGTGAAGATATTATGAAAATTGTTACTATTTCATCTCGTGCCGTTTTCATTTTCTCTCCGTCCGCCTAATAGTACCTACCTAAGTAGTAAGTTAAATTCATTGGCGATAATGTCGATTGAAAATGATATTTTGGAAAAGGTCAACTTTCAAGATGTTTTAAACGATTTTGTATCTAAAAAAGTTAGAATAGTTAATATTTAAACATCATTGTATTTTTGTTATTAGTTTTTTGGGTGTTACGCCGTGTAACCAAAGAAGGAGGTAGCGCAACACGGCATAACATCCCAAAAACTAATAACAAAAAACTTTTGTCCGTGAAAATCTAAAAACATTGTTGTATTTTACTTTACTTTACTTTTATTCGTTAAGCAGCATTACTTAGTATCAGGTAGGTGCCGAGTGTGGCTTTTATTGGTATTTATTTTGTTTCAGTTTTTTTTTTACTTTTTATTTCTAATTATGTGTTTAAAATATAAATGTTATACAAGCTTATCTCCATACCAAGGTGGTATGGAAGAGATCACAAGAGTGATAAGACCGCTCATAGTACCGTTTTTTTTTTTAAATATATTTTTGTTTCTACAACGTGTCCAGAAACTTGTAGTACAAGAGGGAAACTAGTGAATCTACATCACACAGAGAACCCAAAAAAAATTTTTTTTTTCGATCTGAGCATCGATTTTTTATAATTTTTTTACTTTTTTTCAATTTTTTCGGCAACTAAAGGGTTAAAAAAACGTTTGAGCCTGGTTTAACATTCGATGCATTTTAAAAGACATTACACAAAAAACTATTTTTATGATATTTACCCCCTAGTGTTCGATTTTTTCAAATTTGATCAAAAAAAAATCCAACTTCGGACCCGATTTACTCGAAAACGAAAGCTCAAATCAAAAAAATATATGACGAATCGACTCCAATTGTGATGTAGATTGACCAGTTTCCCGCTTGTACTACGAGTTTCCGGACACCGTGTATATCTGTGCCTTTTTATGTCTAATAAAGAATTATTGTATTGTATTCGTTTCAATTTTTTTATTGGTTGGGATGATGGCATTACTTCGTAGCCGGCCGGCTTAGTCAAGCGGTAAGGCTCTTGACTCGCATTTCGAAGGTCGCGGGATCGAATCCCGGCGTGGCAAACTTAAATTAAATTAAATTGTGTTATTCACAATTTACTCATTTAAAATAATATACATATAGTATATTTGCGGCACGTTCCAGAGTGGAAGATACTCTCAGTATCGCCCTGGTGTAAGAACACCATTCAAAATTGAAACGTTGCCTGAAATGGCTTTAACCGTGTTTGGTGATCAGATTTGAATAGCCAGGTACTTCCTCACCTTCCTCCTCCCTATCTCCTTCCCATCCCCACTACCTTCAGCCAAAACATACCCCAATTGGGGATGACATTGTCTCACTGGCTCCAGACGGGAGCAGTTGAGACTCTTGTGCGGTATTCATATAAAAAAAAAATGAATAAAAAAAAATAAAAAGAAATAAAAAAAATAATGAATAAAAATACGTTGTGGTAGAAAAATATTTTTGATAGTTTGAAAAAGGTGTAGGTAGGGGCCCCGAGACGTGCACTGCCTACGGGCCCCGACATGCTTAATCCGGCCCTGACTATAGGTAATTGCGTAAATGTGATTATTATGTATTTTGTTTTTAATTTTTTTTATTTTCTATGTACATTTGTTACTTAAATTTTATTTAATTTTTTCTTAAATAAAAAAAAATAAATTAAGTAATTTTTACAGTTAATGTCCAAGAAACACAAAAAAAGTTTATTGTATACAAGGTGTTAAGGGAAGTTCTTGACTTACTTTAACCAGTGATTCCTGACATTATTTGGAGTAAAAAATGTAAATGAAATTTTGGTCTCCGGTGAATTTTTTTGAAGACTTTTTTTTTCAAATTTTTTTTCTTCAAAATCAAACAAAAAAAAATTCTTCCACGTGTCGTCACTGGTCACTCCGCCGGGTATCCGAAGAACCCCTTACCCCGCCTCCAACTGTTCAACAACTACCATTTTTTTTTGTTTTTGTAGAAAGAAAAACATCAAAAATGTCACCGGAGAACAAAATTTCATTTACATTTTTTACTCCAAATAATGTCAGGAATCACTGGTTAAAGTAAGTCAAGTACGTCCCTTAACACCCTGTATAAAAGGATTAACACTTTCCAAGACCTTTATTTCAAAGACCGCCCCCCCCCCCCCCCGACGAGTTTTGATAGTTTTGATTTGCCGAAATTGTTCCTGCGAAATCTAGGGAAATTCTAGGGAAATTTCACCTCAAAATCTAGGGAAATAATTTTTTTGGGCAGAACATCCCTGCGCGAGCGTCGCCGTGGAGAGTAGTCGTGCGTGGACAGCCAAACGAACTAACGATGGAGTGGAATAATGAGAGCGTTTTCGAGTTTATAGAGTTGATGCAAGTAGAGCCAGATATATGGGATCCGAAACGTAAAGGGCATAAAAATCGAAATAACATCAATGACGCCTGGAACTC
Source organism: Limnephilus marmoratus (assembly GCA_917880885.1). Taxonomy (NCBI): domain Eukaryota; kingdom Metazoa; phylum Arthropoda; class Insecta; order Trichoptera; family Limnephilidae; genus Limnephilus; species Limnephilus marmoratus. The sequence goes on from OU862909.1 coordinate 25,566,838, forward strand.
AATTAAACACCACTCTTCAATACCTTGCTCTATCGAAGAATTAATTAGATAGATATATTTAGATAAATATATTTAGATAAATATATAATTAGATAGATATATTTAGATAAATATATTTAGATAAATATATTTAGATAAATATATTTAGATAAATATAATTATATAAATTAATTAGATAATATAAATAATTAGACGCACATAAATAATAGAAGCAAACTGTGTCGACCAAATCGTCGACCATGTTGTGTGAAGTTTATTTGAAAACTGTGAGCTCAAAGGAGTGATCAAATCTTTGAACACATATCTGGCAGAGACACACATAAGTGAACAAAGGTGTGCGCAAAGTCTTCAAATGTGTGAACACATCTTTGAACACATGTCTGGCGCCGGCATTAGATAATTTAATTAAGTAACAAATGTACTTGTGAAATGTTGTGTATCTAAAAAGCTTCCGGCGTTTAGACATATATGGCGGTGATAAGAACTGTCAGTAGATTCCGCTAGATGGCAGGTAGCTTAGTACCTAAGTTGTCCAACAGAGGGACGGGGAGCTGAGAGAGGGTGATGTGTGTAACGCTCTCATTAGAACCAATTTAGCTAGCTCCAAATTAGGTAGACTAACGAGGTCCATATTGTATACTCGAAGTATTAATAAAACCAGATAAAAGATCAAGAATCTATTTATTCCCAAAAGTAATCTTCAGACAAAGTGCTTGGAGAATCTGTTAGTGTTGCTACAAATTACAGAATACTACATGAAATAAGATTCTTCAAAACAAAATGTCTAGAAATTGTTACATAGTAATGCCTAAGAAATACAAAAAATATAGTTATTTTGAACAAAAAACTCAAAACTTTCTGCTCTTATTTTTTGTCGATAAATTCTATGGATATCTTCTTCTAAGATTTAAGGGCTTGATAAATGGCGGATGAAGAAATAATGATGTGAAGCAGCGGTCCGCAACCCCGTGGTTGCGATCCCAAATGGAGTCGCGAACCATAATAATGGGGTGGCCAAAAAAGTCAACAAGATTTTGTACTAACCGAATTTTATTAGAGCTTTTTTCAGTGACAAGTGACAATACCTGTCTGAGACAGCTTTTTTCGCAGAGACTGCCATAAAAAAAATGGAGAGCAGATATTTATAATATTAAATCATCAAGAATCAATGTTTTGACTTAAAGTTTGCAAGCACGAGGTCTACATTATCTTTGTACCTAATTTAGTTTATTGTAATATGTTAAATTAATTGCTTAGCTTACAAAAATACATCAAATGTAGGTTTTCCTGTTTCCTCTCTATTATTTTATTAAATTTATTCTTTTAGAAAATGTTGTTGTTTTTTTTACATTAGCTGCATACAGTAAAATAATTTATCTTAGGGCCTATGTTATAGTAAGGGATGCTGCGTGGAGGGGTTTTTTTTAAGGAAGGGAAGGAGAGGAAGTTCTGGGAAGGAAAAAGGTTAGTAGGAATCTAGGGGTCAGTGTGTCAAAGAGTAACGGACATATGAATCCATCCCTCCAACTGCAGTGCAAGGCGGTGGGTCGAGAAAGTGGAACTGAAATGTCAAAAGGCCTCCCTCAATCAGTCTCTCTCGATCCAGCCCACCACCCAGCAGGTGGGCACATGCATTCGCCGCCAAGACCTGGACCAACCTCACCCCATGAACCCGGACACTACTGCTTAGTCAGCAAACATAGCGAACTACTTGGGGTGACCTATAGCAGAGGTGTTGGTTATCCCATAAATGGCGGTACCCATACCGGCCTCCCAAATTGCAAAATTTTGTTTGTGTGAAATAATGCACAGCTAGAGAACCTTGACATCTAAATGAACCAACCTTTGTGTATCCTGTAAATTTAACGATGTTTTTTTCTTACGGGGTCGTTGAAAAAACTTTCTTTGATTTTGGGATCGCAGCTCCAAAAATGTTGCGGACCTCTGATGTAAAGGATTACTTGAATCGTAACCATTAATTTATGTGCTTAGAAGTAATTCTTGGTAATAAGCACTGGAAGCAGTGGCGGCCCGTGACTTTTCAGCGATAATTAAATTTTCATTTAAAAAAAATATCGTTGTAGCTACGTCACTAAAGACTTAATTTTCAATCTTAGCACTCTAGCACACTCATTAGCCGCCAATGGTCATAAATAACTAGATAACAATGGCATAATTTACTAGATAATTATGTTTTTTTCTAGTTCATAGAAAATTGACTGCCCCGGCGTTATTAAAAAATAAAAAAATAAAGCGATTACACATTTCAAAAGAAATACGCTGCCATTGGCACTTAGCTCGACTGCTGTGGTTAGAGTAGGTAGTGATAAAATAATAACAGCGTATCATTTAGCAAACATTAATGCGTCGAACAGCGAATGTAGTAATAATAAAGATTATCTAGTTAATACTTTGTGTGTGCGGTTTTTCCGGACGGAGAGCGGCGTTCATTCATAACTTAAGTCTGATAAATCGATTTCAAAGAAATTTACTACACATAGTTATGTTTTCTTACAACTTGGTTAATATTATGCCTCATCAATTATTTAAATATGCTAATTGTACAGGCTTTAAAGTTAACTAACTAACCATCGTGCCTTTTCTCGGCAGGGGAGGGGTATTTTTTCTAAACATTTTTTTTTTAAATTTCATTCACACCATTTCTCACACACAATTTCGCCACTGATTATTCCTAAATGTCGCAAAGCGATCACGTGTCTTTTTTACGGCGTGAGGAGTCAAAGTTGGCTAATAAAAAAGTTAACTTTTTAATCGAGCAAAAATGTTTTTATTTTCCAAATATATGTATAAGCACTTTTAGTTTTATTTTGATATATGGTAAATATCTGGGTTATTTGACGTTGCGAAATAAAAAAACAGAAGATGGAATTTTGTAGATGTGGCACTCCAAAAACTCATCTAAGGTGTCGATTTTCTAGAAAATCACAAAAGTGTCAATATCTCGTACACTAACGACTTTACTAAAGTCATGTTATGATATTATGGTGTGTCATGAGTTGACCTATTAGCCCCCCAAGAGATATCGTTGAGTTTTGGGACATCCTGTATAAAGATTGACGGCCGGCTTAGTCCAGCGGTAAGGCTCTTGACTCGCACACCGAAGGTCGCGGATCGAATCCCAACGTGGCAAATAAATTTTATTTGTTTAATTTGTGTTATTTCACAATTTATTAAATTAAAAATAATATATAGTATATTTGCGGCACGTTCCAGAGAGGAAGATACTCTCAGTATCGCCCTGGTGTAAAACACGTTGCTTGAAATGGCATTGGCAGTATTTGGTGACCAGATCTGAATAGCCAGGTACTTCCCCACCTTCCTCTTCCCTATGTCCTTCCCCTCCCTGCTACCTTCAGCCTCACAACATACCCCAATTGGGGATGCCATAGTCTCACTGGCTTCAGACGGGAGCAGTTGGGACTCTTGTGCGGTATTCATATAAAAAATTTAAAAAAAAAAATAAAGAATTTCGCGATGTGACTTCGTTTTTATGCAAATCTACAGATTTATTCCGAGATTGACGACATTTTCACACTAGACCTTCCAAACAAGAAGGTCACCATCTGTGTGAAATTTTAAAAAATCACTCCCACCTACGGATGCAAGGTTTTTAAAAATGTCGATATATCGATATCGATAAATATGGAATTAAGTCGATATTGATATATCGATATATTGGTCTAGTAAGCCGATATTTCTTTTTTTAAAGCTTATAGGAATCAAATGTAGTTTTAGTTATATCAAACATTTATCGATTATGTACGTATATAATTTTTTAATACTTACCTATGCGAATAATCACAAAATTTGGATAGGTATATAAAATGTGTTTTTTTCAAAAATTTATTTAAAAAAAAATAATTTCAGTTTTTTGTATCAGCTATCGAACTTAAAAATAGTAACTTTGACAGTCTGTTTCCTTGTAGCCGGTTTCTGCTTTGAGTTATGGTGGCTCCCGACTTTAAAAAAAGACGTTCAGAAGGAAGACTTGTTGCCACAATTGGTAGATGACTCCACTTTAAAAAGATTGGGATACACACCTTGCATCTCTTGCCATGTTTCAAGAATGTTTACTTTTAGAGTATTTACAGGAACAGAAAGATATAACGTAAGCTCATCGTCACCGTTACTTTTTTTTCTTTTTATTTGCGTGAGAGCCAAAGATTTATGATGCTTTCACCTACCACAGATTAAAATAGAAAACAGAATTTTTTTTTAGACAGTCAGTGTTGCCAGTTATAGCATTTTACCGGATTTTGTGGGTATTTAAATTTAAGTGGGTTTTTCGATATTTCGATATGATATATTGAGTTTTTCGATATCGATATCGGCGTATCATAGATATCGATAAATATCGCTATTTTTAGGGGTCGATATATCGATATTTATCGGTTTTCCGATATATCGTTGCATCCCTACTCCCACCCCCTTTTCCTACCTTCCACTTCATGAATATTTGCACACTTGCCGTTCAAAATAAGAGAAAATTACTGTCTAGATCTGATGAAAAAGCTTGATTATGTAAAACCCACGCAGCGCCCGGGTCTTAGACTAGTAGTTAAATAAATTAGCATGGTTTTGAGTGTAGGGTTCATGGGAAAAATGTGTTTTCCATTGCGTGTAAATAAAATAAATTATTACGAAAATGAAACGTTTACTAGATGACTTCGCATATTGTACGTTAGTTGAAAAGTGCCTACCACCACCGAAACACGACATGCGGTTACATCTTGCAATCAAGTGGCGTCTACAGTTTTCACACGCAAGCCTAATACGCGTCTATTGTCGCAAGAAGCAATCACTTTGCGGTTTCAAATTATTATTGAAAAAATAAATAATCACTTTGTGTGAAGCCGTTACTTTAACGTCTACCGGTTTCGTTGGTGTCGGGGTAATAGTAAGCACCTACTTCAAGTGTTAAGTGGGTAATTCACTCACTCGTTTTTTTTAATGCAATTATTAACCCCGATACAGGCGAACCCTAGTGGGGTTAATAATTACATGCTAAAAAATGTATTTAAATTGTCAAGAAGCAGTAAATAAATAATGTAATACTCCTATTAAAAATATTAACTATTATCTGTCTTGAAAAATCAAAAAATAATAAAGCTGTCCAAGAGAAGATTGGTATCTGATGTCTTTTAAAATCATTAATTCCTTTATTGAATAGTCACACGACCAAAAAATATATTTCACTGCAACAACCATGTCAATACCAATTGGTTTATGAACTCCCTTATACCACACATATACAGCTTAGGGAACGTACCCATACTACGTGACCCACTTTTTTGCAAGTTTTAACCCCCCCTCCCCCCTCGGTGACCACGTGTAGTAAATTCCAAGACCCCCCTACAGTTTTCACGTAGTAAATCATAAATATGGTTTTGAATCATTTCTTGAATACAAAAATTTAAAAAATAAATATTTGGCTTATATTTGTCTTTATTAATACGGCGCTTGCTGTGTGACGGCAAGAATGCATGCATAGATACTAATTACAAGTGGAAAAAATATTATCAAGATATGTCAAAATATATTGTAAACAGAACTTAATTTAGATTTCTAGATTGACTACGTGATAAAAATCTAAGCCCCCCGCCCCTCATTATGACCAAGCGTGGTATTTTGAAGATCCCCCCCTCCCTGAACGGGTCACGTAGTATGGGTACGTTCCCTTAGGTAACTAAATATGCAGAAGTAGCAGATATTTTTAAACTTACAAAAAAGCATTTCACAACGATTCATTACGATTGAATCGCATCTAAATGCAGCTTGGTCTCAATCCGTACGTAACGCAGTCCTTGTGCAATGTGCAGGTGACGGCCATTTGAGGTATGTAAAAGCAAAGGCAGCAATCTCCAAGGGAGATTGGATACTGCTGCCTTTGCTTTTACACACCTCATTTAAGGCTCCATAGTAAGTGTTCAAAAAAAAAGAAGAAGATGATTTGAAAGGGAGATATGTATATCCGAATGTTAGAGGGGGCGCGCTAGTAATAATAAAAAACATAATAATAAAGCGAAAATGATGAAAATATTTAATAAAACACGACTCGTTTAAAATAGAGCAAAAATATCTCGATAAATGCCTCCTAACTTGCGTTTAAAGATACGTTGTGAATTTTTGAATACATATAGGTAACAAGTTGAATAACAGAACCAAATATGTTTTTAATACATATAGGTAACAAGTTGAATAACAGAACCAAATATGTTTTTAATACATATAGGTAACAAGTTGAATAACAGAACCAAATATGTTTTTAATACATATAGGTAACAAGTTGAATAACAGAACCAAATATGTTTTTAATACATATAGGTAACAAGTTGAATAACAGAACCAAATATGTTTTTAATACATATAGGTAACAAGTTGAATAACAGAACCAAATATGTTTTTAATAATTTTTGGAGCATACTTTCACGCGGAATAATTGTTTAATATGATGTGAATCCATGCGTTAATGATAAATCTGGACGTACACTCGACAGTGTGAACACGGCGTGCTATTATCTATAAAACTATTGCTTATCACTTATCATACTCTTCACTGATCCGGCCTTGGAAATAATTGTAATGATAACGAAACTATAAATAATGAAGTGGAGAAATCAAAGGCTCTAAACATGTGAACTCGGTGCGCTGGATGCAAATTATTGCACTTCAAACAAAGTGAACATTGCGCGATAAGTCTTCAAAAGACTTACAAGGGTTTGTAAGTCTTTTGAAAACGTAAAGCATTCCGTTTCCATCTGACATTTAGCCAAAATTGACTTCGCGAATCAAAATTCTGACGGTTTTTTAACTTTAAAACAAAATCTGAAATGTGTCCAAATTCTGCGTAAATTCGCAGATAATTTTATTAGGTAGGTATGCAAAAAAGTTCTATTTAAAACACACGGTATTTATTTTGTATAACAACAAGGTATCATTTGCAAATGTTACGGACAACTTAGTTCTATCTGCACTAGATATAAAATTTTTTTGTAGTAACCTGGTTCCATTTACGTTGTACTTCGAGCTCAGTCCCTGAGACTGTTGAAGGTTAAATCTGCCAATTGCGTGAGAAAAAATTACCAAAAAGCGAATATTCAGAAAGTATTGTAATCAAATAATCTTTACGTAGGACAATTCAATGCAAAAATGACAAAAAATTACGTATATATATATAGACGCGTGGTAGAAATCTCAAAGGTGGTAAGCCAAAAACAAGGCAATTGTATTTGTCTTCGATTTCGCAGTAAAGGTCGTAAGGTTGTGTCCTATCAGTAAGAAAATTGCATTAAAAAAGCGCCAAAATGCCCTCGTGCGTGATGAGAAAGTGTTTCCTTTACATGGCAGAACCGGTGAATAACATTTCATTCGTAAATACACCCAAATTTTTAATTATTATAAAAATATTTTTAGCGCCATTAGACAAACTGAGACAGCAAATAATCAAGTATAAGGACAACCTATGACAGTAGGTCGTCGTCTCGTATAGCATTCCGTATTCGTCCTAGTGTAAGCGAGTAAGCGAATCTGGTCATCTCAGTCTCACCCGTGATGTAGAATATAGTAGTTTCTTGTTTCACTTCTATCGCGTGTGAATTACATACTCTTTTTTTTACTAAATGCCACATTTTTTGTATGGAATGTGAAAATTAAGCATTATTTATCATTTTTACTTAAGATAGACCTTAGGAATCGCTGGTTAAAGCCTGTCGGATATGTCTTGTGCTCCTGTTACACTCGTATGTATGTGCATTATTAGTTTAATTATCTTCTCTACTTTTACTTAACTATTATTATCTCTCCATAATCTAAAAGCGTTGGTACAGCTGTTTGTAGACGTTGTTAAGTAAATTCATGGTGTTCGAAAAATTACTTTCATTATTTTTAAATACGTCTATTTGAATTTCAATTTTGATTTCGTGAACGAATGAATGAATGGCGTATTCTATTATCTTTGGCATTAATGTAAATCTCGCAGGGGGAAATTAACCTAATTCTAGACATCCAATAGAGCTGAAACTCGGCTGATAGACTCGTTGTATATGGCAATGCATTCCATCATTCTATTGGTATCGGTGGCATTCGTTTGGTGGAAATTGAAATTATATTTAAATAAATCTCAATCCTATTCCACTAGTATATTCATTTAAGATATCTATACTTTCCTATAAAAACAACTAACCCATTAAGAACATTTTTGCACCCGTGTTCTAAAATATTAATGTTATACAGGTTGTCCCGGGGAAAAGTGCACAAACTTCGGGAGGTGATTCTACATTATAGTACAAGTAAAAAAGATAAATATCTTTTTTCGAATTTCCAAAGTTTTTCCAATATAAAAATATTTTTCATAGAAGATTCATCGTTTTTTACCTAAAAACTATTTATTAAAAGAAAATAACTTAGTTTACATCACTTTATTTTTTTTATATTTTATACTATCAACATGTTTCGTGAACCATGTTCACGTTTAGTGTTGATACTAAAAACTATCTTTAGAATTTCGAAAAAGTTATGTCTTCTTCTTCAATGGCGCTACAGCCCAATTCGAGCCTTGGCCTCCTTCAAAATAAGCCTCCACCGCCCTCTGTCCTCGGCCGTCTTCTTCCAATCTGCAACCTGGAGTAATCCTCTTGCATCCTTCCTGACATCATCCTCCCATCTCAGTCTAGGTATGTATCTGTCTATATTTTTTTTACTTCTACCATCATGTAGAATCACCTCTCAAATTTTGTGCAATTTTCTCCCGGACACCTGTGATATTATTTTTTACATGCAGGCAATTCTACTTTTTTACCCGAAAACTAAATTTAAACGTTGGAATTTCGAAAAAGTTATTTATCTTTATTTCTTCATGTAGAATCACCACCAAAGTTTGTACACTTTAAACCCGGACACCGTGTATAAAAACTTCCTTCTTCTTCTGGCACTAATAACTAATAACACTAAAAATGGAAAAAAAATATGTATGTGTAAAATATAATGATAATGTATAAAATCCTCAAACTGCTTCGACTCGAAGCAATAACTTATTTCTACGCAATATATACCTACCTACAGAGTTTGTTTGTTGTTTGGTTTTTAATATTAATCTTACCACTGAAAACCCTGGCCAAACTCTAATCAAGCATTTTAAATTTAAGTACCTATGTTAGGTATAAATCTCTAACTTTTAAGTCACAGTTATAAAAATATGTATGCCATTAATTCACTATTTTTTGAAGTCAGCAGTTATAAGCAAGTCTTAGAAATATACGTAAGTCACTGGTTATAATTATAAATCTTAGTTGTAAGTTGTAAGCCAGTTATATTAATTCTATAAACTAGATGCTATGAATAACTATATATAGATCCTAACTGCAACTGCCATGGGTCGACCCACAGTGTCCTTCTTGACAATATCAAGGAGGATACGGTGTTTCTACTTATATTGACAAAATAGCATTTATTCCCAAACATGGGAACACCTCAGCACAGGTTCGCCTAGTGAGGTGTTCACAAAATATTACTAGGTACTTAGGGAACGTACCCATACTACGTGACACGTTTAGGGGGGGGGGGGTCTTCAAAATGTCACGCTCCATACAAATGAGCGGCGGGTTGCTTAGGATTTTGGTCACCGGGGGGGGGGGGGGTTAAAAATTGCAAAAAGTTGGTCACGAAGTATGGGTACGTTCCCTTACCTATATACATACCTACAGTTACGGATCATTAACATTTTTTCTTATTACTAAACTTAATATGTAAACTGATGTAATAATCTGTATTGTGTGTATGTTCAAGAATAGAAATAAAATAAATTAAATTAAAATATTAATTAATTAAAAATATTTATTTGTAAATCAGCCAAATATTTTATTATTATTATAGGACTTGGCGTTTGCGGTGTTCATATAATTTAGTTGTCCCTGGGTAGAAAGGTTCAATCTTCGGTCAAACCAGAGATGGCGCAACTAGGTCGAAAATTAAAAGTAGATGTATTATAGTAAAAAAAAACTTTGTTTTATTTTTAATTGGGTGGTTCGCGAAAGTTTATTTTATGTACACAGATGAGGCACGTTGTTATAATATTTAGATAGATCCTGCAATAGATATTCGCGATTGCAGAATAACGGTAAAAGAGTTTACTAGATTCAAGATAGATTTAACATGACAACTACTTGCACTTTGAAGTCATGACATGCAATTTGATTGCTGGACATCACAGACATCTTACAAACCGGCTTCGTCCGTTTTGGATCATTGTACAACGTATCTACATCTTAAATTCAAAATTTCATTTATTTAGATCAATCAAACACAGTATTATTAACATTTTACTTTGTAACATTTTTCATGTGAATTGATGACTTTCAAAATCGAGACAGAACCAGCTGTGCAAATTTCGTGCTGAAAGAATTTCAAGAGATTTTTCTGCTTCAGACAAACCAGCAAGTTTCTTCTTAAAGTGACGATTTCATTGGGGATATCGTCACTGTAAAGAATAATAGTCACTTTAATTCTAGAATTAGATTGTTATAATAATAAATTGTACGGTTACAATCTGAGCATCAAAAAGAATTGTCAATACAATATAATAATGATATTCTTGCAGTCTTCGAAACAACAACAATAACATGTTCGTTGATAGTGCAATCTGTCCCGTAACAAGTCATAAGACATCGGGTATTTAGTACCGACAGTGCAATGCAGCTAATTGCAGATGCAATTAGTGGAACCTGATCCGAGGAACCTGCGTCACTAGCCAATAACCACTAGCGACTGCATTCATAACAATCTGCCTAAACTGTGCTGCACACTGAACACCAGAATGAATTCAATGGATTTCCTTACATGTTTCGTCTTATAAATGACAATTTCAAATTAAACTAAAAACTGTAATATGAAACTGATCCGGAAAGATAAAATAAAGTCTTAATTTTTGTACATCGTAGTATGTTACTCTTAGAACAGGTCCCAAGTGGCCTACTTAGGTACATAATCAACACAGTAAAAATCAACAAAACCATCTAACGTATTTTATCTAAAAACAAATAAATTAAATTTAGCAAATTAATAAATAACGTAAATGCGGAAGTCGTTTTTGATTTCGCTAATAATAGAGGTAATCAACAAACAAATCTGATAACATACCATACTTCTACTAAACATAGTAGTGACCTATTCATATATAATATGATGTGTAATTATTAAGTCACGAAGAAGAATAAATGTGAACTGAAGCTCCAGATGTACTGTGGTGTCACCACAGAGAAATGTATAAAGGTTTCTCGATCCAAGCAACTATACTAGGCTCGTAAAATCATAATTGGGAATGACATTGCTAGCCGATTTTGAAATATACGCCTTTGAAAAAATATCAATTTAACTGTAAACAAAAAATTAGTAGTCAAAGCATTATCAAAAGTAAGTAAAAAATATTTACGTGTGTAGCGTAAAACATTGAAATATAAAAAAAGGTATAAACGAAGACAAAAAAACTGACCGTAAAAATCAGCATGTAAGAATTGGTTCCATGCCAACTCAACAAAGTGGCATTTTAACACCCCTTCTAAAAATCAAAAAAGTCACGCACGCCTCATACGTCATACGAATGTCTGGTAATGTTATATTATCGTGAAAACAAGCTTATGGGTCCGAGTGGTTTTTTGAAAAATAGCCCATTACCTAACTTAATGCAACCTTTTTAACCAATTTTTTCAACACTTTTAATGATTTTTCAAAGGAAGAGTTGAAGTTACATGATTCTTAGTTGTCCAGTCACCGTAAGAATTATGTACAATAGGGTATTTAACCTTAAAGCATTCTCTATAATGATTTAAATTGTGACATTCGTGATTTGCTGCCAAAACGACATCTTGGTGGATGTGGCGTTGTTGACGTCACACCTGTCAACATCGGTAATTACCGTCTTACCAGCCAGCAGCGTTTTCAACGTCATAATGACACTGCAAGCTAGAACCGTTTTTCAAAATTTTATTGTATTCTTCATTAATGCCTGAGGCAGGATTTGTGAGATTTTTTCAAAAATAGCATTCATTTAGTCACAAAAAGTAGCCAAAGTTGCCTTCCAAAATTAAGTATAAATGCCATCTTTTGGGACCTATATTTTAGAATTCAAAAAGCAAAATTCGAAAATCGGATATATGTGCGTACTTTATGTTCGCCATACCTCCTTATAAAAAAACAGATAAATCGGTTTAATTTGGTATTTTAGCCGTAAATCCAAATCTAAATCTTTTATGAAAAAAGATCCGATGCCATTCCTCTCAAATCTTTTTTAAACTCGATAATTAATTACGGATAAAAATATTGAAATTACACATTTTTAGTTTAGTTTTATTCATAGTTTGTGAAAAAACGCAATTACAAATTTGTAAACAAGTTCTAGAAATAAATAAAAAAGAACAATAATGTATGTGTTTGTTCCGTATTTAAGAATCCTAATCTGCGGCGATGACAGGCAGTAAAACTAGTAATAAGCAATATATTATTTACTCCAGAAGTACCTAGTATAATCCGGTCTAGTTATGACCTAAGATTTTGCTAATCTCGATAAAAATAACTATAAAAATGTCAATAAACACGTAATAAATAATAAGCCAATAGTAGAATGATGCATAAGTATATGTGTCTTGCTATTTGCATTTTTCTCCGACCCATATCCAGCCCATATCCCGATAAGCAAACAATTATTTTGTATTCACTATTTATTCTAATTCTAAAATCATTCAGATGCACCTTTTTATATACGTACATGAAAAATTTGATATCGCCTATCTCGCAACCTTATCAATTTGTCAATTCACGTAATAAAAAAAATGATATATAAAATAGTCATAATGTGTGGAGGAAGATAAACATGCCGGTGGGTTTGAATGACCTTGATAACTAAAGGTAGATAATTAAATTAGATAACACTTTGTACTGAAATTTAATCAAGTCGTACTAAAATAAGGCAAAAATATTATGTTTTATATTATCGCAAATCTTCTCGGAAGAAGATAACTAAAATTGATTAAAAGTAATGAGAAAATGAAATGTCACATAAATGTTAACGGTAATTTAATATATGTCAGCATATTGTAATATGTTACTTTATAATACCTACGTTTCACGATAATATGTTTATATTACTATATGTTGCCGGATGATAATATTCAGACAAAGTGATTCATTAGCATCGTATCATATTATTATCTCGTGCTGCCTATTATCAATAATATTTTAAATGACTCAATATTTTTAAGAACGGTGATTAGGTTATTTAAATTTGGTAAAAACATAAAACACAACCCTTTTGTCCCCAAACTGGCGACTCGCAGGCAATCTACACAAGGAATATTTTTTTTTTATTATTATTGAATTAATAATGATTAAATTATAATTTATGCCTAATTCACATAAGCTATGCGGACAATATGATTCTAAATCCGTCGTTCACGGGGTTGAGAATATTATTAAAAAATCTGCGAAGAATACGAAAATGACCACAACATGACACACAACCCCAAGAAGACGGAACCAATCGCATTCAAACCCGAGAAGTTGCTCTCCATAAACACGTCTAAGAATGTAAAATACTTGGGGCACAACGGCACAACATTACTGAAGACCTCTCGGATGATGGTGATATTGAGAAGTATCAGTATACTGTCTAAGGGAACCTACCCATACTACGTGACCAACTTTTTGCAATTTTTAACCCCCCCCCCCCCCCCCCCCCCCGGTGACCAAAATCTTAAGCAACCCGCCGCTCATTTGTATGGAGCGTGACATTTTGAAGACCCCCCCCCCTAAACGTGTCACGTAGTATGGGTACGTTCCCTAATATGATTGCCCGAAGATTCTTCCAATGCAGCAATAATGTTAAAAAAACATTGTTCAATGCATTTTGAACTAGCCTATATACTCGTACTTGTGAAACATGGTGTCACTTCCGAATCATCTCGATGGAATGACTCCGTATTCAATATTATAATAACACATGCAGAATTATATTTGGATACAGAAGGTACAGCAGCGCATCGACAATGTTTCTGGTGAGACACCGGGTCACTGGAGCCAGGATGCGGATAATGGCCTCCGACAACACGGCGGTGACAGCAGCCTTCCAGCACCACGCGGTACTCCTGAGTGAGGGCCGCGGCCGGGCCCGAGCTCACCCCAGGCCGCGCCCTACAATAATTGATTATTTATTTTATTTAATTTTTATTACAATTTTTTTTCTATTCCATGTACTCGTTTCTTTAATCTTTTGTGTAAAGATGGATAACTATATGGGAACGTACCCATACTAAGTGACCCGTTCAGGGGGGGGGTCTTCAAAATACCACGCTTGGTACAAATGAGCGGCGGAAGGCTTAGGTTTTTGTTCACCGGGGGAGGGGGGGGGGGGTTAAAAATTGCAAAAAGTTGGTCACGTAGTATGGGTACGTTCCCTATGGGACGTGTGGGAGAGCACTATCCCCCCAAATCCTGGAATAAAACATTATTATTATTTACACTTCCAGGTAGACTCGGGGGCGACAGACGAAATGGAAATCGGTCGAGTTAAAAAAGGACTTCGCTCAATTCATCTAAGACTTCGCTACGCAATGATTGAGTGAAATACAGATTTTGTTTACTTGAATTTCAGGATTCGCAATTGCCTTTTTAGAAACGTTAACTTAACGAATAAAGATGGACGTATCAGGTACAATATGGAAATGCGCAAATACTTGTGGTTTCCGTTAAACAAGGAGGCAGTTAAAATCTACACTCAAATATTAGTTTAATGAAGAAAGTCCTCATTTATTTAAAACCCGAGATACGAATCTAAATATTTGTGCGGGTTTTTCTTTTGTAAACGACATTATGTTATAAGCTACGGAACACCGGAGAAATGACACGAGGGTATGAATTGTGAATCGTGGTGCTATCTCAAAAGAAGGCCTCAAGGAGATGAGCTCCGTGGCACAGCGGTAAGATCCAGAAAAAAAAAGATGAGTTACAAATCAAATAAATTATCAATAATGTGTACGGTGTACTGTCATTATTGCTTTGATGAGCGTTCACAATCAAAATTATGCTAAAGGACTGAATGTCAGCAATATTGTTATTAATCACGGGATATTATCATTGTAGGATTTGTGAAGCTGAAAGTTTATGTAAAGGAAACATTAGAACAAGGACAATTATTGCTCCAGTTGCATCAAGAAAAAATATTTACAGCAACAACTTTTTTAACACCATTGTTCGTGATATTTTTTTAATAATCAGTTCGTCACTTCACCACAATCTCAAATTACAAATCTGCCCCAATGATGGACACTATAACGATGTCCGAAAAATTGGCTAAAAAGGAGGTAGCGGAACACGACATAAATATGCAACCCCAAAAATAAATCACGGTAATAAAGATAGTTATCAAGTCATCAATTACTAACGTATTTACATACAGTTACGGATCATTAACTTTTTTTTCTTATTACTAAACTTATTATCTATCTGTAAAGTGTATGTTCAAGAATAGAAATAAATAAATAAAAAGTTACCAAATTATGTCTGTACAAATTTTGAAAATGACAATAAAAATAATTTTCGGTTCAAATATTTTATTATAGGTAGGCTTTATCGCTGGTCCGGATTGTTTATACAATCAGATACAATTTTGAAGATTACACCTAAATTCAAAACAAATCCGAGTTCATCGAACCTGAGTTACAATCACTCACAGGCAGATGCTAGAATATTAGACGAGGATAATATTCATACATAACTCGTCTGTTTAATAATGTTCATTTACATTAATATAACATTCTTTTCGAAATTGCTTGAAAAATAAAAATAAAATAAAGAAAAATAACGGAAAAGGGATAAAAAAAAAAGCCACCCTTGTTGCTTTCAATTGTGTTATTCCGAAGTAACGATTTTTCTTGTGAAACATGGTGTCACTACCGAATCAGCTCGATGGAACGACTCCGGATCCAATAGAATAAATACTAACGCATGCAGAATTATATTTGGATACCGAAGGTACTCATTATCAATGTTTACGGAGCTAGGACTGCGGGGATTCGACCCGGTGTCTGATAAAATACCGGGTCACTGGAGCCAGGATGCAGCTAACTCCTGAGTGAGCGCTGAGCCCGAGTTCACTCCAGACCACGCCCTGCATAATAATTGAAAAATTATTATTTTATTCTATTTTTACTAATATTTTTTTGTATTCTGTGTACTTGTTTCTTTACCTAAAATGTGTTGTGTAAATATGTATAATTATATGGGACGATTGCACTATCCTCCCCACATCCCGGAATACAACATTATTATTATTTTCGATCACATCGATATCGTGTATAAAACAATCATAAATAATTATTAAACATATCGGATTCTAAGGTTAAATTTATCGTTATTGGCATGATGCGCGAAGTTCGGAAGTAAACAAATTTAAACACTTCAGACAATAACAAACAGCTGACTTGTAGTGGTGCCAAATGTAGTGGTGGTGGGATAGGATGTAAAGGAACTTGAGATAAACCATATATTTTGTATTGACGTGCCGAGTGGTGGTGCCGGACTTGGCACGCGTGCCGCGCATTTGGCATCCCTGACATCGGTCCAACAAGGTCGGGAGATGAATCTGTTACGTCACGATCGAAATAATGGTCCAGAGGCCGGAGGGGGTCAGCTCTATAATAATCGCCGGGCGTAAATCTGCGTACAAATTTTCGAGCCGAACCTTTCGCGATTCGCGAGCCGAACCTTTCGCGAGGTCGCTTGTTCTCATCATTGGGACGGATTTTGCGCGCCGGAACTGCATGTGAAATGCTCGTGGCGATCCAAAGACGGTTTTTTCGACGAACACAAAGGAATTCTCATTTCACATTGGTAAGGCTTCGTATTTGGTTCCTTGTTTTTTATTTCTGTTTGTGTACCTCCTGGTAGGATTGTAAACAGCAATTCCTGAGCATATTTAAAGTAAAACAAGTGGATTCATTTTGATGTTCGGTGATATTTTTTCAATTAAAAATAAACAAATATTTTTCAATCTCACCTCACCACTGGGAGACGATTATTAAACATGATACGTATTTCGTTTCGTCGCAGAACCACGGTAACAGGCGAGACAGCGCGCGTATAATCTGTTACGTGTGATGCCGTCGCCACGCACGTCGTCCTTATGCAAAGACATTATTGCAAGTAATTTAAGTAGACCACTGTCATCGTACAGAAGGCTGACAAATTTAATGAGTGTTGGTAGTACGCGGTTGGTTCCTTCCTTTCCCATCAATCACTCGCTAAAAGTTGATTGTAAAAATACATTTCTACGAACGGTTCACGCGCGGCTCGCTAACAGTTCGGCTCGAAAATGTGTACCCAGCTTTATAAGAACACGGAGAGAGACTGATGATGATGATGACCATGTGTCAAGTTTTTTTTATGGCCGCTTCAAAGTGTCAACTTTATTTCTATTTTTAGTATCACCAATGTTTTTTAAGAAGTCACAGCGCAACAAGTAAAGGGAAGAGTCATTTATGAAATCTAAATAACATAATTGCTTCGTAGTTGTTCTTCTTTCGTATGGTGGGGGGTCAGAGGGGGACATCCAGGTCTGCGAGCCAGTCTAGGGCCTCAGGCGTTGCCCTGAGTGACCTCATCAATCCCGCCGGGGAATGAATGGAGCGGGCATTCGTTGACCATATGTTCGGTGGTCTGCACCGCACCGCATTCACACATCGCCGACTCTTTAAGGCCCCGTCTATGCATCATGTGAGCACAACGGCTGTGGGAGCACCTTATCCTATTGATGGCAGTCCAGAGTTTGCGAGGCTATGAAAACCCAGGCTGTCTCTCAGAGGGGTCTTGAACGAGAAGGGCGTTTTTGACGTTGGCTAATTGCCACTCAAGCTTCCACCTATCTTCTGGGGTGAGAGGTGTTCGAAGGAGTCTTTCTCCTTCCGTCCAGAAGGGTTTTCGAGACTTTAAGCCGGGTGAGAAACGACATCATCGTGCGAGGGTATTTCCACCCTTCAGAGAGATGTTCCCTCAATATTCAGGGACAATATTTTCAATTGTTCCCCGATATTTAATGCGAACATTAGCAGTTGTGATGTGACCTTTTCGTGTAGAGGGTTCAGTGTAAAAGGGGAATTGTCTGATATTTAATAAAAAATACTTCTGTTACATGCAGTTTTGTTTTATTTTATGTATCAACTAACGCACGTTGTGCAGAGAATTAGGACCCAAAAACAGTATTTATAGCTAAAATGTGTAAAAATAATAAAAAAATGAAATTATGTTCACGCTCGCACGAAAATTTGGTATAAAAAAGTTCAAATATACGTAAAGCTACATTTAGAGAAGCAATTTAGAACAGTGTTTCTCAAACACACGATATACTTTTTTGATGTAAATACCTCACAAGACTCCCAGCTGCTCCCGTCTGGAGCCAGTGAGATTATGGCATCCGCAATTAGGGCATGTTGTGAGGCTGAAAGTAGTGGGGAGGGGAAAGAGATGGGGAATAGGAAGGTGGGGAAGTATGTGGCTATTCAGATCTGGTCAGTAAACACGGCTGAAGCCATTTCAAGTAACGTCTCAATTTTGAATGGTGGTCATACACCAGGGCGATACTGAGAGCACCTTTCATTCTGGAACGTACCGCATATATATTATATATTATTCCAAATGAATTAATTAATTCCAAGTGAAATAACACAAATTAATCAAATAAAATTTATTTAAGCACGCCGGAATTCGATCCCGCGACCTTCGGATTGCAAGTCAAGAGCCTTACCCCTCGTCTTTATACATCCATCCACAATATATTTGTAAATGCCATGATATGTAGGCATTATAAATAATACATACAACATTGATATGTTCGTTCGTTCGTTCCATCTGAACAAAAAATATATTGTTAGTAGCAACAATGTGAGATACGAACAACATTATTAGCAAGTACGAGCCAGTTATTATTGCTTTAAACCAAATTTCCAGAATATGTTGCTTATTGTGAAATATTTGTAGAGACGCTTCGCCGGCTATTGGAAACTAAAGGAGACGGATCTAGCGCAGAAACAATAAGGATGAACTGTGGACCCTTGACACTGGTGTCCTTCGAATGAGGCAGCTGAATTCATAAAAAATATAAAAACACAGCAAACAAAACCATAAAATTTTTTGAATGGACACACCAGTTCAAAGTTTCAAAGATACTTTAAATAAATGCTGCCCACTACTGCCCAGTGCCCACGCGTACATCGACCTTGCATTATATTCGTACAATCCATTCTGATACATTCTGTCGTACACATACGCTTCAGGGATATGTACCTACTATTCATATCGTCTACTTTCGCCCTTCTTCTACCAGTTCCACGCTTCACTAGCATACACTTTAACGGCCTCCGTGGTCGAGGGGTAAGGCTCTCGACTTGCAATCCGAAGGTCTAGGGATCGAATCCCGGCGTGCGCAAATAAACTTAATTTGACTAACTCGTGTTATTTCAGAATTAATTAATAGAACTAATATATAGTACATTTGCGGCACGTTCCAGAGTGGAGGATACCCTCAGTACAGCGCTGGTTTAAGACCACCATTCAGAATTGAAATGGCTTTAGCCGTGTTTGATGATCAGATTTGAGTAGTCAGGTACTTCCCCACCTTCCTCTTCCCTATCTCCCTCCCAACCCTTCTATCTTCAGTCTCACAACATACCCCATTGGGGATGCCATAGCCGCACTGGCTCCAGAAAAGAGCAGTTGGGACTCTTGCACGGTACACACAAAAATTGGTATCAGAATACCGTTTTGAACCGCTAACCTACTACATTTGGTGTTTTATTACTTGATTTTTTTGCGTACAACCTTCTATCAATGTCCTTATCAGCCATCTAATAAAGTAAAGCACTACCGTCACAAGCAGCAAAACAAATACATACTTCCTGAGATAAAATATAAGAAACCAGAACAAACATTGTAAAGAAATGCTCAAGCCCATATTGCCCATCCTACTTTAAGGCACGTGATGAAGATCACATATAGCGCACATCCTCGGGGATCCAACAAGGTTCTCATCTCGGACCGAGTTTGTTGTTTTACATTTTATTGTATACAAATTATTGATGTCAATGTGAAATATTTTCAAATAGAATTATTTGCTTATGACGCAAATCTATAGGTATAAGCTATTAGCCAAAAATTGCAAACAATTGTATCAACTTACAATACGGCTTAACAATGTAGCTACCTATTGTCAACAAAACCAATCATTTTTAAATGTTTCAAAATAACACACATTGTCTTTTGCAAAATTTAATTACTCTTTAAGGGACAAAAACATTGCGTCTCAGATGTATGTGATCTTGGAATAACCCTCGATACTTAACTACAATATAACCTACACATTATACAACAAACCACGAATAAACGAGACGAAGGTCGAACCGCGTTGCGCGCCGTTCGCGGTTGCTTCGTTCCTTCCCCTTAATTCTTGGCTCGGCTCACAGATTCGGCTCGCGTGTGTGTACACTGCCTATGTTTCGTCAATAGAAACACAAAACTTTTTAATGGCATAAATATCATTAGGGAACGTACCCATACTACGTGACACGTTTAGGGGGGGGGGTCTTCAAAATGTCACGCTTGGTACAAATGAGCGGCGGGGGCCATAGGTTTTTGGTCACCGGGGGGGGGGGGGTTAAAAAATGCAAAAAGTTGGTCACGTAGTATCGGTACGTTCCCTTAGGTTGACGCACCACATCATGTAAAATTTGGGATCAGGCCGCTAACAATAATACTCCTTATATATAAATGGCGATAAGGTTTAAATTCTCGTTTACTACTGGCCGCTTACGAAAAAAACATAGCCAAAAAGTGTGTTTTATTTTATTTTGCGAAGAAGAAACGATCTAATTTTCAAACCAAAATCACATGATTTTGCATTGCATAGTAGTGCACCACTTTACATTGTTTACTTTAACTTTACTTACGTACGGAGTCATCTGGAGTTCGCATCAGTTGTTTGGCCTCCAATTTATGAATTGGATATCAACAAAATCGAAGCAATTCAAAACAAATGCTTAAAATATCTTTGTTACAGGTTATTTGTAAGATTTAATTAATCATTTTGCAGGGGCTTCATTAAAATTGATTCATTGAGTGTTCGAAGGCGTCACATAAAATATGCATTTATTTATGCCTGTATAAATTAGTTAACCATAACATTCAATGCATGGAGTTGCCAAATAAGATTTAAGAGGAAAAATCCATGTAGGACTAGGTTTTTTTTAATGATTTTTTTTTTGTCATGGAAGAAATGCATATGATTTAATTAAACTTTGAGGTATTTTTATATATTTATTTAAGAAAACATTGTGAATTTTTTTAAACATTTCCTCGAAAAATATGAAAATTATCAGCTGCTACCCAACGAACGTCACCATCAGACGTAACTATTTGTATGCATTCTGGAGGCCACAGTTTTCATCTCAAATCAATAAGGTTTTGAATTTAGTTTAAGATCATATGTCTCCTCTAAATGAACTTCCCCAAAAAAAATTGGAAATATATTTTTTTACATGTGTATACAGGAAACGTTGATTTTTTGCCATTTTTAAACTTTTTTTTTTGCAATTAATAAATACTTTGGACAATAATATTACTACGAATGTAGGTTCATATGAACTACATAGAGCGTAATTATATAAAGTATCTGCAATTTTTTTAAATGATAGGTTGAAAACTTTTTGAGCTAGAGTGTACACAAATTCAAAAGTAGTTTCGAGAAAAACGCGTTTCAAGTTTACCACGCTATTCGGCACTTAAAGGGGGAAGGTCACTTAAACACACTCATAACACCGGAACGAATTGAAAATTTTATTTAAAACTTTGGGAACATATTCTTAAATAGTTATACTAAAAATTTATGAAAAGTCATCTACATGTTGTGTATCGCGCTCAACGCGCTCTTCTGTTCTATTCAAAGTGGATCAATAAAAAACAAACTGTAAATCAAAAATACTTGTTTGAACAGACTATCTAATAATTACAATAACGTAACGTCAAAAGTGAACGAGCTGAATAAATATAAAAAAGTTCATAAAATAGTGTTTTTTCTGACATCAAAAATGTTTCATCAGTAACGTCAGAAAAACGCTAAGTTTAGTCTTTTCTGTTGTTGTTTTAATTAATTCAGTTATGAATTTAATTTGTTATTCGTCTTCTTGTTATAAGGATTTGTTTTTGTTTTATATAATTCTGTTAATTTATTATCTATCACAAGGAGGAAATCTATAATTGGTAGTATTCTTGGTATAAGTAATGTAAAAAATTATAAAATTCAACTGTGGATTTCCTAAAGGTTCAAAAGTAAATAAACATAATGAAACTTGTTACTACTTGTACCTACACTACAAATATTTGCAGTGATTGTTAATGGGCGTATCAGATTACATAGTTGAACAAACTAAATTAAAATCAGTTGGAAAACAGTTAATATTCATAAGAGGTGATATCCAATATCAACAATAATATCCGTACTTATATAGTACATCCAGTCGGGTGTAGGTAACGTGAGAACGCTTATCAGGAAAGAGATATGCACACGATTAGAGATAAGATACAAAATACCAATGTAAATTGGTCAACATTGGAGATAAGACGAGGTAATGTGAACTGAATACTGTTCACCCCACAGTACGCAGCGCAACCATAATATTATTGAATTGAATCATATTAATACGCTATCTGCATCTGCCTCCGAGAGATTGGGCCACATCCCGTCAAAAAAAGTGTAGAATACAGTACCTATGTTTTATAGTTTACTTTTAACTATATTTTTAAATATAGGTAGGAAGGTACTCAATACGCTTTTTACGTAATGTAAGAAACCTTAAAAGAGGCAATCGATTCACAACAGCATATACCATTTTCCTAAGATCAATCAAACTTCAAAAGCAATATCACAAAATCGAAAAGCTGACAAAAGATAGTTATATAATATTATGTTTTTAACTTTCATTTTTAAAGATACTTTTTTTTTAATTTTCTGCGGTTTTTCGCGGATTTGGGTTTTTTTTTGTTTTGCTGCTTATATTGAAAAATATGTAACAAACAAATTTGCATCTCGTTTTATTTTGCGATAAATTTATCGTGGAAAAAATGTTTGCGAATGAAAAAATGTTTGCGATGAATAGGAAAACAATTACTGCTTCATTGTTGGGTAACATATACAAAAAATTCCAGGATTAATACCAGTAGTGCCAACATAATATGTTAGTTTCTGGTAATTTGATTTATGTACCAGAAAGTACCCTAAAACGTTCCTTGTAAGAATATATTATGAATACATATTATGTCCTGTCTAGATTAATGAAATTATGGCCTATCTAACGTACAAGTCAAAATATTGTTTCAGCGTTTTGTACACCAAGAAATGGATAAACTATCTTCATTCCTGAGCGATTCACAAATTCGGCATAGTTACTTCTACAGTTAACGGTCGTTGTTACCAATTCTACTGAAGCGAGTCAAAAATTTGGCTCGATATTCCTCAAATGCACAAATACGATCTTCCTAACACAACTATTCGACCAACAGGCGAATCGAGCGTTAAAAACCAATCACATGGGCGATCGGAGACTCAGATTGATCGATAGAAAAGTTGGGAACAACGGCTGTTAGCCTCAAAAATATAACATTATGTCAACGGGTAGACGCGAATATTATTTAGGGCTATTAATTATAAGTAAACACCCATAATACTGTCTTAGCTAAGTTCATACCTACCCTATAAGGGGGAGTGAGCAGCGTTTTCTTGTTTCAGCGTGCATTTTCCAAAGCGACCCGCTTGAGCATATACCTAACACAAAGGAGAAAAATTATAAAGCCGTGTTTTTAGCAAACGAACATAAGCCCGATTTATTGAAAGTTCTCCCGCACCCCTTGCGATTGGCCCTAAACCATTGTCCATTATTAGCCGCCTCAAGGAAAGTAAAGTACTTAATCGGCCACAAGTAGAGTAGGGGAGGTGGAGGTGGAGGTGAGGGTGGCCCCCGCCCGCTCCGTACTCCATTAGCCCTAGTGGCAGGGGCTGGCGGTTCTTTTTCGGGAAAGAATCGTTTGACTAGGAAATATCAATACATAAATAATATGTATTTAACGTTATGTACAATAGAAATAACAAATTCTCGACTGAGTTACTATACCAAGAAACTAAAATATTTAATATTCGTAAATTATTTATACGGCAAACTACGAAATATACATTTAAAAAAAACAGGGTGCAATTCACACGCGTTAGAAGGGAAACGTTCAGAAAACTAAAGTAGACAAGAGTGGGGAGGCCACGTAGCACCGCATAAGCTACGATGCACCGCATAAGCCCGCACAAAGAGGAGACCGATTATACTATCGCATTCTTTCGCAAGCTAAAACCTATAAATGTACTTACGTGTTTGTCTCTTTTTAGTGACGCTATTTTTCGTTTCATCGAGTTTCAAATTACAACAGTGCTAAACAAGTAAACATCAAAAAAATAATAAAAAAAAACATTAAAATAGAATTACTAAAAAGACTAATAATGTATTTTACACTCCCAAACAAGAATCAAATTAATACTACAAACACATAGCAGTTTTATTGGTCCACGTACATTTAATCTTCTATCAAAACATATTTAAATGAAAATGACAAATAAAATATCAAATTACATAAAAGAATTAAAATTATGGCTGAATGATATAGATGTTGAAACGCTCTTCCTATAACCTATTTGTAAACATTTGTGTTTCATTTGGTTGATGTTGTATGTTAGTATTTTATTTTATATAAAAATAATATTTCAATTTTGTTAGTAACTTTTTGTTACCCACGCCGCGCCGGCAGCTCCTTTATTGGGTTCCCATTTCTTACATTTTTATTTTCGTACATATTTCTTTTGGTTAAATTTCTTAGGGTTGATCTTGACAGGTGATTTCATGATTATTCAAGGGTCTGCGATTTTTTTTATTTGAAACCGTTATTTACTAACATAATATAATAATAGGTCAGTGGTTGAGTGGGCATCACGTTTGGGTCCCACCCAGGCGTTCTGTGATCGATCCCTCGGATGGCTAAATCCTCCATCACAACTCAAGCAACATTTTCGGCTTACTGTGGTGGTGGTAGTAGGAGATTTTCAAATATTGTCGGGTTATTCGTAACCCGGGAATGTTTATCTTTCTTTAAAAAAAACCGTTGTTATTCACGGGTCCGCGTTAGTAAATAATAAGAGCTTAGTAATATTGAATATTCATAAAAAAGAATTGTTTTTCCTGATATCCATTTTCTTAGTTCTTCTGTAGGCGCAATCATTATACCTCCCCAAAGCTGTGGGGGCAGAGATCGACGACTGCGTGACGTCAATTATAGTGAGGTCAGTTGTTGTGATGAGAAAAACAACCCGAAACTGTGATGAGACATAAAATCGTAGCACGAAACGCAGTAGGGGGTCGCGCAGAGGCGTTTCGGCTAATTAAATAACACTACACACTGGTACCTACCTACCGGTCACACCAAAGCAACAGTTGTGCTGTTATTGTAAACTATCGCAGACAAATATCGGGATATAACAATTGTAGGTTTTTTTAAATTGTATTTAGAAAAACAATATTTGCCTCAGGATCATTGCCGTTCACAGAAGAAAATTACCTATCGACGGACGGATGGATTGTTTCACAGAATTTTAACAATTCATCAGATTTCAAAGTCAAAATTCAAGTACTGTGAAAGTTCTATTTAAGTTCTATTTATTTCACCATTGGCCGGTTGCTTCACAGTACTTTAATAAGAAAATAACTTGAATGAAACTTTGATAGAGAGTTTTCAAAGAACTTCAAACAGAACTTGAATAAAACATTGGTAGAGAGTTTTCACGAGAGTTTATTTTAACGTATAACAAAGCTATTCTAACAACTATCATTGAGATATTTTAAAAACAACTGCAACGCTCGTGTTTTACCAATATTTTATATCAGCGCACATACCGTGGAACCGCTGAGCAAACTGGATTTCTTTAACTTCTATCCCGCAGAAAAAATAACCATATTCTATGACAAACCATTACATCCGACACTCGATATACGGTAACTACCGTCATATACCACCTGCGCAGAGGTTCGTACACAGGCACACGTTGCCGACGTATTGTAAATACATCGGCGATGCCAGTATCCCGCGACCAGCCGGCCAAACTCATTACCACTCACTTCGGCGATACATGGCGGAGGTATTATATAAATATGATAGTCTACTAAAATCGTCGTCACTAGCGTCAAACATTTTAGAATTGGATCAATGCTAGGAACAAAAACAATCGTCGAAAACGACAGTTGCTTACAGCAATTGTGAGTGCGGTTATTAAATCTAGTTTTGACGTTTCGAGAGGTGGTGACGCGGTCTAGTGATTTCAGTAGCGAAGGGTACGGACTGTGCGCGACAACTTATTTGCGACGTGAATACACAACATCAGTATTTAATACTTCCATATTCCTGTGGAAGAAGGGTCTTAGTATAAAAAGACGGAAAGAAAAATAATGATGTGTGCTAAATTAAGGCACCAATAATGTCAGGGTTAGGAATAGAAAAACGTGTTAGGTTCAAGTAACCATGGTTAATTTCAAGTAACTACTACACTTCGCCATTCCACTTGTTGCCTGTAGCCTGTTGCTCTTTGGGCGGGAGTCGGGAGACCTTCACCGGGTGGATAAAGTTACAATTACAGGGGTACATTTACCCCCGAAAGCTTTCAAGGTGAATTACGTATACACAAAATGCGTGCCTACTTGCCGTCGTTTATTCTGCTAGGGCGTAGCAACCAAACAAAACTAAACATAGATATTGAAATTTGTTAAAAAAACACAAATATATAAATTTAATATTGAATTATGTTGAACATTACAAGCCTTGATTGAAACTCTTCTCAGTGTGTGTTCAACTTATGGTTGCATCGACTGTGGCAACAAAGAAGAAATGCATTATGTAAACAATAATACAATAACCGCGTGGTTGTAACGCGCCATCAGCGTAGTTCACGGAAATTATTAATATCAAATCATAATGCACTTTAACAGCGTAAAACATATTATAGAAAACGCAGTAAAACTGAA
Organism: Limnephilus marmoratus; assembly: GCA_917880885.1. Taxonomy (NCBI): domain Eukaryota; kingdom Metazoa; phylum Arthropoda; class Insecta; order Trichoptera; family Limnephilidae; genus Limnephilus; species Limnephilus marmoratus. Next base: position 25,593,996 of record OU862909.1, read on the forward strand.
AATATGTAATACTAGTGTATGTACCAGGTTCTGGCTTGAAATTAACTCTCAGTGTCTCCTGAATAAAGGGCCACCATTTATCTACAATCGAAATGTTGATTGAAATGGCTTGAGCTATGTTTAATGCCCGGTTGAAAATATGGACGCACTTCCCAACCATCATCTTTTATTCTCCTTTCCCCATGCCAAATCAGCCACGTATCATTTCCCAAAGTAAAGATATTGATTACTCTTCCACTGTGTAGTATAACTGTCGCCACACATCTATCTGGCACGTGTGCTGTTAACTCCAACGTGTAACCTCGCCCTTTGGGTGTTTAATTTAACACGTTCATATTTGCACAATTCAGTAGAAAAGTGGGTAAGTACATAAGGTTACCGAAAGATTCACACCAGACTGTGAAATTAATAGAGGTACCTTAAGGCTATTTTACAAGTTGAATATTGAGAGATTCTTGAGGCCGCATTGTTTTATCAGCTGGACTGAGACGCAACTAACACTAAATTATAAAATGATTATACTTACATTACAAAAAAACTACGATTTTTATACAAATAACACTTCAATGTTGCAAAAATATAAAGGTATATTACGCAGATTAGTGCAATACTAATCAATCTTCTCAAAGACCCTCCACACAGCATCCCCAAAGATGACATAGGCTCTGAGGGAAATAAATTATTTTCCAGAAGGCCTCCTGTGTGGAGTGAAGGTGATACTTAAAAGAATTCATAATCTACACTTTAATTTAATTTAATTATTTTAGGGTAAAACACATTTAACAAGTTATGATTTAAAATATAAAGATTAATTAATTGTTTGCGCCCGTACAGACGTAATATGAATAAATAGTTTTGTCCATAAACAAACTAAAATCTTTCAAGAAAGGCTAGCAAATACAATACTGGATTGAATCACCGATACAATATTGTATTTGTCAGCATTTCTTGAAAGATTTGAGTTTTATTATGGATAAAACTATTTATTTATATTCATATTGCGTAAACAATTAATTATTCTTAATATTTTAAATCATAACTTGTTAAAAGTGTTTTTCCCTAAAATAATTAAACTCGGGCCGGCTATGAAAGAGTAGATTATAATTGTTTTAAGTATCACCTTGTAAAAAAAAATTTGTTTACATCATTCAAAAATATATTCTTACTGTACGAATAATACCAGGAGATTGTACTTACAATAAATCTTTGCCTACGAAGTGAGAGTCATAAATTACCAACTTAACAAAAGACCAATTACCGCAGTTAAAAATACATTTTTAGTGTACCTGTTTTATACTAGCTGTGGTTTATTATATTATCAAGTACTATGTCTAATTTAGGTACTCCTCCTTTACAAGAGCAAATATTGAAGTTCTTTTTCCCTACCTAACGTTGTCATAAATTACCCTGACAAATGAATTTTTACAGCGAGTGTTCTAAAAGTACGAATGACTAGCGCAGATTATAATTCCGATTTCGAAAGACAATAAAAATGTTATATACACTTACTTTACCGCTTGTCTGAAATATTCTTCCACAACCAGTTCCAACTTTTACAATGACACTTAAATTCAAAGCAAATGTGAATTCATTGAAAGTCAACACTTTCACACAGGAATAACGCACATCACAGACAGCCGTATGTTAGATGACGATAAAATGTTATAATTAGAACACAGGTAAAGATTAAAAACAGACGCAAAAAAAATCCAACAAAATTACTACGCACAAGTCAAAAAATATATTTTTAAAGAGAGGCGTAGATAGATAAAAACATGCGAACGAGCATTGTGGCAAGTTAAATTTATTATTAAAGTTATTTTTGGCAGGCTGGTCTATTTATGTTTCGTACTTTGTGTGCAAAGAAACTTATCGCACTTTCCGCATTAGACAGGCAAACATGCCCAGCAAGACCAGATTCAACATCAAACAAAGCGTTCGTAAAAGAGAGGTGTTAAAAGGCTTTAAATGGCGACAAGACGAGACTAAAAATAATGCGTAAGTTTTAAAATGACCCCCCCTACTGAAACTGGTATTCGTTTACAAGTTAGTTTACACGGCTGAAATTCTTTTTTGTGTAATAAAGCTTGTTTATTGGAAGTCTCTTAAAGCCACTGTGTAAAGGAGGCAAACAGTAACCTAGGCCCGACTTCAAATTTTGCGATAAGCGATGAGAATAAACATAAGACATTGTCCCCAATTTAAAGATTATTATAAAGCCTACTACAGTAAAATAAAACTATACATTCTTACGATGTAAGTATCTACCTGGCGAACCAACGGGTTGTTAAAATACGGTCTCATTAGATTGGGATAACTGTTAAATCTCTTACAATTTCGACGCCACTTGTAATACTTAAAAGTTGTCATAATATCAACTTGTTTTGTTTCAATACACAATTCTCTCTCAAGAAAATTGATTGGTGTAGTTGGTCCTGATCTTAATCTATTCAAATCATATTTTAGCAATAGAAAGCAATTCGTTAGCATTAACAATCAAAATAACAACCACCTTCCAATAATCTATGGAGTTCCGCAGGGATCCGTACTAGAACCACTGCTGTTCCAAATTTACATCAATGATACTTCGCAATTTAGATTTAAACTGTGATTTTTTTATATGCAGATGATATGACAACTTACTAGAAAATACAAAAAAAATAACAGTTGACTCCAATCAAATATCCTAACAATGAATGTAAAAAAAAACAGGATACATGATTTTAAGCTCTACCCGTAAAATAATTCCTCCTCGTGTACCCTTAAAAATTGTAAATAACGATTTGTAAATCCTGGTACAGGAAAAGAATCTTGGACTGTGCATGATAAGCATTTAACATTTAAAGAGCATATATAAGATATTAAAGATAAAATCATCCCCTTAATTAGCATATTTAGCCGCTTAAACGTTCCATCATTTTTTTGCAATGTTTTTTTGGCTAAATGTCACTTTTTGCCCGACATGTTATGAAACATAGATATTTAGTTCAATTACAATACATTCTTCATACTCACTTTTCATAAAAGTCACTTTTAATTTTTTATTCTTGATTCAAATATTAAAGCTCAGTGTCTCAGTTTCTTGCAAATTGCAGATAGAACTTTGTTGTTCCACGGGAACGGTACTATGAGAAAATATCAAAATTCTATCTAGCTACTAGATACTAGAGAAAGTGTGAAGTTGGCCCGCGGTTAAAGTGGGCTAATGAATGACCTAAAGAAAAGTGTTAGCTAATATCTTTATTTATTATCTAAATTTTAATCATTGTTTTTTGCCTTATGTGCCCTGTTTGTTACTTATAGGTACAATCTTAATATATATTTAATTATATTACTTACGCACAGGCTGCTAGTGCCAGTGGGTTTCCATTATTTTCATAATATTGTATATGCATCAAATGTAAAATTTGGGAAAAATAAAGGAAATAAAAAAAGGCCATGTCCAAAGCCAGGGCTTATAAAAATAATAAAAATGTAGATAGCCAGACAAGATAGGTATTTTTTAAAGTTGCAATTCTTGGGAGCCATTCATGTCTTATTTTATAACGCTTGTATTTAAAGCCCATAACAGAAATGACGTTGCGAGCGTTAAACTAGTTATCCCAGATAGAAAAGCTGTGAAAATGTCACAATAACATTACTAACCGAACAAATTTACCGGTCGACAGATTGGTATAAATAGTATTTGAGACACATTTTCTATCACGAGAAGGATTATTTTTCCTCTCGAATAACCCGAAGGTAATAAATATTATTATTTACAGACGATTGCTTACGTAATCAATTTTAAGTCGTAATTTTGATTATCTTCGTAGTAGCATAATTACTCCTAAAGTGAGATCAACGAGTGGCTTGCTTGAATGCCCTTTAAGCTTCACGCGTCGTAGCTGCGTAGAGGCGTCTACACCCTCCAGTCTACGGTGGTAGATGGCGCCCGCCGCCCATCCCGGCGAGTGGAAAGCTCTGTCAATCGGCTCCCCATGCTAATGAGCGGAGGCAACAACCCTCCTGTCGAGGCAAGGTGCTTTACCCTTTACCTCCCCCCAGGGGCTGCGACGTACAGCGGGGGTTACGTGACCGGAGACACGGACTTGGCGTGGACAGGGAATAAACCGCACTGACACCGGAGGCTGTTCTCTGTTATTACAATGGCCGTCTGTTTGCGCCGTATATATTCGGCGCCGTACTAAACTTTGAATAACTTGTTTGAATAATTAGCTGTTTGTTTAAATGTTATTTATTTATGTTATGCACCTCGGTATGTTACATTCGGAATTGGCCGAAATCTCGCACTCCTTACGCTGCGTATACATTTGCGAACACTAACCGAAGCGCTAACCGAGCCACGAGTTACGGGAAAGGAACGAAGCACCGCAGGCGGCGTTCGCGACGTTTGCGGTTACTTCGTTCCTTTCGGCTCGCTTGTGTATACGGAGCCTTACGCAGGTGAAGAAGTTTAAAATTCCCGCTTAATTTCAGTCGCCTTTTAATTTATTCCCGCTTAATTTATGCCAAAAAAGAAAATTTGTGAAGTTCAGGCACGAACAACATTAAAAAGTTTTTCGATCAAATTTTGATTGATGTGTTCCCAGATTTTGCACTTGCGTTTTATAAGACCTGATACTTTATTTTTTAAGGCGTATCAAAAGCATCTATAATTTTTCTAAGCGATCAAAATTTCAAACCAAAAACACTTGATTTCACATCACGTCGTAGTGCATCATGTTAAAGTACATCAAATTAAGAACAGTAATATTTTCGATTCAGAAAATTGGAAATGGAATGTACCAAGAGTGATTTTACAACATAAATAATATGGGGAAGATGGGAGACAACAACCAAAAATAGTTAAGGGGAAGAAGAAAAATAATCTTTAGGTTATTAAGAAAAATAATATTATATTATTTTTGGTTCCGTGCCAACTGAGAATAAAGTCAACTTAACACTTCTTTGAAAAGTCATTAAAAGCTACGAAAAAAATAATTTTAAAATAGCCCTAGCGTGACTTATTTAACCAATTGTTTTTATATATTTTTGTCATCACTCTAAATGACTTTTCTGAGATGGTTCTGAGCTGGTTCCATTCCGAGTTCTCCACTCACCATTATTTTTATCAACAAATTATCCACACTATTTTAATTAATTTCTCATCCACTTATACCAGATTAAAAGTAGACAAATGTAAACCTACTTAGAAATAAATTATATTTCTAAGTAGGTTTATCAATATCGAATATTACGATAAGAAGCTGAGTTAACACAAAATACAACCTATAATATATTCTAAAACTATACTCATTTACATTCATAAGTACAAAACCCAAGAAATAACAACTGACACGTACATTAGAAACACTAGATCTCATGGTCAAAAACATATCCAACAAGTAACTGCTAACACAACATTTGGGCAAAAAAGCTTCTTATATTATGGCATTAAACTCTACAATAAAATACCACTCTCACTCAAAAACCTCAACATTATAACATTTAAATTTCAAATAAAAAACTGGATACTAAATATAGGGAGATCAGAAATAGAAAATATACTGAAATCAAATACAGACTAAAACCGAATCTAATGAACTGAATTATAAAAAAACACTATCTTATTTACTTTATAATTATAAAAAAAAAATACTACATGATATATTATGTTATGTCGAATTCATATTATTCTTATAATTAAATTATAAAATGTAAATGAAATCCTCAGCACGGGAGATCCCAGTGAGGATATCATTATCTCTATTTGTTATTAAGAAATGAAGACAATAAATCATTATTATTATTATTATTATTATTATTATTATATCATCATCAAAAATACTAATTTCGGCTGTGTGTGTGTCTGTGAGTAACTCGAATTTGTTTTAATTTAAAAGACATTTTCAAAATTGGAACTGATTAAGAATTCCGACAAACGATTAAAGTACCTCTCTATATAATATTTTTTTAGCAGAAAATTATTTTATCCGACGATTATTAACCCGCGCTTTTTTACGGGTCTGTGTTAGTCAATTTATAATATACAAACTTTATATGAAAAATGTGTCGGCATTAAAAGGTATCGAATGACTTTAGAGATATATCAGTGACAACCCTTGACAAAGTCCATTTGTATCTCTCGTTTGTCCCACGTCACGTCACGGCGTGTCCGTGCAAAGTAACAGCGCGTGTAGCGTGTAGCTTCCTCCACAACCTCCCAGTGGATACTCTGGGTAGGGGAGGTGGCACTAGTACTGGATCTCGATACATACCTACACCAGTGGCGTGCAGACCATAAGGATTGGAAAGCTGTGCCTGCCATAAGAAAAACGAACCGTTAAAATATATTTTAAAAACTTTTGCGTTTATTGACGGATATTCTTGTTATACTAAGTATTGTACATTTTAACGGAATATAGTGTTGTTTAAGTAATGTGAGTACGTATTTTTATTTATTTCATTGTGTGAATACCGCACTAGAGTATATAATATGGCATTGGCGTTGTAAGGCTGCGAGGAAGGGGGCTGTGACGATGGGAAGAAGATAGAAAACAGGAAGATAATATGTGGGAAGTATCTAACTATTCAGATCTGTTCACTAAACACGGCTAAAGCCATTTCAAGCAACGGTTCATTTTGAATTGCGGTCTTTTACAACGGCGATACTAAATGTATATATCACCCTGGAATGAGTGGCAAGTACCTATACTATATAATATTTGTAATTTAAAAAATGTGAAATAGCACAAATTAATAAAATAAAATTATCTGCCAACGCTAAGATTTGAACCCACGACCTCCAAATTCGTAGCCAAGGATCTTAAACACGGAGGCTGTCAAATCCTATGAAAAGTGTAATAAAATTAAAAATGAGGGACACTTTTCACATGAAAATTTAAATCCTCCAAAACTTTTTTCTATCTAATAATTCTGTCGAAGTATCATAGTGTCTAGTGACTAAAATCATTAACTTTATTAGAGTTATGTGTACCTATATCTTTTCTTCAATTTCTGAACCCACAGAGACAAAGTCCGAGCACCGCCTCTGACCCAATGGGAAAGCGCGTAATGAAAGGGAAACACTGTTGACTGGCCGTATAAATAGCGCGTTGCCGAGGACCGACGCGACGCTCCTGCTAGCGCTAGTACTTACGCAAGTACCAGCAAAGGGAGACAAATGGAGCTATATAATTACAATAGGATTTATTTTAATTGTATTTGCGTGTAATAGTGATTTGAATTTAAAAAAAAAACATGCTTCTGGAGGTAAAAATTCAACATAACTTTCAATCACTGAAAGATAAAAATGCAAAAATAAAAACATAATTTGAAAAATTTAATAAGAAAATTTTAAAAAATATATAGATTTCTCTACCCATCACTCCCTTAATACACGGGTGGATTGGTCATGTATATAGCATGCAACTATTAAAAAAAACTTCCTCAACAAAGGTCCCCATTGCCATGTTATTAAGAATGATAAAACAGTCGTCAAATCAAAATCAGTTAGTCCTTTAGTTATTTCTAATTTAGTATTTTTAGCAATATTGCACATACATAATCACGTTCCAATAAATATTAAAATACAAATACATATATTATATGTTTCATATAATAGATTTTCGTAGGAGTCGTATTTCTGTGAGTATACCATAGGATCCGTTGAGTATACCTTGTGTTAATAATGAAATCTGTCCCTTTATTTAAAGTTAGACAATATTGTACCTACCAAACCAGTGTCTCAGCACTAGAGCATGCAATACCGCAGTATATATTCAATACCGCGATATTGCGGTATCGGACAGGTAATACGCTCAAAATTTGCAATATTGCGAAATTAGTAACAAAGACCGTATATCTTCTGAACTTACAAAAACTTTAAATGGTAATCCATCTTCGGAAGGCTGACAGACATATCGAAAGAAGGGTAAATGCAGGCAACTCTATTAATGTCTGTCTGTAAAAACTGTCCAAAGAAGCGAAGTTAGCCGTCCATAATGGAAGGCTGGTACCTACCCTGATGTATGGCAGTGAGGCATGGAGCTGGCAGAGGAAGGATGAAAGTAGACTGAATGCTGTAGAAATGAGTTCCCTGAGACGTATGTGTGGTAAAACCATGTACGATCGTGTGAGAAATGTGGAGATCCGCGAAGAATGCAAGGCTGATGTAAGCGTAATGAGTAAGATTAAGAAAGGGACGCTCAGATGGTTTGGGCATGTGGAGCGAATGACCGAAGAAAGGAGTGTAAGGAGAATATACGACGCAAATGTGAATGGTAGAAGAAGTCGGGGACGCCCGAGGAAGACATGGCACGACCAAGTGAATCAGATACTTGAGTCGGGCCATGTGAAGAGTCGGAAGAGCATATATGATACGATGTATGAATGTGAACGAGGCAAGGAGTGTATGCCAAGATCGAATCGTTTGGCGGTCCGTCCTCTCTGCCTATCCCTGCGAGGAAACGGCGTGATGGTTAGTTAGTTATCTTTTGCCACCATGTGGGACACTTTTCGTCTAAATCAGTTTTTTCGAAATAGTGTGATATCTTGCCTTTTTTCGCCAGTGATTGTAGTTTTTCGATGTGGTCATCTTCGTCAATTAAGGTTGAGGTTGTAGCTGTTACCTCGGTAGATTGGCTGCGGCTCGTAGTTGGTGTTGCGCTAGGACAATCAACCTCTGGATACGCGCCATAAATATGCTATGAGACCATGAGGGCGCCATCTATGGTTTTTGTATTGTATTGAATTTACCTATGTGACTTGAGATTCAGTATATTCATGCATTTCCTTACCTCTGTGAATCAGGCAATTACTTCCGACGGGAGTGTGAGTCAAAGCCAAGAGATGTCTCTCCTAGTCAGTCATTATCGAATAATTCACCCAATCATTGAATTATTGTTGTACAAGATTTTTGGCACGTATTATTAATATGCAAATTTATTCATTGTTGAAACTTCCTTGCTGTGCGAAACATCTGTTAAGATTATGCAATACCGCCTTGATATTTTTTAATGAATAGAAGTGTCTTTTGTGTTGGACATCGTGGATGAGCTGCATTCTCTGAGTGAGTATTGTTTTGTTTTCACTTTGGATTTTAGAATTGCTGGGTCAACTGTTTTTGTGTCACATAGGGAAGAATTCAATTTTCGTTAATTTACATAGGGTAGTCATTCCCTCGTGTCAGGGGCTATTTACACGCCCCTACAACCTCTTCTGATATCTCGTCGGAGTTAACATTTTTAGCTCCAATTCCGTGCGTAGTGCGTAATTGAGTATGCAGTGTCCGCATGTTGATCGTCCACCACTAGTTTTAATAATAACTGGACAGAGTTTACACTTCGCTGATTGACGATCTATATACATCGCAAAAAATGTTTCCACATTATACTAAAAATTTTGAAGTCTTTGAATTCAATAACATTAATTTTTGTATTCATTTTTACAAAAAAAAGTTTGATGCACGGATACGAGCATAATACGTTAATATATTAGTAAAAATAATTATTTTTCACGTTTTCACATAGTAAACAAATAAAATAGGAAAGGTTAGTCACTCACTTGTCCGACTTGCGAGTAGTTGCGAGTGAGACTGAGACTGAGTAATACTACAAACAAACATTAGTTTGCTGAAGGGAATTCGGGAATTCAAAATCAAAATCAAAATCATTTATTGTACAAAATTTACATTTAGTACAAAAGGTATAACTTATAGGTACCTGTATCCTATTTCTTCCAGTTAACCTAACATGTTGTACAGATTTGAACACAAATGAAATATAAATATAAAAGTGGTGTAATACAAAGAGAATTTGTTTTAATTTATTATATAAACATAAATATAAGAACAGTTGTACCTATGTGAGGTATTCACTTAACCCTTCGAATAATAAAAAAATAAATTTCTGTCAACTTTTGCCTGTCAAGGTTGGCGCGCAAAATTCCTGGTTGCATGCATTTTAAATGTTACTATTTATTGTTATTTTAACACTTTTGCAAAATTGTTCTAAAATTTAGATACAATAATCTTTCCGATGTGTTTATTAAAAATCAACATTTTTGTTTCTAAATATTAAAATTTTAGTATTGGAAATGTAAATTGGATAAAAAATGTATATCAAAGAATATTCGAATTAAAGTAATTAAAATAGAACAAACTTAAAATTTTAAATACAGATTCCTTTTCTAAGCAAAATTTGTAATAAAACTGTCACCTCACTTTTTATCACTTTCATACAATTTTATTTTAAAATTAAACGTGGGATGCGTCACAAATTGGCGCAAAATTAAACCGTCACTTTTGATCGGTTTGTAAAATTTTTTAACAATCTAGCTCATATAATTCTAAGACAATGAGAAGCATTATTTCATTCCGTTTCTAACATAAAAGAAATCACAAATATTCGCATGACAGGATACGATACGATACGATTGTACCACCCCAGCCAACAGAGAGATATCTAACTTTTAATAATGCACTGTTGCTCTGGGACAATCTGGGTCTTCTGTTATTATAACGGCATATGATGTTTTGGGACAACTTGGGTCTTCTGTGATTAGACGGGTTAATGTGTAATGTAAATTTGTAAATTCCCCGACGCTCTGTTCGTAGCAGGGATTTCCCTATCACGGTTCGTTTTTAATATCGTGAAATTCGCATTTTTAATCTCGCTTTTGCGGTACTGAAAAACAGTGCGAAATTCGCGAAATTGTGGTAACGATATAACGGTATTGCATGCTCTACTCAGCACGGGTGTCAATATTAAATTGTTTATGAACCTATATTTGTATTCTATCTTTTATCCATTCCTGTTTGTCGTTTAGTTTTGCGTATTTGGCTAATCATTTTTGTTAATATTTATGCGGTTTTTTTGTTATCACTGTGTATTCAAACTTCCGCATCATATTTTTTAGGTATTATGCCTGTTTTACGTTCTGAAATAAAATAGCTACTATGAGTATACTTACTACGGGTATACTATGAGCAATGAGTAGGCAATGTTTTTGGCCAACACAAAAACTACACACCGACACGTAAAAATTCATTCATTTTTAAAGCCACGCCATAAATAATACCAGCATCCCAAATTTAACAACAAATATCGCAAAATTAGATCTAGGCACTGGCACCAAATCTAGAATTAACCAGTAAAGGGAGTAAATTATTATCTTACAGAACCAGATTTTACCAGAGTCGCGAGACGGTGACACTGGACATTCGTAACACGGCTTCAAATTTAGGTGAGACGATCAAACTGATAAACATAACAAATTAATAGCTGACGTACAGAAGCTTATGTACACGGAGAGAAATCGATTTTTGCCGTATCAATAAACTAACAGGTCTAACGAATAAAACTTCAATCTAAAGATATATTATCCGTCTGCTATGACAATATATCCTGGCGATCCCCTTGAAAAATACGGTGCACTACTTTTATATTAGTTCTAAATTTTAGGATTAATAATTCATTCAGTCATTTTTATAATAAGATATTCGAACGTCCTAATAATTCAACGTTTCTCGAATGCTCTGTCTATTTATCATGACGTCTTAATATTTACATTGTTCAAAAGTATCTCTGTTTCAAGAGATTATTAATTTTTCCTGTTAAATTATGGGTAACAGAACGGAAATTTGGTTACGATGTCATTCCTAAAATATATTGGGGTGTTTTACGGTTAAACTATTCGTCAACAGAACGGCAATTTCGTTACGATGTCATTCCTAAAATATATTGCGGTGTTGTACGGATAAACTATTCGTTCTCAGTACTGCTTCGTACATAATATGCAGCGAAGTGCGTTGCCGCATTCATATAGGGCTAACTTCACATCAGTCTTAAGTCCGCTTGACGCTCGCGCTGTGACAGCCATTGTTGTTTTTGTTATTCGTAAACATTTACCATTAGTTTGTTTTCATTATAAAGTTATAAATAACCTACTAAACATGAATCAACACACTATGGATTAGTTAGCAAATGGAGAATTGCAGAATATCAAGAAGTAAGTACCTATATTATTATTCAATATTGTTATAAGTAGGTACTTGGTAAATTTTATCGTATTAGTTCTGGCACAATAGCTGCCCTTATATAACTTTCGAGTGCTAAAAAATAATATTTTAAAGAAAAACCTTTAGATTCATCAATTACTAGATATATAAGACACCTTTTTGCATTCGGGCCATGGAAAATAATGCTTTCAAAATTTCAATCGGTAAAATGAAAATTTACTTTTGCGTACGACCCCGCGTCAATTTGCGACCATTTACAATAATTCTTGTCAGTATAAATAATAAATATGTAAATATATTTTTTAAAGATCTGGATGTACTGAATAAGACGGAGGAGGATTCTGAACTCCGGATGGATAACGGCAGACACCAGCGTTTTATACCTGAACTACAGAGGTGGCCGTGCTGCATAAATCATCCGAGTACCTGCCTATTATTATCATTGGAAATCCTTGACCAGGCTGTGACTGCTTTAGGTATCGTACTTCTGGTATGGTATTGTATAATCTGTAATTATTTTTATCTATTTTTAGTAATTTAAGATTCGACATTCGTTGAAATTTATAATTTACACAATATGTCAATTGCGATTAATAATTAAATACACAATAAAAAAATACTTCTTTATGAATCATTATCTGATAAATCTTCCTCTTCCCCGTATCCTACCCTCTCTCCAACACTTTCAACCTCACAACATACTACAAATGGGATGCCATAATCCCCCAGGCTCCATGGAAGATATTAAAGAGTGTAAGTATTTTTTATTTGTTACATTTTTATGGATTTTTTTATGTATGCTGTCATGTTAATTAATTCCCTTTACTTTCTGATAGAATGATATTATAGGACGAATTAGCTACATTTTTAATGATAGCTCCGACATTACATAATTCCAGTCATAGTCCAGTTTGGACCGGAATGATATAATATCAGTGTAATCTTTAAAAATATTAGAAGTCCTAATATTCTATCAGTAAGTAAAGGGCAATTAACATGACAGTACGCATAAACTAACAAAGGAAGACCCAATAAAGTATTCGTACAAGAACGAACCACTTATCAGTATTTTAACTATGGAATATCAGGAAGGCCCTATAGAGAATTCGTGTGGGAACGAATAAAACGTTCGTCCTACCTATGATATATCAGTAAGACCTTAGAGTTTCCGTACAAGAACGAATAAAATGTTAGTAACTTTGGTGTAAGAACGAATAAATGGTTGTTATTTACTGACATATCGGGGAGACCTGTCAAAAATTTTGTACAAGGACGAATAAAATATTAGTAACTACGGGTAAAATATCATGAATACTCTTAAGACATTCGTAATTGTAATATAAAAATATTAGTATTGTCATGCAGATGGTGTCAAAATTGCGAGCAGTCATGATAATATATTCGTAATTTACTAAAAGTTTATCAGGAAATCTTGGCAGTCCTCGTCCGAATATTTTATGCGGTCTAGAATTCCTGTCAATTCATTCGTAACAACTGCAGTCCCGTTTTTAACAGTAATTACGAATAAACAGGCGAGAATTCCGAATGAATACGCAAAACCATTTTTCTCCGTGTATAATCGTTATTAATTTGTTAATTCAACGCGCATTACAAGCAGCTGAAATAAAAATGATACTTTGAAATCTGGCAGGCGGGTATGGTTACTGCCGCCACGAGAACCATTTATTGGACAATAAACCCCTCTGCCATAGGTCACCCCAAATGTTCGCTACGTTTGGTGACTTAACAGGGATGCCCGGGATTATTACGATTTCTCATTTCTCCCAGGTCTCGTCAGCGGATGTGCCTGCACACCTGCTGCGGGGCGAGCCAGGTCGGTAGAGGCCGGTTTAGGGAGACCCTACGACCTCTCCAGCTGGTCCCTCTCGACCCACCATCTTACATCGCAGAGAGAAGGGTGGATTCATAAGCCCGTCACTTCTGACACACTGACCCCTAAATTCTTACCCAACCCTTAAACTTTTTTCCTCCCAGAACTCCCTCTCCCGCCTTTCCTTAAACAAACCCTCCACACAGATCATGTATGTAACATGCAACTATAAAAAACGACATAGGCCCTTAGAGGTGTGTGGTCATGTACGTAACATGCAACTATAAAACACAGGCCCTTAGAGGTGTGGGATCATGTACGTAACATGCAACTATAAAACACAGGCCCTTAGAGGTGTGGGATCATGTACGTAACATGCAACTATAAAAACAACATAGGCCCTTAGAGGTGTGGGGTCATGTACGTAACATGCAACTATAAAAAACGAAATAGGACCTTAGAGGTGTGGGGCCATGCACGTAACATGCAACTATAAAAAACGTGTGGGTGTGGGGTTAAAGTAAAAAAATATATAAGAGTATATAATATATATATTATCAGAAAATAGTATCCGTTCAATTCTGGAGCCACCGAAAATGTAAATGAAGCATAGAACTTTTGAGATAATCATCCACATTTAATAAAATCTAATAAATTCAAACCAACCAATTCTTAAAGGGAAAAAATATTCGAATTTTTCAGAAAACTAGGTTGATTTTTTTATTTTTATTTATTGTTAATTCCACACAAGCCCTGAAGTTTCTGCGCCATCTTTGGAGATGACATGCGGGGATCTTAAGGAAATGAAGGTGTGGACCCTGGGATTGAAGAGAAGCCATGATAAGGAATGAAGGAAAGATGAAGGAGGAAAAAGCCGGAACAATTGCAAACACAATAACGATCAGAAAGAACCTTTTCCCGCAGAAAATGTCAACAGCTTAGTCCAAACTCAAAGAAGCGTGCGGCGCGTGTATTTCATCCATAACTGACGTCTCATCTAGAATTTCTGAACAAAATTGTGTAACTTTCGCTCAAAACGGCACTTGGTTACCAATTTATGGTTCAATGACAGTTGATCCACCGGCAATTGGCCCCCCGGCATACTTGTATACAATATGAACTCGGTTTAGGAAAAGTATACCTAATTACACAAAATATAACTAAGTGGCCCCGAAAGGATGTGCAGAGAGGATGTAACGCCGAGTAACAAAGTATAAAACATATTTTCATTCCAATGAATCAAGGAAAAATCTACTTGTACTGTCTATACCAGCGCAAAGTACAAAAAATCGGCATTGTGTATAAATTCGTTCGATAATCATACCTACTTATTATTAAGGGTATTTTTGAAGTCGATTTTACGTTTGAAGATAAGTAATTATATATAATGTAATAATGTGTATATTTTATGTACCTGTCTCAATTTAAAAAAAAAGTAAATGTCAAAAGAACCCGTTGACAAACTGATATCAATCAGTTTAACGGGACTTAATTTAAAAATGTAAAAAAACTGTAATTAAATAATAAAGGTATTTATTAATAAAAAAATAAATTAAAAAAATGAAAGTAACTACTGAGAAAGAAAATCCACTCCACCATTGAAAAATTGTCTTCTCCATTATTACAAGATGTTTAATGTACATATTTAGTCGTCCTCTGTGCCCAATAATTGGACCTATTCATGTCCTGAGAGAGAAGAGAATCGACAATAATAAACTAATCAAGTGGTAGAATGGTTTGTACGAATCGTAATGTAATAATATTTACCATGATATTATTTTTAACAAGCTCTCTAGCGCAGACCCGTAAAAAATCATGCACGCTATTATCACGCGAGTAGCAGTGCGCGGAAACCGAATTCGGTTGTTTCCGGTCGATCAGCGTTAGAGCTTTGGAAGTCAAAATAAATAATTGGAGGTAAAAAAAACCGAGACCATTTTTCGTTTAGTGTCTCATCTAAATATAATAAATACATCAATGGGTTTTACTGAATTCTCGACAAATTGTACCAGTTCCAATTACGAAAATGAAAATTAAAATAATTTTCTATTAAAAATATTACATTATTTCGTTATTGGTTCAAATAAACACTTCCAATTTTGAAAATTAAACTTTAATTCAAAGCAAAAGTCTAGAGTTCGTTGAATCGAAGTTACAGACAGACAGGTGGAATCACAGCCGAAATTAGTATTTTAATGACCGAGGGTCCAGTGCAAAAGCGCCTCCTTGCAATTATTCCAGGAAGCTGAACTCTTACATATAAGAAAAAAATATTGTCAACAATATATATTTTCCGGAAAAATGTTCTATTTCCAAGAAACGAAAATCATTTTAGCAATAGAATGAATGGCGACCGGACAATTCTGGTGAACGAATGAATGAAAACACCTACTTTAAAAGTAATGAAAAAAAAATGGTTAAATAGGTTTCGTTAGGCTATTTCTCCACTTTTTTTCGTAGCTTTTCAAGACTTATCAAAGAGGTGCCGAGTTGGGTTGATTCCGAGTTGTCATGGAACCGAATAAACAATGTATTTGAGGTTTGTCTCCGCAAAACTAGGCTTGCGCAGAGACACGATTTTTCATTGCACCAAAAATTTGATAATTCACTTGATAACCCAATAGAAATTGTGTGTAAAAACATATCGAAATCCAGTACACATAAAAAAGTGTAGGCTCAGACTAAATCTGCTATGAGCTAGGGAACAATTCAAGCATGTGATGATATGGCCACAATCCAGCAGTCGCATTCAGTGGACGCGTGTGTGGTGTGTACATAATATCACACTAATAAACAGTTATTTGTTTAATTTGTTGCCTCATTGACGCACTTAAGTTAAGTGTAACCTTGTTGTTTCCTATTAGATAATATTAGAACAACATTATTTTCTGCTCTTCTACTTCTTTTACTTTTGTGACAAAATGAATACACATTATTAGTGACAAAATAAACACACTGAAAAGGAAATTAGCGACAAAGTTAATTAGTTATGGAGTGAAACGCCTGAACAAGAAATGAAACAGAAGTGCCGAATGAATTCATGTGAACCGACCCGACAATGTTGGATATTGGCATTCTGCACAATTTACTCGCACGCGGAATGAAAGCGAAATGAAACATCTGAACACGGAGTGAACGCTCGATCATTCCGTCTCGCGTCCTGTGCTGAGAGGACGTCGTCATATTATTGTCAGATATTCGTTCGAATAATTTGTTTGCTTTTGGGAACACATCTTAAAGAAATCGTTGTCTCCCTTACTAGCAAAGTTAGAAATATGATCTAAATGGTATTGGAAAGAGAAAATAAATTCAAATCTAAAATTTACCAAAAAAAATTTAAATATACATCTTAATGAAACCAAATTTTACGAAAGCAGTTTGAAAAAAAAATTAAACTTGGTGATTTTTTATGATTTATTTTTACATGAAACGACAAAAAAATGAGGTGATGATAACGTTTATAAATCATTTGTCTAATAAAATATATGTATATTTTTATACTTTTTTCCTTTCCAGTAATTTTAGTTGGAAAAAACGTAAGGTGAGCCATTTTTATGTTTGCATTTAAAAAAATTACATTTAATAAATATATTTAATAAAATAGTTTTTTCAGATTATAAATTTACAAGCGTATTTTATCACCTTTCAAAAACGGTTTTTGGTTTTCGGATACGTTCACAAATTCTCAATTTATTTGGATTTTATTGCAAAGCGGAAATTTTTGATCTGCTGAAAGAATATGGTCGAGACCTTATGCGTGGGTTATAACATAATTTTTACATATATCTATATTTTTTAATATAGGTAAGTTTGCAATAAAAGAAGTTAAATAGAATTGTGTTTTTGTGACATAAAAAAGGTTTGTTAAACGAAACTAAACTTTTTTTTATCGTGTCAGCAAAATTTCATAAAAAAAGCCAAATGTCGGAGATGGATTTTTATTCATTCGAAAATGATTAAAGTATGATTCAGGATGTTCTATTCATTCTTGTTCCGCTAACTCCCTCAACAATGTATCTGAAGCTCATAACACGTTTCTCTTTAAAATCCATAACCAGACCCAAGACCTTCGGTGTTTTCTTTGCTTCTTTTTGGTCAATTCTTGGCTAGAAGATGGTCCGCGATGGTCCGTCGGTCAATATACGGCCAGCGCGCGGGCGGTCCCTGGTCAAGAAGTCTGAATAAAAAAAATCGGGACAATATTCAGTTTATCATTATTGTACCTTGTGGTAAATATTCTGCTAGAACCCGTCCCACCCTATCCCATTCCGCCCCCTCCGTTGTGGTAAATATTCTGATAGAATAACTTATATATAGTCCTAACTTATCCCATTACGCCCCTCCCGTTGTACTATCCGTCCCGGGTGCCACCCGTGCTAGCCTACGCCACTCATCTTCCTTAAAATCTTTACATAGTATAAAATGAAGTCGCTCCCGCTGTCTGTGCACTTAGATATTTTAAACTACGCAACCGATTTTCATGCGGTTTTCACCAACAGATACGAATGATTCATGGGGAAGGTTTTTAGGTATATAATTTGTCAAGGTTCTGTGTAAATTGGTTGAAATATATAAATAAATGGAGCGGGCTGGCAAGCGGGCAGCGGGCAGCGAGTTGGCACGCAGGCGGTGTGGATTTGGTTTAACAGATGGCGTTGGTTGTAATTGGATAATGGCGTGGCGTTGTGTTTCGTTAGCCACAGCAACGTATGGCCGGCTCTGTTAGTTTATTATATTTGGGTTATTCCCCGTCTCTTTAGAGTCGACATAACAATAATGCGGTTTACCTATCTATTCAAATCCAATGATAAATGGTATTATGTGAATATGTTAAGCCGATAACGCGTTATAAGTTATAACACCGCTATTATAGATATGATGGCGCATTGCCATTTAGAATATTTAGATATCTATTGGAGTGATAACGACACTGTTGAACCCAATCAGTGTTTAGGTTTGTTTTCTTGGTCAATAACTCCGTATTTCCCCCAAATGTGGATAAGAAAGTCATATACATATTGACTCTTCTTAAGGGGATGCACCACGTTGTGTAGCATTTGGAATCGGGCCGCTACCAATGACACTCCTTATGTAGATGGCGATAATGTTTAAATTCCTTCTCGAGACCAGCCGTCGGTATTGATTTATGCAAAAAAAAAACATCGCCAAAAAGGCTGTTTTATTTTGCGAAGCTCAGGCACGAATATTTTAATGTTTTAGGATTATTTTCTAAATAAATTAATTTACCACATTATACAGTACAGCCATAACCGAAAGGCATTCGTAAGAATGAGATTTTGAATTTTAAACAGTTTTTATAGGTCTGATACTAGGTGCTACAAAAAGCTCTATTATTTTAAAGGCCTAGATGTTTTCTATTTGACGTTTTAGTTAAAACATTTATAAGTGATCAAATTTTCAAACTAAAAACACTGAATTTGTATTACTTCATAGTGCTTCGCCTTAACCTTAGAGAATAGTTTTATTTGCGCACGTATACAGAATTTCTGTTATTATTTATTTCTGTGGGTATGTACTTGATGATAGGAAACAAAATTAGGCACGATTACATACGTTTTTACAGACAGAAGATACATAAAAGGAAGCGTTAAAAGTAAATTTGTAGGTCAATGTTTCATAGTTCCACGAAATTGGACATTACATGTAAATATTATTCATTATTTACATTTGAATAGGTTATCGCGTTTTGTTTATTTTTAGTTCAATGTAAAATTGATATTTACACACTCTAGGACAAGTTGCATTGATATAAGAGGAAGCAGAATAGAATATAATCCATTTAGACAAAAACAAAAAAATATTTTCATGTAGGGAATTTCAGTCGTTCTGAATTTCTTATATTATGCTGTTTATTAATTTACCTAACGAGAGCTTCGGAGCTTTCATGAGGTCCGTCAAATAAAACAATCAACACCCATCAAGATGCTTTTATACAATCAATGAGATGTCAAAATGTCGGATGAAATAAACTAACCTAATCAATGAATGTAAAATGTCAAAGTTTATCGTCAGTTAATTTCATAATAATGTAAAGAATGAATGGTTGTCTGTGACTAGTGTTACATACAGGCTAGTTCCTAATATATAGAAAAATGGGTTTATCTGGGAAAATATTAAAATGTAGGAACATTAACAACAACAAAATCAAAGTATGAAAATTTCCATATTCGGCAACCATATTGTAAATAACTATACATATGTGTAAATGTTAAGAATAATTATTGATGATTTAAGGTTGAGTAACTTTAGTTGAGTACGTTTCTGTGTCCGATTTAAAATAAGAAGATAGAGCTTAGTACGTTAAATTTGTACAGGGCCTTTGAGGTAATTTTTCACAAAAACGCGCTAAACAATTTATGGAATTATTATTAGAAATGAATATAGATACATATATTTTTTATAACCAGTTAGTGGAAGCTGCAGATCATCCGTCGCCTTTCTGTAACATCCACCGGGAGCTGCGGCGATCTTCCGCCCCGCATTACAGACAACACCAAAGTAATGTGTATTTACCTGAGTTCCTATTCAGAGGCTTGACAACACCGTTGCTCTGCATGACCCTCCCTTGGTAGGGAGTGGCGTAGCGCATGCTGGCCCCGGGCCCGTTCCAGTTCTGTTCCCTCATTTTGAATCACAAATAATGCTAATATTCTCTCAAAATTCACCACAGTCACCGACTATACAAATATTATTAGTCTATTTATTTGCGCGATTCATTAAAGTTTGCAAGTGTCCCAGTAAGTTGAATCAATTGTCACTATTAAATAAAGAATCACGAATCATTTATTATTTCGAAACAACTGTTTCAATTGATTTAATATTCTTGTTTGATTTGTTTGTTTGTTCACATTTTCATATTGCTTCTCGTGCGTCAACACCAAATATCCGTAAATACACGTCGAAGGGTTCTAGAGCCATTTATGAACAAAACTTAATCAAAACGGGCTAAGTTTAACGAACAGCAGTGAAATAATTAAACAATCTTCGTAGGTCATATCATCAATGACAAATTTTTAATAACAACAATTTTTTTATAACTCTCCACAGTACACTTTTATTAGCACGTCGCTCGTCCAGTTGATCTTTTTCAATTGGCTGTCTTCTTGAATCTTCTGTAACAGGGCACAGTCTCAATATTATAAAGATTCAAACTTATAAACATTCGTTCAAAAATTTTATTATTTATTTTATAAAATGTACATATAATCGAAGAAAAGTTCATGCAGGTTACTTCCGCGTACTAAAAAAAGTTAAAATTCATCAATCTCTCATTGAATGAGGAGAGGACGCGATTTGGTTTAAAACAGTTTGATATAAGGCGCCATGCGCGTCGGAATAGACAGATAAACGCTGGACGCTCGCGGAGGCGGACAGGTATCCGCCCATACGAGGAGCGGGCGACTGAATAACTGAATACTGAAGCGATGTTGACTCTTTCGGCCCGGCCAAAGAATAGCGCCACACCGTCACGCGATAACAGACCGCCGGAAAACTCGCGCTCACGCATCAAAAGAACCAAACCAACAAAATGAAGACAAACAAAATTACAATATTTTTTGCTAATACGTTAAATTTGCTTGACTTTCTTGTTCTGTGGGGATGCGGTTATTCTCCCCTAAAAGTACAAGTGGTTGGTCGGAAGGC
The DNA here is from genome assembly GCA_917880885.1 of Limnephilus marmoratus. Classification (NCBI taxonomy): domain Eukaryota; kingdom Metazoa; phylum Arthropoda; class Insecta; order Trichoptera; family Limnephilidae; genus Limnephilus; species Limnephilus marmoratus. The sequence continues at coordinate 25,615,493 of OU862909.1, forward strand.
AACAAGTTGCGCTCTATGCGGATGGCGTAGCGCCGTAGCCCGTAGGTGGGCAGTGGGCAATGTGGGCATTGTTCTCATTGTGCGGGGAGGGTCACGCGCATGTCCACTAAACTAACTTGTCCACTGGACAGTGGACAGTGACACGCGTTGGCTGGTCGCTATTTGGGTTTCTTCCGTGAATTTTACAAATTAAACAATTAACGTTCAGCGCCGCGCAAACATTTTAACGCTCTTGTGCACCTAGATTATCTACTCGTGTCATTATCCGCTTAAAGAATACATGCATTTTCCTTCACCAAAACAAGTTACAAGCACATTACCTATGTACATTGTACATCATACTAAATCGAAATGTTTTAAAATATTAGCTCTACGGGTAGTATTGCAACATTAACTTTTTAAACAGCAGACTATGCAAAAAATCCATTTGTTTCATGGAATACGTTTTCATGTTACCGATTGACCTACACGGGGCTTTTAATTTCTGTGGTGATTGCGGAAAATCCCGGGAAATTTTTGACTTCACATTACGGTTTATCTTTAGGGGTAATTAACTGACGATATTATATTTTGGCCATAAGAAATGGAATGTAATAAATGAGTCAGTGCCATCCGGAAAATTTCATTTGAATAACGTGAAAATTTTGAATTAGTAGGTTCGTACATAGCTGGAGTAAGCTGTGTTCTTCGAGATTTAGTTAACTTACAATAGTAAATTTTAAAATTATTTACTTATCATTTCCTTTAACACATAAGTTCCCAACGTGGGCGATAAGGCCCCCTTGTGGGCGTTTGAGACTTTCAGGGGGGCAGTAGAAGATCCAGAGAAAATTAGGGAGCGTTGAGATGGCACAGTGAGGGCGTGGGAACGTAAAAAAAATACGGTAAAAAAACACGCTAATCCGTACTAATAATCTTACGTGTATTATTATTAAGAATTGACACTTTATCATGAATTGGTATTATTGTTTATGTTCATATTATTATCTATGCACTTTTCTACCTCATGGTCTGTGGTAGGCTTCCTGTCATTTAGCACTTGTAAACTAAAGGTCTGCTCGACTGGATGAATAAATGAGTTTCCAAATATAACCGTGTTATAATATTCACCACAATATAACAAGGAAGGCGGTAGCAACCCGGTACTTCCCCGATAGTACCCCTTCGTAAATATAAAAAAAATGGGGGGCTATAGAAAAAAAAGTGGGCTGTGAGCAAAATAAGGTTAAGAACCAATGCTTTAACATATTATTAAAATTAGATAAAATTTGTGCCACCTTAGGGAACGTACCTACCCATACTATGTGACCAAGTTTTTGCAATTTTTAACCCCCCCCCCCCCCCCCCCTCCCCCCGGTGACCAAAAACCTAAGCCCGCCGCCGCTCATTTGTACCAAGCGTGACATTTTGAAGACCCCCCCCCCCCCTAAACGTAGTATGGGTACGTTCACTTACCAGTTCTACAGGTTGGAAAGAATAAAATTAGATAGAGCCTAGGATTCATAATAAATTGTAAAACGCCCTTGAGGTGATTTTTCACAAAAACGGCGCTATACAAATTATCCAATTATTATTATTATTATTACCCTACCAATTGTACAATATTAAAATAAGCCTGGGAAACCCAGTTTCAATAAAAAAAAAAATGATATTGAATGTTTTTCGTTAGCATTGCCTTCGGCCAGTTGTGACTAGGACGATTGAACCTAACTAACATAGCAACCCATTACTTTCATTTCAACCAATGAGATTACAATACAAATAGATATTTTAGTATTCCTACGGCAGCGACACAAACAAGGTAATAAACTTACGTACTTTATAACAATAATGTTGCAGCTCTTTCTTACATACTAAAAATAGTGAGACAAACGATATAGTATGTCTGCTTCCCCCAAAAGAAAAAGTAATAATAATGAAAACAAATAACTTAGTATGCACCACCATATTATTAACAATTTCTACATGTTACAAAAACAATGTTTTCTTCATCAGGATAAGAGTTAATGTAATAATTTTTAAAAGTAATTTTTTTTTTTACATCTCCCTCACTCGTATTAAAGAGACGAGATGCCGCGTGCCATTGCCGTCGTCGTGCGGTTGCCGTGGAAATTATAAAAGCAGCCATGCCTCACAAAATAACATGCAGCAAACACTCTTTTATGTCCAGTAAATTATAAATTTAAACGTTCATGCACGAAAAAGATGGACACTCAAAGAATATGTGTGAACGAACGAAATAGATATATGTAGGACCGGGCAGCGTTAACGTTCGGCGAATTAAGCTAGGGACAGACTCAGCTATAAAATCGCCAGCGTTATTTGGCGTCGCATATTTCGGCATATCGCTCGCCGTATATTTCCAATGGGGATGTATGGCCAGCGATATGCTGAAATAGGCCAATCCAAATAACGCTGGCGCTTTTAAGGCTCTGCAACCGGGCCCGAAAAGAAGAAGATGGAGAGATACGATATTACGAATGTTAGAGGAGAGCGCTAACATTTACAGCGACAAAATCGATGCAAAATTGCGAAAATGTTTAATAAAACACGACTCGTTTAGAATAGAGAAAAAATCTCGCGGGCATTATCTTAAACAGCATTTAAAGAAACACTGTGAATTTTTTCATACATATAACTTGTAAAACAACTGCAACAAACGTGTTAATAATAATTTTTGGAGCACAATTTGCGATTTTTTCTATCGAGGGAATTTTATATAGGGGAGACCCAGGCAAAGCGAATGGACCAGGCATAGCGGATGACTTGAATATTTCCGAAAATTACCACTAGAATGCGCTAATAGTCTCACAATCGGTGTACCGCAGCGCTACCGACGCCATGACAGTGAATATTTGTCGTTTGGCAGGAACGCACGCTTTTTTTGATAAAAAAAACGATTTTTTTGAATTTTCTTACGATAAACGAAGGTAAGGTATTTGTGATTATTATTATTTGGTTATATTTCATGTGAAGATTAGTTTATATCATCCAATTTTTATTTGTTTCCTATTTAAAAAACTTAGTTTAGTTATGAAATACAGCACCCACATAGTATTTTTTAACAAAATGTTATTTGATACTGCCTTGGGCAAAGCGAATAGGGCAAAGCGGATGGACCATTCGCTTTGCCAAATTATGTTGAACCATTAACAGAGGATTGGATTCAATGCAGCCAGTGTAAAAGTTGAGTTCACGAATCATGCACGTCATATAGTGGATATGGTTCTTACTTCTGCTACGATTGTGATTCCTAATTCTCTTTGCCCGGAGTCCAAATTCGCTTTGCCCGGGTACCCGGGCAAAGTGAACAAGACAAAGACTTTTTTTAAATTTGCATTATTTTTATAATTATAATTAATTTAACCTTTTCATTTATTTTACGTCTGAAGACAGATATTTTCTTAACATTACTGTTTATAAAGTTTTTATGTTATGCAAACATTGTGTGTTTTATTTAATATCTCCCTTAACACATCCGCTTTGCCTGGGTCTCCCCTAACTTGCGTTTCGGCGCGGGCAAAGTCTAGATATTTATTATCTTCAAGATAACATATATTTTTTAAGAGCTTTAAAACTTACCGTGTTTAAGGGAAATCTATCTATATAAATCTATATAAATAAAAATGAATCGCCGAAATGTATGTACGCGCATAACTTCCGAACGACTGCACCAAATCGGATAATTCTTTTTTTTATGTGTTCGTTATAATCAGGACAAGGTTTGTATAAAACTACTGGTGGGCTCTGGTATTATGAAATTTGGATAAAAAAATACAATAGGTGGCACGCGAGCTGTTTGAAAACTGAATGTACCGGGACTGAATGTATGGAATGCGGGAGGTGGGAGGGGGGAGGGGAGTTCGCGGGACGGGGGAAGGGGAGATTGGAGTGGGGAGAGGAAAGGTGGAGGAGACGGAGTGTGAACGCAAAAGGGGAAGGGGACGCGGGAGAGGAACGGGAGGAGGAAGGGGAACGGGACGAATGGGAAAGGACAATTTCTTTATTAAATGGCATAGCAACGCATGCCGGGAACCAGCTAGTATGTAATAAATCGGTACAAATCCGGGTTGCGGGCCCTTAAAGCTACTCGTAAGTCTGTCTGTCTATTATATTCTACATTACGGGTGTGACTGGCAAGATACGCTTATTCGCTAAGAATACGAAAACCCAGTATGAGACGACTTACTGACAGTAGATTGTCCTTCTTCTACTAATGTGTTGCAATATTCGCTATCTCACTTTATTATATTTAGATATTTATCATTTTCGAGTAGCTAAAAGTCTTGTGAATAATTATATTAATTAAAATACCAAATAATTTGCGTGAATTTACGAATGAAAAGAAACTTCGTGAGATCTTTTTTGCTTGTGAATGATTTTTTTCACCTCTCAAAAGCACAGGAAGCCATATTTTTCACAAAAAGGATCCTAGAGCGGCATTTGCTGCTCTGTGGCAGCTGGTGACAGCCCGTCTGACGAACGAACTTATGTGCGATACTAAACTCAGTAAATCTCCAGTATGTCCATTGATTATAGTTCAGTGAAACCACGCTCCCTTATACGTTATCTAACGTCGTAACCTATTTTGACTTTTTAATTCATTTAAGATTACAAAATATATTTTTTAAATTCTTATGCAGAGAACCCTTTCCATATCAAAAAGCACCCTTAGCTTGACCGCTTTTTTTAATATCTGCGTTTTGGTCAACCTGTTTCCGGTGAAAACTGCTTGCCTTAAGAAACCGGACGGCGTTTTGCCCATACAAAACGTAATCCCCAATGTCTTCTCTAGATTTTGACACTACTGGAAATGTTTTTTTTAATACAATGTAGATATCGACCATTAGTGTGTCGACACGTTTTGCTTTTCTTGAAAAAATTTTTCTTATAGGAGTTAGGACCCTCCGAAAATCGTTAAAATTGCCTGGTTTAAACGTCATCACCAGACGTTTTACTATACACACTAGACAATGCATTTTAAAAAACGCAATACGTACAGACATTAAATATTTTCTTCTAATATAATTATTAAAAAAAAATTAAAATCGGTCAAGTTTTGGTGGAGAAAATTGAGGAATACAAAACCTAGAATTTGATAATTTTATTTAGCTATTTCAGCCTGTGCTACAATTGTCCCTTTCGCTCAGTATTCGGGAGAGTAAGAGCGACAGTGACGGCAACAGTTTGGTAACATACCTATTATTCAAATTTCCCGGCGACAACATTTCCTCTTAATGATTAATCTTTGTTTTCCTGAGAAAATTCTCCCACTTTCTCGTACGCATTTCGACGGTATTTTTCTGCCAACCATCACCTTGATTTTCTACTAGCAGACAAGGCTTACCTGTTTACTGTCCGCAACAGTTTACTCGACCAGTTCTTGTGAAGCAGTTTCATTTCCACTACAAACTACAATCACATTGCTATTATGAAGAAAATATAAAAGTGCACCGCAGTTTAACTGTTAAGTTTAAGATGAACAGTTTATGATATAGCCAAAAGTATTATTATTATTCACACTTCACATTTCCCTGATGATAGTCACCGCAACGTTGGCTAAAGAAGGAGGAAGCGCAACACGGCATAATCACACAAAAAATAATCATGATAAGTTAAAAACCTATTCAAAACGTTCAATAGATCTTAATGAAAATGGCGTTGCATGCCCATTTGTTTCTCTGAAATTCAAATGTAATATTCTCATCAAATGGTTATTCATGTTATTTTTTTTTAACAATTGAAAGGTTCGCGTTGAACGCCGACTCTAGGCGCGTTTCAGCTTTCCATCAAATTGTAATAAACTGATAAGCATTAAAATATGATGACCGTCAGCTTCTGCTGATCACAATTTGTTCAAAAGCTAAAACGGACTTAGAATTTGCATTTAACAGGAACCTTTCAACTGTCAAAAAAACAAAATGGCGCTGAATGGCCATTCGATGAGATTGTCACACGTGAATTTCTGCTAAAAATCTGTGCCACAAGGCCCAGATTGCGTCGACTTAATAATAGAAAAAGCTTAAAAAATTCATGACTTTTTAGAGCTCACAAATTCTTAGCAGGACAGATTTTCTGCTTTGCATTCCGATAATGTAAATATTGATATAAACGCACACATAGCGTCCTCGTCCACATCACCTTTGAGAAACGCCAGCTAAGATATTGCGGTGTACAGCGTATGCCTATTGCCTACGGGGAGATCTATAATTGCAGACTAATTCGAGCAAACAGACTAATAATAACCGCCAATAACTTGCCAGGCGTGTCTCGGACAGCCGACAACCGACTTCTACCTTCTCTTCTACTTGTACCAACTAATAACAGCAAGCAGCAAGCAACAAGCGACAAGGGGGACACTCCCCCGGAGCACTTCTGTCGTTTATAATCAGTTTGATTGGGACCAATCAATATTTGATTGTTCCTACGCGCCTTGCGCTGTTTTGTTTTGGCTGACGTCTGTCGTATGTTATTTACCAGCTGAATGTTGCTTTATTACATTGGTCAATACTCAATACAATTGTGCCGAACAAGTCGATTGAAAAATAATCAACTCACAACTAATCGTGGCAAAATGGTCGATAATAACTTCGGTCGGTAAAAAGGAATTCCTGGACCATCTTGATTCATTTAATCTATAGCAAAATTAAGTTCACAATGGACCAAGATAAAATTCTGCCTTTTCTGAACGTGGAGGTGATGCAAAAAAAGATGGTAATCACACACCGTGAAAACTAAGTCATATGAATCAGTGGGGTATTATCAGTAATCATATTTACAATTTTGGTGGCGGGAATGGATACCGCCGCCCCGGGAACCATTTATTGGATGACCAACACCTCTGCCGTAGGTCACCCCTAGTGGTTCGCTACGTTTTGTGACTTAGCAGGGGTGCCCGGGTTCACGGGGTAAGGTTTGTCCGGGTTTTGGCGGCGGATACGTTTGCCCACCAGCTGCATGGCAGACCGGATCGGGAGAGAGTGGTTGAGGGAGTCCTTTTGACTTCTCCAGCCGTACTATCTCGGAATATCGTCTTGCACTGCAGTGAGAGGGATGGATTCATACATCCAACTCTTGGACATACTGACCCCCAGATTCCTACCCACCCCTAATACTCTTTTCCTTCCCAGAACTTCCTCTAATTCCTTTCCTAAAAATACCCTCTACACAGCATCCCCAAAGATGACTAGGCCCTGAAAGGAATTATTTTCTTCAGGGCCTCCTGTGTGGAGCTAATGTAAAAAAAAAGTAGGTTTCTACACGATGAATCGCATCACCACCCGCCGCAGAAAAGAGGACTTATCAGAACGTCGGTGACCCGAGCAACCAGAAAATGTGAAGAACCAAAAATGGGATCGGAACTTATAATGCTAACCGATGCAATGCATTAGAGCAAAACGGTTACTCTGTAATATAGATAAGGTAAATCATAGGAGTCAATTCACCCCAAAAGAAGGCAGACTTGAAGAGTTAAAAGGCTGCGTCTCTTGCCTTATGTTCACAATGTGAAGACAGAATTGCCAGAATACTGAGAAAAGAAAGCATCAAGACTTTCTTCGGAACAACGACAAAAATACAAGATCAACTGCATTACATCCATACTAATATTATAAATGCGAACGTGCATGTGTTTGTTTGTTACGCTTTCACGCCTAAACCACTAAACCGATTTTAAAATATTTTTTTTAATTCTTTCACCAATAGAAAGCTACGTTATCAACGAGTAACATAGGCTGTGTATAATGGGTAAGCTCAGGCGTTGTGAAATTTGCATAAATGAAAATGTCTGTATTTCAAATATTTTAACGGCAGGGAGGAAATGCGGGGGAAGGTGGGGTTCGCGGATAGTGAAGAGACGAGGGAGGGGAAAGGCGGGGAAGGTTGAAGGGAACGGGGACGCACGGGAAAGGACATTTATTTATTATGCATGCAGGGAGAATCAATGTATTTCTTAAAATGGCATTGCAACGCATGCCGGGTACCAGCTAGTATAATATTTATTTTTATTTTTTTATTTATTTATTTATTTATTTATTTATTTACATATGCATATATATTACAATACCTAAATGTGATGCTTTGTCTGTCCAACTGGGCAGAATACCCGTTTCAGGACAGCCAAATTGTATATTTAGTTCATAATATTCTTAACAAAGGAATGGTTTCGTTCAAGATATCACGGGAATTTGCTTCTGTCAAGACAACTTTTGAGAACATTAAGAATTGTATATAATTAAGGGATGGTTTCTTTATGTCTTTAAAAGAATCGCAAAGATGTGATTTTTTTCAAGGTCAATTTTGAGAACATAAATAAATGCATTCAGAGTGAATGCATTTATTAATGTTCTATGAGTGTTTTCTTTAGTGATATCACAAGTAGGAGATTCTTTCCAGGCCATTTTAGAGAACATTTACAATTGCATAGTCAGAATTTACACATTTATAAACCAATATTTGTCATATGAATTCCCAATGTATTTATAACTATTTAATTTTAATAAAGTACTATAATTTTTAGAATTTCTTAAATAGTAGAAATATATTCGTATATATTTCCCCAAGATTACACTTTAGTCCAGTAAAGGAAGGAGTTGTAGAGTGCGTGAGCAGGAACCTAAGCGATTCTTTCAGGACTTGTTTAGGGTGCTTAGGGTGTGAACATACTAAAAGTCCTGACGTCTCGGTGGTGAGCTAGGGGGGGAGGGGGGGGGGGTGGAAGGTGCCGATTTTCGGGTTTCCGTTTATATCTCAAAAACGGTGCGTCGCAGAGAAAAACTTTTTCGGAATAAGTAAAAGCTCATAAAATTATCTACAACTTTTATTCTATACGTAATTTTGGAAATCCCAGCCGTTTTTGAGTTATACGCTCCACAAATGTCAATATTTTCTAAAAAAATCATTTTACCTCATATTTTTCATCAAACATTCCTTCATATCGTCTAAAATATTCATCCAAGAAAGAAATTTATTTGAAAGAAGTTGTAAATAATTTAATTACCTTTTAGAATATATATACATATGTAAATAAATCTCCAACCAGTAAATATTTACAGCAATTTTAAGTTTTTTCGTATAATGTCATTTTCAGGAAAAAGCTGTTTTTTCTTACCAAATTATTAAGACGGGTTTTTTCTTCATGGGAAATTCCTTATTAATTTTTGCACGCAAGAAAGCAGGTAAGTTGTTCTCGAACAGATGATTAATGGAATTTATTTTATAATCATTATTATTGTGATGGCTGATTAGGTTAGTCGTCGGAGATGCTACAATAACGTGCTACGATGCTGTTCGAGTTGGTGAAAAGGCAATGAATGCGATAGTGGGCTTGACATTCTCAGACATCAAGTTGTCCCGCAAAGATCGGGCATTCCCAATGTCTTCTGTCAGCTCGTCGATAAAAATTCACGATGAAAAGGTTGCAGTTGACCCAACATTGCTGTTTCAGCGGATGTGTATAAGCAAACGATCAGATGAGGATTTGATGAAATTCTTTGAGTATGAGTTGGCCCCATTTCCCTTGGCACTGTTCTCAATAACATCATGTTACACTCTCAACTTTATATGGATTCACGTTTTCATATCCTCTTTGGACGTGAGGGTCCTGGCAAGCGTTGTTCATCCATGGCATCGTCATTCTCAGTGGTGGATGTTCTTGCTGAAAGGGCTCTACGTCTTCTTCAACGTCGTCCTCGGTAACAGGCATGCTATTGAGGCATCTCCCTTGGCAGTGAAGGCACGCTGCAGAACAGGTCAGCATTGCTTTTCGGCATCCACATTTGCCAATTGCACAATCCTTGGTGCAGCGGCAAAATATCATTTTTAGAAGGACCTCCAGTGCTGGAGAATCTTCTGTTGTAATTGGCGCCAGGGTGTATCCTTCGTGTTTCCACCCCCATTCTTTAGGGGACAGCTCAATCCCGAGCCACTGCTGAACTTGGTGGCATGGCCGCCGGGAATGCTGTTTAGCTGCACTCTGTGTTGAAGGGAGGGAGCTGATGTCAGGCTTCATATTTGCCACGGACCTTGTTGGGAGCGGTACTGGTTAAGGGAGGTCTGTCTTTTTGGCGCCGCATACCATTTCAGGAAGCATTTATTTCCAGCCTCTTCAACCTCGTCATGAGTAGAGGAGGGGTTATAAAAGATCATTGCCGCTTGCTTGATCGTTTCTGACTCCAAGTACAATTTTGAAAAGCCCACCTCGCTTCTTCTGAAAGTTGCAGACGTTGTATCGCATCCGGTAAATGAATGTAAAAATATGATGTGTTCAAATCCACGATGCTGCATCTCTTGGGTGGACAGTGCCAATGTTTTGGTTTTCCCTCGTCCGGGTTTCAGCAACAGAATATCTTAGATGGGAGGAGTGGAAGCAATCAAAAGGACAGTGAGGTCCACATCCTCACCAAAGACAGAGTTGTGAAAGGATAGTTCCACAGCAGTCTTCACGATAAGGACGTCAGCATCATCGGTGGCCTGAAGAGTCTGTATCCCATTCTCCCGAAACTTTGTCTGTAGTAAGGAGATGAAGTTACTTTTGTTGGTAGGATTGGATAAAAAATCTTCCTGTTTAACGGGTATTGATTTGTTCCATGTCAAATATCGTCGCATCTGTTCTTGTGATTTCGTACTATTGACTGGATTTGCGTACCCATCAAATACCACAGTGCGAGTCATTCCAGGATAGTGGTGGTTGACATAGATGATATAAAGATCACAAATTGAGGCAACGGAGGCATCTTTTTGTCAAATTACTCTGTATAATATAGATAATATGTATAATATGATAGAAATCCTCCGTCCACAACTATGTTCATCTGAGACAGTAAAAAAGTTTTTTTGGTAGGCTCGAATAAGCTATACAGAAAAGATTTATTTATCTTTTGCATCCCACTTTCATTGAACAGTGCCAAGGGAAATGGGGCCAACTCATACTCAAAGAATTTCATCAAATCCTCATCTGATCGTTTGCTTATACACATCCGCTGAAACAGTAATGTTGGGTCAACTGCAACCTTTTCATCGTGAATTTTTATCGACGAGCTGACAGAAGACATTGGGAATGCCCGATCTTTGCGGGACAACTTGATGTCTGAGAATGTCAAGCCCACTATCGCATTCATTGCCTTTTCACCAACTCGAACAGCATCGTAGCACGTTATTGTAGCATCTCCGACGACTAACCTAATCACCCATCACAATAATAATGATTATAAAATGAATTCCACTAGTCATCTGTTCGAGAACAACTTACCTGCTTTCTTGCGTGCAAAAATTAATAAGGAATTTCCCATGAAGAAAAAACCCGTCTTAATAATTTGGTAAGAAAAGACAGCTTTTTCTGAAAATGATGACATTTTACGAAAAAACTTAAAATTGCTGTAAATATTTACTGGTTGGAGATTTATTTACATATGTTTATATATTCTAAAGGGTAATTAAATTATTTACAACTTCTTTCACATAAATTTCTTTCTTGGATGAATATTTTAGACGATATGAAGAAATGTTTGATGAAAAATGTGAGGTAAAATGATTTTTTTAGAAAATATTGACATTTGTGGAGCGTATAACTCAAAAACGGCTGGGATTTCCAAAATTACGTATAGAATAAAAGTTGTAGATAATTTTATGAGCTTTTAGTTATTCTGAAAAAGTTTTCCTCTGCCGCGCACCGTTTTTGAGATATAAACGGAAACCCGAAAATCGGGACTTTCCCCCCCCCCCTTCCCCCCCTAGCTCACCACCTAGACGTCAGGACTTTTAGTATGTTCACACCCTAAGCATCCTAAACAAGTCCTGAAAGAATCGCTTAGGTTCCTGCTCACGCACTCTACACCTCCTTTTGGACCATTCGTTTACTGGACTACTTACAAATTCAATCACTTGGCACAGGGTAGAACACTCCTAAAATATAGTCCCTTAACAATATACAGGGTGTTAAAGGACGTACTTGACTTATTTTAACCAGTGATTCCTGACATTGTTTGGAGTAAAAAATGAAAATGAAATTTTGGTCTCCCCTGATATTTTGAATGTTATTTTTTTTGTTTCTATATTTTTTTCTTCAAAACCACACAAAAAAAACTTCCACTTGTCAACACTAGTCACTCAGTTGAGTAACCGCCCAACTCCTCCCCTGTCCAAGGTTTTTTACGTTGTAAAAAAAGTCACCGGAGACCAAAATTTCATTTACACTTTTTACTTTAAATTATGCCAGGAATAACTGTTTGAAGTAAGTCAAGTAACACTTACAAATATGTATATTTCGCGAAATTTCCATGGAATATTCTAGTATTCGCTTTCGTACAGTGCGAGAAGAAACATTTTTAAGAACGTCTTTTAGGTCGACCGTCGAAGACGTGCATACGACCTCTGCCTGGGACTACCATAGCCCACAATTTGCTGCATCTCGAAAAGAAACCAAAATTTTTCCATAGTAGAAAACTCCCGAGAAATACTCAATTTAAGTGAGTAACGACATTAAAAATCAGGAATAAAATTTCTGAACTATTTTTTATAACTTCCTCATAAACCAATTACGACAGATGAAAACCAGAATCACATCCGTCTCTTTCTCTCATAAGCCAACTCTAATAACGTAGTAAAATAGTGGTCAGCTAGTCATAGGTTTCTCCATTTCCGACAGAATGGGTAATATTTATAACCTAGACGAGAAATAATAATAACAATTAGCATAGATGACAAATAATGCAAGCAGCACAAGATTGACAAGCGACATTAATCCCAATGCAGTTTAGCATAGCGAATAGTATCATTTGAAGTATTGATAGGACATGAGATCAAATGGTGATGATTATCCATTCTAATGACGCTTGTTGTTTAAGTGCAAGGCAAGTTCACCTGTGGTTGTGTTGTGCGGTTACCTGCACCTTGTTAGCATTGAGCAGGGGTGCACACACTTTTTAAAAGGAAGGGCCGTAAACGAAGACTCATTATACTGGAGAGCCCCACAGACCATCGGGGGAAGTGAGGAAGGAGGGTTCGCAAAAGAAAACAAATATAAATCAAAGTTGATCATTCTTCATGAGTTGGTGAGTTGACATTATGTTCTCTAAATAGAGTATAGGATGTAACAGGGCATATTTGGAGTAAAAAATGTAGACGTCATTTTGTTTACCGTTGACATTTTTCCCAATAAAAAACAACATTTTTTTTCCATTACACTGTTATGAAAATAAGTACGGCGAATATTTTTTTTATTTTTGTCTATGGTTTCTTTTAACAACCACACTTTGAGTGCAACAGGTTGGTAGGAATGATTTCCGTTTTTGTGTTGGCTTCTCTTTCCGGTAGGGCCTCCTCAGGGCAGGGAGACCTTACCGGGACGTGACAGCGCCATGTTTTAAGTTTTTAAAAAGAAGAATTGTGAAACGATCGCGGGATGACGGTTTGTCGGAATATTTTTACCAATCTGGAATTTTAAAGATCAAGGATCAATCTTGAGTGAATGCCGTGGTGGCTTCCGTGTTAAAAAGTCGCGATTCATGATGTACGCGCATGTGATATTATAGCCTGTCGGCATTAAATTGACTAATCCGTTAGCGACACGCGAATCCTCGCTCGCTCCGCGACCAAAGCCCGTTAAATTACGAATATAAGGATTTTAGTTGGGACTAGCCTGTTATTTGCGTCCCACTCACTTTGCCACGTTGACTGGTACCGAACTTCCCTTGGGTAAGGGCCATAAATGATCCAATCCTACGGACTACCTGGACCAACAATCGTGACGGGCCCTCTTGGACTTGGGCCGGCTACGCCCTGGCGGGCTTTGACGAGATCCTGCAGCACCCGTGGACTGGAGGCCATGGGATGGCTCCGTCCAGATGTCTCCGAAGAACTTCGCCGTCGGCCATCCTTATGCACGTCAGTGAGATTTAGTTAGGATTAGTAGCTTATTAACGGTCTGAACCTGGGGTGAGTCTTAACACGTAACTTAATCACCATAATTTTGTCCCAAAATTCAAATATAGATGTTATACTGTTATTTTCATAACGCAACTCTTTTATTTAAAGTTTCCCGTCATACCCTATGTCATTGCAATTTAAAGTATTGTGCCCATGTTCCTTGAAAAGAGATCTCATTTGCTCTACGGATGGTTTTCGTCCCCCCAACATATCTTGTCACCAAAGTGACAAGATTTGGCGCGTAGCTGGGAAGCTACAAAGTTGGATGGACGATTGCAAATGGATTGCATCACCTTCCTCATTGAAAACTCACCTGCATACCACAAAAACATAATGTTACAAAATGTTACAAACCGGGCCGTGTATCGCTCGTAACAACACGTCGCAACTGAGTAGTCGGGTATAGCCAAGCGGGTCACGTGATAAGCACTCCGACTCATTCCAGCAGCACGGTAATACGCGAAACAGTGCGCGTATCACGTTATCCCCTCGCGACGTGTAGGAGTGTGATCAGTGACGACGTGTGATTTAAAAAATACTTTGTTTTTAATAGAAAAAAAATGTCATCGGGGAGCTAATTGACGTCCACTTTTGGGGCTCCAAATATAATATGCTCGGGAATCGCTGGTTTAAATCCTTCGATACGTGCTGTTATACCTTGCATTTAGTGATAATTTTGTGGTGAACAAACGTAAAATTGATTTTTTTTCTTCAAACGGTTTCTGGTTTCATGCATGTTTATATTCATAACTGGCTGAAGTCCTTCAACGGTTTCTGGTTTCAGGCATGTTTTTTTTTATTTATTTATCTATAATAAAATATATTTACAATGGTTTTATTTGTATGCCTGTCTCACTAGGGTATACCTGTGTCGAGACAGGCGTACAGGTATATAAATGAATATAGTAGTTACAAGGATATTTCAGGAAAAATACATATTATGAATAGAGATCAAATATATAAAAGTTGTGACGTACTAGATATACGCCAATTATATGTAAAAACACTACTGAACTACATTTTTGACCAAAAAAACACACTCCAACAAACCCCAAATATCACTAATAGACCAGTTAGACAAGCGTACAAAGAAAACATAAAAACTCCGACGGTAAACACTACCTTTGGAAAAAGACACCATAAATACCAAGCTATAAAAGCATTCAACAGTCTTTCACTTGAAACAAAAATTGAGGAAAACAAAAATAATTTCAGACACAAAATAAAAAAATGGATTAAAGAACAAAATAGACAATTTTACCAAAATTTCATAACATAAAAGAATAAAACGTATAACGAACACACAAAACCAATATAAAACACGTAACACTCACAAACACGTAAAACATAATATACGCCGTTTTATATATATGTATATATATAAAACGGCTATATTATGTTTTATATATTATATATTTTCATTTAATTACTTTATTTTTTTAGTTTATTAATTTAAAATAATTTTAATTTTTGATCTCTATTTTTAGTTTAAAATTATCTTTATTTTAAATGATTTTTTTGTTTGTTTTATCACCAACTTTGTATATTTCTTTTTTTCAAACTATAATGTATAAAGTATTATATTATAAAATGGGGGCCTCAGCACGGGTAAACAACCCAGTGAGGCCAACATTACTGGTTTGTACTATAAAAATTTGTAAAATAATACTGTATCAACAATAAAAAAAAAAAAAAAAAGAATTAAAACAGAAGGGTGATTGGAAGGGTGGTAAATCTTTTAAAGAGAGTTATTTTATAAATGTTGGAGATGGAGTAATGAAATAAATTCTGCCTAATCTATTTATAGGTTAACTTTGACAGGATTCCATTATTTTCATTTATTTTATATGGGTTAGGTTGTATGTGAATAGTTATTTTTGTCTATGTGTGATTTATTTTACAGATTTTACAGTTTATATTCATAACTAGCTGAAGTCTCAGGCGTCGCACGGGATTTAAACTTTATCTTGTTCTGAAGGTCGGGTGTGCAAAATTCCACCAATCACTGAATAAAACTGTTTTAAAATCATATACAATCAATCCATGCTGCCCGCCCGCCCTCTGGGCACAGATACACTCGTTTATAAGGAGATAGGAGATAATAACACTCGTTTAAAAGGAGTTAGGAGATAGTTAGAATGCAATTTTTTGCTGGCACAATATAGCGAAACCCAAATAAACTTGCACATTTTAAAGCATTACCTTTATTAAAATTATTATTACAAGATTATCATCATTAATAATATAAACTCCACCTAAGCTTCTGCTTGAACATTTTCAACCACAATTCCAAAGGGGTTAGTAAATACATAAATCTAATAAGGGTTGACCTTTTTAAAACCGGCAAACCTTTCTTCCAAAATTAGTTTGTATCGAAAAGAAGAAACATCACAACATAGAAATAAATGCGAGGCGGCTCGCGGTCTGAGTACCCCTGGCAAGAGTAGTTTAACATTTTAGACGTTTAGAGGTTTGATGCAATCTGATTTCCTATCCGCTAGCGAGAAGTTCTATGGAATCGTGTGAGGGAATGCAAGGATGAGTGGATGCCTGGTCGGGAAATGTTGGGCAAAGGAGTTACGCATCAGGACTGGTGCGGATGACATGGCGACTTTGGCAATTACTAATAGTCACACGGCATAGCTTCTCAGAAAACACGACAAATGGGCTTCTGTATCAAAGGTCGTGGAAACTCGATTTGATCAGGATCCTGTAAATGGGTTGGCGATATACTAGTTCCAGCGAGAGGTCGTACGTGAAGTTATAGTTCTAGCATGTTCTGTCTTTTGAATTTTCATACAAAATGAAATATTATATACTATAAAGAAGAGAACGATCGTCGATGATGTATGTGCGAGATCTCGCTGGGTCTACTATAAATATCACTTCGCCACCAGAACATTGGTTTGTTCTACCAATAAGTCGCGGGAAACGAGCATTATTTACATTTTTTTAATATTTATTTATATATGCATATATATTACAAAACATTACAAAATGATAATTTGTCTGTCCAACTGGGAAGAATACCCGTTTCAGGACTGTCAAATTGTATGTTCATAATATTCTTAACAAAGGAATGGTTTCGTTTGAGATATCACAGGAATTTGCTGCTGTCAAGACAACTTTTGAGAACATTAAAAATTGTATTCTGAACGAAGGGATGGTTTCTTAATGTCTTTGAAAGAATCGCAAAGAATTGATTTTTTACAAGGTCATTTTGGAGAACATTAATAATTGCATTCAGAGTGTATGAGTGGTTTAGATATCACAAGAAGGAGATTCTTTCCAGGCCATTTCAGAGAACATTTACAATTGCATCATTAGAATTTACACATTTATAAACCAATATTTGACATATGAATTCCCAATGTATTTATGAGTATTTAATTTTAAGTACTATAATTTTTAGAATTTCTTAAATAGTAGTAATTACCTACATAATTATAAACCAAATATATGACAAATGATAATTACATATTGACTTTTTTCTATTTTTTTTTTTCTTTTAAAAAAGAAAGATAAACATTCGTGGGTTAGGAATAACCCAACTATGTTTGAAAATCGCCCACTCCACAGAAAGCTGAAAAGTGGCTTGTGTTGTGATGGAGGACTTAGCCAGCCGAGGAATCGGGTGGGACCCAAGCGCTATGCCCACTCAACCACTGCCCGGTCGCGTATTTACAATCCCTAACGCGTTTGAGTCGCTTTAAATTTTCAATATCAAAATTTAAATATTTAGAAATAAAATTATTAATTTCTAATGTATACATTGGAAAGATTATTTTATCTAGATTTTAGAACATTTTTTTTTGTTTTTTCAAAGTTATAAAAATTATCAATATAGAGGTGTATTTACAATATATGGGAATAATATTAAAATTTAAATATTTAGAAATAAAATAATTAATTTCTAATACATTCATCAGAAAGATTATTTTATCTAGATTTTAGAACATTTTTTGTTTTTGCAATGTGATAAAAAATAACCAATATAGAGGTATATTTAAAATGTAAATTGTCGTTACCGCGACTGAATCGGTATAGGTTTTGTAAATACGCTGCCCGGTCCATATGTAAGTACTTATGCGATTGCATTTTCTGTCGGGATACCAACATATTCATTAATACATCTTATAAATACTAATTTTACACGGCATTTATGTGCAATTTTGAATTTATTACGTTATTTTGCGTTCTATGTCCACAAAAAACAAATTTCGAATAAATTATAGACATAGTAAAAACCAAAAATATTATTTTTTTGTGACAAGAACTGAGTATTGCTTTGTTCTTCGTCCATAATGTTCCAGGAGAACGACTCAATGCCATTGGTCAAACGGAAGAGGAACAAACCAAAATGAAAGAAAACAGGGAATGGCGAATTTTTGATAAATTATTAGCATTATTTTGTTCTCCATCCGGATATGGAACAAACCAACACAACATACTGGTTTTTTTGTGGATTTGAATTATTTTTTACGTATATTTTTTTGTTTTTTACTGGATATATAAAAAAAGCAATAGTAAATATTAGTTCGATATGAAAAAATAAATTTCATTAAAATGGTCTATAGAACAAACCACTCCTTACGATGGCAAATCATATTGACTGTGTTTAGAAAAAATTCACTAACCCTCAATTTCAAAATTTTACAGAAGAAATGGAAAACCTTTCAAGAGTGAGTTTTCATAAGAATAGATAAATAAATATATCAGGATAAGTGAGGGCCGATGGTTAGCTATTTAGAATTTTTATCTTAATTAATAAATGATTACTAAAAGGAAAAACTATACATTTGAGGGATGAACCACTTTTCCTTGTCAAATTATGTCACCATTCATATATGGAGCAGCTTCCACCATTTTATATATTTATTCTCATATTTTACGAGTATGTTAAAAATTATACAATGGATGGTGAGGAAAATCGAAAATCTATAATATTTACAATAAATCAAGTGTTTTCTGAAAGAAAGTTTTGATAGACATATCGTTACTGATAATCTTAACTAAAGTGGTCCCATAGAGATCTTGTACGTACGTTATCGAAGATCGTCCTCTTCCTTTTCACTCATCTTGCGTATAAAACGAAAAAGACAGTATATAATAGAGCGATGACATCACGTACGACCTCTCTCTGGGACTACTATAATCTAAAAAGTTTATTTGTAAGAGTAACATTCAGCAGGAGATAATATAGTGTATAAGTTATAATTAATTAGTAAGTAATTTGTAAAATAAAATAAAATATAACTAAGTTCGTACAGTTCAATCAGTCAATCAACAGCATGAACGCACCGAGCAGTAGTGATGAGTGATGTGATTAGTCTGGCAGTATTCGAGAGTGCGTCAATGGTCGCTAGTTGAAATTGAATAACAGACATACCATGGTTCACCTGCGGCACGCTGGCCATTCGTGATCGGGTCTTATCATTTCCATACCGGTTCCGTAATAGCATCCGAATAACAACCGACGCGCCTTATCAGTCTGTTTACTTAGTTCACACTAGTTCACACTTCACACTGAACAGCAGTGCTGCCAACTCGATTTTTAAAATAAAGCAGTCGTCACCCGAAAAGGAGCTTAAAAAGAATTAAAAACTTGATTCAAAACCCCATTGATTTGAGATGAAAACTGTGACCTCCAGAATGCACCCAAATGGCTATGTCGCAGCTAGGTAGCAGCTGATAATTTTCATATTTTCCGACGATACGTTTAAAAAATTCACGAGGAACGCATGCGCGTCCCATTTTTGCCCGTTTCATACAAATCTTAGATTTGGATTTGAGATCAAAATACCCGACCAAACTAAAAAATTATTTTTGAAATCAAAAGGTATATTAAATATCTAGTTAGGATGTGAGCTACTTTATTTATTTTTGCTTTAAATTATAAGATATAGGCCATTAAAGATTTTAGTTTTTCATTATTTTGGACGCAACTTAGGCAATTATTTGTGTGTAAAAGAAAAACATAAAAAAATAATTTTACTATATTTATTTTAAAAATACAATGAGAAATAAAATAAAAAATAAAAAAAATTCTTAAAAATGCATTTTTTGGGTAGTAATTTTAATATATAAACGACTATTTTTTATTCCGCCGTAAATTGGTAATTTGTATTTTTAATTTACACCCATCATTATTACTTTTTATAAAAAATTACTTTTTTAATAAATTTTTATGTTTTTATTTTATATTTCATCATGATAAATATAGTAAAATAATTTATTTATTGTTTTTCATTTACTCACAAATAATTGCTCAAATCGCCTCTAAAATCCCGAAACATTCAAATCTTTAATGGCCTATATCTTAAAATTTAAAGCAATAATAAATAAAGTAGCTCACATCCTAACTAGATATTTGATATACCTTTTGATTACAAAAATAATTTTTCAGTTTGGTTGGGTATTTTGATCTCAAATCCAAATCTAAGTTTTGTATGAAACGTGCAGAAATGGGCCGCGCATACGTTCCCCTTAAATAGACATATAATTTTTTTTTTTTATTTATTATTAGTTTCAATAGCAAGGTTTGTACATGTATGTATAATGTATAGTATGAAATGACCTCAAAGTTTCAATAAATTATATACATTTATAATAAGCCAAAAAGATTCATGAAAATCATTTTAAAATAACGTAGCCCTACACGTATTTCCTCCCTTAAATTACCATTTTTCGTTGGTGAGTTTTATATTTAAAATGGAGAAAGGTTTTAAAATGTTCAATGAACCCCCTGAAATAGCCCATTCACATGATTCATATATCGTTCATTTCGTGATTTCATTCCGCCTCTTTCCCTCGAAATGAACCGTGTGAACACGAAAGTGAATAGAGACAGTGCCGAGTGAAGCATTCCAACAATGTTGGAATGCTTCCTTCGGCACTGTTC
Organism: Limnephilus marmoratus; assembly: GCA_917880885.1. Taxonomy (NCBI): domain Eukaryota; kingdom Metazoa; phylum Arthropoda; class Insecta; order Trichoptera; family Limnephilidae; genus Limnephilus; species Limnephilus marmoratus. Next base: position 25,636,317 of record OU862909.1, read on the forward strand.
ACTCGCAACCGGAATTTAACATCACGTGACGCGAATGATGTGCGTGAACACTCAAGTGAACAGTCTTTCACTCGCAAATCAGTCGGCCGAAATGTTCTGGCGTGAGGACGAGTAGCCGGAGCGGCTTAAACGTCAAAATGCTCCTTTTAGTTCGCTTTTCGAAATAACTCCTACACGTCTCATAGAAATCGTTGTTTCTCCCTTACTATCATAGTGAAAAATATGATCTAAACGGTATTGGCAAGAGAAAATAATTTTCTATATATTCAATATAACAATTAACCAGAAAAGAATACGAATGTTCACTTCTATGGAACCAAAGTTTCTGATCGAATTTGAAAAAAAAATTATGAAACATTGTGAATTTTTTATGAATTATTTTTATATGAAACGACAAAAAAGTGAGGTGACAGAAACGTTTATAATTTATTTGTCTAACAAAATAAGTGTGTGTTTTTATATTTTTTTTGTTACCAGTAATTTTAGTTAGAATAAAAGCAAGTAGAGCCATTTTTTAAACTTTTAAAAGTTTACATTAAAAATTATTCTATTTAAAAAATTACGTGGTTATTTCTAATAAGAAATGTTGAAAGCATATTTCATCACCTTTCCAAAACAGTTTTTAGTTTTTGAATACGTTAATAAATATTCCATTTATATGGATTTTATTGCAAGCCGAGGCCTATTTTGGAATAAAAATATTTTCATGGTGCAAAAATACTGGTAGATATCAGTTGTCAGGTTATTATTTAACCATATGTTCATTTTATGGTGCTGAAATTTATTTACTGTTTACAAGAATCGCCAATTTCTCGTAATTTAGATCGACGTTATCGGAAATGTCAATTGAAATCGTAAATATTAGCGCCGGACGAATTCCAATGCGGCCGCGACTACTCTCGACGACTTCGTAGCGAGAATGTCGAGTGAACTCTTCCTTCGAAGGAACCATCTGAACACTCGGTGAAACGAGAATGGAACATTTCATCGAGTAAACCTTCATCCGGAACTATGTGACTTCAGCATAAGTGGGAGCTAAAAATCTGGGAGTTTTTCGTTTGTTGCCCCTCAATGTTATTCGGTCCAAATATTGTAGTAGTTTTAGAATGGCTACATACCTACAAGACATAAGATGTAAAAATTTTATAGCTAATTAAAATATACCTACATAACTTAAAAAAATGTAATTTTTAAAATGGATAAAAATCGATAGTTCACATTTATTACACATCATGTAATGTAAATAATTTTATCAAGAGTACATAATATGGACAAAAGGATATAAGTAAACTGTCCCGAAAACGAAGATATAGGCCACGCATAAAATTTCCATTACTGCCGGCAACTACTGTACTGATCAGTGTTGCCAATGCCAACTCAATTTTTAAAGTAACTCTCACCCCGATTAAAAAATTAAAACATCAAAAATGTCACCGGAGACCAAAATTTCATTCACCTTTTTTACTCCAAATAATGTCAGGAATCCTTCGATATCACAGGTCAATGCAAGAATCACTAAAGTACCTCCAGTACAACTAGTGGCGGTCCGTAATTTTTCAGTGAGCTAGAGTGCTAAGATTGAAAAATTCGACATTATTGATGTTGTTTATATTAGGGATCCTTTTAGCGCAACATCCACGAACTGAAAAATCTTTACACAAAAAAATTTTTTTGAAAAATAAATTTAATTTGTAAAAATTACAGACCTCCCCTGGTAATAAACAGCCTGTATACTAAATAATTTTTTTGCGATATTTCGAAAAACATTTTTCCGTTACTTTCGATGGATACTACAGATATATTCACGTAACTAGAAGTTCTGTGAACAACAGATTTCACATAATATTGGTTACTCTTACTTTGGTTGGTCCTTTGGTTGGTTTGTGTTGGTTCTTCCGCTCGCAAAAACCGCGAAGCGCTTTGGTGGGATAAAAAGGTACTGTCAAACCCGGCTACAAAGGCTTTGACGGGCCAGTATACTCTGATACTCTGGTGGTACAGTGTACAGTACAGTTTGTATCAAGTGTATACAAATACAGATTTCTGTATTAACAGGTCGGCATTAAAGTCTGACATGTACTATAGAGATCAAAGACAAGGCATTCAGGGTACGGTACCTACTTAGGTATTGGCCGTAGCATAGTGCGTACTAGCGATGTGTAGGTTCAGCTGGAATGGGCTCTTGACATCGGGTTATTCGCGGGAAGCGGATCCTCCATACTCCTACTCCATTTTCAAATCGACTATTCGCAGAGAACCTGGTCCAGTACTAGGGACCCAAACCCGGAACTCGGCCGCGGCGGTCCGAGCCACTCGCGAGTCAGCAGGTCTCGGGTTCGCCTGCTCCGTCAGCCGGTCCCGGTTCGCCGGGTGGCCTACTCGATCCGAGCCATTCGCGAGTCGGAAGCAGGTCCCACGTTCGAATTCTTTTACGGGCTCCGACTCCGAGGTCCGGCTCCGGTCGAACCCGTGCGTTTGGTCCGAGCCATCGCGAGTCGTGAATGGCTCCCGGGGCCTGCTCCAAGAAATCAAGAAAGCAAGGAAGGAAGCAAGTCTCGGAGGCCTCCGACAAAATGCAGAACTTATCCATCTACAGGCCACCGGGTGCAGGTTGTTAGAGTTGTCAGCGTGAAGTTGCTACGACGATCAGAAAGTTGTTGATGGTTGCAATGTATTGACTAACGTTAGACAACTCGAACGAGATAAAGATCGACAAATTATAGAGAAATAATAATACCTACGAGTACCTACAGAGCAAATTTTACTGCGCCATTTTTGCGAAAGATCGCACAACGACAAGGGCGACGTACAAAACTAATTATTATATTTTTTTTTTATTGCACCTAAACATTTTTATCTAGAATTTATTTATTATGGCGGGTCGAGAAGGTATGGCACACACCCTCAAAATGTACTCAAGAATCGCTGGTTAATTTCTTTCGGATAAGTTACAATTACATTCTGTAAAAAAACTACTTACCAAAACTGGCAAGTCTTGATATTTTTATTTTTTTTTAAATTTATTTATCTATACATATAAAGTATATTTATATTGGGTTTTTCGATGCCTGTCTCACTAGGATATTCCTGTGTCGAGATTTTATTTATTACTGTTTAATGGTCCGTTTTATCTCAATAAAAATCTAATAATTGGTGTTGTAGCATTTAAATAAAAAAAAAATGATGAAAGTTGATTAAAAAAAACATTGCATCGGCCGGGAATCGAACCCGGGCCGCCCGCGTGGCAGGCGAGCATTCTACCACTGAACCACCGATGCTCGTGCTTAAGGGGACTTGTTACTCGACCGTATTATTAGTTTCAGTTTGTTAAAGTAAAATAAAGCGTTCAAATTTAGATTTGCCGTGAAGTGAATGTGCCGATGAGCACTGCGATAATGCGAAATTATTCGTTTTTGGTTTGAAATTAGACCGCTTAAAACATTTTAAATGCTTTAATTAAATACTGCGAGTAGAACACATTTTGGCCTTTGACATGATCGAGCTTTTTTTGTCTTTTTATAAGAAAACGAAATAACGGTTATGAGCAATAATGGCTTCCTTAATTCATCGAAGGGAAGCCCAAAAGACGAAAATGACGACTTTGTGCCATGAAAAGAACAACGTTGGCTCAATCCGTAACATCCTCAACATAAACGACATTAAGAAAGTGTACTACGCTTTATGTCAATCACAAATAGAGTACGGGATAACTGGATGGGGGTCTGCTTTGAGCACTCACACAGAGCGACTCAAAATAGCCCAAAAAGGAGTACTGAAGACAATACTGAAAGTTCCGCTTAGAACTCCGACGGAAGAAATATTTAATAACTTTCAAGTCTTCAATGTACAGAAACTTTATTCAAAAAATATTTTATTTAAACTGAAAAAAAACATATATGTATACTCCACTGCCCAACATAAATACTCAACCAGGTCAGTAAGCAATAACATCCTGGTTACTCCCAGTTTGAACACATCTTTTGGACAAAGAAATAATAAATTCCATGCTATAAAATTATACAATGCTCTACCAGATCAAATCAAAAATATAAAGGAAATGAATATATTTAAAACAAAAGTAAAAATATGGCTGAGAGATCAAAGTGATAATAAAATTACAAACATCATGAAGACGATATAAAGACAATCCATAACCAAATACAAATATTTTAAAAAAACTACAGGCCACCTCAGAACAGGAAATCCTAGTGAGGAGGTCTGTGAAAAAAAAATGAATCTATACTTATTATTTATTATATACATCATACATACATGTACAAACCTTGTTATTGAAATTAATAAAAAAAAAAAAATAAAAAAATTATAAAGCGAAAACATTACGCGCACAATGAATCTTAACTCATAACCTTTCATTCACTAGTGTTAAACTAAGCTTTCAAAAATACATTTCGATTCGGTAAAAAATATATTTGAAATTATTGTATCGGTTAAACGACGAAAACAGCGTTTTTTTTTAATTTGATGCAATTATATACGAGTTTGGTTTTTAAAAAATGATGTAAATATCGCAATCACTGCTCCAAACTATCCTGAGCTAGTGGCATCGCCAATTGGACTATATTGTGGGGCGAAAGAGAGTTGGGAGGAGAAGGAGATGGGGGAAGGAATGTTGGGATGAACCTGGCTATTTAGGAACGGTCACCAAACATGGCTAAAACCATTTAAAGACTCGATTCGATTCTGAATGGTGATCTACTGTAATAACACCAGGGCTACTGTGTGAAATCTACCAATGTGGAATTATTTTTCTATTATGTTGATCACTGCCTCGACCTAACATCGCGCAGACCGTCAAATGAAAATCAATTAAAACGCGAACAGCTACATATACGTACTTATACGTATTGGATGATGAGAAGTTAGTAAACAGACATAAGTTAGACCAGTGGTGGGCAAACTTTCTTCACGGGGGGCCAAAAACTTTTAAGAAATTTCAGAGGAGGGCCAGGAGTATAGCCAAAATGCATTTTGTTTTAAAATCTATATTTTAATTATAAAACTTTACACACAAACGCTAATATAAGTTACGGATTACAATAATTTAACTTTTATTTGTAGGCCCTGCTATGGTAGGTGTGTGAGACATATGAATTTGTTTTTGATTGGCCATAATGTCTTCAAATGCAGGTTTGAGATGCGACGAAGTAACCTTTAGCAGCGAGAAAAGGTGCTCATCAGTTAATCGATTTCTGACTGAGTTTTTCCGCAATTTCATGGTCAAAAAACTCTTTTCGCAGACGTACGACGACCCAAACATCGCTATTATTTTCTGGGCGTGATCAATTATTTTTGAATACTCATTTTTCGGCAGTGTTCTATAAAAATAAATTTTTTCGCAATTTAAGAACTATTGTTTTAAATGGGGACTGCACTGCATTTCAACAATTTCTAACTGCAATTCTGCAGGGAAATTCTCCGGGTCCACATTAAACGGCATTGAAAAAACGTCAAGCGATGACTGAATATTCTTAAAATCTTGAACCCAGTTTCAAATTCTGTGTGAAGTTTCTTTAACACCTATTTATATTGAAATTAATAAATTACTTGGTTTTTACCACCTATTTATATTTTGACCCCGACGATTCTTCGAAATTAATAGTATATAATTTATTACATATATAATTTATTATATAATTTATTTTATTATACTTATAATTTCGAATGATCGTCGGCGGGCCGGATTAAATACTTTTGCGGGCCGGATCTGGCCCGCGGGCCGTACTTTGCCCATCACTGAGTTAGACGCTCGCATCGCCAGATCTACTTCATTAGCTCCGTCCTGACATCACGAAGCAAGCGACACATGGACCTAGACGAAGTACGAGCACGAGCAAATCTCAAGTAATAGTTGAACATTAATACAAAGCCCCAAACTATTAATATTGTCACAATTGATTTAGTTTGCCCTTTCGACTGCATTTTTTGTTGGTTGACAACCGCCTCGAACGTTAAGAGCGTGGTGTGTGGACAGGGCTATAAATGACTTCGAAGAACTTTGATTCACTCCACGATACGAAACAGCATCACCCAATCACCCCCAAGGACGAAATGGCATTAATTATTACAGCATGGACTGACAATGATAAACTTGTGATTACATTAGTGTTTCTTGAAATTTTGCTGACGAAGTTGGAATACGTAGACCTGACGTAGGGTAATCTAGTAGTAGCCATTCACATACTAAGTACTGAATCTACAATAGATAAACAGAAGTACTATGATCCGTGGCTTCTACGCCTTAATAACTGTCACTGTCTTTCACTCGAGGAATAACTCTTTCTTTATAGGCAACATTGGGAATAACTGCCGCATTATATTGGGGTAAGGGAGTAAGGCGCCCATGTGGTGCCAACAAACAGTCTAAAAAGATACTTAACACTATTTTTGAAGAACCGGGCACACTTTTTAAAATAATTGCATATTATCAATATAAAGAATTTATGTGTTGGGAACCTGTCATCAAAAATGAACATGCCTGTATTGTGGTGGTTGAAGTTGTGGGTTGGAGAAATTCCGAAACTCTGTGACGTCACAAAATTCACACGTTCCAGCATTGCAACTTGTAACGTGCAAGTTGACCCTCCGCAAATAAAGCACAAACTTAAGTCGTACCATAGAATGTAGAATCACCGTTTGGTATTTATTTCCCGTCGACAAAGCGTCTCTCACAATCGCAAGGTTTGCCGCTAGCCGCTAGACGCTAGCACCAGATTTAGATATCCCAACAGAGGAAGTCTAGGGACGTTGCCAAAAAGCGTAGGGAGCAACCAACTGCCACCAAACACGCCTGACATTCATTCATCAGCCCGTTTCCAAACTACTTAAAAAAAATTATTGCAAAACAAGAAAAATAAAAATACTTGTTTTTAACGTAAAACAACAGCTTCCAAACACGCCTCCGGTTTGGAATTTTATTAGGGCTTTAATAGAATCAATGAAAACATCTAATTCAACAGCAGTTTTAATTAGATTAGAAAAATGTTTTATAAGTTTAACATCAATAAAGACTAATTTTATTATCAGTATTCACATTTCATCTTTGACTAGTTGTTGACAATTTTTAAAAATACTTCAAAGAATTACTAATCTACTCTTACGCGATTATTATTTTAGAGAAAAAAGCTTTTCACAAGTTATGCCTTAAAATTTTCAAATCAATTAATTGTTTGCGCCAGTACATACGCATAATGAATATGAATACATAGTTTCCTCCATAAACAAACTCAAATATTTCAAGAAACGCTAACAAATACAATATTGAATAGAATCTCCGATACAATATAGTATTTAATAGCCTTTATTGTAAGTTTTTAGTTTGTTTATGGACAAAACTATTTATTCATTTACTTTATTAATTCATCTTAATATTTTAAGGTATAACTTGTAAAAAGCGTTATTCCATAACATAAAATAAACTCGCTTCATCTTCATCATGAAAGAGAAGATTCTGGAAACTGTTGTACCCGAGAAGCTTACGGAACTAATCGTGGTAAGATTACATTAGTACATCAACTTTTTTATTTATGAATATACTAACGGATTTAGAATATACCAGGTATATTTTTGACCTGTTTGTAATTGCTTGTTTATATAGAAAATTTTGTATTAGATATTATGTTATTATTGGACCATAGTCTGTAATTATATAAATATAGAAACTGACAAATGACAGCGTGCTTATAGCAAATCTCTTAGCTTCATTGTTTTGTTTATAATGTAAATAAAGCTTCGAAATAATTTAAGAAGAAGATTTAATAATAGGTATTGCTTTAATGGCCCGAATGATTTTAGATTCGGTTGCCTCCAAAGATATTCAAATACAGAAGAGATATGCTATGGTGTCCGCGCAACTGTCGCCGGACTACGCGCTAATTAGCGTAGTTTTCATACAAAAAGAATTTGTTCATTTCGTTGATTTTTTGAAAATGTGCATTAACATTGGTTAACAATATATTTTGAATAAGGAAAGAATTCGTTCATTTAGTTTAACCCATTTAGACTCCTTGAGCATAATTATGCACACTAATTTCAAAGCATAATATAAGGTGTAATTTTAAGTTTTTTAAATGTTTCCCCTTTTTTTATTAGACTAGCATTATTATTATTGCCAAAAAATATGACTAGTGGAGACATTTATTTACCCGTGAAAGTTATAAATATTGGTTCTTTCAAATAGTGCGACTGAACCATTTGACAGGAGTGCTGGTAAGTACATTTTGTTTTCATTGTTTTTACTAAAATTTCATAAATATTTGACAAAAGGAGTACGCAAGTGCAATTTTAAAATGTTAATAATAATAATGAACGAATTGAAGAAGTAAATAGTGAAATACATAAGCGTATGGACGTTTTTGAATTTTGATGTGCAGAATTGTGCACAATCAGTCTCTGTGGCACCTTTCCACGATGTACCTATACAAAATGTTGAACATCTTTGTTTATGATTTGGAAAACTTATTTTTTCTGGTTAATTTTAAGAAAAATTTATAATCCTATGAATAAAGAAGACTTGGAGGTGATTTTGAGATTGTTGGAGAATGGTTCTGACGCAGACCTGAGTGAAGATGATAACTTTGACGTAAAAACTGTACATTTGGAGGACAATTCTTTGGAACGTGAACCTTCGACTTCTGCAAAACAAGTTAGAATAGGTGCAGATAAAATTTCTCCAGATACTATCATCAACGAAGGGGTATACTAATATAGAAAAAACTACTTTTGTAGTTGTGTAACTCTAAGTGACCAGCTCAGATATGGGAGCCGCATCGAAGCCAGAGTAAAGTTAGCCTCTCAAAAACTGAGTGTACTGTACAACAGGGCACGCAGATACTTTAATAGTACACAACCGCTAACCCTGTACAAATCACAAGTGCGCCCCACGGTTGAATTTAGCAGCCACCTCTGGTCTGGGGCTCTAAAATACCTGAAAAATACCCTCGTCGTCCGTTTCATAGATTCTCCCATCTTAAAAGACGGATTGCAATCTTTAGAGAACAGGCGTCGGGTGGGAATGCTATCCTTGTTCTACCGGTATTACAATGGAAGATGCTCCAAGGAACTAGCGTCATTGACCCCTAAGGCACCGGTGCATAGTCGGGAAACACACAAAATGCGTGCCCAATATATGTACATGGTTGACATTTGTCACATGAGAACGGGTCGCTTCTTCGACTCGTTCTTCTTGTATTCAACAGCTCGGCTGTGGAACGATTTGCCTGCCTCCGTGTTTCCTCCTTCCTACAACATGGGTCTCTTCAAGACCATTGGAGGACCCACCACTTACCCGCCCTGGTAATAGATAGGTTACAGATGGTTACCCCTTCAAGGCTCTTGCAAGGACTCTAATTTTTTTGTATATAAATGGTTCTACATTTAATTAAACGATACTAGACCTCCATTGCCCTCGCATACGTGGTTAGGCAGCAGTATGCAGGTGCTACTATGTACAATGGTTAGTAAGTGTGAATAAAATCTTACCTGGATTTTAGATGAAGGAATGAAAACAGTGTAAGAAAACAAAATGTAGGCAGTATGCTTACCCTGACATATTTATTTACATAATGCATCAAGCAAGATTCAAAACATAATGATAATACCAAGGTAGACGAGAGACCGCAAACGGAGAGACCAGTGTTCATTCCTTCCTCTCCTCAAAAAGACCCTCCACACAGCATCTCAGATGACATAGGCCCTGAGGGAAATTATTTTCCTCAGGGCCACCTGTGTGGAGTTAATGTAGAAAAAATAATAAAAAAACAATAATTCACTTACACTGAAAATTTTGTATTAAAATATATATAAAAAACATATTAACAACCTATTCAACAACATTCCTTTTTCCGTTTTCTAGGTACGTTGAGACCTATTGGGCATAATTATGCACATTTTCAATTTCCTAATAAACAATACAAAAAAAATAATTAAAAAATATTTTTGTTTTATTAAAACCCCAATGAAGCCTAATCCACTCTTAAATATTTTTTTTCTCGCTCAACAATAATTCAGGTCTGAACGGGTTTTAACGTTCGTTTGGTTTATTCGTTAATTATTTGTTCTTTTAGTTTATTTGTTAATTGGTAAACAATATCGGCGACACCCGGAAGCGCAGATCCACATAGTAAAAACAGCAGATAGCACATCTACTTATATTTCAATATCTTTGGTTGCCTCTGAAGTAAATTATGTGTTCTTAAGAGCGTTTAACCAGCCAGCGGACGAAAATCCACATTTCGTCGAAAGTTGTTCTTCCGATCGTGCAGGGCGGTTACAATGAGAAAGATTGATTATTCTCCGTACCAGCTTTTTTAAATTATAACTCAATATCGAATTTATTTCAATCCAAATTAGCTTTAATTAATACCTTCATCCAAAAATGCTGAAAGGCGTGATGATAAAACTATTAAAATAGTGTACTTTTTGTAGTTATTTTTTGATTATAAGTATTTATCATTTTTCAATAATGTCTAAATTTAATAAGAATGTTAAAAAAATCTGAAATATATTAGTTTGTAAGTGCGCAAATAAATACACAAATGGACCAATTTTCGTCAAGAAACACATGTTCCTACATATTTTTTAATGATTTTATTGAAAATAAATAAAAATTCTAATACATAACTTTGCTAGATAATGTATTGATTTATTTTACTACATGATTCCATTATTTGAAATAAGTGTGGTATAATACAAAAACTTTTTTGAAAATTTAACAAATCTGCCAACGACCTATGGAATAACCTTATTATACTAAAAATTTAAAAAAATTCTAAAAATTTATTACATAACTATGCTAGATAAAAGAACAATCTTTCGAAATCCATTTATAATTTTTTGTGGAAAAGAGTCAATACGTCTAAAAACTTTTTTGAAAATTACGTATTTCCGGCTTTCTCTGGTAATGCCCTCTTAATATAAAAAAGCTCAACATACTAAAGGTCTTAAAAAATTAGCTGATAGGACAAAGGTTTATAACTGTAACGATATGTTTTACCTACCTTTCTCTGGGAAGTAACAAGGCCGAGTAGATATCAGACTAATTTCCAAGAAAATTTAATTTCACTGCAATTATGATAATTAGGTTAATAAAGAAAAATATAATGAATGTACCTACATTAAGGTGGTCCAGGCCCATATGGTAATTTTTTTTATCAAATATAGGTGTAGCCACCCATTTTATTTGTTACACCGATCATTCTTATTATGTGTAAAAAATTTCAGCCCCCTATCTTATATACAAGGGAGTGCTCATCGAATTAGAAGTTTCTGACAAAAGTTCTGGATTTTAAGTAAAACACGTAATTTAAGGTTTATTATTATTACAAGTATTTTGGTCAAATAAGTATAAAACTTATTTAAATTTGAAGAAAATTTGGTAACAAAGCAATAATTAACATAATATTAGTCGCAATCTTTTAAAACTATGTTTGTTAACTCCTTTTTTGAATGTTTCAGTAGAAACGATTTTTCTGTTTTGTTCAACGATGTGAAGTAAAAATTGCTTTTCTTTCTCATTCTTAGTGAGTATCGTGTTGTAATCTTCAAATAGTTTAACACCTCTCTCCGTTGTATCATTAAAAATACGCAAATTTTTGACTCAGCTTTTGCCTTGAATGTAATAAACATTGTTATTCCAAGTCTCAGGAGGTAATTGCAAGAAAGAGTTCTTGATATCAAGAACTAAGAGTGTTTTCAACGTTCTTTGTGTTGCAAAAGCTTCTAATGTAACCTCTGAGGCAAGCTTAGCAGAATCACCTCGTACTGAACGATTACCGCCATCAGAATTTATTTTTTGAACAATGGCCTGTTTCTCAGCATCAGACAGCTTCTCAGAAAACAAGGTAAATGCAACTAGTTCATCTGACAAATACCGTAAGTGACACTCTAAGACATCCCTAGCTACTATACTGACAATGGCTTCATACAATTTTAAGCTCTTACAAAGTATTAAGTCATTTACTAGTGCATCTGCTGCCAAAGATGCTTCGATTCAAACTTTGGTGTAGATGATAACTAACAAATCGAACAATATGTTTTTCTTTTCTCTTGGTTAGTTTAATCTTGTTACGATCAAGCGCACTGGTAACGTATTGTGTAAATATGTCACTTGTAGACAGCTCAACGTACTACAAACTTATCTTTGGACTTATCCTCTAATATGCTAGCATTACTAGAAGTGCTGAAGTGCACTCAAGAAGTGCACTCAAGTTCTAACTCTTGTCTCGACACCACCGAAGATGAAGCATTACTTTTAGCAGCCATTTCTTTCAATTCTTCAGATCTTTGTTTCCGTTTTAGTGAACTTTCTTTGACCTTTTCTAGTTTCTTGTCGATTGAGGTCATAATCATCTTACGTTCTCATCTTTGATCGATGAGAAACGCTCTGTCTTCCGCAATTTTTATCAAATTCAAAGCGCTTGCATGGGCAATATCAAAAAGTTTATCTTGTTCTTTTTTAAACAAATACTCTCCTTTTCATTGTGCTCCAGAATTTCTTCGCCTATTTTTCTTCAATAGCAGCCAGTTCTTAAGAAACTTAATCAGTTTTTCAATGCAGTGATTTTGTTGTCTGGTCGGAATACTAGATTTACTCCATAGTTCTTGAATAAGTACATGCGCGGAATCTTTCACATGTTTCGAATCATTCAATATGTAGTGATAACGGAGTAAAACTTGCCGAAGAGTAGGATGTTGGTTAAGCCTCATCAATGGCTCAATATCTCGAACCCCAAGTAGAAAAAATTCGTATTTTTTTCGAGTAGATGAATATATTTTACTACACTGATTCACTTCACAGTCTACTAAATAAATATTAAATACTGTTCAAATTTGTCTACAAAACTCTTCAGTAGTTTAGTTTTATATTTATTTAATAGTTTAACACACGAAACTGGCCTGTAGTAAAAAGTAAAAATTAAGCATTTTACACAAAAAATTCAAAAACAACACTCGATTGAGCACCCCTTTCTACTTGAGCTATCTCGCTGAAATTTTACTATGTTATTTCTATGAATACGTGTAACAAATTCACGGGGTGGCCAAATGAAAAATATTAAAAAAAAATTTTTGGACCACCTTAACCTACATTTTATACATCACGTTCATAATCTTAATATTATACACCTTCAAGGGTACCGTGTTCATATAAGAAGAAGCTGGTAACTAAACCGTGATAATGTTTTCAAGTAAAGATACTCTCAGAATTGCCCCTTTGAGAAATCACTTTTCAGAAATGAAAAGTTGTTCGATATGCCTTTAGTTGTCTTTATGGACAAGTATTTCGCAGCCTTCTTTTCACCCTTCTCCTTACTTGTAATGTCACAATAATAAAATATAAGAAACGAATGCGATATTTTATAGTTCGTATACCTATTTTATTATCCAAGTGAAGAGACGCGTTACATTGTGCAGTTTTGAGTCGACAATAAAATCTCTGCAAACCCCTGCATGTTGTTACAGTTTCGTTGCACCAAATTAGTTATCCTCGAAAACAGAAGGTTAAAGTTAAATATTTGGAGTGAAAACGATTTCATTTCAAACGACTTCCGTGAACGAATTGATCAGGGACCCAAAATAACACTATTTTCAATGCTTCAACTAATCTTTTCAAAGGAACTTAAAGAAGCTTGCAGCCCACCTAATTTTGACTAAGATTTCTTATAATGTTGTTTTTGTTCGTAAATTCATTTTTAGAATAATTCAGGAAAATATGAGTCATACTGGCGCTACGCCAATTTAGACACCGCTGTACCAAATTACGTGTTATGTACATGAATTCCGAATACACCCATACAAACCCATTTAATATCCTTTGGTTGATAGGTATGTTTTTTTCTTCTATTTACACAATATTACATTTAAGGGTATTCTTGGTACATATTTTTTTTAAGATGCACTCCCGTAAATACCATTTATTTAGTTATTAAGAGGATTTTAACTATTATTGCCTTTCTTCAGTTTTTAATTTTTAATAAAAGTTTTAATTTTATTTTTTTAGTTTATGTTTTCAGAATACATTTTTAAAATTGGTTTCGAATTCAAGCGTGCATTCCGAATGCACCCGCAACCAGAAATACGCTATTATTATATGACGAGCTCTAGCATGTCATTGTAACGATTTTTTTTACATTTTTGAAATTTTATATTCGCTCCCCCCACCACTGAAAGGGGATAGGTACATCATATAAACTTTTTTTTCTTTTTAGCATCTAATCTTTGAAATCCAATAGGTCCCTACAACGCTCGAGTAACTACCCATTTAAGCATCTCGGCCTCCCCTACTATTAGGAGTATACCGTCCGTCGTGAAACGTAATCATTAAACCTACAAACATTAGAAAGATTATTGCCGACCTACACCAAGAAATGCCCCACACGAAGAATTTCATAATATTACAAGACTTTTGACTGGAGCTTCATTTATTTGAATTGTGATTAGTTTGCTGAAATTGCTTGAATCGTAAGGATCGTTAATGGAAAAATGTTTTTTTCTATAATGAAAGTTGTGTTCGAGACGGTTTGATGTTAGAGTGTTGAAAGACGATGCACGTGTGTGTAAATAGGAACACCTCACAGAGCTGGCAGGCTTGCTTTGCGGGCGTAGATGAATTTGTTTATCCTTTGCTAAAATACTTTTGCCCGTGTGCATTGGTGTTCAGACTTGAATTCGGGCCAATTATTGTAATCCCACCTTCCACAGATTCATGTCTTTGAACAAAGATTGAAAACTACTTGTGCATTATGGATGACAAATTAATCGAACTGCATTCCCCTACATTGATGGATATTCCGGTGTCTGTTTGCAAATGCAATTCTTAGTCGGGAGACCAATATAAAAATAGCCAATCATCTATTATGAACATTGATACAATCGAAAAGCACGCTACGAACTTGGCATGCAAAACAGCAATAATACAGTATGGTGTGCATTTTCATACTTTGTACCTAGTTTCATTGTTATGTATATTTCATTATAGAATTTTACATCATAAGTAATTCATTATTATCACTGCTAATTTTTCTTACACCGTCACACCACAAGTTCCTTACTTGTGGATAGTGAAAAGTTCTTGAAAGTTTTTTGATGGCACGTGTAGTTGACAGATATATCTATTTAGAAAATATGACTACTCAACAATTTTTTTAAATTGTTAACTGGACAGGTCCAAAAGTATGCGGAATTTAGAATTCAAAATCAATTTTAAAAATCTATACTGAAAATATAAAGTAAAAAAAAAATTAAAACTTTTATTAAAAATTAAAAACTGAAGAAAAAGCAACAATAGTTAAAATTCACCCGAGTGAACCGTGAACCGCGTTTCTACTTTAGCGTTTTGTTGCATCTGTATATTTTAAACCCACTGAATAGGTAATTCACACTAAAAATGCCTTCCATGTATCAAATCTTTGAATGGAAACCAATGATGCTGTCGAAACCGATAGACCACTTGAATGGATTTCATAACGACTTGGAAAAAATCGTGTGGATAGATCTTTTTACTAAGATTACGAAAATGTTAGTAAATTTTTTTAGAAATGTACAGTTTTTTTATTTTTAAATAAATAAATCCATTATTTGGGCCCGTGACGTCACTACATGAAAATGTCCCGTCTCCGAAAATGTTCCTATTAATTTTGTAAAATTCCGCACTGATTTGTTTTTTTTTTATACGGCATCACTTTGATTTCAGGCGAATTTTTGAATTTGACATTTAACTTCACTAGATTTATTGTTTGTTCTCTGCGAACTTATCATTTGGTTTGACTTTTTGACAGATGTTATGAAGAGAACCCCGTACTTTTTAGATGTCGGTACGTGTTTTAGAGGTATAATGGTTATGGTGCTGATTTTAACAAAATCAAATTTTATAATATTCTTGTTATTATTATAATTTACAAGTACAAGTATATTACATTGGATTTAGTAAAATAGACGTTGTACATTATAATGATTTATGATCAATAAGATGGATCAAGGAAAAAAATATGTATGAGATGTACCTAATATTTTTGGTATGCCTCCTTATTCTCCTGTGGCATTCGTGTGGAAAAAGTTCTTTTTTTTTAAATGATTTTCGGCTATGTAATTATCGTTTTTCGCACCTATAAAATTATTATTATTTTTTTATTATTTAAAAAAAGATACATAAATAATAATATATTTTTTACAATAATTAATTACATAATACATGTATTTGATGTACCCCCATAAATAAGCAGGGCTTGTGTGTGTGTGGGGGGTGTTATTATATTGGTACAATTCATTATTTTTTATTCAGTTCAAATTTTCAGTATAAGTTTTAAGCTGAGTTTTAAATTTTTTTATATTACTGTTCATGTTTCTGATTTTTTCAGGTAGTGAATTAAAAAATTTAACTCCGAGATATTTATGATTTAAATGTCCTATTGTTTTTTTACATTTTGGAATAGGAAGTATTGATGTTTGTCTAAGATTTCTATTATTTTTGAAGGGTGCAACTTTATTTTGAATATTATCTTTAGAAATTTGTAATGTTGCGTGATAAAAGTATAACGCACTTAATTTTTTGACCTTAAATTGTTTGAATATGTCCCGTTAATGTTATGTCCCGTTAATGTTATGTCCCGTCTTTCCGGTTTATAATTTTTTCGGATTTTTTTTCCGGTTTTTCGGATTGAAATTTTAAAAACATCACCAGGGTTTCAAAAAGACGATTTAAAAAAAAGAGAATGTCTTAGAATATTTGCCTAAACCGGATTTTTTTTTTATGTGATGCAAGTGGCCTGCACCTTTTGATTCGAGGCCATTTGGCATGAGCCTGTCTCTCTTACTTCCCTGACTCGTATATCGTAATCCCATTTGATCGAAGTGTTCTTCTTTATTCCATGTCGACAAACTTTAAAACAGACATTCTAGCTTGTCCCGTTCAGTACTACATAGAAACATAAGAATAAGTATTTTTTTTGTTTTTTTGATTTTGTTATAGTATACGAAAGCATTATGCAAATATTCTGGTAATTTCTGTGATTTTTTAAATCATCACGATTTCTGCGAGCTTGTATTTTTACTTGATACAGTTTTGATTGAGATTCCAATGCAATAAATACTGTGAGAATTATAAAACTATTACTATTAGAATTATATTTATAGTACTTATAAATCAGAATTATAGAATACATTACTAGTACTTATAATTAGAATTACAGAATTATATAAGTACTTATAATTATAATTAGAATTACAGTACTATTAGAATTATATAGGTATGTCGTATAATTATGTCTTCCTCAATTTCCATTTATGGACAAGAACTCTTTGATAAATAACTCTCTTAATCACTTTACTAGTAAAATTTATTTTTATTTTTTGAAGTAAAACTTCTTTACCCACGCTTGGCTTGGGGAGTAAGCTGGTGAATGCGTAACGAAAGCGTTATGAAAAGTGTGATCGGGCGAGGCAAACGGAAATTGAGAGGGAGATGCAAGTTAGTGAAGTTTTACTTCAGTCGTGTGGTCTAAAGCACACTCTTTTTTTGTTATATGAAATCATAAGGTAAATCACAAAATTATTTAATAAAACAAAAATTGTGACTGCCTTACTCAAACCTATCAAATATTTTATTAAAAACAAATTCGAACTTTCGGGTGGGAAATACACCGAAGAAAGATTTTCCTTTTTAATTTTTTTGTTGCATGAACGAATGATTATATTTTTTTTCTTTATAGCTTTAATATATTGTCATTTTAATTTTGTACACTCAGTAACTATTCTCAATAACTTTTTACTACTAATACTATATTTAATTTCTTTATTGCTATGACTGTGAATCTAAAATTACAAATGTAAGCGACACTTGTGCCCTCATTAATTTAAATGATGATATTTCTCATTGTTCTTTTTTGTTATTTTTTGTTGTGATACATAAAATAATTGTATGTTATTTTTAAGTTTAAAACTACTATTATGTAATGATATTATTTTTCTACTCTATTATATGTTTATTTATAAAAGGCAGTATAGCCGTTTATGTATTTAAAATAAAAATAAATAAAAATATTAAGTTCTACAAATAACAGCCTGTAACTACCTAATGAGAACTAAAACAGGCAATTTGACTGTCCTAAAACGGGAAATCTCCTAGTTTGACAGTCAAACTTTTCTCATAAGTAGGTATATGAGTAAGTTTTTTTGTTCAAATAAATAAAGTACGTTATTATTACAAAAATAAAAAAAGTAGAGCACTAAAACAGAAATGGAAATTTTTTGGCCCTCTAAAAATGATAATGAATGAGATAACCCACAGGCCTTACAATTCAACATACACCTATTTGTGATAACCCAAAGGCGAAGATCCAGAGTCAAATGGACCCAAACCTACGCACAAACAACGCACTTCTCGTCCAATTATCGGTTAATTATCGACACTATTAGGCAATCACTGCGACTGCCGCTGGCCATCAACAAAAACAACACTCAATTACACAAATCATCAAATCAATAGACACGTACTTCCCACAGATCACTCACACCACGAATGTCATTGATTCAATGAATAAACAATAGACAAACGAAAATATTAAAAAAATACCAATTTTGATTGCGACTCTTGTATATAACTCCGGTTGAATGAACTCTAGAACTTTTTGATATGATTTAAGGGCGCGCAACCTGAATTTTTAAAGATTTCTTACATATCTCCCTTAAACACGTAAAGTTTTAAAGCTTTTAAAAATATATATGTTATTCTTGAAGATAATATCTAGACATTGCCCGCGCCAAAACGCAAATTATATAAAATTTCCTGGATAGAAAAAAATCGCAAAGTATGCTCCAAAAATGACTATAAACACGTTTGTTTCAGTTACTTTACAAGTTATATGTATGAAAAAAATTCACAGTGTTTCTTTAAATGCTGTTTAAGACAATGCCCGTGAGATTTTTGCTCTATTTTAAACGAGTCGTGTTTTATTAAACATTTTCGCAATTTTCGCATCGATTTTGTCGCTGTAAATGTTAGCGCTCTCCTTCTTCTTTTCGAGCCCGGTTGCGGAGCCTTAAGATTTTCACGACCAAAATTATAATCGTGATTTATTTTTGGGGTGTTTTGCCGTGGTGCAGACAGCGTTATAGTGTCCATCATCTAGTACTTTCGCTTTGATTTTCAGTTTCATTTTCAATTCTCCAAAATTTTTTATCAAATTAATTAAATAATTATATTGAAAAATTCACTATCATAGATCCAAATCAATATGGCTTCCAAAGAAAAAAAATACTGATAAACTCCTCCAAGGTTTTTCCAATTACACAAATATTCAATTAAATAATAAATTACATGTTATTGTTTTATTTATCGATAACTCTAAAGCCTTTGACACAATTAACTCTAAAACACTGCTGAAAACTCTAGAAAAAATTGGAATAAGAGGAAATATGTTAAATTTATTTATAATTATCTTAGAGACAGAAAAATATGTATGAAAATAAATAATACTAAAATAAATAAAACAAAAAATGTATCTGCAGGAGTTCCACAAAGTTCCATATTGGAACCTACACTATACATACATAATTTATGTAACTATAATGAAAAAACTTTTCTCTTTTGTTAAACATTTTGTATACGCAGATGATACGGCATTGGTCATATCACATAAAGATCTAAAAATTGCAATTGAACTCGTGCAAATTGACTTTAATCAACTTTGTAAATGGTCACATGATGCAGGACTATTAATAAATGCTAAAAAAACCAAAGTAATACATATAAGATCATCTAATGCCAAATTCCAATTTAATCCTAATATTATTTCTCATAATTTTAATTGCATCCATAAAATTGGTGAAGTCATCACATCCGCGATGGATTGCTTCATCCAATCCACTGTTAAAGAAACTGGTGTGGGCTCAAAGCCGTGGTTCAGTCGACAATGCTCTGAAGCAGTGCGACGTAAAAACGCGGCTTACTGAGCCTACAACACTCTCGAACGTCCGAAAACAGAATAGTATATAACAAAATGGCAAAGGAAAGCAAGAGGATCATTAATAGGTCTAAATTCGAGCACGACCTGCAGATCAACAGAAAGCTGGCTGCCTGCCCGCACGGCAGCAGAGCGTTCTGGTCGCTTGCGGGCTCAATAGGTCGCAATTTCTGCAAACACTGTCTGCCACCTCTTACCAGACCTGGCGGCTCTCTACCAAATACAGCTTATTAACTTATTAGGCAAAATGTTCGCGAAAAACTCGACCCTCGATGATCAAGGTGCTACCCCGCCGTCGGTTCCTCACTGCGGTTTTCATACGAAAAAGCTGAGGATCCGGCATCGGGATGTACTCCAAGTCTTACGAGGGCTTGATATTAATAAAGCTAGTGGGACTGACGGAATACCTGCCCTGGTATTGCAGAGGTGCGCTGCAGAAATAGCTCCAATTCTGACGAAGCTTTTCAAAATGTCCCTGAAGTCTGGCTCTGTGCCCTCTGGTTGGAAAAAAGCGACCATTCACCCTATTCCAAAGAAGGGTGACCGCTCCAACCCAGCCAACTACCGCCGATAACGATCACATCAGTTCTGTCTAAGGTAATGGAACGTGTGATCAACGACAAACTGCTCAAAAACCTCGAGAAGAACAAAATTATTAACGACCGTCAATGCGGATTCCGGCGGAACCGCTCGTGCGGCGATCTTCTCGCGTATGTGACGCACGTTTGGGGACGGTGCTTAGAACGTTTTGATGAGACCCAAACGGTTGCACTGGATATTCCAAAGGCCTTTGACCGGGTTTGGCACCGAGGGCTTGTCAACAAACTGCCTTCTTACGGACTTCCCGCATCCCACGTGCACGTGGATTGCCGACATTTTGAGGGAGAGGTCGATTCAGGCGGTTGCTGACGGTTTCACCTCTTCCTCGCATTCGATAAATGCTGGCGTCCCACAGGGATCGGTTCTGTCACCGACTTTGTTTCTGTTGCACATCAATGACCTCTTGTCATGTGCACTGATTCATTGTTACGCGGATGACAGTACAGTCCATGATAGCTTTTTGTTTGACAAGCCCCCAAAGGGCACACAAACTCCAATAGCTCGGAGGGCTTTGAAGCAAAGAATGGACGGTTACCTCGAGGGTGTTTTCTCTTGGGGTAAGAATAACCTCGTCGAATTTAATGTTACAAAGATGACATAGGCCCTGAGGGAAATTATTTTCCTCAGGGCCTCCTGTGTGGAGTTAATGTAAAAAAAAATCCAACTAATTGTAAAGAATTAGTTACGGGATACGTGTATCTTGGTGTTACAGTAGATTGTTTTTTTAAATGGCTTTTGGCTTTAGTCGCCAGTTGAGGAAAAATCTCTCCATAACCTTGAGGTGAGCTTTTAGCCTTTCCTTATTATTTTTATTATTATGATTATTTTAATTAATATTTAAAGTTATTTATGTTTAGCAAATCATAAGAAAAATAATTGAAGACTAAAATAAAAATCTCAGGGATTTCTTTAGAAAATGTTAGTGCTAACTTATAGTCCGGATCAATGTGATTATTTCAAATTCCGATAAGAAAACGGAGACCAAAAGACAAGTCTTACAAAAACTTACGCAATTTATAAAACAGGAAAGTAAAAAATATTACACCTAATACATAATACCAAGTACATTATATTCAAATTATATCCCATATTACGAGTACCTACGTATACTTCCCGTCAATCCGTACTAAGGGGTCGCGTATGGATATGGTTATGTAGATTATGGTTCCATGACAGTTGATCCCCCGACAGTTGACCCCCGGCGTAAGTACGTATATATAATATGCAGTCGGTTTAGGGAAAATACGGTGTACCTACTTACATTAAATGTCTCCGAAGGGGTGTGCAGAGAGGACGTACCGCCGAAAGCATAATTTTTTTCATTAAAATACATTAACGATAAAACTACCACTTGTTTAAACACTATTGTATACCGGGCGCATAAGTACAAAAATGGACACTATAAATAAATTCGTTTAATATCAGTACCAACTTACTACTAAAGGTATTTTTTAAGTCGATTTTAGGTTTGAAATTGGTAAATAATGCACAAAAAATTATAGTTATTATAATTTCGGGGTACAACTGTCCGTGGGTTAACTGTCTGTTAACTCTATTACTGATTGCGATAAACTTCAAGAAGATCTTAATAGACTTAATAATTATTGTACTGTCAACTATCTCCACATGAATACAGCTAAATGTTATGTAATAACCTTTACAAAAAACAAAAAAACCATCGAATATGATTATCGTATTACTAACAGCCAAGTGCTTAAAAAAGTCAATCAAATTCGAGACCTCGGTGTTTTCATTGATAACAAACTTTCGTTTAAGGCACATATTGATATGATCCTTGAGATCCTTGATGAAGAAATCCTTGGGCATGTTAGGATTTTTATTCCGTGTTGGAAAGGAGTTCACCAATATCCAAACACTCAAAATATTATATTACTCACGGACATATGAATATATCTGGACCTGCCCTAAGTGATAAAAACGTATTATTTCCCCCTCCACATGGCGCCGGCTGTAGCTCCTCCTTGGAACCGGCTCGCTCCATGGGGAGGGGATATAGCCTCGCTTGAATCTAAAATGTGTGACGTCATCATTCTTGCCGTGAACAGCGAGAAGCTGACATCCATACATTTAACGAAATAACGGCAGCTTGTGCTATACAATATATCTAAGTATCAATATGCACATAGCGAATGTGGGCGGTACTCCAATGTGCTCGTCGCTGGTTACAGGGGTAAGTAAATTATGAAACATTTGTAAAAGTGTTTTAACTAAACACGGCAAGAAAATATTGATATGTGTATTGGCGCGAGTCTTTTTGTGGCGAGCATTTGGCCTTAGCAAATAAGTTTTGAACGTGGCAAGCAATTCGCGCTCCCATGTAAAAAGGTCTATTCATTCAAAGCAGATTTTGCTTTTAAGAACTAAAATGGTGATATTGTAATGCGAGATGCCTATATACTGTCAGATTGATTGTTCAACGAATGACAGTCATCTTTCCCCCCTTTGCTCTCCATAGTTTGGTTTTACCCCTCATCTGTAACTGCTTGTCTATCCATTTGGATGTCTATGATATTACTCCTATGTTCGTAGTCATCTTGAGTATGCCTCTCCTATATGGAATCCTCTCTATAATATAGACACAAAACGCATAGAAGCTGTCCAAATAAAATTTGTACATCACTTGAACTTCAAGAGACATGTGCGTTATTATGACACGGACAGCTCTATAAAACACTATGGACTCAAAACTCTAAAAAGGAGAGATATTACGGATATGACTTACTTACACAAAATCTTGAATGGTCATATTGACTGTCCGGCTCTTTTGTCATCAATTAATATTAAAATTCCGAGTAAGAAAACTAGGGACAAGTCATTGTTTCATGTCGAAATTGCTTCAACTAGTCTTAGGCAAAATTCTTTCTTATTAAGAACTTGTAATCATTATAACAAAAAATGTATCGATGCTGATATCTTGTCATGTACTTTAAGCTCTTTCAAACATAAAGTTAATGGAGCCTTATAATAACCAATTCATTACCAAATACTCGTAGATTAATTCACTTTAACAAAACTAAATAATTATTACCTTACTTTTAATGTTTTTTTATTTTATTTTTTTTATTAAAAATAATGTAATACGTACTTATATGTGTATATACGTACATGTGCGTATATATATTATTTTCCACTTTAAGTCCGGTGTTTTTTTCAATTAATTTTTTTGTTTTATAAATATTTTATTTTTATTTTTTAAATAGCCTTAAAACTGGCACACTATATTTTACTATTTTTTTGTGAGTACTATCACTTTACTTTTATCTTACTTTCACTTGTTTTTTTTATTAATGTACATATTATTTCTCGATCCTACATCTACTGTTTTTCAGTTTTCATCATTATTTTTATATATTTATTTTTTCTACTGTCATTGTTTTTTTATCTTATCTTATCTGTATCTTTTATGTATCACATAATATAAAGACTGTATTTAGATTATTTATCTAGTTTCTATCTCTGTAATATTAGGCAAAAAAAGTTAATAATTATTGACTTTTTATTTATTATTTGGGCATGATGTGAACATTTGTTATTGGGTTGTAACCTAATTATTATAATTTATTGTTTTTTTAATGCATGTAATGTTATTAACCTGTAAATGTTCCTAATAAAATAAAATAAAAACTGTCCGGTCAACGATATATATTACCATTTTGTAAATAAAAACCTCACATAATATAATATATTACGAAGCTAGAAGGAAGCCATAATATGAAACAAAGCGATATTCCTAGGTACATTTCAAACATTTATTTAGTGAGGTGTAATAATTAACAATAATTGATTGCTTCTTATCTAAAATAACTAATAATTACGTAGTTTATTAGTCCCATCATTCTAGTATCTTCTGTATTTTTTTTTTCATTTTCAAATAAGACTTGCGAGAAGGAAGATTTGGCGATCGTCGTTGACGTCACATACGATCTCTCTCTGGGACTACTATAGTATTTATTATTGTAAGATAGTGTTATGAAGATTCAAGAGAAACATCCCGAATCATTTCAGAACAATATTACAAATTTACAAAGCTTATCGTCGAGAAATGATAAAATAATAAAGCAGACAAGTCAACACTATTCATAATTTAGTTTTTAAATATTGACTAACCTCTAGCGCAGTGGTTCTTAACCTGTGTTCGATCGAGCCCCAGGGGTTCGGTGAGTCAATCTTAGGGGTTCGGCGGAACAAGACACAGCCCGAAAAAAAAATTACGAAGAATATTGTCGCTATCTCATATCCCCCCCCCCCCCCTTATGGTAAATATAGTCGTATAGCCCATTGAAGGGTTCAGTTTACGCATATGAAACTGGTAGGGGGTTCAGTACTTCCAAAAAGGTTAAAAACCACTGCTCTAACTGAATATTGGTTTGTTTTACAGACCACTTTTAACAAAATGGAACTTTTTCTGCCTGATCAGACAAAATTCGATTGATTTTCAATACCGCCGCGCCGGCCTTCCAATCCGGTCCAACAATGGGCGTGGCCCCGGTATTATAAACCAACCGGGTTTCGAATCGATTTTTGTAGGCTCAGACAATCGGATGGAAAAATCTGACGTTTGCGGCCGGCCTATGATGTAAGATCTGTTTACCGAATGAAAAATATTTGAAAGGTCGATCTTAGTCGTGATCTTGTACTATATTGTTTAGGATTGCTTTATATAGATGTGCCCAGGAAATTGGTGAAGTCATCACATCCGCGATGGATGGCTTCATCAATCTACTATTAACCCATATTTCGCTGACGGTTCAAAAACGCACCATCTTGGTTGCTTTGTCATATTTTGATAAGGGAACGTACCCATACTACGTGACCAACTTTTTGCAATTTTTAACCCCCCCGGTGACCAAAAACCTAAGCCCGCCGCCGCTCATTTGTACCAAGCATGACATTTTGAAGACCCCCCCCCCCCCCCCCCTAAACGTGTCACGTAGTATAGGTACGTTCCCTAACTTGATAAGTATTCACCGTTATTCGTTCAGGTACTTATAGAAAAGGTTGGACTTTACCGTTAGAACTAAACAGGTTGAAATATATTTGCTTCAGCTGCATTGTAGACGCCCCCAATTATACCTGAAAAATACCCTCGACTCTGTGCAGAAACGGGAGGTGGGTTTGATAGATTCTCCCATCTTAACAGACAGATTGCAATCTTTAGAGCACAGACGTCGGGTGGGAATGCTATCCTTGTTCTACCGGTATTACAATGGAAGATGCTTCGATGATCCCTTCGGCACCGGTGCATAGTCGGAAAACACGCCAAACGCGTGCCCAACATTTGTACACGGTTGACATTTGTCACATGAGAACGTTCTTCGTTTCTCCGACTCGTTCTTATGTTCAACAGCTCGGCTGTGGAATGATTTGCCGGACTCAGTGTTTCCTCCTTCCTACAACATGGGTCTCTTCAAGACCAATGTTCGTTCCTTCCTCTCCTCAAAAAGTTCCTCCACACAGCATCCCAGATGATATAGGCCCTGAGGGAAATTATTTTCCTCAGGGTCTCCTGTGAGGAGTTAATGTAAAAAAAAATTAAAAAATAATATATCCAGTAAGAAATATTATTTTTTTAATGTGTCCAAATCAAAAAACAATTTACATTGATGGTTTGTTCCATATCCGGATGTAGAACAAAACAACGTAAAAAAATCGCCATTCCCTGTTTTCTTTCATTCGCCTGGATCTTTGTGGACGAACAACAAAGCAATATTGAGTTTTAGTTACAAAAAAATAATGGTTTTGTTTTGTTCAATGTCCATAATTTGTTTTACGTCCACAAAAATGTAATAGTCAGCATTTTGTGGTTACAGAATACAAAATAACGCAATAAAATCAAAATTGCGTATATGACATGTAAAATTAGTATCTATAATAAGATATATTGATGAAAATAATGATGTCCCAAAGGACGCATAAGTAAACATGGCAACATACAATGCTCGTTTCCCGCAACTATGTTAAAATAGATAAACTTTCTGGATCGCTGGACACGCCTTATACGAATATTTTTTGAAAAAAAAACATTTTAATTCACCTTAATTACCATCGAAGACAACTATTTGCATTCGGGGCGATGGAAAATGCTGCATTCAAAATTACAATTACGTAAAATGAAAATTTGCTTTTGTCGTATGAGAAGACAGCCTGTCCCGATGTTATATTGGTTTTCCTGATACTTTAACATAAATAAGGAATAAAAGAGAAATAATTACCTTTTAATCTATGCATACTAGGTAGGCCACTAGTTAATAATTTTTTATTGTAAAAAAACTTGCCTAGGGGCCTAAAACAACTTAGGGGGCATCCATTAATTACGTGAGGTGTTTTTTTTTTTCAATATAGATTCTTCCCTTCCCCTTGGTGAGATTTGGTGGGACCCCCCTCCCACTAGCATGAGATTTTTACTTTTTTTCTTACTCATTATAATAGCCATTAGATTTTTTCAGCGGGCAAAATGGGACACTTCAATAGAAGTGAAACAATTTCATATATTTTTTTATTATCTCAATAATAATATATATTCTTTTAAAGTTGACATGAGAGTTTTATTGAACCCCCCTCAATTTAAATGAGATTTTACTGGACCCCTCCCTTGGGTGTACTTGGGCTCGTACTGAAAATGGGGGGAGGGGCCCCTATTTTGAGTACATGTAATTAAGGTATCCCCCTTTACCTGTAAACCTTTATTTAATTTTATTTCCAGAATTCCGCCATACTAGCGGCTACCTAACACGTTTAGATCACACGTCTCTGCTAGTCCTTTATTATGTTGTAGTATTAGGAATACCAACATAACCAAATGTCATCGAATATGGACAGAAATTACTGTAAATGGCTGTCATCCCATTCGACGACCGCAAAATTTTATTTTATGTAACTGTGATTTTGAATGCAGTATATTCCATCGGCCCGAATGCAAATAGTTGTATTTTACCTTAAAATGGTGTAAAGAACAGACTAATATTCTGATAGCGTAATTAATGTGTGCTGTGATAGCGGCCAGAAAGCGACGCGCCACGTATGGGTCGGTCGGATAATAGAATGCATCATTATTGAGAGGGTTCAATAACTCCAGATTGTGGAGATGAGACGTGAGACGAGATGAATGACGAACGCGTTCCAAGTCATTACATCCGCCTTGTACTTGATAATATGCACCGACCTGCTGTGTCTATGTGAGGAAAAGCATGTCACAAATATTTGTTTTTTGCTGTAATCTTGGATACCTTTAATTACACGCACTTTCAAGTTGAGTATGACGCTCATTGCGTTGTGTGTTTTCCAATAACGTGACTGAAGCAGAGATAAATAGATAATTATGTCAATAGATTGAGCAGTATTTTGGCCAGTGCTCACTGCCTCATGCACTATTCTAAGCTTTAGGATAAAACGCGGGCTGCATTTTGTCCGTATGTAGGTATGTATTTCAGTATTTCCTCTCTGGTGACACTAGCGAAAATTCATTTTAATATAATATACTAGGGTAAAACACGAACAAAAACAAATAGCAAGACCGGGCAAAAATTACACAAAAGTACGATTCTTAAGCTTCAAAATCGTATATTTATTTTTTTTTAACGTAGTCAGCGTTAAAGCTGACGCATTTCTCTCAACGTATAACCATTTTTTTCATTACGTAACTGAAAAATTCTTCTGACATTTCTTGAATCCAGGACTTGACAGCTGCTTTCACCTCATCGCCCGAGGTGTAATGATTACCCTTGAGGTGTGTCTTAAGTAGAGGAAAAAATAAAAATCGCAAGGCGGAAGATCGGAGGAGTGAGAAGGGTGTGGAATCGGTTCAAACTTCAGGTTTTGCAGAAGTTCTAATCGACGCTGTTTGTCTGTGAAACGGCGTGGTACCCATCATCCACAGATTTTACGGTATCCTTTTTGTTCAACAATGAAGCCGACACGTTCCTTGGATACTCCATACTGGTTTGTGGTACGCTATTGAGTGAATCGTCGGTCATTTTGAAACAAATCGTGGACAAGTTTAGATTGTTTATCATATTTATCAATGATCGGACGTCCGCTGCGTGTTTTAATAAATATTATTGCATTTCCACGCTCACAATCATGAAATTTTACTACCGATCGATTTACAGTAGACCTATCAATAGCATCGTCACCATAAACATCGATGAATCTCAGTAGGAGTCACTTTTTCAGCAGTTAAAAATTCGGTAACAGCACGCTGACATAACACTAAAACACCTTGCGTTGACATAACACTAAAACACGTCTCCATACTTCCGCTTCTTAAAATAAACTGGATGAATTCAACGACCTCAAACTTGCGCGTACGTATAGAGGAGGAATGCCATTTCCATATTCCACCTGGCGCGCTTCTGAAGGTCATTTTGTTCGCGGTGTACAAGCATGTGTGCATTACTTTTCAGCCTACCTTCGTAGATTATCGACCATTGGCATATCACTAAGTTTAGATTTTGGAGAAATACAAAACCAAGAATTTATTTAGGTATAATAATAATATAAGTACAATTTGGGAGACGGGTATGGGTACCGCCGCTTCGAAAATCATTTATGGGATAACCAACACCTCTGCCACAGGTCACCTCAAGTAGTTCGCTACGTTTGGTGACATAGCAGGGGTGCCCGAGTTCATAGGATGAAGTTTGTCAAGATCTTGGAGGCCGATGTATATGCCCACCTGCTGCGGGCCGGATCAAAACCTTGGAGATCAATAAGAGATACTGATTGAGGAGGTCTTTTGACCTCTCCAACCAGAATCCCTCGACCCATCGCAGTTGAAGGGATGTATTCATACGACTGTCACTCCTGGACACATTGGCCCCCAGATTCATACCTATTCACCCTCGTACCTATTTCCTCCCCAGAACTTCATCTTCTTCCTTTCCTTAAAAAAAACCCTCCACACAGCAGATGGCATAGACCCTGAGGAAAATTATTTTCCTCTGGACCTTAAGTGTGGAGAAAATCAGCCCGAGATGCAATTGTCTCTTCGCTCAATACTCGGAGGAGGGAGCAAGGGGTAACAGCGACAGTGATAGTGACATTTTTGAAAAATTCCTATTATTCAATTTATTCGGTGTTCACATTTTGTCTTAAAATCCTTCGAGTTTCCGTCTACGAGAGGAATGTATCAAAACAAGCAAACATTCAAAATGTTGCAATACTTAGATATTGAGAGGACATCGGTACCAAATGTGGGATACCATTCGAGAATACTTGCAGATTAAAGATCAAAGCCGAATGATGGTATCTCGCGACAAAACAATCGATGTGTATCACTACTTATCAATAAATAAAAAAAATAAGCTCTTAATAGCACCAACATTTAAAACAAGTGTTGGGCATTGAATGACGTCAATGGCGTATAATAATTAAATATCCGTAATAACTAACCATATTTACAGGTAATTGTTTTATATTTATTGTGGTCTTGAATTAAGTCATGGATATTATAAATAAAATGCCAATAAAGCTATTAATAAACACCACCTTGTATCTAACCACATATTAACTTTATTTATAAGCAATCTTGAAAGGACACGATAGGACATGAAGAAGTAAACACGAATTTCGTTTGAGATAATGTGTAGCATTTTGGCTCTTTTCTGTTTCTTAGTGTTATTTTAAAGATTTTTTTGTTTAATTTGGGCAAAGTGTTAATTTCATTGTAAAAACAAATTAAATTACTTAATATGATTTTTGCATTTAAGATGAATATATACGTGAAATCCTATTTAGATACTATTTTGATTAATCTTTACAACTAATCGGCTTACAGTATGAACATCAAAAAATATGCTACGGATGAATCGAGCTTTTACTAGCTTTTCTATGTATTGGAATTACAATAAAATTATTATTTGCGTAACAAAAAATATACGCGTAAACCACCAAAAAAAATGTTTTTTCATGACTTAACTATGAAGTAATACAAGACACAATTTTTAAAAATACCCCTTTATGGCTAAGACTATTTTTGAGGTTTTCCATGTTCTAACTTTTTTTCGTTCTTATAAAATTATGCACAAAATAAATAAAAACCACTTTTTCGCTTACTGGCCTCGTGCAAAAAGACACTCGATTTTAAAATTTTGCAGGCATGAGAATCGAAATATTTCTAGCGTTTATATTCCTCTTAAAACGCGAAGTTTCGAAACAAACAAATGAATCTGCGAAAATCATTTTCGCCTAGTATAAAACGATTTTTCAGTATACTATCACGAAAGCCTGAAAAATATCGATATTCAATTTTCGCGAGACTTGCAAAGTCAAGCGTTCAGATAACTGACATGCTCGAGCGTAACATGGGCAAAATGATGCATGTTCTGTTCAAAACGAACTGAGCTCAGCGAAAATGATCAATCCTGCCGAGCGAGACAAGATAAAAACAATATTCTCCAAAGGGACTCCTGTACCGTCTGGACTCCTGGACTTGTACCGTCCCATACAAGTCATAGAAAAACTCTATTTCGCAGTTTTTAGCTGAAAAGATTATTTTTTTAGTATAATAATAAACATTTAATATTTTCCTTTTTTGTTACATGTATTGTAAATGATATCCTCACTATTCTAACAATATGTTAGTCAGTTTATTTAGTTTTAGTTATTGCCTTGAATGAAGTTATATCGACAGTGACAAGTGATATCGTCAATGTAATCAACCAAGGTAGGTTTTTGAAAAGTATTTTTACGGAATAAAAAAAAATGTGGGGGGTGGGCATCGGTACTAGAGATGGATAAGTTCTGCATTTTGCCGGAGGCCTCCGAGACGTGCTTCCTTTTAAAAGTACTTGAGTTCTTGGAGCCGGTCCCGGGAGCCACTCCCGACACGCGAATGGCTCGGACCGAGACACAGGGGTTCGCACTTCGGAGCCCGAGCCCGCAAAAGAATTCGAAGGCGCAACCAGCTCCCGACTCGCTAATAGCTCGAACCGAGACGCTCGGGTTCCACCCGGACCTCGGTGCGGGAGCCCGCAAAAGAATTCGAACGCGCGACCTGCTCCCGACTCGCCCGGGACCGAGACGCACGGGTTTGACGATTGCGAGTGGCTCGGACCGCCGAGTTCCGGGTACAAGTACTGGACTGGGTTCTTTGGAAGTAGTCGATTTGAAAAGGGAGTAGGAGTAGGAGCCGCTTCGCGCGAAGAACCTGAGTTTAAGAGGTAATAGCACCGGTGAGAAATCTCGACGGTAGGTATTTTAAAAAATTCTCGCTATCGCACCGCGCTCAAAAAATAACTAGCTATCGATGTGTTGGTGAGACCACGTGAGTGTTTGGCTTGTACACCCTCTCGCCCCCTTTGCGTCTCATGCCTACCGTCTTTCGCCTCATACCGCCATATCCAATATTCTGTTTAGATAAAGCATGTTTCGACTTATTTCGTCGCTAATGAAGTTTTTGAATCGGCCTTGCGGTGTGACAGAAAAAGGGCCCATTATTTTTAAACGCACGAGGTCTGCTATTGTCGGTTATTTATAAATATCGTCGATAGGTATTGTAACAATGTCTTCTGTTCACGCTTATTACCGACAAATTACGAATTATTTTACTAGAACTCTATGTAGGTTAGTAGTTTTAAAGTTTTCACTGTATTTGCGTTTATAAATATGCAGTCAAACCAACTACATCGAATTATTATATACATACATATGATTATTCTCTATGATACATTAGTTATTATTGAAAATTAGTATTAACCTCTCAGGCCTCGGGCCTGTTTTTCGAAAAGTCAAAATATTTCCGCTTTCCAATAAATTCCAAATAACTTTAATATTTGTGAACGCATCCGAAAACTAAAAACTGTTTTTGAAAGATGATGAAATACGCTTTCAAATTTTATAATTCGAAATAAACATATAATTTTGTTTTTATTTTATTAATAACTAGCAGACCCGGCCACACGTTGCTGTGGCTAACGAAACACAACGCCATTTACCCAACCTTTATAAAATCCACACCATCCGCTCGCCAGCTGCCCGCTGCGCGCTGCCCTTTGCCTAAATTGAATATTTGAATTTCTTGGCTTTTCTCTACTATAATAAGCATTTATTATACACATAAACCTTCCTCTTAAATCACTCTATCTATTGGTGAAAACCGCATGAAAATCTGTTGCGTAGTTTAAAAGATTTATGCGCACATACATTTTGAGCGACTTCATTTTATACTATGTAATGATGATGATACCACAAAACTTAAATTTCTACTCATATAATTTGGCACTTACCTATCTTATTAAAAAAAAAACTCAAAAATGCATATGCAACAAAAATGTATTTTTGACCGATTATCTCTATCTCTACATATTATAAAGTCCCCCGCGCCATCTGTCTGTCTATTCGCGATAAACTCGAAAACTACTGAACGGATTTTCCTGCGGTTTTCACCAATATACAGAGTATTTCGTGAGGAAGGTTTAAGTATGCAATTTGTCAATGATTTGTGTAAATTGGTTGAAACATAACGATAATTGTTAGAAGTGTCGGAAATAAGTCCAGCCGCCTGGTAGCTTTCATCGAAAACGCTGCACAATCCTTTTGGGATATAAATATAACAAAACAATTAATGGTGGGATATTCCTCTTTTATAGATCTACAAAAAAGTCCGCGAAGGCATATATCTATCTTTTACGGATAGCTTACTATACACATTATATCTAAAATGCAATTGATAAGAATAATAAGATAAGAAGATAGAATGCGTATAGTAAAAGATAGATATATGCCATCGCGGACTTTTTTGTAGATCTATAAAAGAGGAATATCCCACCAAGCGTTGTTTTGTTATATCCCAAAAGGATTAGGCAGCGTTTTCGATGAAAGCTACCAGGCGGCTGGAATTTTTCCGACACTTCTAACAATTATCGTTATGTTTCAAACAATTTACACAAATCCTTGACAAATTACATACGTAAACCTTCCTCACGAAACACTCTATCTATTGGTGAAAACCGCATGAAAATCCGTTCAGTAGTTTTCGAGTTTATCGCGAACAGACAGACAGACAGACAGACAGACAGAAAGACGGCGCGGGGGACTTTACTTTATAATATGTAGAGATAAAAAAGGTTTAAAAATAGCCCACCTTAAGTTTTTTTCTAATTAAAATTACGATAACGAAAAAGATAAAAGCACTTACATATTTTATTAGACAATTAAATCTAAATGGATTTATTGTGTTGTGTGTATCATACGTGTGAGTTGACATGTTTGTAAATAATAATGTTTAAAATGTTAGATATATCGCTTGCTGAGGTTTGATTTGTACTCCTGTATTTTTGAGTTTCTTTAAGCAGTAAATACAAAAAAGGATGTGTTAGTTCGTTCAAAATTCAATCAAAAATGTTGGTCTTTTACCTATAGATAGATTTACCTACACATTTTTTTTAAATATTTATTACAGTCAGTTTGAAATAAAGGAAACAAATATATAATTTTTTTAAACTTCAAAACTTTTTATTTTTATTTTCAACTTTATAAAACCTTAAATTGTAATATTTAATTACATGAAGACAATATTAGCGAAACTTCAACCCAAGGCTTCAGGCCCAACTTCATAGTACAAAAAAAAGTGCAAAAATCACTTACTTCGCAATTTTTGCAATAAAATAAAAGCACTTAGAAAAAAAACCAACAACGCTAAAGGCTTTGTACCAGTTCACATAAGGAAAAAGGTTGAAGCAAACGTTTTACGTATGAGAAAAGCTATAGTTTGAGCAGTAAATTACAGAAAAGAGCAAGAAAACACGGCACAAAGTGATAAAGTAAAAAATCTGAAAATGGACAAAAAAATGCCGCAAACCATGTTTTTGGTGATCATACAAAATGTTCGTCATACTATTGCAAGTCGGAGAAGTATACTAATGATCCAAATTTAGTAAGCGATCTTCAAGATTGTGGAACAGGACTGATATTCAACAATTATTGTCGTCTCTAATAGCAAATGCAGAAAGTCTTATTATTAACGTGACAAATAACACTGTGGAGCAATTCAACAACGTTATAGCCAAATTTATAGGCGGAAAAAGAGCAAATTTTACAAAAATGGGATAACTTCAGCAGTTGAGCTTCTTGAGCAGTAACTTCGTGGAATAGTGAAATGACAACCCATTCACGAATACAAAAAAAATCCAAGGCCACAGTCCTGGCAACTACACGAAGCATTTTATTGAAAGAAAACGACGTTCGAAGGAGACAATACAGAGGTGTCGAAAAATAAAACTAAGGTATTACGAAAACACGACAGAAAAGAGAAAAAAAGTTGCAGGGCCTGATGAAAATTATGGTCAATTGGAATTAGATCCAGATATGCCAGCTGAATTATTTGAAACGATAAAGAGGAATTTTTCAAAGAATTATCTCCATCGAATAAGGATGAACTCGAAAGGAATACGGTGGGCCAAAGCAATAATAATTTGTGGACAATTGAAAGGCGTAAGCGGCTTACAGCTTCTAACTTTGGACAAAAATATGTAAGCTACGGCCAAAAACTTCAGTTGCGAGAGTATTAAACTCGCTACTGTACTCGCCATTTAAAGGAAATATGGCCACAAATTATGGGAAAGAAAATGAAAACCAAGCAATTGAGCAATTTACAAAAGAAACAAAATTAGAGGTATTCGCCTGTGGACTATTTATCGATGAAAACAAAAACTTTTTAGCGGCAAGTCCGGATGGCCTTTTTGGCAAGGATTCTATAATTGAAGTGAAATGCCCATATAGTATAGTAAATATGTCACCAGAAGAAGGATTTGAACAAAAAAAATTGATAACTGTAAAATTGAAGACAATGCTTCAACATTAAAACGGAATCACAATTACTTCTACCAAGTACAAGGCCAGTTACACATTACTCGTCGTAAATACTGTTATTTTGTCGTGTGGAGTCCTAAAGGTTTGCCGTATGAAAAAATTGAAAGGGACGATTCAATCTGGCAAAAAATTGAACCACTGTTAGAAAAACTTCTACCACCAATGCCTTTTACCAGAAACAATTGACGGTCGCATATCAAGAAATTTACCGGCGAGAGAAAGATCTAAATCATAAATTGTTTAAAATTCATTGTATAGTGGTAAAAAATTTTGTACAATAAAGTGTTTACAAACAAAAAATTTCAATTAATCACTGAAGGCAATGTAAGCGACTCTCAACTAAAAATTTGAAACAGATTTTTTTTAAAAACATAAACCTCACATTGGAGGCACCGAGGAAAAATAATCGCTCAGGGACTTTGTTGGAGAAGTTGTTGGACATCATTGGAGAAGCTGTGTGGAGGGTGTTTTTAGGATAAGGAAGGAAAGGAAGTTTTGGGTAGGGAAAAGGTAGGTAAAAGTATGAAATGATGGTGGAGAGTCCAGCTGTAGAGATCAAAAGATCTTCCTCTTCCAGTTTCTCCCAATCCGGCCCGCCACGCAGTAAGTGGACAAAATTATCCGCCACCAAAACCCATGCAGACCTCATCCGTGAACCCGGGAACCCAGGCTCTGTCACCAAACATAGAGGACCACTTGCGGTGACCAAGTGGCGGGGGTGTTGGTTATCCAATAAATGGTTCCCGGGGCGATGGTACCTAAAACGCCTCCCAAATTGAAAATTTATTATAGTACTTGACATAAAAAAATTTAATTTTGCACAATTTTAGTATGAAAGCTCGGTCAGTATTGGTATACCGCGATGAGTCACTAAACAGAAAAAAAACGAATAAAAAATATCGATTACTCGGGCAAGGACAACACTAGTCTACCGATAAAATTCTTTACATCACTACTTCGCATTATATGTATGTATTTGTCAAAACCCACGTTCCCCGGCCCCCCTCAGGAGAAATGAGCGAAAGGGACACCTGCACGTCGGGCCGAAAATACCTAAATAAAATCTTCGAAATCGATGTTTTGTATTCCCCATTTTTCTTCTCCAAAACTGGACGGATTTAAAAATTTTTTTTCACTAACTGTATTAAAAGAAAATATTCTATGTCGGTACGTTTTGCTTTTTTTCAAAATACATTGTTTAGTTTGTATACTGAACGTTTTTTGACGGCGTTTAAATTAGGCAATTTTATTCATTTTTGGAAGGTCGTAACTTCTATGAGAAGTAAATTATCAAAAAAAAACAAAACGTACCGACACGCTAGTGGTCAATATCTATATTATGTAAAAAAAAATTTTGCTCTAGGGTCAAAATCCAGAGAGATAAACGGGGAATACGTTTGTATAGAAAAGCGCAGCTAGTATTTCCTCTTAAGAGCCCACTCCAGCTGAACCTACACATCGCTAATCGGAACTCACTGCACAGGGCACCAAATTTCGTGGATCCGGCACTGTGTATTTATAGCACATTTATTATTATACTAGTGCATTTGGCGATCAACTTTATCGACCTTGGGCGCTACGGATCGTCCGAAAATAATACAATATTGAAAACGGCCGATTAGCGCACGCGTGATTTTAATTAAATTTCACCACGGGGCGCGAGGCGCAGAATAATTTGCCGGAAAGTGTCACTCTTCGTTAGCCGTTTAGTCGTTAGACTCCACATTCACCAGGAAGAGCCTTGGAATTGTTGTGATTGTCGCTTGCTCAGCGGTCCATTATATAACGCCAAAATATTGATTAAACATTCTCAGTCGTATGGGGCAAGATATTAAGCAATATGTCATCATCACTATTGGCTCTACAACCCCTGGTGGGCCTTGGCCTCCTCAAGCAATATGTAAATGCGTATAATAAGTATAACTATTCTTCGAAGGCACCGTCATTTGATAAAGCCAAACGTTCACTCACCACTAACCCTTGTTTTTTTACTAAAAATAACTGTACATTTTTAAAACCATCCCTTTGATATACTTATTAATTAGTACATTTAATTTCCAAGTTTTCTCTACCTGAGAGAGCATGGATACTGGCTACCACCCGTCGCTCTTTCCAACTGACTTTCTCTTGGGCATGCTCCTACCATCTATAAATACGGATCAGAAGAGATGTGCGTATTGCAGCACTTTTATTCAGATTGAATCGTGGGCGGTTTGAAAACTCTGCTACCATGGAGTGCATTCATTTGGATTATAAATGTATAGTCTCGATGGTTCCGTCATCGACATAAAAGTATAGTGTTTTATCTCCCGGCCTGCAGAACTAGCTTGACAATGGTCATGTCGGTTGGGAGGGTAATGTTGTTTTGAACAGAATCAATTCGGATATCGACATAATTAGCATCAATTTGCGTTTAAATGGCAAGCTTCGTTGCTGCCAGCATATTACCTAGGTATCAACTATTATTTAAAAAATGTATACCTACTTCTGCTACCATTAATACAATTTATTTAAAAACGATTTAAATTTTCGGATCTCTCATATAATTGTAAATTATTTTCGAATCTCTCGTGCCTGATCTAAGTCTATTTAGCACTTCCTCTGCCCCACTGCAAATAATTGCAATTCACAGCTTGGTTCTAATTCACTGGATAGTATTAGAACTCAGATGTGAATTGATAGCTTCGCTTCCTTTGGCATCTTCTTATTGGTGAGTATTTACTTACTTCAGTATTCCATAAATTATACCACGCACGGGCGAATCCAGGTTCTGGTTTCGGGGGGAGGTTAGAGAACGACAAACATCGGGGAGAAAGGTACAATACATTTTGTAATACAATACAATTACGTCGATTTTTAGTTCGTGTAAATCTGTAGACATATTTAAGTAGGGTACTTAGATACTCCTACCTGTGTATAATACTACTGACGTCACAGTTAAAAAAAAATAATCGTTATCTGATCACGGTGATAATTACCTCTTCAACCCAGCATTTTTATATAATTTGGTTTAGGATAAACAAAGGCGAAACCTTTCACAAGTGAAGACTATTGTTTTTTTTTACTCCACACAGGAGGCCCTGAGGAAAATAAATCCCCTCGGGGCCTAAGTCATCTTAGGAAAGGAAGGAGAGGAAGTTCTGGGAAGGAAAAGGGTATTAGGGATGGGTAGGAATCTGGGGGTTAGTATGTCCAGGAGCCAGGAGTGACGGATGTATGAATCCATCAGTGGAGTAGTTTACCTAGAGCCCTTGTACTGTACTTTGTATGTGCCTATGTCATCTTTAGGCATGCCATGTGGAGGGTGTTTTTGAGGAAAGGAATGAGGGAACATGGGTTTTGAATTACATTTCTATTTCGAGAAAATACATCCAATAGCTAACAAATTAAAGACAAGCTGGGTCTCGAGCAATTAAATTATTGAACAGATGTGTAGAAAAATAGCTAACAATTTATAAAACAAGCTCTGGGGCTTGTATAATTAAAGAAAGTGCAAAGTTTAGAAAAATAAACCAAGCTGGTACCTAGGTGGGGTCTACAAAAACAAACCCAATAACTAACAATTTAAGAGACAAGCTGGGACTTGAATAATTAAACAAAATACTGGGTTTATATTTATAGAAAGATAAACCCAACAGCTAACAATTTATAAGCTAAGCTGGGTCTTGAATCTTGAGTAATTAAACAAAGTACAGGAATATCGTAAAACAAACCCAAGCTGGGTCTTGAATAATTAAACAAAGTACAGGCATATCGAAAAACAAACCGAAGCTGGGTCTAGAATAATTCATATCGAAAAACACCTCAATAGCTCACAATTTCTAAGCCAAGCTGGGTCTTGAATAATTAAACAAAGTACAGGGATACCGAAAAACAAACCCAATATCAAGCTTACAGTTTATAAGACAAGCTGGGTCTTTAATAATTTAACAGAGTACAGGGATATAGAAAAACAAACCCAATACCTAGCTTACAGTTTATAAGACAAGCTGGGTCTTTAATAATTAAACAAAGTACAGGGTTATAGAAAAACAAACCCAACAGCTAACAATTTATAAGCCAAGCTGGGTCTAGAATAATTACTGAGGGAAAAAGTAATACTTTCTGAAGTTGCAATAAGTAATTAATTTTGATACGCAGGGGGGTCTGAGTTACCAACTTTCCTCTTTGGCACGATGACCCGTTGCCTTTCTAAACTAAAATATGTAATATATTATTATAATATTGTTCCCAGCTAAATGATTTTCTCTGCCAATTAGATAACGATGCATAATATTATAATATGGCTAGTACTTACGTACTGCGATAAAAGTATTATTAAAAAATCAATCAGTTTTTTTTACTGTAATACATCTATGTATTTTGGTAATGTAGTAAAACAATTTCGACTTTGTGCCACGGTCCCACGCATCGAAAGGCACGACCTAGTTACCACCATTTATATGGTATATCTGCCGAGTTTCAGCTCGATCGGATGTCGTAAAGAGGATTAATTTGCAAACTTTCATTTACGCAAACAAAATCGAAACTCAAATAGATATATTTAAAAAGAGACCATGAAATTGGGATGAAGGAGCGAAAGCAAACAATTTTTATTATTGTACCTAGGTAGGTAGCATACTATCGTTCACAGTTATATCAACGTTCATTGTTATCAACTAACAACAACAGAATAGTATTATTTAATCATGTACCTACCTACATATTATCCTAGATTGTAATCTAAATATAAAAGTAAACAAATATTTAATTAAATGAAGACAATATTAGCCAAACTCGATCGAAAATCTGGAGATAGAAAAATCAGAAAAGATATTGGCTCCGCTGGGACTCGAACCCAGAAAGTAAACAAATATATTCGCTTCTGGGCTAAAAATTTTTACAAATAAAACTAATTATATTATAATTTATTACCTGAAATTTGTTCTAGATTTTCTACATTCGAGTCGAACCACTTTACCCAACTTTACCTTTTGCACTATCTTACCAAGAATGTAAAGCTATATCTAATGCTACGCCCAAATGCTTGCGACAAGCAGCTTGCCGCAAGCTCAGGCAAGCTCTGATGCCTCATCCGCACGTTTGGCAAACCTCAACAAACCTTCACAAACGCAAACGTGCGGATAGGGTGTTTGGCTTGGTTTGCGTAAGTTTGCAAGCGTTTGTTGCCGATTTGCCGAGTGTCGGTTTTTCGTCACAAATCAAAGGGAATTTGCCGCAAGCGTTTGCAACGCATCCACACGTTTGCGAGCACTCAGTCTCGTCTGTGCAGTGGTGGCTAACGGACGTGAGTTGCGGTTAGTATATTCATGCGTGAGTTGTACTTCAAAATGAGTGACTGGTCAAATGAGGACGTTTACGATGCCGGGAATTCTATCAGGGAGAGCCATGCATTTGGGACCCAAGCCATAGAGAGCATAAGGATAATAAGAAGGTTACCGATGCATGGAGTCGCGTTAGTAACTTTTTGAAGAAACTAGTAAAGGAGCTGAAAGCCAAGAAGGAAATTTTTATATTCAGAAAACATCTAAAAAAGAAAGAAGAACGTATTCGTTTCTTCCACTTATTTTCTTGTATTTATAATAAAAATAACTTAAGGCGATCCTGTATAGTCCAAGCAAAAATCGAAGAATTTACGCCCTTTTGTGGGAGGAGTTTAAAAATACTCGAGAAAAAAGCCTTTGGAAAGGTTGGAAAAGGTATTTGAGATTTTTTTTTACAGGTTGATTTCGTAAAGGCCTGTAAAAACATTAACTCATTTTTTTCGCATTTTTTAATTGTATTAAAACAGAATTTTAAAATTGATTTCACGGAACAAAGGGACGCGGAGCCTAACGTTTAGGGGCGAACAGATAAAAAAAAAACGGGCGTGACTAGTTATGTAGCCCTTCGGTGGACGGCATAGAGTTCACTTTGAAAATCCAAATTCGTCTACTGCCGGCCGTATTGTAAAATAACAACGCGAAAATGCATATTTTATTTTATTTTGTGAACTTCGGGCGTAAATATCAATTTTTTTAGCGATTATTATAAAAGAAACTGAATTTGCTACATTAAACAATAAAACCATATTCGAAAAGGGGTTTATAAATAGGAGAATTTGGACTTTTTACCGACTTTAAATTTTATTTTTTTATAGGCTTAAAAAGACTTGTAAAAAACTGACCAATATTTTTTAGGGCCAAGATATGTTCTACACGCAGTATTTAATAGAAGCTTCTATAATACTTTTAAGCGATCCAATTTTCAAAACAAAAACATACAATTTTGTATGATTTTGCATTATTTACAATAGCTTCATCTTAAGCCAAATGTTATGGCCGATGCAACAACCTCGACGTCCGTCATGCTTGCCTCTTCAGAACAAACTAATGCACTCGCAAGCGTGTGGATGGCCACGTTTGAATTCCGAAATCAAGCCAAACGTTTGTAGAGATTTGGAGTTTGCGGCAAGTGGCAAACGTGCGGATGAGGCATGACAAACGAATGGCTGGCTTCCACACACTTGCGAGCGCGCCAGTGTGTTCGGAGCATCCAAGCGCGGCGGACGTCTACCTTAGAGTATATATTGTTACTCTAAGGCTATACTATGTTTGCGTTAATCTATTTTTATTTTGGTTCCATGCCAACTCAGAATGAAACCAACTGAGAAACACCTCAGAAAGATCTTTAAAAGCTATGAAAAAATAATTTTAAAATTGCCGGTAACCCTAACCTAACTTAATCATTTTTTTTTATCGTGACCTTTCTGAGTTGGCCGGTCACCTTTATTTTAACGCGAAATAAAAGACAAGGGGATAATATATTTTTAATACCATTGAACCATTGAAGAAGATAATACTAATAAAAATATGAAAAAGAACAAGACACAGAAAAATACAATGTCTAGTTCACACGCGGTAAAAGTGAAACCTTCAGAAAACTAAGGTAGAAAAGAGTGGGGAAGCTACGAAGCACCGCACAAAGAGGAGACATTATCTTGCAGGCTAAATCCTATAGATTTTTGTCTCTTTTTAGTGCCACTTTTTCGTTTCATCGAGTTTCAAATCACAACGGTGCCAAAGAAGTTCGAACTCGAAGATCACTTGTCTTTATATAATATTGCCTTGTATTATAAAAAAAAGTTATTCTAACAAAAATCATGTTTTTTTTGTAATAATACTGTATAAATCATCAATAAAATATTATTTATTTATTTTGACTCTTTAGGTAAATCCAGTCGCAATAAATTACGTTAGTGCATTAAATTTATGTACTTAAACATTTTAATAAGAATAATAAGTCAGGCTCGCCTCATACGCCATTCATATTCATATGTCTCGTAATATTATCATAGACCGCACGGAGCAAAAAAGGCGTGCATTCGCCACCAGCTCCGAAGTTCCACTGAGCGCGACCGAGCGCTTGCCGCTTGTGGCCAAAATATCCGACCTCGATCGGATCGGCGGCAAGCTCTCGCAAGCTCTTGCAAGCCTACGCAAGCCAAGCCACACGCGCGGCACCAGACGCTGGGGCTTGTGGACGCTTGCAGAGGCTTGCCACGTATTTGGACGCGGCTTAAGAGCTACCTATATTAGTCCAGTCAATGAAGGAGTTGTAGAGTGAGTGAGAGGAACCTAAGCGATTCCTTCAGAAACTTGTTTTGGGTTCTTAGGGTGTGAAGATACTAAAAGTCCTGACGTCTAGGTGGTGAGCTAGGGGGAGGGCTGTTTTCTGAAAATGACGACGTTTCGTTTACGAAAAACTTAAAATTGCTGTAAAAGTTTTCTGGTTGGAGAATAATTTGCATGTGTATACATATATAGGTATATATTCTAAAATGGAATTAAATTCTTTACAACTTCTTTCCAACAAATTTCTTTCTTTGATGAATATTTTAGACGATATGAAGGAATTTTTGATGAAAAATGTGAGATAAAATGATTTTTTTTTCGAAAATATCTACATTTGTGGAGCGTGTAACTCAAAAACGGCTGGGATTTCGAAAATTAAGTATAGAGTAAAAGTTGTAGATAATTTTAG
This sequence comes from Limnephilus marmoratus, assembly GCA_917880885.1. NCBI lineage: Eukaryota > Metazoa > Arthropoda > Insecta > Trichoptera > Limnephilidae > Limnephilus > Limnephilus marmoratus. The sequence continues at coordinate 25,679,741 of OU862909.1, forward strand.
GAGCTTTTACTTTTCTGAGAAAAATTTTCTCTGCGACGCACCGTTTTCGAGATATAGGTACCTAAGCGGAAAATCGAAACCTTATCCTCACTCACCTCCTTTTGGATCATTCATTGACTGGACTAATAATGATCTATTTATTTATCCCAGACACCATCGAGCAGACTAGCCATAGAGACCAGCCGACAAAAATAACTTGTTAGTATAAATTTTTGAAAAATGTCAACAGGGATACGCTATCGGAACGAAGCAGCATAATATCGACATAATGACTATTACGTATTACGAAAATGATTACGGCAGGTCATGAAACAGTCCGTAGGTTAGGTATTATGAATTTGCAGTAGGGATAGCTAGGCCAAGCTGCGGTACCTACTGCCGAGTCAAGGTCACGCATTGTAGTTGTGAGTTGTGAAGTAGTTACCGAGTCAAGGGACAGATAGAATTAAGCGCCCTCCTCACCACCCAACATGTAGTCACTAAATGTTGGAATGGCTGCATATTGGATGGTGAGGAGGCCCAACCGCCTGCGAATTGGAACAAATCACCAGCCGTATTAATTATTTTCCTACTGCCGGGACCCCCCACTCCTTAAAATTGGGCCGAAAGGCCAGCCGTATTATTATTTATCGCCTGCGAATTCTTGTTGGGGCCAGCCGCTGAAGGAACGCCCCCGAATGGACATGTTACGACATGTGATTTATTCATTTCTCGTCAGAGAGCATTCCGAGCGGTAGTCGACAGCGACTTTTACCAGTTCAGCGATTACGATATAAATATTATTACTCCACTCTTTCATCATGCGTGAGAAAGAAAAGAAGTTTGGGTGGAGATTTTTGATTTATACAAGGACTTACGATGCTTGTGGGATATTTAAATGGTTCTAAAATCTGGCGAAAATAATCTTTTCAATGTGTGAATTAGAAATGAATAATTTTATTTCTAAATGTTTTTATTTTGATATTATTCCCATGTAAAGTAAATACACCTCTAAATTGGTTATTTTTATCACTTTGCAAAAACAAAATTTGTTCTAAAATAAAGATAAATAAACTTTCCAATGTGTATTATAGAAATAAATCATTTTATTTCTAAGTAGGTATTTACATTTTGATATTGAAGACGTAAATTGTCGCTCTTTGCCTGTAATCTCAGAATAAGGAAGAATATTTTTTTTACATCATCTTTTTTATTATTAACTAGCTGACCCGGCCACTAACTAAACACAACGCAATCTACTGGATAGTTATCCAACCTTTTAACTGACACCACCATCTGTTAATTTGCAAATTAATCAAATCGATCGGTCGCTTAATTTATATTATTATAGTGAGTTCCCGGTATGCGTTTCTATGCCACTTAATAAAGAAATTGTTTATCCCTGCGTGTTTTTTCCCACTCCATCGCCTCCACCTTCCCTCTCCCAATTTCACTCCCCCCCCCCTTCCCCCGTCTCGCAAATCCCCCTCCCGAGTTCCCCTCCCCCCTCCCAGGTCCCCCTCCCCCCTCCCAGGTTCCCCTCCCCCTCCCTGGTTCCCCTCCCCCATCTCTCCCTCTCTCACGCTTTCCATACATTCAGTTTTCAAACCTCGCGTGTCACCAATATCAATTTTTTTATACAAATTTCATAATGCCAGAGCTCACCTGAAGTTTTATACAAACCTTGTACTGACAATAACGAACACACAAAAAAAAGCTGGTTCCGGCATGCGTTGCTATAGAAATAGTTTCTCCCTGGGTGTCCTTTCCCATTCGTCCCGTTCCCCTTCCGCCTCCCCTTCTTCTCCTGAGTCCTCTTCCCCTCTCGTGTTCCCAGTCCGTCTCCTCCACCTTCCCTCTCCCCACTCCATTCCACCCCTCCTTCCCCCGTCCCGCGAACCCCCCTCCCGAGTTCCCCTCCCCCGTCACACGTCCCCTTCCCCTCCCGCGTTCTCCTTCCACCTTCCCCGCCTTCCCTCTTCCCTTTCCCGCTCCCTCGTCCCGCCAACCCTCCTCCCGCGTTCCATATATTCAATCCCAGTACATTCAGTTTTTAAACAGCCCGCGTGCCACCTTTTACAATTTTTATTCAAATTTCCATTTTTCATGTATATTAAATTTGGTACCTAACATAGGTACCTATTTAAAATATCTAAAATTGTTGATTCGATTCAAATTATTAGGGGAGTACCTACTTTAAATAAATTTTTCAACTTTTCAAAAATAGAATCCTGATTGAACAATCATTCATTGTTTTGCAAAATGTCATTCTCTAACACGCGAACTGTCAAACGTGCGATGTTTTCTGTAATTATCTAATTTTCTGCGCAATATTCTTAATTTTTCTCTCCGTAAGACCAATCCTCGAACTTCAAGGAATATTCTAAAAAAAGAATTAGCGAAATCGGTTCAGCCGCTCTCGAGATTTGCGCTTACCAACAAATTTAGCGATTCATTTTTATATTATAGATAGAACAGCGCATGATACGATGTATGAATGTGAACGAGGCAAGGAGTGTGTGCCGAGACCGAGTTGTTTGGCGGTCCGTCCTCTCTGCCTACCCCTGCGGGGAAACGGCGTGATGGTTAGTTAGTTAGAGTGGAAGATACTCTCAGTATCGCCCTGGTGTAAGACCACCATTCAGAATTGAAACGTTGCTTGAAATGACTTCTGCCGTGTTTGGTGACAAGATCTGAATAGCCAGGTACTTCCCCACCTTCCTCTTTCATATCTCCTTCCCATCCACACTGCCTTCAACCTCACAACATACCCCAATTGGGGATGCCATAGTCCCGCTGGCTCCAGACGGGAGCAGTTGGGACTCTTGTGCGCTATTCATGTAAAAAAAGATAGTTTTATTATTTTTGCCAGTAATTCTTAGAAGAAGGAATTTTTTTTTCATCACTGTTATTATTTTTGTCTGTAATACCCAACAGGATTAATATTTTCTTAACTAAGGGAATTTTTTAATTAATTGTTTTTACATGAAACGACAAAAACGAGTAATGTTCATAATAAATTTGCCTAATAAAATATATTATGTGGGTGTTTTTATTTTTTTAGTTGTATGTAATTTTAGTTAGAAAAATACATAAGGTGGGATATTTTTAAACTTTTTATGTTTGCCTGCAAAAAAGTTATGTTTCAAAAATTATGCAGGGTGGAACAGTACGCACCCGAGAGATTTTAACCAGCGATTCCCGAGCTTAGAGTAAAAAATATTAAAGTCATTTTTAATGTTCATAATAAATTTGCCTAATAAAATATATTATGTGGGTGTTTTTATTTTTTTAGTTGTATGTAATTTTAGTTAGAAAAATACATAAGGTGGGATATTTTTAAACTTTTTATGTTTGCCTGCAAAAAAGTTATGTTTCAAAAATTATGCAGGGTGGAACAGTACGCACCCGAGAGATTTTAACCAGCGATTCCCGAGCTTAGAGTAAAAAATATTAAAGTCATTTCTGTCATGTCCGATGACACTTTTTATCGATTAAAACATTAAAAATATTATTCCATCACACGCCGCAACTGAGTACTCAGGAGTATAACTTGTTTACAGTGTAGCGGTCATTTGAAAAGCGATGCGTCTCGTTCTAACGGCATATCGTTCAAACGAGACAGCGCTAGTTCGCTTAAACCCATCCCGTCGTGATGGGATCAGTAGCGACATGTGATCGAAAACCTTTTTTTGTTGTTTATTAATAGAAAAAATATATCATCGGACAACAAAATGACATCTACATTTTTTATTGATCATTGTCTGTTGTCAATAAAGCCAACGCTAATCCAATACGTTGAAATTTCGAAAGTGACGGAGCCATGACACGTTTGCGCACAGCGCGAGCGCTCCGAACACGTCCGCACAGCGCAAAAGCTAAGACCTTTCTGCAAGTTGGATGGTGTGGTGGAAACCGCCAATTTGGCTGGCCAACAAGAAGTGACTAGAAGTTGGATGGTGAGGAGGGCGCTTTAGCCAATTATCATAAACAATGTTCATCCACATTCAATTCTAACGAATAAATTAGCTAAGTAAGTAGTTGTGAACTAGAAAATGTGTTATAAACTTACAAGTTATAATTATAATTTATAATAAATCATACACGGCACCATAACGTACATTTGTTTACAAATATGTATAACATTTACGCGGGCTCGGAATGTCATTATATCAGCGTGTTCGTTGTTTACGCGGGTGAGCAATTCGTGTTCTTGGGATATTATGTAAATATATAAATACATTAAAAACCTCAACCCCATCTTACAAAAATGATTTGCCGAAAGGACGGCGCTATTAGTTGTCATTCTGCTGAAAGTCGCCGTTTAGACGATTTAACGCAAAACAAACGGAAATACGGCGATTTATTAGAATACTAATCATTTTACATAAATAACAAATCTAGATAAAATCAGCCAGACGCCATATTGTGAAGAGATTATTATAATAATAACATCACATACCGGTTCCCCTCACAGGTTTTCCTTTGGTTGAAGTGGCCATTGCTTTCGAAGATTTGTCTTCGGTAGAGCATTTTAACAACATAGCACTGTATTGTTTTGATGTTTTCACGATTCACTTATTTATTTTCACTGTCGCACAACTATTCAAAACAAAACCAAACATTTGTGCACATTGAAAAGATCCACATTGACTCTCAGCTGACAATCGACTAATTTGATTGGTCGATGCAATATGACGTGCATCGTGACCGTCCCGTCTTTACCTAAGCGTCAATATTTTTCTGTAATTATGTAATTAATCAAGGTACCAAACATTGTGTATTGTCATTTTGATCAAAATTATTTTACTACTAATTGTATTTGCTTTGTCAATCTGAAAACCTCTACCCACATTACAATCCGTCATAAATGTAAACAATGCCAATGTTGCCAGTGCAAAATTTAAATTAAGTAGGCAGTAGGCACCTACCTAGGCACCCGAAGATCTTGGCGGCTTTTAAAAACTACGATGGCCGATCTTAGCACTTTGAAAATGTTTTTGAATATAACAATATTATTTTTGCACGAAATTCGCAACTAGGTACCGCATTTGATGCCTCATCCGCACGTTTGGCAAACCTCAACAAACCTTCACAAACGCAAACGTGCGGATAGGGTGTTTGGCTTGGTTTGCGTAAGTTTGCAAGCGTTTGTTGCCGATTTGCCGAGTGTCGGTTTTTCGTCACAAATCAAAGGGAATTTGCCGCAAGCGTTTGCAACGCATCCACACGTTTGTGAGCACTCAGTCTCGTCTGTGCAGTGGTGGCTAACGGACGTGAGTTGCGGTTAGTATATTCATGCGTGAGTTGTACTTCAAAATGAGTGACTGGTGAAATGAGGACGTTTACGATGCCGGGAATTCTATCAGGGAGAGCCATGCATTTGGGACCCAAGCCATAGAGAGCATAAGGATAATAAGAAGGTTACCGATGCATGGAGTCGCGTTAGTAACTTTTTGAAGAAACTAGTAAAGGAGCTGAAAGCCAAGAAGGAAATTTTTATATTCAGAAAACATCTAAAAAAGAAAGAAGAACGTATTCGTTTCTTCCACTTATTTTCTTGTATTTATAATAAAAATAACTTAAGGCGATCCTATATAGTCCAAGCATAAATCGAAGAATTTACGCCCTATTGTGGGAGGAGTTTAAAAATACTCGAGAAAAAAGCCTTTGGAAAGGTTGGAAAAGGTATTTGAAATTTTTTTTTACAGGTTGATTTCGTAAAGGCCTGTAAAAACATTAACTCATTTTTTTCGCATTTTTTAATTGTATTAAAACAGAATTTTAAAATTGATTTCACGGAACAAAGCGACGCGGAGCCTAACGTTTAGGGGCGAACAGATAAAAAAAAAACGGGCGTGACTAGTTATGTAGCCCTTCGGTGGACGGCATAGAGTTCACTTTGAAAATCCAAATTCGTCTACTGCCGGCCGTATTATAAAATAACAACGCGAAAATGCACATTTTATTTTATTTTGTGAACTTCGGGCGTAAATATCAATTTTTTTAGCGATTATTATAAAAGAAACTGAATTTGCTACATTAAACAATAAAACCATATTCGAAAAGGGGTTTATAAATAGGAGAATTTGGACTTTTTACCGACTTTAAATTTTATTTTTTTATAGGCTTAAAAAGACTTGTAAAAAACTGACCAATATTTTTTAGGGCCAAGATATGTTCTACACGCAGTATTTAATAGAAGCTTCTATAATACTTTTAAGCGATCCAATTTTCAAAACAAAAACATACAATTTTGTATGATTTTGCATTATTTACAATAGCTTCATCTTAAGCCAAATGTTATGGCCGATGCAACAACCTCGACGTCCGTCATGCTTGCCTCTTCAGAACAAACTAATGCACTCGCAAGCGTGTGGATGGCCACGTTTGAATTCCGAAATCAAGCCAAACGTTTGTAGAGATTTGGAGTTTGCGGCAAGTGGCAAACGTGCGGATGAGGCATGAAAATACCATTAGATTGGGAGAACTGTCAAATCTCATACGATTGCGACGCAATTGAGACAATTTAAAGTTATGTCATAATAATGACTCCAGATACTAATATCTACAGCCTGTATGTCGGACGAATATCTACAGCTCATATGTTTAACTAATATCTACGAACTTCAGAGTGTTGACTAATATCTACAGAGCGTAGGTTGAACTAACATCTACAGAGAGTAGGTTGGACTAATCAGCTAAAGGTGTCCAATAGTCCGATATTAGGGATTTTTACATACATACTTACATAAATTAAGTTTTTTAAACTGCATACGCAATATTACGTTATTCCAATATGCTACTTATACATAATTGCAAATCCAACCTCTGCCAGTGCTGTAGATATTCGTCAACACTTTGGTTCTCATAAATATTAATCAACAGTTTGAGCTGTAGATATTCGTCAACACTTTGATTCTCATAGATATTAGTTCGATTTTTTCAGTTTTTGGAATTCCTGTAGATATCAGTAGACGCTTCCTTATAGAGTTTACACGTAAACTTATTAGTAGACGCCTCCATAATAATGCCGTCAACTTATGTTCCATGTGTGTGGACATTTGTAACCAAAAGATTAAAAAAATTAAGGAGAAATAATGGATTAAATGTTTGAAGTGTGCAACCGCATGAATTATTGAAACCACTCGTCCTCTTAAGACTAAAAAAACTCACTGTAGGCATTGTAAAAAAAATATTAAGAATATTTCATTAAGTAGGTACGTAGAATGCGTAGAATGTAGAATGCACAATGAAATTGTCATTGGAAATGTACCTTAGTAATATTTTGTTAGAAATAATTATTTCAGACAGTTCTGTACTGTTTTAATTATTGAAACAGAAAACAACAATTAATTGTAAAGACGATAAAACTAGGGATGTGAAAAAATAATCGATTATGAAAAAAATCGATTTTTATCCAACAAAATCGATTTTATTAAGCGATTTTAATTTTCTACGATATCGATTATTTATAAATCGACTTTTCATGGTTAGAAAAAGAACCGATTATTTATGTAAAAGTCACATCCCTAGATTTTAATTTTCTAAAAAATCGATTAATTAGCAATCGATTTTTTTTACACTGCCGATTTTTTCATTCACAGCCCTTCTACGCTTCAGACACAGCCTGACTAAGTCACAGTCAAACATCCGAATTAGATCTGTACATAGCTGCGCCTCTAAAAGAGTTAAAAAAAGATGCTTTAGTGGTCTGGAGAAGCTATGAGGGAGATTATCCCAAACTGACACGGTGACGTGTAAGCAAATTTTTGTGCCGGCGTCTTCGGCCCCAGAAGAGAGATTGTTTTCAAAAGCTGGCGCCGTGTTAACCAAGTCCAGGAACCGTATATTGTCCAAACGCTTAGGGAACGTACCCATACTACGTGACCAACTTTTTGCAATTTTTAACCCCCCCCCCCCCCCCCCCCGGTGACCAAAAACCTAAGGCCGCCGCCGCTCATTTGTACCAAGCGTGACATTTTGAAGACCCCCCCCCTAAACGTGTCACGTAGTATGGGTACGTTCCCTTACCTAAACTCTTATTCCTGAGCTCATTGCCCACGGATTTCTAATTTGTGTTGATTATTTAAAAAAACTTTTAATTTATTTTTATTATTTTAAAGTTTATCATTTCTGTTGAATATTTTTTAATTAATAAAACTGTCACTATAGATGTGTTACGCGTTTATTTTAACTTGTCGAATTTGGGGAAAAATCGATTATTTATAATCGATTTTTCATGCTTAGAAAAAGAGCCGATTATTTATGTAAGTCACATCCCTAAATAAAACAGTACCTTTCACACGCACACTTCGGAGCGACTGAGTCCCGCGCCACTTCAGGTGGCCGTGCAGAAAAGTAAAGACAGGGTTTACAGCGCAGTTCACTGTGAGAAATCTGGGCGGCGGCCTGAAGTGGCACGGGACTCGGTCGTGTGTGGGAAGTGCTATTGCAGACGCAGGGTTGACAATGCACATGTTCTAAAATACCCAAAATAGATATTCAAAATCCCCACAAGTATACATAATTCTAACTCTCAAATTGAAACAAAATTTTATTGAAATCAACATTTATTTTTTTATTATTTAATCAATTTCTGATTTTCTCTTTGTTAAAAAAAAAAGAATTTATTTTTAAAATTTGCCACGAAAGAAAACGAAATTATAGCACATGTAAATATTATTTTTCAATATTGGTGGATAATCAGAAAATTTGATCTTTTAATCAGTTTTTATACTTATTCACATTGTAGAATCCCCGCACTTCCCCCACAAATACCCAATCGGTTAAAATTCTTAGAAATTCCCGTCAATTTGGAAAATTCCTCACGAATTGGCAACCCTGGTCCATACAAAAACATATAACAGAGTCTCCCACATGCACACTTCGGAGCGACTGAGTCCCGCGCCACTTCAGGCTGCCGCTCAGAAAAGTCTCACAGTGAGCTGCGCTGTAAATCTATCGGTCTTTACTTTTCTGCGCGGCGGCCTGAAGTGGCACGGGAGTCGGTCGCTCCGAAGTGTGCGTGTGGGAGACGCTATGACAGGAGACAGGAGGACCACCTAGTGGATATTTTGGAATGGTGACCGGCCAACTCAGAAATGCAACCAACTCAGAAAGGTCATTAAGATTGATGATAAAAAAATTGGTTAAATAGGTTAAGTTAGGTTAGGGTTATAATGACTTTTCAAAGAGATGTTGAGTTTACTTCATTCTGAGTTGGCATGGAACCTTTTAAAACTAGGTACCATAGCGAAATAGGAAGTTCACAGGTTGTCAAATTTATTTCGACCGTCGCCCAATAAAATTTTAGATTTTAAAAATCTAGTGCCCCCATATTTTACTTACCTTTTTACATTACCATCATCTGTTGCATGTCTTAAGAAAAGTTATAGGATAGATAGGGTGTGTGATCCATACCTAATGTGACCATTTATTTTTTACCCCAAACCGGGACACCGAAAAACTGTAGGTACTTAACAAATTTGGACAACTTATATAGCGCTGTTGTCGCGAAAAATCGCCTCAAGAGCCCTGTACAAAAGAGGTTAGATTACAATTCATCTTGCAGCTACCAATGGCATGAACGATTGGAATTCTAGATCCTTGTTCAAAATATAAATAGTCTTTTAATTAATAAGTTTACGTGTAAACTCTATAAGGAAGCGTCTACTGATATCTACAGGAATTCCAAAAACTGAAAAAACCAAACTAATATTTATGAGAACCAAAGTGTTGACGAATATCTACAGCACAAACTGTTAATTAATATCTATGGGAACCAAAGTGTTGACGAATATCTACAGCACAAACTGTTGATTAATATCTATGGGAACCAAAGTGTTGACGAATATCTACAGCTCAAACTGCTGACTAATAGGTATCTATGAGAACCAAAGTGTTGACGAATATCTACAGCACTGGCAGAGGTTGGATTTGCAATTATGTAAAGTATATTGGAATAACGTAATATTGCGTATGCAGTTTTAAAAACTTAATTTATGTAAGTATTTATGTAAAAATCCCTAATATCGGACTATTGGACACATTTAGCTGTTTAGTCCAACCTACGCTCTGTAGATATTAGTTCAACCTACGCTCTGTAGATATTAGTCAACACTGGGACCGTCAGATATTCGTCCGACTTTAGCTCTGTAGATATTAGTCAACACTCTGAAGTTCGTAGATATTAGTTCAACATATGAGCTGTAGATAATCGTCCGACATACAGGCTGTAGATATTAGTATCTGGAGTCCTCTATAAACGTAAGATCAAATAGCAAAGAGTGTGTTTACTGTGTTTTCTCATCAGATATCTTTTATCTATGGTCAGATGTATTATGAGATTTTATGCGCAAGTGCATGCCCACATCTTCATCTACTAGTACTAGATTATACTGTCAGGATTCTTATGGGCGCACTTTTTTTATTTATCTTTTTTAATTCTACTGCGAATTTCTTTCTTTTTGAAAACGGGACATTTTGGCGTCCCGAAACTGGGTTTGGGGACACCGGGACACGCTGCCTGAAAACGCGACTGTCCCGGTGAAAACGGGACGTCTGGTCACGTTACCCATACCCTATTTCTGAGATCAAAGAATGTTTCAATGGGAGGAAAGAAAACTCATATACAACTTACAAAATCGAATTTAGAAGTATTTTTATTAACAGGCTTGAATTTAAAACTTACCTATCTATTCTAATGTGAAAGATGAATCTGATGAATCAATATGCATCAGGCTCGAATTCACGGGCCCGCAACCCGGATTTTGTACCGATTTATTACATATTTCCCTTAAACACGGTAAGTTTTAAAGCTCTTAAAAAAATATATGTTATTCTTGAAGATAATATCTAGACTTTGCCCGCGCCAAAACCCAAATTATATAAAATTCCCTCGATAGAAAAAAAACGCAAAGTATGCTCCAAAAATTTTTATAAACATGTTTGTTTCAGTTATTTTACAAGTTATATGTATGAAAAAATTCACAGTATTTCTTTTGCTGCCTAGGATAATGCCCGCGAGATTTTTGCTCTATTTTAAACGAGTTGTGTTTTATTAAACATTTTCGCATGGATTTTGTCACTGTAAATGTTAGCGCTCTCCTCTAACATTCGTAATTTCGTATCTCTCCATCTTCTTCTTTTCAGGCCCGGTTGCAGACTTAAAAAGAGCCGTAATACAGTAACTTGCAGCCGATTTCTCTTTTTAGTTAGGGGCCATTCATTTATTACGTAAGACGAATTTTGCTAGTTTTCGACCACCTCCCTTCCTATTATAAGAAAAAAAAAGAATAGGCCGACCCCCTCCCCCCTGTTTAATATTTATTATGTAAGAATCTAAAGGAAAAAATCAATAGACGTTTGGTTTGTTTTAATGTTAATTTTTCGAAGTAACAATTTTTAGAAATGTTTATTTGTACTTAGAAAGGGACTAATTATTTTAACTTTGCGCATTTTTGTGATCTTACGTAAGAACTATCGAGATTCCCTCCCACCCCCTTGTAAGAAAAAATAAGACATGGTCGACCCCCCTCCCCCCCTAAATCGTCTTACGTAATAAATGAATGGCCCCTTAGAAGGTTGCTAAAGCAATAAATCCACATTCACATAAATACCACAATGGGAATGCTATCACAAATCGGTGACAAACCAACCGTGACCCAGAGTATTGAGAGATTTGCTTCTTGAATTGAATTTTTAATTCTTCGTTTGTTGTCAGTTCTATAAGTTGTACTTCTAACTGGGATGATCCTGCTGTGTTGATGATGTTGGCGTAAGCGACTCAAAGTTATACGGGACTCCCAAGCATTCGAGGAGCAAATCGTATCTCAAGTGGTGTTGTGTCTAGAATGTCAGATGTTTTTTTGCATAAATCAAAACAGGTCATCGTCATCTGCATAAGGATTCGTTGTTTACGCCTGATTCCAAATGTTACATGTGGAGGTGGATTGTCATAATTGTCTGCATCATTTCACATTGGTAGAAAATACATTCAATTTACCAAAGTCTGAAAATATTCGTACCAATGATGAAAAAATCTTCACTTATCCAATGGGCTCTAAACGCCAAAAATTGTCACTTATATGTATATGAGGTGTAGGTATATTTAGAGTGACAAACATTTTGCAGATGATTCTTAGGCAAGTTGTTTTGTAGTTTTCAAAGAAGCATGTAAAGGACAGGAAGAGGGAATAAATAAAACAGCAACAGCTCTAGCAAGGAGAATATACCGTAAGAGAATATGTTTCCCTCGGTAGAACTGCAGCAGCGAAGGTATTTACGAATGTTTTATTTGAATAACCATCAATCTACAAATAATCGCTGCACTCTGGGTATTGAGGACCCTAACCTTGACAAACTCAAGCACATGTATAAAAATAAGAGTAAAGTAAAGGAACGTAATTGTCGAGAACAGCGATGACGATTAAAATATGCAAAAATAGAAATTCTCAGAAAAGCTACTCACTACCGCGCTATACATAATATGTCCACCGACACACGGACAACGCTACAATGCTACACAACGATATCAAAGGCAAATTGGTCGAATGAGGATTTGTTTAAAGTGAACAAGCTAAAAATATACATATTATGTTCTTATTCTAATTTGTTAGGTACGCTGCACCATTCCAATGATATTTTAGCTAAATCAAATGCCATAAAGCCAATTTTATCACTTTTATGACTGAATACACAATGTTTAACCTAACGAAAAGTTTGTATGAAATGGCACGAGTTAGGTGCAAGTGACAAAATATGTAATATGTACGCTCGTTACAGACTAACCGACCGTGGATATGAGGAGCGGGAGTTGTTTGTGCGGCTTCCCTACCCCAAGCTGCTTGCCCTACCCAACTACCGTCTCGGGTAATCGCCCACTATTCATAACAAGGCTTTGGATTCATTCATCATTCATTATAAAAATGACAACGTTGATAAAAATGCAATTATATTAACAATTTTCAATACAATAGAATACGTTTATACAATAAAATATCAATTCAGCGATATCTATTACCACCCATGCAGGACACGGATTGCACACAAAGCGAATATTTGACAACTAGTTAGTTACATTAGCTATAGTATATTATACTATTACTCCTCAGTTTGCAGATTGTACTCTCTCGAGAGAGTGCGGGAATTTCTAACTGAAGGTGAAGGTTCATAAGAGTAATAGAAACCTAACATTACATATAAAATTACGGTCGCTTTTGATGGGCAAACCTTATAAAGTAAAATGGCCGACACCGTCTGGCGGCTCACAATTAATCTCTTAAAACAGAGCGGGCGCTCTGGATAGCGGAGTGTTGAATGATATTAGCTGCGCTATGTAAAAATGATGATCAGCAGCCGTTGAACAAAGGATAAGTGTGGACGCTTCTGCCTCCCTAACCCGAGGAGGCGGTCACTCCTCCCTCGTTGTTCTGCTCGGCCAGCGCCGCCTTGTTCTGTCTAACCATCTCCGCTCGGCGTTCCTGCAAACATACAAAACAAGTTTATTGTCGCGGTTTATTACGATGCTCTATGAATACCTTCTCACTAATCCGCCACCCCAAAAAACTGTTCAAAACTCAGTGCTCGGAAACTAACACACGGTGGACTACTGAATTTGACTTGTTTTTGTGCTTTGAACCAGTGGCGGCCCCTTAGTGCATTTGTGCACTGCACTGCCAAACATTGATATATGTCAGAAGTGTAAATTAGCACATTCTCTCATGAAGAATTCCCGCCAATTCGTTATAAAATCCTGAACAATTGACTAGACTCCCTCCCATGAGAGAAAGGAATTCGTGCTCATTTAGTTATGCTGAGGCGTGACGTCACATGAAGTTATATTTCTATTGGGATCATCTCCAGATGCTGGACCCGTGAAATGGGCAAGACAGGTTTAGACCCTTAACGAAGATTGATGAGTGAGAGAAGAGAAGACATATGGTGCTGGTGTGCATTAGTGAAGCAAATCACAAACATTAAACTTGCTTAATGTGGTCCCGAATCTTGAAATGAAATAGTTATGTTTAACGAATTTAGAACTAATTAACAATGTTATGTACTAACGCTATCGGTCGTCGGCGCGGTGCATCAACCTCAGTAAGTGAGTGCTACTGAAAATATTGCGATTAATGTCGATTTTACTGGAAGTTCATTGGAGAATAAATAAGATATCAAAAAAGTTTGATATCTTCTACAGCAGACTTTAATGATCGTGTCATTGAAGTATTTTCACAAATGAAAGAGCGACAAATGAACTTTCTTTACAAGTGAACGTTGTACTATGTATGTCACTCCCTTTGAATCACTTTATTTTCCCATGTTAATGTTATCATTTTATTGCGAAATGCACGGCTTGCAAATTTTGTCATGGGCCGCCTCTGCTTTGAACTAGTAAAAATATCGGCAGTTTATAGTGGTTGTCGGATAATAGAGAGACGGATTACTGAGAGAGTACTGTATAATAATAATACATTTATTTGTCAATAGGTTATAAGTTGGTTAAATATTTTAACAATATATTTGGTTTGATAATATTGACAAAAAGGTCACTGAATACATTTATTTGTGAATAGATTATAAGTTGGCTAAATATTTTAACAATATATTTGGTTTGATAATATTGAAAAAAAGGTCACTGCGTGTGTCGCTCTCCATAGAGAGAAAACAAATGGCCTTATATTTAAACGCCCGGGGCCTCAAAAGTTTTGTATGATCTGTAGCTATTCGAAAACGTAAAAAAAATGAAATTATTGTTCACTATTAGCCCGCTAAAATGGCCGGAAATTTTAAAAAAAATTGATTTTCGTGATTTGGAAAAAAAATAAAACAAAGGGTTCATATTTTATATTTTGTACCAAACTTATTTTTCATTACATAACCGCAGTACAAAGAACAAAAAAAAATTATTTTTTTAAACATATGTGATGTGTTAAAATAACACATTTTCTGGATAAAATCAGAATTCTTATTGACTTACTTGTATTCATAAAGTTTAACTTTTTTTTCATTTTTGTCAGTTATACGCCTTTTTTAATAATAAACAAACGTTAAAAGGTTAGATTACTGAAAAAAAAAAATTTTAAATTTAAAAAAAAAATGGTTTTAGGTTTGTTTTCTGATTTTCAATGCATTTTAGCGGGCTAATAACCATTTAAAAAAATATATATTTAAATGCAGTTATCATTTTCTTTGCAAGACGCAACTTTTGAGACCCCGGGCGTTTCTGAATTCAAAAGTTGAAATAATTGACACACGCTACTGCTCAGCTGTACATTCCGGACCAGGAATGCAGTTGATTTTCAGCAGTGGCTCTGATTTATAAAATACAGAAACTGTTAGAAAATTAAAAAATACCCTTGTAATGAGAACATCAAATGAAATGGGTTGAATATGTAAGTGAATAATTGTGTAAGCGTGTAGGAACAATGACACATAATACATAATATTTGAAAAATGGAAACACTCAACCATGCAAAAGCTTATTAATAGATTTAAACATTATTTTATGTGGAAAATTCATGTCTCTAAATCTTCACCAGCATTGCAGACAAATCAAAACAAATAAGGTCTGGGAACATGCAATGCTTAAATAAAATTACTGCAGAAGCCGAATATGTATTACTTGTTTTTTAAGGTTGTCTAGTTTCTTCTGAATCTCCTTCTCGCGGTTCTGCTCCGCGATGGTCAGCTTGGTCTCCAGCTCCTTAATGACCACGGACTTGGAGGACTCCTGGACCTCTACGGATGCCCTCGCCTCGGCTATCCTCACATTCTAATAAGGGTGCATTAACAACATGGCTGAAGGGTATTTAAGCAGGACACAAACAGAAAAGTGCAAACAACTTAAATAATGGCACTCATGCAATGGAAAATAACCTAACCACAAAATGTGAGAGGATTTTTGCAGTTATATCGGTTTGCAAACACTGGCAAGCAGTTCACATAGACTGAAAAACTGTGAATGATAATTTTTGCATGAGAAAGGGATATGAGAACTTGATGTAAATAGTCATAGAGGACTCATGAGTGGTCAAACCCAGATCAGTTATAAAAATATTGTTAACAGCACGGTCGATCGATAAAAACCCTATATTAATACGATATTTGACTAAATCTGTCATTTATGGTCTATATTTGTAAGTACGGTCAGCAAATGACTCCGACAGTCGGTAGAAAAAAGCCGCCACTTTTAGTGCGGCCTCCAAAACGTCAGATAAGCTTCGGTTACTGTCAAAAAACACAACTTTTTGAATAATGTTCGTAATGCAAAATTACCCAGTTTATTAATGAATGAAGTTGAACTAACGAAGCTCTTAGAATTGAATCCATTAAATCAATTGAAGAAATGAAAGTTTTTCAAATATCACAAGCAATGGCTGAAGACATCATTAACTTGATTAATTAGTGAACTTACTTTTCGGTGTCAAAAAACATATGGGGACCACCAAAGTATAATAAAGTATTTCAATTCGTAATTGTCAATTTATTTGTATTTTTATAGACAAATCCGCCAGAGTTGCCATCGTAAAATAATTTTTCTTTTAGTTTGTGTCAATATCGGTTGGACCATCGAGAGGGCAACCGCGCTCGGTATATCGATATGAAATCGTCAGAAATAAAGCCTATCGATCCGATATTGTTAAGTTATCGATTTGACTGTGCTTGGCCCCCAGGTGTATTATAAAACCGCAATATTTCTTGAAATTGACCAAAACATCATTTCATTTTACACTTCAAACAAAAGGAAGATTGAGTTCACAAAAAGTGAGTACAGAAGAAGCTTGAATAAATTTTCTTATGTGAAAAGTCATTGAATGGAATTTTAAACAACCTTGGTATGGTGGTATGTTTATTTTGACATGTGTGCAATACTTTATAAAGAATTCAAATTTGGATAGATTACTGATCATGTCGTATTTGCTGGGCTTTTTAAACTCGTAGGGCCAGGACACTTGCATTTGCGGTGTTGACTTTATATATTAATTTAAAAAAGTTAAAAAATAAAAATGTCACTTTTGAGCGTGATATTGTCTGTGTGTGGTGGAAAATGTAATTTTATTTATCGAAGTTTCTTGTCGGGCCCCTATAGGTTAATGTTGACTTTAATATACTGAATGAGGAATTAAAAATTTGACTAATAATTTCATACATACTTTTCAAATTTAAGACCACCGCTTTGTTTTTTTTTGTGAATGATTTTATATGAAAATGAACACCAAAGCATGAAAATGATCTCTCAGATAAAACTTTATGAGGAGAAATGATTTCTCTTCAAGTCTTCACCTGTATTAAAAGTACACCAATAAAAATTGAGTCTGGGTGCATGCGGTATGCTTAATATAAGAAGCCAAATATTACTTGTTTCTTTAGATTTTCTAGTTTCTTCTGGATCTCCTTCTCTCGGTTGTGCTCCGCGATGGTCAACTTGGACTCCAGCTCCTTGCTGACTTCCTCGGACTTGGTGGTCTCCTGAAGATCTACGGAGGCCTTCGCCTCAGCAAGCTTCATGTTCTAGTGAGTGCATTAACAACATGGCTGAAGCGTGTATAAAGCAGGGCACAATCATCAAATGCTAAATTACTTCAATAATATTAACAACACTCATGCAGAGAGAATAATCTAATTACTGTAATTACAAAATGTGAGAGGATTCTTGTAGACTTAGGTGCTCTAAGACAATGTTTATAAGAAGACTTCTAATAAATCAATAGTTCGACTTTTCTTCTATTCACCAGAAAATAGTGGAAGCTAGCATTTTTAAAAAGGAAAAAATAAATACCATTCCAGACATAAAAATAAAGCCGCTATAATGGAAAATTATATGAAAAACATTACTTTTTATAATAAACACAATAAAATAACTTTGTTTCAATTCCACTTTATTATTTCTTAATCCAACCGGTTTCGGTTCACCCTGAACTTTCCTTCCTCAGGGTGAATAAAATACATGACTAACAAAATATGAAAAAATATGTGACACATTACTTTTTCTCAAAAATATGTAAGTAGGTAGGTAACTACTTGAAATGGTAAAAAATAATAATTGTAGCTTTTAAGGCCATCGTGATTTACTTTCATTGTCTAAGAAAAGAACATTCTTATTATTTTCAAGAGATTAAAAATTTATTAGAAGTCAACTTAATCAGGATTAAAAAAAAGATTTATTGCAAAAGAGAGAAAAATAGATAGAAAATCTGTTGTGTGATTGTGAGGCCCGGGGAATGGGTACTTACGTAATTGCGTAGCTTTTCCTTCTGTCCGAGTTCGATTTGGGCGCGGCGGTGTGACGCAAGGTCCAGTTTCTCCTGAATGGAAGCTTCCAGCTGGTGGAATTTCTCGCTATTGTGGGTACGCACTTTCTGCACCTGCTCCTCCTTTGGTATTGCCATATAACCATATATTCACATCTTTAATACGGTTCGCGGGTTCATCTTTATTATGCCTCGTGATTGTGTTCAAATCATAAGTAGAGAGAAGAGGAATATTTTGATAGGGCAGCTTTGAATAATTATTATTGATCCCATTTCGCAACAACCTTTACTCATAGGATTGATTTTTAGAGTCCAGAGCCAGCCGTGTTACACTTTTTTCTCCATTTTTGGTCAAAGGCTTTCATTATCTACGATATGCGTATTAGAAGAGGCACAGAATATTTATACAGTTAACAGCGAGTGGGTTCAAATTCCAAATCGGCAAGCTTTAAAAAATAATGGGATTGGATATATTTTTTAATTCTCACAGCCGAAAGTAATAACTGCCCTGTTAATGGGACACTGCACAACTATCTGAAAAGTTGGCTTTAGGAGGAAGAAGCGCAACAAGGGTAAATCAATTAAGATAATTATGCAATAACAATTGAATTATAAAATAATCCTCGCAAGATTTTATCTTTAATTGTTATTGCCAGCGATAAAAAAGAGGATATAAAATATGTTATCATTCAGAGCTGCCCAACTGGTTTCAAAGATAAAACCATAGAAAAAAACAGAAGAAAAGATTGAAGTGTCGTGCACTTATTATTTATGGAGAGAAGGAAAACAGTGAGACAACATTCATGCACTGTGAGAACAGAGATTTACATTCACATTTTATGAATTTAGTTGATTCTACCACATAACATTGAACACATAAAACAGCAAATGGATTAATGACTTATTGATAATATGAAAATAATGACAGAAGATTGATTTTCTTATCACAAAAAAATATATATGTGATTATATTAAACCGATAAGATGTAAGCTAAATAATTTATTGAGAAAGATATTTACAACGTAGAAGTAGATGCTACCAAGCTTCAGCTTAATAAACCCTTCAAAAAATTATTCACAAATGAACACATTTAAAAAAATGGCAAAACAAACTTCACAGCGGCTAAGCTCACCGTTTGGGAGTTTAAAAGTACATTAGAAAACGGATTACCGAGCTTTAATCAAATAATTGTAATGATTGAAAATGTAATCTCCAAATCGAGGGCTTAAAGTCAAACAACGTTATCTACATAAAAACATGCAAATAATTCTAGGTTTTAAAGTCATACAACATTATCAACAAAAAAAACAAGAAAGACATAAAGTTAAGACAACTTTATCTACAAAAAGACTTACCAATAGTAATCAGTATTGGTATGTTTTTTGTAGACAACGTTGTTGGACTTAAAAGAGATTGAATTATTGGAATGTTTTCTTGTATAATAACGTTGTTTGACTTTAAGACCTACAATTATTTGCATGTTTTTTGAAGATAATATAGAAGTACACACCAAAAGTATAAAAATAATAATCCATTAATCATATAATATTATTACGATTTACTGCAGGAATTTTCAACACGAGTCACTAAACAGTTCCAATAAACAACAAAGGCATAAGGTCCCATAGATTTGAATGCTTCGATAATCAGTTCATGATATGAAAATCAATCGGCTCTTGAGGAATGGGTTATTATACATGATGGATAGGAGGAACTTACATGCTCCTTCAGCCTGTCCAGCATCTTCTTGAGGTTATCATCCCTTTGGGCGGCCGCGGTGCTCAACTTGCCCTCGATGGCCTTCCAGATCTCACCGGTTTGCTGCTCCAGGGAAAGCCTGAAATAAAACAAGCATTTAATAAAGTGCCTACTAATAACAATCCATAAGTTCTGGAAACAGTGCGGTCAGTTGAAAAATGAGGACTAAATATAATAAAAAGTGATCAAATTGAAGAAAGAAACACTGCGTCTTAAACCGCTAATTCATTTAATTGGTTTTCGAAACCGGTTGGTGAATTTAAATTAATTTGTGAATTAAAACAGTGTTTGAAAGTGTTTTTTAACAATATGTCAAATCACTAAGCGATTGCTTTCTAATTCTAATTTTCAAAGGGAGACAAAAGGCAAGAACTGCGATGGACTATACCTAAACATAAAAAAACTTACCTAAACTTCTTTAAGTGAATTAATGGAAACCTAAAAGCTGTCGATTCTTCGACCATAATTAGAAATATCTCAGATTAACTAACCTTCTCGACTCCCTCAAGTTGGTCAATAACCTTTTTTCAGTTGGACGGACATCTTAAAAAACTATAGACAACCATGGAGCTTAGGAGCGGAGGTATTTTATTTATGTATCCCCTTTTTTTAATGCTGATGAGGAACACGGTGGTCTGCCGATCTTTCAACTTGCCGTGCTAATGTTAATTATCTTTTCCCAGTTATTGACAGTAATCACCTGGTCTTCTCAACTCCCTCCAGATGGTCCTTGACCTTGGAGCGCAGGTCGCTGATGTAGGCCTCCCTCTTCTCCACGTGTGTCTCCATTTTGGCGTCCAGCGCCTCCTTGGTGCTGGAGATGAACAAGGTGGTCTGCTCGTCCTTCTTGCGGGACGCCTCCTCGATCTTGGCCATCTTGGCGGCAATGGCTGCCATCTTTGACGCCTCCAGAGACTAGAAATAGCAAAATGAGTATTTCATAAAAGGAAAACCAATAGATTCAGGAAATTCCCTAGTAGCTTGAAAAAGACAGATGTCAGATTTCAATTTAATTTAAACTTGGGCACATTTAAAAATGAAATCATATTATGTAATACAACATTAGGATGACAGAAAAAGATACACATTTGTAATAGGAGTAAAAAGTTTACTATGCTGGAAATGGATTGTAAATAGCATTTTCATTACGAAAATGTATGATACCTTTCAGCTTGTTTAAAAATCAATATTATATTGGCAATGAAACTGACAAACTCTTGACCAAAAGGAAAGCTGAAGAGGATTTTGTATTATTCAAAATTAAGAAATAATTTATTTTAATTTTTTTACTTTAGCTCAACACAGGAAGCCCTGAGGAAAATAATTCCCCTCGAGGGCTATGTCATCTTTGGGGATGCTGTGTGGAGGGTCCTTTTAGGAAAGGAATGAGAGGAAATTCTGGGAAGGTAAAGGGGGTGGGTAGGAATCTGGGGGCCTGTGTGTCCAAGAGTGACGGATGTATGAATCCATTCCTCCCACTGCAGTGCAAGGCGATGTTCCGAGAGAGTACAGCTGGAGAAGTTAAAGGGATTCCCTCAAGCATTCTCTCCTGATCCGGCCTGTCATACAGCTCCTGAGCAGACGCATCGGCCACCAAGACCCGGACACACCTCACCCCATGCACCCGGGCACCCCAGTTAAGTCGCCAAACGTAGTGAACCACTTGGGGTGAACTATAGCAGAGGTAATGGTTATTTAATAAATGGTTCCCAGGGCGGCGGAACCCATATCCGCCTCCCAAATTGAGAGTCATCCAATTATTATTTTCATATTCCAAGCCACTGCAATTCTTCGCTTTCCACGAAAGGCATCAGATGTACCAGCAAAAAAAACATTTATTTAAAAAATCAAAAAAATGATTGAACCAAGCAAATTGATAATATTATTTACCATTCTCCTTTCCTCGGCGGCCCTAAGCTTCTCCTCAATCTCCTCAGCGGAGCAGGTCTTGGTGCCGGGGGACAGGGGCCGCTTGGGCACCACGGGGGCACCCACGGGCTCCGCCAGGATCACCTCGTACGCCAGCCCTCCCTTGGACATCTCTTGGCACCTGATCTCGGTAGCTGGGGAAAAAAACAACAAGAAAATTAGATACACTGTCAAAGAAACACCACCAAATACATTAAGGACGAATTGCTTCACAGAATAATTTGAGCAATTCATAAAATTTTAAAATTAAAATTCTTCGTTTGTTTCACAGTACATACCGAGTACTTGGATAATAACAGAACTTGAATAGGACTTTCACAGAACTTGAATATTGACTTTGGCATTTGATGAATTGTTAAAATTCTGTGAAACAACTCGTTCTAAGTAAAGAAAGCAGTCACTAAATAGGGTCGCGGGTTCAAAGCCCGGTGCCCGCTATTAAATTGAATTTGTGTTATTTCACAATTTATTCATTTAAAATAATATATAGCATACAGAATGAAACAAGTTATTGTTTAAAACCACTTTGTTTTGATACCTGTGCTTGTTAGGCACAGTGTCTCAAGCACAGGTTTCTCAGAATTTGCTGACCATTTAATTGATAATGACCATACGTTTAATATAAATACAGGAGTCCAAATAATACATATAAATAAAATAGGAATACGCCTTAATAATTTAGAAGCATTAGAAATATCAAAATCAAAAAATAATAATTGCCATATTTTAAACAAACAGTTAAAATTAACTAACAGTCTGATTTTAAAGTTGTTCCCCTTTTCCCTATGTGACCCCCACCCTCCCTTTGCTCCTCCTACCCCTCCACCAACCAGTCCCTGATGTTCTCCCCCTCTCTTATATGCTCTCTCTTTCTATTGTATACCTCATAATCTTAACTCTGTACCTACTGTAATTTAGTTTAAATGTTTATTGTCCCGAAGAAGGTTGTGTTCAACCGAAACCGGTCAACGAATATAAATCAAAATAAAGTGGTTTTAAACAAAGAACTCGTTTCATTATGTATAATGCCATGCCACAAAGTTTTTGCTTTCTATCTTTTTTTATATAGCGTATTCTTGCGGAACGTTCCAGAGTTGAAGATACTCTCAGTATCGCCCTGGTGTAAGACCAGCATTCAGAATTTTAAAAAGTTGCTTGAAATTGATTTAGCCGTGTTTGTTGAACAGATCTGAATAGCCAGGTACTTCGCCCTTGAGGTGATTTTTCAAGAAACCGGCGCTATATAAATCAGCCAAGTATTATTATTATTAATATGGCCCTGGTTAAAGACCACCATTCAGAATCAAAATGTTGCTTGAAATGACAATAGCCGTGTTTAGTTGTGACCAGTTCTGATTAGTCTGGAACTTCCCAGCACCGCTTCCACACTCCTTCAGCCTTACAACATACCTCAAGTAAAGATGCCATAGTCCCACTGGCACCGGACTTGCGCGGTATTCGCGAAAAAGTTAACCCTCCCTTCAATTTGCGGTTCAGGTTTCGTTTTTTCAGTCACTCGAGAGACTCACGACCGATTACGATTTGTCATTTTGATAAAACGATAGAATTTTCAAATAATATTTCAATGCAAGGGTAATCAAGAACCTCCAAATACAGTATATTATTTTACATATTTTGGCTTCAAAAATCAACGTAGGTACCTGACTAGTGACTACATAAGATATTCTGTGAAAAAATGAAGGGTGCATAAATTATATTGGCTGTTGGCCAAATCGATGGCTGGTCAAAGGATAATAATTATTTATTTCCACCATTGATAGATTTCCACCAATCATGCATGCATGAAAATATTTCAAATAACAAAAATAATTACATAATGCCCACATTAGACATATTTTCCTACACATTGGTAAAACTAAAGAGGATTTAAAAATAAAATAATAATACTGAGGGCGATTATAATTCATATTGATTACATTTTTTCCAATTTATATGATAAACTAACAGAATTATTACACACAATTTCTTTTCCAAACGCCAAGCGCACATTCAAATACGAACGTAATACGCTAAAATGCACGCGTATTTCGCACCTAATGCCTGCTAATGCCCCAGAAGAACTATTATTCTTTGCCACGATTAAAATAAAAAATTAAGTAAACAATTATCAAAATTACTGATTTCTTTATTTATCATTTCTTTACGAAATTTCATTTTTAATTTCATCGGTAGGTATTATTGTTTACAATTTAATTTTTAACCTCACAAGGCAAGCCTGTTTTGAGGTTACTTTATAAAGTAATAAAAAAACTCAAAATAATATAGGTATATATTAATTGTTATCTTCATTCGTTTTCTCCGCCTTTATAATACGAGCTTTGCTCTTTAAAAAGTTGTAAGACGTATTTTAATAATGTACTAATGTAAACCACTGTAATAATCTATAAAATGTAAGTTCGAGAACAGAAATAAAAAATTAAAAAAAAAAAAGAAATTGAAAGGACAAAATTGTTACATTAATGTTTCTTACAGTTAATGGGTAGGGGAGAAGTGGCATGAAGGAGCCAAGTTTTGAAAGAGCCACTTGCATTATTTTGGTAGTTAAGGAACGTATGTGGTTGGTAACTTTATTTTTAAGTTACAAAACTGATTTCCCATCACCCACAAACATTAGACAGTTCGCCGAAACCAACGGACGCCGGGACACCGAGTCAAAGTTTTTGTCACTACAAAGAAAGTATTTTGTTTCATTTAAGATTTTTTTTGGTATTTTATTGTGAACAAATGTAAATAAATGGCTTGTAGATTGGGTTTGTGCATATATTTGGCCTTGCAACCGTATGAAAACTGAGCAACACAATTTTTTATAATGTTGTTATTTTGAAGGTTATATTTCTTTAACGAATAAGTTATGAAAGAGCCGGGTGAATGGGCCATGAAAGAGCTTAGCGTTTTTGATAGAATATATTATTAGCCATTTTGTTTAATTTTCGAGATTGTTATTAATAAAAAATAATCTGCCTCTGATATTTAAGATTATATATATAATAGGTATGACTGAATAATATGTTAAGATTAAAGCGTTTGTTAGAATTACTTAAAATGACTGTTATTATTAAAAAAAATCTTAAAAATGTCATTAGTTTCGAAAAATGATTTGTTGGACGATTCCAACAAATCATTTTTCTTTTTGTTTTTTTTTAATAGGGCAATTATTATTAGTTTGCATAATTTTCCCAATTACACTTTACAATACAGACTGTCTCTTTCATAACTTTTAGTAGCTCTTTCAATACCGAAATGTTATGAAAGAGCCAAAAGACACATTTTTTAAAAATGAATATTTCGTTGATTTGTTTAAAGTATTCAAGGTTTTATCGTATAAAATTACCTTCTCCATTAAATAAATAATAAATTTAAAAAAAAAACACATAATTTCTATCATTAAAAGTATTTTTTTACTCCGTTTAGAAAACTGGCTCTTTCATGCCACTTCTCCCCTACCTACTAGCTGAAGGAAGCTTAATACATTAAAATGTAAACATGTAGGGTGACCATAATTTGATAAAATTTGATTTGAATTATTAAGCTATTAATTTAAAAAGGACTAAGATGAAAAGAAAAAAAATATAAAGCATATAATGTTATTAATTTAAAAGGATAAAGACGACAAAAAATTGTACAATATATCATGCTATTAATTAAGAAAGGACAAAGAAGAAAAAAAATAATGTTGGCAAACTTCTGCTACCACACATATCCTGATAATCTATTCAAAAGTGCACAAAGATTGATTGTATTGGAAGTTTAGAAAACGCAACTAATGAAAGTTTTGAGGCTGAAAGTAGATGCAAATGCAACGTTTTTTCGCAGAAATTTGTTACGAAATGAAATAATTCTTATAACCCCCGTTATTATAGAATATTGATGAACTTTTTTTACTTTTACATACTAAAAATAAAGTCGTCAGCTTCGCATTAGGTAAGACCAATCAAAAATGGCGCACGTAATCGCCCCTGTATTTACTTACTAGCCGGCCGGGGTGGAAGTCTACAAAAACTTATGACGCAGGAACCGGTTTCAGCTAGAGCCCTAGAGCCCTGCACGGTAAACAACATAAATTATACAAAAATTGAAAAACATCGATTTTCCCAGCCAGACAGAGCGCCGCCGGCTGGTCCGCATAGCGCTAAAGCGGTAAGGCTGTTACACGATCGATTCTCGGCCTAGGCACTCTAGGTTCAGTCCATTTCAGTAACCAATGTTAATAACACCGAAAACATGTTTACTACCTACTCTAAATCATTTAAAAACCTGTACAGTTTGAAACCGTCTGCCAAAAGAGGAACCAACGAACTATTTTATAAAATCTACAGAATCTCCGAAATACACACTAGCCGCGCCACTTCCGAATACAAAGTTAACCGTATCAAGCTGTACTTACATAATAATTATTATCTGGAATCGTTTTTGAAAATACACACGTGTACATTAAGTGGCATGGGTCTATAAAATCATCTGCGCGGGCGGCCAAAAGCGGACCTAATAACCAGTGAAATAAGAATTACATTAAATTATATTATTTATTTTAGTAATCACAATTGGATTGTCTTACCCAAACCATAGTAAACTAACTCACTTTTGGCAGTTTCTGAGTTAGACCTTTAAATGAGGGCTCCAAATCATAATCTAGCTCTGCCAGAGAGAACCAATCAGATATAAACTGTCAATGATTAGTCAAGACAATATCTCTCTGATTGGTTCTCTCTGGCAGAGCTAGATTATGATTCGAAGCCCTCATTTTAAGTTCTAACTCAGAAACTGCAAAAAGTGAGTTGGTTAGATGGTTTAAGATGATCAAATTCATCCACAGCAGCAGGAACACCCCCGCTTGGACTGCATTTTGGAAACCGAACATCTTTTGAATAAGACTCCTTTTACGACGGCGTTATTTGATTGGCCAAATAAAAAAGAGAAAAATAATAATAAAAAACAAATAAAAAATAAACAGAACCCTTTATCTGTAAACCAGTTGTATTTGTTAGCCATCCTTGACAATACTGATTACAATCGTTTGTTAGTACTAAAACGCGCGTAAGCTTCTGAAAGGAAACAAAAAGAACCTACACAAATTTATTTGCCAGCAACAGCCATAAATAATGATTAAATTTATGTAACTAATTTTTTTACTAAAGTCTGAAGATGGCCGTGACAAGCTGAAAGGGTGAAAACAATTCACAGGTCCAAAAGATGTTTTTCCAGCCTTTACAATAAATACGTCATAATATTCAGAAATGTAATCATTCATAATTTTTTATTTACATTAGTTCCACACAGAGGGCCCAGAGGAAAATAATTCCCCTCACAGCCTATGTCATCTTTAGGGATGCCGTATGGAGGGTTTTTTTAGGAAAGCAAAGGAGAGGAAGCTCTGGGAAGAAAAACGGTGTGAGGTAGTAGGAATCTAGGGGGTCAGCGTATCTAGGAGAGACGGACGAATGAATCCATCCTCACACTGCGGTGCAGGGCAATGTTCTGAGACAATCCTGCTGGTCAATAGGTCTGCCTCAACCAGTCTCTCCCGATCCGGCCTGCCACGCTGTTGGTGGGCAGACGGATCCGCTGCCAAGACCCGGACAAAAATCACCTCATGAACTTGGGCACTCCTGCTAAGTCACCAAACGTAGCGAATCACTTGGAGTGGCAAATTGCAGAGGTGTTAGTAATCCAATAAATGGTACCCGGGGCGGTGGTACCCACACCCGCATATAACTGGAGAAATAAATTGAAAAGACTCACAAGATATAAAAAACATATTAATTTATAATAATGTAACCTTCAGTGGCTCCAGATAGTTGGGAGCAGTTTTTGTGCGATATTCACCAATATTCATGATAATGAAACTACATACCTACGTATTGAACCTGCTTATATCCTTAATATTTAGTTCATAATGTTGTGGAGTCTGAGTAGAAAATATAAAAAATTGAACTACAAAATTTGTTGGCTGGCAACACTAATTTACCTGTCAAATATTCTTAAGTGCAATCACACTAAAAATGCAGAACACCGTATACACATTTAAAAATACATTTTTTTGTTCCAAAAAAAAAATTAAATCGAGGAAGCACTTTTGTTAAGGTATTTACTTAATGACATAAATTTGATTAAATTGTGTTCTACAAATTGATTGGCTTCCATTTAATTTAACACAAATTTGAATTTAACAGTAGGTAGAAAGGAAGAATAATTAATAGTGTGTTTAGTTACTGTAACGGACGTGCTGCACACCCTCTTTTCTAATTTTTATTCTTACAATTTCTTTATGTCTTTATGTACAATGCCCCGGTGCAACCAAATAAAGCTTGCGTGCCAGGTTGCCACCGGGAGACATTTTCTAACAAATTGTCATTATTTTTCCGCCTCCTTTTTATTTATTGTTTGCGGCCCCATGAAGGGCCGTTATCCTGGCCCGGAGCAACCAGTTTGCGGCCCCATGAAGGGCCGTCATCCTGGCCCGGAGCAACCAGTTTGCGGCCCCATGAAGGGCCGTCATCCTGGCCCGGAGCAACCAGTTTGCGGCCCCATGAAGGGCCGTTATCATGGCCCGGAGCAACCAGTTTGCGGCCCCATGAAGGGCCGTCATCCTGGCCCGGAGCAACCAGTTTGCGGCCCCATGAAGGGCCGTCATCCTGGCCCGGAGCAAAAGTTTGCGGCCCCGGTCAGGGCCTGTATTGCGGCTTCGCTGCCAAAGAAGAGCAAGTCTGCTATGGCTGCCTTGCCTCCCTTTTATTTTTGCGGCCCTAAAAAGGGCCATTTTTTCGGCTCCACCGCCAGGAGCAACAAGGGTTTGCCCAGACCGGCTTCGCTGCCAAGGAAGAGCAAGTCTGCTCTGGCAACCTTGCCTCCTTTTTCACTAGGAAGAGAGTCTGCTTGCCACCAACAGGCAAGCAGGCTGCTCCTCCTCCTCCGCCAAGAAGACGGACGGCCTTTTTGCCTCCTCCTCCTCCGCCAAGAAGACGGACGGCCTTTTCGCCTCCTCCTCCTCCGCCAAGAAGACGGACGGCCTTTTCGCCTCCTCCTCCTCCGCCAAGAAGACGGACGGCCTTTTCGCCTCCTCCTCCTCCGCCAAGAAGACGGACGGCCTTTTCGCCTCCTCCTCCTCCGCCAGGAAGACGGACGGCCTTGCCTAATTTTTTATTATTACTTAGCCCGCGAAGCCTACAAGGCCCACAAAGGCAAACATAAAGCCCACAAGGGCAAATCTAAAGCCCTACAAGGCATCCAGAAGAAGCCAACCGGAGTCACTCCTTGGCCGGCTACGCTGCTAGGGACAACAAGAGCCCGCATTCTTCAATATTGCGGCCCCAACAAGGGCCATTATTTAGCCACCAAGGAGGCCAGAATCCCCTCCACATTTTTTATAAAACAATGTCCGATCGCCGTCGGGTTCAATTAACCCAATAAATATGTCGATTTTTTCAAAAATAAAATATAAGTTATTCTTCAACAGTCAACAAGTCTTATTATTTACTCTACAAGTGGTCCTTTCTACCTACCTCTGGGAGTCTGCGACCTGCTGCCAGCTGCTGCCTCCTGCCGAAGTTCTGCCTGACCGAGAACCCGGTGCCTACCGCTGCAGTCGGCCCTGACTCTGGGCACTGCAAGGCACCGCTCAGGCAGAAACGAGGCGCATCCAGGGCCATACCACTGGATGTAGGGAGGCCAGCCAGCCATAATCACCATCATCAGCGTGAGCCAGTGGAAGGCGTGCACAAGACCGGTGCCCCTTATTTTACAGTCTTGTAAAGGCTTGATACGTCTGTTACAGTTACATTATTTTAGATCTGAATGAGTTAAATATATTCAGATCTAAAATTAGAGACATGTTCTAAAGCCTGTACAACGCTAGTACGTACTTAAGCTAATATTAAATAAATGTGAGCAATTTATAAAGTGTGCTTTATATTTTATTACAATATCGCTATTCTTCATCATGTTAACACAAAATTGTAAACATATAATAATAATATACCTATATGCAATTCTGATTTGAGATCAGTCGAATGAAAAAATATTTTTATCACTTTTATGCCTTTTTAATTTTTAATTAAAATGTAGATTACACAGCTTTGGATTAACACCATGATTATATTTTTAGTATTGCCATTTGAACGACAGTGGCGCCCTCCTATGTTTTCTACTCTTATTTGACAGACTGTATACTGCATGTTTGTAATTATACTCCAGAATAACTTATGTACATGTCGCAGGCCAATCGTAAAATCAGGCAGATTATAATGCGCCTCAGGTACTTCACGATCTGCCGCCAGGCACTTCATGATGTGGCTAGGCACATCATGATCTGCCTGATTTTACGATTGGCCTACGACATATTTATAATAATGTGATTCTGTAAAAATCTTCAAGGCGTGAATAAATAAATAAAAAAATAAACATTGGAAAAATTATTTACATTACCTACTAACATGTCATAATTTAGTTAAAGTATAATCATTCTTTGTTCTGAGCTTACGTGTACTACATGATCGTAATCTCGTTTTACGTACAAAATCCTTCATAAATTTATACATATTATTAAGCAGACATGAAGTTATCGGAATTCAGAAAATAAAGCGAATCGTATTATTTATTTACGCCCCTCGTAAAATATTTATTTCCCAGCGAGCAACAGTTTTTTCTTCATTAGCCTCGTTATTGCAGACGGAATTAATACCAATTCATTTTCAAGAAATTGAGGGCGGTTTTTAGGCGCCAGGAAAATACTCGTACATTTAATGTTGACCTACATTATATTATTTATAATGGGTAAGGAAAAAATCATTATCTGCAGCAAAACTTTTTAACCATCAAGCAAAAATTTGCTTTTTTGAAGCAGCTAAAATATTGAACGATGTTTTGGCGTCATGAAATTCAACCGATTTGTCTCTAACTTTACTGTTAATACTGGGGTCAAAGCAACTATCTACAGCGGGTCACATTATTTTCATCAACGGTGTTTTTTGTCCAATGATTTCAGGCTTTCACCCTCAAGAGTGTGTTCTAGGCCATCATTTAAAATTATGGAGAGAAAACATGAATTTTATTTACATGGGAAAATTTCAAAATTATAATATGGAAGATTGGAGTCGAATTCAGACTTAGAAGAGATGAGATAAACGTTGAATTGAGGGGAGGCAATTTTAGATAACGCTTGACAGAAAGGAGGATATTTGTTTAGAGGAACAACCAAAATATGTTATCCCAAGTTCTCACGTCTAGACCACAGAGTGTACAATCTGGGGGGAGTCAAGGACATGAATTTTAAGGAGCGAAGGATCGAAACAATGTCCGATTTTCATTCGAATAAATGAGGAAATTTATTTTTTGGAAAAATAGGGGAAATGTTTAAACCACGATGGAATAGTCCTTTGTATTGAGGCATAGAAGGCTCTCTTGGGTTTACTAGCAACGTGCCAATACTCTGCCCAAACATTGCGGGATCATCTTTTTGATGATGGAAAAAATGTCAGATAGGGGATTGTGGTTTAGTAACTATAAAACATACCTAACCTTTACGGTAAAAAAAAATTAGAAAAAAAAAATCGTTCAATGTTGGGCAATTTACTGTTGAATAAGAAAATACATTTGTAAAAAAAAAGTACTCGTTATATTGAAACTCAGACAAGGCCGGATAACAACTTCCACATTGCGTTAACAAATAGATAGCAATCTTATTTGTTCGGGGTTTATAATAATTATTATAAGATAATTCCAAATAGGTAGGTACTAACAAGTCATACATCGATTAGGTATAAGCATCGGTGGTTCAGTGGTAGAATGCTCGCCTGCCACGCGGGCGGCCCGGGTTCGATTCCCGGCCGATGCAGTATTTTTTTTATATCAATCTTCGACAAAATTTTATATCAATTTTCAAAAGTCACGAAGATATAATTTTTTTAAATATAAGTTCGCAAAGTATTTGACAATTTTGCCAAAATCAAAGTATTAAATCAGCAAAACATGGTGAGATAAGATTTATATTTCACGGCCAAAGTTATTATCGTGATTCGTTTTTGGGATAATGTCGTGTTGCGCTGTCACAACAGGGAGGGAGGTCCATCACCAGGACAGATCCATCCATCAGGAAGGTCTACCTACCCCCTGATTTTGGACACTGTATCGCTGTCCGAAACAGTGGCTAAAGAAGGAGGAACCGCGACATGGCATAATACCCCAAAAATAAATCACAGCATTTAACACGGTTTACGACCGTCTGAAATTAACAAAAGTAGAAATAATGTATTATTTATGTTATTGATCTCCAAGAGTAGAAACAGCTGGCTAACCAAGGTCTCCTCGCAACAAGGCAAAAAATTTAGTCATTGGCCGTTCCACGTGATTTACACGGTAAAACACAACTGATTTCAGTTTTCAATCTTTCCGGCTTTGAACAGATTTTATGTAGATCTCTATAAATAAAATAATATAATACAGGGTGTTAAGGGACTTACTTGATAGTAAAGGAGACAACGATTTGTATGAGACCTATACGAGTTATTCCGAAAAGCGACCAAATTAGCCTGAGGGGCTAAATGGAAAAAAACATCGAAAATGTCACTGGAGACCAAATTTTAATTTTTTTTTTCAAATAATGTCAGGAATCACAGGTTAGATAGAGTAATGTAGATTTTACACCATCTCTTTTTTCAGCCAGATTCCCGTGTAGAGTCCAAAGTCAAAATTTTTCGCTTTACGCGATCGCTATTTTCATCTCTATTTTTATATCTATGACTTCAGTTGGCATCACAGCAAACGACTTGGTTCATGGGTTGTTTGCTGTGATGGTGTAAAACCTACATTAGTCAAATATCCTATATATCCAGTTTCATCGATCTTTGGTGGTTTTCGTGCCGGCAGTTTTCTTTAAATTGTCAGACCGTCTTAGTTATTTTTTGGGCGATCTCCGATTCTCAGCAAAGTTCCATGCCCCATTGGAGTGTAGAGTTTTTTTTACCATATAGCTTCTCTTGCTTCTTATCAACGCATGCAAGAAGAATATAAGAGTAGCGTCGCCAAAAATCATTTATGCTTGTGGTTTATATGCTCCGCAATGCGACGATTGGCAGTGGCGAGCTGAAAACTGGATGTTAACGTCACGTAGACCAATGCCTCCACGGAATAAATTTTCATAAAAATCTTAATAATGAAAAATGCCCGGTTTCATCTAATACTTTAGTTTTTACTTGCCATCGTAATATTTTAGTCCTCAGAACAGTATCTACAAAAAACAGATTGATCACTGATGCAAATGTCTGACTATTGTAGCTGTTCGTAATGAATCTATATGTTTCTAATTATATCTTATTCGATAAGTCGAAACCAACTTTTTCTCTGAAATGATCAGTTAGTAGGCACTTTCTTAAATACCTACCTACTGAATTACAAACCATAACATATTTTATGTACCTAACTGTTTTTTTTTTCAAATAAGGAATTATACAATACTAGCAGACCCGGCCACACGTTGCTGTGGCTAACGAAACATAACGCCATTACCCAATCTTTATAAAATCCACACCACCCGCTTGCCAGCTGCCCGAATTGAATATTTGAATTTATCGGTTTTTCTCTAAGCATGTATTATACATATAAACTAATTAACTCGCCACTAATTATACAATGCTTGCAATGCAACACTGGATATTTGAAAAGGGAAAATCAAATACCTACTTACTCCAGGACATCTATTTTCCAATTTCTTCCGTAGAACGAATTTCAAAAGTGACTATAGTACGGCCCGCCAGCCGTTTTAAATCGCACAAAAATATGTTTTCTTTGAATTTCTCGGCTTTTCTCTAATATAATTTACATGTATTATACATATAAACCATTCCTCTTCAATCACTCTATCTATTGGTGAAAACCGTATGAAAATCCGTTGCGTAGTTTAAAAGATTAACGCGCACATACATTTTGAGCGACTTCATTTTATACTATGTACTGATGATGATGATGTAATAATGACCAAAGAAACATTACTATATTAATGACAATTCTTTTTTTCAAACATTCTTGAGGCAGGTAGATACCACACTATTGAAAAAATGCGAATAAAAAGCCCAAATAACATGATGATTTCACATTTGAAAAATCTTTACCGAACCATTAAAACAACCGCCATCTTGAATCGGAAATTGAACGTAAGAATTTCAAAACGGTCGAGATAAAACAGACTTCCCCGCGCTCAGTCAACAATTTTATTTTGTATTTTTATACATATGGAGAAAGCAGAAAAACAATCACCTTTCAAGCCCGAAGCAATAAGTACATACATAGAGATTTTCAAAGTAAATTACTTTTTAAAAGGTACTCTAAAAAATCAAATCCTATAATCGGCTGAATCATTAGTACCACAAATTCATTTGCATTACCATCAAATCGCAAATTGGTTGATGAGCGACGCAAATTATGATTTAACCACTATTATTTACGGGTGAATTCACACAAATCATTGAATTATGCATAAATGGAGGCTTCTAGGTTTCTAGGACCGGAAGACCTAAAGGCTTTCAATGCTTTGTCAGGCGCGAAACGGGGAAACGATGCCAACTCTAACATTGTTAAATAGATTTCAGAAGTTGGCGAACCCAGCTGAAACTCGAAACACCGATATGGAACGTAGTCGAACTCAAAATAATTCAACTTGAAACATTTAACCCAAATCTGTCCACACAAATCAATCAACTCGAATAATTCAACTCAAATCAATCAACTCAAATCAATCAACTCAAATCAATCAACTCAAATCAATCAACTCAAATTAACCAACTCAATATCAAGTAACTGGAATAAATCAACCCCAAATCAATCAATTCTAACCATTAAGCTCGAATCATTCAACTCAAAAGCAATGAACTCGAATCATTCAATTCAAATCAACAACTGATATTGATCAATCAACTCGAATAAATCAGCCCAAAACCAATCAATTCTAACCATTCAACTCAAATCAACAACTCATATTAATCAACTCGAATCAATCAACGAGAGTAGCAAAATATCGTACTTGGTGAAATAACACAAAATTGCGCTATATAAATAATTCGTTATTATTATTATTATTGTAAACATGTCGTTTTGAAATATTTTCTTCGTTATGACGTATTTCGCAAATGATTGCCTACTAAGAGTAGACAATATCAAACAACTCGAATCATTCAACTGAATATCAATAAACTCGAATCAATCAACGAGAGTAGCAAAATGTTGTACTTGGTAAAATAACACAAAACTGCTGTACAAATTGCTATACAAATATTGCGTTATTATTATTATATTGTAAACATGTCGTTTGGAAATATTTCCTTCGTTATGTTTTGACGTATTTCGCAAATGAGTGCCAGTACTAAGAGTTAAGAATATAATGCCCAAAGAAGTTTTGGCTAATCTCAATTTAGAGTGATGATTAGGACGTACGCACTTAACCTTTGTTCTTGTGTTAGAATTGTGGAAGAGAACATTAAATAACTGGATGTAATAATAAAATTAAGCAGACCGTTCTGTCGTGATAGGCACAATTAAGATTATCTAAGCTTAAGACAGCATTAATTAGCAAGCAAATTATTAGCAGTTAGAAAGTGGGATGAGCGGAAGTTTTAATGGAAAGCTCCTCGGAGTAAAATATAAATAGTTTGATTCAACCATTTGAAACAAACTTATAATTATATTTCAGGAAAACGTCATATTGCCTAAGTATACTTCGAACCAAGTTTAATTTGTTGAACTCTTTTTTTTAATGTCTCAGTATTATAATTATTCAAATAAAAAAAAAACAGATTTATTTATAAACGAGTAGTTCTGCTGTGTAATTAGTATTACACATTACAGCTGTTTCGCCTTTAGAAGACATTATCAAATTGTTTGATACTGCATTTTGTACAGATCGATAATGCCTTCGGAAGGCGAAACATCTGTCAATAATAATTAAACTGCAGAACTTGTTTATAAATAAACCATTTTTATTGAATAATAGTAATTTTAAAAAGTGAAGATAAATTATTAACATATAAAAATAGAGATATACAAATAAATAATAATGGTACCGGAATACTGACACACACTACGCCCCAAGCCATACCTTACGCCAATAAAATGACGACTTTTTCACAAATGCTACTATGCAGATTTCTTTTTTTTTATTCGTTCAAAGGCCATAGTTTTAGTAAGAATCCAAAATTTCAGTCAGTTCGGCAGTATGGTGATTGAGAAAACGACTTTCAAAATTCGATGATTATTCTTTGCAATTAGTTGAAACTCACTCGATTGTTATTGATTTCACATCCCCCGGATCGGATCTACTCGTATGTTCAACGATGTAAAACGTGAATTTATCCAGACGTCTTAATCTCATCTAAGGACTAACCTCATGAATACATAATCCACAGAACAGATATTGAATAAATTTATATATCCCGTCCATCCGATCATTTCCCTGGAGGTTTCTGATGCCGTTACGATACTAGCGACACGATACAATTATATCAATGACCACTGAAAATGTAAAATGAACTAACCACGAATATCCACGGCGAACCCAAGAATACATGTCATTCAGGGGGTTTATGCGACCCCTTTCTTTTTAATCAATGTTGTAAGATCGTGCAAACTTAATATTCAATACAACAAGGATAAAAACCTAAAAATTAAATGCTTCTTTCGGCCAGAAAAAACCTAAATTCCACGCTACAAAATTATGTAATGCCCTTACAAATAAAATTAAAAACAACATGGAGCTAATCAACAGTGGAATAAGCAATCACGAAGATGGAGAAATCGGTAAAATTATGAAGTAACACAAACACAACTTACAATCAACAAATATGAAGATCTGGAAATCAATAAACATGAAGACGAGGAAATTAACAAACATAGTCAATAAACATGAGGATGAGGCTCACAGTCCGCCTCGCAACAGGAATCCCCAGTTAGAGTTAGGAGACTGTGAATGAACAACTTTAGTTTGTAATTTTTTTTAAATAGTCATTAGTAATAAAAAAAAATATACAAAAAATGTGTAGAAAACAGAAAACTGATTTTTTTCAATTACTCGAAAGGGCAGACCACGGAATTTGTCATAGAAATGTGTGGATGAGATTAACCGGTCGAGTTTCACATCGACACTGAAACCAATGAGATCAAAAAAGGCCGTAGAAAAATTAGAACAGACTAGTGGAGTCGCATAGAATCAGCGTTCAATGTACTGAATACAAAAACCATGCATGATTTAGCGTTTGACACGTGTGGAGCTCTTAACGGAGTTAGATTACATACAGATTGGAAAGAGACTGACGGTTTAATACGACTGTGAAGTGTTCCAAACAGTCAATCATCTGACCTGAACGGTGACTCATAACATGTCTGATGGCTTAGCGTGCCGCAGAGAGTAAACAAGAAATAGCGACGTGTAAAAAATAAAACTGTACTTTCAATACCGAACCTTACAGATACAGACATCCAATCATCAACCAAGTTCGTTGAAAAATGCTGAATGCTTAAAGAGTCCGGGTCGTATAAAGGTAGGTAATCCAACGTCGATTGGCAGAGATATTCAGAATACGGGCGGGTAAACGATATCAGGGAGGCAAGAAAGCATAATTCCTGATCACGACCATAACCTAATAAGGAAGTGGTTGAGTCAGTGAGGTTTAAAGATCAGGGTTAATTGGGACGTGCACAAATGCGCATTAGTGGTATAAATGCGACTCAATACAACATGCCATTGCGGTAGTATGGAGTCGTGTATGTCAGTTGTTGAAATCGATCAATAGTCAGGCTGCTCAAAGATAATTTATTTATCTGTACGAAAATTTATTATTCATACACGTTTGAAATTTTTCTTAAAAACGAGAACATTAGAAGTGACCTTTGTACCAAAAGATTTTTTCTATCGTCATAGTTAAACCAATTTGAAGATAACGAAAATCGTGCAAGAAAAATTGCCGTCAATTCATTATTCGTCAAAGAAGAAAGAATTTTGAGTTAAGTGAATAATAATTTTCTGGATTACATGGCGTTTTAAAAATTTATAAACAAACGACAATTTGTGCACACTTTTCTGCGTCATCTAATCCTTTGTTCATTCAACGTTCGCAGGGAACGTTGGCGCCCCAACGTGCAAAGCGATGAATGAATATAATATCACAAATACGATACTCCAAAGTTATAAACCAACCTACATACGAGTGCATACTATGTGAATGAGTGAAATGAGAACGAATTCCTAAGGTATTAGCGGCTTCACAAGTCCACACCTTCCTGTCATCGCACGCTCAAAGAGGGCGGGATTCATTCAACATGTATTTATCAGTCAGCTACAATTAATTCATATCTGAACATCTCGTGTTTTGGCTGACGACTTAATTGGGGTGAATTAATGGCCCTTTTGAAAAGGACTGCGGGATACCGGATGTTTTCACGTTTTCAATCTGGGTACGTAGGTACCTACTCAAAAGCTAAACATTTAGGAATGACTAAGGGGGAAATTTATGGGACGACCTTGAAATTATAATCGTCTACGCGTTTTATCTGTGAGCGGGAGGTTTTACTTTGTTTTCTCTATTTTTTGTGTTTCTTGGGCATTAACTATGTAACAATTTATAGAAATTTTGTTTTGAAGAGTTTAATTTCACATGTACATTTGTTACTTAATTTTTATTTATCTGCTACGGGTTTCTACACATCCGTGTCCATTCACTAACAATCCTAACACTTTTTTTTTTCTTAAATTTTTCTTTATTCATTGCATAAATATTATGGTTACATATATTAATTAGTGGGTTTTTCGACCACCAT
Organism: Limnephilus marmoratus; assembly: GCA_917880885.1. Taxonomy (NCBI): domain Eukaryota; kingdom Metazoa; phylum Arthropoda; class Insecta; order Trichoptera; family Limnephilidae; genus Limnephilus; species Limnephilus marmoratus. Next base: position 25,718,477 of record OU862909.1, read on the forward strand.
GCTAGGCTGATGCCCTTGTTATGGTGGTCGATACACTATCTTAAATATAGAAATAGAATAGTAGAAAAGAGTGGTAAAAGAAATAAAAAATATCATGGCGAATACCGACCTTAAAATGTAACCAGAGAGTCAGATTTCAAGCCGTTTTTCGTAAAGTGTAAACGAGAGATCAGATTGAACCGACACGTTGCTTGTATAAATCTCTGGCTATAAGTCTTTTATAAGTGATTAGTTATAAGTCTTAGTTGCAAGTCACTGCACTGGAGCGACCGCGCGTTTTATAACTTTTGGCCTCGATTGCTCGTGGCATTTCGAATTTTTTCCGCCGACATTGAAAAAATCATATCTCCGAATTTTAATATGAAGACATGCAAACTGATTATAGTTCTATATAGTTAATAAATTAACCTATCTTTTGTTGATTATCACATATTTGTAGGAATTATAAAAAAAATATTATAAAATCGTAAACTTTAAAAATGTGGGATTCCTGCGTGTTAATTCCTGTAAGATTGCCCTAAATTTTACTTTTTCAAGTCAACATTGGATATTTTTGATTTCTACACGTTGTCTAAACAAAATACAAAGTTTTTAATAAGATAATATATCATAAGAATACGCAGTAATAACCTTTTACAATATTTGCAATCATTTTGGCGAGATCCGCCATTTCCATTGTCACAAAAAATTTGCATCTGACAGCTAGCTTTCGTCGTCATATTCTAGATTAAAACTTTTCAAAGCTAATTGAAATTTAGATGTATATCTTTGTTAAGAATTCTTCTAATTGATAAACTATAGTTCGAATGCACACGTCAAGTAAGTAGGTCGATAATTGTAAAAATAAACACAAAAATCGAATGAAATTTAGATTTCAAATTCGATTTACGTAAAACATGTTAAAAATCACTAAATTCTCAGTTTGAACACTTGAAAACACGTTAACCACATGGATAATACATGGATAATTGAATTGTGATAACTGTTTGGTGTTAAAATGCAAAAACACAATCATTTACGGCATTTTAAAACATGTGTAAATTCATCCGGCCTGTCAAACAGTTTTGCGTCGGTGTTGAATATGAACTGTCAGATTTTAACCGCGAATTACTTTTTCCATAAGCATCTAAATAGTAATAGTGTTGCCATAGATGAGAGACAATATTACCAGCTTTCCAACGGAATAAATATTGGCCAGGAACTGGTAAATAATTAAATAGTTTTTAATTGTTTACGAGTGGTACGTCATAAACGTCGAATTATTCGACGTGGGCAATCCTAGAAGAAAACAAAATGTCGAATTATTCGACATGGTCGCTCCAGTGGATAATAAATCTTAGCTGAATGTTATTAGTTATACCTAAGTGTAAGGGGAAATTTCACTGTTCCCTTGAATAGTTTATCCACATGATATATATTTACGATTAATTTATTTATAAAGACCGATTTTACTATTCGTTACTCGAACCTATGAAGAGAGGCTATATATAGGATAAGTTAGCTGAGTTTTTTTACATATCAAGAGGACGGTGAAAAACGCTCCCACCCCTAAGTGGTATAGTTATAGATTAATTAAGTTAAATTATAAAGAGCCCCTGAGGCGATTTTCCTGCGAAAACGACTTTATATAAATAATATAATCATTATTATTATTGCTTTTGATATGTTAAGTAACTAGATTATTAACCACGTACTTTTCTAAAACGTAATATTAAACGATTTTATATACAATCCAATCAAGAGCGTTTTCTAACATAGATTTGGGTATTTTTGTAGCTTTTCAAAATAAATACATTAAGGATGAGTTGTTTCAAAACATTTGAATTATTCATCAATTTTTTTAGGTAAATATTCACGATCTATAAAAATTCTATTTAAGTTCTATGATTATTTCAGTTTTATGAAGCATCTGGCCCATAATGAACAAAAGTTTTCTTTTGCTAAAGTTCATTTCCAATGAACTCGAAGTTCGTTTTTAATTGAACTTATCATCGGAGAAAGCGACATCTACATTTTTACTGAAAATATGCCCGGGAATCGCTGGTTAAAGTCTTTCGAATACATGAAGATTTACCCTATATCCAAGAAAGCCTTTTCAATTCTGCATATTATATGCATGATATAAGTCCACAGCAACAGCTGGTGCTCAGCGTAATATTGTCTGGGTGAGCGGGGTATCTCATCTCAACTTTCACCACCCGAATACCTCACATTTTGTCCCGAATATCTCATAAAATTTTCAATGAGAAGATTTATCTCTATTGCTGAATCATCAAAGTGTTAACCCTATAAAATAAAGAAGACTACTATATAAATGCCTTCCATATAGATTCGAATGGATACTAATGTAGTTCTACTACATAAATACTACGTTATTATTATTCTAGACCATTTAGCAAGCGCTTTGTCTCTTTTACACCTTCCTGACATAACATATCGCCACCCCATTTGAATTTGACAATGCTGATGAACAAAAGTTACGTTTTCGAAGTTTAAGGCATGATTCGCCAGACTTTTCGATCACGTAACACGCCCACACCGCATTTCTTGCGTTCTTCTTTATCTTAGCGAAAAGAAGAACATTTTTCGTTCTCTGTGTGTACCTGTACAGTGTAAAATCTTATACGGAAAACGATAAAAAATCTGTTTGTTTTTGAAGCCTAAAAATTCCCGAAATATGAAGTCTGTGGTATAATTAAATTCACACATCTGTGTCTGCCTAGAATTTTTTAAGTAATTCAACTTTTTCAGGGGGGGGGGGGGGTAAATCAATTCCATTGTGAAATAGGACAAGTTATTTTGTTTATACAATAAAATTTTGAAAAAAGAGAGGTGAAACTCGGGCAAAGTGCGGTAATAAAGTTGCAATTAAATTACATGATTTTTTTTTCTAATAAGGTAATGAAAAGGATATAACTATATCTATGTCATCTGAGATGCTGCGTGAAGGGTCTTTTTGAGGGGAGGAAGGAATGAACATTGGTCTTGGAGAGATCCATGTTGTAGGGAGGAAGACACACAAAGGCCGGTAAATCATTTCACAGCCGAGCTGTTGAACACAAGAACGAGTCGAAGAAGCGACCCGTTCTCACGTGGCAAATGTCAACCGTGTACATATGTTGGGCACTCGTTTGGCGTGTTTCCCGACTATTCACCGGTGCCGAAGGGATCAATGACGCTAGTTCCTTGGAGCTTCATCCATTGAAATACCGGTAGAACAAGGATAGCATTCCCACCCGACGCCTGTGCTCTAAAGATTGCAATCCGTTTGTTCGCCCGTTTCTGCACAGAGTCGAGGTTTTCAGGTATTTTGGGGCTTCAGACTAGAGGTGGATGTCAACCGTGGGGCGCACTTGTGATTTGTAAAGGGTTAGCAGTTGTGTACTATTGTTGTGTGTACAGTTGTACATATAGTTCGACTTGCGATTCGTTGAAAATGCTGTAGATATTGGCTTGATTTCAAACATGTATGTACATTTTAAAGAGTGCACACCATCGATATAAAATAACAGTAGACTAGCCCTCTCATACCTAAAATTCAATCTAAAAATAACACCGCCTAAGAGAAATTCATAATACACCTCCCCGTTGAACTTCGATGCCTCGCTTCGAAAGCCTAAATATAAATAATGCAAGTTCCCTACAATAAAACAGAGCACAAACTTATCGCTCAAATCTCATGATGTAATATTAAATATGTTAATTTATCGGCTGATTGAAAGCCTTAAAAGCATCGCCTCACAAGATATACAAGCTTTGGACAAAGACACTACCAATATCATGCTATTAAAGCATTCAACAGTCTAACACTTGAAAATAAAATTGAGGAAAACAAAAATAAATTCCGACACAAAATTACAAAATGGATTAAAGACCAAAGTAGACATACTACCAAAATATCATAGCATAAAATAAAAAAAAAAATTCAAGCAACACACAAAACCAACTTAAAACACAAACACACAACACTTATTAAAAATATCGTTTTTAACCTTATATAATATTATTAATTTTCAAATTTACGTTAATTTAAATCTCTACTTTTTAAGTTTAATTTATCTTAATCATATGTTTTTTATTTACTTTATTCCGTTTTTTCACCAATATTATATATATATATATATATTTATATGTATTGTGTATAATTTTGTATATGAAATGGAGGCCTCAGCACGGGTAAACCACCCAGTGAGGCCAACATCATTGGATTGTTTTATAAAATGTAAATATATTGCATCAAATAAAAAAAATAAAATAAATATGAGATGAACTTAACGTGTTATAAAATTTTCTAAAAACGTACACGAAACCGGCGAAGATTGTTAATTTTATGGCAAAGGTGTCGTCGTAATTTATTGCGTGACGTAGTTGTTTTGCTAGAAAGAAATGTAAAGTATTTCTAACTGCCTCAATTTCGGGTTTGAAAAATGATCTTCACAAAGCGAGGAGTGAGCGTGGGGACAAGCTTGTTGGAAGACAAAAGTGCAATGATGGGTAAAAAGCAATGTTTCTTTCGATATTTCGTCTGCGAGATAATGCAGTTCTTTTTTCCTAACCGATATTTTTGGTTTCGATGTTAATTTTAAAATTCACACGCCCTGTCTAGATAATAAGTACTTGATCAATGATGCACACCGACATTGGTTCGAAATAGTTTGAAGCAAAGGTTTGAACACTCATCCGAAGTCCTCTTTTACCATGCAGTAACACTACGATACAGTACACTACTACCCAAGAAAGAATCTCTTTAAAATGATTCTACTGTACTCTACTTATTCATGCAATACGAGTTTTGCCGTAATGGAATAATATTATATTTTATTTTTGTGATCCGGCGAGGGCACACTCGAGCCGTGTAATATTTAGCAAAGCCGGCCACGGTCACAAGGGTGGAATAAAGGATAACTAACAATGAAGCTTAATATTTTTTACAGCACCGGTAAATATGGAAAATATTTCGTTATTTTTTGAAACAATGGGCAAATGTTTGATTATTGTTTTAAAAACAATGATAACATGGTAACCTATCAGACGAGGGTGGTGTACGTTAACATAAACTTTTTAAAGCATTGTTTTTTGGTGGATTCGCAGCAAAGCGCCTTCATAATTTAGCATAATCCTAGAACTGGGAAGAACTGTTGACTTTTGTGAATGTTTTCTAAACATAATTGCAGGAAAGTATTAATTGATGATTTAGCAAGGGTGCCCGGGTTCATGGGGTGAGGTTTGTCTAGGTCTTGGAGGCGGATGACCAGGACATACTGAACCCAAGATTCCTACCCACCCCTTAAACCCTTTTTCTTCCCAGAACTCTCCTCTCCTTCCTTTCCTTAAAAAAAACCTCCACACAGCATCATAGGTGAGCATAAAGATGACATAGGCCCTGAGGGAAATTATGTTCCTTAGGGCCTCCTGTGTGGAGCTCATGTAAAAAAAAAAAAAAAAAACTCAAAAAGATACAAAATATTTAATGAAAGCTAATTTAACAACTTGAAAAATATTGCATACAAGCGCAGACCCGTGAAAAATCAAGGGATATTATAATTGTAGGAATTGTTTCTGAAAGTTTATTGAAAGGACATAAAGAACACTTCAGAACAGGTACAATTTTTGCGGAAAGATCAAGAAAAAATATTCACGAAAATGTACTAATCTACAGGTAGGTAGTACTCTATCGCTTGTCTGAAATCTTGACAAATCATTTCCAAATTTGAAAATGACTATTAAATATATATTATAATTGTCTTTGAATACGGCAAGTTGCAATGCCGTATTCAAAGAAATACATTGTTTCTCCATGAGTCACCTCTCCCGTGCGTCCCAGTTCCCCTACCGCGTTCCCTTCCAAGCTAGCTTTTTAAATTGTAGCCTAGGTATATGTTGTTCTGATGAATGAGCTATATATTGTAAATTATTGTTATATTATTGTAAAGTTTCATTAAAATCCATTCAGTAGTTTTTGCGTGAAAGAGTAACAAACACACATACATCCATAGAAACTTTCGCGTTTATAATATTAGTAAGATTACACGTAGATACTTTATCGCTTGCCTGAATTCTTCACACAATCTTCTTCACAAATCCAATTCTGAAAATGATACGAGTATTTAAATTCAAAACAAAGTTGTGAGTTACAATCACAGACAGATGCACAACCGAATTTAGTATTTTTGATTAAGTTTTTTCGTTTCCAATCTTTATACTATGGGTTATTGCTTAGTTTCCGTATATTTTTCATGTTTGTCGAGTTGAAAGAATATGTAACAAAGCAAATAAAGTTTTAAAGGCGTGTGAAATGTTGTGGATTTTCCTTTACAGTTCTTCAGTGTCTAGTGCAGATATAGTGTTGAGATACTTACTGATAAATTTAACTTTCTTGGGTTGTTTCGTCCTCGGCTTGTTGCCACCAGCTCCTTTAGCCTTCTTGAATGGGGCAGCTGCTCTTCTGCTCACGACTGTTTTACACAAAATTTTAAATAGGGTCCAAGGATGTTAAAGGTGAAGGATGGTACAGGAGTAAAACAGAGTCTCGACAAGAGGAAAGAGGACGACAAATTACGTAAATAGATCTCTTTGGGAGCGGTGAGAAAAGGAAACACAGACGAATGTTTCCTCAACAAATAAGGGTATTTGGTGTAGTTTTAATACAATTAAGTACATAAATAGTCTACAAAAACCAAGAGCTAGAGATTGATGAAATTGATTCCAGAAAGCTAACTACGACCCAAATAATTTATCCAAACAGATCGTGGAATCGTAAATTGTTAACCAGAACAACGGTCACAATATTATACGCATGGTAGGTATTGCGGTTTCACACTGCCGTGTAATGTAATAAATACGGCGATGAAATGCGACACCTCGTTCAACAATTCAATGTCGCAGATGTCGTATTGGTGAACACGACGCAGACAATCGATTTCAGTTCTTTTCGTAGAACATTCTTAAATAATATTCTCGTCCGTCAAAGATGGACATCAATGAGAGAGTTCAGAAAGTCAATGAACTGTTCGTGTCAATCACGACTCAGACTGACCAAGAGTTACTTATGCAGCATACAAACGTATTACCTGATTCAACGAACTTCGTCGCAATAATCTCTCCCGTTTTGAGGAGTTTTCTAGAATTAGCAATTCAACAAGGTGTACTCGGCAGTCGGTAGCACGAGGAAGGTAGTGAAGTGGATGGCGTGCGAGTCGCGACCCACGGCGGACAAGGGACACGGTACACGGCTCTAGTCCGCGCTGCGCCGAGTCGGATCGATCGATTCTGCCGGCCGTAGAAGTAAACTTCCTATTCGCTACTCACTACCGCTACTCGCTACCCGCTCTACCCACTATCCGCTGCGTGGTGTGGGGTTGGTGCCGGCTGCAGTAGTTCAAGGCGACAGCCAGCCGCCGAGGGGAGGCTACATGCTACGTTTGATTACCGTAGCGTTTTAATATGAGAATATCAGGAGACGTGCCCTGCTATATTGAATAAAGGGCAAAAAGACACGAATGAAAGAATATCTAGATAAAGTTAACGCAGAAACTTCTTGGGTAGAGGCCGTACAAGCCATTTGAAATGAAAAAAATAGTAAAAGACGATATTATTTACCTGTCCGAAGTCTTTTGAGAAGTTATATTAGAAATGGGAAATATCAAATGCCACGGAAGCAGGAATATAGAAACGAAGGAGAACACATTTATTCTGTACTACATGCAACGCGAGGGAGGTAAAGCTGGAGTCAGACTGTAGTCTGCCCCAAGGGACGAGATGATGCAACGCTGGATATAGACGGAACATAACCAAATGCAGTAAAGGAGATTGGAGAAAAAGTATCAAAGAAAGTATGCAGAAATAATATAGTAGTAGAATATAGTAGCAGAATGCAGAAGAATATAGTGGCTGAAATAGAAAATTCTATTCGTGGAAGTTGTTTATCTAACATCTGAATATAATAAAAGCATTGGAAATATACAGCTTCAAATGCTTTTGTAACTGTATAAAAAACATTATTGATTACGATTACAAAAAGCTAATTCACATTGTAGACATTTGAATGTAGTATTAAAAAGGTTTCAGAATATTTAAAAATGAATCTAACTATCAAGTCGACTGAAATTCTCAGAAGCTGTCTCTAGACTGAACTATTCGCGAATCTCCGAGTATGGAGTGCTTATTCTTGAAGAGCCGAATAAATGAAAAAGAACCGCGGCGCAATGCAGCTTATTCCAAGTGCTGCAGCTTTGCTTCCAAGCCTTGACACGAAATGTTGCCTATTGCAATGTAAAACGTGTTACCTTCACCGGGCACCGGGATCACGGCGCTCAAATCCGTCTGCGGTGTTGGATAACCAGCCAGCCGACCAACCAACTAACCAAACAGCCAACCACCTTCTTTCAACCCATTCCTTCCGAAAATCGATTTTGTAGGCTGGCGAAGACTAAAAAGTACAATAATCGACTTCCAAGAAGTGTATATCTTTACGCGAATATTGTGTATTTTGCGAGAAAGATATTGGCTGTAAAATATATGTAGGACAGATTTGATGGTTTTTTTTTTCGGGGATATCAATTTGGTCGGAAGCCAAATGGTGATTTACGAAAAATGTCTGCATAAAATAATGTGAATAAGGAAATAAGTTACTGTCTGATTTTCAGCATGTGAAATTTAATAAAATCTTCAACCAACTCAAAGCCACGTAAAATTGGACGAAATTTATTATTTTTTGTAAAAGTCTCAAAACTAAGGTTTTAACTAATTTTGTGAGATAGTGTGTTGAAGTATTGAATCAAATAATCCTTGTTGGTAAATAATTAAGGCCTACAGGTTAACATTACGTAAAATACGTCATGGGAAAATCTATAATTGTAGATAATACGCAAATGACGCATTCTTCATGGTTTCGCAATAACTAAATTTTACCTGGTGGAATTGAAGAACGTGTACTGGTGTCAGACAAAAAGGGAAAAAAATAACTATAAAATGTCTGCTGGGTGGGGGGGGGATGGGGTTAAAACCGTAGCGACAGAATCAAGTTTGGGTAGTCTTTGTAATATTATAATCTCTTCAGCAATACATGACACCCTAGGGGATTAGTGGGGATGAAATGTTTGAGAAGGTGTCTGTGTGAGATTTTTGAAAAAAAGGGAAAAGGTGAACATCATAGACATCGGTTTTTCACAGAGAAAAAAAGAAAGTCATACCTGATGGAATATCCTGTGCGAGAGGGTGTAAGCTAGGGCTGTAATAGCAACCCAAGAGGGTCGTATAATGGGTAGATAGGACCTCGTAACGGTTGACTTGAAAAAAGAAATCGCAGACCAGCAACCGTAATTACCACCTTCCTCTTTTCACCAGGTGTGAAAATGAAATGCCGGTGCGACGCGTGTGAGTGTGTTCTTCGGATAAAGGGGAAAGAAACGTCGTAGATGGTGTCTGGGGGATGTCGAGACTCTGCAAAGGGGGTGGTGGTGGGAGGGTGGATGGGTGCCAAACCCCGCCCCCCGGGTCGGGACCGGACGCTGTTGCTACGCGGCCACCTTGCCGGCACAACACCGCAATGTGACGCCGCAGCTGGTATGTGACGAGCCGGCAAACTGGGACTGGCACTAGTACTGGCAATAACTAGTTGGTGCTGTATCCGCCTTACTGGGTGGACGATAGAACCTTAATGGTGTTTGGGCAATCGATGGAAACAAAAAAGTTATGAAAAACTGGTTAAAAGACTTACTGTGACCTCATTGGTACGTGGTTATGAATCTGACGAAACTGTCAATTATTAATTGAACAGTTTTCAGTAGTTTTCCTTTTCCTGATTTAAACTGATTTTCATAGTTTTATTAGCGAACCCAAACTCCGGTGTAGACAACGGGTTGTGAAGAGAAAAAAAGTACAAGACTGGATGAAAACTGTATCGCGTCATAAAGAAAATACACTGAATTTGAAAATAGTGATTTTTCAGTATTTCAGATCTAGCGGAAGTTGCACGCAGTTGCCGGCTGTCAAACGCAGTAAGTGTGTTGGAGAGGGGGGCAGGGGGCAAGGGGGCGGTGTTCGGCGACGCTACCTGCGGGGAGCACGGGCGCCCTGCACGTGTGGCAGAAGCACTGCATGACGGAGTCGCGGACCAGCCCGATCAGCATGGTGCCGATTGCAAGTGACAGGAGGCTTGAACTTGGTCGAGTAGAGGGCGGCGCGACGGACGGTCGGGTCGGGCGCGAGCGGAGGACTGACGGTGGTCGGCGGCTCGGGAGGGCGGCCACTCGCTGCAGTGAGCGGCCGGGGGTGGCGGGTTCGCGCACGCGCCCCTCGCCGCAGGACATCCCCCGCTCGATACGCGCCCGTGCCCGTCCTCTCTCTGTTCCTTTTCGCACTTTTCCTCGTTGAATGTGTCACGAGGCGGGGCGGAAGCGGCGGCACGACACCCAGCACCCAACACACCCAACATACCCAACTTACCCAGCACCCAACTTACCCAGCACCGACCCGACGCCAAACGAGGAAGCGAATTTAGCGGCCGACGATTTATGGCCGGCGTTAACATTGGCAATGAAATCTATTTTTGTGCTATTTTAAGTCCATTGCAAAATTTATATTACCCTTAACAAAAGTGCAGCCCATTATGGCACACATCACATCGATTTCAAACAAGTCTAAGGACGAGTTGTTTCGCAGAATTTGAACAAATGTTCATAAATTTTTAATAATAAAATTAAAGTTCTGCAGAAGTTCGGTTAGTATTAATAAAAATCTTGAACTGATTGTAGAAAATTTTTCGAGTATAAGAATATTTTCTAAAATGACTTTTGAAAAGCAATAAAAGTAATAAAATACTGACGATACTCGTGAAAGCAAATTATAAGGCTTTGTTAGAGAAATATCTCAGCTATATTATTAAAAGTTGTTTAGAAAGCCGGCAATGAATTAAAGGCGGCAATGAGGATGCAATTAAGAGTGCATCGCCCGCTTTGAAAACATCATAAGCAAAAGCCGGTTTTCCTAATTGCTCCCAGTTACTTCCTCCAATTACTCGCGCCCAAAGGGAAATGGGAATTATGGCGAGAAGGAGCTTCGCAGGATGGAAACAGGAAAACCGCCGGATGCTTATAAAGGCGGAAAAAACAGAAAATTTATATATTTTTCATCAAAATAGATCCTTAACGTCGAAAAGGCCCGAGGCAATCGTAGCATAGAAGCGAGAAATTGTAGCATTCTTCAGAATGAGTATATGCTTTTCTTCCCAAGAAAAGCGGATGTTATGGAACACGGAATAAGGAAATACCAAGAGTAAGTATGTAAATGTCGTTAGATATTTAAAAAAAAACTAATCACAAAATCAATTAAAACAATTTCCATTTAAAAAAAATTATCGCAATTTTAAAACTCTCTTCGAACACGTCATTCAAATATCAAGCGGAAAACAAATTATTTAAATAATAACGACTTTACATCAGATCCAACATTCGAAAACTGCATTAAACATCAATTTATTTATCCAAAGAATGTACATTTTCTGAATACGATAATAATTATTTATACTTATACTAAAGAGTGCATTGTTTGCTCGATTATCGCTGGTCTAACGGTTACTTAGTACTATTTTTTCACGACTTACATTTTTCTCAGAATACTGCGCGAGATGATGAAACTTTAGCAGCTAGTGCAACTAAAAAAATGTTTTAAAGGATTTGTTATATACGGTTCCATGCCAAGTTAGAATGAAACCAACTCAGAAACAGCTCTGAAAGGTCATTAAAAGCTATGAAAAAATAATTTTAAAATAGCCGGTAAGTAAACCTATTTACCCAATTTTTTTATCATTACTCTCAACCTTTCTGAGGTGCTTCTGAGTTGGTTTCATTCTGAGTTGTCCGGTCACCGTTATGTACACATCTGTATTAGATTTATAACTCGGCTTCATTCGTATTTTGACATACCGAACAATATTATGTACACTTCTACCTATAATCCTGTCTATCGTTTTTTTGTTTTTGTTTTTAGGTCTCTGTATCATCACACACTAAATCAGTTAAAATGTAAAGATCATGTAAAAGCCCACCAAGTGTTGATAATTATTTCAAAACAAATCACGGTCTCTTCTCATTTTTTTAAACAAATCACGGTTTCGTCTCGTAAACAAATCACGGTCTCTTCTCATTTTTTTTAAACAAGTCACGGTCTCGTCTCATTTTTTTAAACAAATCACGGTCTCGTCTCATTTTTTTAAACAAATCACGGTCTCGTCTCATTTTTTGACAGTTAAGAGGAAATACTAGCGGCGTTTTTCCATACAAACGTATTCCCCGTTTATCTCTCTGGATTTTGACCCTAGAGCAAAATTTTTTTTTACATAATATAGATATCGACCATTAGCGTGTCGGTACGTTTTGCTTTTTTTGATAATTTACTTCTTATAGAAGTTAGGACCTTCCAAAAATGAATAAAATTGCCTAATTTAAACGCCGTCAAAAAACGTTCAGTATACAAACTAAACAATGTATTTTGAAAAAAAGCAAAACGTACCGACATAGAATATTTTCTTTTAATACAGTTAGTGAAAAAAAAAATTAAAATCGGTCCAGTTTTGGAGAAGAAAAATGGGGAATACAAAACATCGATTTCGAAGATTTTATTTAGGTATTTTCGGCCCGACGTGCAGGTGTCCCTTTCGCTCAGTTCTCCTGGGGGGGCCGGGGAACGGGGGTTTTGACAAATACATATAAAGCGAAGTAGTGATGTAACGAATTTTATCGGTAGACTAGTGTTGTCCTTGCCCGAGTAATAGATATTTTTATTCGTTTTTTTCTGTTTAGTGACTCATCGCGGTATACCAATACTGACCGAGCTTTCATACTAAAATTGTGCAAAATTAAAATTGTTTATAATAATAATAATAATAAATTTGGCTGATTTATAAAGCGCCGTTTTCATGAAAAATCATCTCAAGGGCGCTGTACATATAATAAGCATACAATAAAATAAAATGAATACGATAGGCTTACAACTAGGATTCAAAGTTATAACTAGGAACCTACATTTAAGACTTATATGTAGCTAGTGACTTACAACTAAGACTTATTACTACTGACTTAAAACTGGTGACATACAAATATTTGCAACCGTGACTTAAAATTAGAGATTTACAATTAAAATAGGTATTTACATAAAGTACTATAATAAATTTTCAATTTGGGAGGCGTTATAGGAACCATCGCCCCGGGAACCATTTATTGGATAACCAACACCCCCGCCACTTGGTCACCCCAAGTGGTCCGCTATGTTTGGTGACTAAGCATGGGTTCCCGGGTTCACGGGTGAGGTCTGCATGGGTTTTGGTGGCGGATGATTTTGTCCACTTACTGCGTGGCGGGCCGGATTGGGAGAAACTGGAAGAGGGAGATCTTTTGATCTCTACAGCCGGACTCTCTCCACCATCATTTCATATTTTTACTTACCCAGAAATTCCTCTCCTTCCTTTCATTAAAAATAATCTCCACACAGCTTCTCCGATGACTTTGCTATACTAAATATAAGGGTATTTAACTTAAAAATAATTTTTATATTTCATTTTATATAATTGCATTTTGTGATATTTTTAAGTAATTAATCACCTCTCCCTTTATTATTTTGTCTATAATTCTCATATGCCTATACTTGTTTGTCTTTTAATATTAATCTTATTATGACGAAGAACACTCTGTTTTCGAAATATGTTGATAATATTGATTACATAAAGCTGTTTTTACCAAGTTATTTGTTCTCATTTAATTAAAAATGACGCCACAAAGATTGGACCCATTTGCAGCATTTCAAGCTGGGTCGCCATAACCAATTCGTTTGTGCAATTTCAATCAATGCATTTCTGTGTTTCTCGAGAACCCTTCTATGGGCTTACACGTCATTAGTACTTTTACGCCAGTTTTTTAAACATTTGTGGTCAGAAACATCCAAGTAGTGTAGTTTTGTAGCTCTAGCACATATGAAGCTATATGACTTTTGCACTCCCAGAAATAAAACCTTTTTAGTATAATTATCATTATGCATATATCCAATTGTATATCCGCATGTACATTATTTGGCTTAATATAGTAACTATGTTATTTTCCACATCAAGTATATAATAAAATAGATGCAAGAATGTTATTTTTTTGATAAATTAATAACGTAAAAAAAAATATATCTATATATTTATTCTCAAAACTCTTGAGAACATATCGTCGTTGCATTCACAAAATATCCCATGTGAGGTTTTCGACCAATTTTTTTTTGTTTACACCATTTGATTCACCACGGTTTCCTAAATAATCTGACAAATATATCCCATTTTTCAAACTCATCTTTTTAATCATATTAGAGGCAACTCTGACCATTACTTGTAATTAATGGTAATTATTTAAAAAAAATATACTACATATACTACAGAAATAAAAAAAAATATAAACCGAAGATACATTTCATCAGGAATAATTAACTAAATAATTACCTGTTTTTCTCATTCTTTCTATTTATTATTAATCTATATTCATCTCTATTTTATTTAGATTTTTCGAATTTCTCCCAAGTGCACAATATTTTAGTATGTAACCGTATCCTATGTATGTACACCATATGTAATTTATATAACTCCATTGAACAATTATATATCTATATTAAATATTAAAATATATATATATATATATATATATTGACCTCTTCCCGTAGTATCTTGATCCTGTAAGAAGTTGGTTGACAATGTTGATCCACCTTTAACACCGTATAACTTGGCTTTGATGGAATATATCTGTATGAATTGGCAACAACGTTACTACAAATACCAAGGTTGCCAGTTTCTCGGTAAAAGTTTTTGATATATTGCACATAAAATTTTCGAACTTTGTATGGAAATCATACGCATCTTATTTGATGATCCGTCCAAATTCCCATACGTTGCGGATCCGCCCAAATATCCGTACGCATTTGATCCGCTTGTGTATAATCAAAGATGGCTGAAAAAGGAAGCCTTCTGATTGGTCGTGTTGGGCGTGGTGTGTTGTGAACGAAGCCTTCTCATTGGTTGACCAGATATGGAAGGCACCTACTAAAAAAAGGTATCCAATTGTTCAGCTAAATTTTTTCAACGTTTATGAAAAATATATATTTTTGTAAATTCTCCACAAAATATTCAATTTGCTGCCCGCGGTCATTCGACAGGCGTTGCATCTCGCTCTAGCAGCATTATAGCGGCACTTTAAACAAACGAGACAGCGCTAGTTTGATCAAACCCATCTCATCGTGATTGGATCAGTATGCAGTCTCGTGTTAGTTTTCTAACATTTTGCTTAATGTATTTTATAAAATTCTAACTAACCATAACGCTTTTTCTCTGCAGGGGTAGGCAGAGAGGACGGACCGCCAAACAACTCGGTCTTGGCACACACTCTTTGCCTCACTCACATTCATACATCGTATCATACATTATCTTCTATTATTCTGACTTTTGACACGGCCCGACTCAAGTATCTGATTCACTTGATCGTGCCATTACTTCCACGGATGTCCACCTGAGAAAAAATCTCTCAGTACCTACCTTTATCATATTTGGGGATGCTGTGTGGAGGCCTTCTTTTTATGAAAAGAAGAAAAGGAAGCCCGGGTAAGGAAAGGGGTATGAAGGGTGGGTAGGAATCTGGGGGTCAGTGTGTCCAGGAGTGATGGACGGATGAATCCATCCCTCCCACTGCGGTGCATGGCGTTATTCCGAGAAAATCCAGCTGGAGATATCAAAAGGTCGCCTTCAAGATTAAGATTTGGGAGGTGGGTATGGGTACCGCCGCCCCGGGAACCGTTTTTTGGATAACCAATACCTCTGTCATAGGTCACCCCAAGTGGTTCGCTATGCTTTCCTCTTTGTGCGTTGCTTCGTAGCCAGCCTATCGGTCTCCTCTTTGTGCGATGCTTCGTATCTATCACTCTCGTCTACTTTAGTTTTCACTTTTCTCGCATGTGAGTGAACTGCACACAGATTCTATAAAATTATTCAAGTGAAAACTTCTTTAGGACCGTTGTGATTTGAAACTGGATGAAACGAAAAAAAGCGACACTAAAAATAGACAAACAATATGTTATACATCTATAGGATTAAACCTGCAAGAGAATGAATGACATAGACTAATCGCTTTCCTCTTTGTGCGTTGCTTCGTAGCCAGCCTATCGGTCTCCTCTTTGTGCGATGCTTCGTATCTATCACTCTCGTCTACTTTAGTTTTCACTTTTCTCGCATGTGAGTGAACTGCACACAGATTCTATAAAATTATTCAAGTGAAAACTTCTTTAGGACCGTTGTGATTTGAAACTGGATGAAACGAAAAAAAGCGACACTAAAAATAGACAAACAATCTGTTATACATCTATAGGATTAAACCTGCAAGAGAATGAATGACATAGACTAATCGCTTTCTTCTTTGTGCGTTGCTTCGTAGCCAGCCTATCGGTCTCCTCTTTGTGCGATGCTTCGTATCTATCACTCTCGTCTACTTTAGTTTTCACTTTTCTCGCATGTGAGTGAACTGCACACAGATTCTATAAAATTATTCAAGTGAAAACTTCTTTAGGACCGTTGTGATTTGAAACTGGATGAAACGAAAAAAAGCGACACTAAAAATAGACAAACAATCTGTTATACATCTATAGGATTAAACCTGCAAGAGAATGAATGACATAGACTAATCGCTTTCCTCTTTGTGCGTTGCTTCGTAGCCAGCCTATCGGTCTCCTCTTTGTGCGATGCTTCGTATCTATCACTCTCGTCTACTTTAGTTTTCACTTTTCTCGCATGTGAGTGAACTGCACACAGATTCTATAAAATTATTCAAGTGAAAACTTCTTTAGGACCGTTGTGATTTGAAACTGGATGAAACGAAAAAAGCGACACTAAAAATAGACAAACAATCTGTTATACATCTATAGGATTAAACCTTCAAGAGAATGAATGACATAGACTAATCGCTTTCCTCTTTGTGCGTTGCTTCGTAGCCAGCCTATCGGTCTCCTCTTTGTGCGATGCTTCGTATCTATCACTCTCGTCTACTTTAGTTTTCACTTTTCTCGCATGTGAGTGAACTGCACACAGATTCTATAAAATTATTAAAGTGAAAACTTCTTTAGGACCGTTGTGATTTGAAACTGGATGAAACGAAAAAAAGCGACACTAAAAATAGACAAACAATCTGTTATACATCTATAGGATTAAAGCTGCAAGAGAATGAATGACATAGACTAATCGCTTTCCTCTTTGTGCGTTGCTTCGTAGCCAGCCTATCGGTCTCCTCTTTGTGCGATGCTTCGTATCTATCACTCTTGTCTACTTTAGTTTTCACTTTTCTCGCATGTGAGTGAACTGCACACAGATTCTATAAAATTATTCAAGTGAAAACTTCTTTAGGACCGTTGTGATTTGAAACTGGATGAAACGAAAAAAGCGACACTAAAAATAGGCAAACAATCTGTTATACATCTATAGGATTAAACCTGCAAGAGAATGAATGACATAGACTAATCGCTTTCCTCTTTGTGCGTTGCTTCGTAGCCAGCCTATCGGTCTCCTCTTTGTGCGATGCTTCGTATCTATCACTCTCGTCTACTTTAGTTTTCACTTTTCTCGCATGTGAGTGAACTGCACACAGATTCTATAAAATTATTCAAGTGAAAACTTCTTTAGGACCGTTGTGATTTGAAACTGGATGAAACGAAAAAAAGCGACACTAAAAATACACAAACAATATGTTATACATCTATAGGATTAAACCTGCAAGAGAATGAATGACATAGACTAATCGCTTTCCTCTTTGTGCGTTGCTTCGTAGCCAGCCTATCGGTCTCCTCTTTGTGCGATGCTTCGTATCTATCACTCTCGTCTACTTTAGTTTTCACTTTTCTCGCATGTGAGTGAACTGCACACAGATTCTATAAAATTATTCAAGTGAAAACTTCTTTAGGACCGTTGTGATTTGAAACTGGATGAAACGAAAAAAAGCGACACTAAAAATAGACAAACAATATGTTATACATCTATAGGATTAAACCTGCAAGAGAATGAATGACATAGACTAATCGCTTTCCTCTTTGTGCGTTGCTTCGTAGCCAGCCTATCGGTCTCCTCTTTGTGCGATGCTTCGTATCTATCACTCTCGTCTACTTTAGTTTTCACTTTTCTCGCATGTGAGTGAACTGCACACAGATTCTATAAAATTATTAAAGTGAAAACTTCTTTAGGACCGTTGTGATTTGAAACTGGATGAAACGAAAAAAAGCGACACTAAAAATAGACAAACAATCTGTTATACATCTATAGGATTAAACCTGCAAGAGAATGAATGACATAGACTAATCGCTTTCCTCTTTGTGCGTTGCTTCGTAGCCAGCCTATCGGTCTCCTCTTTGTGCGATGCTTCGTATCTATCACTCTCGTCTACTTTAGTTTTCACTTTTCTCGCATGTGAGTGAACTGCACACAGATTCTATAAAATTATTCAAGTGAAAACTTCTTTAGGACCGTTGTGATTTGAAACTGGATGAAACGAAAAAAAGCGACACTAAAAATAGACAAACAATATGTTATACATCTATAGGATTAAACCTGCAAGAGAATGAATGACATAGACTAATCGCTTTCCTCTTTGTGCGTTGCTTCGTAGCCAGCCTATCGGTCTCCTCTTTGTGCGATGCTTCGTATCTATCACTCTCGTCTACTTTAGTTTTCATTTTTCTCGCATGTGAGTGAACTGCACACAGATTCTATAAAATTATTCAAGTGAAAACTTCTTTAGGACCGTTGTGATTTGAAACTGGATGAAACGAAAAAAAGCGACACTAAAAATAGACAAACAATCTGTTATACATCTATAGGATTAAACCTGCAAGAGAATGAATGACATAGACTAATCGCTTTCCTCTTTGTGCGTTGCTTCGTAGCCAGCCTATCGGTCTCCTCTTTGTGCGATGCTTCGTATCTATCACTCTCGTCTACTTTAGTTTTCACTTTTCTCGCATGTGAGTGAACTGCACACAGATTCTATAAAATTATTCAAGTGAAAACTTCTTTAGGACCGTTGTGATTTGAAACTGGATGAAACGAAAAAAAGCGACACTAAAAATAGACAAACAATCTGTTATACATCTATAGGATTAAACCTGCAAGAGAATGAATGACATAGACTAATCGCTTTCCTCTTTGTGCGTTGCTTCGTAGCCAGCCTATCGGTCTCCTCTTTGTGCGATGCTTCGTATCTATCACTCTCGTCTACTTTAGTTTTCACTTTTCTCGCATGTGAGTGAACTGCACACAGATTCTATAAAATTATTCAAGTGAAAACTTCTTTAGGACCGTTGTGATTTGAAACTGGATGAAACGAAAAAAAGCGACACTAAAAATAGACAAACAATATGTTATACATCTATAGGATTAAACCTGCAAGAGAATGAATGACATAGACTAATCGCTTTCCTCTTTGTGCGTTGCTTCGTAGCCAGCCTATCGGTCTCCTCTTTGTGCGATGCTTCGTATCTATCACTCTCGTCTACTTTAGTTTTCACTTTTCTCGCATGTGAGTGAACTGCACACAGATTCTATAAAATTATTCAAGTGAAAA
The DNA here is from genome assembly GCA_917880885.1 of Limnephilus marmoratus. NCBI lineage: Eukaryota > Metazoa > Arthropoda > Insecta > Trichoptera > Limnephilidae > Limnephilus > Limnephilus marmoratus. The sequence continues at coordinate 25,738,090 of OU862909.1, forward strand.
CTTCTTTAGGACCGTTGTGATTTGAAACTGGATGAAACGAAAAAAAGCGACACTAAAAATAGACAAACAATATGTTATACATCTATAGGATTAAACCTGCAAGAGAATGAATGACATAGACTAATCGCTTTCCTCTTTGTGCGTTGCTTCGTAGCCAGCCTATCGGTCTCCTCTTTGTGCGATGCTTCGTATCTATCACTCTCGTCTACTTTAGTTTTCACTTTTCTCGCATGTGAGTGAACTGCACACAGATTCTATAAAATTATTCAAGTGAAAACTTCTTTAGGACCGTTGTGATTTGAAACTGGATGAAACGAAAAAAGCGACACTAAAAATAGACAAACAATCTGTTATACATCTATAGGATTAAACCTGCAAGAGAATGAATGACATAGACTAATCGCTTTCCTCTTTGTGCGTTGCTTCGTAGCCAGCCTATCGGTCTCCTCTTTGTGCGATGCTTCGTATCTATCACTCTCGTCTGTGATAGATACGAAATGTTTTTTAGCAACTTTTTAACCCCCTCCCCCCGGTGATATGTGGTAAGGTTTAAGACTACCCCCCCCCCCCATACCCAAAATCACGTGTATTTTTTTTAGTACAAAGTATTTTGAAATTTTCAGAATATTATCACGAAAAATAAATACACGTGATATCTCATTATACCCCCCCCCCCCCCCACGTGATATTTCGTGTTTTTTCCGACCCCCCCCCCCCCTTTCGAGTCTCACGTGATTAATAGATGACCCCCAAGATGAAACTGTTAATCCTCTTAAAGTAAAAATTAATCTTCATGCCACGTACAGATGCTAACCCGCGACCTCCGGATTCTTAGTCGAAGTTCGTAATGGCGTACATATAAGTAATAAAAACCGTTTTCGAAGATTAAGTACATCCGTTCAAACTGTTCATCCTCTTAATTAGAAATGAATATACATACTACGCACAGATGCTAGCCCGCGACCTCTGGATTCGTAGTCAAAGTTCGTAGTCTCATTACTCAAGCCATCTCCAATAGGTGTGCTAACTCTATTTAATGGTTACAGTAGTTTTTCGAGTTCGAGTCTTTGGTCCCCACTTTAACTCGCATCAGAAAGTTTCCCAACCGGGTAACGATAAAAAGCCGCTCTAACTAGTCCGTACAAGTAGTTTGGCACGTGTTAGGTGGTAAATAAAAACACTTTTCAACGGTAAAGTACCATGACGCAATTGTGAGGCGGTCTATCCTCTTAAGTATATTTTAATCTTTATAGAACGTACCGATACTAAATGGACCTGAACAATACGACAGACGCACATAGAACATTTTTTATTTGCATTGCGCACAGTTCGCGGTCAAAACGTGGCAAATAAGAACGTACCTACGATTACCTACTAAAAGGAGCAGAAAAGTTCGACAGACCGGCACCATCCATATATACATATATGGAGATCAACAAATAAAAACGTGTAAAATGTATATGTCACCGAAAAATGGGCGTGGCTTAGAGGTAAATCTCGATGACAAAAGTAGATCCACATGGATCAGGATTTGTATGCCAGCTTCGGTAACGGATCTAAAAATCCGGCCAGATCAACAAACCCAAACGGATCAATAAAAAACTGGTGTACCGTCGCGCAAAATCAACATAGTACGAGAGGGGATAAATATATATATATATATATATATATAATATATATATATATATAAATATATATATATATATATATATATATATATATATATATATATTTCTTCAATATTAACTCAGTAGGTAAAGCAAAAATATTTTTTTTTATAATTTATATTTAACTCTCAAAAAATTACCAAAAAATTAAGTTGCATCCAAAATCATACGAAATTAATTTTTTTAAGACCAATATTTCGTAATTTGAAACAAAAATAAATAAAATAAAACATATTTATCCACACAAGACATTTTCTCTACCTTTTGATAAAAAAATACATTTTCAGTTTATTTGGGTGTTTTGGTCACAAATCCCAATTTAACCCCCCCCCCCCCCCCCCCGGCTATTTGTTAGCTTTGGGAACAACTCATATCGATCTTGTGTCTCCCTTACTATTATTTATTTATTAATTTTCGGGAAATCGACAGTTTATATTTATTTCAGTTTGTACATAGTATTAAATAGCCAAAATAAAACCAATTACGGATTTCCTCCTTGTGACTTTACTTCTACTGAGACAGCATAATAAGAATAAGTAAATTAATTTTATAAAAAGGAATATGAATCTAAAATTATATAAAACAAAAAATATATATATGTATACTCAAAACATTTTTTTTAATATAAAATGAAAAATTACAAAACAAATCTATCAAAACATTGGTAGCCATGGAGAGAGGTTGTACATATAAATCAAATCATAACAGAAATATAAACAATAAAAACATAACATTATTCAAGAACCATTAGAGAAGCACTCTTTTTATGGACCTTTTATATTCAGTAAGTTTGCAATTGAAAATGTCCACATTGGAAAATACGCTATTATAACTATTGTGAGTATTATGTTGAGAAATAAGTTTTAAACGGTGTTCGAAAGAGAAAGAGAAAATATCAAACTTTATATTCAAATTCAAAAGTTAACCACAAAATATTGTAATTGTACACCTTTATAAAACCAAAGTTTATTTCATCGCCTTTCAAAAACAGTTTTTAGTTTTCGGATACCATCAGAAATATTCCATTTATTTGGATTTTATTGCAAAGCGGAAATATTTCGACCTTATGAAAAAATATGCCCGAGGCCCTACGTTTGCTACACAAAATATCATATGTGCATAAAAAGTGCGCACAAAAATCCTGAATGCAAAATTTAAGAAAAAATTGTCGGTTTTATTAAAAAAATATATATTAAGCCCACTTGTTTTCACCCAAACATGGTATCACAAATAACTCTACAATTAATAAAAATATGGGTCCCTATTTTTTTATTTATTATTTCTCCTAATATTCTAAAATACCCACAGGATATTTTGTGCGCGCAACAACGATATAAAGTAGCTATAATAGCATATTCATAGGACGCTTACAATGGGACGCTCCTGTGAGCGGGGAGAGAAATTGAATGTTTAGTCTTGTCTCTACACGTTTGCAGATTGGAACATGCGTGGTCGGCAGAAATAATAATTCGGCTTATTACGGGTGAAGCGCGTAGCCCACACACACAAGGCCTGCATTCACTCACACATCTATAGCGCGATTCTGACTAAGCATGCGATGAGATTCGCGGAAGACGGTAGGAAGGAGGCGCAGAGGGGGAGAGAGAACACTCACGTGGTCTCACCCACACATCTATAGCTAGTTCTTTTGTGAGCGCGGTGCGATAACGATAATTTTTGAAAATACCTACCGTCGAGATTTCTCACCGATGGTATTACCTCTTAAGGGAATGCACCACGCCGTGTAAAATTCGACCGAAAATAGACCGCTAACAGTTCACTCCTTATGTAGATGGCGATAAGGTTAAAATTACCGTTTAATGCCAGCCGCCTGTTTTGATTTATTCGAGAAAACAATATCACCAAAAAGCGTTTAATTTAATTTTGCAAAGTTCAGCACAAATATTTAAATGGTTTACGATCATTTTCCAAAGAATTTAGTTTTCCACATTATACAGTAAACTAGTAAGAAAAGGGTTAGTAAGTAGGAGATTTTGAATTTTAAAGCAGTTTTTTATAGGCTTGATTGATACATTATATTTCTGGGTTTATAAAAAAATACTATTTATAAAAATACTCGATTACTTAAAAGGCAAATAAATATGTGTTCTACTCGCAGTTTCAGACAACAAAAGGTGAGCAAATCTCAAGTTGCCAAAACTCACCATCCGGGAGTCATTTCTGCTATATCAGTAGTCTTTCAATGTTTCTAAAAAAAACCTGAACAAAACATGTATCAACAATATCGGATACACATATATTAATATTCAAGCACGTCAATAAATCTTTACTGACAATTGGTACAAATTACATTAGCATTGCAATCCACCGAAGAATGGGGTGGTTCGACCCACCCCCGCAGGTATCACAGTGAGCAGTGTGCAGTGAGCGGTGGGTGCATCAGCAGTAGGCAGTAGGTTGTACTTGTAGTGCATTAGTAATGACGATGACGTTTTCCGAGAGAGCAGGGCGGTGCAGGGCGGCCGCGGGGCGGCGAGGAAGTTGGATGCGTCACGTCTGATCGATAGGCGGGCGACAGCGGACGGCGGCACCGCCACCGCCACCAGGCAGACTACCATCAATGGCTTATTAATAGCAACTATTCATACCACGACTTCTTGCAAATGCTTTGGATTCCAAGTTTTACAAAAATCTGCACACTAAAATAATTTTGTCCACCTAGATTTTGGACGCTTTCGAATCTGTTTTTGTGTACTGCATAGCGCGGGTTCCGGAACCTGAGGTGTATATTCTATAATACTGCGAACATATTATGAAATAAGTAATTTGAAAGGGTTCGATTGTTGAAATTCAATTTACCATCAATAATTATAACCTCAAGGTCTTTACTTTTGGTTTTGGTAGATAACAGTAGACAAATTAAGCAATGCGAATAAAAGTCAAGCGAACCTTGTCAATGGAGCTAAATTTTACAAAGGTGAAGCAAACCATAAATTTGAATGTCTTTACTTATATAAAATTAACAGGGATAAAGTCTAAGGAACTGAAAACCCAAATAAATTACAATCACAGGATACGGGAAGAGAAATTCAAAGCAAATTAGATTGCCCACAAGGAAGAAATCAAGCACCCAGAAATATATTATGTACCAGGCCGTCCAACTTTATAACAAATGAAATTACTAAGATTGAAAATATGATTAATTTTAAAGAAAGTATGTCTAGCTCAAATAGAGATTTTTTGTTTGCAATTGATAGTATTTACATTTAAAATTATATATATAGTGCAATTTTGTATATACTTACAAGTTTCTAAAATTATTAGCACACACGACGGAGTTAGCTAACTTAAGATTAATATCCTGACGAAGAAACCTAAGGTTTCTAAACACGTTGATAATTTTGATTATAGTGTTGTTTTACAAAGTAATTTGTTTTCATTTAATTAAAAATGACACGACAAAAAGAATTTGTGTGAAAGTGCATTTGTATTCGCAATTCCCGCATTCCTAAGCTTCCTAGAAAGAGATGTTTCTAAATAATATAGTACATTACGTAGTTTGTCAAGCTCACAAAATGTATTCCTCCACCAGTTCCACAGTTACAGCGTTTCAGTTTCCTATCATAAAAGATTTGCTTTTTCATAAAAGCGGAAAAATATTAATATTTTACAAAAAAAAACTGGATACGATGTAAAAGCGCTGAAAACAAAGAACAGTCAGTCTGTCATACAAAGGGAACAAAGCAACTCCAGTCGTAAACCACGGAAGTGATGGAACTGCGCCGAGAATAGGTACTAGTATTAGTGGTTTGCAAACATGTTGATGTTAAAGCCGGGTCCACACATGTTCTTTTGTCCGTTCCGTTCCTCCGTTCCGTATCAAAAACTCTGGACGCAAGTAAAAATAGCCCGTACCTCCGTAACGTCGCTGCGATCATCGGCATCGCGTGTTTATTCCATTGGACAGAGAGAACGACCTGCGCATGCCGCGATCACGTCCAGACTGGCGCATACCCGTATCGGCCCATCGGCCGTATCGTATCGCCTTTGAACGGGCCGAATAAACCGACTCCCGATGGATCGGGGCGTACCTCGACCCGTATCGTCCCGCCGTAACACCGTACCGTTCCGAACGGGCGTCCAAACTAGCGTTCTTGATCGCGACGCTGATACGGAACGGAGGAACGGAACGGACAAAAGAACATGTGTGGAAGGCGGGTCTCGTGCGATGCGTTTCCGCAAACATTACCACAAACATCGAACCAAATGTTTGTGCATAACATTTTTGTATGCAGACGTAATGTTTTTACAAACAACGGAGACTCGCCTTTCAACACACGTTTATACATAGGTAGAAGAGCCTAGTATTTTACAAGTTTTATAGGAACTTTTTTCTATAAGGGACTTTTTCTATACTAGTTTGGTCGCACGGTCTCTGAAAAAAAAACTGTGACATTGTGTGACAAGGATACTGTTTCAGTACGTTTGCAAAGGGTTAAAATGGGTTGAGGCGCATCTAACGATATTATATCGTCGAAGTAATGAAAAATAAGATCCACGTTAAATTTTTGACAAATAATTCGTAATCCAATGAGATAGGAGACAAGTTCGAGGGTAAATTGCGCAAGGTTTATCATTGCGGTAGGGATGTGAGTGAAAATTCGTTTAAGTAAAAACTCTGAAGAAATACATTGTTGAAATGCCAACCCAAGTGGCATAAAATTCATAGTTTGAGGAAAAACGCTCACCGGATTGATCGTCAAAAGGCACAAAATGCATTTGAGGGTAATTTTGGATGACACTTCGTTATATCGTTAAAATGCAAGAGGCATAAATGTTTGTTTGAGTTAATTAAGTAAAATAAAACTTAAAGCCACTGAGAAAATATGTTATTCGTTGTAAAAAGATTATTAGCTTTATTTCCCAGGGACTTGCATGATACTTGCGGGGCATAAGTCTAATCATTAGGTGCTGAAAAGAATGTTCTAAAATAAATTCTGGTGCAGTTCTAATTTTTTCCTCATCTATGTTAGGTGTTGATGACGAATACGAGTTTGACCAAAAACAAAAAATGGTTGGAATTTGAGTTTTTGCCAAAAACTCATATCAACTTTGGGAAAAATATATTCTTCACTAAAATAATTTGCAAAAAATTTCATATAATTTACATAGGCGCTTGCATGTTTTTTCGCCGTGCGTTACGTTTGGGCGCAATTGCTAGTTAAAGTTTGACGAATGTTTGGAGTACCTGTTTAGACCAGAACAAAAAATGGCAATTCCTTGCAAAAGGTCGGGTAGTGAATTTTTGATACATCGTTAGGGTTGGCACAGTGATCTTAAAACCAAGTTTTCGACCTCGGCAAACCCCCGCGCCCGGCGTTTCTCAGAAAAAACTGCAACATTTAGGCAATTGTTTTCTTTTTTCCGTATATTTAAAAAAAATAACGTCTGGCGTAAAATGATCTAAACCTTTTGGAAAGTAGAATAAAATGCTATAATTTGAGTACGGACATTCGTTAACAAACTGTCTAATGACTGATCTACATTGCGGGGACTAATTTTTTTTTAATAATAACCCGCCTCACATGGCGCGCGGGGAACAGACCTGTCTCCTACAGGGGAGTTTCCATTACCGTACACACTTAATACTACCAATGTACCAATACATACCCTGCAAAGAAGGCAAGACTATTTTAAAATTGTTTTTTTGCGGGTGGCCAACGTAAATACGCTGGAATCCCCAGACACTGATATGTAATTTGCTGTTAAAAAAGGTTTAAAAACGAAATGACTTTGTTAGAACATTGTAGGTTTGCTTGGTTTTCACCCTTTCCTGAAATCCGGAGTCATGATCGTGGATCAGAAGTCCCTCGGGGATATTAAGCTGCCTGGCTTTTAGGTTCAATTTAAAGCTCTCCAACAACACGAGGGCCAAATGAGGTCTGCTACTAGAATATTGTGTAATATTAGGTAGGTGTGCGTACTTGCCTTCTTGTCTATGGCACGCACGGAGGGTAGATTTTATTAGAGCTCACGAGAACTATTCAAAGGTGAATATAACTTATTCAGGTGAGCTTTACTATTTCAGGTGATTATAGTTCCGTTCTTTGCTTACTGGCGATGGGCACCGGTCAAATTTTCTTTGTCAGTAAACAGTAAGTCTTTGGAAGTAGTTGTCATTTGGTACAGGCGATACCAACATTATATTAAATTAATGAATGGTTACTAAATTAATGAACAAAGATAAATAACATTATAATAAAAATATATAAATAAAATTTCAAAAACTCTAGGAGTACCCCAAGGGTCAATATTGGGTCTGATATTATTACTCTACAAATTCATTGCAAAAATTAGACGTTTTGCAGACGATGCACTGACTTATGTCGCAGAATATGAACATAAGAAACCAATAAGTCAGATACATATGGATACCGCGTCAAAAAAGCGTATTGAATCCATTGTATCCTCATTCAGAACAGTATGTCAAATAGTTTTGTTTTTTTGTTTTTAATTCTTTATTTATATGTATATAATATTTTTTCACGTATCTAGTAGGAAAAAATACAAAATAAAAAAAATATTGTTACATTGGTATAAGTGCAACTAAAATAATTTTGGGAAGAACCGTCGTATAAAAAAAAAATATTTCTCACGTATCCTAGCCAAGGCTTTTGGGAGGTAATTATAAAGTTTTTGCACTTCATAAAACACACTGTTTTGTGGGTACGTAAGTTTAGTCTTGGAAAGCCTAAAAACTCGACAATTCTCATAGGATAATTGTGCACATTTTCATGGCACATAATATTAGTTTGCAGAAAATTAGGGACAATGTTATTTTTAAGCTGTACATCATTATTAAATGCTATTTAGTTGATATCGTATTTAAATTTGGTAACATAATTTTAACTTTGGTAAAAATATTGTATTTCAAAATCACCCTCATCTCCCTATTTTGAATGACCTATAGTTTATTATTTTGGGCTTCGATACATGAGAATAAAACACTAGTACAATAATTTAAATGCTGAGTTACAATACAAGGCGCGTTGTGTTGAAATCCAAGTTATTTCTGATTCTTTTTGACGTTTATGTAAACTTATCTTAAAACTTATCTTTATGTAAACAGTTTATTGTATTTAAATGAAAACAAATAACTTTGTAAAAACTACTATATAATCAACATCATCAACATGTTTCGAAAACCAAGTTTTCTTCGTCAGGATAAGATATTAATATACCTATTGAATCATATCCTGACGAAGAAAACTTGGTTTTCGAAACATGTTGATAATATAGTTGTTTTTACAAAGTTATTATTTGTTTTCATTTATTTATAAATGATGTCACAAAGTATGTGTCCAAAGTTTGAAGAAGTTTATTGTATCCAGTGGCGGCCGCTGCCCTGAAAACGTGGTGGTTCACTGATAATCCGTAAACTATGAGATAACGATTACTAAACAACATTAGGTAAAAATTATCCCACTAATCTTATTTGGAGAGAAGATCTATTTTAAGCTGTTTTCGAAGTGCGAAAACTTCTACATATCGCTTTTTAATTAAAATTTTTATTTTTCGGTACTAAGAAAATAAAAACACAATACTATTTTTTCGTAAGTAAATCTTAAATTTCAACCCAAAAAACTCTTTTCTTTACAATGTTTACAATGTAGTGTAAGAAGAATATACGACGCAAATGTGAATGGTAGAAGATGTCGGGGACGCCCGAGGAAGACATGGCACGAGCAAGTAAATCAGATACTTGAGTCGGGCCATGTCGAAAGTCGGAATAATAGAAGAGAATGTACGAGACGATGTATGAATGTGAGTGAGGCAAAGAGTGTGTGCCAAGACCGAGTTATTTGGCGGTCCGTCCTCTCTGCCTAGCCCTGTGGGGAAACGGCGTGATGGTTGGTTAGTTAGTTTTATATTTCATTTTAAACAGGATACAAACAGTATTTATAAACAATGAAATAAATTTATTTGTACAGCGCCCTTGAGGTGATTTTTCGCGAAAACGGCGCTATATAAATTAGCCAAATATTATTATTATTATTAATGTATAAACAGCACAAGGGCAAAATTGTCAAAGTTACCTATGAAAAAATTGTATTCCTTAATGATCTGCGTTTTATAATTTAAAACATCAATCAATAAAAAAGCAAATATATGTAAAATGTAGGTATTTGCTGTACCTTTTGATTAAAAAAAGAATTATTCAGTTTGGTTAAGTATTTTGGCCTTAAATCAGAATTTAAGTTTGTATGATAAAGGCCGCTGGGTGGCACACCAAAATATTTTAATTTTTCATACATATGGCCGGCGTTACGCGCTGGCGATGTTTGGGATATTCGATACAAAAACATAATTCGTTCCGCTTGCAATTGGCCTGCACACCGGACAGGGTAAATTCGCGTGGAACTTTGAGAATTTGCTCTCCCTGATTCATATTATATTATGCATTATATTGGTAGGTGATATTTTTAATGAAATTCATAGATTTTATATTTTTCGATAAGATATTATAAACTAATTTTAGACGATATAATTTACCAGTGCTGCACATAAACACACTGTTCAACCAGCCGCCCTTGATTGTATCCTCATTAAACATGTTATTTAATTTATAATATTTATTGATAATTATCTACAAGCACCCTAGCTGCCTATAAAGTGTGTCATTAAATCCATCAGCAAAATACTTGACACTGGACTAGACTAGACACCATTTTTGTTCAATAGCCATCAATACATTATTTATGAAAAAGAAACAATTCGCCTTGTACTGTCAATACGCAAGTAGATTAATCACCCATTTCCGATATCCGGCGATCTGTTTCCTCGTGGGGAAGTGGGGACTGGGGACCGCATGACGGTATGACTGATGATAGCACCAGACACTAGACTAGGCCCGGGCTATAGCTGATAGCTGGTACATTCGACATTTCATTGTGGCGCGGTTGAATAATGGGGCAATTATAATACCTAAGGGTTGGTGGTTGGCGCCGGTACCTCCCCTCTCCCACCTCCCCAAACCTCTCCACCCACCCGGCCTAAGCCAGTAACATTAGGGTTGCACGCGACCTACCTCAATGACGTATACGCCAATATTAGTTTTAGGCTTTTGATTTATCGATTCCTATTAAAAGCTTACGGTGTCAAATACTTACTGTTTTAAACGTTTTTAAAAGAAGGGTTTTACCTTTTTACACATTTTCGTAGCTTAGCAGTCTTGTACAAGTATTATCAGAACTAACTAACTAACTAACCATCACGCCGTTTCCCCGCAGGGGTAGGCAGAGAGGACGGACCGCCAAACAACTCGGTCTTGGCACACACTCTTTGCCTCACTCACATTCATACATCGCCTCATACATACTCTTCTATTATTCTGACTTTTGACATGGCCCGTCTCAAGTATCTGATTCACTTGATCGTGCCATGTCTTCCTCGGGCGTCCCCGACTTCTTCTACCATTCACATTTGCATCATATATTCTTTTTACACTACTTTCTTCGCTCATTCGCTCTACGTGCCCAAACCATCTGAGGGTCCCTTTCTTAATTTTGCTCATTATACTTACATCAGCCTTACATTCTTTGCGGATGCGGACATTTCTAACACGATCATACATGGTTTTACCACACATACGTCTCAGGGATCTCATTTCAACAGCATTCAGTTTACTTTCATCCTTCCTCTGCCAGTTCCATGCCTCACTGCCATACATCAGGGTAGGTACCAGGACTCCATTGTGGACTGCTAGCTTCGCTTTTTTGACAGTTTTTTATTAGCGCCAACAGCATTCAGTCCTCCATTAATGGAGTTACCGGCATTTACCCTTCTTTCTATATCTCTATCAGCCTTCCCATCTCTCGTAAGTATTATCAGGGGGTTATTAAATCGGAGAGGAGAATTATGTGTTCTAAAAACTAAATTTGAACTGGGCATTACGGACTTTGAAAGGCTTCCCAAGATTTTAGCATTATATCTCTACATATTATAAATTAAAGTCCTACGCAGCGTCTGTCTGTCTGTTGGCGATAAACTCAAAAACTACTGAACAGATTTTCAAGCGGCTTTTACCAATAAATTTATGACGAAGGTTCAGGTATATAATTTGTCAAGATTTTTTGTAAATTGGTTGAAATATTTAATAAAGGATGAGGATGAGAGGAATATCTGTATATGGAGAACGAGCAGGTTGGCAAGCGGGCGGTGTGGACTTGATTTGAATGCAAATTAACAGATGGCGGTGAGTTAATTTATCGAAAAAACACTTGGTTATAAAGGTTGGTAACCATCCAGTAGATGGCGTTGTGTTTCGTTAGCCACAGTCATGCGTGACCGGGTCAGCTAGTACAAACATTAAAAAAAACATGTAGATTACAAACCGAAAGTTACGAAAAAGAGGAGATCCGAGATAAAAAGGTCAGAAGGTTTGAAATTATTCATTTTGAAATAAAACAAGTATTGAATAAAGTATGTGTATCGTCAGCTTAGGTAAAAGCTAAATCGGTGTGTGTCAAACATGGAAATACATATATTAATAGCCTATATAAAGTAGCGATTGTTTATTTTTAATGTTAATGTTACCTGTATGTTTCCCAGGATTTCCAATGTCGCAACCAAAACGAAACATTTTCACAGTAATTATCTTCCTAATAAGCGCATTTTAAATTTTACATAACGGATAAACCATTCATTTAGGGTATGTATATTGTTGTTTATCAGTTAAACAAACATTAATTCAGGGAAAACGGTTTTCCATCAGTTGTGTAAATACAAAAAAAGTTTATTAGTAAGGCGGTGAGAAAACTTTTTTTTTCTGAAAAATTTCGTTTTTAAATAAGAGTTGTAGCCTTAGAGTTGGAAATAATGAGCAAATTAGAGAAGACATAAACATAAAAGAGCTTCGTGTTGAAAAAAATTCTTTCGTGTTTTAAATTCATTCTTCAAAATTATTTTCTTTCCGAGCCGACATTTTCGGTAAAATGTGTTCGTCTCTTGATTAATACTTGGTATTTGTTACGGAGGGGAAATTTCACGTACAATTTTCTACGTGACTTTTCGGTGAATCCACGTGGAAATGAACGTGAAATGCGCATTTCACGGATATTCTCAACATTGATTGAGATAGAAGTTTTAGAATCGAATTAGCGATCTTGAAACAACTCCTGATTTACCTTAAATTGAACGCGATAATTCAAGAATTACGGAGGCTTTCACTGACCATCACGTAGGTTTTGTTAAGCTTAATCTCACTTAATCGATGTCACCGACCCGGCTGGGCATAATTAAGCATAGCGATACACTTGAAGTTCAGCCATCTATAAGATATAATATGGATAAGCTTCCACAAGGCTTTGAATTGCAAAAGTCAAGTTTCCTAGTTTTGTTGGTGTTCAGGCAGTTAGACCAATTTTATAACAATGATCATTAAGAGGGTATTACCAGAGAAAACCAGAAATATGTCATTTTTAAATCAGATTTTAGACTTATTGACCTCTTTTCCACAAAAAAATATAAATGGATTTCGAAAGATTGTTCTTTTATCTAGCATACGCATGTTTTAAATTTTGAGAAAAAAATGATTATTTTTAGTATAAGGTTTATACCATAGGTCGTTGGCAGATTTGTTAAATTTTCAAAAAAGATTTTGTATTATACCACACACATTTCAAATCATATAATCATGCAGTAAAATAAATCAATACATTATCTGGGTATCGCATGTTTTAGAATTTTAATTTTAGTTTAAATAAAATCATAAAAAAATGTATACGTAAATGTATTTCTTGACGAAAATTGGAACGTTTGTGTATTTATTTGCGCACTTACAAACATATATTTCAGATTTTTTTTACATTCTTATTTAACTTAGACATTATTGAAAAATGATACATAGATACTAATAATAAAAAAATAATTACAAAAAGTACATCATTTTAATAGTTTTATCATCACGCCTTTCAGCATTTTTGGATGTAGATATAAATTAAAGCAACTTTGGAAGGAAATAAAATCGATATTGATTTATAGTTTTAAAAAGCTGGTACGGAGAATAATTAAACTTTCTCATTGTAACCGCCCTGCACGATCGTAAGAACAACTTTCGACGAAATGTGGATTTTCGGCCGCTGGCTGGATAAATGCTCTTAAACGCACTAGAGAACCACGTTAATGTCCGCGAAATATCCTCTGTCGATAAATATTTTCATTTTTTAACTCGGGAATGTGCAGAATCACTTGAAAAAGTGGACAGAAGGGTGCGAAAATAGAATCCGCAATTTAATTAAAACACCTAACACAAAACGAAGACTCCATGAAAGGATTTTATGCAAACACCCCCTAACGATGATGAAGTCCACCCTTCAGATTGTTAGAGTGTCATTCAGGCAGTATATTATATTTTTGTGCAGTGCGTTGGGGAAACCAGGGCGGGTTGTTGGCGGCGGGTAACGTGTGAATTAAGTGGGAGAGGCCGGGATTGGTGGGTACAGCGCTAGAGGGTATAGTGGCCGCGGCTGGAGAGAGGCGACCGGGGTAACTTGATCAGGGACCACTCGGAGGTTTCCAAAGCCTTCGGGAGGGTCTGAAATGCAATTAAAAATGTCTGCGATATTTTGCACCGTAAAAGAAATGCGCGGAGAGAGCGTCGAAATTAAAATTTAATAAATAACGAAAGCTTTAAGTCGGAGGTATCAAATAACGCAAAAAATCTATGAATTAAAAATAATAGTCTTCATAAAGGCTTTCACTGTGGGACACGTGTGAAAGTTTTGAGGTGGATTCAGCTTGCGACTATCAAAGAATCCTTACAGAAATGTTTGTGTTTAATCCGTTTAATCACAGGAGTTTCTGTTTAATCACATATTCGTCCCAGCTAACATAGGTCTCGTATGAATCGCTGCAATTCCCTTACTAGCTAGCATAGTGAGAAATATGTTCAAAACGGTGTTAGAAAGGCAAAACACTACGCCTTATATTCAAATAAAAAAACATCATCCAAAAAAGGAAAATGTACACCTTTATGAAACCAAAGTTTTTTTGTCACAATTTGAAGAAAAACTTTTAAACTTTGGAAATTTTTTATTAATTATTTTCATATGGAAAGACAAAAAAGTGAGGTGAAACGTTTATAATACATTTGTCTGATAAAATATGTATGTGTTTTATAGAAAAAAAAAACGTAAGGTGAGCTATTTTAAAAACTTTTTTATGTTTGCATGCAAAATTTTATATTTCAAAAACTATAGGTTTAATTCGAATAATAAAATTTGAAAGCTTAGGTATTTCATCACCTTTCAAAAACAGTTTTTAGTTTTCGGATATGTTCAGAAATACTCCATTTATTTGCATTTTATTGTAAAGCGGAAATATTTTGACCATCTGAAAAATACGCCAAATTTCTGAAGGTTCTAAAATAATTTTAAAGTATATTAAGCAACACGTACGGATTATCTTTTTCCTTGCCATGTACGTGTGTCACATACTCGTATAACGACTAAGGTTGGCAGCGTTGTATGTTAACGCACAACCCCGCCGTTAAGGCGGAAAGCCTTACGAGGCCTTCATAAAGCTAGATTACAGAAATAAATTTCGAATAGAAATTTTAAAAAATTATGCCTTTGGCAAATCCTCTTTAATAAATTCGTAATCGATATCCATAGCGTCGGCATCATTCAAATGATACTAAAACACAATCAAAAAGTTATCAGAAAAGTCAGACACATTTACAATGAGAATGTAATTAGGTATGTATGATTGTTTTATTTTATTATATGCCGGGGTTCAGCGCACAGTGCCCGTGTCGACAGTCTGGGGGTCTGGAGGTCTGGAGGCGTGGGAGGCATCAGACAGGACAGCAAGCCCCAGTCGGTCGACCGACCAACATACAATTGCAGGCATAGTGCCGTCGCCGGACAGGCCAGTCGCTACTGCTACATGCAGTCTACTCGGCTGGAACTCCAATATTTACACTCAACAAACTCCCCCAAATTTATCACATTTCAAAATTCGCCAGTGAAATTTACAGTGCATTTGGTACACAGAATTTTTCATGAGGAATCGACTGGAAAATTTTAAATGTTTCAATCTATTTGAAAATGCATCGCATTTATTCTGTTTAAATAGGCAACTAAAATTACGAATAGAGATCGGTTATTTTTTCTTCAAATGATTTGATAAGATTGTTGTACAGCAGGCACCACTTAATAAAAAAATATCTATATTTTTTTACAACAGCGAAAGCATCTTGAAACCTCTTACAAAATAATATAAGTTACTACTTGGGTTCATGTCTAATTATTTAAGTCAGTGTCCCAACCTGCGGCCCAATTGAAAATTTTTTGCTGCTCAAAAGGAAGTTCACAGCATTTTTTATTTTGGATTTTGGTATTCTTTGGAACTTGGAACCATTTATCGGATAACCTACACCTCTGCGGCTCTGCCATAGGTCACCCCAAGTGGTTCGCTACGTTTGGTGACTTGGCAGGGGTGTTCGGGTTCATGGGGTAAGGTTTGACCGGGTCTTGGCGGCGGATGCGTCTGTTCGCCAGCTGCATGAAAGGCTGGATCCGGAGAGAATGGTTGAGGGAGTCCCAGCCGTACTCTCTCGGAACATCGCCTTTCACCGCAGTGGGAGGGATGGATTCGTACGTCCGTCACTCTTAGACATACTGACCCATAGATTCCTACCCACTTCTTACATCCTTTTCCTTCCCAGAACTCCCTCTCCTTCAATTCTAAAAAGACTCCACACAGCATCCCCAAAGATGACATAGGCCATGAGGGGAATTATTTTCCTCAGGGCCTCCTGTGAGGAACTAAAGTAAAAAAAAAATTGTACAAAAAAAGAAAAAAAATCGTTCTCGTAAATTTATCATTACATTTTGTGAAATTAGAATTTTCCATGTTGTTAGACCTCGGACTCTCGATGGGGGTTATGATTTATTGCTTTAAAAGTGCCAGGCGCATGTCCGCACTGGCAATTTATTTTCACAATGAATTCTAACAAGTATATTTCTTCCGTACATTTCTCGGAAGGACGAATGCAACCGACCATATTTCAATAAGTGGAGGGTGAGTGCAAAGCACACACAGGCGCGTGTATAGTCAGTTGATGGCTTCTAGCATTGAAGGTTGCGGTTCCGCAATAGTAGCGTTATGGACAACGAATTGCCGGAGGAGAATAAGGGAAGACACATTGTTGAACCAGAATACATAGTTAAATATCCAATGACAACCCTGGTGAACTTTATCAAAGAGACCGGTTTACTGTTAAAGGAATGAGGTGAAATGGGAGATATCACTACAGTACAGTTTATAATAAAGTCGATTTAATAAGATAGGTCATGGTTCGACAAGATCGGTTTACCCAGCTGTAGAAATCTCCAAACTGATTATATTAATTGCAAGATTATTAAGAGCGTTTAACCAGCCAGCGGCCGAAAATCCACATTTCGTCGAAAGTTGTTCTTACGATCGTGCAGGGCGGTTACAATGAGAAAGATTAATTATTCTCGGTACCAGCTTTTTAAAACTATAACTCAATATCGATTTTATTTCATTCCAAATTTGCTTTAATTTATACCTACATCCAAAAATGCTGAAAGGCGTGATGATTAAACTATTAAAATAATGTACTTTTTATAATTATTTTTTGATTATAAGTATTTATAATTTTTCAATAATGTCTAACTTAAATAAGAATGTTAAAAAAATCTGAAATATATTAGTTTGCAAGTGCGCAAATAAATACACAAACGGACCAATTTTCGTAAAGAAACACATGTACGAATATATTTTTTAATGATTTTATTTAAAGTAAAATTAAAATTCTAAAACATGCGATACCCAGATAATGTATTGATTTATTTTACTGCATGATTATATGATTTGAAATGGGTGTGGTATAATACAAAATCTTTTTTGAAAATTTAACAAATCTGCCAACGACCTACGGTATAACCTTATTATACTAAAAATAAACATTTTTTCACAAAATTTAAAACATGCGAATAATGCTAGATAAAATAACAATTTTTCGAAATCTGTTTATAATTTTTTGTGGAAAAGAGTCAATACGTCTAAAATCTGATTTAAAAATGACATATTTCTGGTTTTCTCTGGTAATACCTTCTTAACATCTAGACGAGTCGCAAAAAACAATATTTTGATATATATATATTAAAATATTTTTATTTACAAAAAGATACATAAATTATAATAAATTTTATATAATAATTAATTACATAATACATGTATTTGATGTACCCCCATAAATAAGCAGGGCTTGTGTATATGGGGGGTATACTTTAGAATTACTCGAAGTTTTTTGATTTTATTGAAGGCTACTTGAGTTTGGTCTTTTTAATGATTGGAATTACAACTTAATTACGGAACATTCTTACAAGGGTACCTTTTGCTACACCACAAAAGCATGCGTATAACATTTTAAATAAAACGAGAATATTATGCGGAAGATGATTAAACCTAAGTAAAAATCGAACAAATATCTAAAGTATATTATTTGATTGCCAATTCAATAAATAATCCTGTTCAGGGGTTATTCCTTTACTTGCGTTTTCTGAGAATTCATCCATTCCGGTTTACCCACAGAGTCGGCAACTCCATAATAAAATGAAACGACCGAAACGTGCCTGAAAATACGCATTGTAACATAAAACAACAGTAAAGGCGGTATTGCACGGCCAAGGAATGGAGCCCTTAGTATTGGTTTTATAAAACCGCCTGCAATTTGTGGGGTGCTCCGTATCGGAGACCGGGGGGTGACCTCGCTGCTCGACTGCAGGGGAACACAAAAGTAACGCAATAATAACTAACATCGTAAGAAACGAGGAAAACCTCAAAGCTGGAAAAAATGAGTTCCAGTTTGCGTACCGTTAAGGCTTGCCGCACACATCAGGTGTTTCCACCCGATTGTCTGATCAGACAAAAATCGATTAAACGGTCGGCGCGGAAAGGCGTGGCCCATTTTCATTACCGCCGCGCCAGCCGTCCAATCCGGTCCGACAACGGACGTGGCCCCGGTATTATAACCAATCCGGTTTTCGAATCGATTTTTGTCTGATCAGACAATCGGATGGAAAAACCTGATGTGTGCGGCAAGCCTATGACGACAAGACCAATAAAGAGGGTTTGCTAGAGGCCCACATTTGAATTCATTCCGAAGAATTCCTAACAAATTTTTTTTTCTGGCCGATACCCATGGGTGTAAGTTATTTATATTTAAGACTAGCTGACTTCCGGCATGCATTGCAATGCCATATTCAAAGAAATAAATTGTTTCTCCCTGTATGTCCTTTCCCGTGCGTCCCCGTTCCCCTCCCGCATCCCCTTCCCCTCCCGCGTTCCATACACTCAGTCCCAGTACATTCAGTTTTCAAACAGGTTGAGTGCCACCTAATACAATTTTTTTATTCAAATTTCCATTTTTCATAAATTACAAATATTCATTTTTGTATATTATAAGAACAATCAATCAAATTTGGTACCTACCATAGGTACCAATTTAAAATATCTAGAATTTAAAAAATCCATAGACAATTTTATGTTATATAAAACAATAATACCTATGCTTATAAATAAAACATAGGTACGTTGAATGAAAAGACATGCCCTTCCTGCTGGAAACGGAGAAATATTATAGTAATTTAACTAAAATAACATTATTTGAAAATGCTAAAAAAAGATTAATAAAACTCAGCGATTATAAGAAAACATCGTGAATTTATGGATTGTCAGATGAATTTATAAAGCAATAAACCTGTGTGCAGAAGCAAAAAAAATCTCGTTCGGAGAGGGGTGGTATTATTAAATTTGCAGTCTTTCCGTCTGGCATCTCTTAGAAATTGCAACGCAATTTTCATCACGAATAAAAAATAGCGTTGACTAGAATAACTGCAACTTCTGTTGTAAAAGTCGTAAGCTTGTTATTCCTTTGTTAAAACACAGAATTATTTTTGTTTTCTTCCACCAACGACTTTTTATAAGATTTTTGTAATACGATAAAAAGAATTCTATTGAACTTTGTAGAGGATTCGTAATTGATCACGTCAGTCGAATGTGTAACGAAGTCAAACAGATTACAGTCTCACTAAATTAGAAGCGGTGGTCTTCTTACAATTTGTATTTGTAGAAGGGGATTGATGGAAAGTAAAGTTCAGGCGTGAGTGGACATTATACGACATCTGTACTTACTTCAAGCCATTACTCCTACAAAACGATGTGTTCAAATGCTTAACACAGAGTCGAATCACGAAACGATCGAATACATTAATCCAAAAGGGGTTTACAAATACTGCGCAGATCTGGGATACCGTCGTTGCTGTGGGGAAGTATACAATAAGATATGACAAGCAAACTAAGAATAAATAAAGAAATTAAATTTCCAGTGTAAATACAGACAGACAGATAAAATAAGAATATCCCACATTTTTTTATAGCGGCTATGTAGCTGAATATGAAATAATTAACCAATTCATTAAAGCAAATTATGAAATTTCCCTTGAAATAGTCCAAAACCGGACGGAATGCCAATTTCAAAATTTAAATAAATTCTATCGGAAAATAAATTCTTCCGTTTTGATATTATAATAAAAAGAGATAACGACGAGGTTTAATTGTTAGGGTGGGTATAAATCGTTTGACGTGCAATACTTGACATTGTTGTCTACGCGATACGGTGCCAAAAAAGATAATGCCTTTGACTGAATAATGTTTCAGAAATCCTGAGAAATGGAAAATGCACCCTTGGGATGAATTTTCTTCTCAATAGCACTTAACTTCTGCACATTAAAAATTTCTTACTGCCTCTAAGCAAACAGTGTAAACAGAATAGGGGAAACATAAATGTGAAGGACCTTACAATTCGTGTACAAACAGTTTAGAAATTTACAGTCTTATTAGATTCCTACGCGCCGCTTTAGCCTCGATGTGTTTGAATCGGCCTTGGGCTGTTTTAGTGATACCTAAGCCGTGGTCTAGTCAAGTTCTTCACTAACTATTCCGACCTTATGCGCCGCGTAATATTTACACCACGATTTTAGATAAGGGGGTTGGAGTATGTTTTATGATTTGATTCTAGGTTTCATTTTCGATAAAATCACTTTCATCAAATAAAAGTTAAACTTTAAGCAAACCTTCGATCAAAATGGTGGTCTTTCACCGGGGCGATCCTGAGAGTATCTACTACCCTGGAATATACTACACTAAACATGATTTAGAATTTACTTGCATTCGCCTGGATTTGAATCCGCGACCTCCGGTTTCATAGTCGAGAGCCTTGACCTTCGACCACGGAGGCCGCCAGACCCGGACCCCACCATCATAATATTACGTCGATATCGACGGAATGCATGTAAACTTAAAAAAAAGCATTGGCACGGTTAACGAATCTTCAACCTCACGTATCTGCATTAGAAGCGTAGGTGATTAATGTTGTCTACTCACAATGATTATACATATATGAATTACTGTAATGTACAGAATCACGTATGTAGTTTCAATGTCCTCCAACGGATGTTATGTTAGATAGGTGTATATTAGAAATTTTTAGGTGTCTCAACAGATGTCAGTAAAGTAGTACCTTAGGAGAGTGGTAACTGTGGCCGTTCGTGCCTAATACCCGAACGGTTACGGTAAAAGTCGATGATATCCGATCGACTGGGCACCTTCAGCGTCATATTCGGAATTACACAGCGTTTGGTGCAGTTAAATATACAATTGAAAACCCCACACGATACCGTAAATAAAGTAACTTAGATAACGTATATTTCGACGAGCCACGAGCTTTATTAATTTTTTTTTAACTTATATACATCAAGTAATCCCAATCACCGGGATTGAAAAACATTACAATTACCCTTCTAAAAATCGAAGGTCAGCGAAAGTGAAACCGTATAAATATAGCCCAAGAGTGTTTACGCATAGTATGGCTTCCTTTACACTGAAAAAGAACCTTTACAGTGAGCAGAAACAAATAGGTAATTTTATCTTTGAAGAAAAGCAATAAACTTAATGGAATAGTTATCGAGCGACGGATTTCGCACCCAGGGGTCGAGGGTTCAACCATTGCACGAGCAACAATTTCAGATTTTTATGACGAGTATAGGGAGATACCAAGTATTATTATTCACATCCTGGGAATGTTTCTTTCTTAATCCAAAATATGGTAGGTACATAAATTCGATGGAAAAGCGGCTCACAATTTTAATATCGAAGGGAATATATATATTTTTGTAAATTAATCTAGTTTGAAGGCGGATAACAAAACAAACGATTGAAATAAAATAATAATGGTAGACCTGAAAACACAATTTGATTAAAAGATCGAGACATTGCAAACAAAAAACGAAATAACAGGTTTAGCAAACAAACCGAGGGGAAAAATAAGGCTGTAGACAATTTGTACCGGTACGGAATATTACCAAAGTTCGAATGAAAGTAGTGAGAATCTATTGTGGCTTTCTTTCTATAGCAGCGCTCTAAAGTTCAACAGTAGGTATGCTTTTTCATATTGGAGTTTTAATATTTCTTAAAAAAGTAAAAGTAGAGAAGAAAAAACATAACGAAACAAATAAAAAAAAATAAACATGCTTTAATATTAAACGTAGAACAAGTAATTACGAGCGGAATTTTTGTCAGCCCCACAGACGTAAAATGAATACATAGGTAGAAAATAGAGATTATTTTTGTATTCAGAATCAGTTCACCATGTAATTTCCAACCCTGGTGATATACTATGTTGTGACATATGGATATCTCATATACTATATATATTATTTATAAAAATGAATCCCTGTTTCCCTTGGTCACGCCATAACTTCAGAACGACTTTACCTATTTCATTCATCTTTTCTAGTTTTCTAATACTTTGCAGAAGGTTCTTACGGAAAAAAATTAAGAAAATTGGATAATTTCAGAAAACTTAACGACTATTTTAACGAGGAGGGGAGTTTGCGGGACGGGGGAACGGGAGAGTGTAGAGGGAAGGCGGGAAGGATAGCAACGCATGCCGGGAACCAGGGTATATTCTATACCAAAAACAAACTAAGACATATGTTTATGCAATAAACCGATGATTTATGGGTATATTTATAAGAAAATAAAAGTTGGATGCAAAAGAAAAATCCCTACAATTTCCTAAATTCCGTTAAAAAATAAATTTTTTGAATTTCTGACAATCGTTTTCCAAGTTTCGAATTTGCGAGGATAGTAGTATGAAATGAATTACCATTTTGTCAATACAGCTACGTTTGCTAGCAGATGAACAAAAAATCGTATAGATTTGAGGGAAATTAGTCAAAATACATATAAAATACATACCTACGCACAAATCTACAAATACAATTTAAAAAAAAAATAATTATTATGAAATTTGATCCACTTCATGGGCGTAGCCAGGGGGGGGGGGGTTTGGGGGTTCAAACCCCCCCCCCCCCCCGAAAAGTTAAGATATCAACGTCAATAATCAAGTTTTCCATTTTGTAAACTAAGTGACGCAAAGAAAAAAAAAACAATTAAGGAAAAAACAAATGAATTATAATTTTCGAAACACAAATACATGAGTAAGTAGCTGTATAAATTTGAATTTGGAATTCCTAACCAAAGAGAAGATATTTGAGATCAAAGTTGCCAGTACGGCAAAACGCCAATTTCATATGTATGGACCTAATACAAAGTCCGACAATACCCCCCCCCCCCGACGCGAGTTTTGAGTTTTATTTTCTTGAACCCCCCCCGAAACTAAAACCTGGCTACGCCCGTGATCCACTTCAAATTAAAATTAATCAAGCTAAACTAAAACAAACTTATTTCTGCTAAAAGCTTTCGCAAACACCAACGCATGTGTCCAGTTACTGTGTGGTTCATTTCGCAGAAATAAAGACGAGTAGTATTTGTAAAATAAAAACTTACTTTCTTGTGTTAGTTTCGCCGAGCTCCGCGAACGTAGTTAATGGGTTTAATCAACGATAGTAGGTATTGGTCTTCCATAAAACTGATGGCGTGTTCAGCAGACCCCTCAAAGCGTTTTCCGTTTAAATCAACCGTCTTAAAGTTAACGATGATTTTTTTTCCGTACTTAATGAAATCGAAAAGCAGGGCTCAGTTTCAATGTGTTTTCAATCAGTTTCATTGTTATTTTATTGTCGTACAACTGTTTCAATCTTGACTTCATTATTGTTTACTT
Source organism: Limnephilus marmoratus (assembly GCA_917880885.1). Lineage (NCBI taxonomy): Eukaryota > Metazoa > Arthropoda > Insecta > Trichoptera > Limnephilidae > Limnephilus > Limnephilus marmoratus. The sequence goes on from OU862909.1 coordinate 25,761,934, forward strand.
TTCTACTGAATATCTATTAAACTATGAAAAAACTTAAATTCGTTAGTTTTTTTTGTGCACCAGGGTCAAGTGGGATAAGGTAAGAGAAGGGGATGGGAAAGAGGGAGGTTGATTTGGCTATTCAGATATGGTCACTAAACATGGCAAATAATTTCATGCAAAGTTTCAGATTCTGCTTGGTAGTTTTCCAACTCAGATTATTTGAATCAGTTGATATTAAAATCTAGAAGAAAATTAAGACAATACAATACAATACAGTCGTTACATGTAAATGCAATAAACAAGATATGTTGAAACTGTCAAATTAGTATAAGCTTTGCTGGGGGCGCTGCTGCAGCGGCCTACCCCAGGCCCTATTCCTGTAAAACACACACAATAACAGCCGTCGGTTAGCTCAAACCGGCTCGAACATGATTCCTCCTAAAAAACAGGGCGAGTGCCAGTGGTTCGCTTGGTCAATTCTTCCTTCCCCTCCTCTCCTCAAAATCCCCGGGACTCCCTCTTCAATCAGTACACAGTATTTGCATTTAAAGGGTTTATTCAATAAACAGAACAGGGTGATACACATACGGCCAGTGTCGGCACAAAACACAAGTTAAACTACCCTACTGACCTAACGAGGTTTTCTCCCTCTCTCTATGCGTTTAAATGAAGTTACAAACGGTTCAAAGCACACGGTGGGGGGGAGGAAGCGAGTTGGTACTCACATAGCTAGATGCGTGGTCTGCCATCTTTGCTGGATTCCGTTCACAACACAATTGCAAACAATACATCGCGGAGTTAATATCGTGGAGCACAAACAGCGCAAATCGCGCGTAGCCAGTTGCTTGGCCGAGAGCTAGCGAAGGAATGGCGGCCGGCGGGCCGCCCGGCGCTTCGCGCCTGACGCGGGGTGGTCGCGCGGTGCGGGGAGAGGAAACGGTCGGCACGTGTAGTGGGGACGATTCACTTAACCTTCCGCTCGGGAGCCGATTCTGTTACGTAACAGCTTTCCCTGACGAAGGAACGTTTGTTCCGAAACCGGTCGGATTTGCACATCAAATAAGTGGTTTATACAAAGTAAAATTATTTCATTATTCTATAATGGATAACCACAAAGTAATAGCTACATTCAAAAAAAAAAAATAAAAAATAAAAAAAATAAAATAAAATAAAATATGTTGCATTTGCAAACATTGCACATAGTGCCAAAAGTTTTGGAGCCAAAAAAAGACCAGGAGTGGAACCTTGAGACGTCTGCTAGGAAATAGAAAGCAGCATGCTAGAATGCTAGTCGTACCTACCTAGGCTACCGATACCTATATCGACGATAGATAATAATTCCACCAGTACTAATAAAATGAGCAAAGTCTTTAGACATCTAGGCTTGCTATTGTCTCATACAATGAAAATTAAATGTGGCAAGTAAGAAAATTCTTAATTCAAACGTTGTTAATATAATAACAAATACATTCAAAGAATACACGCGTATGGACGAAATAAACGGTAGGACGCGGGTGGCGATTTCGAATTCAAAAGTTCCGTCGCATACTCGCCTCAAGGACACTAAAGTAGAAGGCCTGGGAACCAAACGAATTTTGGGGTGTCAAGTGTCGCGGTATAATGGAGTAGCGACTATTTGTAAATGGCTTCGATATTTGTATTGTACTGGTTGTTCCTGCTGATTTGTATATTATTTTACACAGTAAAATTCACTTAGCAACAGCACGGATTTCGTAATTTGGCTGTTGCGCACCCAGACCCCTGTACTCCAGCAGGCCTTGCATTCTCAAAAACAATTATATTACTTGTGATAGTTAATGATAACAAATAATTTGCGTAAATGTTATTCCTTAGCTTTTACGAGTAATGAAAACATTTTCTCACACACGAGGGCATTTTGGCCCTATTTAATGCAGATACTGAGTTGTAGGACACGGCCTTACGCGACGCGTTTAGTTTAGTAGTAAATCTACAAAATCGTAGACAATACAATTGCCTAGTTTTGGCTTGCCACTTTCGAGATTTCTACTACGCGTCTTTATATTTTAACGTCATTGAAAACGAGGGAATTTTTTTCTCCTTCTGAAAATGGTATGTAAAATTTATTATAACATGTTTCTTCAGACACAAGAGTAAGAGCATTGCTTGCGCGGTGTTCAATATGGGCACTGCATACATTTTGATTACATCTAATTACCTGTAATAATGTCTTATTTCAAGTGCAAGTGGTTTATGGCCAAGCAAGGGGGGAAAGTAATTGGATGGGACGGACTCTCCAATGACTACGACTGAAAACTTTCATCTAGAAAGTAAATAACATGTTATTAAATGCTTTTAAGGAGATCAAAAATATTAAAACAAGAAAATAAATTCAATAAAAATCAGCGGAATTATTAAGGGCCATTAACCAGCCAGCGGCCGAGAATTCAAACTTCGTCGAAAGATGTTCTTACGATCCGTACAGGGCGGTTCCAATGAGAAAGATTAATTTTTCTCCGTACCAGCTTATTTAAATAATAAATAATAACTCAATATCGATTTTATTTCATTCAAAATTTGCTTTAATTTATACGTACATTCAAGAAGCTAAAAGGCGTGATGATAACAATATTAAAATTATGTACTTTTTGTAATTATTTTTCATCATAAGTATTTATAATTTTTCAATAATGTCTAAGCAAAATAAGAATGCAAAAAAAAAATATATATATATATTACTTTGTAAGACCGTAAATAAATTATTTTATTTAAACTAAAATTAAAATTCTGAAATATAGCTTTCCCAGATAATTTATCGATTTATTTTACTGCATGAATATGTAATTTAAAATGTATACGTATAATACAAAATTTTGTTTGAAAATATAACAAATCTGCCAACGATCTACGGTAAAACCTTATGGTACCAAAAATAATGTAATGTGAATTCTAATGTAATGTGAATTATTATTTAAGGTAATAGCATTTAGTGTAGGTACCTATACCTTTTGTCATCCGACCGCTGTCTTCCCAGAGCAAGAAGATCTCCTTCGCAGGATAGTGGAGAAAAGGATTTTGAGGTCATGCATATAAAAACGCTGGTTTTACTAGTGAAAAATAATGTTAAGTTTATTGCATTTTGCAAGAGAAAAAAGGAACCAAGGAAAAGTAAACAATACATAAATACCTTGAGCAACTATTAACTGTGGTAGAAAGAGAGAGTCAGCTAATTACGTTTAATTATTAATTCCGCACACGTCCCGTCGCCGTGATAGTCGTGACACTCCTGCAAACGACGACAGCCAACCCCTAGACTCCGTCCAGCACGTCATGGGGCCACCAGTTTCAAGGAAATCCACAGCTGATCTACACCCATCAAGCGGCGTGTAAAAATCCCACCGGCCAAGGAACAGCAACGTCGGCGCACTCTTCAAGAGTCGCAAAGCTGCTTCATTTAAAGGGATTCCACCCAACAATCAGGCACACGGCGGATCTACACCCATCAAGCGGCGTGTAAAAATCCCACCGGCCAAGGAACAGCCAAGTAATCAATACATCCCCGTTGATTACCGTTTAAATTTTCTTCCGCATGCGGATACAGCAATCTCCCGGCATCCGGCGAGGAATTCAACAAAAAAATAAGGCTTCTATGCCATTTAAGTCGTCCCACACTCACAGAACGAAAAAAAAATAACTTTCTAGGCTACATTGCACTAGAATCTTTTTACAACCAAACTTCTCCTCAAAAATCTCCTCCCGCCTCAAAAAAATTACGTGATGTCCGCCGCCATCTTTCCTCGAATGACGTTTCCGGTCTCGTTGCAGTTTCGCCAACCAACAAAGTTAAAAAAAAAAGAAAAATAAATAAAGCATAGACAATAAACGGTACCTATTTTGAGCAGTACCTGCTCATGAAATAGATATGTTACATTTCCCCGCAACCCCCGAAAATTTTACGCCGCGAAGTGAAGTAAAATTATTAGGACACCGCCCAACAAGACTCTCTCTTTCCACAACTGTTAAAAGAAAAAATAATACATCACAGTATCAGAAAAACAATAACATAAGATATACCAAAGTAGCAAATTAAAAACAAACACCCATTCACAGAATGGCATACAAAAGAAAACCTTGAAAATGAGGTAATACCTCCACTTTTACAAGCTCGCTTGTAAGATTACCAACACGTTACTCACATGACGAGATACAATCTCTCAAGAAAACACTAGTGAGTATGGAGAACTTAAGCTCCCACTTTCCTTTATAGAAAAAAAGCAACACTTAGTTATTATTAACATATAATTAACTCTCTCTTTCTCTATCCTTATATTCTAAACCAAAATGATATATGGAAAAAGTAACGTCATACAAATTATACTCAATGCGTCTTAAATTATCAACTAAAACTAATCCAAGGTATAAACAAATATACAGAATCAACTCGTTCAATTTGAAATTGATGTCTAGGAGGTCAGATCAAGTATAATACAATTATTACTTGTCTATCGTATAACAAGTTTTATAAAAAAACTGTCAATTACAAAGTGGTCAGAGTAGGGTTTATATGTAAAGACATACCTATCTGTCAAAAAAAATCAGATCAAGTATTATACAATTATTACTTGTCCATCGTATAACAAGTTTTATAAAAAAAAACTGTCAATTACAAAGTGGTCAGAGTAGGGTTTACATATTTCAATTACCTATCCATCAAAATTATGAAAAAAAAATCATTAGGAACACAGAAGCAAAACAGGATCTAGAATGTTAGGCTTAGAGCTTAGGGATTACAATTAAACAAAACACCTAGCTATTATAAAAGTGAACCTCAAAAAGTACTCTTGATTTTATACAAAAATACAAAATGTAACTATGATAAACCATCCTCAGAGGACGTTGCTTGTGCAAGAAAAGACTGAAGATAAACCCAGGTGGCATTCCTTCAAAAAAAATAACACTTAATACATCAAGTAAGTGAAAAGTCATAAATTTCTTGAACAAACAACGATATTTTGGTGATCGAATATACTTATTAGATAATCGACACTAGGTAAGGGGTGATCGAACAATATCCAAATGAACGACACTAGTAGACAAAATTAACAGTACAACACTGGTTTAAGCAGTGAGAGACCTATATATGTAAATGCTTAATGTTAACTTAGAACTAAAAGACAAAATACACTTTCCTGTATTAGAGGTAAGGTGATAAACTTCAAATATGAGTTACTTTAATGGGTAGGTATGCCAGAGCAGTACCACCTTTGTTTGTGACAAGAAAAAAAATTTCTTAACAAATATTCTTAACAAACTTAACTAACTGACTTTAAGGAAAGTTATACCAGACTTAATCTATTTAACATAGCTATGGTATATTTAAGAAAAACTTTACTTAATCACTAATTGTTGAAATTTTAACAATCTGTACATAAGAAAGTCGCTCAAATCTCTCATAAACAGAAGTTTTGAATCATTCTTTCCAAGTGCTTGGAAAGTCATTATTCGGGAGAAAATTCCAACGAACTTGAGAAGAAGGATTCAGACTTAAACGCTAAAACAGTACAACATAACCTATTGTTTTACGAACCCATCAGTGTGTAAGTATAATTGTAGCCTATAAGGAAGGCGAAACGACTCATTTCATACAACAAATTATTTAGGGTTTAAAATAAGAAAAAAAAAAATCTCGTCAAAGACTAAGTCAATTACAAAATATGACTTAGACAAAATATTGGGCGCCACTGATCACACGGATCAGAGGAAACGACATTCATTATAAACGACGTCTCCTATAGAAAAAATTCCGCAGAATTTAAAGAAAAAAAATTTTTAAAAAAAGAAATGAGGTAGCAAGATTGAGGAAATTTTTTTGTGAATTTTTTTTATCAAAAGCTGAGTTTACTGGATGTATAGGGCAAAACAAAAATGAACTGGTCTTTCCAATTGCTCGATAGGTATAGAAAAATTACAGGCGAGGTTGTGTATAATGAGACTTGATTCGAGAATTCAGTAGTAATGTGATATGCAACCACAACTCGTTTTAAAGAAAAGGAGTAATATGATTGGATGCGTGCTGTTGGGATTGTAAAAAAACACAAATTGACAATTCCCGAACGAACTCGCGACATTACACGGTGGAACACAAAAAAAAATAGGATTAGGAAGGGTGGCCGGGGGCCGTGTACTCCCATAATCCAAAAAAATGATGTCTTAACTTAGGTGTTATAAAATGAATCTTGCGGTACTTAAAGCACGGCAGGAAACACAAGAACCCAAGTTAAACAGCATCAATGTCCACACCAAAAAAAAATTTTTTCAAAAAAGAAAAAATTATGAATTCTCTAAGTCCACAAAACTGCAAAAATATAATGCCTGTAATTATATAAAATTTTACAAACCTATGAATATGTCACGATTGACAATAAAAGTGTTCAATTTATTCAAAACAATTTCCATAATTGTTGTTAAAATGCCCTCAAAATAGTAATAACGCATCTTTGTTATTGTTGACAAAAGTTGTTGTCGCTGCAAAAAGACAAATAAAATAATATAATATGAATTAAATTCGTAAAAGTTTTATTGCACTAAGTACCGGACACCCTGTAAACAAATTATCATTTTTTTTTTAAATTATTTGAAAAAAAAAATCAAAATTATTTTCCAAAAAAAAAAAAAATTTTTTTAATGTATCTAGCTCACCGGACACTTTATAATGTATGTAGCTCACCGGACATTTTATAATGTATGTAGCTCACCGGACACCGTGTAAGGCCGTGAATAAATCGAACCGATGAATACAGAATTAAAGAATAATTAATTTGAAAACAATTTCATATATTGTACGTTGGGAGTATGTTGTTTTTAAAAAATTATACGTTGCTTTACGTATTTACAAGGTATGTTGATAAACAAACACGTCAATTTGGCAGGTGACAGTTGACATTTGAAATTCATGTATTGCCAGTAAAGATGAAATATTTTCCCCCACAAATTCGTAAGTTTGTCACTGCTAACAAAGTACTTTTAAATTGTCAAAAACAATATATTATCACGCATTTATCTGTGTGGCAACACATAAACTAAGCAGAAACGTCAAACAAGTATAAATGCGTATAAGAAAACATGTACCTAACCTAAAAACTACACACACTGATGCGTTCTATAAAAGATACATCGTAAAATACAGATAACTTACAAATTATCAATACCATCCTAATTGATATATGCATGAACTGAAAATCCCATCCGAGCACCAGTTATTAAACTTAAAAAACTCATAGATTGGGCCGCCAAATGTAATGTGAATTCTAATGTAATGTGAATTATTATTTAAGGTAATAGCATTTAGTGTAGGTACCTATACCTTTTGTCATCCGACCGCTGTCTTCCCAGAGCAAGAAGATCTCCTTCGCAGGATAGTGGAGAAAAGGATTTTGAGGTCATGCATATAAAAACGCTGGTTTTACTAGTGAAAAATAATGTTAAGTTTATTGCATTTTGCAAGAGAAAAAAGGAACCAAGGAAAAGTAAACAATACATAAATACCTTGAGCAACTATTAACTGTGGTAGAAAGAGAGAGTCAGCTAATTACGTTTAATTATTAATTCCGCACACGTCCCGTCGCCGTGATAGTCGTGACACTCCTGCAAACGACGACAGCCAACCCCTAGACTCCGTCCAGCACGTCATGGGGCCACCAGTTTCAAGGAAATCCACAGCTGATCTACACCCATCAAGCGGCGTGTAAAAATCCCACCGGCCAAGGAACAGCAACGTCGGCGCACTCTTCAAGAGTCGCAAAGCTGCTTCATTTAAAGGGATTCCACCCAACAATCAGGCACACGGCGGATCTACACCCATCAAGCGGCGTGTAAAAATCCCACCGGCCAAGGAACAGCCAAGTAATCAATACATCCCCGTTGATTACCGTTTAAATTTTCTTCCGCATGCGGATACAGCAATCTCCCGGCATCCGGCGAGGAATTCAACAAAAAAATAAGGCTTCTATGCCATTTAAGTCGTCCCACACTCACAGAACGAAAAAAAAATAACTTTCTAGGCTACATTGCACTAGAATCTTTTTACAACCAAACTTCTCCTCAAAAATCTCCTCCCGCCTCAAAAAAATTACGTGATGTCCGCCGCCATCTTTCCTCGAATGACGTTTCCGGTCTCGTTGCAGTTTCGCCAACCAACAAAGTTAAAAAAAAAAGAAAAATAAATAAAGCATAGACAATAAACGGTACCTATTTTGAGCAGTACCTGCTCATGAAATAGATATGTTACAATAAATATATTTTCTCAAATTTAAAACATAGCTTTACTAGATAAAAGAACAGTCTTTCGAAATCTATTTATAATTTTTTGTGGAAAAGAGTCAATACGTCTAAAATTTGATTTAAAAATGACATATTTCCGGTTTTGTCTGGTTATTCCCTCTTAATAAGAGAACGATTTAATTTATTTTCTTTTATATATTCAATAACATTATTATTTAATTAAAAAAAAAAAGTTTATTTATAAAGTTTAAAAGTTTTAAGTTTCCACAATTACTGCATTGTTTAAATTTGACTGAAGGTCGTTAGTCGCCAAGTGAGTTATTTACAAATGATGACTAAGGGGTTTCTATTTCCAGCATAATTAGGTATTTTTATGGTCTCCAATATTTGCACTTGGCTTACAAATATGTAAGAGTGGCGAGCGAATTATATTCAATTATGAATTGCGTTCATTATTATGAATTATGTTAATTTATCAATCTAGCTTCTATATTATTAGAATTAATCGGAGTTAGAATTAATTAAGAATTAATTATTAGAATACAATCGGATTTATAGAAGGATAAGTATCTGTCTATAAATAATTTAAATATATCGTCTGTAGGGGCCTAACCGTAGTTTCATTATGTCTTCAGAAGGCGAAACAGCTGTCACGCGTAATAATAATTACAAAGCAGAACTTGTTCATAAAAAAACCGTTTTTTTTTTATAAATTACACAATAATATAATTGAATATATAAAAAAAATTAAAGTTCAAATGGAGTTCTTCAAATTAAACTTGAAAACAATTAAAAGGGGGAGAACGATTCGAATGTTGCTAGATGTTATTATGAAATACGATCGAAATATCAAGGCGGAAACACACTTATGTGGTGTGGTGTGTCGTGACTACAAATTAACCAATCATCGTCGTCGCTTGTCGACACGCCACAGCCTACAAATATGTCTCTAACCATAATAAATGTATGAAACCGATGTGCTTCTGGCGCGCCAAGACACACCACACCACACAAGTGTGTTTCCGCCTTTAGTCGACTAACACTAGACATAGATATTTCGCTAGCCTGAAAAATAACATTATATTTATATAGCGCAGTTTTGTGACATTTCACTTCAAGTGCGCTTAACTATAATAAATTTAAAAATAATCCTACAGTGCTCCTTATAATATTGAGATAACAATAAAAGAATATACAGTATTTACAAAATAATGACAGAAGAACAAAATTAACTAAAGAATATACAGTATTTACAAAACAATGACAGAAGAACAAAATTAACAAAGAAAGTGCTGTTATAGCACACACGGGACAATAATAATAATAGACAATAGCGGTGCTATTGTAACACAGGACAAAACAAGAACTTTAAAACTAAAATATAAAATACTAACAGAAAGGCAGTTTGCGTTTAGAAATAAGAGATATTCTGCCATAAATTCGGATACGAAAACATAAAACAAAAATACAATTATGAGGACACCGAAACCAAACAATTACGGGAAGCTTGAGAACATGGCATATTATAATTACGTATATTGAAAAGATGTTAGGATTCATTAATGGTATGATTTTTTAAATAATTTTGTTTTTAAAGCCCGTTTAAATTCAGCCAAATTCTGGATATTAGTAAGAGTTGAGGGAAGTTTATTCCTAATGAGAGGGCCCGTTACATGAAAAGAGCGATCGTAAACAGCTCGATTTGACCTAGAAAGTTCTATTAGACGATTAGTAACATCTAGATCTGCTGACCTTAGAGTAAGCTGTCTCTCGCTTAAGTTTTGTCGGACACATAATTCCGATATATAGGCTGGCGCCATTCCTTGCAATGCTTTGAAGGTCATTAAGCAGATCTTGAACTCTATTCTTTCAGGACATCGAAGCCAATGAAGACGATCCCTGCTTCACAACCCCAAAAACCCACGTCAGAACAAATACTAAAAAGCGATTAAAATCATATTTATAAATTTTCTTCAACATCAGTTTACGTTCTGAAAGTAGCCTAAAGCTGCGCTTTTATTTTACATATCATGCACAATGCAATGAAATTATTATTTTGTAAAATCAGTTACAAAGTTAAAATGACAATTCAATGGCATCATATCATTTTGTAAAATCAGTTCAATAAAAATAATTAATTAATTCATGCTTTCAAGTTTGCCCACAAAGAAAGCTTTGTTGATGGGATGGATATTCAATGTGTATAAATAACACAGCATCGTCATCCTTTAACGATAAAATTATCTACAATATCGGATACGGAAAATCATTCCACCCCGTCAAGAGAAAGCGTCGCAAATTATTCTGAGTGAATGCTCTTGTAAAACAATAATCACTTCATTCCGGGGTGATTAGAAGTCGGCACTTCAATACCACGACAGCGTTTCCACTCGAATTCACTCAACTTGCCGAGGATAAGGGAGGACTACGCGTCAAAATATTTCTGCCAGAAGTGGAGGGTAGGTACTAGGGACCTACTTCGTATAGCCTTCATCCATCAAAACAAAGGCGCGTACACAGAGGCATTCCGGGGGTAGTGACAGCCGTCACGTAACGTAGACGTAAACGTAAGGGGCGCGCAAGATCTAATCGGGATATAATATCAAGTAAAGTAAGGAAATGCCAACTTGGATGTGGAAGAAAATTATTTGAAGAATTGATGACTTCCTTGCTGTAGTGTTTGGCTCTAGGTTTGGTTCAGAGGTGGAATGAATGATTAATTGTTTGAAATAAAAAATAAATAAACAAAAAACTTCCGAACTATGGATCACATCCGGAAGAATAATAATACTATTGATTGATTGCCGTAATGTATACCATATTATGAATATGAACCAAATTCATTTTCAGAAAATGAATTTTATAAAATATATTATGATAAAACTATACTAACAGACAGAACAATTAGACCTGATATAGTTTTACATGACAAAATTAAAAAAATAACATATATCATTGATGTAGCCATTCCAAATTCTTGTAATATTCAAAAAACTGTTTCTGAAAAAATAAGAAAATACACAGATTTAGGAAATGAGATTAAAAGAATTTGGCATTCTCAGACTATAAAAATATTACCATTTGTTATTTCGGCTACTGGCATTATACCTAGGTCTCTCATTAAAAATTTAGGCATAATAGATTTGTCAAAGAATTTATATATAAAAATGCAAAAATCAGTCATTTTAAATACATGTAGGCTTACAAAAGATTTTTTAAATATTTATATTGAGGGATCAGTAGGATTTATGGGTTCAATTAGGAATTCCACAGAGCCGAACCCTCTGATATGAAAATATCTGGAGTCGGTGAATATTTTTCCCATTTGGTCTCTAGTAGGTTGACATGTTTTTCTTGTATTGTTTTGTATTTATAATACTTATACATATAGTGCAATTGCATAGCGTGAATTGACTAGATGATGGAAGTGTGTGAAAGGGTTTAGTTTTTCCAGTGGGGAAAATTTAACCCGGACATTTAAATCTGAGTTTCGTAATTAAAGCGAACGAGTTGAAAAATGCCATTTAGTGGTATTTAAGGACAGGCTGTTATAGAATTTGAACAATTCATCAAATTTCAAAGTTATGTTTCCAGTCCTGTGAAAGTTCTTTTAAGTTCTGTTATTATTTCAGTTTTGTGAAACAACTGGCCCATACTGATAATAACAGAACTTGAATAGGACTTTCATACCTAAGAATTTGAAAATTATTAGAGTCTGAATCACCCGTGAAAGAATATACCCCCGGTCATTTATCAAAATATTTCTCTGTAAAACTATTTGAAAATTTCAATCAAAGTTTAAGAAGTTAGAAGAAAAAGGCCACGAAACTTAACGAAATAACATTCTAATCATAAAACGAACATGTATTGTATATTACCACAGAAATATTGACGAATTAAAGATTCCCTATATGTAGTGCTAAACATCGTATTTGGTTTGGTGATATCGGGATAGATACCAGTCGAAGAACAAAACTGTTAAGGCGGTACACAACCCTAATAATTTTTGCTTGCTCAAAACTCACATTTTAATGATTTCCGGCGAATTCTTAACTATAATAACTTTTTTTTATTTCCATGCCGCAAAAGGGATGCGAGTTATTTATATTTTAGATTAATAAAAACAGTACCTTACCATTAATACATTTTACGTACAACGATTTTAAAACTTTATAACCCGTTTTTTAACTATAAAGTAAGCAGCAGATTTTATTTTTCTAGACGATGAATTAATAACTTCGTGAGGACAACATGGAGCCAATAGACTGGTCACGAGTCGCAATTTGTATCTGAATATATTTTAGGGCATATTGTCGTCAAGTGATCAAGTGTCGGGAGTGGTAAATTTTTTCTTTACAATAATGATGTACCTACATCGTAATCTCTGGATGCAAAGTCAAACCCAGTAGGTATATAAATACACGTACAAGCAGTTACTCCTAATTGACGTACAAATAAGTTGGCCAGACTTATCTATAGAACCCACGTAAAAATGCACCCGCATAGTAGGTGTAAGTACTCGTACCAACAACGGTTCGCAGTGACTTCACGCCCCCTCACTGTGGCATATTGAAGCGCGTGCTACATCGCAGGATGAAGGAAGGTGATCGAAACGAAGTCGGAGAAAATAAATAATATAAAAAAGAAAGAAGGAAAGAAAACACGACCGGGTCCGGCCGCGGCCTTCGGATTGCCTTACTGCCTTGGGCCGGAATGGGCCCGTCTTGGGTCGACATTCGTGGTTGCCTTGGTTACCGCGCGGGCGGTGTTGACTTACAAGCGGGACCTTTATTAAACTCATTAACTTCTGTGGCTTCTCTTTTTAGAATCAACAAATTTCGTTCCCACAACCAGACTGGTAATGTTAAAACTGCGAAAGAAGAGGGGGAAGCGAAATTATGCATAGAAATATATACACCTTCCAGGTAATTATTGCACGGTGAATATACATCAGAAAAATATTTACACACCCACGGCAAACGCCAGACATCTTAGGGAACGTACCCATACTACGTGACCTCTTCGGGGGGGGGGGGGGGGGGGTCTTCAAAATGTCACGCTTGGGACAAATGAGCGGCGGTTTGCTTAGGATTTTGGTCACCGGGGGGGGGGGGGGGTTAAAAATTGGTCACGTAGTATGGGTACGTTCCCTTAGGATGGATTGTTTCACTGAATTTGAAAAATTCATCAAATTTCAAAGTTCATTTTGAAGTTCTGTTAATCATCTATTCAAGTTATTTTATTAATGTTATTTTTGAGTTTTGTAAATCATCTGGCCAATACGATGTAACAGAACTGGAAAAGAAGCTTTACAGAACTTAATAGAAAAAAAATTCAAAGAAAAATAATTTGATGAATTGTTAAAATTCTGTAAAACATCCCGTCAACCAACCAGTGCCAGCAGGTAAAGAAAATATTGTCATTTGGATAAAAAATACTTTGTACACCACTTTACTGAGTAGGTAGGTTTGTAAAAATGTATATAAAAAACCAACCGGTTTCGGTTCAACGTGAACCTCCCTCAGAGCTCTACAAATACATACTATAATTAATGCAGAATTACAGTAAATTAGGAAACATGTTTATTTATTGTGTTTAGTACTTTTAAATCTTCAACACATACCTGCTTCCTTCCCAGAACTTCATCTCTTTTATTTACTTTAAAAGACCCTCCATACAGCATCCCCAAAGATGACATAGGTCATGAGGGAAATTATTTTCCCATCTGAAGCTAATGCAAAAAAATATTATTTACTTAGGTTACTTCTACTATTCAGATATTATGTTTTTCATCTTTTTTAGCATTTTTCATCTACCTTTATGCGTTCTAAATTTGTGATCTTCTCTGTAACATACCGGTGGATAACTGTTTTATGAGATGAAAAATAAAAATAAATAGATAAAAGGGAGAGAAAACATCAATTTTGGTTGGAGGGGGGGTAAGAGTGGGTGCAAGGAAGCAGAAGACAAACATGTCTAAAATTGGGCTACTTGATAAAGCTAATTGTGGTTTTTTTATATACTCAATAAACAGGGGTTTTTCATCAAAACTATATTCATGTCTAACCACAAAGTGAATGCTACACGCGAAAGTAAAAATAATGTATTTTCGTTGAAAATCCGCCGATTTCCGTTTAGCTTTTCAAAAAAAAAACCTTTGAGAATTTGTGTTTTCATGTAATTTCAGTCATAGAATAATGGAGATTTTGTGGATGGGTTTGAAATAAACTAAAGGAAATAAGTCCGACTTGCTTATTACATATTATGAGCTAGTTTTTAGAGCCGGTGGTTTCGGAGAATAAGGCCCAAAAGCTTGAAATAAACTCCCACACGAACGAATATAAAAAAGTTACAACCCTTATATCAGAGATAGCCCGGTAGTTCCTTAATTCTATTTGGGATATAATATTTTCCGTTGGTACCTACGATTGCGCAAAATTGGGTTTTCTTTGCCTTTTCAATTTTTATTCTCGACACAAATAATATATGTTTCAACAAAAAATATTCATTGACAGGACCCGTGACAATCATAAACACTTAAACCTATAATGGGCAATTATCATATTTCGTTAGTAAAAAGTTAGTAATTGTTAGTAAAACGATTGTGAGTTTTTAGGTTTGCAAGTAAGCCTTGGGGTTCGCAGTGTATTATTAGTATTAAATAGGTTAGAAGTTAGAATGGATAATTAAGTTCGTGATTCTTGAAATAATTCACGCCATATCCCAATCCTGCACACTTCACAGCACAGCGCGGCGTATGGTTCGTTTTTTATGGTCAAATTTACAGCGTAATGTGCTTCACACCCCCGAGGTAAGAGTTGATAATAAAAATTATAAGTGCCTACCTGTCTGCCATTGTACACGCATTAAAAAAAAAGCTCAGACAGAAAACGGACAGAGTTCGCAACAACACGCAAATTAACATGAAATGAGAAGTTACCAAACTTCGCGAAACTGTATGAACACGGTATTAGGAGCTTCTTCGACCTTAAATTAGTCCATTCGCGAAGTTTTAGCGCAGCATCGTGGACCGGAGGGAAAACACGGAAGCCGGGCTCGCTCCCGCCCTCGCCTCGGTCTAACTGCCTAACAGGTAGGCGGTCCCCGTACTCCAGTATTTCATTACCGCCCAGCGGGAAACAAAGGATAACTTTAAGTTTACGGCCGCATTTCTGCGGTAGATTGCCGGGGCGGTACCGGAGTGGAGTGGAAAAACCTAAAAATGCTCTAATTCCACCGAGTATTAAAAGCCCAAAAACGCTACCTTTCTAAGGGTTCTTGTTTCGTGTGTAATTTTGGGAGTTCGCTAAGCTCATCCATGGGGACGTGAATAGTGTACAAATTTTAAGGGATGAAAAATGTGGGACAAAACAATGCCGGTCTTGAGATAGGAACAAAACCATTTAATTCAAGCTTCAATCTCACTACAGATTACTTATCTCAACTATTTTAAAACAATATAATCAACTTTCTTTCCCAAGCACAAGCACCAGCTTATATTAAAAAAATAATTATGTTGCACGAAATTGTACATTGATAGTTGGAATATATGTACTGCCTAATATAAAATAAAATGAACTAATGGACCGAATTATTTTTTTTTAGATATTATATATTATGTAAATTATTATGCAAATAAAAAAAAATGTCAGAAAAAAAAAAAAAACATGCTGTTTTATAACATGAAAATTAAATTCACCAATCACCAGAGTACCGCCAACAAACTACGACACAATACACAATCAAAAAATCAGAAAATCTTTTGCAGTGGAGCTATTTTCGAATTTCATAATATGGAATCGTCTGCAAATCGTGGATGCGGGTAAAGTTAACTACGTTGCCTAGATAACGATAAATAACTTTGCCTAGAGACAGAAGTTAGCTATACAGAGACCAAGAATAATGCGCAATACTACTAACTTCAACAGGTTAGACCAAAATTTCGCTGTCGATAAACGGTTTAATATTTGTAATACGACCAACCAACCTGCTCGGAAATCTACGATACTAAAAAGCGTTAGAGCCAAACTGTCATGCTCAAAGCAAAAGGCTCGACGTGAATGGCCGAGTGCTAACTTGCACGCCGAATATTTTACCCTTCGGAAAACAAGACCTTTCTTTTTGCGTTTTCCGCTGCTCGCAACGCACCCGGAGGGATAGTGACGAGGGGATTAACGAAGAATAATGAAGTGAAAACCGTCCCGTCTCATAGACGATACAAGTTTTTGCAGAGTTCGGCCGAGGGTAGCGGGGTAGGCCCTGGAGATTTATAGCCAGCGACCGAGGAACTCGATAAATTAACAGGACTTCTTGTTTGAGCGTGTTTATTACAGAGGGGTATGTGTGCAGTGTCACAAAGTAAGTGACAGGAAATTGTTTGTTCATAAGTTTTATCATAGAGAGTATGTAGGGACAGGAAAATGCATGACATATTAAGAGTATTCAGGAAGTGTTTTGTTATTAACCTAATAGCCGCGGAGATTTAGCAGTTTCTGTTCAATGCATCAAAAGCCCACACCACAATTCAGTAAAGATCGAGTTACATACATAACTATTTGAAATAAACTCTTCTTGCACCAACACCCAGCCCCGTCATAAAATTTAAAATGATTTTGTAAAGTGTAGCATTTTATTATTTCCATGTCATTTATATTACAACACCAGCACATTGACGATTGGGATGCTATTGCTCACTATTATAGGCTAACAAAACCCCGAGCGATTGTTTTCTTCTATTTGTGGATATTTTCGAGAATCTTTAGTAATTTTGCCCAAATATGTCAATTAACACCTGCACATAACATTGTTATTATTTCTACGACAAAAAATCTTTATTTTCGTTATTTGTTTTTGGAGTATTACGCCGTGTTGCGCACCATCCTTCTTTAGCCAACGTTTCGCACAACGTTACAGTGTCCATCATCAGGGCAGATGTGTACACCGTAACGTTGGCTAAAGAAGGAGGTAGTGCAACACGGCATAACACCCCAAAAACAAATAACGAAAATACTTTTAACCGTGAAAATCTAAAAACGTGTCTAAAAATCTTTATATTCAAAATATCTTTTAATTTTCAATCCTTCACAACTCAGTCCGAAGTTTTTGTGGGTTAGGTTTCTGTTGCACTAAACAGCTAAATTAATATCAATGAAAAGTGCAGCGTACAGTGATTGCTTACAACGCAACTTATTAAATGTTAAAACCGTACACGTTTGAAAAATGATTTCAAAGGATGGTGTAATCGGTGTAATGGGATAAGTTTCGTTTTCTAATTATCATTGTGATGGCAACGACATTGTTTTAATAAGCTAAACAATGACGGTGCTAATAAGAGGGAAGTTGTTGGCAATATTGCCACCACCTTTCAAAGGGTTAGTGATAAATGTCTTAGAATCTAAAAAAATAAACAGTCAATTATTTCTCCGATATAAAAGACATAGTGCGAACGTGAATTGATAAAAAATAACGTACTTTTCAAAGTGGGAAATCAATAACACACCGACTACATGGAAGTAGATGTGGCGTAGTGTCGTTTTACGACCGTCTGCCGGTTCTAAGCCGACCCAGCCCGCTCGAGATGCGAGAAACAATTTAATGGAATAACTTTGTTTTTTCGCCCTCCACGGCGCGCGGCGTGAGAGGCTTATTACTGCCGAGAAAATGAACAAAGTCGCCTGTCGCAGAACTTAACGGGGTTGGCTAACTATAAATAGCAGAGGAAATCGATACACACAAGACGTGATTGGGTTTCCCAAACAAGACGCTCCGCAAGATAAACTTTTCGCACAGTCATCTGGCGGACCATTAATCAAAGGGATATGAGATTATTCATAGATACTTTCACATGCGTACAAGCCGTGGGCATAATAAGATTTCCATTTCGAGATGATCTGTCATTTTTGAGGATGAATATATTTCGAAAGCTTAGAATTCATTCGAATGAATTCGGGGGTCGGTTGTTTGTCTTTCTCTTCGATTACGGTCACGGTGGTGTCGATTTTCGTTATTTTCGTTGGGGTTAGTCGAGACAGATGAGTACAAGTACATTATTCAAATGTTTCGATTCGTGTCAGCAAAACCCAGTTATTTCGCAGAAATTCAAATGTAACATTGTAATCAAATGGCTATATTTCACGCTATTTTGTTTTTTTGACATTCAAATTTGTTGCAGTGTTTTTACCAAATTGTAATAAGGGAACGCACCCATACTACGTGACCAACTTTTGCAATTTTTACCAAAAACCTAACCTAACCCCGGTGACCAAAAACCTAAGCCCGCCGCCGGTCATTTGTACCAAGCGTGACATTTCGAAGACCCCCCCCCCTAAACGTGACTCGTAGTATGGGTACGTTCCCTAAGCTGACAACTTAACAAAATTATAGTAATTTATAGCAATAAAATTAATTAAATTAGTTGTCCTCATCTGCTGACCGTAATTTGTTAAAAAGCTGAAACGAACTTAGTTAGAATCGACATTTCCCTTCAAATAAAAAAAAACAATTGGGCTGAAAGGCCATTTGATGATTTTGTCACAAGTCACACATCCTTACCACGAGGTAGGAAATAAATCAGCGACTAGTTTTTTTTGTTTGTTTTTGAATTTTTTATTTAGATGTATGTAAATATTTTCATACATCTAGTAGGAAAATATAAAAAATACAATTTACGAAGTAGGTACAGGAATATTCACAACTACATTTAAAAAAAGAATACTAAATAAAAAAGATAACTATACAAAAATACATTATAAAAGAACAAGACCTGAGAATAACATTGGTGAGTAATCAAAAAATATTTTTTACATATAATGCACACATCCTACGAAAATTGCTGAGACTTGAGGCTTCCTTTACGGCATTTGGCAGACTGTTATAGAGTTTTTGCCCTTTATAAAATGCGCTATTTTGTGTGGCCAAGTGGCCAAGAAGGTGTGTGGGCATAATGCCGATTAAGTGTTCTTGCACAAGTCTTCAAGTATATTTGAAGGTGTATGGCCGGGCTAAACCAGTGTCAAAACTACTATTCTTTAGCCAAACAATAAAATGAGATATGGGAATCTTTTGACACCGGACTCAAATGACTGATTCCTTTGAGTCAATAATCAACATTAATCATATTGTAGAATGATTGCATTTTCACCTTAGAATATATCACTATACGTTCCTAGTGGATCTATTACGTGCACACCAAATTACTCATAAATAAAAAGAATTCTAGGTTTGTATCATATTATACTAGCTAAATTATCTGTATTCTAGGCTTTATTCTACTTTAAAGGGTGGGGAGGGGGATAGGGATTCACAAATCGCCTGTACATTGAATTTCTTATTGTTTTAAAGCCAATATTGCAAAATTTAATCAATTTCGGAATAAAATTGTAGATTTATATAAGAAAAAACAAACCAATAGACACTCTTCTTTACATTATAGGTACTCTTACTAGCTGAAGTCCCCGGATTTGCCCGGGCTTTACGTTTTTTTTTTTTTTTAAATCAGATGTAGACAGAAAGTTTCCTTTTATTTGAACGTCAAGTGTGTAAAATATCACCAATCTTGGAATAAAACTGTACATTTACTTAGAACCTTACTAATAATTTACACAACTGATAAAACAAACATTATCGTATGCGTCCCCGGTATGGAATCCTCAATATAAGGTGTACATAGATACAGAATAAATTCTCTAAATATTTATTCAAGAAATACAACAAAACTACAAATAACATGTTAAGTTTACAAAAAAGACGCACATTATCAGATCTGCTGTTTCTGTATAACCTGCTAAATAATAAAATAGATAGTCCTGAATTGCTATCCACTATTGGTTTAAATGTCCCAATGAGGCGTACCAGGCACACTTCTCTTTTTCATATAGAATCCAATAACACTAATGCAGCGAGTAACTCACCAATTATTTGCGCAATCATAACTTATACCCACTATGAAAAATTACTACACTTGACATTTTTCACGATTCCTTGCAAACATACAAAACTAATTTATTAAATTTTTTGGCGTGATATAATTGTTTTAAAATTACTTACACTTAACTTTTCATTAAACTTTAATCAGTCAATAACAATTAGTGAGCATATAATTCTTGATTTTAAAATGTCTCCTTAACTCCCCCCCCCTTTTTTTCTTCTTTTTTATTATTATTACTCATTTATTCAATAATTAAGTTTTAAGACCGGTTCATATCTCAGGCGTAATTACCAAATGACATTCGTAATTCGTAATCGACTTACGTAATAGGTACATAACCATGTAATAATTTAATTTCACATACCTTATAATCTGTATTATATGTACTGTGTATGTCTTAATAAACAAACAAATAAATAAAATAAATTGTAACCAGTTGTGTAAAATTTAAAACATGTTTTAAAGTTTTCGGCTCTGTGGAAAAAGAGTTATTTAACGCCTATTCATAAAAAAGGAGACAAAAGCGATATATCAAACTATAGACCTATTTGTATTATGTCTGCTTTACCCAAACTTTTCGAGTCATTAGTATTAGATACCATTGTAAAACCTATCAACAATATTATTGTTAATATTCATTAATGACATTGTAAACATATTTAAAGATGTACAAGTCCTACTTTTGGCAGATGATCTAAAATTGTTTAAAAAAATACGAAATATATATGATTGCCTAATTTTACAAGCTAATTTAGATGAATTTTTTAAATGGTGCGAACAAAATATGTTATTTTTGAATACTGAGAAATGTCAAGTAATACGATTTTCCAGAACTCATTCTCATATTTTACATGAATATAATTTAAATAATGTTAAATTAACACCAGTATTACAAATTCGCGACTTGGGAGTTATATTCGATTCAAACTTAACATTCACACCACATATAGATAATATAACTAATAAGGCTTTAAAGATTCTTGGCTTCCTTTGTAGAACCCTAACTGATTTTAAGTCCTTGGATTGCATGAAAACACTCTACATTTCATTAGTTAGATGTCAAGTTGAATATAATTCACCTATTTGGTCCCCTTTCTATAAAGTACACTCTAACAAAATAGAACGAGTTCAACACAAATTTCTTAGGTACTTAAATTTCAAACTCAAAATTCCAATAGAAAACATTAATTATTTAAGTTTAATGAATCGACTAAATTTAATTACGCTGTCTGACAGAAGAATCATTTCAGACCTAATTTTATTGTACAGAATTATGAACAACCTAATTGACAGCCCTGCCATCGTTTCTACTATTAAACTTCTTGTACCGACAAGGAATACTAGACAAAATATAACATTCTTTTGCAACACATACACAACTAACTATCAATCACACTCACTTACCAATAGGATGCATTATTTAGGCAACAAGTTTGGTGGTATTGTAGATGTATTTGCTGATTCCCTTTACATTCTAAAATGCAATTTAAACCAACACTTTGTTGAATCCTACAAATTATTGTAACATGGGTATAATATATTTAACGATTTGATTTGTTATTGTAATGTTTATATTATATTTTGTTCTATGTTATTGTTAAATATTACATTGTTTAAAATATTTCACGGGTTTCCACAAGATTATACAAGTGGTTTTTTTTTTTTTCTTTAAAAACTACTTGTATATTCTTAAAAGTTTTTTCACTTTTATAACTTTTGGTATAAATTCTATGTATGTGTTATCCTAGATATCTTAAATATTATTTTCTAATCTATGTAAAAGCCCCTACGGGCGTATAACAACAATAAATAAATAAATAAATGTTAGCAAGGGAGCTGGATAGAAAATAAATTATTACCCGTTTCAGAGCCTACATTTAAAAAAGTAATAACACGTATAAAAGGATATCGGGAAACGAAATTAAATAAATATTTTATAAGGATTACTTTCTAAGCCAGTTCGCAATGCCTTTGATAAGTGAAATAGATCGTCCCATAATGTGAACCAACATAAACCAACATTGTATAACCAGCCCAACGGAATTTAGATCCAAACTCAAAACTCACCTATTCAAACACTCATTTCCATAAATTCGCTATTCCATTCAAACATTGCTATCCAATCCGTTGTTGAGTGCTGAATTATCTTATTGCGGTTGAGATCGACGGTTAATTTCATTCAAACATTTAAGATATTTATGCCTTCCTTAAATCCATTAAAATCATTTTCACAACTGTGTTATTATGTACGAACTTCATTCTTCTTCTGGCGCTAACAATATTAATATTGAAAAAGGGTATAAAATAATTTGTAAAATGTGTAGAATAAAATATTGATATGTATATATATACATATATAAAATCCTCAAACTGCTTCGACTTGCAGCAATAACATACTTCTTTGTTAACTGTCTGTACCTACACCTGTAGAGTTTTGTTTAATATTAGATATCTGGCAAAACTGAAAATATTTATTGTTATATGTAAATACCTATTTTAATTGTAAATCTCTAATTTTAATTCACTGTTGTAAATATACATGTATGTCACTAGTTTTATGTCAGTAGTTATAAGTCTTAGTCGTAAGTCACTAGCAACATTTAAATCTTAGATGTAAGTCCCTAATTATAATTTTGAATCTTAGTTGTAAGCCTATCGTATTAATTTTATTTGATTATATGCTTATATGTACAGCGCCCTTGAGGTGATTTTTCACGAAAACGGCGCTTTATAAATCAGCCAAATATTATTATTTATAAATATCTCACGGGACTATCCGTCGCGTAATTTCTTTATTTCGACATTTCTCCCGACCGTGACTCACGTCCGGTTCCGTTGTTGGGTTTCCTTTTGATGCTCTCCTTTTAGGGCCAGTTAAAACCCCTTTCAAAAAGAAAGCCCAGTCGACCCAAGTTCAAAAGTCAATGCCCTCGTCGAATTATTTGAAGGTCTCTTCCCGTGTTGCTACGCTAGAGATTTTTTAATCGATACTTTTTGGTATTTCGTGCAAACGTATAAGTTATGTAATAAAAAAAATAATAGTAGGTATCTAGGTTTCGTAGGTACCTAATTATTAGCTATGAGATATAAGTTACAAAAATCTATTAATCTAAGAAACCGAATTGATTATAGACGAGATATAAGTTTTAATCATCAGGTGTAAGCTTGTGCATGCCACTAGTTACATATTATTATCAGTTCAGACATATTTTTTTAGTTGCGTGTAATTAATTCATTTTAATGGAAATATCTGATCACGAAACATCAATAAGGTGATTTGAAATAATTACTACGTCCATTTGTATGTCGAAAAATGGATATTTTAACGAAAATAAACAAAATTAAATAATATAACACACGTGGTTGAATCGCTCGATTATCAAAATGTTTAGAATATACCTACCTACCTACCTTACTAAATAATTCACATCACCTTTCTTAAATAATTCAAATCCCCTTATTAAATAATACAAAATTAATATTATTTTTATTAGCAAAGATTCGCTTCAGCGCTTAGCGGAAATCAGATTTTTTATAAACCCTACCCAGCTGAAGTCCCCGGCATTACCCGTAATTTTCCCCTACTTTTGATTCAAATGTGTAAAATTTCATTAGGTATCAAAAATCTGCTTTAAGTTGTGGGAAAAGGAGATGGGGTGGTTTTCGAAATATCACATAAACAAATGACCTTCCTATTATTTTGAAGGTCAAGTGTGCAAAATTTCATCAATCTCGGAATAAAACTGTAGATTGTTTTAAAAAAACGAAACCCACACCGGTAGACTCTTCTTTATATGCAGATAGAACAAATTACCTTTCACGTGGAATCAGTTGAAATGAATCGCCTATCATTTGATGGTATCATTATTTATATCCTGTTCCGGTAGTGTGGGTCTGGACGAGCCCCCGGGTGCAGCAACTGGCGATAGTCTCACCGACATCCTGTCCGATCGATGCGTGGCTTATTAGTCTGATAGTGTCGCTAGAATCCACTGTCCACCATCCAGTTCCCAGTGGTTGCGCAGTGCAGCCACTGTAACCCTCTAGACGTCACTAAACGATAAATTGTCGTTCTTGGGATAGGCAACAACTGCCAATAACGATTGTCGTTCGAGCAAATAATGGCAAACTTTGATAATGATTGTTGATAAAATAATGTTTCCGAAACGAAAAGGAAAAAAATCATCTTAGACTAAAAACATATTTAAATTTTTCTGCACAGTCTCCTTCCACTTCGATGGATTTAGTTCAAAGATTCTCAAGCGTTATTACATCATTTTGTATAACTACTGCTCAAGCTCCTGAAAATGGTCATTCAATAGCATCAATGTTTTCCGCATCGTTCGAAATTGTTGAATATTCACGTATTATATGGTATATATAGATAGATAAAAAACATTATAAGGGGTTACATAAGAAACCAAAACGTAAAAAAGACATTACCAACCAACACTAAACAAAGAAAACCTAATATGAGATAAGTAAAATAAAAAGGATCAGAAGTTAGAATTTTCGAAAAAATCGGTCACGAGGGTTATCGTTATCAGCTATTTAATATCTTTTAACCCGTTTAATCACAGGAGACCCAGTTGTCCCAAAACATCATATGCCGTTATAATAACAGGAGACCCAGATTGTCCCAGAGCGACCGTGCATTATTAAAAGTTAGATATCTCTCTTTCTGTAATGCGAATATTTGTGATTTCTTTGATATTAGAAATGGAAAGAAATAATGCTTCTCATTGTCTTAGAATTATATGAGCTAGGTTGTTCAGATATTTTACAAACCTTATCAAAAGTGACGGTTTGATTTTGAGCCTATTTGTGACGTAACCCACATTTCATTTTAAAATAAAATTGTATGAAAGTGATAAAAAGTGAGGTGACAGTTTTATTACACATTTTGTTTAGAAAAGGAATCTGAATTTAAAAGTTAAAGTTTATTCTATTTTAACCCTTCGAATAATAAGAAAATAATTTTCTGTCAACTTTTGCCTGTCAAAGTTTGCGCGCAAAATTCCTGGTTCTTCCCATGCATTTTAAATGTTCCTATTTATTAGTTTTTTTTAACGCTTTTGCAAAAATAAAAATTGTTCTAAAATTTAGATAAAATAATCTTACCGATATGTTTATTAGAAATCAACATTTTTGTTCATAAATATTAAAATTTTAATATTGGAAATGCAAATTGGCTAAAAAATGCATACCTGCGAATATTTGAATTAAAGTAATTAAAATAGAATAAACTTCAAATTTAAAAATTCAGATTCCTTTTCTAAACAAAATTTGTAATAAAACTGTCACCTCACTTTTTATCACTTTCATACAATTTTATTTTAAAATTAAATGTGGGTAAAGTCACAAATAGGCGCAAAATCAAACCGTCACTTTTGATCAGGTTTGTAAAATATCTGAACAACCTAGCTCATATAATTCTAAGACAATGAGAAGCATTATTTCTTTCCATTTCTAATATAAAAGAAATCACAAATATTCGCATTA
Source organism: Limnephilus marmoratus (assembly GCA_917880885.1). Lineage (NCBI taxonomy): Eukaryota > Metazoa > Arthropoda > Insecta > Trichoptera > Limnephilidae > Limnephilus > Limnephilus marmoratus. Next base: position 25,787,603 of record OU862909.1, read on the forward strand.
CAGAAAGAGAGATATCTAACTTTTAATAATGCACGGTCGCTCTGGGACAATCTGGGTCTCCTGTTATTATAACGGCATATGATGTTTTAGGACAACTTGGGTCTCCTGTGATTAAACGGGTTAATATCTTTTAAAATGTGTTGGACCGTAGACCCGGCTCCAAAGTTTTTTTGGCTGCTCTATGTGATGTAGATTCATCAGTTTCCCGCTTATAGAGTTTCCAGACACTACATAAGATGTTATATATATTTTAGATAAAGTGCAATCAAAGAATTGAAGCATTCAGAGGGTTATCGTAGTATTATAATACGGGAATATGCGAACTGTGTGGCCCGCGGCGCTCTCGCGATTGACTGCCACAACCACGTACTAAATTATAATTCGGAAGCAGACCGACACAGCGGCATACAAATGACGGAGGCGAATGGCTTATTCAAATGAGGGAAAATGAATTTGACAGGGTCACAGGAATAGCAGGAGAATTATTATGTTTCCATGAATTATGTGACAGGTAAAGTGTAAGACGTTGTAGTAAGAGCGCGGTTTAAATAGTTCAAACCATACATCACATTGGACATTTTGAAGGGTTCTGAGACGTGCTAGTTCTGTACGTTACCTAACATTTTACAAGGATGGCCAAAATATTCAAAATTCTAAAATCAACAATTATTATCATCATCAAACAGTATTAATAGCCTTGCGTCTGTCGTACACACTCGATTCACAAATAGATGCAAACGGAAATGCTGCCATCTATATTATTGTGCCTCCCCTAGGTATAAGTCATGTCATATTATTCACAACTTTAAGTCATATTTAAAGTTGTGAATAATAGGTAGTATCACGCTGATATATATTACATATGACGTCATTGCCTGTCGCGGTTGTCCCGGTGACTAGCTGTCACTTGATCACAGTGGATCCGAGAAACCGGCTGCTTTTGGAACCAGTTCCTATCGGATTTATAAATTGATCACCAACACTCAAACTGGGCGAAGCCGAACCAAAAGCCGCCCGCAGGGTCTAGCAGCAAAAACCTGCTGAGCGGGTTACTTATTATTAATGAACATTGCCTCTCGAAAGAGCGCAGCGGAACGCACTTACTAAAGGCCATGTAAGTACAATAGACCCTACTAAAACTCACACCGAAACGCTATATAAGGAAAGCCAAGTTTTCGGTTCGTTGACTGTTCAAGTTTATAGTCTGATAAAAGTATTTCAGATACCGGTCCAGCCTAAGGCGAATGGTACACCACGAACGATGTACCAGAAGCGTTGCAATGGATTTGCTGCAAGTTGCTTCGAGACAGGATTACCTGCAATATAAGGCCTCTAGCAGACAAAACTAGAAACGATGTTTGTAATATTAAATAACTATAGATTTCTACGAGCATCGTTAAAAGCTTCACAGGACACGATGGAAATATTTTTTCTAGCTGAAAATAGTTCCATTGACCTAGAAATTCTAGACCCAGACAGGTCATGACGAAGTTTAAAGTTAGCTTACTAAAACAATTGTTCTTGTCATAGTTAAGATTACGGATTTTTAATATTATATTTGTAGGTATATTATAAAACCGAGAAGTGCGAATTGCACACTAACACTACATCACATTATATGACAAACGCGTAGACGGGGAGAAAATACACACCGATACAAAAAATAAGCCAGACGTTTGACCCCAGATGCGATACGAACGAATCAATAAACTTCAACTGTATATACGATCGAGTACAATCACGTCAAAATAATTACACAAACAACCGAGCCCACAACCAGAAACACAGGCGAAAAAGAAAGTTTGACAAATGAGAGAACATAAAAGTTGGGTACTTTTTTAGGGAACTTGGCTGAAATAGGTTTAAAAAACATAAAACTACCTGTCGCAAGAGCAAATTTAATGGAAGCAACGGGAGTTAAGTTATCATTTCATTAAACATCGCCTGAAGGCAACGTTATTGGATATTTATCACTCGGCAAAACGCGCACGTCTTCCGAAAAGCCGACGTTTTAAGTTGTGTTGTATTTACAGTTTCAGACAAGACGGTGGGGTTCGTAGGGAAGATGCCGTAGGGGGAGGTGTGTGGTAGGATTTGATGGGAAGGATCAAAGGAAGATAGACGGGGCAGGATTGGCAGTTTTGCAAAACAAGACGCAGAAAGTCGCACAAAGCGAGCACATATCGTAATAAAATAAAACACTCCACCTTCACAGAGAACTTTATACAAATACTAGCTGAAGTCTTCGGCGATGCCCGGGCTTTACACAGAGTTTTCGAAATCAAATGGAGACAGTGACCTTCCTCTGTTTTGAAGGTCACATGGTCAAAATTTCATCAACCTCGGCATAAAACTGTAGATTTGCATACGAATCAAATCCACACCGCCCACTTACCAGCCCTCTTGTCCATCACGTATAGACATTCTCCTTTGTATATTATATATTTCAACCAATTTACACAAAACCCTGACAAATTAAATACCAAAATCTTCCTCATGAATCACTCTATCTATTGGTGAAAACCGCATGAAAAGCCGTTCAGTAGTTTTTGAGTTTATCGCGAACAGACAGACAGACGTGGCGGAGGACTTTTTTAACAATATATAGATGTATTTATTAGTTTACGGATTACAAAATGGAAAGAAAAAAAAATGTGGCATTACTGGGGTACCAAGCTGTACATTTGAACGTGGTGCTGTTATAATATAAACATCAATTTAGTTAATAAGTACATAATATGTTTTCTGTACATTAACAATAATTGTGGTGAAGCAAGAAAATACTTTACGAGAAACGTCAGGAAAACTTAGTATTGAAAAGTTATTTGCGCAGGAAAATACCAGGAGGCAAGCAGATAAAGGAGATTGTTAGATTGCTGTAACGTTCCATCGGAATAGCTGCAATGTGGATTCACCCCTGGCACGAACCTGTTCAGGGTTGCAACAGCCGCCCGTGTCCCGGGCCGAAGGAGAAATGGCGGGTGCTGGCTGATCCCTCGCACGTGACGAGTCTCCTCGCACGATATTATACGAGGATAGGAGCATTATTTGACGAGAAGCACGCCAGCCGCCAGACGACCGTGCGATAAAGGAGAATGATGTAACTTTTCGAACGGTTAAACTATTCAAGGAAAATATACATTTTCTTGGAAATATTTCATCTTCAATACATTTCCTACATTCGATCGAGGGGTGCGCTCACTGCTCAATCATGTCTGCAAGCACACAGATACCGTAGTAAAAAGAATTCAAATAGGTACATTTTTTTTTATCAAATACAGAATTTTGGATTAACTAGTAGAAGCGTATCTGCATAAATTAATTGTTTTACAATTTACAATGTTACTAGGGCATAAGCATGAAAAATCATGGGATAGTATAATTATTGTAGGATTTCTAAAACTGAAATTATTTATAATAAAGTTAAAAAAATATTATAATTATTGTAGGATTTATTATAATTATTGTAGGATTTCTAAAATTAAAATTATTTATAATAATCTGCCTCAGGACCATTGCCAAATTCAAAAAATGACGACACCTCTCGGATTATATAGGGTGATTATTTTACGAACAGTTTGAATGGATTTTTCTTTCTTATTGACAAACAGCATTTATAGGTACAGTAGTTTTGTGAAATGTGTTGTTTTATTTATAATTTAAACGAGTGACACGACAAACGTTGTTCTGCCATATAAATTATTTCTAGTAAATATTTTGGTTGTTAAATAAAAAAAATAACGAATGTATTTTAAGTGTGTGGGGATGGGATCTATGACAGAGAGAGGAATGGACCGCTGTAGACGATGACCGCCGATAAAAGCAAAAAAAACTCCAACTAAAGTAGGAAAATTAAATAAAGAAAATCAATATGAATTTCGAAGAGCAATCGAGTGTACGATATTTTTTGTCAGTCCGTCTTTAGCCAACACAAATGAGCTCGATGGTTTGCCCACGCGAGAACATGATGCCGAAAGAAATATCAAAATGACGCGACGCTTCTCGTGAATATCTTGCGCATGTGTGGATGAAAGTTCGATGAGGCGGACGTAGCTCCATCTGTCATTCAACAATATAAATTATTTCGTTGTTTGAAATACGAAAGACGGTTAAATTTGTTCATACAAAAATCGCGATTAAAAAAGGGAGGGTGGGGGTAGGAGGGTTAAAATTTGGGGTTATAGGTATTTTTTGATGTCAAATAAAATAAAAAATGTCAAAAAATAGATTTTTTTCTGGGTAGGGACACCCTAATCACCTAGCGGTATGAAATATACTTTAAAACCTATTCTCATACCTACCAAATATACATTAAAAAAATCATAAAAATCGATCAAGCCGTTTCGGAGAAGTGCGATCACAAACACAAGATTTTTATATATAAGACAAGATACGTTATGTTCACTAAACGTTACATTACGAATCGAATAAAAAATTTAACATCACTTATGAAGAGGATAGTCATTCAAAGAATATGTGTGTACGAATGAAATAGCTATATATGAACGGCCGCTAAAGTATGTCCACTGGACCTAGTTTAGAAAAACCATACACGTTGTCTCAGTAACGAATCTTTACTCTGTTAAATCATCTAAGCAACTGTAAAAATATTTAAATAAAAGAAATACACCCACATTTCAAATAAGACTAGTTTATTTATAAAATAATGTTGGTACATATATCGCTTGTTGATATTTAACACAGTGATAGACAGTGGCGGCTCGTGACTTTTGGGTGTGCTAGAGTGCTGATATTAAAAAATGGCATTATCGATGTTGTTGTAGCCGAAAAAATTTTTTTTTTATGAAAAATTTTAGAAAGTTTCAGTTTGGCGGTGTGCCGCACCGATTTCCTGAAAAATCTTCATATAAAACACCGATTTTTGAAAAAAAAAAAATATTTTTCGCGTACAACATCCATGATGCCATTTTTTTAATATTAGCACCCTAGCGCACCCAAAAGTCACGAGCCGCCACTGGTGATAGACAACCTTCGGGCCACATGCAACCAAAATATTCAAGTTTTCGGTAAAGAATACTCAATTTATTAGTAAGTTATTTTAAATTAGGGTTGAGTAGAAAAATTTAGTCTTTCTACAAAATTTTTAATCAGTCGCTCAAAATAACAAGAATTTTCTTACATATTCTGACAGAATTTCGTGGTTCAACCTAAATGTAGAAAAAAAATCTATAATTTCTTGTTAAAATCTTTGTTTGATGCATTTAAAAGGCTTCCGTTTTATTAAATACCAAGTTTTTCTTCACCAAATTTGGTTTAACTTACGGAACAAAAAAATCAACAATTGCCCAAAACTGCAAGAAGTATTTTTCATAAGTTCTTCATTTTAGAATGATAAAAATCGACAGCATTTATAGGTTTGGAATTGGAGACATAAAATCTTCGCCAGCAGCGCTTCTTTTTTTAAATACCATTTTAGAAAAGACAAAAAGATTTGGCACACAAATTTGACTGCAAATTTTGATTTTTGGCCTGAATAAATTGGCCCTCAGGATAAAAAGGTTGATCATTACTGATTTAATACTTACCAGTTTCAATTTTGAAAAATTAAAAGTTTATTGAATTTGAATATTTTTTATACAATTTAAATACGCACCCTCGCACCGACAACCGTAAGTACTATGTTTGATTATTATCTGTCCGTATACACAAATTATTCGTGTACTGTTTCCTTTAGCTACCTTTGAGGCCATTGCATGATTAAAAAATATTAAACAGATTACTGAAAGAGTAAAATTATATGAAAATGTACACACTCGTACAGGGGCACGGGCGCGGCGCGGCAGCCAGCCGGTCGCCGCCGGCGCCGGGTCTCGGCGTCAGCGGGGGGCGTCGCGTTGTAATTGTAATGCTGGCTTTACAATGGCCTCATTCTTACTATCTTACTAATCCAACATCATCGCCTTCATACCTATGATAGTAATCTTTTATCTATTTTAAAAGGCTACAGCATACAATAAGCTACAATACTAAGAGCCCTTTAGGTGATAAACTGTTCACAATTCATTTTAAATAAATAACATCTCGCTCGGAAAATTACCTCTTGCCTTACCACCTTCAGTTATCAATAAATAAAAATGTTAATTTTTGTCTGTCTAGTTAAAAATTCGTAAAAAAAATCTTTACTAAACAAAAATAACGCAAAATGGACAAGCTATTAGAACGCTCTTATTATTTCTTGCAGCTATTCCTAGAACGTTGTATAAATAAGGAAAACTTACCTAGCTTGAAAAGTAAGTATACAACTCATCTACAAATCTATAGTTTTTTTTGAGATTGATGAAATTTTGCACACCTGACCTTTAAAAGAAGAGGGAGGTTACTGTCTACATGAGATTTTGGAAAAACAACCACACCCGCTTTTCCCATCCTTTAAAGCAGAATTTTGATACTTCTTGACGAAATTTTATATAATTGATGTTCGAAATAAGAGGAAAACTTCTGTCTACATCTGATTTTGAAAAAAATCCTGTGTAAAGCTCGGGCAACGCCGGGGACTTAAGTTAGTAGTAAGTAAAAGTATTTCAAGTCAAAGTTGAGTCGGCTATAAGTAAAAAAAGCTCAGTGCAGCAAGAGTATTATTTGATTTCTCCCAAAAATGAAAATGGCTGCCTATTGAACTAATACATCCCTTTCCACGAACTGTCGCAATAATACTTGAATATTATTAATAATACTTGAATGTTATTTGAATACTGTCAAAAATAAAAATTTTGTAAGGTATTTTTGCTCCCTTTCAGGGAAATTTTTTCGTTACTTTTAACTGTCCATTGTAAATCTGATTTTATTCCGATAAACATACAAAGTACCAGGCAATTACAAGTTGAAAACTATAATTAGCGCTGGCATAAAGGTAAACGGGGGATAAACAACAAACAATGGGCAACTCGGCAAAAGGATCGCATTTTCCCAAATGAAGACATCATCAGGGAGAAAGAAGACCAGCAAAATATGGTAATTAGAGTGCCAGCAGCGCAGAATGGAGAGAAAATGAAGAACTTGGTAGATGGAGTATATTGAAAGAGCTTGTAACATATCTATTTCGCGAGTAGGTACTGCTTAAAGCAGGTACTGTTTATTGTCTATTAATTTTTTATTTTTTATTTAACTTTGTTGGTTGGCGAAACTGCAACGACACCGGAAACGGGCGTTCGGGGGAAAGATGGCGGAAGACATAACGTAGTTTTGTGTGGGGGAGCAGATTTTCGGGGCGATGGGGATTATGTTGTGAGTTACGAAGGCGATGTAGCCTAGAAAGTTTGTTTTTACACGTCACGTGAGTGTGTGACAACTCTAATGGCACTGTAGCCGATTTATTTTGTTAAATCCCCCGCCGGATGCCGCGAGATAATGTTGTCCGCGTGCTGATGTTTTTTACACCAAATTCATCGGGTGATGAACTGCCCGCAAGGATTCTTTGCTGGTGAATCCTTTGGCCGATGAGGTTCCCTCATGCCGCTTGATGGGTGAGGACCTTCCGTGCTCGTTTTGTTGGGTGAATTCCCTTTACTGATGAAGCGGCTCCTAGACTCTGTTGGACCCGCCAAATATCCTTTGTTGTACCTTTGGGCCGGTGAGATTCCCCATGCCGCCTGATGGATGGAGGCTCAACCGAGCTTTTTGTGTTGGGAGGACTCCCTTTAACCAAACGCCCCATGACGTGTGGAACGGCGTTTTGGAGTTTGCTGTTGACGATCGCTGTTGAGGATTGCTCTACACGACTGGAAGAGAATCACGACGACGCGACGGGACGTACGCGCTTCTAATAACCAACCGTAATTTTAACATAACTCTCTCTCTCCAAATCTGATAGATGCCAAAGGTATTTATGTTTCCTTTTTTTTACCTTTCTTTGATGTTATTTGCAAAGTGCAATAAAGCCTTTTTTTACATTTCACTAGAAAATACTTTCTTTTATTTATATGCATGATCTCTGATCCCTATCTCCACCATCCTGAGATGGATGTTCTTTATGCTCTGGGAGGCTGTCGGATGACAAAGGTAGGTAACCTATATTAAAATGGTTTTACAAGCTTCCGGAATAACAATGGGGGTGGGACCTTTTGTATGCAAAGTCTAGAGCGCCTAGATAAATAGGTGTAGCGAAAAGGATGCAAATGAAATAAACAAGTGAAGGATAACGCTAAATAAATATTCAAATTTATTGTGTTCGGAAAAACTTTGCTTACGATTATAAAGATGAATTCCAAAATGTTTAAAATTTGTTAAATGAGAAAACGAATACTTTTCAAGAAGCATGTGATTTTCAAAATGACGATTAGTAAAATGTTTGGGATGGAAAAATTGAAAACGCGCCGCTCCCGGAAATTTGAGTCTAGATCACAATCAATTATTTTTTTTCATGATCTCCACACAGGAGGTCCTGAGGAAAATAATTTCCCTCAGGGCCTATGCCATCTTTGGGGATGCTGTGTGGAGGGTTTTTTTTAAGGAAAGGAAGGAGAGGAGAGTTCTGGGAAGGAAAAGGGTTTAAGGGGTGGGTAGGAATCTGGGGTTCATTGTGTCCTGGTCATCCGCCTCCAAGACCTAGACAAACCTCATCCCATGAACCCGGGTACCCCTGCTATATCACCAAACGTAGTGGGCCGCTTGGGGCGATCTATGGTAGAGGTGTTGGTTATCTAATACAGGTTCCCGGGGCGGAGGTACCCATTTCCGCCTTCCAAATTGAATTATATGTTTTCAATGAACAAATCAGTAATAAGGATCGACATCCATGGTAAAGAGATGGGATACCTGGATAACCTGGCCCAGGAGATTGCGGGTTAAAAAGTCGACTAACAAAAGATTAATTAAAAAAAAAAACGAGAAAATGGAAAAAAACCCCATTATTCAAGATTTATAATATAACAGCATGACTTCTTGGAAAGAGAAAAACACCCGAAAAGAAGGAAAGGTGGGTAAACGAAAAAAAGTTATTTGAACTAATACGGGATTAATCTGAATTGAAAATTTCTTTTTAAATCTTGAAGGAAAATTGTTATAAAAGTTTGGAATCTAAGGGTTTTCGCCTCAAGGCAAAGACAGAAAAAAAAAACAAAGTCGAAAGGCGAGGACGAAATAAATGAGAAAACTTAATTAAATTAATACAATACAGTTTGATCTGGCAAATTCTGCGGGAATATTTTCTTAGGTGTATTAATTTCAAAGTGGAAAACTTTAGATATTTTAATGAAACAATTTAAAATTATAAGCTCTCTGGGATTGGCAATGTGAAAAAACACTAGTTTCCGAATCGAAAAAAAATATTATTCCAATAATTGCGTTTTAAAGAATCTTATATATCTACAATAAGCTCTCGGTTCAGCTCTCGAGTTCCCGGCATGCGTTGCAATGCCACTTAATAAAGAAATTGTTTATCTCTGCGTGTCCTTTCCCATTCGTCCCGTTACCCTTTCGCCTCCCCTTCCTCTCCCGCGTCCCCTTCCTTTCACACGATCCCACTCCGCCGGGCCCGCAACCCGGATTTGTACCGATTTATTACATATTTTCCTTAAACACGGTAAGTTTTAAAGCTCTTAAAAAATATATGTTATTCTTGAAGATAATATCTAGACTTTGCCCGCGCCGAAACACAAATTTTATAAAATTCCCTCAATAGAAAAAAATCGCAAAGTATGCTCCAAAAATTATTATTAACACGTTTGTTTCAGTTATTTTACAAGTTATATGTATGAAAAAATTCACAGTGTTTCTTTAAATGCTGTTTAAGATAATGCCTGCGAGATTTGTATGAAAAAATTCAGTGTTTCTTTAAATGCTGTTTAAGATAATGCCCGCGAGATTTTTGCTCTATTTTAAAGGAGTCGTGTTTTATTAAACATTTTCGCAATTTTCGCATCGATTTTGTCGCTGTAAATATTAGCACTCTCTTCTAACATTCGTAATTTCGTATCTCTCCATCTTCTTCTTTTCGGCCTGGTTGCAGAGCCTTAACTCTTCCCTCTACCGCTTCCCCTCTCGCGGGAACGAGAACGTAGGGAACGTACCCATACTACGTGACCAATTTTTTGCAATTTTAACCCCCCCCCCCCCCCGGTGACCAAAAACCTAAGCAACCCGCTGCTCATTTGTACCAAGCGTGACATTTTGAAGACCCCCCCCCGAACAAGTCACGTAGTATGGGTCGTTCCCTTAGGTTTTTGGTCACCGGGGGGGGTTAAAAATTGCAAAAAGTTGGTCACGTAGTATGGGTACGTTTCCATAGAAACCATCGCGGGCACGCGCACATCAAATCCCCAAAGTTTCATCATCGGATGAATGGTTTAACAATGCATGGATAACTCACATACATAGACAGAAGCAAGCATATTTTGATTTTTATATATTTATAAGAAATGTTTAGACAAACGTAGTTTTCTGGTGTCAATTTCTGTATAATAAATGTTGATACCTAATGTACCAACAATTACGCCATTTCCTTACAGAGTAAGGCAGAAAATATGCATATAAAATTATATGATTACGTGAACCTGTTGAAACGTGATCTCTCTCATTAGAGATATGTTTGCATTGTTGGTAGAAGACACTACATCTTATCTCGGTGTACGACAGACCTGGGGACATAAACAAACAGAATGTTATCACTTGCGTGAGTATTCCGAATGACGGATACATTCCAGAATGCATATTTTCAAAACAATCAAGTGCATTCTATTTATCTTGAATTGTCACTCTTTGAAATGCTTTGAATTCAGAGCATTGACTGAAACAATAAAGCCCGAACAAATAAGTTTTTATTGCTAACAAAAACAAAATTGCCATTGCATCCTACAAATTTAGTATACAGCAAATGGCATCTATTTTTTTATATGAATATCGGCACAATAGGCCCAATTGCTCACAAAAGTCCCAACCTCCTGGAGTCGTGGAGACTAGGGGTATTTTGGAGGTATATTGTGAGGCTGAAATTAGCGGGGAGGGGGAAGGAGAAGAGGAGAAACCTGGCTATTCAGATCTAGTCGCCAATCATGGTTAAAAATATTTATTTTTAACTTTAATTCCACACAGGACGCTCTGAATAAAATAAATTTCCTCAGGGTCTATGTCTTCTTTCAGGATGCTGTACGGAGGGTGTTTTGAGGGAAAGGATGAAGAGAAGGAAGAGGGTACGAGGGGTGGATAGAAATCTATGTCCAAGAGTGACGGACGAATGAATCCATCGCTCCCTCAGCGTACTCCCACGGTACAAGGCGATAGGTCGAGAGAGTCCTGCTGGAAAGGCCAAATGATCTCCCTCAATCAGTCTCCCGATCCGACCTGCCACGCAGTACGTGTGCAGACGCATCGGTATCCACACTCGCCTCCCAAATTGAAAAAAGGCATTTCAAGCAACGTTTCAATTCTGAATGGTGGTCTTACACCAGGGCGATACTGAGAGTACGCCACTATAGTATCTTTCATTCAGCACAGTACCTATTTATTTATTCAGTACTTCCACTACAGTATCTTCCACTATGAGCCGTAATTATCTTTACATAGTATAAAATGAAGTCGCTCAAAATGTATGTGCGCGTTAATCTTTTAAACTACGCAACGGATTTTCATACGGTTTTCACCAATAGATAGAGTGATTGAAGAGGAATGTTTATATGTATAATACATGTAAATTATTATATTAGAGAAAAGCCGAGAAATTCAAAGAAAACATATTTTTGTGCGATTTAAAACGGCTGGCGGGCCGTAGGTACTATAGTCACTTTTGAAATTCGTTCTACGGAAGAAATCGGAAAATAGATGTCCTAGAGTAAGTAGGTATTTGATTTGAATTATTTTATTTGATGAAGTCGCTCAAAATGTATGTGCGCATAGATCTTTTAAACTACGCAATGGATATTCATGCGGTTTTCACCAATAGATAGAGTGATTCAAGAGGAAGGTTTATATGTATAAAAACATGCTTATTATAGTAGAGAAATTTCGAGAAATTCAAATATACGGGACGAATAGGAAAGGAAACGCAGGGAGAAAAATTTTATTTATTAAATGGCATAGCAACGCATGCCGGGACCAGCTAGTACCTTATATTATTTTTAAATTATGAAATGGCACTAATCAGTCAAATAAAATTTATAGCTAGTCGAGCACCTTACCCCTCAAGCACGGAGGCCATCTCTAATCCTGAGCTGAGTTATAATTTTCCTTTATAATATTATAATACGAGGGATTAGACATCAGCATCGACTATTCGGGCGTTTCAAAACTAAATCAGATTAATTATTATTTCAAAGGACTTCAAACTTCACGCTTATCTTCAAATTTAAACACAAACACAGGATTAGGATTAAAAACAACGCAAAGGTTGATTATTTCACTGTTAATACCGAAAAGATAATGCATGTTTTTAATATTAAATACATTATTTTACCAGTTCATAAATAAGCAAAACAAAACCATTTAATTAATATTTCAATGTGGATTCTCGAATTTAGAGGATTATTATTTAATATAAACTTTTAATACAATGCACGCCAAAAATATTAAATCTTGGCTAAATACTGGACAAATTAGACCAACGCATTGCACAACAATGACCATTAAAGATAAACAAAAGGATTTCTCTGCGTAAAATTGGCAATGTTCCTAAAAATCTGAGTTCAAATTATCCGCAGTGATAATTCAAACATCGTTCATTACAAACTTCGTCTACTACTAAAGTTTCACAGAAATAATGTTTTTAATTCCAGTCAAAGAGAATGGAATCATACTCACACCGACATATAAACGCTTTCATATTACGCTGAATGAATAATTCCGTTTTTTCAGTTGTGATAATTTATGACTAATTTAATATTTTTTGTACAAAGCGAACACAAACACAAATAAAATTGTTGAGTGAGATAAAAAAAAAATGGTGTCCACTGATCCCCTGAGGTCTTTCACACCATTTTTAATTAGTTTGTGAATAATAATATATTATGTTGGTATAAATAAATAAGTAACCTTATCATTTTAAAGAGTAGAACAAAAATAATTGATAACATTAGTTTACATTCACGTGAAAAATCGTAATAATAATGGGGTGAGCTTTATATAGGTCTTGGCGGTGGATGCGTTTGACTACCTTCTGCGTGGGGGGCCGAATCGGGTGTGGTTGAGGGAGTCCTTTTTATTTATCCAGCCGGACTCTCTCGACCCATCGCCTTGTACCGCAGTGGGAGGGATGGATTCACACTGAACACACTGACCCCCCCAGATTCCTACTCACCCCAACCCCTCGCACCTTTTCCTTCATAGAACTTCCTCTTTCTTTAAAAATACCCTCCACATAACATCCCCTAAGATGACATAGACCCTGACGGAAATTATTTTTCTCTGGAGCTAATGTAAAAAAAAACTTCATAACCTTTTGTATGTATCAGAAAGCTCTTAACATTTTCTATCATACCGTAAACCGGGGTTACTTTGCGTAACTATTTATTAATTTATCAAAAATATATATTTTAAAGTTAGTATTATTTTTCAAATTTAATGGTCAGATAATACGAGGTTGGTATGAACGTCATTTTTTTGTAGTTTTAATTGTACTTATTAGTAGTTCTATAAATTGGTTGTATTTTTTTTTTCAAAATTAAGTAAAATAACTTTGAAGAGGTAGTAACTTTGCACAACTTACGTATTATCTTTGGATATCGCATACTGGTGCAACCTAATGCCATAATTTTTTTTAGGTACCTACCCCTAGGTTTCATTCTTATTCATTGTTAATTGTTACATGTATGCAATGTTACCCAATAAGACGCGAAGAGGCCCCGGTTTACGGTAGCATATTAGGTTTAGAACTTATACTGTTTCGGAAAAATACAATGAATCATTAATAATTACTCAGGCGACTCATCGCACAGCGATTCGGCCAATATAAATAGGGTGCTTTTTTTGAGAACAAAGTTCATTATTATTTAAATACTAGCTTTCGCCCCGGCTTCGCTCGGGTAGTATTAGGGGGTTTCCCACTCTGCCTCCTCCACCTTCCATATCCCCCCTCCATACCCGTTACATTCAGTTTTCAAACAGCTCGCGTGCCACCCATTAAAACGTAACAATCAAATACGCACAGTTTCGCATTTATAATAATAGTACAGACATTTATAATATTAGTAGCTATAGATTAATATTTTATACATATTCGAATTTTTACTGTCAAAGGATCTCTAACCTAAACAAATAACAAAATGACAGCGCACGTCAAACAATTACTTAGCAACGCTTTGCTTTTCGTCTGGACAATATACGTATAAGAAATAATTTCATAACGCTAGAGCTTACTAATACATACAGCCTCCTATAGTACTCGCAAATAATGTAGCTTTCTATTAGTGAAAGAATTTTTAAAGTCCATTCAGTATATTTTGCGTGAAAGAGTAACAAAGATACATCCATACAAACTTTCGCCTTTATAATATTAATAGGATGACGATGAAAAGCGAAATTTGAATTATACCAGTCCCAGCGAAAAACCGTACGTGAAGTCGTGGTTCTAGTATCTTAGGGGTCGTCCATTAATCACGTGATGTTTTTTTAGCAACTTTTTAACCCCCCCCCCCCTCCCTGGTGATATGTGGTGAGGTTTTAGACTAACCCCCCCCCCCCCCGAAATCACGTGTATTTTTTTAATGCAAAGAATTTTGAAATTTTCAGAATATTATCACGAAAAATAAATACACGTGATATCTTATTATATCCCACCCCCGTCGTGATATTTCGTGATTTTTTCCGAACCCCCCCCCCCCTTTCGAGCATCACATGATTAATGGACGACCCCTTATGTCTTTTTCGTTTTCAAAAACGATGTGTGAGAAGGAAGAGGACGTATGACTCTAGGACTAGTTTATCTTAAAAACATTAAAAATCATTTTTCCCCTGCAAGAAGAAAAGAAAAAAACTACGGTTGGAGTGAATTTTCTTCCGAAACTGGAGAAATTAGCAGTAAAGCCATGGATTTATGTCCAGAGGAGATAAGTGATTGTTTTATTTTCTCTATATATACAAATCAAAATATGCTTGCTTCTGTCTATAAATATATGTGAGTATATGAGTATACGAGATGTCTATGTGTTGCTA
Source organism: Limnephilus marmoratus (assembly GCA_917880885.1). Lineage (NCBI taxonomy): Eukaryota > Metazoa > Arthropoda > Insecta > Trichoptera > Limnephilidae > Limnephilus > Limnephilus marmoratus. Next base: position 25,802,702 of record OU862909.1, read on the forward strand.
TATTAAGCATAGGAAATGTTTGAAACTTTCAAAATATCTTCTTTAAATCCCCGCGAAGGTTTCTGGATTATTACAACCACATGACAATACACCTGAAAAGCTTTTTAATCATTACAAAAACTCTTGCAAAACTGTAAAAAAATTCAAATTTTGAGTATGACATTTTGCAAAACAATGATTGTTAAAACAAAATTCAATTTTCGAAAATCTTTTAATTGATTAATGTACTCGCCTCACACTTTGAATCGAATCAAGAATTATAGATATTTTAAATAGGTATCTATGTTAGGTACCAAATTTGATTTATTGTTCTTATAATATGCAAAAATGAATATTTGTAATATTTAATTAAATGAAGACAATATTAGTGAAATTCAATCGAAAATCTGGAGACTGAAAATCAGAAAAAGATATTGGCTCCGCTGGGACTAGCGCAATCGCTAGAGCACTTGCCACGTCTGGTGGCGTTCAAACCAGGCAATTTTAACGATTTTTGGAGAGTCCTTATAAAAAAAAAAAAAACGTGCGACACCTAGGGGTCGATATCTATATTATAAAAAAAATATTTGCACTAGTGTCAAAATCCAGAGAGGAAATTGGGGAATATGTTTGCATGAACAAAACGCCTTCCGGTTTCCTTTTAATGCTTTTCTGGAGGGTGGTCAATAACCCCGCGAATAAGTTTATCGATCTACTTCAATAATAATAGTATTTGATAGATAATAAAATAGAAAAAATAAAGTAGTAGACTCATGATAGACTCGTCGTATTGACATACGCATGCGCAACGTACGTCGTAAATCCAGAAAAAAACTTTTAATATTGCATTAAAAAAATACTGAAAAAACATAACGGAATTGTTCTCATTTCATTAAAACTAATACAAACGAATAAATTCAGTGCTTTGTACATGTAGCCAGTAGCTCCAGTAAACCGGTCCCGTATATTGTTCGACAGAGGAAAGGGGGGGGGGGAGGAGCAGGAACCACACCAGAGGGAGCTGGCGGCAAACGCAATAAAAACAGAAGGTTTCAAAACTCCGCTACGCCAAAACGAAGCCGAACACAACACTGGCAAATACGTGTGAATAAGTTACGACTGACGAACAAAGCGACTATTCTCGTGTACAACTGGCACGCTGTACAGGCTTTGTGGTACGCCGTTTGACATGGCAGTCAAATTGAAAACAACGAGGAATTCAAATAAATTACCAAATGTTTTCTATAGAGAGTAAAACACCTTGTACGTATTAATAATAGTTGATATTCTTTTTTCGAACGCATGCCAAAATTTGTATAACGGTCCACGAAGATAAGTCATATTATGAGTATAATAAAAAAATATATATCAAACAGGTAACAACCGACATGTAGGAGACTAAAACAAATTTAGTGCAAACATTTAAAACATAATAAGAAAATGTCAAATACGTTTCAGAAGGATGCATGCTGAAAATGATGCGAATTATTAATTTTTTATCAATCTTTTTTCTCTGAATTTTTTGTACACGCCACGGACGTAGGAATATATGGACCTGCCCTAAGTGATAAAAGCGTATTGTTTCCCCCTCCCCATAACGGTTCCATGGAACCGCCTGGGCTTACGAGAGCCGCCTCCCTTGAATCTCAAAACGTGACGTCATCATTCTTGTTCTGACCAGCGCCGAAGTCACATAGTACATTTTACGAAATAACAAGGCAAAAACGGTAGCTTGTGCTATGAAAACGTGTAAAAATAGAAGTGAAAAAGAGAATAAACCAAATTGTCGTATTACATTCCATAGGTAAGCATTATTTTACTTTATTTTAAGCTTATTCGAATTATATTACAATATTATCAGTTTTGTAACATACACTATCATGAACGTGTTTACACACAGCCGTAATATGCGTGGGATGGCGTATTTCAGCATATCGCTCGCCATATATTCCGATTGGGAATGTACGGCGAGCGATATGCCGAAATACGCCATCCCACGCATATTACAGTTGTGTGTGTGAACACGTGTTAACGCTCAGAGGGCGTGTTCATACACAGCTATTATGAATGGCGACGTAAAACACACAGCCGTTTGCAAAAGAATCAGGGATGTGCCTTCGCCTTTTGCGCTTTGCTAATATTTATTTTTGCGCTTTCCTAATCGTATCATTTGGAACGTCTATCTTTTCATGTGTTATTTCTTGCTGGAAATCCGTCGTATTAATAAAGGATAATAAACCGATCATTTTTAAATTTATCACACTTTAAGGGCCTTATTACTAAACGAGTTTTGAATTTTACGCAACTCATAAACAACCGTTAATATAAGATAAATAGTTGGTTATTCAGTTGTATAAAATTTAAAACACGTTATTAGTAAGGGGTTAAAAGTGGAATAAAGTATGTTTTATTTATTAGGCGTTATTGTATATTTTGCTTTCTTAATTGTACTCCTTCGTGGTATGTTTAGAAGTAAAATGTAGATACAGTGAGCATGTTTGGAATGAAAAATGTATGTGTCATTTTGCTGTCCGATGATATTTTTTATCAATCAAAATTTAAAATAAAATATGTTTCTATCGCACGTCGCCACCGATTATATTATTATATTTGGATCACACCGTCACGTCTCAGCGGACCACGTGTTAGGTAAGCGCGTTGTTTCGTATGTACGGTACTGCTGGAACGAGAACGAGTGTATATCGCGTAATGCTCTAGGTTATTCCGAGTATGTGTATGTATGGAAAACACGTTTTTTGTTTTTAATTCAAAAAGTGTCATCGGACGACAAAATTACATCTAAATTTTGACTCCAAATTCTCTTAGGAATCGCTGGTAAAAGCTGTGTGTATAAAATTTAATTTGTTTTTGAGTTGTTTTTCTTTTCTATTATCTTCTGAAAAGTGAAATGTTATGTACTTTCTTAAAGATTTCCCAAAAAAGAAAACTTGAAGACAATGTGGCGACTTTCATCCGGTAAAAGTGAGCAGACAAGTGTTCGTAACCTTCGTATCTGCTCAGAACATTTCAAAGAGACAGATTTTATAATAAACAAACAGGGCACACGTGTGCTACGTGTAGGTGTGATTCCATCGGTCTCTTTGTCACCTGTTACAGAAAGAATTATCGTTAGTATATAAATTCTTTAATGACTAATAATTCTTTTTTGTAGTTATTCATTACATGTATTTATTTTAATTTTATTATCTATCCATTTCAGAAATTAAGCGACAACTTCTCTGAGAAATCATATGTATGTCTTTCTCTAGCTGATGAAACGATCAATAATACTTATGGATGGATGAACCCTCAAGAGGATTCTGATTTTTCTCTCGTTTCTTGCGCACCTGCTCTACACAGCACACACGTCGTGAGTTCATTCTTATATTTAATTATCCTTTAAATTAATATTTTATTGATAGTGCATATCACAAATTTGTAATAAATATGTAAATTATCGAATTGCAATAATGATTATATACCTAATATTGTCAACTTTGTCTCGTTTCGAAAAGGAATGCGAACCAGAACCTATGACTATGTGCTTGACGGAGATCGAGGCCGTAGCTGCAGCTGCTCAGTCATGTGTGCTCGTTAGTTGTATGGTACCCACTACTATTCCAGAAAGCTTTGTGAGTACCAATTGATTATTGACCTTTGATGACTTCAAAAACACATTGTACTATTATGTAGTGTGCAGACCACTCTAGTAACTGACTAAATGTTTTTATACCTAAAAATATAATATTATGTCTCTATTCCCCAGATTCAGGAACCCCAACCCGTCTTTATGGAAGAACCACTTATTATATCAAAAACCACTCAAAAAAATAAACCAATTGAAGTCAATTACAAAAAAATGGAAAACTTATTATTAGAAAGTAAGTTACTAATTAGAAAATTAAAAAAATTAACGTTGTTTATAAACGTAAAATATTTCTTTAGAAAATATTTTTTATTTGATATACACAGCTTCTCTGACGGTGTTGGAATAAATTATCTTTTTTAATCTTCTTTTTTTATAAATGAAACCGTACAAGAGTCCCAACTGCCCTCAACTGTCTGAAGCAAATGAGACTATGGCATCCCCAATTGGGGTATGTTGTGAGGTTGAAGGTAGTGGGGAGTGGTAGGAGATTATGAAGAGGACGGTGGGGAAATCTGGCTATTCAGATCTGATCAATGATAGTATTTTCCACTCTAGAACGTGCGGCAAACATTTAAAAATTATTTTTAATTAGTAAATTGTGAAATAATTCAAATTTTTAATTTGCATGTTGGGTTTCGAACCCGTGACCTTCCGCTTGCTAGTTGAGAGCGTTACCCCTCGACTACGGAAACCTTCGTATCTATGATTTTTGGGCGTGTAATTTTTTCTCAAGGTCACGGCCGTCATCACAGTCAACATATTAATACCTTCTTACTATGTTGGCTCATCTTTTTAATATATTTTTATTCAGCTGTTATTATTGTACTGTTTTTAGCATCGATAATATAACTCCTGTATATGTTATGTTGTTTTCTCTTAGGCTGTGCTGTTATTTTTGTATGTTATTTAAACCTCTGTAAGTTGTTTATTGAATGCTGTTCTCACAAATATAATGTTATCCTTAACCCTTTTTGTCTTTTTCTTTTCACTTCTTCCATTGTCCATAGAAAATGTAAGAAATAATTTAATGGAAGTTATATATATTATAAAAATATTATTTCTTTAAACAATATTATGTATAGTCTGAGAATACTGTTACTGTGTCGGTGTAGGTATATAATACTGTTTTACTAAGTTTCTGCTGATATATGCTTAAATGTACCTAAACAAAAAATATTATATCCAAAAAATAAATAAAAAGCACCTTCGTCGTCAAAATATTCCAATTAATACGCCACTCCTGGCTACGCACGATCCGATTTGCAGAACCCAGATAAGTTGGGAGGTTTAGGGGGAGGGGGGAAGTTGTTGCTTATACACAATGCGTCGATGTGGTGGTGACAAGTACCTATCTATGTAAATCTGGTCACCAAATACGCTTAAAGCCATTTCAAGCAGTTGGGGCGATACTAAGAGTATCTAAAAAAGGATCAAATAATAATGTAACTGCTACGTGCTACGTATTATTGTAATTAAATAACGTGTGAAATAATTCAAGTAAAATAATTTTAATTAAAAGAGATAATTACATTATTTTTATTAACTAGCAGACCCGGCCACACGTTGCTGTGGCTAACGAAACACAACGCCATTACCCAACCTTTATAAAATCTTCACCACCCGCTTGCCTGCTGCCCGCTGCCTTAATTGAATATTTGAATTTCTCGGCTTTTCTCTACTATAATAAGCATGTAATATACATATAAACCTTTCTCTTGAATCATTCTATCTATTGGTGAAAACCGCATGAAAATCCGTTGCGTATTTTAAAAGATCAATGCGCACATTTTGAGTGCCTTCATTTTATACTATGTAATTATACCAACAGAGCGGTTGTGATAACCCTAAAATATGTCGATAATCACGGATGTGGGCGGTTCTCCAATGTGCTTGTCGCTGGTTACAGGGGTAGGTAAATTATGAAACATTTGTAAAAGTGTCTTAACTAAATATGGCAATAAAATAGTTGTCTGTGAAAAGATGCGAACTTTACTTTGCCTATTCAGACTTCGCAAATATGTTAATAACGTAGCGAGCAATTCGCGCTCCCACGTAAAAAGGTCTATTCATTAAAAAGCAGATGTTATTTTTAAGAACTAAATGGTGATATTATAATGCGAGATGCCTATATACTGTCAGATTAATTTTTCAACCAATCACAGTCATCTTCCCCTCTTCGTACCGCCATAGTTGATTTTTCCCCTCACCTGTTATTTCTGGTCTATTGAATTTGGATGTCTATGGTACACGCGTATTTTTTATTTATTAAATGTGTATATGTATATTTTTTCCATCAGCTCCACACAAGAGGACCTGAGGAAAATAATTCTCTCGGGGCCTATATTATCTCTGGGAATGCTGTGTGGAGTCTTTTTAAAAAAGGAAGGAGATGACGTTCTGGGAATGAAAAGGGATGGATAGGAATCTAGGGGTCAGTGTGTCCAGGAGTAACAGACGTATGAATCCATTCCTCCTACTATGGTGCAAATCGATGTTCCGAGAGAGTCCTGCTGGAGGGGTCTAGAACAGGTCTCCCTCAATCAGTCTGTCTCAATCCGACCTCCAAGCAGGTGGCAAAGCTCGGGTACATCTCACCCCATGAACCGGGGGCATCCCTGCTACTTGAAAGTGCCTCCGTACATGACGCTACTCGAACCTCATGCGCGTAGCACGCGCGTCGCTCGTGATTACCCCCCACCGCACGATTTTTCTAGTGTTCGTACACGGCGCTACGCGGTGGCTGTCGGTTTGAAGTTTGAAGTCAGTTTCACGTTTCACGCTACCGACGGTGCTAGTAGCACGCTACGCGTTGCATTATTCGTGTCTGCTACTATTCGTTTGATGTTTGACAGAAATGGCGCCTGAACATGAAAGTAATATAAGATAGGTTCTGGAAGTGGAAAAAATGCGTGTTTATATAACTATACTTTACCAGAATACGTAAGAAAGGATTTAGTGGAGAAAGCATGGATTAATGTTGGAAAAAAAGTCATTTGACGTCGTGTTAACTCCGCGGCTGCACGTGAAAAATGATCAAGTTCAGTATATTTCGGGTAGCGCCGTGTACGGAAACCAGCATTAAAGAGTAGTTTATCTGCAGGGTCCGTGTGGTTGCGTCACAATCACATAGTTTGTAAGTATCTCCATGAACGGAGGGCCTTAGTCACCAAGGGTAGCGAACCACTTGGGATGACCTATGGTAGGAGTATTATCCAATAAATGCTTCCCCGGAAGGCGGTATCCGTACCAGCTTCCCAAATTGAGTATAACACTGTCCTAAAACGGGAATACTCCTAGTTAATTTTTTTTTTATGAATTATGTATATACATGAATAATCTTGTACTAAATAAATAAACAAATAAACAAACACATCGTAATAAATATCTTGTCTTTATTTAAAATTAAAAAAAGTATTTATATATATACATATTGTGTACCGACCTTATTGATATCTCCGAGATAGTTATTGAGAAGTTTAATGGGAGGTTTGTTTTAACTTCCTATTTTCTATTTTAAGTATAGGTTTTGATAAGTTTTCCATCATATTAAAAAAAATATTTATTAATTATTTTGAATTTTTACCGACAAGCTAGTTGCAGTAGCTTTGAGGAAACAAATACCCATTGTACGAAAATAATAACATATTATTTAGTGCGACAGTTCGACCCTGAAGAGGCAGATGATATCAGATAATGGCAGGCTTTTGTTACACTTGCCCGGGGCTCAGATGTTCCCCGGTCCGCCACTGAGCCCCGGCCCAGACAGACATATCGCATTATGCTATACGCACCGACATCACTTACTGCAGGCGATTGCACCCACTGCACTGTACTGGTGATGCCCTGTGCCTGTGCCCTTGCTGCACAACGTACATACACTATGCATCTATAGCGCATCGTGGAGTTATAGCCGATCATGAATACAGATGTGCATCGCCCTGCGCATGCTCAGCAATACGGGTGTTTTATAGACAAAACAAACTGTATGCCGTGGATTCAGCTTAGTAAATTGAATGCACGTGACTTTTTTGTAAAAGATCACCAGATTCTGATAAAAATGATAATGTACCTACTCATATTATTGGCACCTGTTTAATAGGTACGGTTGTCTGTTTTTATTATTTATTGTCATGAGAAATTTGTTGTCATTATTGTTCATAATTAATGCCCCTTTATTGAACCTGTGTCACTTTTTAAATAAAATTATGGTTCTAGCGTGTTTGTGCAGAGACAATAATCATTATCGTAAATTATTGTGATACGGCAACAGAGAACACAATCTGACAGTTATTACAGGCATGCATAAAAGTAATAAATAAAAAAAATATCGATATTTGTAACCGATAATATTTCGATTTACATAACAAAGGGATGCAGTGACGGTTCGTGTCTTATAAGCTAAGAATTAAAAATTCTAAATTATTGATATTTTTTAAATCAACTTGCTGAAAACTCATTAAATCCCACAATCACGAGTCCACACAACGATTAACACGGAAATTAGCCATTAAACCAATGACCAAATAAAATATCCCGAGGACTTGGCAATGCCAACAAAACATGCTGTACAAACGATTATACAAAAATGGCGGCCAAGAAGGAACCAATATTTATTACTTTCATATAAACTGAATAATAACCATGGAAAGCACTGCATTTTTTGTATAACGGATTTGACAGAATTCTTGATGTAAAATTGGATCGGTGTTCCCAGTCCTTCTCATAGGTATTTTGTTTAGTCGTTGCATTAAACTAGGTTAGGTTGGGACAGTTTGTTTTTAAAACAAGATTCGTACATTAATCAATGTCAGTATCTACTTTTTGCACATGAAGACATACGTCTTCGAAAGTAACCCGAGTGACTGTGATCCAAGCGGTGAATCGGTTATGAACGATGATGGAGTGAATGTTACCAAAATCAGCATGGATGAAATAAAAAAATCTATTAAATGTATGAAAAATGGTAAGGCTGTGGGTTTCGACAATATTGCTGCCGAATACTTTAAAGGAGATAGCCCTATTATTCTCACATGGTTGTGCAGACTTTTTAACCAATGTTTAGAGGAGGGTTACACGCCATTAGATTGGAGAAGGGCTGTAATCATGCCATTGTACAAAGGTAAAGGGTCACGTATGGAATGTGGGAATCATAGGGCTATTAACCTTCTTAGTACAGTGGGCAAGTTGTATGGTAGAATATTGATTGAAAGGGTAAGAATGGAAACAAAAGATAAAATATGGGATGTGCAAGGTGCTTTTATGAGTGGAAGGGGATGCATGGACCAGATTTTCTCATTGCGTATGCTCACTGAAAAGTTCCTTGCAAAAAAACAGAAACTCTTCTGTGCCTTTGTAGATCTACAAAAAGCGTACGACCGAGTTGACAGGAAAAAGCTATGGAAGGTATTGTCCAAGTATGGAGTGAATAAGTATCTCATACAGGCAATTGCGTCTCTGTATGAGGGAAGCGTTGCATGTGTTATGGTGAACGGCGATTTTACGGGGTGGTTTGACATCACAAAAGGTGTTAAACAAGGCTGCGTAATGTCGCTGTGGTTATTCAATCTATATATGGATAATTGTATGCAAGAATTGAAAGAGATGGGATTGGGTGCGAAATTGAGTAATCTAGAAGTATGTTGCCTGTTGTATGCTGATGATGCGGTGCTGATATCTAACAGTATGGAAGATCTACAGTCTCTAGTGTCAAGAATGAACGAAGTATGCATGAAGAATGAGTTAATGATGAATGTAAGTAAGTCTAAAGTCATGGTGTTTGAAAGAGAGAGTACGAAAACAGTATGCAATATAGTTGTGAATGATGAATACTTGGAGCAGGTGGATGAGTTTGTTTATTTGGGAAGTATGTTTACGAGAGATGGGAAGGCTGATAGAGATATTGAAAGAAGGGTGAATGCAGGTAACTCTATTAATGGAGAAATGAACGCCGTTGGCAGCAACAAAAAATTGTCCAAAGACGCAAAACTAGCCGTCCATAATGGAGTACTGGTACCTACCCTGATGTATGGCAGTGAGGCATGGAACTGGCAGAGGAAGGATGAAAGTAGACTGAACGCTGTAGAAATGAGATCCCTGAGGCGTATGTGTGGTAAAACCATGTATGATCGTGTGAGAAATGTGGAAATCCGCAAAGAATGCAAGGCTGATGTAAGCGTAATGAGTAAGATCAAGAAAGGAACGCTCCGATGGTTTGGGCATGTAGAGCGAATGAACGAGGAAAGGAGTGTAAGGAGAATATATGACGCAAATGTGAATGGTAGAAGAAGTCGAGGACGCCCAAGAAAGACATGGCACGACCAAGTGAATCAGATACTTGAGTCGGGCCATGTCAAGAGTCAGAATAATAGAAGAGAATGTATGAGACGTTGTATGAATGTAAACGAGGCAAGGAATGTGTGCCAAGACCGGGATGTTTGGCGGTCCGTCCTCTCTGCCTACCCCTGCGGGGAAACGGCGTGATGGTTAGTTAGTTAGTTAGTTAAGACATACCTAATTGGCATACAAAGGTTTTCCGGAATCTTTTGTAAACCATGTTTTTTCAATGTGAATACCGCACTAGAGCCCTAACTGCTCCCAATAGTTTGAAGCCAGTGAGACAGTGGCATCCCATATTATAAAGCTGAAGGTAATGGGGAAGGAAGGAAATGGGGAAGGTTCTGGCTATTGAAATCTGGTCACCAAACACGGCTAAAGCCATTTAATCAACGCAGCTTCAATTTATTCTGAATGGTGTTTCGGTTTTCTCCTCATTGTACTTTTCTGTTTAATGTCGGAATATTTCTCATTTTTGAACGTAAACTGCCTCCTGTTAGTATATCATGTTTTAGTTTTAAAGTCCTTGTTTTGTATATTATATTGTCCTGTGCCACAACAGCACTGTTATTACTAATTTTTGCTCTCTTTTCATTGATACTGTATATTCTTTATTTAATATTATTTTATCAATACTTTATAATGGGCTCGTAAGGAGCACTGTAGGACTGTTTTTAAGTTTATTGTAGTTAAAAGCTCTTGAAGTAAAATGATACAAAACCATGCTATACAAATCTAACGTTATTAGTATTATAATATTATTTAAAATGAATCAATTGTGAAAAAACTCAAATTAATAAAATAAAATTTACTAGTGCATACCGGAATCTGAACTCTGGATTGCTAGTCAAGAGTCATACTCCTCAAACATGAGGCCGTTATAAACAATTTAAAATCAGATAAAAGTTCAGACAATAATAAAAATAACTCACCTTCGTTAGCTGCGTTCTCGGCCATCTTTACAATAGTAGTCAGTCTTTTCCTCTCGAAATCAGTCTTCAATTATTCTTTATTTGGTTGCAGCGGGATCAGCCTTTGTGGGGGTCAGACGTGAAAAACGTAACGACTAGAGATGGGTTCTACGCGAAACGCGAAACGTACCAACTGGAAGTCGGGTTCTACGCGAAACGTACCAACTCGGAGTGCGTCTGATTGGGTAGTGGATTAGTATCGGCTGTAATGGGATTCTCGGGAGGCGGATCTGAAACAAAAACGTTAAAAGAAACGTGAATATGTTGTTTATGGCTTCTGTAGATGCGAAATAACGGTTAGCGATGCACAATTTAATCTAATAAAATGCATTGCACCGCGAATCGATAACCATTGGGAATAAATAGTTTGTGGTGCACTCTGCGAAACCAATAACCTGTTACGACTCCCTTGGGTTAGGAGTTAGAGAGCATTCGATATGGTGGGCGTATATTATAATAATAAATTAAATAAATATTAAAATAAACTCGTGAGATGCTTCTCATAGATAAATAATTAAATCTACAAAATTATTACAAATCGTCACATTGTTTGAACAAGGTTTTGAAATTTTTTTCAAAGTTACCTTTGAATGTAAAACCATTTTTTTGCCCATTTCTATGACCAACATAATATTAATAAAACCAAAGTAATTCCGTAGATACTTTTATGACGAAGTTCTAACATCAAGCTTTTAATAATTCCATTTATTTTACAAGGTTCTAACATCACTTTTAATCTTTTTCAATTTTCATTTTGGTTGGATAGGGTTCAAATTTCGCCTTATCATGTTCTGAGGTGTCAAAGTTTGCAAAGACGAACTCTCATAATCTATTTAACAATTTTTGATTTTAAGGGTCAATCTTGTGTAAAGTATTTTAGTTTAACACATTTTAAAGGAAAATATTTAAATAGGATGTGGCATTACTTTGGAAAATGGGAAATTATAGAACCTTATGCAATGAATTATTAGGACCTAACCTGGTTGCATGTGGGAATTGTAGTTAGAACCTTATGCAATGCATTATTTTTTTATTTTTTTTTATTTCATAAAATTTTTATTAGATATTTGTTTTTTTTTGGCTACCACACTAGACTAATGCCCGTATTGTGGTAGTAGTACATTTAATATTTTAAATACGATTTAATAAATACTATTTTATTATAACAGATGATTAAACATAATAAATAAAAATTAAGAAATACTTAAAAGTAAGTGAGAAATAAAAAGAAAAAAATATTCATATTTTAAGGAAAAGTAGAAATAAAAATAAAAATTCAAATTTTGAAATAAAAAAATTAATAATAAAAATTAAATGTTAAGAACTCATGTGTTCTGTACAAATATATAAATTAAAACATATTTTTTTTTAACGTTAACTCCACACAGGAGGCCCTGAGAAAATAATTTCCCTCAGGGCCTATGTCATCTGGGATGCTGTGTGGAGATTCTTTTTGAGGAGAGGAAGAAATGAACATTGGTCTTGAAGAGACCCATATTGTAGGAAGGAGGAAACACAGAGGCCGGCAAATCATTCCACAGCCGAGCTGTTGAACACAAGAACGAGTCGAAGAAACGACCCGTTCTCATGTGGCAAATGTCAACCATGTACAAATGTTGGGCAAGCGTTTGGCGTGTTTCCCGACTATGCACCGGTGCCGAAGGGATCAATGATATGGGTATATAAATTAAAATTAAAACATAATTGATGGAAGGATCTAACCATGTTTCAATCAGTACCACGGCTTCATAAATTATTGATGGTATGCAAATTCTGAAGTTATCTAGTTTTGTTCGAAGCCCACGTACATTTTGATAATAAAGGTTCAGAGTGTAGGATTTTGATAGTTTTTTGATGGAGCATTCACAATTTTTGGCGTTGAGTTGACATATTTATAACTGCATGTTTAGGCATGGTAATTACAGTCCTAAAATACTTTACACAAGATTCAACCTCAAAATCAGAAATTGGTGAATAGCTCATGAAAAATCGTCTTTGCTATCTTTGACACTCATATAAGGTAAAGTGAACTTAGAACCCTTTCCAACCAAAGTAACAAAATAGTGATTGACAAAATCGAAACAATTTATTAGCCTACAAGAATAAACACTTTAATAATTATTGTTTGAGCAATTTTCACGCAGACAAAAGTCGGCCACTTTGAGGTAAAAAACCTCATTATCTCAGTTGTGTCGTATCCGAGTCATTATTTCAAAACATTACCAATGAAACAAATGGAAACATCCACTTTATTCAAATAAAACATTATTACAATTGATAATGTTATTCGTCGGAGTAAAATTGAATCGATTAATCCCGAATTGAAAGCTCGATTATGCCCCACCGTTTATTTCAACCAAAATTGTATTAATGAAACGTTTCAACCAAATTACGATTAATACAAGTCAATCAAATAAATTTGAGTCGATTGCTCAGTTCAACCAATTTGTGAGCTTCAAACACAAATTATACAGTAGATTTAGCCACGATGACCAGACCGGAAAATTAATTCATTGAAAATATCATGACACGAAAGCCATTCTGTCGTAACAAACAAAAATTAAAATTATATTTCATTAAAAAAACCATGTTCGGAAATCATAATATTACTGATGTACTTTTTTGTGCAATTTGTTCTTTCATTGATCAATGACATGTACTCTTCGTTCATTTCTACATTTTTCAGCTCGTATTATATTCTTTGCATTTTTTTTCACATTAACTCCACACAGGAGGCCCTGAGGAACATAATTTCCCTCAGGGCCTACGTCATCTTTGAAGATGCTGTGTGGAGGGTCTTTTTGAGGAAAGGAATGAGTGAACATGGGTCTTGACTTGCTCCCTCCTACAACATGGGTCTTGAAGAGTCCCATGTTGTAGGAGGGAGGAAACACAGAGGCCGGCAAATCATTCCACAGCCGAGTTGTTGAACTTAAGAACGAGTCGTAGAAACGACCCGTTGTCATGTGACCAATGCGCGTATTTGGCATGTTTCCCGACTAATCACCGGTGCCGAGGGGATCAATGACGCTAGTTCCTCGGAGCATCTTCCATTGTATTACCGGTAGAACAAGAACAGCATTCCCACCTGACGCCTGTGCTCTAAAGATTGCAATCCACAGAGTCAAGGTTTTTTTACGTATTTTGGAGCTCCAGACCAGAGATGGCTGCCAAATTCAACCGTGGAAGGCACTTGCGATTTTTACAGTGTTAGCAGTTGTGTACTATTAATTGAAAATTTATAAAAAAATACAAGTCTTCATTAAAAATCTATCAAATAATAATGTTAAAAATTTGTTCTATTATAAGTTTACAGTGACAGAAGGTAACAACAGAATTGTTGAGATTTTTTAAAAAGAAATTCAAAGATTACCAGTTTACGAATAACCTGACAGCATTTGAAAACAGGAATTCGAAAATGTTGTTGCTTCGTTACAGTTTTGCAAACATTTATTGATTACAAAACAAATCCCATGGGATTACCGCCTCTGAATCCCATTGAAATAATGTAACGTGTACAAAAGACATCGATTGCAGTTTTATCGAATTAAAATACCTTTTCGGTCCATTAGCCGTTATTTTATGGGCTAGGGCGCATAAATTCGGGAGGAATGGGAGATAAAGGAGAAGATATCGGAGATAAAACGTAATTAAAAAGGCAACTAGAAAACGAATTTCAGTTTCGCAACAAAGTTTACAAACATATTAGGCCACTTGAATGGATTTTATATGACTTTTTTATGAGATTTTTTCTACTAAGATTACGAAAATTTAACTATTTTTTTTAGAAATTTAAAGTGTTTTTTTTTTTAAATATATAAATCTGTTTTTTAGGCTCGTGAAAAAAACGTAAAAAACGTACTTGAAAACGTTCCGTTTCCGAAATATTCAATTAATTTTGTAAAATTCCACACTATTTTTTAAACGACTTCGAAAAGGAGGATGTAACCGACGTGTTGCTCTCCCTCATTTATTAATTTTAATTTTATATGTTTTACTTATGTACAATGCCCCGGTGCAACCAAATAAAGCTTGTGTGCCAAGTTTGCACCGGGAGACATTCTAGAATCCTATAATTTTAATAGTTTAACAATTAATAATTTATTTATGATTATTTACGCCTCCAAAGGCAACCAGGCTGACTAGCCTCCTTTTTAGTTATTGCCCTGTCAAGGGCCGTTTTTTCGGCTCCGAAGGAAGCAGCTACTCCGCTAAGCGGACTGCCTTCCCTCCCTTGCTGCTCTGCCGTTATGGCTCAGCAGGAAGCGGCTGCTCTACCAAGCAGGCTGCTTTACCTCCCGTTTTTGGCGGCCCCAACAAGGGCCTTTTTGGGCTCTCAGTCGGCTTTACCGTGCCGCCAGCAAACGATCTTTTTCAAACACATTTTTTTTAATTTTAAATGTCTTTTTCTTAATACACAGATGCCCTGGTGACACAAGTAAAAACTTGGTTACCAAGTTGCCACCAGGAGACATCCTAAACTTATTATTTCATCGCCTTCAGGGCTATTTTTCCGGCTACAAAGTCAAAAAACCAATTTGGGCGTCCCTATTAAGGGCCTTTATATTGGTCAAAAATACACCATATTTTAATATAACTTCGTTTAAACACCCCGTAGGACGCTGAAACTAAGACGTTTCAGTGCAGAGTCCTACGGGGCATCCATAGAGCCATAAATAAACATTGTAACTCTTAAACTGCCAGCGCTATCAGCACTTGAGCAGATTTTCGAGACTTTAGCATCATTTCACTTTTTCTCCATTTTAAAAATCCCAGGACCTCGTAAAGCGACGGAACCAAAAGGTTTCGATAGCCAAGCTTACGGTGGACCTGGGAAAAATATTAACTTCTTTGTAACTATTCAAACACTTTGTTAAATAACAAATACCTACCGACAAAAAGTCAAACTTCCTTAAAATCAACCCAAACTCAGCAAACAAAAATTCTACGGATAGAGAATATCCGTAGAACCACTCTAGTTTTAAGGAAAACATTGTAAATACATTAACCTAACCTGTATAATTAATTTAAGAAACCAATTTTAGACGACCACTTTCAAGCAAGTGTTTGCCAAAATGGGTGGCCCACAGAAAGGCACACCTTATATAGGTAAAGGGCTAGGTAAAACCTCCCACCACAAAAATGTACCACGTGACAGGTTTTGTCACGGAAATCGGGTATATAAACCCGGCCATTTCTCATAATAAATCAGTTCTTCCATCAACGTCAACTCGTGTTATTATTTCCTACTGGGAAAAGTTATTATCATCTGCTGCCTCCCGCCGACCTCTGCCTAGGTTTTGCTCCTGGTGCCATCAGTCTCCTACAGAAAGCCGGCCCTACTTCAGGCAACCGCCACGCACCAGGACTGGGCAGAGGAGTAGGCACATCCAGTGTCCTCAACTCATCAGGCACTGGGTGCACGGGAGGTCAGTATTATTATTATTTCAATCATTTCATCCTGGTCGTGTACTGAAACCGGTACCCTTTTTTTACAGTCTTGTACAGGCTTGATACGTCTGGTACAGAGGAGGTTCTCAATTCGACTGTATTTTTTTATTTTTTTTATGTTTGTTACCTCAGAATTTTCGACTGGGTGAACCGATATTGATGATTCTTTTTTTATTTGAAAGCTGGTGCTTCCCATGTGGTCCCATTTTAATTTGGTCCAGTTCTGACAATGGCATCCATGAGAAAATCATATAAGTCTTAAATTTGCATCAAGTATGTGCGCGACAAATGGACGAATAACTCAATATCACGCCAACCGATTTCGATGATTCTTTTTTTATTGGAAAGGATGTACTTCAAGGGCAGTTTGATGAGAGTTTGGTTAGGTTCTGATTATGGGATCCATGACAAAGTAACGGAACTCTCCAATTCTGAAGAACAAATTTACGATACTCGGCCGAATCTTAATCGAATTAGTTAGTGTACTTCAGATTCACTAAAAATCAAAAAATAAACAAAAAATTTAATAAAACAAAAAAACGACTTCAAAAAATGCACTAAAAAGTAAAAAAATAATTTCGTATTCTTCTACAACTTTATAATCAACTATTATTTCTCATAAAATTATACAATGAAATATATGTGGAAACTTTGACTAGCAAAAAAATTAATATGGCAACACTTTGATTTCCGGTGATTTTTTTTTTAATTTGACACTGAAAATTCACTAGATTTATTGTATGTTACCTTGTGAACTAATGTTTGGTTCGACGTTTTGACAGATGGTATCAAGTGAACAAACAACGCACAAATGCTTTCCGCAGCGGCTGACTTAGGAGCATAATGGCAGTAGTGCTGATTTTAACAAAATCAAATTCTATAATATTACGCACCAAATTTAATACGCACCGGCTTAAATTTTCCCCACAGGAAAAACAACCCTTTTAAACACTTCCCCAAATGATCATCTAGTCAATCCACACTTTGCAATTGCACTATAAGAAATGGGGTCTACCCATAAGCTACACCTTTTGTAATTTTCATTTTACAATAAATATTTTTTGATTTTGATTTTGATTTTATATATAAGTATTATAAATACAAAACAATACAAGAACAACATGTCAACCTACCAGAGACCAAATGGGAAAATAATTCACCGACTCCAGATATTTTCAAATCAGAGGGTTCGGCTCTGTGGAACTCATAATTGGACCTATAAGTCCTACTGATCCCCAATATAAATATTTAAAAAAATATATTTATTTATTATTTTATTATAATTATAATTCAGAATAACAAGTTTATTACATTGGATTTTGTCATATGTAGACGTTGAACATTATAATGATTAATGATCGATAAGATGGAGCAAGGAAACAAATATTTATGAGATGTAATATTTTTGGTATGCCTCGTTATTTTCATGTGCCATTCATGTGGAATACGTCTGTTCTTTTAAAAATGTTTTTCGGCTAGGTAATTAATTATGTTTTTGTCGCACCCATTAAATTATGTTCTGTCTTTCCGGCTTATAAAAAAAATGGTCCGATTTTTCGGATTGAAAGTTTCAATAAATCGCCAGGGTTTCAAAAACTACGATAAAAAAAAATCAGACTGTCTTAGAATATTTGCCTAAACCGGAATTTAAAAAAAAGTGTTGCAGTGGACTATTATTATTATTGCGCCACTGGCAATATTCATTTACTTGTCCGCGGAATATTTTAATGAACTTAAAAATTATTCAATGAATTCAAAGTATTACCACTAAATAAAATTTATCAAAAAAATGCATTACTTCAAATCCACTAAGATAAACTAACAACAAAGTCATTTAGCACCAGGCCGAGAACCTTGGGACAAATAATAATCCCTAAACTTAATACAACAACAGCCCAACATCATTACACATACTCAGCCATAAAATGCTTTAACGAACTTCCTAAAGAAATTCAATCTGAAAGGAATTATGAATTTTTTAAACAAAAACTTAAAAAACATTTTACTATTAACTAGATTTAGGTATGTGTTACGATGTGCCAATTATATTTCCGCTATGAACAAAAAATGCCAACTTATATTTCTCTATGTTTGAAAATTTTACATTATGTTTTATTATCTACAAAAAAAAATGCCTACTTATATTTTCATTATATATAAAAATTTTCCATTATTTACAAAAAAAAAATGTCAACTTATTATTCATTTGTTATAAAAAAAAGTAGTTCTACATACATCCAAATTGTAACAACTGTTAAATATGTATAGTACTGTCAATCTGATAGTGCTCCCTCTCTAAACACGAGAATTTCTCAATTAGGGAGGTATTGTTACCACTAATATTATATATTATATACATTGGTTAATTATATATTATATGTATTGGTTAATAAATAAAAAAAAACGTTTTACTGTCAGAAAATATAGCGTCAGTATCCTACAAGATATGATAAATAACAGTCTCGACGATAATAACAAACATTGAAGAGAGCGCAAGCGATTTGTTTATTTAAAAGTCCCGGTAGCAATCTGCAAGAGTCGGATCACAATCCCTTCACCGTTGAGCCATAATTTTACATGCAATTTATATTGCAAGTACTGCGAGAGGCGTGGTGGCAAGTCGTTTTGATTAAAAGATTTAATGATTCATTTTAATTAAACCACAACATTTTTTATAATTTATTCGCTCTCGACAGTTTATCCCGCAAATGTAAGACTTGCATAGCCCGCAATATTTATAATATGTATCTAGGTAAACACCAATATTTGTTCATTGAAGAAGATTATATTAAATCTATACGAAACATGAAACAAAACAAGACCCAGAAAACAAAAAAACATAACGGTCTTAATTACTGGGAATCGAACCTATGATCTCTTGTCTTACCGGGACAACGTTTTTAACCACTCGGCCATTTTTGCCGATCTTAATCTCAGAATTACCAATATTATCCTTAACTAATTTAAAAAAATAACAACTATTTGTCGTTGTAACCAAAAGGTAGAGACAATGGAACGTCACACGGCTTACTTTGGGATATAATTCGATTTGGGAGGCGGATATGGGTACTGCCGCCCCGGAACCACTTATTGGATAACCAACTCTTTATTGGATACCTCTGACGTAGGCCACCCCGAGTGGTTCGCTACGTATTGCGATTTAGCAGAGGTTGGCGGGTTCATCGGGTGAGGTGTGTTAGGGTATTGGCCGTGGATACGCCCGCTCATCAGCTGCGTTGCGGGCCGGAACGGTAGAGGCCGGTATAGGGATACCCTTTGACCACTTCAGCTGCTCTCTCCCGACCAATCGCCTAGCACCGCAGTTTGAGAGATGGATTCATACGTCCGTCACTACTGATCACACTTGTCCCAGATTCCTACCCATCCCTAATACCTTTTCTTTCCCAGAACTTCCTCTCCTTCATTTCCTTAAAAAGATCCATCTCATAATCATCCCCTAAGATAGGACCTGAAGTAAATAATTTTCCTCAAGGTCTCCCGTGTGGAGCTATTTAAAAAAAATAACTCTGGTTCTTTTGAATTCATGAGTTGTATCGATGGGATCCGTACATCGTCTGGTACACGTTTGTTATTTTTATGTGATACAGCACATCAACCCTTTTGCTCAGAGTCAGTGGAACAATGGCAAACCCAATTTGGCTGAGAGGGGAGGTCAAAGGCTGAAAAAAATATGGGGGAGGGAAGAAGTGCTAGGCTGGGACCTAGATCGGGCCACTAAAAATTGCGTGGCTTTTCACCAGAGCAATATCGAGAATAACTTCTTACAGCCTGAAAAGAGGTGCAAGCGTATATAATTTCGATCCTACACGTAAACATAACCATTCATTTCTATAAATCCAAGGATCTTAACTGCTCTGCCACGACGATCGTTGCAGAACTGTAACGAGAAGAAAAATGTCATAACTTGCCCTGCCTTCTTCTATACAGATTTTAATCATGTTTGGATTATCCTGCCCGCCAAGCAGCTGGTGGGCTCTCTCGTCTTACCGCCAAATTTTAAATTTTTTTTTTTTCATCTGTCAATTGAGAGAAACGCCAGAAATATTTCGAATCTCATGCCTGCAAAATTTTAAAATCGAGCGTCTTATTTGCACGAGGCTAGTAAGTGAAAAAGTGGTTTTGATTTATTTTTTGCATAATTTTATAAGAACGAAAAAGAGTTATGGAAAACCTCAAAAATAGTCTTAGCCATAAAGGGGTATTTTTTAAAAATTGTTTCTTGTATCACTTCATAGTTAAGTCATGAAAAAACATTCTTTTTGGTGGTTTACGCTTATATTTTTTGTTACGTAAATAATAATTGTATTGTAATTCCAATACATAGAAAAGCTAGTAAAAGCTTCGATTTTTTTTTTTAACATTAACTCCACGCAGGAGGCCCTGAGGAAAATGATTTCCCTCAGGGTCTACGTCATCTGGGATGCTGTGTAGAGGGTTTTTTTGAGGAGAGGAAGGAATGAACATTGGTCTTGAAGAGACCCATGTTGTAGGAAGGAGGAAACACAGAGGCCGGCAAATCATTCCACAGCCGAGCTGTTGAACACAAGAACGAGTCGAAGAAACGACCCGTTCTCATGTGACAAATGTCAATCGTGCACAAATGTTGGGCACGCGTTTAGCGTGTTTCCCGACTATGCACCGGTGCCGAAGGGATCAATGATGCTAGTTCCTCGGAGCATCTTCCATTGTAATACCGGTAGAACAAACATAGCATCCCCACCCGACGCCTGTGCTCTAAAGATTATTTATTTATCCGTTCATAATGTAAGCCGATTCGTCGTACAGATTAATCAAAATATTATCTACATAGGATTTCACGTATAACTTAATCTTAAAGAAATTGCCCGCAAAACACGTGACATTTATTTAAATGTAATATTTTTAATATATCATTTCCACAGCGCCGTTTTCGTGAGAAAATAACCCCAAGGGCGCCTTTAGTTTGTTAATAAATTCGCTAACAAAAAATGCTTATAGTGCAAAATGTAAACAAAGACGAACTCACAACAGTTTCGAGAGGATCTCCAATAAATGAAGGTGATTCAATCACTGTCCACTTGAACTCTACTCAATGTAAGTTAAATGCACTGTTTACATCTAACACCGGCGAGCTGTTTGTACCGAGTTGCACAGAGTTACTGGACCGGGGGGCCCGCGCCTCCCGGCCCCACAGGGAGTTGGTGGGGAGGATGGGAGGATGGGGAGAGAGGAAGAGGGTGGGAGCAGCGGACAGCGGCCAGCGCCCGCGTACAACAGCCTGCGGGTCAAATCACAAAGCCCTCTTCAAATAAGGAGATGCAACTCTCGTTTTGTTCTTGAAGATGAAGAAATCGGACTCGTTCGAGATGATGTATTTTAAACCAGTAAACGGTTTTTCTCGGTAGGTAGGTAAGCAAGGTACCAAGGTGGGTAACACAAAAATTTATGATTTCAAAAGCATTATTGCTATACGCAGAAAGTTAATTAGTAAGGGGGTATGTACCATCACGCTATTTTTCAAAATAAGCGCGATCGAAATCAATCAATCGCCAATCTTTGCTAAAATTACTGAAGTCATATCAAAGAAGAGATAGACGTCTAATTTAAAATTTAAATGTGGTGTTATTTTGAAGACCAGTGGTCGTATCAATAGACGTCTAATTTAAAATTGAAATTTGGTGTTATTTTGAAGACCAGTGGTCGTATCAATGGATGTCTAATTTAAAATTTAAATTTGGTGTTATTTTGAAGACCAGTGGTCGTATCAATAGACGTCTAATTTAAAAAATAAATTTGGTGTTATTTTGAAGACCAGTGGTCGTATCAAAAATACTGTGAGTCTGCCCTGGTTCAATGTACCTGAATTTGCTTTGCATTTAAGTTTCATTCTCAAAATTGGAACTGATTGGGTTAACAATTCAGACAAGCGATAAAAAGTGAAGTTATTTAAGTTAACCGTAAAATAGTGCTGAAAGTAAAGCACGTGGCATAACTATTTAAGACTCTCTAATTAGAAATTATAATTTTATTTGGAATCATTAGTTATTGAGTGACGTATCACTCTAATCTGATTCTGAACATTACCTACCTGGCATTGCGATAGTGATTCATAGTTTTTTTTGCGAATTCATTATTTTCTAACAAAATTTTGACTCACTTTAAACAATTTCTGATAAACATTATCTACCACATTAGGTCTATAACGTTTTCGTGTTATATCTCATATTTTAATATTTACCAATATATAAAGGGTATAACAGCAAGTACCCATAAGATTTTAACCGGTAGCGATTCCTGGGCATATTTAGAGTATGTCATTTTGCTATCCGATTATATTTTTAAAAATTAAAACCAATAAAAATATTTTTCAATCACACATCGTCACTAATCATACACCTACACGTCGTGAGACGACAACGTGATAAGCGCGCTGTTTCGTGTGTTGACGTGCTGCTGGAACGAGACAGAGTGCTTATCACGTGTCCCAATAAACTATACCCTATTGTGATATGTGATGAAAAAAAATATTCGACTATTCGCTTGTGATGTGTGATGGAAAAATATTTTTTAATTGCTTTTAATTGAAAAAAAACCACCCGAAAGCAAAATGACATCCACATTTTCACTCGAAATACGCCCAGGAATCGCTGTATAAAATCCTTCGGATACGTGCTTTCTATGTATGTATGTAAAATGACATCATCATCACTATTGGCTCTACATTACTCTACAACCCCTAGTGGGTCTTGGCCTCCTCAAGAATCTAAAATGACATAATATAATAATACCTATGCATTGTGGTTGTGCTTATACAGGGTGTTAAGGGACGTGCTTGACTTACTTTAACCAGTGATTCTTAACTTTAAAATTTTGTTCTCCGGTGTCATTTTTGATGTTTTTTTTTTCTCTACAAAAACATAAAAAAATAGTAATAGTTGGACGGCTGAGGGCCGGGTTGGGAGGTTACTCGACTGAGTGACCAGTGACGACATGCTAAAGAAATTTTATTGTTTGATTTTGAAGAAAAAATCTTGATAAAAAAAGTCATCGTAAAAGTACCCGAGACCAAAATTTCATTTACATTTTTTACTGCAAATAATGTTAAGAATCACTGGTTAAAGTAAGTCAAGTACGTCCCTTAACACCCTGTATATATTGTATGCATTTTTTCTTATGAGTAATCTTATATATTTAATTTACGTAGTTTTCTAAGTATCTACCATAGCTGTGATTAATGGAAACAAACATAAGCTAAAGGCTTTCTGACTATTTTCATAATATTTTTACTAACAAAGAAGTGTTTGTAGACGAATTTGTCATTGGTTGCACGTCCCGTCGCCATATTGCACAGGATCGTCCGAGGGAGAACGGAGGAAGTCAATAATAGAATTCGGGTGATTCAAGGAGAAGTCGCTGACCGAGCACTCTCTCTGTTCAGCAGGAAGGATTATTATTACACTCGGACTCATCAAGGACACAGGACGAGCATAATACACATTGCACTGCCACACAAAGGGCATTGTTATGACTGCGGAACCATATTGCTAGAGAGAAGCCAAATGTTACAAGAAAATGTTTTTTTTTTTTACATTGGCTCCACACAGGAGGTCCTGAGGAGCATAATTCCTCTGAGGGCCTGCGTCATCTTTGAGGATGCTGTGTGGAGGGCATTTTTAGGGAAGGGAAGTTCTGTGAAGGAAAAATGTATGTGGGTGGGTGGAAATCTGGTAGTCGGTGTGTACAGGAGTTACGGACGTATGGATTCATATGCCTCCCACTGCAATAGAAGGCAATGTTCCGAGAGAGTTCTGCTGGAGAGATCAAAAGGTCTCCCTAAACCAGTCTCCCCCGATCTGATCGCAATTGGTGGACAGGTGTATCTGCCGCCAAGACCCGAACAAACCTCACTATGTGAACTTGGGTACCCTCAGTTACCAAATCTAGCGAACCACTTGAGGTGACCTACGGAAAAGGTGTGTGTTATCCAATAAATGGGCGGCGGTATCTTACCAAACTGTTGCCGTCACTGCCGTTCTTACTCCCCCAAATCCTATTATCCTATTAATATTATAAAGGCGAAAGTTTGTATGGATGTATGTTTGTCGCTCTTTCACACAAAAACCACTGAATGTACTTTAAAAATTCTTTCACTAATAGAAAGCTACATTATTTGCGAGTACTATAGGCTACATATATTGGCAAGCTCTGGCGTTATGAATAATCTCTGGCGTTATAAAATTATTTATCATTGGTTGGAGGGGGTTAGGGAAGGGAGAAGGGTGAGGGAAGGAGGGGGAAAGGGGAGGGGTTGAGGAGGATGGGTGGGTAGGAGGTGGAGGGTTGATGGGGGAGTGGTGTGAGGAGAGGGAATGTGGAGGGTAGGGGGTGGGGGGAGGGGTGGGTGGAGGGAGAGGGGGTTGATGGGGGAAGTGGAGTAGAGAGAGGGAAGGTGGAGGAGACGGAGTGGGAATCCCCTAATACCATGCAAGCGAAGCCGCGAGAAAAAGCTAGTATATAATGAATATGACAGGTAATATCTAAAAAAAACCATAAAAGTCGAGGTTTTGTTTTCCCCAGTTTTATCCTCCAAAAGTGGACCAATTTTTAAGATTATTTTTATTAACTGTATTAGAAGAAAATACTCTGCGTCTATACGTTTTGTTTTTTTGAAAAATATATAACTGAATGTCTCTTGACGGCGGCGCTGAAACCAGACAATTTTAACGATTTTTGGAGGGTCCTAACTCTTATAAGTAAACTTACAAAAAATAAAACAAACCCACACGCCAGTGGTCGATATCCGTGTTATATTATAGAAATTGGTGAATACGTTTGTGCGGACATAACGCCATTCGGTTTACTCTTAAGCATTAATTTTACAGCAGCGGCTACCCGGCATTGGCATACTCAATGCCATTCAAAGAAATAAATTGTATCTCCCCGCGTATTTCCCGTGCTTCCGCGTTCTCCTCCCGCGTCTTCTTCCCCTCCCGCATTCCCCTTCCACCTTCCCTCACCTTTCCCCCCCCGCCAACCCCACCTCCTTCGTTACCCTCCCCCTCCTGCCTTCCCTCCCTGCCGCTAAAATATAT
Source organism: Limnephilus marmoratus (assembly GCA_917880885.1). NCBI lineage: Eukaryota > Metazoa > Arthropoda > Insecta > Trichoptera > Limnephilidae > Limnephilus > Limnephilus marmoratus. Next base: position 25,828,177 of record OU862909.1, read on the forward strand.
GAAATACACACATTTTCAAATCACTCGGGCGCCACCTGTAGTAATTTTTTAATACAAATTTCATAACGCCAGAGCTTACCATTATATATATCACCAAAGTTTCATCACAATCGGATGAACGGTGCGGCAGCGCATAAAATACGAACAAACAAATATTGATTTTATATATAAGATTTCATAACGCCAGAGCTTACCATTATATATAGCCTATAACCTATGCGAGCGCGCGCACAACAAATCACCAAAGTTTCATCGCATTCGGATGAATGGTGTGGCTGCGCATAAAATACGAACAAACAAATATAGATTTTTATATATAAGAAGATATCATTCATAATATTATGAGTAACCACAAACCATATCATCAAATTGAATACATATTTATAAATTCATTTTAAAATCAGCAGACTGTGACTAATCCAGATAAACGCAGGTACCAACAAAAGATAATAATTCGAGGAAAAAAATGAGTTCATTAATAAATTTAAATAAAACGATGTATTTTTTTATTCACAAAGCATGAAAATATTTTGAAGATAGTTTAATATTGCACAAACATAAGGATCTTGTGTGAAAAGTTGATGCTATTTCAATATAAACAAAAATACAATGACTTACATTCATACAAAGTTATGAAAAAATACTTTCAAAGTTTGAATTTTCATTTTTATTTCTATTTTTCTTTAAAATATGATTTTGTTTTCTTTATTTTTCACTTACTTTTATGTATTTCTTATTTAGTATGTTTAATTATCTGCTTTAATAAAATAGTATTTTTTAATTCCTATTATAAATAATAAATGTATGACTACCACAACACAGACATTAGCCTAGTATGGTAGCCAAAAAAAAAACCAACAATCTGTAACCAGTAAAATTTTATGAAATAAAATTAAATAAAAGTGGTAGATCCATTTAGAATCGAAAAATGGCTTAAAATGGTTTGATGACCAGACCTGAATAGCCAGGCTCTTTCCAACCTTTCCCTTCCTCATCTTCTTCCCTTCCTAATTCATTCAGCTTCACAAAACAATATTCATCAAATGGCATACCCCACTGACTCCGGGCATTCGAGACGGTTCCAAGCCAACTCAGAATCAAGTCAACTCAACACCTATTTAAAAAGTCATTAAAAGCTACGAATACAACACCTAACCTAACAATGTACAAAAATTGGTGATAATATTAGTAAACCAGAATATGTGAGACATGGGGTTCCACAAGGTACAGTTATCGGTCCATTATTGTTCCTAATTTATATCAATGACCTGTGTAATATCAGTATTCCGGGAAAACTATTCTCGTATGCTGATGATACTGCTATCACAGTCCATGGTAAATCATGGAAAGAAGTCTCTGAAAACGCAAATAAGTGCACATCCATTGTCAAAGAATGGCTAAACCAAAACCTCCTAACTCTGAACTGTCAAAATCTTGCAACCCTGTTTTGTGTTCTAACTGTATAGAAATGAATTCGGGGAACACAGTTAAATACCTAGGAATTATTATAGACAGCCAACTAAAATGGACAAATCACGTGGAAAACCTTGTAAATAAACTTAGGTATTTGACTTACATTTTTAAACGATTAAATAACATAGTTGATATTAAAAGAATGAAACTGGTATATCATGCATTGGTGCAATCACAATATCTTGTGGAATAATTGGATGGGGGGGGTATTTATGATACCCATATTAAGCAACTAGAAATTACTCAAAAATTAATAATAAAAATAATGTTGCATAAAGATGTTACCTACCCCTCCTTGCAATTATTCCAAGAAGCTGAACTCTTAGATATAAGAAAAATCTACTGTATGCAATGTCTGAAATATATATTTTCACGAAATGTATATTTTACAAAAAACGAAAAACGCTCCAGCAGTAGAGTAAATAATGCATTTGAGGTTCCCCTATGCAAAACTAGGCTTGCGCAAAGACATGCTTTTTTCATTGCACCAAAAATCTATAATGCACTGTATCAGACTATAGAAATTAAATCTAAAAACATATCCTCTTACAGCATATACAAAAAATTAATACAGACTTGGGTAACTACAAATGACACAAATACCTACCTGCTATAACATCTTACCTGTTATAACTTTACAAATCCCTAATTTTTATTTAACCTTTTTTGTTTTTCATATATATTTTTTTTTTTTAACTTTTGTTTTTTAAATACGGAATTATTTGTTCTATAAATATGTTAAAACATAATTATGTTTCAATTTACTAATTTTAAGTTTAATTTGCTATGTTGTATCTTAACTGCATTAAAAAAAAACTTAAGTATACCCACGAACTGGCGATGCCTATGTGGGATTTTTTTTGTTACCATACATATGTATACTATTGTAATATCTTTTTTTTGTTGTTAAAGTGTATTGTTTATCGTAAAGCTACATATTTTATTTTATTTTTTTTACTTATTATCAAAAGAAATGTTTTTTGTAATATTTTTATGTATGTAACAAAAAAATTATTAATAAAAAATAAAAATAAAAAAAACCTAACGCAACCTATTTAACAATTTTTTTACATCACTTTTAATGACATTTCAAATGAGGTTCTTAGTTGATCAGTTACCATTCGAGACGTATAATATACGAAAACCACATGAAAAAGCTTTTCTTCTAAGACGGTGCAAGTAAGAAATGAACGGTTTGATTCGATCTAATAAAGCTGAAGAAGGTACCTACGTTCACGACTAATGAGCTACGAATAAGTGGGCACTTTGCCACCCTGCCCCTCGCCCTTGCCTTGTCCGATTGTGTTTAATCAAAGTGTATCCTGTCATTAGGGTCGCCTCAATCAAATCATCTAATGGAGAGTCTTAGAGGAAGCCGTGTGAAAGAGAACAAAATGAATTCAGGCGACAGAATTAGGATGAGGGAGAAGGGTTAAAAGCAGGAGTATTCTACCTATTCTTACCAAGGGCTGCCGGAGACAAGAGACTTTAATCGTCTCTCTACCATTCGTATTTACGTAGTTTTGGTGAAGCTACGATTAAGATTACAATTAATCGGAACAGTTTGGGACTAGGCAAATTTTATCGAGACAATATAATTGAAGCACTGACTTATAATTAGTGTCCGACCGAAACAGGACTTTCTACCGAAACCGAATCTTCGGTAGCTATCTCAGTTTCGGCCGAAACCGAAACCGAAACTTTGGCTTATTTTTTTACATATACAGACAGTTAACAAGAGTTAAATTAAAAAAATTAACAAACATGTTAAGGGAACGTACCCATAATACGTGACACGTTTAGGGGGGTGGGGGTCTTAAAAATGTCACGCTTGGAACAAATGAGCGGCAGCGGGCTTAGGTTTTTGGTCACCGGGGGGGGGGGGGGGGGGGATTAAAAATTTCAAAAAGTTGGTCACGTAGTATGGGTACGTTCCCTAACCTACTTCTTGGAACAAAAATTTGTCGATAATCAACATTTATGTAAATTATAAAGGAAGGACCTCATTAATTGAGTACCTATTTTAATTTAAATTGCGTTTAAATCACAACATTCTTAAGACTAAATTTACCATTTATTGAGATCTTTTGCAGAGTTTCGGTTCGGCCGAAGGTTCGGCAGAATATTTGCCGAAACTAATGTCGAAACTGAAGTTATTGTGAAGCTTTTTTTTACATTAGCTCCACACAGGAGGCTCTGAGAAAAATGATTTCCCTCGGGGCCTGGTCATCTTAGGGGATGTTGTGTAGCGAAAAAAATTAAGGAAATGAAGAAGAGCAGTTCTGGGAAGGAAATAGGGATGAGTGGTAGATAGTCCAGGAGTGACGAACGTATAAATCCATCCCTTCAATTGCGGTGCAATGCGAAGAGTCGAGGGATTCTGGCAGAAGAGGTCAAAAGACCTTCCAAACCAGACTCTACCGATCCAGCCCGCCACGCAGCAGATGGGTAGACACATCGGCCGCCAAAACCTTGACAAACCTCACCCTATTAACCAGGACACCCCTGCTAAGTCATCAAACGTAGCGAACCACTAGGGGGTGACCTGTGGCAGAGGTGTTGGTTACCGGAGCGGCGGTACCAATATCCGCCTCCCAAAATGCTTAATGATTGGCAAATAAAACAATAACACACTATTCATCAAATCCTGAATGTAAGAAATTGTTGTAACATAGGTCATTTTTAAATATTTTAAATGGATCTTGCATACTGGACTAGACCACGAGTGGTATGTAATGGTAATAATTTATAATGAGGACAGAGTTTTCGTTCAGTTTTAATTCACGTTCGTGAATGACAAATAAAGATAGAGAAGACAATTAAGAAATTGCAAAACAACGGACATGCAAAACAGTCACGAGAATCAAAGACAGAGGAAAGCCGATAAACTAAATAGAGCACAATTAACACGAATTACGACAAAGTTCAACGCTTTTTTAGCATCCGCTAAGCAGTACCTACTTTAAATGCGGAAAGAATTAATAATTTCACAGTCAATTCACAATGGAGTGCTGGTTCTTACTTCTTACCCATACACTCGTGTATTGCAGAGAGGAATGGAACTGTCAAAGGAAGGGAAAATGCTGTAGAAGTGAGATCCCGAAGTGTAGGTGTGTGCAGCATGTGTGTCATGCCTAGCATATGTGTCACGCCCAAATGAGCATGCTCACAAACCAACCGACTGTTGACTTGTGAGTATGCTCATTTCCCCTATCACCCGCGAATCAATGAGCATGCTCATTTGGGCGTGACACACATGCTAGGCGTGACAAACATGCTGCACACACCCACGCTTCGGGATCTCATTTCTACAGCATTTTTCCTTCCTTTGACAGTTCCATACCAACCGACTGTTGACTTGTGAGCATGCTCATTGATTCGCGGGTGGTAGGGGAACTTGTGAGCATGCTCGTTGATTCGCGGGTGGTAGGGGAAATGAGCATGCTCACAAGTCAACAGTCGGTTGGTTTGTGAGCATGCTCATTTGGGCGTGACACACATGCTAGGTATCATTTGCTCATTAGTAGCAAGAGAGCACGCTACTAATGAGAATGTCTGTCAGTCCCATAATGAGTAAGAATAAGAAAGGGACGCTTAGATGGTTTGGGTATGTAGAGTGAATGAACGAAGAAATAGGAGACGCCCGAGGAAGACATGGCACGATCAAGTGAACATACTTGAGTCGGGCCCTTTCAAGAGTCAGAATAACAGAAGGTTACATATGAAGCGACGCATGCATGTGAATTAAAAGCAAAAAGTGGGTGCCAAGACCGAATTGTTTAGCGGTCCGTCCTCTCTACCTACCCCTGCGGGGAAACGGCGTGACTGAATATTTATCGAAGTTATGCTTTCATAAACGTATTTTACGATTTTCCACAACCTTCCGACGTTAAAATTTTGTTCAAACTTTAGATGGTTTACAATGTGTAGTAGAATTTATTGGAATGAATAGCCCTGTCGGCATTGTCGGCAATGATGACAACAGCCAACAGCCTCCGTGACAAGTAAGTACGCGTCTGGGATGAATTTCTTTGTCTGTCTTCAGTCCTCCCGCCCTCCTGGGAGAGGGAGGTGGTGGGAGACGATCTCTCCTCTCGTCCTCTGTGGGCGGGGAGTAAAGAGACATCACGCATCCGTCCGCAGATACCAACTACAAGTACAACAACTTTATGGGGGTACCTACTATCACCAGCAGAATTAGATTAATAATAGTTTGTGTTTGCTTGACAATTCAGAGACTGCATGAGGTATCTTTGGTTCAAATTGCCTGCAACCAGAGAAATGGGCATAATCGAAACTTTCGATTCAGAAATTCGTATTAATCGAATCATACTTAATCTAATGACAACGACCATTTATTTTTATTTTTTACGATGAGATTTAATGAGAAAATGACAGATAATACTATTATTACGTGTGTGCAAATCAAAATCATGATTTCAAGTATTCATGACAAGCAGACTTTGCAATTTTAGATGCGGTTAAGGGTACCGCCGCCTCAGGCATCATTTGTTGAATAACCCACATCCCTGCCATAGATCACCCCAAGTGGTTTGCTACGTTTGGTGATTTAGCAGGAGTGCTCGGGTTCATGAGGTGAAATTTGTGTAGGTCTGCCCACCTGCTGCGTGGCGGGTCGGATCGGATCGGGAGAGACTAATTGAGGAAGACCTAACCTAGACCTAACAGTATCGACCCATCGCTCCAGTGGGGGGATCGATTCATACGCCCGTCACTCCACATTGACCCCAGATTCCTACCCGCACCTCAAACCTTTTTCCTTCCCAGAACATCCTCTTTCCTTTTCTAAAAAGAACCTCTACACAGCATTCCCAGAAATTACATAGGTACTGAGGGGAATGACATAGGTACTGAGAGGCCTACTATGTGGAGCCAATGTAAAAAGAAGAATGAACATTTTAAAATAAAGATTAGTAGGCATAATATCTAGAATACAAAAAGTAGGAACTTACAAATAAAAATAAGAACAAGAAAATATTTGATGACATTGGGTAAATGATTTTCATTTATTAGATATTAAGGTGATGATGCACTACTAAGTAATAATGTGATGATACACCACTAAGTGATTGAAACATAGATCGCTTAGACATATTCCAGATTTTAGATGCTTCAATTAAATAATGCGGGTTGAACACATATTTGCCTTTAAAATAATGAAGTATTTTTTTGTTTAAAATAATGGCTCAAGGGCATTAAAAAAAACAATAAACAAAAAATATTTAACAACAAATAATGATAACTATTATGCGGCTGTCACACTTGTGCTGTATTTTAATGGTGTGGCCAATCGATATGCTGAAATACGCCAAGCCGCGAAAATATAGCGCTTATAATATAATAGCGTGGTCTGGCACAGGAATAAACGACGTTAACCACAAAGGAAAAATATAGGAAGGCGAAGAACTATAACTTTTTCAGCAATACTACATAGGTTGGGAGACCTGGCTTTTCTAACCTAAGGGAACGTACCCATACTACGTGACACGTTTAGGGGGGGGGGTCTTCAAAATGTCACGCTCCATACAAATGAGCGGCGGGTTGCTTAGGATTTTGGTCACCGGGGGGGGGGGGGGTTTAAAAATTGCAAAAAGTTGGTCACGTAGTATGGGTACGTTCCCTAACTAAACATATAGACTAGGTTTTCGAGTAGACGGCGATTTCGATCTAGATGGCCGGTAAGTGAAATTACCAAAAACATAACATTGTAAATCATAGTTAGTTCTCTTTCATTTTTAGCAGCAAACACAACGGTTTTTTAGAAATGAAAAAACCATTAAATAAGAGATTTGAGATAAACCAAAATAGACGAAAGTACGTGGGTAGGACGCATGAATCCATCCCTCCCTCTGTGGTGTAACCAGGTGGAGAGATCAAAAGGTCTTCCCAAACCGGCCTCTCTCGATTCGGTCCGCCACATCCACTACCAAGACTTGAACATACTTCACCCGATGAACCCGGGCACCCCTACACCCCCGGTACCAAACGCAGCGAACCACATTGGGTGACCTACGGCAGAGGTGTTGGTTATAATAAATGGTATCCTCATACGCCTTCGAAATTAATATATTAAAATTTGACCGGTCAGTGGTTGAGTGGGCGTCGCGTTTGGGTCCCACCCAGGCGTTCCGTGTTCGATTCCTCGGCTGGCTAAGTCCCCCATTACGATTAAAGCAACATTTTCGGCTTACTGTGGTGGTAGTTGGAGATTTGTCGGGTTATTCGTAACCCCGGAATGTTTGTCTTTCTTTTTAATAAAAAAGAAGAAATGGTCTCTAAAAATGCACAACTCATTCCTAGGTTTCCCGGATCATGGTCACTCTAGCCTAAGCCAGGATAACTCTCAGCAAACCACGATTAAACCGCTGCATTGTTCGTACTACTTGTGCAGTCGACCCTTTCATGCTGTGAAAAATACGTTTCAATTGTTCCAAAACAATTCGTTTTTTGTTGTTGTTAATCTCTCGTTTACCCCCATCTGGCTGACCACTATAATAATAATTAATTGGATTTGGGCAAAATCTGCGGTTGTAAACAAAAATTAAATACAAATCCAACGAAATAACGAGCACGACATGGAAAATAATGTAGCTTGCCTGCAAAATGAAGTTAGAATACCTACATTAATATAACCTAATATTAGATAATAGTGGGGCGAGATAGAGTAGGTTGAAACTTTTCAATGTTAAAATTAAAAGGTGTTAAAATACTTCTACGGATGATAGTACGCAGGTACCTACTTATTGAGTGCAAAACTTCTGTGGCGGAACGAGCAAAAAATCCATACCTCAAACACGTGACTATTTCAGGAGACGGTCGTAACGAACCAGAGAAAGGTGCAATGCGATGCAACACACAAATAACGGTCGGATCCACAACAAAGTTACCAAGAACTTCAGTATTGTACAATAAAGATGATTACAAATAATAGTTCCTACACCGCAAGGACAAGGGATAATAATAGATATCTTAGTATTTCATTATTGCGTAGTTTACGAGTCACCTCCATTTTGACCTAAACATGACGACGATTCTTTTCAAAAACCCTGCAGTTTTTTTAACCGAAAACCTCAAGGCTCGGAGCCAATTTTTTTGCCCCTGTGACACGGAGAGTCAATATGATTTATGTACACGGTTCAGTCTGTACGTAGCTATGATTCATAACAATGCAATACTTTATACTGAATATGTACCTACATAATATACACACATAAAAAAACACAGTCATTTTGTTCAACATAATATCGGACACAATCGAAATATTCAATACCGAAACAAAATAATTGATTGGTCGATAATATTTAGAATCATTAGAAAAACAATCGAAGGTTTGAGCGATTCGTTTCGAAATATTATCTAAATAATTAGCCTCCAGTTTAGCGAAAACACACTGACAGGAAAAATATTATGTCTATTCAACGACCTGCAATAACACAGATGTTGCTAATGGACTACTCAAAAGATGTTTCAGAAACATGGCAGAAGAAAAAGTATTCCATAAAAATTAGTGTACTCATTTATTTAGTGACAACGAGAATAAAGACGAAATAAAAGTAGGGTTGCGTATTCACAGGACTGTCACCATGTTTTACACTTCTGTCTATTTCGCATTTGTTCCATATTTTCATTTAACGAAAGCAATTTTTTCAAACGAATCGTTGTTTGGGAATATTTCTGTCCTTTTCCAAAATTCTTACCTACCTCCCTCTACCTACACATGTGAAACCAGTGCAGTGACAACCTTCAACGTGCAAGCAATGTTTCCATGATTCGGTGTATATGTGTATTCTTGAATGCTAATGATAAGTGACGAATTACTAAAAGTCTTCAAAACAGGGTTGAGATGATTTAAATCAGTGATTTAAATCGCGATTAAAATCTAGTGATTTTTTTTTTAAATCAATGATTAAATCAATTTTTATTGCTGCAATCAAATCACCTGCCTAAATTGCCAAGGGACTTCCCCGGCATAAACTATGGCGCGCATACATGTGCAATGCTATACCACTCTTAACAGTTATAGCATTGCAAGTGTGTGCGCGTGTTAGTTTGATGAATAGTATTACTCGTTTGTATGCCAAAGTTGAGCCTTTTACTGGAGTATTGGTCGTAAACAAGTCATACAGAAAAGCCACCTACTGATCGGTGGTTAGCAATATGTAATATGAAAAAAATGTATAACTGAAGAAGAATTAGAAATAATCAAACAGCTGCTAAGTGCAGCTGCTTCTTCTGCTGGGATCTAAAGAATATTTTCGGCATTAAATTTGGTGCACACTAAAATAAGAAATAGATTAGGCAATGAGAAGGCGAGCAAATTAGTATCTCTTTTGAAAACACAAAATTTGGACAAATCACAAAACCAACATAAACAAGATACCCAAATGGTTTAATTTCATTGTTAATATTCTCACTTTTAAGTCTTTTTAATTTTCTTAGTTGTTGATTTTTTATTTAATAAGCAAATACTATTGCTTGTTCTTCTAACACAGCAAACTTATTTTGTGGCACCATTTTGATTTAAATTAATAAATTACTTCGTTTTTACCACTTTTATTGTTTACAAAACCGACATGTTTCGTCAGCAAAGCTGACTTCTTCAGGGTTTTGACAGAACTAATTTTAAAAATAGACATATATAGGTAATAGAGAAAAATATTGCTAGTGTTAAAAAAAATTATCTCTCCAAGCACATTTCTTATTGCAGGTGGGTTGGAAGAAATTTCTTTAAAAAGACAAATCCTTACCTTTTGTGCTCTTTTTTGTTATGTTGTGATAATTTTTTAATGTTGTAATGTTCAAAAATGTTTGTGTACAGTAAAATGTTAAATAAATAAAAATAATGACAAATTAAACACTGTTACTTTGTTTGAACCACTTGTATATTTGTTTAAACGACCGTCGTTCCGAAACCGGTCGGCTTAAAAATCTTATTTAAATCGAATAAATCCAATTTAAATCAAATAAATCTGATTTTTATGATTTAAAAAAAAACATGATTTTTATCAACCCTGCTTCAAAATAATAACTGTTGGTGTAATATTACAATCTGTGTACAGTTGGAAAGTTTTATGTGGACTGTGGACTTTATGTGCACATCGTCATTCCAGCCTACAGTGCGTTTAAGATTCCTCATTTCCCTTCTTCCAGAGAGTTCCTAACGATCGTAGTAAATTCGAAAATGTTTTGTAAATTCCAATACCAAATTGCAATTAAGGGGATAATATCTGTACCAACCGTAAAGAAGTTGGCAAGTCGTGTTTTTTTTATTTATAAAAATGCTTAAAAAAAGTTTAAATATTACATTTTACCATTTAATTTGTTTGTCTAATTAAATGATCAGGTATAGTAAAAGTCAACAAAGTTTAAAAACGCTAATACAAATTTACTAATAACATCACACGAGGAAAGAGGCATCATGAGAAATGTGAAGGGAAGAAGGTCTAATTATTTAAGTTAGAATAAGACCGTTATAATTATTAAACAAAAGTACGAAAACATACCTAAGTAGTTGGAAAAAAGAAATGGGGTCAGCCACATCAACAGCAAATTACGACTGGAGTATCTACCTACCGAACAACCCTCAAGTCCATCCCCAATTCATCACTGTCCCGCATCCTTGCTGGAGATTTATGGCAACCCTAACTAAGAAGGACTACACAATGAAAAATGAAATAAAAGTAGGTACCCACATTAACTCCGCAGTGGTAGATATGCGAGTTTAAGAAAAACGACAGTCGTAAAGCAGATATACGATTTGGGATAAAATGCGACGCCGCAAATAAAAACTTAACACCGCACTTTGGCGCTGTAAAATATCCTAGTAGCGAGGATATATCTCACCAACGTGAAAAATTATACCGTTCATATAAAAAGCCTGTTATAAAACTGGCTGTCGCACACAGTTGCAACTGCGTTTTGTTTTCAGTTACATTATCAAAATCTTCGGAAATAGAAAATATTAAATTTATGAATGTTCGAATAATCACTTACGAATGTTGGAATAATTATCAGTCAGATACGCTTCACACGTCATACATATGTCTAGTAATGTTATATTAGCGTGAAAACAAGCTTATCGGTAAGAATGGTTAAGAACATTGGAAAATCAAAGAACTTTTAGTAACTAATATATTTCAAATAAGAAAGTATTTTCTATCTGTTTTTAACGTCGTTGGTTAAACATCACCTAATCAAATAGATACATCTACATAGGGGGCACACATTAATTGCGTGAGCAGTTTTTGAAGAAATGCACTACACTAAACAACCGCCATCTTCTCACGCAAAGTAACGAATAAAACACAATTAAATAAAAACAAATTACTGTATATATGTCGCAGGCCAATCGTAAAAAATCAGGCAGATCATGATGCGCCTCAGGCACTTCACGATCTGCCGCCACGCACTTCTCGATGTTTTCTTTCGATATTTGTTTTTGGGGTAGATTTCAATTGCCTCCGTAATCAGGCGTGCTACAATAAGAACTGGTTCCAAAAAACTGTTCCTCGAATTCACTGTCATACAGTGATCACTAGTCACCGGTACAAAGTAACGGCGTATGGCGTAGGAACCGGTTCCAAAAAAGCCTGTTCCTCGAATCCACTGTCATTTAGTGATCGCTAGTCACCGGTACAAAATAACTAAGACTTCACGATGTGGCTAGGCGCATCACGATCTGCCTGATTTTACGATCGGCCTACGACATATACACCACGCATTTAAACATATTTTTCAACGTGTTTCTAAATCAAAGGTTTCCTCATCAGGATAAAATTTATAGATAATTTAATTAAAATGGCTCCACAAAGTGAATTTGCGAATGTTGAAGAAGTGAATATAATACTCATTATGTTTTCTACTATCGCTTTCCATAATTTCCAAATTGGTCATGCCAAACTCTACTGTACACATTAAAGAAAACAATTTTAGTGGAGCTAGATAGAACAGGGTACGTTTAGAGTAAGTAGGACAACCGGATAATGCGTGATGTAAGGTGAAATGTTTTAAATTGTAATAATGGCTTCCGGTTCTTACCGCCGAAAACAAAAATGCAACCAGGTTATAAAGAAAAATATCGGTTTCTTACAGTTGCATTCTGGTGCAGTGTTGCAGTTTTCAGCGCAGCAGAGGCAATGCACTCTTGTGCCCTGGCGTGGGCAGTTAGCCAGCCCCCACCCCTCCCCCTACACCATCCTTCAAGGTTGGGGAGGGGGAAGGGGGATTAACAATAAGCGCCTACCTGAAGAAATAGGTGATGCATGAAAGCATGCTATTAACAGAATCTGGCTGAAAAATGGGAATATGGAATAGATACCCACGTATTGTACTCGTTATAAGAAAATATCGTAAGCCATCTTTTTCTTCTTCGTGTTCAGCTACCACCTGATCAACAACATCATATACGCCTAACTTAAAATCCGGATATCCGAATTGAAGCCGGAATTTGGAAATTAAAGAAAAAAAAGAAAAACCGTAATTTTTCTCAAGTAGTAGAACATTTATTACATATACATAATACAAAAATATATAAGGCTCCCCGCCCTAACAAGAAAAAGTTATTTATTTTAAAAATAAATGGGCGGGGCGCCCCCTTCAATGCATGGAGTTAACATCAGATTAATGGGTTAACAACAACCTCATTATTACAAACTCATTTATCTATGTCTTAGAATTGTTTACAACTAAGTAGGTATTGCATGCCTGTTAGTATGTTAGACGACTTTAGTTCATCGGACATTGCTTTGAAAATAACTTATTATTTTATGAATTTTCAAATCGGATTTCATATACCGAAATCCGAACTCAGATTCCATTGTGAATAATGGAATTTTTAAAACGGGATTTTTTGAAATATTGCAATATCTAAATAATCTGATTTTTTTACATTAGCTCCACACAGGAAGCCCTGAGGAAAATAAGTCCCCTCAGGGCCTATGTCATCTTTGGGGATGCTGTGTGGAGGGTCTTTTTAGGAAAGGAAGAAGAGGAAGTTATGTGTCAATCCAACCCTCCCACTGGGTGCAAAGCACGGACATATGAATATATCTGGACCTGCCCTAAGTGATAAAAACGTATTATTTCCCCCTCGCCATGGAACCGGCTGGAGCTCCTCCTTGGCGCCAGTTCGCCCCATGTGGAGGGGATAGAGAATCGCTTGAATCTAAAATGTGTGACGTCATCATTCTTGCCGTGGGCAGCGCGAAGCTAACATCTATACATTTAACGAAAAAATAACACGCCAAAACAGTAGCTTGTGCTATACAACATACCTACATATCAGTGTGCACATAAATGTGGGCGGTTCCTTAGTGTGCTCGTCGCTGGTTACAGGGGTAAGTAAATTATGAAACATTTGTAAAAGTGTCTTAACTAAACACGGCAAAAAAATATTGCTATGTGAAAACGGGCGAATCTTTTTGGGGTGTACATTTGGCCTACGCAAATATTTTATTATCGTGGCAAGCAATTCGCGCTCCCATGTAAAAAGGTCTATTCATTCAAAGCAGATTTTGCTTTTAAGAACTAAATGATGATATTATAATGCGAGATGCCTATATACTGTCAGATTAATTTTTCAACCAATGACAGTCATCTTCCCCTCTTCGTACCGCCATAGTTGATTTTTCCCCTCACCTGTTATTTCTGGTCTATTGAATTTGGATGTCTATGGTGCAAAGCGATATTCCGAGAGGCCGGAGAAGTCAAAGGGATTCCCTCAACCATTCTCCCGATCCGACCTGGTAAGCAGCTGGTGGACAGACGCATCCGCCGCCAAGACCCGGACAAACCTCACCTCATGAACCCGGGCGCCCCTGCTAAGTCACCAAACGTACCGAACCACTTGGGGTGACCTATGGCAGAGGTGTTGGTTATCCAATAAAGGGTTCCCGAAGCGGCGGTACCGAGACCTGCCTCCCAAAATTTAAACCTTTTAACACTAGCCCGGAATGGATGTATAGATGATAATCTATCATCTCTGTCTTAGCCCATGGAAACCCAGCGTGTCGTAATTGTATGGGGAGACTCACAAGCTCGTTTCGCAATTATTTCTTATGTGACTCTGCACGAGTGCACCAATTGCCCGGACCCAGAGGAACTATGACATTTCCGGGAATGCTAATACACAGCTTAATGAATGGTCGTCTCTCAATGGTGATAATCCATTTCGTTCTAAATAAATGTTAAAAATCGTTAAAAAAAACAATATTTAATTAAACCTTCGCCAGCGCCGGGTTGAGAACTTGCAAAAGATACATAGGTTCTTCCGTACTTCCTACATCCTCTCTCCATTCTCCCCAACACTGGGAGAACAGTCCTATTTGCAGTTCCGACTCTTATATGAATACAATATATAGGTATATGCGGAAACCTCTTTATGTCGTCAGTTCGACCTTTGGAAGTACAAAGTACATACTAAAATTCCGGTTTAACCCTTTCAGCTTTCTTTAACTTTTTCTTGTTGTAGAACATTTTTGATGTTTGTTTATAATTGATAATTATTTGAAAAATTAGGGTGATATTTTTTCAATAGTTTAGAAATTATTGCTACTTAAAAATCTCTCAGGGCCTATGACATCTTTGGAGATGCTGTGTGGAGGGTTTTTTTAGCCAAAGGAAGTTCTGCGAAGGAAAAGTGTATAAGGGGCGGGTAGGAATGCATCATTCCTCCCACTGCGGTGCAAGGCGATGGGTCGAGAGTCCGGCTGGATAAGCAAAGGACAAAAGGTTTCCCTCAACCTGTCGCTTCCGATCCGGCCCGCCACGCAGTAGGTGGGCAAAAGCATCAGCCCCCAAAACTAAACAAACCTCAAACCTCAACCCATGAACCTGGGCACCCCTGCTAAGTGACCAAAAGTAGTGAACTTTAGGATGACCTATGGCAGGGATTTATCTCATGCCCCGCCATAGGTCATCGCCTCCCAAATTGAGCATGAACTAGTACCTGAAATTCAATAAATAAACAAATAGCGGGCAAAGCCAGTTAAACTTGCAATTGAAAAATAAAATCCGCCAATTTTTATTCTCCCTAGAGAGTGAATAAAAAATTGAGAAATGTATATAAGTATTTTCAAATACACACGGCATGAAAGGGTTAAAAAGATGTAGGTAGGAACCTACTTAATGTTATGTAGTATTTATAACCGTGCGCAAGGATGAGCATACAAGCTTTCCTCCATGGATGTAAGGGATTGTACCCACCCGAACAGCTACGTGCTCATAAAAATATCCTTTGTCCTTCATTGTGGTCTTGACCCAAAGGCTAATACAAAGATAGAATGAAGCAACAAAGAATGTAACATGTTGAATGCACACGAAAAAGAAACGAAAACAAAAAGAGGAAGGGATTGGCTTGTGGGGAGAGAGTCCCCACCCACGAAATCCGTATCACTATGAAAACTTTGGTACTTTAGCATTGTCGATTTATAATATACCATAATATTTAATAATAATTATACGGGCGTTTCTAAATGAAAACTAGGTCAGCAAGGAATACCAAAAGGAATATCTAATCTTAGGATTTACAAAAAGAAAACATCAATTTTCAAATAAAGTATTAAAACGCTTGGGAGTTTCTTTTATATTAACTTTACACAGGAGGCGGCCTTGAGGAACATAACTTCACTCCGGACCGATGTCATATTTGGAGATGCTGTTTGGAGGACCTTTTTAAGGAAAGGATGGAGAGGAAGTTCTGATAAGGAAAAAGGCATGAATGGTGGGTAGGAATCTGGGGTTCAAAGTGTCCAGGAGTGACGGATTTTGGATCCATCCCTCCCGCTGCGGTGCAAGTCAATGGGTGGAGAGAGAACTGTTGAAGAGGTGGCCTCCCCAAATCGGCCACTCCCGATTCGGCCTGCCACGAAGCTGGTGGGCAGGCGCATCCGTCGCCAAGACATGGACACACCTCACCCGATGAACCAGGGCACTTCTACTAAGTCACCAAATATAGCGAACCACATTATGTAAGTGATCTACGGCAGAGGTGTCAGTTATCCATTAAATGGTTCCCGGGGTGGCGGTACTCATACCCGCCTCCCAAAATATTTTTCTAGCCAGTACAAAATGGTCGTCGCCAATGTTTGCGTTTGTTTTCCACTAATCAGTCAGCCAGTAGAGTCTTACTCCCAACGAACTGAACGAACAGAGACTTTGAAAAGAATGAATGGACGGCAGCTAAAATGAACCCATTTGAAATTTGATAAACGTTTTATTATAAAGCGCTATATTAAAACTGGTGTTATAATAATACTTGACTAATTATTATTTATATACCTACATAGTAATAAAAACATATATACATACAAAATATTGTATTTGATAAGTCAAAAGTATGTACATATGTTATATTATTATAATATGATATCACCTGTTCTTTTGTGCAAATGTTTTGATAAAATTATTATTTATAAAGGAAGCTGATTTTGTACTGATGATAATGATGATTCACTGCAATGTTCAAATTGTACCTAACAATAATGATAAACCAGAATGGAATCTGATTATTAGTAGATATTTTTTTATTATTTTATCATCAAGAAGATATTTTTTCGCCGGTTTTCGAAGTTTTTGTTAGAAATAAATGTAAAATAATTACAGTAAAGAAACATGAAACACACGTCATATTTTTTTCCACTTGTTGATAGAGATTTGTTTGAGTTGGAGAACCCTTGGACTATGTTTATTGTACTGTTTGACGGTTGCTTTATTTCTTTATTTAAAAAAAAAATGTGTTAAACTTGTGACAGATCTAGCTATAAAAACGCCAGCATTATTTTGCTAGGCCTATTTCAGCATATCGCTCGCCATACATCCATTGGCAGCATTTGTTGGAGAGCGCTCTTTCACCATAAGCGCAATAATCCTTAAATCTTCTTCGAATTTGTATAAAATTAACACAGGAGCATAACAAAATGACAAACCGGTCGTGACTTGGGGCGAGCGTGGGCATATTGTACCTTTACCCAGGGCCGGACTTCCGCTAGAGAGCGGCCCGGCCTAGGCCCCCAATGTCGGGGTGGCCCACATGACTTTGGAAAGAAATATTTCAACAAATGGTAAGAGCGTGTTAACACACAGCTATAATATGCGTGGGATGGCGTATTTCGTTATATCGTTCGCCGTACATTCCCAATTGGAACATATGGCGAGCGATATGCTGAAACACGCCATCCCACGCATATTATAGCTGTGTGAACACGCTCTAAACATTGAAGACACAAGATTAGGAGAAAATATTTCAATTAATTTCCTAGGGCTCGACTTAGGAGGGGCTCCCGCCTAGGAGCGAAATTTTGGACTCAGAAAGAAATATTTCAACAAATTTCCTAGGGCCCTATCCTAGGAGGGGGCCACGGCTAGGTGCCAAAATGGTATCTGTAGATTTAAGACAGGATCGGAAAATAATATAATCAAATTTTCCATTTAGGTATCAAAATGTTACACATTGCAGACGCAGGATTCGGAAAAAAAATCACATTATTATATAAGAGGTCATTCATAAATTACGTCACACCTTAAAGGGGGGGGGGGTAGAGAAGTGTGACATTGTATGACAAGGGGTATGGGGGGTCATCAGCTCTGTGACGTCACATGTAAAAAAAATTGAACCACTGTTTTGATTATTTTTAGAAGTAAAATTGCAAAATATGCGACGTCACACAAGGGGGGAGGAGGTCTCACAAATGTGACGGTGTGTGACAGGGACGGGGGGTGGGTCAAAACAGCATGAAATTCGTGTGACGTAATTTATGGATGGCCCTAATCAGAAAATGTTGCTCGAATTCAATGAATGATGGGGGACTTAGCTAGCAGAGGATTGAACTCGCAACGCCGCAGTGGGAATCCGACGCGTTTTTCCACTGGGCTACTAGGCAATTAGTTACCTAGCCGGTTAAGGTGATATTACGTTTTAAAGTTTTCCGTTTTAAATAACACTAAAAAATTTCCATTAAATACAATTCTAAAGGAGTTTTGTCTATATGTTGGTTTACCGACTTTCCGAAAAATTAAATTCGAAAGCATTTATTGGTTTGCCTTCTAAACTGGAAAAAAATTCTGTCTTTATAATTATTATGATAATGCATATTCCACTTCATTCACCTACACCAGAGGTAGGTACACCTACCCTCATGGAAAACATTTCGGCGCTTTTCCCGTGTCTTATGAGAATTATAACTAATTCCCACTCCCTTCGCTCTCGTAACTTACTCCAGTTACATCCCCATGTCATAGTTTCACAGGTGTCGATGTAGGTAATTAGCTGCCCATTAAAAAAATATTAATTTTAATTTGATCTTTCCAAATACAAACAAATATTTTTATGAATAAATAGGTACCTAATTGTGTAACACAAAAATATCCCCTACCCAACCTAGGGGCCCCCGACTCTTTTAGTTCCTAGGGCTCCAGGGCCTCTAAGTCCGGATCTGCCTTCACCGGGAGTTTATCCCTGTCAAACGGGAAGTACGATACGTACCTAAATGTAAGTAAAATAAGCATGATAGCGTCATAGCGTGTTCATGTGTTCATGAAGGAGCAGAACTTCCTCCTGAATTTCGATTCTTTGGGCCCATATTGTAGGTAAGTGCGTCTTTGGACCGAATGTGTATGCACCTCAAAAAACACAAACTACTTGACTGGTTGGTACTCGAAACGTTCACATTGAATGTAAGAATCCCTTCGACAAGAATCGAATTGGAAGATTTTACAATAAGATAAGGCAGGTGTTCAGACCGTTCAGGCAGGAAGATTGTTGCAAAGATAACCCATTTCGCGTGGATAAATTAATAATAACTAATAACAATAAATAGATAATCACTTATCTTTAAAATTATTGAGCTGCAATGAATTTACCTGTGTTGAATTTGACAATAGGCGAAAATTTCTTGAAAGCAGTTTGATTTCTTCAGAAGTTTCATCTAATTTTTTGTCGTGTTAATCCAGGTTCAAAAGAACTATTTAATAAATCGAATACACCACTCCACACAGACAATAAACGATTATTACAGCAATATTTATCAACAGGTCGTCGATTTCTTAAGGATTATTATTTTGAAAACAAAATAACAAGAGCGCACAAAGATAAAACACATGTTATGTTTGGAACTGTTTCCAATGAAATTGAATTTTAAAATAAAGCGTACGACAATGCAGTAGTACTCACGTAAAGTATTTCTTCAGATTCAGATTTCTGGCTTCCACGAGCACTCAATGTGAGAAACTATATTAAATTAACACACCAACGGACATTCGCAAACTTTATAAAGTTTTAAAAACACTGCGACGCATTTGTGCAACTGCAAGCAGCTTCTGCCTGAAGTTTCTTCAAAGCCAACAATAACAATATTCCTGTGATCTGATTGGCTGTCGGTTCAAAATCCTGGCATTGGATTGGTGGAAAAATTAAATGTGCATTACATCTGCGCACGCGCGCGAGTGGGCGGAAGATTTAAAAAGCAACGTTGAATTACAACGAACAAACCAAAATGCACTATTCTATTTATATTGTAAGTACTGTATTTGGTTGAAGTACTTATTTGAATAATAAAAAACGAATGATAATATTTTAATACCAGCGCCTTGCAGGTCTCGAAATTCAAAGAATGAATCAATAAATAAGTAGGTGCTATTCGCGCTATTGAGGGTAAAAATAATAGAAGACTAAAGACGGGTTGTTTCAAAAAATTTTACGAATTCATAAAATATTTGGAGTTTTTTCACGTTCTGTGATTATTTCAGTTTTATGAAGCAACTGGCCTATAATGATATAAAAACAGAACTTATAGAACTTACACAGAACGTGAACTATTTACTACAAATATTTGATGAATTCGTCAAATTTTTTGAAACAATCCGTCCTTATTCAATGTCTGTATGAATGTGAAAGAAGCAAGGGGTGTGTACCGAGACAAGAGTTTTATGGCGGTTCATCCTCTCTGCATACCCTTGCAGTAAAACAGAGTGAAGTAGATTGTTAACTACCTACCTACGTGATTTATTTTAATTTTGTTCGGTTGGAGAGGAATCAAACTGACACTATTGTACCTCAAAAATGATAACAAAAAACAGTGATGATATCATTCTTTTTTTATAAACGTCTTTGAAATGGCGAATGATGACATAGCTCAAAATTTAAATTGTGAATTCGTTTGATATAAAAGTTGATAGACGCGCATTGCAAAAAGGCATTTCAAATTTTTAAAATCGTTTGTACAAATAACGTCACCAATTGTAAAATTATTTTTCATAAACGGCGCTATAAATAATATGATCCGTTATCATCATTTTAAATAATAATTAATAACCGTAGCCATTATTCTATTGAAAACTTTTCTTGAATGAGTCATCGGCCGGCAAAATATAACAGCTGTTATCAATTGTTTGGTTCTCCAACGAATCCAACGGATTTAAGTGTCCTTGCAATGTCAAATCAATAATTCAATAATAAACTCGTTTAACGGAAACTATTTGCATCAGTCACTACAAAATATTTATATTACGTATGTATTTAGGTAAAATGACATGTTCGGTCATTGAAAAGTAAAAACAGAAAATGGAATAGGTAGGAACCGAAAATGGCACTTTTCAAACAAAACTTAATTTTCGATTTGAGACCAAAATACCCAACCAAACAGGAAAATTATTATATCAATAAAAAGGCATAGCAAGCATCTAGTACGGATATGGGTTATTTTTTTAATTTTATTTATTACACAAATTTTATGTTTGAAATAATAAAGTACATAGAGGCCATCAAAGAATTCAATTTTGCTTGATTTTAGAGGTAAGTTTGGCATTTTTTGTGAGTCAATTATAATTATTAAAAAAAATAATCTTGCCCTACTTATGTGATAGATAATATAATGAAAAATAAAATGGAAAAACTAAAAATCATAAAAAGGCGTTTCTTTGGGTGGAAATAATGGATGACGAATTTTTGTTCAAACATAAATCGGTCGTTTGTAATTTGAATATACACCCATCAAAATATTTTTTTGAATATATTTTTTTATTTATTTGTTTTGAATTTCATCACATTTAGATTACAGGGGTGTAGCTACTGCCGTATCAATTATACGGGGCACCCGGGCTACAGAAGCCTTTTGTTTCTTTTATGAGAAATCTTTATCATTCATTTGGGCCCCCCAACTAATTTTGATACAGGGCCCCTCCAAGTTGAGATATTAAATAGAGCAAAAACATTTTTTTTAATAATAGTCATCAACTCATAAATAATTTCCAAGGTTGCCTCTGAAATCATAAAAAATTAAATTATTTAATGGCCAATACTTTATACTTTAAAACACAAACCAGCTGGTACCCGGCATGCGTTGCTATGCCATTTAATAAAGATATTATTTCTCCCTGCATGTCCTTACCCAGTCGTCCCGTTCTCCTTCCCCTCCCTTTTCCCTCTCGCGTTCCCACTCCGCCTCCTCCACCTTCACTCTCCCCACTCTCCCCACTCTACTCCCCCCTCTCCCCGTCCCGCGAACACTCCCTCCCGAGTTCCCCTCCCCCTCGCCCCCTTCTCCTGAGTTATAAATGGTGTAAATAACCCGACATTAAGATAAATAATATAGCATGTATCCGTACTAGGTATCTACTGTACTTGCCTTTTAATTTTTTTTTTTTCCAATTTTGTTGGGTATGTTGCCCTCAAATACAAAATTAAGTTTTGTATTAAAGGGCCGCCCAGCCATGCTTTCACCCTAAAGGAGTGTTGCAATGTCAAGTGTTTGAGTTTTTAAATGTAATCTTGGGGAAATATATACAAATTTATTACTATAACAAGGACCTATCTACATTAGATAATAAGAATATGGTTTATTTATGATAATAATAATCACAATCTGAGATTTCGTTTTTTTAGTTACAAGAAAAATTAATCTTGTTTCTCACGATAGTTGGTTTATTTATGGATTACAATCCAGTGTTTCTTAACCGTGTTGAAAGAATCGCCCCTTTTACCACAGTAAAATTATCCAGCGACCCCCCGAAACGAAGTCTCCCATCCCGCTCCATCCCATCCCATTACTTCTTCTCTTCTTCTAGTGCCCTGTCCGTTCAACGAACATTGGCTATCATGTTGGCTATGCTGACTTTGTTTACTGAGGCCCAGAACAGCTCCACGGTAGACTGGCCAAACCACTATCTCAGGTTTTTCAGCCATGAGGTTCTCCTTCTTCCAGGGCCCCGTCTTCCGGCAATCTTTCCCTGCATTATGAGATGCAGGATCTCATAATTCTCTGGATGTCTCATCACCAGTGGCGGATACAGAAAAAACTCAAGGGGGGGGCGCTAAAGATATAAGAAAACTAAAAAGTAGACAACGGGGAGAATACGATGAACCGCACAAAGAGGAGACCGGCTATATGATTTTGGCAGCCACCTCTGGTCTGGAGCTCCAAAATACCTAAAAAATACCCTCGACTCTGTGCAGAAACAGGGGGTCCGCTTTAGATTCTCCCATCTTAACAGACGGATTGCAATCTTTAGAGCACAGGCATCGGGTGGGAATGCTCTCCTTGTTCTACCGGTATTACAATGGGAGATCCTCCGAGAAACTAGCGTCATTGATCCCTTCGGCACCGGTGCATAGTCCGGAAACAAGCCAAACGCGTGCCCAACATTTGTACACGGTTGACATTTGTCACATGAGAACGGGTCGTTTCTTCGACTCGTTCTTGTGTTCAACAGCTCGGCTGTGCAATGATTTGCCGGCTTCTGTGTTTCCTCCTTCCTACAATATGGGTCTCTTCAAGACCAATTTTGACTCCTTCCTCTCCTCAAAAAGACCCTCCACACAGCATCCCAGATGACATAGCCCCCAGGGAAATTATTTTCCTCATTGCCTCCTGTATGGAGTTAATGTAAAAAAAAATACTATCTCATTCTCTCGCAGGCTAAAACATACAGATGGATGTGTTTGTCAAATCACAACGACGCTAAAGATGTTTCCACTTCAATAAATAAATAAAAGATTGACGGACCGCACATTTAAAACTTGGCTGGCCACAGGGAGCAGTAGGGCTGCATTACACGATCAAGGGAATCAAATACTTGAGTCGGGCCGTGTTAAGGGTACCTTTACATGAAACGACGTATGAATGTGAATGAAGCAAAAGTTTCAATTTAGGCGGCGAGTGTGGGTACTGCCGCCACAGGAATTATTTATTGGATAAACAACACCTCTGCTATAAGTCATCCCAAGTGGTCGCTAAGTTTTATTGACTTAGCAGGGATACCTGAGTTCTTGGGATGTGATTTTTCAAAGTAGCGGCGGAAGCATTTGCCCACGTACTGCGTGGCGAGCTGGAAAGGACTGGTTGAGGGAGACCATTTAACCTCTCCAGCAGGAATCCCTCGACCCATTTCCTCGCATCGCAGTGGGAGGGAAAGTTTTATCTGTCCATCTCTCCTGGACACACTAACCCAGAGAGTCCTAACCACCTATCATACCTTTTTCCTTCCACTAAAATGACCCTTCACATAGCATCTCCAAAGACATTTTTTTTTTTAATAATATAATAATAATATATTTTGTAATAGTTACCCAAAAATGAAGTGGATAAGTTTATGTATTCGGGAAGTATGTTTACGAGAGATGGGGAGTCTGATAGAGATATTGAAAGAAGGGTAAATGCAGGTAACTCCGCATTTATGGAGGACTGAACGCCGTTGGCGCTAACAAAAAACTGTCGAAAGAAGCGAAGCTAGCAGTCCACAATGGAGTGCTGGTACCAACCCTGATGTATGGCAGTGAAGCATGAAACTGGCAGAGGAAGGACTAAATGCCATAGAAAGCCATGTGTGATAGTGTGAGAAAAATATGAAAAGATTGCAAAGTTGATACAAGCGTAATAAGTAAGATTAAGAAAGGGACGCTTAGATGGTTTAGACACGTAGAGCGAACGATTGAAGAAAGATTTTCTTGTATTTAGGGTGGCCAAGGGGGGGGCGCGCGCCCCCTGCCCCCCCCCTGTATCCGCCACTGCTCATCACATGTCCAAGATATTGAAGTTTTTGGATTTTTATAGTTTTAATTACTTCCTTTTCTTTATTCATCCGAACCATAACATCTTCATTTGTTACCCTGTCCGTCCAGCTTATTTTAAGTATTCTTCTGTAAATTCACATCTCGAATGCCTCAAGTCGCCTAATTAGTTCTTCCGTAAACGTCCATGCTTCCATTCCATAAAATAATATCGAAAACACGTAGCATCTGACCATTCGCATTCGTAATACAAAGTTGAGATCATGACTGCAGAACATTTTTTTCATGTGGATAAAGGTTGCACGTGCTTGCTCAATGCGGCATTTCATTTCAACTGAAGGATCCCATCTATCATTTACATTGCAGCCCAAGTATACAATACTCTGTACCTTCTCTAGTTTTGTTCCAGCAATATAAAGATTTTCATTGAATGCGTTATTTTTGCTTATGAGCACGTATTTTGTTTTATTTATATTCATTTCTAGCCCAAAATTCTCACAAGTCTTCACTACTTGACTCAGCATCCCATTACATCCCCACAAAAAGTAGAGAATCTGCGACTAAAATTTTTGTGCATGAAAGTGAAGTTTATTTAACAGAACTTGTCAAATCGCTGCACCTAAAGGAAGTGTGTCTATGTATCTGTGTAAACAGCCCGTGAATGAGCTTTTTTCTATATTAACACAATGCCCACTCCCAGCGCCCCCTAAATGCCAAAAATTTAAAAACACCCCCCAGACCTCCAAAACGCCCCCAGGGG
Source organism: Limnephilus marmoratus (assembly GCA_917880885.1). Lineage (NCBI taxonomy): Eukaryota > Metazoa > Arthropoda > Insecta > Trichoptera > Limnephilidae > Limnephilus > Limnephilus marmoratus. Next base: position 25,853,430 of record OU862909.1, read on the forward strand.
GTGGGGGGGGGGGGCTTGTGCCCTCGTTAAGAATCACTGGATTACACTGATTACGTACATATTTTTATAAGTTCAAGCAATTGGAAATTAATAAATAAGGCACACAAAAAGGTTAATATTTCCCTAACCACCGCACTTTTAATAGGCCCAGATTATGGAGATTCGTTTCAACTTAATTACTACAAATAACAACTAATTATGTTTGGACAGATGGTAAAGATGTATTAAAATCCCATTTTCATCCAAGTTCAAAATTTCCCATATAAAACGATCCTTTTGCGGAAATTTTCAATTTTTTTTTATAGGAATTGACAAATTGCGAAAGTTTTGTTTCAATCTAAATACTCATGAATAACTTAATTAATCTTAGTGGCGAACCCATCGCTCAGGGAGTGGAAACACAAACCTGCAATAGCCATCCCAAGCCAAGGTGTGAGCTACCGTGCACTGTCCTGGGGAACAGGCTGAACGTCCTGGGGAACAGTGCTTCATGAACGGTGCCTCCGAGAAACAAGGTCGCATCTCGGAGTATTTTAGACCTTACTCCAGCACTCGGGGCTGTGCTGGAGTGGACCTTCTATTTCCCTAGTCACTCGTGGGACAAAAAAATTGGACCATTCGATAATTAGGGGCCTTTTGGGAACTTAGGAGTGCTGAGACAACCTCTGTGGACTTTCTTCCTGGGATCTGTAGGAGGAACCAAGAGGAGTGGCCGTGAAAAGGAGAGCTGAGGCCACCTCCTTGAACTCTTTCCTTGTGGGGCCTTCAGTGAACCATGGGGAAGTGTGCTCTTTCAGCGCGGGGCCTTTGGGGAACCAAGGAGGAGTGAAGTGGAGAGATGATGTCCTCTCCCCATGCGGGGCCTTTAGGGAACCAAGGAGGAGTGAAGCGAAAAGATGAAGTCCTTTTCCCTCCTAGGGACCTCGGAGAACTAAGGTGGAGTGGACTCTTCCCTTGTGTAAAGTGTAAATTTCCATAATATGTGCCTAAAAGTGCGGCGGTTGGGGGAATACATACTTACCATGCTGTTTAATTATAAAGAAAGTAGAAAGTAAGTATTGACTTCATATACATATTTGTCGAGAGAAGACAAAAGGAGTGCAGTGATGTAGAGGGGCAATATACGTCACGTGACCATTTATTTTTCCACCGAACCGGGACACCGAAAAAAAAGTAGGAATTTAATAATAATAATAAATTTGGATAACTTCGCCTCAAGAGCGCTGTACAAAAGAGACTAGATTGCAATTCATCTTGCAGCTTGAATTCTAGACCCTTGTTCAAAATTTAAAGAGATTTTTTTTAACAACGTAATTACTAATAAGTTTATGTGTAAACTCTGTAAACGTCAGATCAAAGAGCAAAGGGTATGTTTTCTCATCATATATCTTGGTCAAATGATTATGAGATTTTATGTGCAAGAGCAAAAATATACTGTACTAGCTAGCTCCCGGCATGATATACAGGGTGTTAAGGGACGTACTTGACTTACTTTAACCAGTGATTCCTGACATTTGGAGTAAAAAATGTAAATGAAATTTTGGTCTCCGGTGACATTTTTTTTTTTTTTCTACAAAAACATAAAAAATATAGTAAGGTGTTGGACGGCTGGGGGCGAGTAAGAGGTTGCTGAAGAATTTTTTTTGTTTGATTTTGAAGAAAAAATCTTGATAAAAAAAAGTCATCGAAAAAGTCACCAGAGAACAAAATTTCATTTACATTTTTTATTGCAAATAATGTTAAGAATCACTGGTTAAAGTAATAATCTATATACATTAAAATAAATCCCTGTTTCCCTTAGTCACGCCATAACTTCAAAACGACTTTACCTCTCTCTCATTTGTGAATGTCCTCTTCATCAAGATGACATTCACAAATGGCAGAATTTTTAACATGTAAAATATTCTTCGCAAAAAATGTCGATAAAAAACATACCTATAACATAAAGCACCTAGACCTACTTTTTCGAAAGACATGATTTTAGGAACTGGGGCCCAAGACCCTAAGTTCTTGTGAATTTTACGCCCAATAGACAGACAGTTATCATTACAGTATAACCTAGCCAGTTTATTAGTACTTATTGTATGGGTGTTAGGAACTTGATAAGTAATTAAAAATTCTAATTTCCGTAATCTGTAATCCAGAAAAGCAATAAAGTAGATACTCATCAAAATTATTCCATTTTAATTAATTCATTAAATATTCTATATTTGAAATGTGTATTTCTGTTTTATTTAAGATGTTTCAATTTTCCAGGATAACTAACGACGTTCATTCGAAAAATAAATTTCTGATGGTTTTCTGCAGAAAACATTTTTTAATTAATAGTTTCAGCTTCACAAATCCTACAGATATATCCACGATCGCCAGTACTTAGCAAAATTGTTGAAATAGGTGATCTTCTTCGTATGGTGGAGGTCTAAGTGGGATGCTTGGGTTATTCAGCTAGTCAACGTTGCCTTCAGTCTGATGGCGCCGGTAGTCACTTGGTTCAGCAGATATGTGCCTGTGGAAAACTGATGGAAGGGGACAGTCTTCTACAAAGTGTTCTTTTTAGTTTAAAGACAGGGGGACTGTGTTGTCACCCGGTTGGGAAACGTTGTGAGCCGGGTTAAGGTAGGGGTTGTAGGAAAGGATGTATTAATGCAGGTCTTGAAGAGGCCTGGATATGTGGGGTCTCGAAGGAAGAAAAACAGATGCCGGTAGCTCGTTCCATATACGAGCCGATTTACACAAAAACAAGCCGAAGAAACGACCCGTTCTAATGAAGCTAACGTTAACTATGAACAGATGTTCCGCTCGGGTCAGTCGAGTTTCATGCATGTACACCGGGGATCAATGTTGCTAACTCCTTAGAGCACCAGCTATACAATACCCGTAGAGCAGAATCAGCACGCCTACATTGCGTCTGTGCATTAGAAATGGCAAATCGGTCTGTTAAAAATGGATTGTCAATCAGAAGGACCGCTCTCCTTCGCACAGAATTAAGTAGCTTTATCAAGTACTTTGGAGCTCCAGCCAAGAGATGGCTCCCAATTTCAATTGTTGGGCGTGCTTGAGATTTGTATCAGTGGCGGTCGGTGACTTTTTGTACAAGGTATGCTCAAGTAGGTATATACCTACCTAATATCAAATATAAATACCTACAGACTAGCCCACGAATAGATGCGATTACTGAAAAAAACAGTAAGTCAAATTAGCTCTATAAATCCTTTATGCTTCACGTAAATTATTACAGTTCTAAAATTAAATTAATTAAAAAGATTTTGAAAGATATTTAACGTATCAATCGGCATCCGTTATTCAAGCCAAATTGTCAAAACGGTCGCACAAACAAATTTTCTAAAACGTACCGAATTAATCCACGCGCTTTGTTATGCTATTCTGTGCACTATACCTACGCGCATTAAAGTCGTTTTCTGCGCGTTGGATGCTCCCGTCGAATGCGTATACTGCTTCAGGCAAAACTTGGCGGGCAGAACTAAACACGCGTGCGCAAATATCAAACTTTTTCTAACATCGGATTGGATGTGGAATGGAGAAGAGAATCTACTGTTGCTGGTATTGGTGCGTTTACGTGACATTCGACACACTAGCATCGAGAATGTATTTGTTAATAATAAGTTATGTTTGTATTTCAATCTGGTGCAATTTAACGACACCGTCGCACTATTTATTGCTGTTTGCGGCTAGAAAAAAAATAAGCTGAAAGCTTGTTTTAATGCTGAATAAATAAATAACAATTATTATTATATGCCTCAAAAGGAGTGGAGGGACCGCGCCTGATTTGTATAGGGTTAGCAGCAGGTCACTCTCTAACAATCCCTATACAACAAGATGCCCAGTTACTCAGGCTTTTATGGAGACTTCATACTTAAGCCAGTCTGAATACTCACTCCTAGCTCCTAGCATTTTAACTTCTGTTTGTTCTGTCTTCTGTTTGTAAACTTCAAACGTCCACATTCTTCTGTTTGTAAATCCTTGAGGCCTCATTCGTGCTTCTTATATGCAAAGTGACTGTGGTTAGGTTAACCTAACCTGAGTGTCTTCATGAGTGTTGTGTTTTTGTTTAAATCTAAAAGAGTTTCCAGGATGTGAAGCAGTTGGCTGGGAGGTTAGCAAGATCATATTTAACCGGTCACAGGCCGGAGACGCGCCGGCGCGCGCGTCATATGCGCGTGCGCGAGAAAATAATTCAAATATTTGAATAAGATTGTCGACGAAAAACTTTTGGTCTGCGATTTTGGCCCTTCTATGTACATAATTTGTATGAAGAACAGTGTCAGAATCGCTTGCGCCATCATTACTCTAGGTGGTGCTAAAAGTTTCATTCACCTAGTCACCCTGGAATATTTTTAAAACGATTTCATCATTGACAATGCGCTGTCATAAATTGCCGCGAATTTAACGGTCACAATAAATGAGTGTATCGCGAATAAAACATCGTAAAATCTATTAATTTATGTAATAAATACAAGTAATGTTGTTTTGGTAGATAGTTTATTGTGTTGTGAACGTTTTTCAGTCAATAAAATATACAATAGCTCAAAATTAATCAACAAAACACTAAAAAAGCACCATTTTGAACTTTGAATTGAATGTTTTGTTGATAATCAACAAAACATTCAATTCAAAGTTCAAAATGGTGCTTTTTTAGTGTTTTTTTGTGAAGTTTCGCGAATTTCCGCGAAATGGCATGGCCTGTGACCGGTTAAGTAGGGTTTCTAATCACTGTATTTTAATCATCAATTTTGTGAAAAGAAATAAAATAACCATGATGGATAGTGAAATATTTATGTATTACAATATGTTTTTATGTACAACTATACACAGTAAGTCGGCATTCATGCTAAATATAATAAACTTATAATAATATAAAATAATGTGGGATACTTTCTCAATGGTTCGTCAGTGGAAGGGTTTGAAAAAATCGGTAGGTAAACATCTCACATAAAATTTTTTCTCACTTACACAAACCTTACAAAGAAATAAATATAATATCAAATTAGAATTTCGTTAGGACAAGAAAGTAACCTATACATACAGATGTAATTAATTATACTTTATTTATGTAAGAACTGCAAAACAGTCAACTGCCTGGGGTTACAATACTAGACATTATCTAAATGAATCTTGCATTTAACAAAATGCAGAGGCACGTTCCACAATTCAAATTAAACCTTTATACAATAAAAAAAAACAAAACAAAAAACATTGCATTTCGCAAATTACACAATATTACTAAAAAGGTACCTAACCATTCCAAGCCAAATTAATTTACCTCTTCTTATTACATATTTAACCCATCGTACCATGGGTCGGTAAGGTTAAGGAATCGATATAAACTGTAAGAGCGTGCGCAGGAAGTCCCATAAAGGCTGCGCTGCAAACCATAACAAATTTTACTTTTCTGCGCAGGGTCACACAGCACTCAGTTCTTTCCTGGACCGTGGGTAGTGGGTATAGTTAAATAATTATTAAAAACTGCATCTAAAGTAGGTAGATTAATTTTTACAAAAAAAAATTTCGACTAGGATATCTATTTAGTTAATAGACCAGAGAAAGGCAATATTTTTGGAAAATTACTAAATCGCATACGATATTCACAGCATTTTCATTAATTAATTCAGAAATTATACCAACTCCAATATCTAATCCTAATGTATACACAATGCAAAATAATCAAGCATCTTCTTATTCGGAATGCTAAAGTTATATTTGAGTAACTTGAAAAACATTTTTTTTATAATCTAATAAAGTGAGTTACATAACAGTGCGATATTGAAAAAAAAAAGTATTGCCGTCACATAATAATATTGCATCACACGGTACAAACATAAACTCGATTCCTCTTCTTATTGGTTTTTATCAATGAAATTTCATTATTATTATTCAACCTTCCAAATGGTAGGTTGGCTTATTTTGTCTGCCAGAGTCAGTGTGGTCAAATGCAGTCGATGTCCAGCTTCTGATATGGCTTGGAATTTGCGATATAAATGAGGCATGCCCGAACACATTCAGTATTTTATCAAACTCTCGCTAAACTATTCAAAAGTTGCTGTTTGTTTGAAAAAAAACGACCACAGTATGCAACGATTGGTAAAATTTTTTGGAACTATTTGGACAAAACTGAGAGTATCAATACAAATAATCATTATTTGTTTGTCATAAACTAACACAGGGTTTGAATGTTCACATAAGAATTAAATTTTTATTGAATTGGGTGCAAAGACTGATCCAGCAAATGATTGAAACTGGGTTGTTACCTTTCCAGAAGCTGAATTATTGCAAAAATGTAAACACACGATAATGGAAAGGGAGATGTCTCACAGAGCGCAAAGCAAAAGAGATAACCTAAACATTTGAATTTTTTTATGGTATTATTTAAAACCTTACCATAATATAAAAATACAAAACACAATAATTAAGTTCTTCAACCAGTTTCAAAAGGCTGCGTGACAAAATGACACGCTGGTTAGATTGAGGTTGAAACTAGTTTATGTTTTTAATTAGAAACGAACCAGCATAAAGCTCACAGCTCCTACCTTCACAATGATTTGCACATGTAATTTCATAACTTAAACTACCGAATAAGCTTTGACGATCTCAGAGATCATGCCAGGCAAGGCCAGGACAAACAGATACAGTGAAATATGCAAATAAGGTTTTAAATAAGGTGTAAAATTCAAAGGTTTATCAAACCTTTGAATTTTCATTCAACGAAATTTAATATTTCCTACATGCACGTCATCATTACAAAGTTTTTCAAAAGTCAACATTTCTTCACAAACTATATACATTTGGCATTAGACTATTGAAAAAACACAATTCTCGTCCACACATCTATCTAATATGATGAAGAATGCGACTACAGAATGAATGAGCGAACGTCTAACCCATTGAACCCTACAGGCCGGTAAACTGGCATAAAGCCTTGATAACATAAATGGCAAAAAAAAACTGCCCTGAAGAAACTACGAATATGACCAAAGGTGTGATCAAAAACAGCCCGTATTTTTGTATTTGTATGATTCTTTCCAGGGTGCCAAAGTCTGCTGGGTAAAATAAACAACAAAAAATGGAACATATCAGAAGTAAATGCATGGCGGGTATACATGAATGGCAATACCACATCGGGACAAAATCATTTTAGAACTAATAGGTAATTTTTTTAAAATTTCTCCTTTCAAAAACCTCAAGAGATTTACTGTATTAAAAATAAGCTAGGATAGGCTAGTTTACTGTAGAAAAATATCACATAAGGAAAAAAAACTGTTGTCATTCAGAATTACCTCTCACTTCGTGTGAACTTTTCTATTGATTCAGCAATGTCCCATAATATTTTAAGTCCCGTGATTTAACTAATGGTTACAGCTTGAATAATACACATATGTATTACCATTAGATGGTATTTGAAAATAATAATAAATCTATAATACAACACAATACATTAAAAATAAATAGGTTTATTTACAATACCATAATTATTATAAAAGTGAACTACCTATCTATACTAAGCATAATTGACTATATCAATTTCCTAGCCAAAATTTGTCAATAATATCCCATTAAGATTTAAACATAGAAATGTAGTTTGTGTTTTATCAACTGCATCCTCGGATATTATTCTATAGGTATTATCTGTATACCACTTTTCCACGTGAATATGAATTGATTCAACTCGTTGTTAGTTAGGAACTACAACCAAATGCAACAAATAAAATTAATGAAAAAGGCTTTCACGTTACAGCATGCGCCAAACTTAAATGCCGACCTGAACTTGATACGATCCATTTTCACGGAGGTACAGTCACTTTACTGACTTTACAATGAACGTAAGCGAAAGAGAAAGATGCAAACGTTTGTGCGACGTGAAAGGCTTGGACACACCGCTTTCCGGATCTTAAACTTGCCAATTGCAACGATTTGTGTATCAACGTCAGGTCGGTATTAAAGTTTGGCGTGTACATCGCAGATGAAATTCGATAGCAGGCATAAAAGCTAAAGTTAGCTGCATATTCCATCCGTAGCTAACTTCAGCCTCTACATGTAACCATATTAACAGTCCTGTCAGATTCCATACAAAAAGGAGGTTACAGTGAATTTGGCCTGAGTGAGTACAATTTCACTCTTGATTGAATACATGGTTAATCATTCTTGTAGAGCTCACAGCAACAAATATATCTTATATAATTTTAAGTGATTAAATAACGAAATAACACATCTCAACCAAATAAAATTTATTTGCGCACGCCAGGGTTTAAACCTGCAACCTTTGGATTGCTAGTACAGATCCTTACCCCTAGACCACGGAGGCCAACAATTTGAGTATGCGGCACCTTCTACTGACACACAATTTACCTTATCAGAGGATAATACAAAAGACCGTTAAAACATAAATTAATATTCAAGTCAGCAAATTAAACACTAACTAGAATTTTTTTCTGTATAAAAAAAAAGAATATAAAAACAAAAAAATGAATGGCAAATGTAAGGAATTTGATACAAAAAGTTTTTTTCCATATGGGTAGTTATTATTTATTCATCCATAAATTTAAAAAAATGTCATAAGGAAAGTTCACCTCAAACTCTAGTGCTGGAAAGAATGACCACAATTCACTCAGAATAAGGCAGACCACTACAAGCAGTCGATATCGGCAGCTTCGAGCAGTGAATTATCATAGAAAAAAAAACATTACAAAACAACAATTGACCTGTCAGTGGTTGAGTGGGCATAGCGCTTGGGTCCCACCCGAGCGTCGTGTGTTCGATTTCTGGGCTGACTAAGTCCTCCATCACAACACAAGCAACATTTCCGGCTTTCTGTGGTGGTAGTAGGAGATTTTCAAACATTGTTAGGTTATTCGTAACCCGGGAATGTTTGTCTTCCTTTAAAAAAAAAAAAAAAAACACAGCAATCCATGTAATTTGAATATCAACTGCTTGTAGCAGCCATTTATTCCCAGTCTAAGCTGGGCTACGCATTTTCAAGCAAAGATTACACCCAAATGTGGAAAAGTGGTATACAAAACATAATATTCATAAGCCATTATGTTAAAGTATCAAAACATTTCAAAGGTACAACAAACTTCACTTAGTAATAATTTATTTCCGACCATATTTCTCCGTAGTCAGCTATACAATTTCCTACCCGTCTTCAATCTTTCTTCTTTACCCAATTTCCCATAACTCTTCAACGATCTTTGAGTCCACGAAGAGTTCAATATTACACTTGTTATTTACAAACACCAACATTTTAAATTCATTTCAGAACACACTTGCTACATTATTATTTATTTTGTAGCAGGCATTATTTACTCACTCTATTAACCGTACCAAGCCGATGCAGCCATCGCGTAATATCACAACATTCAAACCATTTGTAACTTATTATAAGACAGTGCGTGCAGTCTATAGAAGCTGTAAATCTGCTTGTGCCCCAATAAAGAAAAGAGGAAAAATTCAAATATTTCACTTCTTCAAACACAGCAAACTTATTTTGTGGCACCGTTTTAATTCGAAATTAATAAAATACTCAGTTTTAACCACTTTTATCGTTTAAAACACCAACATGTTTCGTAAGCAATGCTTTTTTTATTTTTTATGTGAATACCTCACAAGAGTACCAGCGGCTCCCGTCTGGTGCCTGTGAGACTATGGCATCCCCAATAGGGGTATGTTGTGAGGCTGAAGTTAGTTGGAGGGAAAGGAGATGGGGAAGAGGAAGGTGGGGAAGTACCTATCTATTCAGATTTTTTTGTTTTTTACATTAGCTCCCCACAGGAGGCCCTGAGGAAAATGGTTCCCCTCAGGGCCTATATCATCTTTGGGGATGCTGTGTGGAGGGTCTTTTTAGGAAAGAAGGAGAGGAAGCTCTGGGAAGGAAAAGGATATTAGGGGTGGTAGGAATCTGGGATCAGTGTGTCCAGGAGTGACAGATGTATGAATCCATCCCTCTCACTGCGGTACAAGGCGATGTTCCGAAAGAATACGGCTGGAGCAGTCAAAGTCACTTGCTGGTGTACAAATACAGCTGCTGTTGGGCAGACGCATCCACCGCCAAGACAAAACGAACCCGGGCATCCCTGCTAAGTCACCAAAGGTAGCTAACCACTTGGGGTGACCTATGGCAGAGGTGATGGTTATTCAATAAATGGTTCCCGGGGCGGCGGTACCCATACCCGCCTCAAGCAACTAAAACCAATTCAAGCAACGTTTCAATTCTGAATTTGTGGTCTTACACCAGGGCGATACTCAAGAGTATCTTCCACTCTTGAACGTGCAGTAAATATATTGTATATTATTTTTAAATGAATTAATTGTGAAATAACATAAATTAATAAAATAAAATTTATTTGCCCATGCCGGGATTCGATTCGATCCTGCGACCTTTGGATTGCGAGTCAAGAGCCTTAACTCTCAACCACGGATGCCGTCGTAGTAAACCCTGACGAAGCAAGCATTGTTTACAAAACATGTTAGGTGGTGGTTAAAACTAAATATATTATTAATTTTGAAATAAAATACTTCACATTGTTTTATGTTGGGCTTCGCATAGGACGACTTCTAAAGATTGCACACGCCTGCTATATGCTACTATGCTATAAGGCCATATTGTATTCAAAAAAATTATTGTTTGTTTTGGCAGTGATGTGTGATAGATTTTGATTATTTAAATTGCATTTTTCACAATAACTAAAACCTTCATCTATGCTAATAAAAAATTAATTTCGGTAAATTTTAAAGAAGTGAAAAACTGGTTTCACTGGGGGAACATACCATTTATTATTTCATGATTTGATAATGTATGAATGTATGTACCACATTCGGGAGTTTAAAAACCTACACGGTCCAACGCAAAAATATATACTTAAAACAAAATGAATACTTAACAGCGAAATTGTCATATTAAAGGTACAATAACCAGTCCATCAACAACTTATCTTAATAGTGTGTGTGTGAATGTGATTTGATATTTATACAAACCTACAGTATTATTCCGAGATTGATGAAATTTTGCACACTTGACCATCAAAACAAGAAAAAAGGTGTGATTTTGAAAAACCACCCCCACACCCTTTTCCCACACCTTAAAGCAGAATTTTGATACTCCTCGATCAAATTTTGCACACTCAACTTTCAAAATAAGAGGAAAATTACTGTCTACACATGATTTCGAAAAACTCTGCATAAAGCAGTCAGTTTTACATTATTTTTGGTTACAAATACTGGCATTGCATTTATAACCATATTAATAATCCATAAAAATCATATTTTCTATGGATAAATTAAAAAATGTGATTAAAGTGATAGACAACTTCTCACAATAAACTGATGTCACTAAAATTGAGTCAAAAAGAAGTTACAAAAAAAAATCATTTGAATTTTCGTAGGAAACTTCTGTAACGCGTTTTTCCCATGTGATTTTTGAAGTGAAAACTTCTTTAGCACCGTTGTGATTTGAAACTCGATGAACCGAAAAAGCGACACTAAAAAGAGACAAACACAATATATAGAATTTAGCCTGCGAGAGAATGAGATAAAATAATCGGTTTTCCCTTTGTGGGGTGCTTCGTAGCCTACTCTTGTTTACTTTAGTTTTCTAAAGGTTTCACTTCTACCGTGTGTGAACTGCGCACATGATTTTTTTTATTTAAGACTAATAATTACTTATGCATTTTGGATCCATATTATGATACGATTAGCGATATAGGTAAATGTAAAGCCTAGAGAGTTAGCTTGACACATAAAAATGGTACTTAAACATTTAACATGTAATACGATGTCTGGTTTGTATTGCTAAATTAATAATCTAAAATTTATTTTTTCAGTACATACAGGTGATTTATTTAGGTTAAACTGTTATGATAGTGAAAAATCAATAAAATACCTACAAATCTATGTTTAAGTCCGAAAAGTAAAAGACACGATTTTGATTTAAGTTATTGTGATAAATGCAAAATTCTAATGTAAAATTTTATAATTGTTTTCTACTTAATAATTACTTAACTATCATTAGTGCTCGTTTCAACTTCCGTTTAAAAATCGCACGACAAAAAAGAGATGACGGACACCCTGTTCACACCTCCGTTTAAAAAATGGAACAATAAAAAATCGGATGATCATGTAGACGATGTGTGAATGCTTCCTTGTCACTGGGAGTGGGAGGGTTGAGGTGTCGGGTCATGTCGGTAGTGAGGCTCATGCCAGAACGACAAGGCGGCAAATGTTACCAGCTTCATACAAACCTATGTGTGAGCAAGTCACAACACGGTTTTTAAATGGACACGCTGGCCATCCATTCGACAAAACGTGACGGATCCATTTTTTAATTGTGTTGGACATGCGTGAACAGCTCTATATATCCTCTGCAGCCACTAAGGTATCCGATTTTTAACCGGTCAAATGTCGGGCCATTTAGCGGAAATTCGCAGAACTTCACAAAAAAACCACCACTTTGAATTTTGAATTGAATTTTTTGTTGATAAATTTGAAGCTATTGTATATTTTATTGACTGAAACACGTTCACAACACAATAAACTATCTACTAAAACCACATTACTTGCATTTATTACGTAAATTAATAGGTTTTACGACTTTTAATCGCGATACACGCATTTATTGCGACCGTTAAATTCACGGCAAATTATGACAGCGCATTGTCATGGATGAAATCGTTTTAAAAATATTCCAGGGTGACTAGGTGAATGAGACTTTTAGCATCACCTAGAGTAATGATGGCGCAAGCGATTCTGACACTGTTCTTCGTACAAATTCTGTACATAGAAGGGTCAAAATCGCAGACAAAAAGATTTTCGTCGACAATATTATTCAAATATTTGAATTATTTTCTCGTGCATGCGCATATGACGCGCGCAACGGAGCGGCTCAGGCCAACCAGGGGTTTAAACGGAATGTCCGATTTTTAAACAGAAACGGAACGGGCTCTTCATGTGAAAACAATTTACAAGGGATTTCCGAAAAGCAATAAACATGCAAATAAATCGGGTGTCCTTAAATACACAAACACAAAAAACATAATTGAAAAAAATCCAAAACAAAAAGTGAACCTTACAAGATGTCAATGAAAGAAATGCTGCAATTCAATAAAATAATGTTTGAGCTATGATTAACAATAAGAACTACACATAATTCTTAATAGAATTGTTATAACTACGACAACTTCACGAGATTACAACAATAATAATTATAGTCCAAGATAAGAGCAAAGTGAGAATGTGCAAAACAAAACAAAGATGATTAGAGCCATGGCCACCCATGCTGGAATGGATCCTGAAACAAAAATACATCAATTAAAAACTTACGAATATTCTATATACAGTCTAATACCTTTCCTTCAAACACTGATAATTAAAAATAAATGCATAATTCGAAATGTAAGCCAGAAAATTACCCCAATAATTTCGAAAATCTAAATTTGACAGAAAGTCCTGGTAACACGCCCTACAATTTCGATTTACATGGAATATAATGTCCTAATTCATATTATTATTACATAAATCTCAATCTGACAGGACGGCCGCAATGGCTACAGGCTGCGAAAATTAGATAAGCACAGTTACAAAACTTCTAAAATCTGAATTTTAAGGGCCGGCCATGATGGTAATCGATATGTGAAAATTCGATTTTATTCCTATAAGTTGTATCATTACAATTTTGAATTCCTACCTGCAACTAAAGGGCCGCCGCAAAACTCGAATTTCCTGCCACTTTTCAAAATTGTTTCTTTACAAAATTTCAAATTACGAGTCTTTGTTAATTCAAAATTTGGTACATAGTCAGACTATCAATGAAATCACTGAACGCAATTCCAAAGGGAAGATACCAGACAAAACTGGGAGAAGCTATTCCAGAGGCAAAGCGAGGAGAGGCTGGGCCTACAGTGGACGGACTCTGCCTCGCTAGATAGGGACGCCGGAGGCACCTTGTCGAGGCGATAGGCCTCAAACCCAATTAGGACAAGGGGGAGAAGATAGGATGAGGTATATGCTTTCATTTGAATACGTTAGATATCTGCCTAATCAAGGTAAGTACTGTGACTTGTCCAAGATAAAAAAAAACTATTGGACAGTATTTTACACCATAAAAGATTTATTTTCTAATTTCAACTCTTTAATGCAAACAAGTTTAGTCTGAAGATAATTATTTCAGAACGACAATGACTTGGTTCAGTTCTATTTATAAAAAGAGTTGAAAGGCGAATTTTCAGCAGCATATATTATTATTTGACTAATCATATTGATAAGCGTGAAGGTCAAAACATAAAATATAATGAATCGTACTTCTGTTGGGCAAGCTGTGAATGCAGACTCGGTTGTCCACGGAGATGGAGACGACGGCGGCCTCGGAGCGGCTGGTGATGGCCGGCCCGTCCCCGCTGACGGGGAGGAACTCCAGCCCAGTTATGAACATGGAGTGCGCGCCCTGGATGTGCAACACCCTCTGCAAATAGCAAATTATAAACATTTAGTCAAGAAAACACAAAAGCAATCACAGTGAAATTTCATGGAATTTCGGAATGTTCTGATGTGTGTATTTTAAATGTAAAATAAATTCCTTATTTTTGAGATATCATAAAAAGAAATACCACTTTAGAAACAAGATAAAAATTATCTTTGAAAGTTTTGTATTTGAAATTAACATCGACACTACCAAATAATAAAATTTTAAAACCAAAAAATCGCATTGAACATTTTAAAAACAATAATTATCGGAAGATTTCTACAGCACCATTTTCGTGAGAAAAAACACCTTGAGGGCGCTCGAAAGACCCATGATTTTGAAAGAATGCAAGGGTCGGGTGTCCTGCCCAGGGCTGGGCAAAATACATGCTTTACCGTAATTAAAATACAAATTACAAAATACTTTTTCGCATGTATTTAAAATACGAAATACTTTGAAGTCGTGTATTTGAAATACAAAATACAGTATTTTAACCATTTTTTTTATTTCAAATACAAAATACAAAAAACATTTGGTTTTGGTAGAACCTTTGGTTGCAATGAATTGTTGTAAGTGCCCTTATCTAAGGGTGCGTTTCCGTAGAAGCAAAGCCGAGAAGAGTGAAACAGAGACGTGTGAAAATTGACAAATCATATTGCTTAGAAGACGCATCTCATCTCCGCTCCACTTGTAAAGTTTTGGGGTATAGGACCCAGGTGTTAGATAATAATAATTATTATAACATGACATTTGTGTTATTTCACTTCGAATGCGTTCTACTGTAGAAAACTTAAAAATAATCTAGTATTCAGCAAATTATTCCTATAGTGCTTGATCTAATACTATGACACTAAATTGTACAATACAAAGCAATGACAAGTATAATATATAGTGACCGACCGAAGATTCAGTTTCGTTTTCGGTAGAAAGTCCTATTTCGGTCGGACACTTAATATAATATGATACAAGTAGTGTTACCAACTCTAAATATTAACATAATATTTTGCCCTGGATTCTAGCGCTTTTAGTCTATGTAATTATTTACGTTAGTTTATTTTTCATTATCATTATTAAGATCGTTAAATGTATTTGAAAATGTATTTTGAAGCCATAAGTATTTGAATTACAAATTACAAAATACCTCAGCATCTGGTAATTGAAATACCAATTACAAAATACATTTTTAGGAAGTAATTGAAATACAAATACAAAATATGTATTTGTATTTCAATTACAAGTAATTCAAATACTGCCCAGCCCTGGTCCTGCCCCTCCCTCAAACATTCTCTCCTGATCTGGCCCGCCACATAGTAAGGTGAGCACCCCCTCTAAATCACCATACACAGCAAACTAGTTGAGGTGAACTACGGTAGAGATGTCGGTTATTCAATAAGTGATTCTTGAGGTGACCCATACCATACCCACCGCCCAAATTAAATGCTAGCAATAGTCTGAAATTTTTGGAAATCAGGAATTGAACTTATAACATTAGAGTCAAACGCACTCACTTGTTTTTTTGAAAAACACACTCACATTAAATTGAATTCAATGCAAGACAATGACTTTTGTAGTAATTGTTTGCAGAAAAGCAGCTATAAAATAATAATTACAAATTACTTTTACAGAAGACGTTTTTAGATTATTGAATCTTCTTTATTCCAATACATATCAGTTTGTTACTAATTGGAATAAAGAACCGTGCCAATAAATTGTGAAATAACATTCAGAATGTTTTATTTTCCACAATTCCAGTTTAGTAGATTTACTAGATTTATTGACATTGCGACATTAGGTCACACTGAGGCAAAATATTCACAACATTAATATGTATTTATTTCAAGGCATGTTTTGGCTTAAAATTGTTCAATTAAAGTTTTTATGCGTTGACTGCACAAGTGGGCCTGCCTATTTGTATTATTTGAACAAGGTAATTTCAATTCGGAAAGGTTGTCTTTACTCTCTGCGAAACTGCAAGTATTTTCCACTCTGGACGTTGAATGCAAAATTATGAATTAGAATTACATACGTACTACACACATGCTAGTAACATAAAGTAAAATTCACAAATATGTACATAATCATCAAAGTAGTTGCATATCTAAATTCCAGCTTTAATGAATAATTGATTATCATGTATTTGGCAAGAGTTTTTGCAATGTCAATGTGTAAGTATCAGTTATAAAAATTGATTTCTGGTTCCAGTTTTGTAGAAAATACTTTATAATTTTGCAAATCGGAATGTTATCAAGGTTAACACGGTATAATTAAAATAATAATGATAAGAAAAGTTCAACAACTTTACGGGCTACAAAATTGTAAGACAAATGAGACTGTGGGTACTCAAGGTGTCGGCTGATAGTTTAATGAAGAAAACGAGTTTGCGTGTAAAATAAGTCTTTAATAAGTTCCCACAATAATTGCAATACACATACACAATTGTAACACGGTCACGTAACGGTGATAAATACTATAAACGAATTTACGCACTGGGTCAAGGTTGATCGCGGATAGACGAGGCAACTGCTCAGTGGTAAGTTGAATGAATACTCAATTTTCGCTGTTCTAGGCGTCCTTTTATATGGCCCGACGAGTAGAGTATTAGTAGTAAATCGTCACTTCGGCTAGTCACTGGAAGGCACTAGAACCTGTGCATTTCAAGCGTACAATGGTTCGTTCCTTTTCTGGAATGTGCGCGAGGTAGGTAGTTTCGACTCGGTGTATTACGTACTAATGAATCAGTCGCAAGCCACCCGTGCTAGCTGCTAGGCGGGAATGTTCTCGTAAATTCGCTTGCATACAATTTAAAACCGGCGCTGTTTCTGGAAGCACCGATAATTTTCGGGGCGATCCCAATGCGTAGTAAAGCCACGGCTGGTTGCTACAGGACTCCCTCCCCCGACGTGATTAAATTTAAAATTAAATTTACACTTGCCGCAGTAGTGGAATTATTTATAAAACGGAGATGAACAAATTATCCCAAGCAATCAAAAATAAAAGATAAAAACGTTTACAGATGAAAAAATCTTTATAACTAGATTAGCTAATTAACCAGATGAACACAAGAATCAACCACAAGAATCTCAACTGCTCCCGTCTGGAGCCAGTGAGAATATGGCATCCCCAATTGGAAGAGGAAGGCTGGGAAGTACCTGGCTATTCAGATCTGGTCACTAAACACGGCTAAAGCCATTTTCAAGCAACGTTTCAATTCTGAATGGTGGTCTTACACCAGGGCGATACTGATAGTATCTTCCACTCTGGAACATGCCGCAAATATACTATATATTATTTTAAATGAATTAATTGTGAAATAACACAAATTAATCAAATAAAATTTATTTGCGCATGCCAGGTTCGAACCCGCGACCTCCGGATTGTGAGTCAAGAGTCTTACCCACTGGACTACGGAGGTCGTAAATAAAAAATATGAAACAAACAATATGGCGTCTTCTTCTTTTTTTAAAACAGTTAAAACTGTGAAAATACTAGTTTAGTAAATCTGTGTTGTGGAGGAAGCAAAAAAAAGACATTCGTTCCAAATACTGTTATTTGTTAAAATGTGAATACTGCACAAGAGTTCCAAATGCCCCTGTCTGGAGTCAGTGAGATTATGGCATTCCCAATTGTGAGGCTGTAGATAGTGGGGAGGGGAAGGACATGGGAGGAGGAAGGTGGGGAAGCACCTGGCTGTTCAGATCTTTACCAAACTCGGCTAAAGCCGTTTAAAGCAACGTTTCAATTCTGAATGGTGGTCTTACACCAGGGCGATACTGAGAGAATCTTTCACTTTGCAACGTGCTACATAAATACCTTATATGATTATCTTTAATGATAAAATTGTGAAATAATACAAATCAATCAAATAAAATTTATTTGAGCATGCCGGGATTTGAACCAGCGACCTTCAGGTTGCTAGTCGAGAACCTTACCCCTCGACCATATTATATGTATCTTACTTCAGATAAGAGAAAAACCGTGTTACCAATACATAATAACATTAACAATAATTTTTTTATGAAACTTTATCAGAATTAGCGTAACTAAAACGTGCTTGTAATTAATAATTAACGACCCATAAAAATCAAAAGCATTCATTTACAAATCAGGCCGGTAGCCTTACGAAATCAATGATTGATGACGGAACAAAAGTTGTGGGTTCAATCACACCTTTATCAGATGCAAAATACATTGATAAAATAACTTCAACAGAAATGAGTAAGCATTTTTTTTCGAGAATCATGCACAAGCTAAATCGTTTTAATACAATCAACATTCCAAGCATTGAATTACATTCTGAAATGAAGAAGAGTGTTATGTCTCTTGACACAAGTTCAAGAACCCAGATAATAATGATGATTAAAGATATCATAGCGTTCAGACAAAAGTCACAAATCCACGACACATTGAGATAACTGCAAATTTGAAAGCTAAAATAAGTTAGGGAACGTACCCATACTATGTGACACGTTTAGGGGGGGGGGGGTCTTCAAAATGTCACGCTCCATACAAATGAGCGGCGGGTTGCTTAGGATTTTGGTCACGGGGGGGGGGGGGGGGGGGGTTAAAAATTGCAAAAAGTTGGTCACGTAGTATGGGTACGTTCCCTTATGTACATATACTTAAAAATAAGGTTTTAAAGTTTGTGGCAACAGAAATTTCGAAGTTTTATCTACCCGCATAATAACTGAAATTTTTCAAAAGATATTCAAATTCAGACGTGTATCTCTTTTCCTATTTTTTGTACGTGAACGCCACACAGGAAATAATTTCCCTGTGTGGCATTAAGGTCATCTTTGAGGATGCTTTGAGGAGTGAACTTGGTCCTGATGAGTTCCATGTTGTAAAAGGGAGGGAACGCAGAGGTCGGCCAATCATTCTACAGCCGAGCTGTTGAACACAAGTGACACACATGTGAGAAATGTTAACTGTGTGCAAATGTTGGGCATGTCTCCCGACTATGCACTGGCGCCGAAGGGATCAATGACACTAGTTCCTCGGCGGAACTTCAATTGAAACGCTAGTAGAACAAGGATTACTAAGGTTAGACATAAGTGAAAAGAAAGAAATATTACCTGTAAACTGAATGCGACATATATTGAGACGGATCCGCTAAACATGGTCCCCACGGCAATGAACCTGCCGTCATCTCGCACAGCGAGGGCGGACAGACTCTCGTCCACTGTGGTGCCCTTAATCAGGCTCCCGTCTGTCGGCCGCCAGCACTGGATCAGCCCCTTCTGTCTGCCCGTCCGACCCAGCGGGTTGGCCAGCGTGAACAGGCAGCACTCACCCTTTTCGTTCTCCAGTGGGGCGAACCTGGAATTGATAAAATTTCATTTACACCGTTCATTAATACACAGCAGATCTATTATTTGGGCTAGCTCGTAAGATAGAATAAAAGAGAGAGAAAGGAAATGTTTTGTTTCCAGTACAAATCACTGTTGGAAAACAAGGACCTTATTGAAGACCCAATTTTAAACTGTCAGGGTTTTACCTCACTAGACCACATCCCATGAAGTCAAAGTCGCTGTGCTTATACGACCCACAAATGGGAACTAAAGGATTCTGAATTGTGTGAATGTGGACATATTCAAACAAGAGAACACATCGTATAAGATGACCCCTTCATCAGTTTCTCTATATATATACCGATACTTGCTGATAGAATCCCACTTTGACCTCCACCATATGAAGAAGAAGAACCAGTACAATTCTGAGGTAAATTGTTCAAGCAAAAAAAAAAAAATTGCGGCAAGGATCTCTCTGTGTATGTAATCCCTTTGTCATCCCTTTTATGAAGATAATAATAAATTTAACAATAGTCTTGTTTATGCCCGCTTTGTGTTGCGTGCAATTTTTGTTCCTAGGTTGAGATATGGAAAAGAGAATAATGCTCGACAAAAGCATTTAATCTCATTTCTACTGCTTTACTCCCAAATGATTATGTATTTCGTTTCTGATATCATAAGCAATATCTACAATCATTAATTCTGAAAACAGGCGGGAATATTGTAGAGAAAGTTTTCTTATAAATTATGACTCATAAAAAAATTGAACATTCTAAGAAAGGGATGTACAATGTCAAATAAATCACATAACTCTTTTAGTTAAATTTTTAAAATTAACTGAAATTTATTCGATAGTTAACTCGTAGAATGCCGTTCGTGCACCGGTGTGTTTGAGATTTTACACGCGATTTTGTGTATGAAGAACACGGTCAGAATCGCTTGCTCTATTATCGCCCTTTACCATAGAGAAAACCGCAATGCGCCTGGTCACTCCAAATAATTTATATCAATAATTTACCGGAGCGCGGGAATGTGCGCAGTTCTTGCGCATGCGCGGGAAAAATTCCTTCATCTACGATTTTGACCCTTCTATGTACAAAATTTGTGAAGGACAGTGTCAAGAATCGCTGGACACGAAATGTCATTGGGTTTCATGGATGCCGCTTTTTGCGAACGCTAATTGGTGTGGTGCTTTTTGCTGGCCTACCCCGGCAAACAACAGGTTAAATAAATTGTTTTTCATTTTGCATGGTGGAGTATTTTGTTTATAGTTTATTTCATTTTTGATTGTGTTTTTATTTTAGATATTGTTTTTGATTTTGTTTTTTGATATTGTTTTGATTTTGTTATGCTCATTTAGATGTTCTTTGTGGAAAAAAAACAACATGTGAAAACCCAGCCGGGCGTGAAATTTAAAATAAATAAATAAATTCACTTTCAAAAATTTTTTTTTCCCAAGTAGAAAGACAAACATTCTTGGGATAAAAATAACTTGACAATATTTGAAAAATCCCTAACACCATCAGATGAAAAGAACCTGCAACGTGTGAATGGGAAACCGACTCAATTATTAGTTAACTCAGCTAATAACCAGTGAATTTGTTAATTTTAGATCTGTCATTTATATTTCAACGCGACAGTTGTTTTGCCTTTTAAAGCATTAATTATTAACCACTCGGATCCATAAGCTTGTTCTCACAACAATATAACATTACCACACATATGTATGACGTATGAGGCGTATCTGACTTATTAAGTTGCTTCATAATATTATAGAAGGGTAAAACAAATTGGATGACTTTAATATAAGTTAAACTTACTTAGATTTTTTATAGAGATATTTAGTTCCGTTGGGAGGCTGGCACGCCAACTTGACCACCTGCTTCCCCGTGTCCATGGACCAGATTACTGCAAATCCATCCTTGGCCGTGCTGACCAGCAACCGGTCCGATGGACTGAAGTCTACGTCGTCTATCTGGAAAACATATTCAAAATAATGTTAACCCTTTTGGGAACATTTTTACACTTTAAATAAATTTTTTTTATTTTTTTTTTAATTGAAACATATAACAAGGTTACAAATTTTACAACATAATATATGCATCAATATTTCAATCACTCTCCTAATAAAGCAGCTGCTTGTGTTTAGGAGAGGACAACTAAAAAAAAATTACATTTGTTTAAATTAAAACAAAAAATATTAGTAATTTAACAAAAAACATTAGTGATTTTATGAGAAGATACCTTAGAATCATAGTTCCATGGAAGATACAGATAAAAGTAATAAAATATAGGTTAGTTAATAAATGATTTAAAGTATTGATAAGGCAAAAACATATACCTAAATATGCAATACATATTTGTAAATATAATATACAATAAGTTAAGTTATGAGGTGATACTAGAATATTTTAATTTAATTTTTTTTTATATTTTTCGTAGCTTTCTTCCGATTGTATATCAAGGGGTAATTTATTAAATAATTTTATACCCTTGAATGTATAGTGATTCTGTGCTGTTGTGGTTCGCACTAGTGGGACGGAAAATCCTTCAACAGATATTATTCTTTTGCTTATATTTAATTGTGGTAAATTATTTTTACTAAAGAAATCTTTATGTATTTGTAATAGTGCAATTTTGTCATAAATTTTTGCAAGTGGGGGAACCGGGAAATCTTGAAAAACATTTATAGTTGGATAGTAATAGGTAATAGGGCTTTTATAGGATGATTTTTATTAATATTTTTTGAATTGTTTCCAATGGGAGAAGGGTTGGTTTGTATGCACCCCCCCAAGCCACGATTCCATATTGTAGTACAGAGTGCGCAAGTGCATAATAAATATCTTTTAGTATTTTTAATGATACAGTATTTCTTAATCTAAAAAATATATAGATAAATGTTCATAATATCTTCTTTTATGCAACTTGGAAGGTGGTATGGGGACCATTTATTTATTTTTTATACTTATCTACATAAAGTATGTTTACATTAGGTTTTTTGATGCCTGTCTCACTAGGATATACCTGTGTCGAGACAGGCGTAGAGGTACATAAATGAAGATCGTAGATTCAAGAATATTAAGGGTTAAATAAATACTAATTTGAATACAATTAAAACAGAAAGACAATTGAAAGTATGGGTAAATCCCATAAAGAGAGTTACCTTACAAATGTAGGAAGAGAATAAGTAAAATAGTAAATCCTGTCAAATCTATTTATGGAGTTAGATTATACAAGATTCTATTATTTATCTAACACCCGTGATGAAGGTCATCCCAAGTGGTTCGCTATGTTTGGTGATTTAGCAAAGGTGCCCGGGTTCTTGGGGTGACGTTTGTCTAGGTCTTGGTGGCGAATGCGTTTGCTCACCTACTGCGAGGCAGGCCGGATCGAGAGAGAGTGTATGAGGCAGACGTGATCTAGACCTCTCCAGCCGGACTCTCTCAATCCATTGCCTCGCCCCCCAGTGGGAGACCCTCGAGAAAAAAGACCCTCCACACAGCATCCCCAAAGATGACATAGGCCCTGAGGGATTTTTTTCCCCAGGGCCTCCTGTGTGGAGCTATTGTAAATAAATAAAATAAAAATGACAATTCTAAAAAAGCACATTTATGCATTATACAGGCATGCCTTAATCGCTTGTTCACCGACATATCCTTATGGTTAGAAAAATTTGTATCCATTGAACGCTGAAGTATCCTTAATCCGTAAGCTGCAGATCGTAAATAAGCACGTGTAAAAATTAAATTACTAAAGCAATTGGTATAAGTATGTATTTGTAAACATCGACAATGTCATGTCATATGACGTTCAAGAGTTTCCTCGAAAATGAGTAGGTAAAAACACGTTTTTGGTTCAGAAAAATACACCGACCAAAATAATATTGCAGAATTAATTCAACAGTTTACGGATTAAGGATTGTTCAAAACATACATTCTTTTCATGCACCGTACAAAATGTTCATAGCTTATTAAAATAAATCTTATTCGATTAGCAACAGAATAAACATAGAAATGAAAGTTGTTGCTTTTCGTTTCGTATTTTAAAATAATAACAAAGTTACTAGTACATCATTCTTCAACGCGCCCGCCTAACGTACAGTTTTAATGCATAATTTTAGAGAAAACAACATTTCTCTGATTGTTAGTAGCTATACTGGGGAAACTACTTATGGTAGATTATATTAGATTTAGCGCCCTTGAGGTGATTTATCATGAAAATAGCACTTTATAAATCAGCCAAATATTATGAAAATACTAAGGGTCGACCGAGACAGGTTTTTCATTCTCGGCCGAGATTGAGAATAAACTAAAATCTCAGCCGAGAATGAGAATAGATATATTGAAAAAAAAATTAAAATGCGCTATTTTTGCATAATATAGTATATTTACGAATGTTATAATAATTTGTTTTAAATAATTTTAATCGATCGAATGCGCGCGGTAGATTTGAATTCCATTATCCTATACCGTACCTATTTACGACGGTCTCGGTTATGGCCCAGTATCTCAGCAATTTTTCGCTGAGAACCGAGAAAGTTCTTGGTAGAATTTGTAGCCGAGAATGCCGAGACCGAGACCTCGGTCGACCATTAGCAAATACTATTATAAACTACTTTTATAAATATACAAACACACTATCATGGCAAGATGGTGCAATTAAGAAAAACATTATGCAGAAAACAAGTAATTTATTATAAAAATAGCATCGCAGGCGCACGTGATGTGGCGAGCCTTGCGAAAATTCGAAGCTCGGCGTTCCAGAGGTTAAGCGTAAATTTCAGTGGATTCACTAGTTCACCAGACCATTCAACCGTAGGTACTAGAGACTATGTTCAGGATCCTAACGTTGCTTGAAATGTCATTAGCTGTGTTTGGTGACCAGATCTGAATCACCAGGTACCTCAATAGAGTCTCAGCTGCTCCGAGCCGGAGGATGCTGATGTGGATGATCTATAGCCAAAATGTTTTGAGACTGAAAGCAGTGGGGAGAGGAAGAAGGTAGGGAGAGGAAGAAGATAAGGAAAGGGTAAGTACCTGGAAATTCAGATCCGGTAACTAAATATAACAACTAAAGCCACTTCGTACCAGGGCGATACTGAGAGTATCTTCCACTATTGAACTGTTAGTTGATGCAAGCATCCATAGGAGAAATAAAATATTAGCAAATATATTTCATCATGATTGATTTCATGTTCTTTCAACAGTGGTGAGGCAATTGAATTGAGGTCAACACATAACTAACTATAATAAAACAAAATAAATACATTATTTCCCATACAAACAAAAAACATCATTGCATCAAAAGAAGCCATTTTGATTATTCCAAATAAGTAATGGAAGCAAAAGAAAATAATCTCCAACTTATTCTTTGAGTTTTTATCCAATTAGGTGCTATTTCGGGAAAACCTCAAATGTTGAGTTATTGATTTGTATATCTCGTAAGAAGTGACATTTGTATTGTTAATTTACTCTTTTCATAATTTCCTCTTGTCCTAATTTGGAAAATGTAACACACAACATACATACGCATAAAGCCTCGATGACACACGGCGAGTTACAAGCCACTATCTAGTAAGTTTTAAAAGCGGGAAAATCGGCGAGTGAGATTGTCATGATGACACACAAAACTGTCCACTCGCTCAGAAGCGTAGGAAACTGAGGTCGCTTTTAGTGCCATTAACAAGAATAACGACGCCTGAGTGAACTAATTCTTCAGATGTATGACAGTCGAAATCAATGTTTATCGGAAGCCATGTTGGAAACGTAAATAAACCAATCACGAGCAAGAGGAGCAAGCATGTAGGTGAGTAAGGTTGACGACCTTTCAACTTTTTTTCATAGATTGTCAACAATCTGTTAGTTGCTGCTTGTTAGCAAGTGACACGATGACACTGGGCAAGTTTACTAACAGATAGTGAATTTCCCAGATAGTAGCTTGTAAACTAGCCGTGTGTCAACGAGGCTCAAGGAAATAATATTTTTTTTATGACGGTTCTTACTTTATACCCTATATCGATATTTCGGTACTATTTTCTCATTAACAGCGATGGTAACATCGTACATCGTCGTTTATTTAACAAACAGCAAACAAAGAATTTTGGCAGTTTTTTTTTTTAACTACACTATACACCCTTCTTAAAAAGTTGACAAAGAACTAGGCACAACAATATTTTCGAAATGTGCTAAAATTAAGCAACAGGTTATATAATATCTAAGGAAGCGAAACCATCAACGAGCGTAAGGTTTTTATTGTTTTCTGGTCATAGAAAGTAAAATGGAGGGGCAACATTCCAAATCAAGATTCCGCCTGAGTTAATCAACTTAATCTACATAATGTGAGACTAATATTTATTACATTTCCTACCCTGCCTGACGATTGGTTACTGCATAAATATGTCAGCTTGTAAGGTAGGACCATAGGACTAATTCCATAATTTCTCTTTTAAGACCAAACATTTACGTTATATTGAGAGGTTGTAGGGTTTAAAAAGAATTTTAGGTCGTAATGTCAATAATATTGTTAAGAAAATTAACATAAGTATAATCAAAATTACTTTACCTCTTTGGAATGGCCATGTATATCAAACTTTTTCTTTAATTGCGGGAATTGCCAAACTCTTATGTGTCCGTCTGTTCCTCCCGTCGCCATCAATTTTCCCTTGTGGCTGATTTTCACTACTCGTTGTAGTGGTTCATTTCTGAAAAAAAAAAATGTAAATAAACTGACCAGAAACATAAATTATTGCAAATGACAAGGCTGCAAGGCAAACAGGGGGGTAGCCATTTTTATATCGGCAATATTCACTACTAGATGATTCTCAGACTTCTTTCATGTTTCTTGGCATTGAAAAATGATGTTTAAACACACCACGCTGTGCATGCAGGTTAGTGTGTGCGATAGCATATCAAAGTCTTTTTATTGATACTTTTTTAACACCATGAACAGAAAAATTACAGTTGATGTAAGGCCTAGTCTTATCTCTTCACTAAGAGTCCTCAGAAATGTCTAAGTGGGGCAAGAATTATATAATAATTTTGATAGAAGTGTACTCACCCAAAATCTGTTTGTATACTATCTGCTGCTCTTATTTCAAAGTTAATCCGTTTCTCCGAGAAGTGGTTACTGTTGTTATCTTTTTCTTTACTATTACTAGTCTCTTCCTCTTTCTCCTTGCTAAGGGTATTTCTACGCTTCCGTAGGAAATTATTAGTACTTTCAGCTTTGACGCTTCCTCGTCTCAACTCTGATGCATTCACTAGTTTTAAATTAACATTGTATAATTGGCAATGGCTCTCCTGGCCCGCTACGAGATACATGCTGCGCTTTAAGCTGACTGCAGAACAGTTCATAACAACACTCGGTCCCGTTTCATGTCTGATTATCTCTTCTGCAATGAACCTTTCACTATCATGGGACAGTTCAAATATTTCCTGAAATAATAAGGTACATTTAGTAACACTCGAGACAATAGATTGGGAAGCGTATGTCGATAATTATCTCATGAAATACTCACAAATCCATTGGCTACTCCTGTCTTTGAGGATCCTCCACCACCAGCAACTAGTACATGGCGACTTGTTAACATTTGCAAGGTGTACAGAGGAAAATTAACCCGAGCTAAAAGCCCATCACTTCGTCTTGTTGGTGCCATATTGTAGATGTCGGGGGTCTTATGTTTTCAAACCGTAACTTTTAGACACAAACATAAGGTCGTTGAGTTTATCCTCACAACACATCACCACGTAAGTTGCATTTTTATAGGAGACAGAGACATGAAATTCCAACATGACAAATATGTCAAAGCAGCAATTCAGTCAGATATTTCGCTCTAGCGAATTATTCATGAACTAGTTTCTAAAATACACGTCATTCTTTACAGTAATCAAAAGCGGAATCTGCTTTGCCACTTGCTTTTTGGTGATAGCAGCGACACTATCATTTCTGCGGGCCGTGACGGAATTAATCAAATTAGCGGGAACTTTGAAATGATTTTTAACCCCCGACGCAAGGAGTGGTAATAAGTTTGACTTTCTGTGTGTCTGTCTGTGGCATCGTAGCTGTTAAACGAATGGACCGATTATGATGTGGTTTTTTCGTTTGAAAGCTGACGTGATCGAGATGGTTCTTAGCTACAATTTCTGTTCAGGCGTTTCAAGGTCATCATCTCTTTTTTGTGACGGGGGTTACTTAAAATTATACTTACAATTACGAACTTTGGATAATTATTGGCACAGAAAACCCTCCACACAGCATCCCCAAAGATGACATAGGCCCTGAGGGAAATTATTTTTATGAGGGCGTCCTGTGTGGAGCTCATGTAAAAAAAAAATAAAAATAGACGTATTTTTAACCCCCGGCGCGGTGCAAGGAGCGGTGTTTTAAATTTGACTTTTTGTGTGTCTGTCCGTGGATAGCTCCTAAACCTAAACGAATGAACCGACTATGACGGTTTTTTTAGTTTGAAAGCTGACGTGATCGAGATGGTTCTCAGCTACAATTCACGAAAAGCTGTTCAGGCGTTTCAAGGTCACCAGCTCTTTTTGTGTCGGGGGTTTCTTCTTTTTTGGGTCGGGGGTGTTTTGAGTATTATGACTCAAACCCATTTGCATCCTTCTGCCTCCAACATTACTACGCTTTCTATGGAAGTAAACAATTTTCAAACATTGATCCTTTCATAATACAGCACATGTCATAACAAAATATTCCACTTCATTTCGAAGCAGAAGGACTCAAGTCCGTGTTTTTGTTTGACTCGAGTCAGCGTTTTTATTAAACATTTTAGGCTTTAAATATGCAATATGTCGTTTTATTTGCTCGTTTTTAAAACAAAACTATTGATTCAATAATTACTTTTTTGTTATCTATCAGCGTGGATACGAAGAATTTGAGACCATAGTTACAGAAAAAATAGTGATTTTGGTTTTCCTGAATATTTACCTTTTTATGCATTTACCTTTGTATGATTCTCGGGTACAGAAATAAAATCTCACGTTTTATTTTTATTTAAGTTTATTTAGGAAACGGGGAGTTCTGTTTGAGAAAATACGACAAATGACGGGGGGTGGATTGGGGGAGAGAAGCTGGTAACTTTTCAACTCAGGATAGTGACAAATCGACACCCTTTTAAAAAGTAATATATGTAAAGTAGGATGGGATGTATCACAGAATTGGAATAATTCGTCAAATTTCGAGGTTAATTTTAAAGCTCTTTTGTTTGTTCTATCCAAGTTCTGTTATTATTTCAGTTCTATGAAACAATTGATTAAAAACGATATTATAATAACAGTACATGAATAGAACTTGAAAATTACCTTTGAAAATGTATGGTTAGTTCAAATTCTGTGAAACAACCATTCCTTAAAGTGATGAAAAACTGGCTTAAAATCCTAACCATGACTTTAAATCACTTTTCAAGAGATATAATATAATTTTAATTATAAATATAATTAAATTTTATTTCAATTTTATCCTGCGTTGTCCGGTTACCCACGAAAACCTCATGAAGGTTACATTTTTTAAGGCAGGGAGGAAGAAATATCTATAATAATATTTCTTAACCCCACTACGTATTATTTACGATTTTATAGTCGCGAAAGTTTTCATATGCAGAGATATCTAGCGGGCAAAGCTTAAAACATTGTCAATAAATTGGAAAATCCTGGGGAGGCCAGAAAATATCGCGTTATTTTTTTAGGAGTAGTGGGTTTTGTTTTTCGGTGGTTTCGAGTTATTCTTTGAGAATATCACGATGGTTTTTTATGCAATCCATGAGGCTCAGGGGTATGAAGGTTGCCGTAAAAAAATTTAACTGCGAACTCGATGTACTCAGAAACGAAGGATCAAATAAAAAAAAAATATATACTACAAAATCAACACCAAATATGAGGCATATTCACAAGTTTCCCGCTTTTACGACGAGTTTCCGG
The DNA here is from genome assembly GCA_917880885.1 of Limnephilus marmoratus. NCBI lineage: Eukaryota > Metazoa > Arthropoda > Insecta > Trichoptera > Limnephilidae > Limnephilus > Limnephilus marmoratus. The sequence continues at coordinate 25,883,111 of OU862909.1, forward strand.
ACAGCGTGTTTAGGTGCCTACTACATATCTAAACCCGACGTTTCCCGCTGGAACTTATCATCACACAGATTATGTCACAAAGGGGGGAGACGTGACTTTTCTTAAGATTTTCTCATTTTTCCTGTTTGAAATTTTTCAGTTAGTTTTTGGAACACCATCTTCAGCTAGTAAATGAATAAATAGTTAGCAAGAAGGTGGCATATCCAAAACGACTTTTAATTTTTATTTTCACAATCGACAGAAACATGTTTTCATTGTGTCTGATACCAGCCACCAATTGAAAGAGATTACGTAGATGCATTATCCTTTATATGTACGATAAATATATTTTAAACATTGTTTCTGACAATAAACACACTATAAAGTTTGATGTGTGACTTTCACCAGTGTGGTGTTATGTTTGACAGTGAAATTTAAATAGTAAGTTGTACTTCTGCGAATTGCAAACCATTCGCACCTACCGATTAAAATACATCCTAATTAGGAAATTATTCAGTTTTTATTTTTAATTGCTGAATAGTAGACAAAACACTGCAAATTCACTATGTTACATATTCATATATCTAAAAATAACAACTGTTATGTAAGTATTTTAAGGATTTTATACATTGAAATTAAAAGCATTCAAATTTATAAACTTTCGCAATATTAATGTTATGGATAATAATAATAATAATAATAATAAATCTGAGAGCAAAAGAACACAGAGCCGAACCCTCTGATATGAAAATATCTGGAGTCGGTGAATTATATTCCCATTTGGTCTCTAGTGGGTTGACATGTTGTTCTTGTATTGTTTTGTATTTATAATACTTATATAGTGCAATTGCATAACGTGGATTCACTAGATGATCATTTGGGGAAGTGTAATTTTCTAACTAAGGGCATTACTTATATGTTGCCTAAAAGCGAACATATTAATAATCCCTCTCAATATAGACCCATTACATGTCTACCGACAATATACAAAATTTTAACCTCTTGCTTGACAGATTTAATATATACTCATTTGGATGAAAATTTTTTTTTATCTGAACAACAAAAAGGTTGTCGCAGAAAACATATGGGATGTAAAGAACAGTTAGTTATTGATTCTGTAATTTTAAAACAAATTCAAAATCAAAAGCGTAATTTACATACTTGTTATATAGATTATCAAAAAGCTTTTGATAGTGTCCCGCACTCGTGGCTAATCAAAATATTAAAAATATATAAAGTTAACCGAATTATAATTAGCTTTTGAAAAATATTATGTCCGTTTGGAATACAGATTTGCTAGTTAATTTAAAAGGTAAGAAAATAGTAGTACCGGGCATTTCAATAAAAAGAGGGATTTTTCAAGGAGACTCATTGAGCCCTCTTTGGTTTTGCTTAGCATTGAATCCCCTTTCTAAAATGTTAATTAAAAGCAAGTTTGGAATAAAAATTAAGGGTAATACAAGAGAGAGTAGTATAGTTTCACATCTATTATATATGGATGATATAAAATTATTTTCAAATTCTGAATCAAATTTAGAGAAAATGATTAAGGTAGTTAAAATTTTTTCAGATGATATTAAAATGACTTTTGGTTTAGATAAATGTAAAACTATCCATATAGAGAAAGGCAAAATTGTAGATGGAGACGAGGGTATATTTAGAAATTTCAAAATTCAAAGTATGAAAGGGGATGAGGTTTATAAATATTTAGGATACCCGCAATCGAATAGATTAGATCACACCAGTATTAAAAATGATATTAGGATTAAATTTCAAACTAGGATCAGAAAAATTTTAAAATGCAATCTATCTGCTAAAAATTTAGTAAAAGCAATAAATACTTGGGCAATACCTCTACTAACGTACTCATTTGGCATAATTACATGGTCCAATACAGATTTAGATAGTTTAGAACGATTGATTAGAACTACGTTAACAAAATTTAATTGCCATCATCCAAATTCAGCTATAGAACGAATTAATTTACCTAGAAATTTAGGAGGTAGAGATGTAGTCAAAATAACATCTTTGAAACACAATCAGGTAGAAATGCTTAGAAATTTTTTCCACAGGAAAGCTAATAGTTCAGAAATGCACAAAATAATTTGCAAGGCAGATAGAAATATTACACCTTTAAATTTATATGACGAGAATGCCAACATTCTTATAAATACTAACCAGGAATTATTAGATTCCTGGTCAAATAAAATTATTCACGCAAAACACTTCAATTATCTCAACCAAACGTATGTTGACAAACTTTCGTCAAACAAATGGTTGAGTATTGGAGAGTTGAGCGCAGAAATAGAAGGATTTATGCTTGCCATTCAAGATAGAGTTATTAATACTAAAAATTATAGAAAGCATATAATCAAAGATATAAATCAAATTGATGATTTATGTAGAAAATGTTTGGCTTTTCCCGAAACTATAGAACATATTATATCGGGATGTTCTATATTAGCGCCTTCCGAGTATACATTTAGGCACAATCAGGTTTTAAAAATAATTCACCAAAGTTTGGTAATTAAACATAACTTGATTGACTGCCGTAATATAGTACCATATTATGAATATGAACCAAATTCATTTTTAGAAAATGAATTTTATAAAATATATTATGATAAAACTATACTAACAGACAGAACAATTAGTCATAATAGACCTGATATAGTTTTACATGACAAAATTAAAAAAAATAACTTATATCATTGATGTAGCTATTCCAAATTCCTGTAATATTCAAAAAACTATTTCTGAAAAAATAAGAAAATACACAGATTTAGGAAATGAGATTAAAAGAATTTGGCATTCTCGGACTATAAAAATATTGCCATTTGTTATTTCGGCCACTGGCATAATACCTAGGAATCAGATTCAAAATTTAAGCATATTAGATTTGTCAAAGAATTTGTATATAAAAATGCAAAAATCAGTCATTTTAAATACATGTAGGATTACAAAGAATTTTTTAAATATTTATATTGAGGGATCGGTAGGATTTATAGGTTCAATTAGAAATGCCACAGAGCCGAACCCTCTGATATGAAAATATCTGGAGTCGGTGAATTATATTCCCATTTGGTCTCTAGTAGGTTGACATGTTGTTCTTGTATTTATAATACTTATATAGTGCAATTGCATAGCGTGGGTTGACTAGATGATCATTTGGGGAAGTGTGTGAAAGGGTTTAGTTTTTCCTTCTTTTTTTCCTTTTTTTTTTTTTTGGGGAAAATTTAACCCGGACATTTAAATCTGGTGCAAAAAAAAAAATAATAATATAATATAGTACCATATTATGAATTGCCGTAATATAGTACCATATTATGAATATGAACCAAATTCATTTTTAGAAAATGAATTTTATAAAATATATTATGATAAAACTATACTAACAGACAGAACAATTAGTCATAATAGACCTGATATAGTTTTACATGACAAAATTAAAAAAAATAACTTATATCATTGATGTAGCTATTCCAAATTCCTGTAATATTCAAAAAACTATTTCTGAAAAAATAAGAAAATACATAGATTTAGGAAATGAGATTAAAAGAATTTGGCATTCTCGGACTATAAAAATATTGCCATTTGTTATTTCGGCCACTGGCATAATACCTAGGAATCTGATTCAAAATTTAAGCATATTAGATTTGTCAAAGAATTTGTATATAAAAATGCAAAAATCAGTCATTTTAAATACATGTAGGATTACAAAGGATTTTTTAAATATTTATATTGAGGGATCGGTAGGATTTATAGGTTCAATTAGAAATGCCACAGAGCCGAACCCTCTGATATGAAAATATCTGGAGTCGGTGAATTATATTCCCATTTGGTCTCTAGTAGGTTGTGATGTATTGCATTAATCAACAGTGAAAATAAGAAAATATCGTAGCTTCCCACTTTAATTCAAAAAGAAAATACCAATTAATTATAAAACAGACACACCTGCGACATCTACCGGTTCAAAGTAAATTGAATTCTTGTTGACGATAGGGATCTACAATTAAGTAGATTGAGATGAGTATTGATGAAAAGAACACAGAGGGTGCTAGAAATCATCATTAGGCGTAATAATAAATAGTTGAAATCAACAGCCAATCAAGTCTAAGCAGAAAGCTATAAATAATTAATGAAACCAATCACAGAATGGAGGGCGTGTTCAGATTTTGAACAAAGAAATGGACTTTGAACTAAGCAATTAATCAGAGATTTATGGAAAAAAATATCGTCACCGACCGAAAGATCAATACACTATAATGTAAACAGGGTCTCACGCCCGGTGCATCAGGTACAATGACCCTAGATTTAAGATAAACAATCAGTGCAATGAAGGTGTTGACGACCGCCGTTAACGAACAAATTAATCCATATTGTGTTGGAAAAACTAGGCAAGAAAATAGCAAGAAAATTATGATCAGAGGAAAGTTAAAGAAAAGACGTGTAAAACGTAAGAAAAGCTACTGTAGGGTTATTCAGCCGTATAACGAGTACATAGAAAGTCAAGGAGGCCAGATTAAGAGGAAAGCGTGCATTTAACATTTAAAAGGAAGAAAAACGTTGGAAAATTGGAATGTCACTTTTGTCACGTCAGGAAAAACGATTTGAAAAGGAAATCTAATGGAAAAACTGGACGTTTAAACGGAAGTGTTTATTGAACAATATAAGATTTCGACTTAATTTTGCGTTTTCAGACGAGTTTAAATAGATATCGTTATATATTTGGAATAGGGAGGTCATACTAGTTACATTGCGTTAGGTAAATCAAACAAAAAGGAATTGTTTTCCGTCAATTGTTTGACGAAAGTTCTATGGAAGATAGGAAAGTTTGATGATAGACGTTAACATTATATGGGTTGACGACCCCGCACATGGTTCTGTTATTAAAACAACCAGAAAACGAACATGGTATTAGGCGATTAAACCCATTTTAATGGCTTTTGGGACGATAAAAATTATCATTGGTCTTAGGGACAGTTTACTTTAACTAAAAACCATTATATTTTATTACCCTCGAATAAACGCTGAGTTATCGGTCGGTACATCGAAGTCCAGACATAAACAGATGTCAAATTTAAAATTAATGTAGATTTCGATAAGAAAGGGACGGAATTTGGGGGAAGATCCATATGAAGTAATAAAAATTGACATATATTTAAGGGACGAAGTGGAAGTTTCTCTTATGAAAAATGTGAAAAATAACATAAAAAGTAGTAGTATATAGAAAATGAAATTTTCTAAGAGGTGACATACATCGGAGGCAAAACGGGGGGTAGTAAAAAAAAAGAAAATAAAAACAATTAAAAGATGATTCCGTAAGGAAAACTCATGAAAATTCAGAAGTATCGATGAAAACAATAAATTTGGCCTGGAATGTAAAAAATCATATAATTGTGGAAAGCTACATGAGAATGAATGAGGAAAATCAAAGGAAGAACATCGTGAATAAAAGGGAAATAAGAGAAAATATGAAAATTCAAGTCTACGACATAAGTAGAGACAATACAGTTTAAAACTGAATTGATCCATATAGGTGGCGTGAGAATAAGAAGGAATTTAGAAAGAAGAAAATTGGAAAACGCATATTAAAGGTTTTGGCTTGAGTTTGTTCATGTTCGGGTAGCGATAAACAAAATTGAGAATCATATACAGTATATTGAAGACGTACCTATTATATTTTGAGAAAAAAAAGGATACGAAAATCATGATATTTGAGTTAAATTCGTAAGACCATCGAGACAAAGGACGATGAGGCAATTTAAAACAAAGTAACTGAATCCGGACCTTGTAGAGATGGAAGTAAGAGACAAAAAGGAGTGATAACATGACAAAGGGATCTAAGTAGCATTACTCGATAGTGGGGAGATAATTTCAAGGGTTTGCGAGTCGATAGACCTGAGATTGTTTTGTCACAGGAAATTCAGATACAATCTTTTGGACCTGAGAGGGGTTTAAAAGACAGGACTTAGTGATTTTTAGGGAGTCGGCGCGGGTTTTTGAAAAGCGGAAGTTGGGGTGAGGCGTGACAATACGTTCGGTAATTTACTGGTGGAAAAATTCTAATTAATTAGAATCACAGGACTTAGAAAAAATTTCATATTCGAGCCAGTGTCTTATAAAGATTTGAAGAAATTAAAATCAGTGGGAATAGAAATAAAGTTTACGTTTTATTTAATTGTGAAGAGTTAAAAAGTGCTACAATAAATACAATTTGTGTAGTGAAAAGTTCGAATTTTACAATCAGTAAATATAAACATTTTGAGACTTAGGAAAATTGTGAAAATCAAAAGTCAGTGAAATAAATGAATAAAGTTATGGGATAATTGATGTGATGCAAATAAGTTATAATTGGATACGTGCGTTCAGTTTAAACGGAAGAGTTCAATGAAAATCTTTAATTAAACTGAGTGTTTTAAATAAAGTACTATAATCAAAGTGTTTTTGGTGTAGCGAAATAAAAAATAAAAACCAGTGTTAGTTATCATAACGGTGATAGTTCCTTTGAATGAAGTGCAAATCGAACGTAATAGCTTATCACAGGAGTAATCTAGTGTTAGATAAAGTAATAATAATAAATATGGACTTTGGAATAAATAATACAAATTATTAAATTGTTGTTGAATGAGATTGTGGTAACTTAATAATAATTATTATTTCGGAAAGTTTAAATAAATAGTGAAATACGTTATCTTATTGCAAAATAAAAAAGGTTCGGTGACAAACAAAAATAAAAATAATAAATCACTTATTTCGTAAATAATCGTGAAGTGGTTATTGCTTAAAAATTATAATTTAAACGGAGTGTTATTTTAACGATGGAATAATTATAATAATAAATCTGGAGGTTGAAATAAATAATAAATAAATAAGCATGACAATAATCTGTTCGGTATTTAGTTGTATAACGCTTTGTTGCGAAATAAAAGTACGGTGGGAAAACGAACACAAAATAAGTAATTAATTGTTAAATTTAATTTAAAAAGTGTTGAGTTAACCAACGAGATTTGAAATAAAATGCGGTTAGAACGATAAACATCATTTAATTTAGATAGATTAAACGGAAATAAAAAAAAATTGAAGTCGGAAAAAAAAAAATTATTTGAATTTAGTTGATAACATAGGAGTAGGTATTAGGTAAGGAAAACATAACAAGGTTTACCGTGTAGCTCCCGGTCGGATAAAAACCTTAAAGGGGTAAGTTACATAAAGTATAAATATTTTCTAGGTTCCGAGGAGAGAGCGGCATGCAGCAGGCAGTTGGTATTTGAATTAATTTTATAACAAAGGATTACTTGCTTAATATGTGATATGTACCTATATTAAAATATTATATATAAAATAGATATATTTATGTATATATGTATATATATATATATATATTCCAAGAAAGTTTAATCAAAAAGAAACACACTTATTTTAAAAAGTAAAGGTATCGATCTCGAATACCTATCTTTGCATTTATCCGTAACTATTTAAAATAGTTATGTGTTTGACAAATTTCCAAGTCAAAGTTTTGTATTTATTTTAGTATATGTACTATTTATTATAACTTCAGCTAATATAAAATGATCAAAAAATGAGTTATGATATTAGAATTTATTTCAATTATAATATAATTGTATATATATCAGTATATTTATTTATTGAGACAAAATATATATGTATATATATGTATGCATTATAATTATATTTATCGGGGATCAGGTCAGGGCAATTGCGAAAAGAAATTACCACTATTAAATTCAAAAGAAAAATTTAGGACCATAAATCTCACATTCGGGAATGTTTTAAAACCAAACAAATCTCACGTTTGGAGTCTAGGTCATGAAGCCAGCGGGAATGTTTACATAATTGAAATTGTTTATAAAACAACTCGGTCATGGGGGCACTGGGTCAGATGCTTAAAGGAAGATGTACCTGGGTCTTTCATAGGTGGTTGATAGGTATTAGTATTATAGTAAGTTAGGTTATTATATAGGTTATAATATATTTATTAGGTAGTTGACAGGTATTAATATTAACTTTAGAATGGGACAAAGCCATGAAATTGCGCGATTATAGAAAAAGTTTTAACCACAATCTTTAATTTGAACATGAAGAGATAAATTTTGAACTGAACAATTGAAAGTAGACAGATTTATATAAGCTAGTCAAATAATAGGTACATCAAACATTTGGAAAATCACCGGTTAGTTTAGGAGTGTATTGAAGAATTACATGGAATATTCGAGGAGAGATTTATAGAACAATTACTCTCGTAGGTATCAATCATTTACAAGAAGCAGTTGAAAAATCACGGGATAGCCTAATAAAAAGTATCAATCATTTACATGAAACAGTTGACAAATCACGGGATAGTCAAATATAAGAGAATTGAAGAATTACAAGGAAGATTCGAGTAAAATTTTGTGGAGTAATTACTCTCGTAGGTATCAATCATTTACAAGAAGCAGTTGAAAAATCACGGGATAGCCTAATAAAAAGTATCAATCATTTACATGAAACAGTTGACAAATCACGGGATAGTCAAATATAAGAGAATTGAAGAATTACAAGGAAGATTCGAGTAAAATTTTGTGGAGTAATTACTCTCATAGACATCAATCATTTACAAGAAGCAGTTGAAAAATCACGGGATAGCCTAATAAAAAGTATCAATCATTTACATGAGACAACTGAAAAATCACGGGATAGTAAAAATTTTACCAAAAGTTGAACCTTGGGGTAAAATTTAGAAAACAGTTCAACAATAGGAGGCAGTGGTCGCTCCTTAAAAAACCAAGGACCATTAACCAAACACATAATAGAGATGGCAATCTCTTAAATAAAATTGTCAACCAAACAAAACAAAAAGCTTGGAATTTTCGGCACTCCAGAACAAACCAAGATAATTTCTTAATCTATTAGTATCTATTAATATTTCCCACTCTTGGTATGTATGTATTCGGTCATCGGTTAAGGTTTTGTGGAGAATTCCTTTTCACGAAATCCGAGCTCGGAATATAAGACTAGCTAGTTTTATATTGTGAGTTATAATCCTACCCAAACGTATGTTTACATATATATCTTTCTATGTACTGTACATTGGATGATGTGGACCCGCTTACAGCAAGCGTTTTAGACTCGACAGAGTTACTCTCACATCATTTCTTGTACGTGGAGGGAGGATTCACGACCCGTAACTCTACACAACACCGTGAGTATATGATTGCAGATAGGACGAAACCGGTTCGCCCTAAGTAAATAGTAGACCTTGGAGGAGTAGGAATTTGGGGGTTTCGGGACTTAGGGAAAGACCTGAATGACGTGCACGACGACATGGAAGATTGACAGAACAAGGTACTAAGACCCTCTGGAAAATCGCGTCGGCTGACTGTGCGAAGTTCTAGTTGATCCTTGACCATCCTGTTAACTTGCAGGAGGATAGGAGCCAAATTTTCGGCAGAAAAAGGGTATTCTGAGTTCGTCTAATATGCAATCTATTAATTACATTAACCTACTAAACCCATCTTTATATGTACCTTATAGCAGCTGAATCGGATTGGAGAGATGACATGCAGATACAAAACAATCATAATCAAATTTACTAACAATTAACCATTTGAGTCATACTTAATTATTTGTTCAATTAAACATGCGTAATTCGATTAGTACAGGTTATTTACGAGTTCGTTAGGATGTAGGGAAACATAATAAGCGACGGAGGAAAGTTAGCTCTTTTAGAGAAAGTATTTAAAGTTAGATTTGCAAGAGAGAGACCAATACAGTTTGAAACTCAACGCTCTGTCTAGAATCAAGAAGTTACCACAAAAATGAAAGTAATTAAAGTCCCATATCATAAATCAAAAAAATTACACAACGTTTGATGGAGTTTAATTACAACATAAATACGAAAATATTTACGTTCAAGGTCGTAAATAACGTATTAATTAGTTAAGTACATATATCTCTAAAGGTATATAGTGCAAGGGAGCTTTAAAGCTCCAACAAGAATCAAAATAGAAAAACTACAAAACGAGTATGTCAGAAGTGAGTATGAGAAGTGTGCAGAAATGAGATTGAATGAGAAGGAAATGAACGGTCTAAGCATAGAGGAAACATGGAACCACATTAAGGTGAGTCTATGCGAATCTGCTAGAGACGTGTGTGGAATAAGTAAGCAAGGTAGGAAAAAAGGTGATGCATGGTGGGATGATGAGATCAAAGCACTGGTCTCAGAGAAGAAGAAAGCATGGTTACATTTGATAGCGACTGGCAGTGTTTCAAGCGAAGAGAGAGATCGAGCGAAAGAAGTGTATAAGGTATGCAAGAAAAGAGTAAGTGTTGGGGTGAAAGAACGGAAAAAACGCCTGGAAGAAGAAGAGGGAATCAAAATGACAAACCACTTCCAAGAAAACATAAAACTGTTTTGGAAGGAGGTCAAAAGATCCCGGAGTGGACCAGAGAACGGAAGCATGAAAGTGATAAAATCGAAAGATGGACAAATGTTGACGAATGAGAATGAAATTAAAGAGAGATGGATGAAATATTTCGAGGAGGTCTTCGAAAGTAACCCGAGTGACTGTGATCCAAGCGGTGAATCGGTTATGAACGATGATGGAGTGAATGTTACCAAAATCAGCATGGATGAAATAAAAAAATCTATTAAATGTATGAAAAATGGTAAGGCTGTGGGTTTCGACAATATTGCTGCCGAATACTTTAAAGGAGATAGCCGTATTATTCTCACATGGTTGTGCAGACTTTTTAACCAATGTTTAGAGGAGGGTTACACGCCATTAGATTGGAGAAGGGCTGTAATCATGCCATTGTACAAAGGTAAAGGGTCACGTATGGAATGTGGGAATCATAGGGCTATTAGCCTTCTTAGTACAGTGGGCAAGTTGTATGGTAGAATATTGATTGAAAGGGTAAGAATGGAAACAAAAGATAAAATATGGGATGTGCAAGGTGCTTTTATGAGTGGAAGGGGATGCATGGACCAGATTTTCTCATTGCGTATGCTCACTGAAAAGTTTCTTGCAAAAAAACAGAAACTCTTCTGTGCCTTTGTAGATCTACAAAAAGCATACGACCGAGTTGACAGGAAAAAGCTATGGAAGGTATTGTCCAAGTATGGAGTGAATAAGTATCTCATACAGGCAATTGCGTCTCTGTATGAGGGAAGCGTTGCATGTGTTAGGGTGAACGGCGATTTTACGGGGTGGTTTGACATCACAAAAGGTGTTAAACAAGGCTGCGTAATGTCGCCGTGGTTATTCAATCTATATATGGATAATTGTATGCAAGAATTGAAAGAGATGGGATTGGGTGCGAAATTGAGTAATCTAGAAGTATGTTGCCTGTTGTATGCTGATGATGCGGTGCTGATATCTAACAGTATGGAAGATCTACAGTCTCTTGTGTCAAGAATGAACGAAGTATGCATGAAGAATGAGTTAATGATGAATGTAAGTAAGTCTAAAGTCATGGTGTTTGAAAGAGAGAGTACGAAAACAGTATGCAATATAGTTGTGAATGATGAATACTTGGAGCAGGTGGATGAGTTTGTTTATTTGGGAAGTATGTTTACGAGAGATGGGAAGGCTGATAGAGATATTGAAAGAAGGGTGAATGCAGGTAACTCTATTAATGGAGGACTGAACGCCGTTGGCAGCAACAAAAAACTGTCCAAAGACGCGAAACTAGCCGTCCATAATGGAGTACTGGTACCTACCCTGATGTATGGCAGTGAGGCATGGAACTGGCAGAGGAAGGATGAAAGTAGACTGAACGCTGTAGAAATGAGATCCCTGAGGCGTATGTGTGGTAAAACCATGTATGATCGTGTGAGAAATGTGGAAATCCGCAAAGAATGCAAGGCTGATGTAAGCGTGATGAGTAAGATCAAGAAAGGAACGCTCCGATGGTTTGGGCATGTAGAGAGAATGAACGAGGAAAGGAGTGTAAGGAGAATATATGACGCAAATGTGAATGGTAGAAGAAGTCGAGGACGCCCAAGAAAGACATGGCACGACCAAGTGAATCAGATACTTGAGTCGGGCCATGTCAAGAGTCAGAATAATAGAAGAGAATGTATGAGACGTTGTATGAATGTAAACGAGGCAAGGAATGTGTGCCAAGACCGGGATGTTTGGCGGTCCGTCCTCTCTGCCTACCCCTGCGGGGAAACGGCGTGATGGTTAGTTAGTTAGTTAGTTAGTTAGAGCTTTAAGTAGCTTTCTGTAGTTATCAAAGAAAATAAGGGTCCAATTTTCATGAAGGCTTGTGTGACGTAGGGTAGGAATTTTCCATCACTACTACACACATGCAAAGCCTTAAAAATTTAAATATCGATCAGAGCCAAAAGAAAAGTTCAAGAAAACTTGAAGGGATGAAAGAATTCCAAAAATATTTATATATTTAAAGGAATAAAAGGGGGAAAGGAGAAGTATTCTCACAACTGTCTTGCCGATGACCAGGAGAGTTTTATATATTTAATATCAAGCAAAGTTTAAAATCAAAAGAGGTAGAAGAGAGAAATATCACAAGGTTGACATGTTGTTCTTGTATTTATAATACTTATATAGTGCAATTGCATAGCGTGGGTTGACTAGATGATCATTTGGGGAAGTGTGTGAAAGGGTTTAGTTTTTCCTTCTATTTTTCCTTTTTTTTTTTTTTTTTGGGGAAAATTTAACCCGGACATTTAAATCTGGTGCAAGAGAGAGTAGTATAGTTTCACATCTATTATATATGGATGATATAAAATTATTTTCAAATTCTGAATCAAATTTAGAGAAAATGATTAAGGTAGTTAAAATTTTTTCAGATGATATTAAAATGACTTTTGCTTTAGATAAATGTAAAACTATCCATATAGAGAAAGGCAAAATTGTAGATGGAGACGAGGGTATATTTAGAAATTTCAAAATTCAAAGTATGAAAGGGGATGAGGTTTATAAATATTTAGGATACCCGCAATCGAATAGTCACACCAGTATTAAAAATGATATTAGGATTAAATTTCAAACTAGGATCAGAAAAATTTTAAAATGCAATCTATCTGCTAAAAATTTAGAAAAAGCAATAAATACTTGGGCAATGCCTCTACTAACGTACTCATTTGGCATAATTACATGGTCCAATACAGATTTAGATAGTTTAGAACGATTGATTAGAACTACGTTAACAAAATTTAATTGCCATCATCCAAATTCAGCTATAGAACGAATTAATTTACCTAGAAATTTAGGAGGTAGAGGTGTTGTCAAAATAACATCTTTGAAACACAATCAGGTAGAAATGCTTAGAAATTTTTTCCATAGGAAAGCTAATAGTTCAGAAATGCACAAAATAATTTGCAAGGCAGATAGAAATATTACACCTTTAAATTTATATGACGAGAATGCCAACATTCTTATAAATACTAACCAGGAATTATTAGATTCCTGGTCAAATAAAATTATTCACGCAAAACACTTCAATTATCTCAACCAAACGTATGTTGACAAACTTTCGTCAAACAAATGGTTGAGTATTGGAGAGTTGAGCGCAGAAATAGAAGGATTTATGCTTGCCATTCAAGATAGAGTTATTAATACTAAAAATTATAGAAAGCATATAATCAAAGATATAATTCAAATTGATGATTTATGTAGAAAATGTTTGGCTTTTCCCGAAACTATAGAACATATTATATCGGGATGTTCTATATTAGCGCCTTCCGAGTATACATTTAGGCACAATCAGGTTTTAAAAATAATTCACCAAAGTTTGGTAATTAAACATAACTTGATTGACTGCCGTAATATAGTACCATATTATGAATATGAACCAAATTCATTTTTAGAAAATGAATTTTATAAAATATATTATGATAAAACTATACTAACAGACAGAACAATTAGTCATAATAGACCTGATATAGTTTTACATGACAAAATTAAAAAAATAACTTATATCATTGATGTAGCTATTCCAAATTCCTGTAATATTCAAAAAACTGTTTCTGAAAAAATAAGAAAATACATAGATTTAGGAAATGAGATTAAAAGAATTTGGCATTCTCGGACTATAAAAATATTGCCATTTGTTATTTCGGCCACTGGCATAATACCTAGGAATCTGATTCAAAATTTAAGCATATTAGATTTGTCAAAGAATTTGTATATAAAAATGCAAAAATCAGTCATTTTAAATACATGTAGGATTACAAAGGATTTTTTAAATATTTATATTGAGGGATCGGTAGGATTTATAGGTTCAATTAGAAATGCCACAGAGCCGAACCCTCTGATATGAAAATATCTGGAGTCGGTGAATTATATTCTCATTTGGTCTCTAGTAGGTTGACATGTTGTTCTTGTATTTATAATACTTATATAGTGCAATTGCATAGCGTGGGTTAACTAGATGATCATTTGGGGAAGTGTGTGAAAGGGTTTAGTTTTTCCTTCTTTTTTTCCTTTTTTTTTTTTTTTGGGGAAAATTTAACCCGGACATTTAAATCTGGTGCAAAGAAAAAAAATAATAATATAATATAGTACCATATTATGAATTGCCGTAATATAGTACCATATTATGAATATGAACCAAATTCATTTTTAGAAAATGAATTTTATAAAATATATTATGATAAAACTATACTAACAGACAGAACAATTAGTCATAATAGACCTGATATAGTTTTACATGACAAAATTAAAAAAAATAACTTATATCATTGATGTAGCTATTCCAAATTCCTGTAATATTCAAAAAACTATTTCTGAAAAAATAAGAAAATACATAGATTTAGGAAATGAGATTAAAAGAATTTGGCATTCTCGGACTATAAAAATATTGCCATTTGTTATTTCGGCCACTGGCATAATACCTAGGAATCTGATTCAAAATTTAAGCATATTAGATTTGTCAAAGAATTTGTATATAAAAATGCAAAAATCAGTCATTTTAAATACATGTCGGATTACAAAGGATTTTTTAAATATTTATATTGAGGGATCGGTAGGATTTATAGGTTCAATTAGAAATGCCACAGAGCCGAACCCTCTGATATGAAAATATCTGGAGTCGGTGAATTATATTCCCATTTGGTCTCTAGTAGGTTGACATGTTGTTCTTGTATTTATAATACTTATATAGTGCAATTGCATAGCGTGGGTTGACTAGATGATCATTTGGGGAAGTGTGTGAAAGGGTTTAGTTTTTCCTTCTTTTTTTCCTTTTTTTTTTTTTTTTGGGGAAAATTTAACCCGGACATTTAAATCTGGTGCAAGAGAGAGTAGTATAGTTTCACATCTATTATATATGGATGATATAAAATTATTTTCA
Source organism: Limnephilus marmoratus (assembly GCA_917880885.1). Classification (NCBI taxonomy): domain Eukaryota; kingdom Metazoa; phylum Arthropoda; class Insecta; order Trichoptera; family Limnephilidae; genus Limnephilus; species Limnephilus marmoratus. The sequence continues at coordinate 25,898,411 of OU862909.1, forward strand.
AATTCTGAATCAAATTTAGAGAAAATGATTAAGGTAGTTAAAATTTTTTCAGATGATATTAAAATGACTTTTGGTTTAGATAAATATAAAACTATCCATATAGAGAAAGGCAAAATTGTAGATGGAGACGAGGGTATATTTAGAAATTTCAAAATTCAAAGTATGAAAGGGGATGAGGTTTATAAATATTTAGGATACGCGCAATCGAATAGATTAGATCACACCAGTATTAAAAATGATATTAGGATTAAATTTCAAACTAGGATCAGAAAAATTTTAAAATGCAATCTATCTGCTAAAAATTTAGTAAAAGCAATAAATACTTGGGCAATACCTCTACTAACGTACTCATTTGGCATAATTACATGGTCCAATACAGATTTAGATAGTTTAGAACGATTGATTAGAACTACGTTAACAAAATTTAATTGCCATCATCCAAATTCAGCTATAGAACGAATTAATTTACCTAGAAATTTAGGAGGTAGAGGTGTTGTCAAAATAACATCTTTGAAACACAATCAGGTAGAAATGCTTAGAAATTTTTTCCATAGGAAAGCTAATAGTTCAGAAATGCACAAAATAATTTGCAAGGCAGATAGAAATATTACACCTTTAAATTTATATGACGAGAATGCCAAAATTCTTATAAATACTAACCAGGAATTATTAGATTCCTGGTCAAATAAAATTATTCACGCAAAACACTTCAATTATCTCAACCAAACGTATGTTGACAAACTTTCGTCAAACAAATGGTTGAGTATTGGAGAGTTGAGCGCAGAAATAGAAGGATTTATGCTTGCCATTCAAGATAGAGTTATTAATACTAAAAATTATAGAAAGCATATAATCAAAGATATAAATCAAATTGATGATTTATGTAGAAAATGTTTGGCTTTTCCCGAAACTATAGAACATATTATATCGGGATGTTCTATATTAGCGCCTTCCGAGTATACATTTAGGCACAATCAGGTTTTAAAAATAATTCACCAAAGTTTGGTAATTAAACATAACTTGATTGACTGCCGTAATATAGTACCATATTATGAATATGAACCAAATTCATTTTTAGAAAATGAATTTTATAAAATATATTATGATAAAACTATACTAACAGACAGAACAATTAGTCATAATAGACCTGATATAGTTTTACATGACAAAATTAAAAAAAATAACTTATATCATTGATGTAGCTATTCCAAATTCTTGTAATATTCAAAAAACTATTTCTGAAAAAATAAGAAAATACATAGATTTAGGAAATGAGATTAAAAGAATTTGGCATTCTCGGACTATAAAAATATTGCCATTTGTTATTTCGGCCACTGGCATAATACCTAGGAATCTGATTCAAAATTTAAGCATATTAGATTTGTCAAAGAATTTGTATATAAAAATGCAAAAATCAGTCATTTTAAATACATGTAGGATTACAAAGGATTTTTTAAATATTTATATTGAGGGATCGGTAGGATTTATAGGTTCAATTAGAAATGCCACAGAGCCGAACCCTCTGATATGAAAATATCTGGAGTCGGTGAATTATATTCCCATTTGGTCTCTAGTAGGTTGACATGTTGTTCTTGTATTTATAATACTTATATAGTGCAATTGCATAGCGTGGGTTGACTAGATGATCATTTGGGGAAGTGTGTGAAAGGGTTTAGTTTTTCCTTCTTTTTTTCCTTTTTTTTTTTTTTTTGGGGAAAATTTAACCCGGACATTTAAATCTGGTGCAAGAGAGAGTAGTATAGTTTCACATCTATTATATATGGATGATATAAAATTATTTTCAAATTCTGAATCAAATTTAGAGAAAATGATTAAGGTAGTTAAAATTTTTTCAGATGATATTAAAATGACTTTTGGTTTAGATAAATATAAAACTATCCATATAGAGAAAGGCAAAATTGTAGATGGAGACGAGGGTATATTTAGAAATTTCAAAATTCAAAGTATGAAAGGGGATGAGGTTTATAAATATTTAGGATACGCGCAATCGAATAGATTAGATCACACCAGTATTAAAAATGATATTAGGATTAAATTTCAAACTAGGATCAGAAAAATTTTAAAATGCAATCTATCTGCTAAAAATTTAGTAAAAGCAATAAATACTTGGGCAATACCTCTACTTACGTACTCATTTGGCATAATTACATGGTCCAATACAGATTTAGATAGTTTAGAACGATTGATTAGAACTACGTTAACAAAATTTAATTGCCATCATCCAAATTCAGCTATAGAACGAATTAATTTACCTAGAAATTTAGGAGGTAGAGGTGTTGTCAAAATAACATCTTTGAAACACAATCAGGTAGAAATGCTTAGAAATTTTTTCCATAGGAAAGCTAATAGTTCAGAAATGCACAAAATAATTTGCAAGGCAGATAGAAATATTACACCTTTAAATTTATATGACGAGAATGCCAAAATTCTTATAAATACTAACCAGGAATTATTAGATTCCTGGTCAAATAAAATTATTCACGCAAAACACTTCAATTATCTCAACCAAACGTATGTTGACAAACTTTCGTCAAACAAATGGTTGAGTATTGGAGAGTTGAGCGCAGAAATAGAAGGATTTATGCTTGCCATTCAAGATAGAGTTATTAATACTAAAAATTATAGAAAGCATATAATCAAAGATATAAATCAAATTGATGATTTATGTAGAAAATGTTTGGCTTTTCCCGAAACTATAGAACATATTATATCGGGATGTTCTATATTAGCGCCTTCCGAGTATACATTTAGGCACAATCAGGTTTTAAAAATAATTCACCAAAGTTTGGTAATTAAACATAACTTGATTGACTGCCGTAATATAGTACCATATTATGAATATGAACCAAATTCATTTTTAGAAAATGAATTTTATAAAATATATTATGATAAAACTATACTAACAGACAGAACAATTAGTCATAATAGACCTGATATAGTTTTACATGACAAAATTAAAAAAATAACTTATATCATTGATGTAGCTATTCCAAATTCCTGTAATATTCAAAAAACTATTTCTGAAAAAATAAGAAAATACACAGATTTAGGAAATGAGATTAAAAGAATTTGGCATTCTCGGACTATAAAAATATTGCCATTTGTTATTTCGGCCACTGGCATAATACCTAGGAATCTGATTCAAAATTTAAGCATATTAGATTTGTCAAAGAATTTGTATATAAAAATGCAAAAATCAGTCATTTTAAATACATGTAGGATTACAAAGAATTTTTTAAATATTTATATTGAGGGATCGGTAGGATTTATAGGTTCAATTAGAAATGCCACAGAGCCGAACCCTCTGATATGAAAATATCTGGAGTCGGTGAATTATATTCCCATTTGGTCTCTAGTAGGTTGACATGTTGTTCTTGTATTTATAATACTTATATAGTGCAATTGCATAGCGTGGGTTGACTAGATGATCATTTGGGGAAGTGTGTGAAAGGGTTTAGTTTTTCCTTCTTTTTTTTTTTTTTTTTTTTTTTGGGGAAAATTTAACCCGGACATTTAAATCTGGTGTAGTATTTATACAGCGCAGTTTTGTGATATTTCACTTCAAGTGCGCTTGATTATAATAAACTTAAAATTAACCTATAGTGTTCCTTACGAGTCCTTAAAAAAATAATTAAATAATGTGAAATAACGAATATACAAAATATACAAAGCAATTCCTAAAGAACAATATTAACAACAATAGTGAGTGCTGTTTTGGCATAGGACAATATATAATGATAAACCATCACGGTGCCATTCAACAAGAATCATTTAAAATAAATTATATAGAATAGGAGGCATTTAGCATTTAGAAATAATACAAATAATACACAATCAGAGTGCACATAAAACTATAGTAAGGAGGTAATCGAAACCAAACAATTACCAGAAACTTGAGGAACATGACTTATTATAGTAGATTGAAAAGGAGTTAAAATTCATGAAAGGTATGATTTTTTAAATAAGTTGGTTTTTAAAGCTCTTTTGAATTCAGCCAAGTTCTGGATATTAGTAAGAGCTGAGGGAAGTTTGTTCCAAATGAGCGGGCCAGTTACACGAAAAGATCGATCATAGTAAACGGCTCGATTTGACCTAGAAAGTTCGATCAAACGATTAGTAACATCTCGATCTGCTGACCTTAGAGTAAGCTGCCTATCGCTTAAGTTTTGTCGGACACATAGTTCCGATATATAGGCTGGCGCCATTCCTTGCAATGCTTTGAAGGTCATTAAGCAGATCTTGAACTCTATTCTTTCAGGGCATCGAAGCCAATGGAGATCCCTTAGAAGCGGGGTTATACGGCAATACTTAGATTCACCAAAAATCATTCTTGCCGCAGCATTAAAAACGGATTGGATTCTATTGAATTGTTTTTAGGCAAGCCAGCATACGCACTATTACAATAGTCCATACGTGAGACAACGAACGAATTTATGAGCGACTTTGCTCCATCAGAGGGAAGGCAACGCCTGATTGATTTTATCTGCCTTAGATGGAAAAAGCCAGAACTTACAGCTTTTGAAATTTGTGATTCAAGAGAAAGACTATTGTCTATAGTGAAACCTAGAAATTTTATTTCTGTAGAAGGGATTATATCTGTGCCCTGAATATGGATTGGATTAGAGTCGATGAGGGCTTGCCTTCCAGGAGAAGCTATCCAAATAAATTCCGTCTTGGTCGGATTAAGTTTGAGTTTATTGACAGACATCCAACTTGAGACTGTGTTAATGAAACTAACCACCTCGTTTTTAAGGACGTCTTTTTCATCCGGGGAACAAAACTTGAAAATGAAACGATCGTCTGCATAGCCTTGTGATTCAAAGCCAGCTGATTGAATGAGTTTCTCGAGGCGATTCGTATAGAGAATGAAAAGGATGGGACCCAAGACAGAACCCTGGGGAACTCCACATTCTATGGGAGTTTCAGGTGAAGTACAATTATTGAAAATTACTGAGGCTACTCGTCCAGACAGGTATGATGTCATCCATTGGAGAACATCACCTCGAACGCCAAATTCGGTTTCAAGCACATTTAATAAAATACTATGATCTACCGTGTCAAATGCCGCACTCATGTCAAGAACAGATACCAAACCCAACTTACCTGCTTCCATCCCGATGATCAAGTCTGAAATTAACCGCAGAAGAACAGTTTCCGTTGAATGAAACTGTCGATAAGCGGATTGATTTTTGGCAAATAGACCGGCGGAGTTCAAGTACCCCACCAATTGTTTGGCAACGATTTTTTCAAGCAGTTTAGAAAGGAATGGTAGATTGGATATTGGCCTGTAATTATCCGTATTGTCAGTATCAAGATTTTGTTTTTTTAGAATCGGAGTTATTATTGATTTCTTGAGTGTTCCCGGTACAAGTGAATTTACTAATGACTTCTGGATAATTGCGGTAATTACAGGCGCTATATCCGGAAGACATTGTTTTAAGAGCCAGGTAGGTATGGGGTCTTGAGTGCATTGCTTGTTAGGGCAAGACTTTATAGCACGCGTGACATCTTCTTCCGTTACTGCTGCAAAAGTAGAGAAGTCACCCGAGAGCGGACTTGATGCTGCGACAGAAGACGATCCTATCACACTGAGGGCCTGAATTTGTTCAACCTTACTTCTGAAGTATGTTGCGAGGCTGTTTGCTTCAAGAGAGGAATCAACCTTATTGTTGCTCTCTCCAGACAGAGTCCTTATATTTTGCCAAAGTTTTCGAGGGTCCTTTTCTGTCTCAATTTGCTCACACCAAAAGTTAGATTTCTTCTGTGTGACTTCTTCCTTGTAAACTTTTTGCTTGGTAATCCAAAGCTGCCGATTGCTGAAAGTCGGGTTTTGTCTGTAAATCCTCTCAAATTTCCGCATTTCCCTCTTCTTTTGAAGACATTCATCATCGAACCATTTGCTGCAATTCCTAATGCGGCAGACCTTCTCTGTGAAAGGAGCATTTTTATCGAGTAATGCCCGTAGCGTAGAATTATATAGAGTTACTAACTCTTCTGCTTGGCTCTCGTTATACTTTTCCTTATCACAGAGAGGCGACGCTTTTAAATCACTGCAAAATGCCTCGAAGTCGAATTCTCTCTGCCGCACACTTCACTCTTCTTTCGATCTATGTTTTTGGTTGGAATAAACGATGATGTATTCATAAATGAATTGTGTATGGATTTTAATGAAACTTTTCAATAATGTAGCTCATACCTTAGAATAACATATAGGCTTTAGCTCAGAACTGTGGCATTATGAAATTTGTATAAAAAATTGCAATAGATGGCACGCGAGCTGTTTGAAAAATGAATGTAACGAGTATGGAAGGGGTGGCGATGGAGGGGGTGGGAGAGGAGGTGAGTGGGGAGGGGGGAAGGGGGATGGAGAGGGGTTGAGAGTAGAGAGGGGGAAGGGGGGGGGGGGGTGGAGTGGGGATAGGGAAGGTGGAGGAGGCGGAGTGGAGACCCCCCTAATCAGCGACGTAGCGTGGGTTTCGGCCGCCCGGGGCGGAGGAAAATTTTGCTGCCCCCTCCCCCCCCCCCTTACTTCAACAGGTACTTCTTCCGCAGATTTTCAAGCGCTGACCGGGGGGGGGGGGGGGGGGTGGTAAATAATTTTTTATGCCGATTTTTGTAATCCCCAGAAATCGAGAATGGTACACCTGTAATAAAATTTTTCATCTTCACGCATACCTATGGAATGCAATCAAATGCAAAGCTTCACTCGGTACACGATGAATCGGCAACTTATTTTTATATTGATAACACAAAACTAGTTTAAATTAAAATAAATATGCATATGTGTATCACAACTACACTCGGAACATAAAAATATTTTTTCTTTGATTCAAGCGGCACTTACATTCTGAGCACGAAACTGGTTTTAATTAAATCTGTATGTGGTGAATTAAAACTACACTCATAACATGAAAATGGTTTTTTTTCTTTAATTCTGTCAGCACTTACGTTCTGAACACAAAACTGGTTTTAATTAAATATGTACGCGGTGAATTAAAACTACACTCAGAACATGAAAAGGGTTTGTCTTTGATTTTGGCAGCACATACGTAGTCTGCAACTACAATTTTATACCTGCACTTCGAATAAAATAATGGTCTCTGTCGAAATGTATCAGCAGATGATAACTGAACATTCGTTAATACATTCTGGTTTTAATTAAGAGTGAATCTGTTTGCGAGTTATCAGCTTTAATTAGTATTACTCTCATAATATGCGTACGGTTTTCCTACGAATTGAGAAATTTGCAGCTTAAAAAATGTAATTATTGATATTTTTAATAAATAATAAAAAAAGAATTGGATTCGTAAACGAAAGTATCGTAGAACATTTTCAAATAATGATTTAAAATGGTTTAAAATTTTCCAAGATTGTGAAAATTTGCCGCCCCCCTTAAAAGTGCCGCCCGGGGCGGGCCGCCCCCCTCACCCCTCCACGCTACGTCACTGCCCCTAATACTATGCGCGCGAAGCCGGGGGCAAAAGCTAGTAAATAAATAAATAAACACGTTTTTTGTTGGAACAAACAAAATTATTTTCCGCTGACGTATTTTTTTTTAAATCAGGTATTTAAAGATGGTGTTCCAAAAATTAACTGAAAAATTTCAAACAGGAAAAATGAGAAAATCTTAAGAAAAGTCACGTCTCCCCCCTTTGTGACATAATCTGTGTGATGATAAGTTCCAGCGGGAAACGTCGGGTTTAGATATGTAGTAGGCACCTATACACGCTGTCCGGAAACTCGTCGTAAAAGCGGGAAACTTGTGAATATGCCTCATATTTGGTGTTGATTTTGTAGTATATATTTTTTTTTTATTTGATCCTTCGTTTCTGAGTACATCGAGTTCGCAGTTAAAATTTTTTACGGCAACCTTCATACCCCTGAGCCTCATGGATTGCATAAAAAACCATCGTGATATTCTCAAAGAATAACTCGAAACCACCGAAAAACAAAACCCACTACTCCTAAAAAAATAACGCGATATTTTCTGGCCTCCCCAGGATTTTCCAATTTATTGACAATGTTTTAAGCTTTGCCCGCTAGATGTCTCTGCATATGAAAACTTTCGCGACTATAAAATCGTAAATAATACGTAGTGGGGTTAAGAAATATTATTATAGATATTTCTTCCTCCCTGCCTTAAAAAATGTAACCTTCATGAGGTTTTCGTGGGTAACCGGACAACGCAGGATAAAATTGAAATAAAATTTAATTATATTTATAATTAAAATTATATTATATCTCTTGAAAAGTGATTTAAAGTCATGGTTAGGATTTTAAGCCAGTTTTTCATCACTTTAAGGAATGGTTGTTTCACAGAATTTGAACTAACCATACATTTTCAAAGGTAATTTTCAAGTTCTATTCATGTACTGTTATTAAAATATCGTTTTTAATCAATTGTTTCATAGAACTGAAATAATAACAGAACTTGGATAGAACAAACAAAAGAGCTTTAAAATTAACCTCGAAATTTGACGAATTATTCCAATTCTGTGATACATCCCATCCTACTTTACATATATTACTTTTTAAAAGGGTGTCGATTTGTCACTATCCTGAGTTGAAACGTTACCAGCTTCTCTCCCCCAATCCACTCCCCCGTCATTTGTCGTATTTTCTCAAACAGAACTCCCCGCAAAACAGAACCTGGCTACACCCGTGCGACATTCGAAGACCTAAATTTTACAATATTTCTCAACATTAATAATCAATATATATTATAAAAGAAAGTCCAAAAAAACGTGCGGAACGCAAAAACTCAGAAACGAGTGCTGGTACGATCAAGAGAGTTATATGGTATGGTAGATCTCTATCCCCCCTAGGGAATAAGGGTATTCGTTTTTACCTAAAGGGCTTGCTTTTGAAGATATAAGGGCTCAAAGTTCTAAGAAGACTCTAGAAATTTCAAGAAGAGTCTGGAAGATTCCGGAAACTTCTAGAAAATTCGATTAAACTCCGGAATGTTCTGGAAGAAATGGAGGAGTATGTCTTACTTAGAAGTAGAAGGTTCCGCAAAGTTCAAGAAGGTTCGATAAAGCTGTAGAAAGTTCTGAAAGGGGTGGAGGAGTCTGTCGGTGTGTGTTATAGAAGGTTCCGGAAAATTATAAAAGGTTCCATAAAACTGTAGGAAGTCCTAGAAGGTTCGATAGGGCTGTACAAAGTTCTGGAAGGAGTGGCGGAGTACGACGGTAAGTCTAGATGGTTCCGGAAAGGTTTAGAAGGTTCGATAAAGCTGTAGAAAGTTCTGGAAAGTGTGGCGGAGTATGTCGGTGAGTCTAGAAAGTTCTGATGGTTCACGAATGCTTTAGAAAATTGTGGAAGGGAAAGTTCTAGAAGCTTTCAGAAATAATAGAAGTTTCGATAAGGCTGTAAAAAGTTCTGAAAGGAGTGGAGGAGTGTGTCGGTGTTTGTAGGAGATTCCGGAAAGTTCTAGAAGATTAGATAAAACTGTAGAAATTTCTGGAAGGTTCCGAAAAGTTCTACAAGGTTCGATAAAGCTGTAGAAAATTCTATAAGGAGTGGCGAAGTATGTCGGTGAGTTTAGAAGGTTCCGGAAGGTTCGATAAAACTGTAGAAAGTTCTGGAAGGAGCGATGGAGTATGTCGGTGAGTCTAGAAGGTTCTAGATAGTTCTGGAAGGTTCCCTAATGCTCTAGGATGTTATGGAAGGAGAAAGTCCAAGAAGCTTTCAGAAATAAGTGGCGGAGAGTGTCAGTGAGTCTAGAAGGTTCTGGAAAGTTCTAGAAGTTTGTGAAAAAAAATGCCGCTAAAACTCAAAGACGAGTCCCGGTACGATAACGGGAGTTATATTGTGTGGTAGCCCTCCATCTTCCGTCCATGAACAATGTTCCCGTTCTTACCTGAAGGGCGTGCTTTTGAAGATATAAGGGCTGGAAGTTTCACCCCGTTGAAATTTCTAGAACAGTTCAAAAAATTCCAGAGCATTCTTGAGCATTCCACCACATTCCAGAACATCTTGGAACATTCTGGAATGTTCGGGAATAGGATGGAACGTTCAGGAACATACCGGAACAGCCCAGATCATTGTGGAACATTCCATAACACTCCTGAATGTTGTGGAATGATCTGGAACATTATTCTGGAAAATTTGAAGTTTTTTTGTATGGGGCTACCCATATGGGGTATATAAAGCAAGATCCGTCGTGGATTCGAACGTCAATTCAATCTCACATCAACTCCATGAGCGATGCCGGACACCCCTGTCAGAGTATTTGAGAGCATTCCACAACGTTCCAGAACATCCCGGAACCTTCTGAAAAATTATGGAATGTTCGAGAATAGGGAATCGGGAACATCAATGTGAAACATTCCAGAACACTCTCGAATGTTTTCCTGAGCGAATCCGGGTAACCCAGCTAGTTATAAATATTTTTTACAAGTTTGCACTTATCGAAAAAAAATTGATATTCCAATCATGACTCTCCAGGAAAAAAATTACAATACTAGTGTAAATATCACCAAGATTTTTGGTATTTCTTGGGCATTAACTAATTTTTTAATGTACATTTGTTACTTTAATTTTAAATTTATTTTGTGACCGGTTTCGACACATCCGTGTCAAGTATAAGTTTGCTCGTGAATGACACGGACGTGTCGAAACCAATCACAATTTAAAAAAAAATTAAAGTAACAAATGTACATTGAAAATGAAAACTCTTCGAAACAAAAAGTCACCAAGGTTGTTAATTGGTGAGCTGGTGTACTTTCAGTGTTTAGTTGTTATCCAGTGATTCCATGCCCCAAAAATAAAACATGTTCAAGGGTAAAAAAACATGTTGTACCATAATATTTTGAAAGTTTTACCATAACTATTTATAAAACCATGTTTTTCGTAAGCTTTTCATTGGAAAATTAAATCAGAAAACAACGCCACATAAGTAAATTATATAGAATGCTTTATAAAAAACAATGATTTAATATTTTTTCTTTGAATAATAGGAAAAAAAATGTTTACCAAAAAAAACGCAACACAAAATAAAAACAATATTTTCCTAATGTTATCAAGTTTCATAATAGTAAAAATATTGAATCTAAATATTTTTCTCAAATCTATGAGAAGAGTAACAAGAAATTCTCCCACAACTCGAATAATTTATTCTTTATAAATTTTACAGTAGCTACTAGTGACGGCTCTATGTGTATATTACTAAAACGGGATTAGATAAATTTTATTATTTTACAGGTAGCAGGGGCGGTCACTTTTCAATGTGCTAGAGTGCTAAGATTGAAAACACGACGTTGTTGATGTTGTTGTAGCTGAAAGTGATTTTTTTTTTCAAAATTCCAATTTTTTCTATGAAGATGAAACGTCATAAAAAGGTGATATTTTGAAAAAAAAATTGATTTCAGCTACAACATCACTCACGTCGTATTTTTAGCACTCTTGCTCACTCAAAACTCACGGACCGCCATTGGCAAGTACCTAATTATAGTTACATGATAAAATATTCATATAATTTTATGAATGTATTAATATTATTGACAAAGATAATAAATTGTTAAAGAAACATTATGAACCCGTACTGAAGTTAACCGTAAGAAATGACCTAAAAAACCATGCATCTGGCAACATTGGTTTTATCTACTATTTGTGGTGTTCCCCGATTTAAAAATCATTACGTAATCTATGCTCAGCAAGAAAAACGACCATAAAGACAGTGATAATGACACTGGAAACAACAATTTGTAGTTTGCAGTGTTATCTTTGTATGATTACTATGATTACGGAGATTACCACCGTGATTGTGGTTACCACGTGCAATGCGCAGAAAGTATAAATGCAAGGTGAAAACTTCTGTTTTAAGTACCCATAAAGGCTATAAAAGTGTTTCAATGTTATGTATTTATTATTAACTCATTTAGTATAATTTCGGATTTGCCACTTTTATATATATTCCAACCTATATGGCAGATTAATAATAACTCCAATAGGGAGTTGGTAGAGTTGGGCAGTTTGCCCAACTAATGGGATTTCAATATCCAAAGTGGAAATATCTCCCAAATAATGTTATTGGGAAATTTGCATACCTAAGTCAGGGATCACAAATCTATTTATTCTCGGTATAGTATTTAAAGTTTTGTGCTCTCGAATGCTTACCAAAAAAGGCAAATTTCAATATTATTTTTATAAATGAAATAATTATCGTTTTCACCAGCGCTTAAGAGCGTTTAACCAGCCAGCGGACGAAAATCCACATTTCGTCGAAAGTTGTTCTTCCGATCGTGCAGGGCGGTTACAATGAGAAAGATTAATTATTCTCCGTACCAGCTTTTTAAAATTATAACTCAATATCGAATTTATTTCAATCCAAATTAGCTTTAATTTATACCTTCATCCAAAAATGCTGAAAGGCGTGATGATAAAACTATTAAAATAGTGTACTTTTTGTAGTTATTTTTTGATTATAAGTATTTATCATTTTTCAATAATGTCTAAATTTAATAAGAATGTTAAAAAATCTGAAATATATTAGTTTGTAAGTGCGCAAATAAATACACAAATGGACCAATTTTCGTCAAGAAACACATGTACGTACATATTTTTTAATGATTTTATTGAAACTAAAATTAAAATACTAATACATAACTCTGCTAGATAATGTATTGATTTATTTTACTGCATGATTACATTATTTGAAATGGGTGTGGTATAATAAAAAAACTTTTTTGAAAATTTAACAAATCTGCCAACGACCTATGGAATAACCTTATTATACTAAAAATTTAAAAAAATTCTAAAAATTTATTACATAACTTCACTAGATAAAAGAACAATCTTTCGAAATCCATTTATAATTTTTTGTGGAAAAGAGTCAATACGTCTAAAAACTTTTTTGAAAATGACGTATTTCCGGCTTTCTCTGGTAATGCCCTCATAATATTTTTAAAGAGTTGTTTTGCAACTCGTTTTCGCAATCATTTTCAACTAGACGTCGTAGATTTATTTATTACTATAACACGGATAAAGCACCCGGTGAGGCCCATTTACAAAATAAATAATGTAGGTATATACTATATACCTATTAAAATAGAGATATTTTTTCATTATAATAATAATAAAAAAGATCCAGTATATTCATATTAACATTGTATTTATGTCCACAACTGTAAAATATGAATTACTTTCCACTGACGTTACAAAGGTACAATAAAACATTTACGTGAAACTGTTGAATAATATAATTCTTGTTTATATACGTTTTAAGATTTTCACGGCCAAAAGTATTTTCGTTATTTGTTTTTGGGGTGTTATGCCGTGTTGCGCTACCTCCTTCTTTAGCCAACGTTTCGGACAGCATTGCAGTGTCCATCATCAGGGCAGATCTGGTAGATGTGTAGGATCTGCCCTGATGATGGACACTGCAACGCTGTCCGAAACGTTGGCTAAAGAAGGAGGTAACGCAACACGGCAAAACAAATAATAAAAATTCTTGTTTGTGTTTCAAGTTTTAAAGTAGAATTGCATGCATCTATGTACTCCCTTTATTCTATGTGGGAACTCTATACCTTTACCTCCATTTTAAATAAGTGCTATTTAAATTATGTATCTCAGTGAAATGTAAATGTATTGTAATACGATATGTGATTACCTATATATTATTTGATATTAGTTTACAGGAAGATGCTTTCAAATATTATTCCATCTCTGTTATTCACCGTTGTATGTTATATTATGATTTTCGAAGTGAAACTTCTTTGAGATTTGGATTTCGGATGAAACGGAAATGACGATTACTGCACCTGCGACGCATCAACTGCGCTCATCGGCCGCTTTTATAATGATGTCACCTTTAAAGGCTCCTATTGCTAGAGATATGAAACGGAAATTACGCTAGTTCCGCGCTCATTGGTCGCTTTGATTATGATCTCACTTTTCAAGTATTGGTTAAGATTGTTTTGGTAAAGTTTCGCTTCTACCGCGTGTAAACTGCACTCGAATTTTTTTTAACTTTAGATCACTACGTCATCTTTGAAGATTCTTTGTGGAGGGTTTTTTTTAAGAAAGGAAGGAGAGGGAGATCTGCAGTCCTGGATTTGTCAATAGGCCTTATAGGCCGCGGCCTAGGGGCGGCAGAGTTCAGGGGGCGGCGCTCGCTTGCTTTGGTGAGCCATTAAGTTTGTGTACGATTATAAAAAAAGTCACTGTGGATAGATAAGAGTTTTCTATCTATAAACCTTTAGACGAGACCGCGTATTTGTATCGTTCAATGCTCAACGGTCCAATATGGGACCGGTGGTGGTGCGAATATTTCACAAAAAGTGCTTTGGCAGTGGGCTACCTTTATTGCACGTGTAGCACGAGCGTTTAAGGGGGGAAATAGGTGTAGGACGACGATTTTTAGTGATTTTCATGAATTTTTTTAACACGTAAGGAATACATATTTTTTATTTATACCTTGAGGTCATTTTACACATACATTCAAGAGTATATTCTAAAATTTTCAAAAATTTTCCTCAAAAAATAACGGAGATTATAAATTTATTATAAATTTATATTAAATTTGCATTATAAATCGCCATCCGACAGGACAATTTGTATAACTCCTGGGTATCGGTCGATCGATATAGGTTTTATCGAAAATGTTAGGAGGGACACTCACTTAAGCGCAAATAACTTTTAAATGGTGTGGAATTTTGGTTTGAAATTTTCAGAATATATTTTTGTATAGTTCTATAATTGATTTATGAAAAAAATAATTTTTTGAAGCCTCTACACCTATTTCCCCCTTTAAAGGAACCTTTAGATGCCCCTTTGATCCCGTACGGGACCGCGGATTGCGTCGTGCGATAATGGTGCGAATATTACACAAAAAAAAAATGCTTGGGCAGTTTGCTACCTTTATTTGGTTACTATCTATTGATGTACTGACGGTATCTCATTTTTATGGATCTCTTCCCGAGTTTATTATACCAGAGCAAGAAAACTTTGATTATTTCGAAGAAAGTGCAGTTGAAATGAGCGCACTTTAGTAATATCAGGACGACATTAAGAGTACGATGGCCCTAAGAGAAAAAAACTTTATAGACGAAACATCAAATGAGGATATTGAAACCACTGAGAGGAATCCATAATGCGTATATAAACTTCAAAGAAAAAATTTCATTTAAAAACAAATGGGTGAACTTTCAACACAAAGAGTCTCAGAAAAAGCTGTCTCTTGTGCTATATTATACAATGATTTAGAAGACGATTTAGTTCAGGAATATGTACACCTTCACGGTCAAATTTCCTATAATAAGACGGCAGAGAATCTTTTTAAGGAAAGTTTTTGAGGAAACAATCTCTGTGCAACGTTTACCCAAACTTTGATATAGCTCTCCGCGTCGTACTTTGCACTCCGGTCACAAATTGTTCTGGAGGAAGGAGTTTTTCCTGATTAAAGCGAGTGAAGAATTACCAAAGGTCTTCATTATCGCTAGAAAAACTTCACCCTTTGGCTCTTCTATGCATATAAGCAGACCTAATGAATGCTATAAACTATGAACCTATTATGAATTATTTTGTCAAATAAAAAATCCCATAAAAAATTCGTTTATTTGAGTATTGAGTACCTACTTAACCTATATTTAAATATTTATTTTAAAAAATGTTTGTCACCTGCAGGCAGCCTACAAGTGAGTGATTATGATAGGTGACAACTTCTAAGAAGGAGGAAGGGGCGGCACAAATGAAGCGGCCTATACTAATGAAAAGTGTAAATACGGCCCTGGAGATCTGGGAAGGAAAAATGTATGAGGGGTGGGTAGGAATCTGGGGTTCGGTGTGTATTTGTGTATAGGAGTGATGGGCGTTTGAATTCATCCCTCTCATTGTAGTACAAGGCGATTGGTCGGGAGAGTCCTGCTGGAGAGGTAAAAAGGTTTCCTTCAATAAGTCTCTCCAAATCCAGCCCGCCACACAGTAGGTGGGCAGACGCATCCGCCGCCAATACCTAGACAAATCTCACCCCATGAACCCGGGCACTCCTGCTAAGTCCTTAAAGGTAGAGAACCGTTTGGGGTGACCTACGATAGAGGTGTTGGTTATTCAATAAATGTTTCCCGGGGCGGCGGTAGACACTACCCACAATCGCTCCCCAAATTAAGAAAATTCAAAATCTGTGTTTAATTTACCCGCTGACAAATTCCGCTAGTAGTTTAGCGGGTTTTTTCATGATGAATAATTAAAAATAAATTAAAAATGGTTTGAGATACCTGCAATATCAAGGTAAAATTTCATAAAAATCTTCTTGACCTTAAAAATCATACGAAGAAGTAAAAAAATACCTCCGCGGCATAATAAATGTTTCTTCTACCATAAAATAACGCAGAGACCATTCGTATCCATCTTGCCCTTCACTGCGGGCGTTTTTATGAGAGTCGTTAAGTCACGCGTGCCGTTAGTTTTCTACCACTGACCTTAGAAACCGAATTTCGTATTATCCACACGCAAAATTATTCCTTGGCAGTCGATTGGAAACATTGAATGATGTGTTTATCAACAGAAAGGGGAACTTGTAGCGTTTAATGTGGACTTGTTGGTGTTGATTGATGATAATATAGGTACACTTTAATAATATTATAATATGTGCACTTGTTGTCTTAATCTTTATATTGGTTGACTAGAAATATAATGTGAGTTTCGTACTTAACCTATCTTTATTATACACGATGTACTGAAATTTTCAGAATAATTTGGTGTGAAATTTGTAATACAATCTGGTGTGAAATTTGTGGCACAATCTGGTGTGAAATTTGTAGTACAATCTGGTGTGAAATTTGTAGAAAAAGGGATGGGGAGGGGGCGAGGGAAGGGGGATAGGTAGGGGGAGGGGGGGTGGGGGATCAGGAGGGGGGGGGGGGGGATGGGGAGGAGGAGGGGTGAATTGGTGTGAAATTTGTCTGGTGTGAAATTTATTATAATTTGTTATATGGGAAATTATTTTTCACGGGGCCTCCTGTGTGGAGCTAATGTAAAAAATTGTTTGGTTTTATAATAATTTGATTTTAGACCAGTGTGGTTTGCGATCAGGTGTGTTCAACACTTTAAACAACATTCATTTTTATTATGACCGAAATTTATCAATATCATAAAATATAATATTGTTTGAAGTTAAATGCATTAGGAAACAACATAAAAGCCTGCAACATTTATTGGTGAAATATAAAAGAAACATCGATACAAACACTACTTTTTTTTGCACAGAACATAAATAAGGTAAATAATACTTCTAAATAAATCAAAAATGTTCTTTTATTATCTTATCTGGTAAACAATATGTTTCCAATAAATCAATTTTAGAATAAATATGCACTTCAAAACGACATCTCTCGTGTAATACAAGGGTTTTGAGGTTGGAAACTACCTTTTAATTTGATTTAGATGGGTATCGGTCGATGGGTATTAGACTTTTCTGTTGCTTATTTTTAGTTTTTCAAAATATTGACTAGGTAATATACTAGATATGATTTTAGATTTTCACGGCCAAAAGAATTTTCGTTATTTATTTTTGGGGTGTTATGTTGTGTTGCGATACATTCTTCTTTAGCCAACGTTACATTACAGTGTCCATCATCAGGGAACACGTCACACATCTGCCCTGATACATCATAACTATGATACATCATATAACTGAATAAATAACGAAGGTACTAAACGACTTCATTAACGACCATAATCATAACGACTTCATTAACGACCCGTAATCATGAATCTAGCAAATCCAATTTGTCCCTCGACCAGGATTCTTATTATTTTAGAACATAATTTTATATATAATTTTAATATGTCTATGGATATTTTTTGTAATATTAATGAAACTAATAACATTAAATTTATAATTATTGCTTTTAACTAAGATAAAATAACAAGTAATAAAGTTACCGACGGATATGATTATTATTGATTTACGACACCTATTTATTTATTACTAGCGTCAGACAGGGCTGGGCAAAATACATGCTTTGCTGTAATTGAAATACAAATTACAAAATACTTTTACGCATGTATTTAAAATACGAAATACAAAATACTTTCAAGTCGTGTATTTGAAATACAAAATACAAAATACAGTATTTTAACCATTTTTTAATTTCAAATACAAAATACAAATTACAAAATACAAAATACATTTGGTTTTGGTAGAACCTTTGGTTGCAATAAATTGTGGTAAGTGCCCTTATCTAAGGTTGCGTTTCCATAGAAGCAAAGCTGAGCAGAGTGAAACAGAGACGTGCAAAAATTGACCAATCATATTGCTCAGAAGTCACATCTCGCCTCCGCTCCACTTGTAAAGTTTTGTGGTACAGGACTAAGGTGTTAGATAATAATAATAATAATTATAATAACACTAGCTGGTTCCCGGCATGCGTTGCAATGCCACATTCAAAGAAATTTTTTTTTTATCCCTGCATGTCCTTTCCCGTGCGTCCCCGTTCCCTCCCACATCCTATTCCCCTCCCGCGTTCCCGTGCCACCTTCCCCGCCTACCCTTTCCCCTCTCCCACTCCCCGCCAACCCCCCTCCCGCGTTCCGCACATTCAGTCCCAGTACATTCAGTTTTCAAACAACTCGCGTGCCAGCTATTACAATTTTTTAATGAAATTTTAATTTTAATTTTTGTATATTATAAGAACAAGCAATCAAATCTGGTACCTAACATTGGTACCTATTTAAAATATTTATAATAAAAAAACCATAGACAATTCTTTTGTTACAAAAAAAAACAGCTGCCTGCTAAATACAATTTCATAAAACACGCGAATTGTCAAACGTGCGAAATTAAAATAGTCATCAAGTTTTCTGAAATTATCCAATTTTCTGCGTAATTTTCTTAATTTTTATTTCCGTAAGAACCTTCTACAAAGTATTAGAAAACTAAAAAAAAAATGAATGAAATAGGTAAAGTCGTTCTGAAGTTATGGCATGACCAAGGGAAACAAGAATTATTTTTTATATACATAGATGTCATTTGTATAGCGCAGTTTTGTGTTATTTCACTTCAAGAGCGCTCTACAGAACTTAGTGCTTGATCTAATACTATGAAACAAAAATGTGCAATACAAAGCAATGATAAGTTTAATATAATTTGATATAAAATGTACAATAACAGTGCTATTATAGCACAAGACAATAATAATAACTAGCATGACATAAAAAAATGTACAGTACATTATAAAGCAATGATAAGAAAACTACAAATATAATCATTAGTAAAAGTGCTATTGCACGGGACAATAGTACAGAATTCTAGCGTTTTTACTCCACGTATTATCTATGTTAGTTTATTTTTGATTATCATTATTAAGACCGCTTAATGTATTTGAAAATGTATTTTGAAGCCATGAGTATTTGAAATACAAATTACAAAATACCTCAGCAGCAGGTAATTGAAATACCAAATACAAAATACATTTTTACCAAGTAATTGAAATACAAATACAAAATACGTATTTGTATTTCAAATACGTATTTCAAATACAAGTAATTCAAATACTGCCCAGCCCTGGCGTCAGACTACAAAAAATTTGAAAAACATTGTGAGCAGTTTCCAGATAGAAAATAATCGGAAACTAAAAATGGAATGTATCTGAGTGATTTGAATGCAAAATGAATTTGATAAAAACATTGCCATCTCTGAAAATAAAAATAAGCATTACCATCTCTAAAAAGGGCCGTCGCCCGTTCCAGTGGCTCGCCGGCGACCTGTTAAAAAAGGAACGGTGCAAAATCGAATCTGCCGAATTAAAAATAGATAAGAGTAATAACACAATACAAAGGCCCCTCTCTCCGTGTGGTAGGTAGGTACTGTAGTGTCGGGCCAGAGAGGTTTCTCCAGCCTTCAGTCACAACACGGCTTTAGTCACCAAGAGGCATTCTGCAGCGCGGTACCTACCCAATAACCACCCGCGCGGATAATCGATTAATATTTCTTTTAATTTGGCGCGAATCGAAAAAAAATGACGGCGCTAGGATTTGCGGTATGTTGTGGCGATTTTATTGATTCTTTCGTCCCATTATAATGTACAAATATTGTAAAAATGATAGTGATTGTTTATAAATAGTGACAAAAGTTTATGTTTTTTAATTACAATTTTTTATTTAAGAATGATTTTTAGTTATACATCAAATATAATAACCAAAAAATGCATAAGAAATTACCATATGTTATGCTTAATAATTAAAACATAACGTATAAATGAAATATTATTATTCAACGTATTTTATATAACTTTTATGTGAAATGTGCATCCAACGGTAAGGAAAACGCTTTTTAATATTATAGTTTTGTATTCTCGAGTTCTTAATCGGTTATTCGAGTAACCGGTTTCGAACTCAATTTTTATCATTCGAATGCATTTAATCGATTTTTCTCAAACCGAAAAGCAATAAATTTTTAAAATTGATTTAGAGAAATCAATCATTACGATTATCATCGCTGACAGAGAGTAAAAATATTGTGTTTATATTTTTTTGGATGTTAATCTGCCTGTATTAACCTATCGCAGTCGAGTTGAATAAAAACGAGTTTTCAAAGAGAAAGTAAGATATATAATAATAGTGTGTAATATCAGATAACCACATAATAGCCGGGACAAGTTTAATGCCAAAACAGCGGAAAGTTTTGTGTTTAATATACCACATCAAACTAATCGAAGCTATTGCCAAAAACCTGCCATTTTTTGAAACTCATTCAGATTAATGGCATTTTTACTGTATTGTAATTTTATTTCAGCTATAAAATAATCGGAGTGGTCCAAACGAAATAATTAACTGTCAATTACAGCAAATTATAAACTTCCACATTTATTTTTATAATGATAACGAATACATACTTGTCTATTTGCAAAAAAAAAACGCTTTCAGCAGAACGAAGATAGTCGATACAAACATCAAACAGAGAAATAGTAGATAGTAGGCAAACAGTGTCTACTCACTATTGATAAATGTATATATCTTGGGGCAGGTCATGTCATTACTAAAACTATGCAACTGAAAATCTGCGTTTTCGAGTTACACATAAAATCATGCAATTATTTCCTCGCCCATAATATTATGAGTTGTGGCGTTGTGGCACACGTGGGCGAGGAAGTAATGTTGATTTATGCCGACATTGATGTTAATTTAGAAGTTGCCTAGTAATTACCCCTCGATATTTAAATATATACAATTGTTGTATAATGTTTCTTGATTTTTAATCAGTAGATTACTTAGAACATTTACCAAAAGTTAAATTGATTGACTTCAGGAACATTTTTACTGTTTTTTTGGTAGACTTTGCGTGAAGAATTTTTACAGCTATTATAAAGACGTTTATAGTTAGGTAACGTACCCATACTACGCGACCTGTTAGGGGGGGGTCTTCAAAATACAACGCTGGGTACAAATGAGAGGCGAGTTGCTTAGGTTTTTGGTCACCGGGGGGGGGGCGGGGTCGAGAAAGTTGGTCACGTAGTATGGGTACGTTCCCTTAGATATATCTAATAAAATACAACGAAGTTTAAGAAATGCCCTTTTTATTTTTTTTTATTCTATACTAGCTGACCCGGAAAACGTTGTTCTGCCATATAAATTATTTCTAGTGAATATTTTGGTTGTTAACTGTCATTCAACAACATAAATAATTTCATTCTGTTTGAAATACGAACGACGGTTAAATTTATTCATACAGAAATAGGAGGGTGGGGGTAGGAGGGTTAAAATTTGGGGTTATAGGTATTTTTTGATGCAAAAAAAATACAACAAAAATTTTTTTGTCAAAAAAACAGAAAAAAAAATTTGTGTCAAAAAAACAGAAAAAAAATCTGGTTAGGGACACCCTAATCACCTAGCGGTTCGAAATATACTTTACCACCTATTCTCATACCTACCAAATACACATAAAAATTTTCATAAAAAATCGGTCAAGCCGTTTCGGAGGAGTGCGACCACAAGTGTGTGGTCGCATTATTACATAGATTGACATACCCTATTAAATATATACTTATTATCACTTTATGGATAAAGGAAAACCGTTTGAAATGGTTTTATATACTGACAACTGTGTTACACATACCAAAAATATGCCTATTCTCAATGTCTTATATCACCACCAATAACGTAATAGGCACAATAGAGTCTACAAACGGCCGATAAGAAATAAAAAAAAATTAATCGAACTGTAATAAATATCTTAGCCATAAAACAGTGTTCTTACAAAGTTAATTCTTTTATCTTGCGTTTATAATTTTCTAATTCAAATAAATTGTTTTTTTTTTTATTTACGTATCTTCAACACATTAATTGATTAATTATAACGTCAAGCCACAAATGGATTAGTTTCGTCGATAAAATTGTTTGGTAATTAATGCTTAGTTTTTTAAAACGTAATAAACGATTTTATTTTAATTCTTCTCACGCACAAATTTTGAAATCTTTGCTATTTATTCGATGGGTAAGAAACACAAAAACGTAAACACTAAAACAAAATCTACATTTAATGACAGTTATTAAACCTTATGAAAACTGATAATGGGAAGACTTGTACAAAATTATCATCAAGTGGAAATATACATAAATAGCTTCATATCGATTGATCACTTCACAGAAAAACCATTAACTATTCGTATAAAATTCAAAGAAAATATAATTCTGATGTTACTAATATATTCATAATACTTATATTTCACCACCGCGTTTTACTGACTACACGTGTCTTTAGAATATCTACAACAGTAGTTTAAAAAGTTTTAGTAGCAATAAAAAACATCTTTCCGAGATTAGGCACGATTAATACAATAGGCCACTTGCATCACATTTTTAACTTTTTTTTCCGGTTTAGACAAATATTCTAAGACATTCTGTATTTTTTTATCGTATTTTTGAAACCCTGGGGATTTTTTGAAAATTTCAATCCGTAAAATTAGACCATTTTTTATAAACCGGAAAGACGGGACATAATTTTATAGGTGCGAAAAAACGATAATTACATAGCCGAAAATCATTTAAAAAAAAGAACGTTTTCCACACGAATGGCACAGGAGAATAACGAGGCATACCAAAAATATTACATCTCATAAATATTTTTTCCCTTGATCCATCTTATCGACCATAAATCATTATAATGTACAACGTATATATTACTAAATCCAATGTAATATACTTGTACTTGTAAATTATAATAATAATAAGAATATTATAAAATTTGATTTTGTTAAAATCCGCTCCATAACCATTATACCTCTAAAACACGTACCGAATTCTAAAATGGACGGGGTTCTCTTCAAAACATCTGTCAAAATGTCAAACCAAATGATAAGTTCGCAGAGAACAAAAAAATAAATCTAGTGAACGAATTAAAAAATTCGCCTGAAATCAAAGTGATGCCATATAAAAAAAATAAATCAGTGTGGAATTTTACAAAATTAATGAGAACATTTTCGGAGACGGGACTTTTTCATGTAGTGACGTCACGAGCCCAAATAATGGATTTATTTATTTAAAAATAAAAACAATTGTATTTCTAAAAAAAATTACTAACATTTTCGCAATCTTAATCCACACGATTTTTTCCAAGTCGTTATGAATTCAATGCAAGTGGCCTATTCTATTTATGAACAAATCACATTACAAAACGCACTTGCCCAGAAATATTTTTTTGTAACGTTTATCTCTCTAGTATTACTATTACTGCTAAATAATATCTCGTTTGGTGGCTAAGACCCTAAAAAGTAAAACAAAGTAAGTGTGTTATTGCCAAAAAGATATTATTGATCCCCGAAGACTTGAAGAATTTAAAAAACCGTATTAGGTACATTATTGTTTACATATTTTAAATAAACCATACATAAAAATCAACATGACAAAGGACATTATAGATCCCAGAGGCGCTGTGTTCCGGTAAGACACGAAATCCTGGATCGAGTCCCAGTTGCGATCGTTACCTTTTTATTTATCGTGTCTTGTTCTGTTTCATGTTTACGTTACCTTTTTATTTATCGTATTGTTCTGTTTAATGTCGTTTAGATTTAGTAGTATTATCTTCTTCTTCAATAAAATTTATTTCTTCTAACACAGCAAACTTATTTTGTGGCACCATTTTAATTCAAATTAATAAAATACTTAGTTTTTACCGCTTTTATTGTTTACAAAAACCAACATGTTTCGTTTTTTGGAGTCGGTGTCAGTCAAGGTAGGTTTGGAACTATATACGTAGTTATAGGTGAGTGACCTATGTAACTGGTCGTAGAGTGAAAGGTTTTAAGGTAAATACAAAAATAAAATTGTTAATCAATTTCACTCGACACAAATCTACAAATACGTTGTCTCGAATTGCAGACATAAAAGCGATTGATCTCAAATACATCAAAGGTGGCCAAGTGTTTCCTTCTTTTAAGTTTTTTTTTAAATTCTTTTCGAAAAATGTTTTATTTTTCTACATTTTTTAAAAATAAAATCCACGTATAAGACCTATTTTCGTCAACTTTTTTGAAAACCAGTTTATTTTCCTATTTTATTGGCACATAATATCATTTTTAAAAAGCGCATTTTTATCGTTATAAATATTTCCATGCACCTGTATGCGATAAAACCGAGTATTATTATTTATTTATTACATTCTAATTAATTTATTACAAACGAGGAGATAAGAAAAGAATACAAAACCAGTGTGAGTGTAATTACCAATACAAAGAAAGAGACACTAATGACAGCTTTACACGATGCTTATCTTTTCACACAGTTCCCCATATTGGAACTATATTATAGCACCATTCCCCTTGTCATGCTATGCTGTGCTAGAAAATCTGTTCTGCCGTATGGTATCTTGAACAAGTTGTGTCGACGACTACGGCTGAAATTTTCAGGCCCGTACAAGCCAAGACGGCCGGCGTAGTACAGCGGTAAGGCTCTTGACTCGCACACCGAATGTCGCGGGATCGAATCCTGGCGTGGGAAATAAAATTTATTTGATTAATTTGTGTTATTTCACAATTTATTCATTTAAAATAATATATAGTTTATTTGCGGCACGTTCCAGAGTGGAAGATACTCTAGTATCGCCCTGGTGTAAGACCACCATTCAGAATTGAAACGTTGCTTGAAATGGCATTGCCGTGACTGGTGATCAGATCTGAATAGCCAGGTACTTCCCTACCTTACTCTTCCCTATCTCCTTCCCCTCCCCACTACCTTGAACCTCACAACATACCCCAATTGGGGATGCCATAGTCTCACTGGCTTCAGACGGGAGCAGTTGAGACTCTTGTGCGGTATTCATATAAAAATGCCAAAGCATTTGAAGAGGAACGGGCTGTCAATACAGTTATGAATAATGTTAAAACTAAGAATTGTATGAAGCAAGGAGAGTGCCAATACGGAGTAGTTGTGTTGTCTTCTTTACCCTCTGCCTTACTCCTGAAGGGAATGACGTCGCGGTTATTTTTTGTGAAGGAACACTGGTGGAAAATTGTAACCCTTCTTGAAATAACTTGAAAAAATCCCTTTACCCTCCATATCAAGTTTCACCCAGATAAAGAAAGTTGGACTATTGTGTAGCACGCAACATAATCAAATTTTAAGACAATTTTATTAAATATCAGATTTTTCTCATTTTCTACAAAAGTAGATGTATTATCAATATATAAACTATTTATAAATAACAGGTTTGCCCAGAATGTCCAGTAAACGTAACATGTTTCGTGTTAGTTATTTTATCGAACAGTGGTCTACCGCAAGGGAGTCATCTCGGCCCCATTCTATTCCTAATGACATCATAAATATGGCATTCTAAGTTTTTAAAACCATATTAAAATTGAAATAATAGTAATGATAATGAAAATAATTTAAAAACATTAAAAATACTCTAAAAAAATTGTACACAAAAACCTGCGAGGCTGCTGGTCGGCAGACCAATAAATTGTTCAACGGGATGATCTAGACCACAGTCATTCTTTGGTTTCATTCGTGTACTCGATGACGTAAAATTTACTAATTTTTATCCCACTGCGAACGTGCCAGGCTGCCGGTTGGCAGATCTGCTTTTTTCTCATCTACTAATCGACCTTTATCATATGAAACCATTCCCGTTCGTGTACTCGATTACGTAATTTTTACGAAAAAAATCGCTCACTATTTCAATGACCCCGCGGAACTTGTCCATTATCACTACAAAGAAGTTTCATCTGTGTATTCGATGACGTAGGGTTTGCGTTGCCAGGCTCCCGGGCTCCCCATAACACTGTGTCGAACAAAGGCCCCACCATCATTCAATAGAAAACAAGATCTTAGAAAAAGTCAACGAAATTGAGGATCTTGAAGTTAGGTTTAAATCATAAATTCTTAGTAAATACTCGTCCACTTAAAAAGCATTCCTTAGAAAATAGAAGAAAAATAAACGACCTAACTTAGCTTAGCTAACTTACCTAAGATTGCATATATATATATTTTTTTTTATCTTTTCTCTATTTTTTTTAATTATATCATGAAATAAATCATGTAAAATAATAACACTGTAAAAACCCATCAGGGCGTTTAAAATGAATATTTAAAGACTTCTACAAGAACAATAAATACATACAACCGTTTTATTTAATTCGATCTCTTTTAAAATGCCTTTATTTGGACACTTTAATAATTTACTTACAAAGTAAAGATCACACTGTTCTCATCACATAAAATAAACGTTTCAACATAAAATGTGGTAACTTTATCCAAATCCGCGCAATTCTTCAGCGTAATCTTTACACTAAGTACTCAATAATGGCAATAAATTAACACAGATAGATATTATGCCGATGGAAGACAACATAATGTAGTCTGGGGAAAACCTAGATATCTTTTCAATATTATGTATTTGAAAAATAAAAATAACATCACTTAAAATAGGTTTAGTTTACAAGAGTAGATAGGAATTTAAAAAAAATATCGATAAGATAATTCTGAATAGAAGTTTTTAAAATTAGTTTTATATTAATAATTTTTTTATTAAAATTCGTATGCAAAAACAAATTTTAGATTAATACATACAAAAAAATACATAATGTAATTTTGCCAATATAGGATATTAATATTAACATATATTTATAAATATAATAATTTCAAGAAAAAAATCAGACGATGGTGAAGGTCTTGTCAATGAGGAGAGACTCTTCCAAGAATTATAAGAATTTATCTTTTGAATCTCTTCTCGCTGACGCTATATCGATTTCGGAAGAGATTCTATTAAGGAGCAATATACTCCTCCCCGCCGGAAGAACCATTGGCATTTTAGTCCTACTGGCGGGAAGATAGAATAATCTATGATGACGCTGTCTAAGATAGTCATGTGGAGCACGGAGACCCTAACACTAAAAAATAGCCGAGCTGTCAATGTAGCCTAGCACCAGTCTAAATAGCTGGTGATGGCGTACTCTCTCTTCTAAGCTGCAGGGAGTAAAGTCCCAGCATGCCGAGAACAGTTCCACAGTTCGTATGGTAGAGCCACGGATAATGGCCGCAGTGCCTTATGTAGAAAAATCTCAGAATTTTTTTTGAATCCTCTCCAACACGAGGGAGCACCCCACCTCGTGAGGATTCCAAATAGCCGAACCACTCTCCAGCCTACTGCGGACCAAGGAGAAGTATAAAAATCTCAGTCAGTTAAGTTCTTCGATATGAACACGAAATGTCAGTTTATTAACACAGCACAAACTTTCAAATTGTCCGGAGCAGATGAAACCATGGCAGCCCCACTAAGTGTTTTGAGGCTGAATGAAGTTCATGTTTTAGTTCAAGTTAATATTCGAAGTTCATGCACCATATTATGGACTTCCTTGAGGAAACGAATAGATGTAGCCTAGAAACCAGTCCTTATGTAAATCTTGGTTTTAATATAGTGCACAAATTAATTGGTAGCCCATTTTTCTTGGAATGCTAAGGATTATGCGTGCCTTAAAACTTCAGTCTTAGTCGTCATTGCGACTTGTTATGATACAACAAAGTAGAACAGATGTTCTAGCACAAAATGTATTATGTATAAATTCTTATATTGCAAAATGGGGGCCCCAGCACGGTTTAAGCCACCCAGTGAGGCCAACATTACTGGATTGGATAAGTTTTAAGATTTTCACGGCCAAAAGCATTTTCGTTATTTGTTTTTGGGGTGTTATGCCGTGTTGCGCTACCTCCTTCTTTAGCTAACGTTTCGGACATCGTTGCAGTGGCCATCATCAGAGCAGATCCGGCAGATCCGGTAGATCTAACGTTGGCTAAAGAAGGAGGTAGCGCAACACGGCATAACACCCAAAAACAAATAACGAAAATTACTGGATTGTTCTATGAATTTTTTATTTTTTTATTAGTAATAATTTATTACTTACGTATTTTTGTAATTATAAAGGACACTGGGAATCCTTCTCCTAACGCAACCATATTTAACGGCCTCCATATTGTCGTGGGGTAAGGCTTTCGACTAGCAATCCGAAGGTCATGGGTTCAAATCCCTGGTAGGCAAGTAAATTTTATTGGACGGATTTGTGTAATTTTACAATTTATTTATTAAAAATAATATATATATATATGTAGCACGATCCAGAGTGGAAGATACTCTCAGTATCGCCCTGGTGTAAGACCACCATTCAGAATTTAAACGTTGTTTGAAATGGCTTTATCCGTGTTCGGTGACCAGATTAGCCAGGTACTTCCACACCTTCCTCTTTCCTCCTCCCCACTACCTTCACACCCTAATTGGGGATGCCATACTCTGGCTGGTTCCAGACGGGTGTAGTTGGGACTCTTGTGCGGTATTCGCATAAAAAATATATAAATATATTCTGATTACATTAATCATTAATATTAATGATTTTTACTGAAATAAAAAAAAACAACGTAACTATCTCATTATCATTTTACTTTGATCCCTGTGTCTTTTAAATTTAAAAGACACTCCTAGAATGCGTTAGGTAAAAAAAAAATACATCATTTTTAATTATTATGCATTCTTACTATGTAAGTATGTATTATGAATAGTATGAAGGTTGCTTGTGGTGGGTATACTTGAGGGTGGTTCATGACGAGTTCATCGACAACGAATTCATCGAAAATCAATTCATCGAATGATTAATTCATCGAATCGCCAATTCGTCGAAAAAATATATTTTGTTGATATTTGAGAGAAATGCCGAGCGGACCGAGAAGTTAAAAAAGCATTGGTCAACCTAAACTAACCTAACCTAACCTAACCTAACTTAACCTATTTAACCAATTTTAAAATATTTTTTTATCATAACTCTTAATGACCTTTCTGAGTTGTTTATGAGTTGGTTTCATTATGAGTTGTCTGGTCACCGTTCCTTAGATATCCCTTAGACAATCGGAAATCAAAGAGATAACCTATAAATTTTACATTGCCACTACGAAACTGACAGTTACTAAACACATTTAACTCAGTTAAACAGACCTTTTTGAGTATTTAATTTAGACAGCTCTAATATCTACAAAAAAAATGTTTTTCGATGAATTGGCGATTCGATGAATTGATCATTCGATGAATTGATTTTCGATGAATTGATTTTCGATGAACTCATTTTCCATGAATTTGCTTTCGATGAATTGATTTTCGATGAATTGATTTTCGATGAATTGATTTTCGATGAATTGATTTTCGATGAACTCGTTTTCCATGAATTTGCTTTCGATGAATTGATTTTCGATGAATTGATTTTCGATGAATTGATTTTCGATGAATTGATATCGAAGAATTGATTTTCGATGAATTGATTTTGGATGAACTCGTTTTCGATGAATTTGCTTTCGATGAATTGATTTTCGATGAACTCGTCGGTTACCCTTGAGTGTAGTATTTCACAGCTTATGTACCAATTATTTTGTTTTCTTACTCGGATAAGCCAGGTGAATGAAATATAGATGTAAATTAATGGTGAAATATTCTTAAACCCATGCAAAAATAAATGAATTCGTATTATACTTTGCCATTTGCATTGTCATCTCGATACCTTCATGTTATGGGTATTAAACATGTACATACAGAAACAGTTCCAATTAAAATTATTCACAAAATTCTCTGGTTTATATGTAGGTACATTCAAGTTATTTTTTAAAATTCAAGAATCGTTCATTGTCGTTCAATTCTCTTTATTTTTCCTCGTAGGAATAAGAAAAATACCATTTCGAGTTGTGTTTTTAATTTATTTTTTATTCTTGTAATTTTTTTATTTAGGAGAAAATACAGATACAGTTGTTAATTGACAAGAATATACAAAACAACAACTAGAGAACTCACCCGCATCAAAACTATTTCTCACGAATTTACAGCAGAAATTATTATATGTATACATTTTTTTTTATTTATAAATAGGAAAAAAAAGTATAGACAAAGGAATATTATTTTACAAATATAGATAAGATAAATGCGCAATATCCTTACAAAAGTTTACAAATTATTTTTTGATTATGTTCTGCGTAACTCTGTTTCAATGTACTCTTTACTTTGTGACAGTGTAATTTTCAAAATTGGAACTGATTGTGTGTTAGAGTAATTATAATATATAATTTAATATTTTAACAGAAAATGATTTTATTTTTCATTTTAAAAATTATAACTGTTTTATCCAGAATTCTGACTATCCTTGATTTTTCTCGGGTCTGCGCTAGTTTTATATATAATTACCTATGCATAAAACAATATTTCCGTTTATTCACAAAAATGTTACATTGAAACTTACTAAAACTTAAAAACTAAACGTTAATAAACCAGTAAAAAGTTTTGTTTTTTCGATGGTTAAAAACCAAAATTTAAAAATAAAATACCTAAGGCTTTCTCCGTCTCTGACAAACTTTCAGTTTTAATGTGTATTATATTACAAAAAACGTGAAAAGTATTCTGTTATAGGTAGGCACCTACATAATATTACATAAAAGTTATTTTTTCTCAAAAACAAGAGTGTTATAGGTACCTAGCAAAAAACTATTTCATATATCCCCACTTCAATCCCCCCCTCCTCCTCTCCCCCGCCCCCTCTCAGCCCTCTCCCCCACCCCCCCTCTCCGCCCTGCCCCCACATCCTATCCCCCCCCACCCCCCCACCATACCCGTTACATTCATTTTTCAAACAGCTCGCGTGCCACCCATTGCAATTTTTGGATATAAATTTCATAATGCCAGAGCTCTAAGCTATAGCCTACAGCCTATTCTGATGTATGAACTATATTATTCTAAAGTTTCATTAAAATCCATTCAGTAGTTTTCGCCTGAAAGAGTAACAAACATACATCCATACAAACTTTCGCCTTTATAATATTATATAATATAATATATAGTAGGATAGTAGGACTTACAACAACTAACACACAAATATTTTAACTTACTTTATAAAAATTTACCTCTCCGGCTATTCGCTTTTCTCATAAAGGTCTTATAGAAATCGTTGTTGTAATAGAAATCACTGTTAAAAATATGATCTAAACGGTGTTAGAAAGGGAAAACACTAAGATTTATATATAACAATTAACCACAAAAGAAGTAAAATGTACACCTTTATGAAACCAAGGTTTCGGATCGCAATTTGAAAAGAATTTATGAAACTCTGGGAATTTTTTTACTAGAATATATAACGACAAAAAAGCTAGCTATAAGTAGTATATTTGTCTAATAAAATATGTGTGTGTTTTTATTTTGTTTCGTTTTCAGTAATCTTAGTTAGAAAAAATGTAAGATGAGCTATTTTTAAAAGTTTTTTATGTTTGCTTGCAAAATTTTTATATATATAAATGATATATTTATTTCGAACTGTACAATTTCAAAGCGTATTTCATCAACTTTAAAAACCGTTTTAGTTTTCAAATAGGTTCATAAATTTTCCGTTTATTTGGAAAATATGGCAAAGCGGAAATATTCTTCTGACAAAATATGGCCGAGGCATGAGGATTAATTATTTACAAGTTAATTGTACACAATTAACAATTTTGTAAGTTAATTATTAGCAAGTCAGGCACTTATTGTTATAGGTATTCCTATTTTAATGTGATTTCGACCAATTCCGATAAAAACTGAATTACTGAAATAGAAAGTACTGGCTAGTTTACCAACCTTATCAATTTATCAATGCTTTATTTTAACATTGATGCAGTTATTTTTATTGTGCTGATATTTTGTTATTAATATACACATATAAAAATAATATCGTTAATAGGTTGCAGTAAAAGATTAGATTTCTAAAACCATTTTTTATCTGTCGCTATCTTGTAAAAATTATCTTGCAGCCCTGATGGGTATAAATTCTCGTATAGGTACATGGTATTAAAAAACGCACATGACTTAATTTAACACGTAATCCCTGACATTATTTGAAGTAAAAATGTAAAGGAAAATTAGGCCCCGATGACATTTCAGATTTTTTTAAAAACCAAAAACATAAAAAAATCGGTATGTATTGGAAAGTTAGGGGCAATAGTTAGGGGTGGGGCTTTTATCGGTTACTCGGCTGAGTGACCAGTGACGATGGAAGAAATTTGTTGTTGTTTGGTTTTGCAGAAAAATTAAAAAAAGACATCTAAAAAGTCACTGCAGATTTAATTTACGTTTTTACTTCAAATAATGTCAGGTATCACTGATAAGTTTTAAGATTTTCACGGCCAAAAGCATTTTCGTTATTTGTTTTTGGGGTGTTATGCCGTGTTGCGCTACCTCCTTCTTTAGCCAACGTTTCGGACATCGTTGCAGTGTCCATCATCAGGGCAGATCCGGCAGATCCGGTAGATGTGTACATCCTGATCTGCCGGATCTGCCCTGATGATGGACACTGCAACGATGTCCGAAACGTTGGCTAAAAAAGGAGGTAGCGCAACACGGCATAACACCTCAAAAACAAATCAGTTATCACTAGTTAAAAAATGCTAAGTACGTCCCTTAATGCTCCATAATAAACATTCAAACAGAAGAAGAATGTGGTATTAAAGGAAAATATGTAAATACGAATGTTAGAGGGGTCGCGCTAATATTAACAAAACGTTAATAAAAGCGAAAATTGTTAAAATATTTCATAAAACACAATTCTTTTGAAATAGAGCAAAAATCTCTCGACGAACTCCTAAGTTGCGTATAAAGATACACTATTATTTTTTTTCATGCTTCTCTCTCTCTGGTTTCAATCCTGGGATTGGTTTGCAGCAATTTCCTTTAGTTTCCTCTTCCATTCTTCCCTGTCTTGTGCGGCTCTTTTGAGGTCTGCATATGATAAGCAGCGCACGTCCACCAGCAGGTCCTCCAGGTACTCTCGGCGTGGGCGTCCCCTAGAGTTTGTCCCCTCGGTCATACCCTCCATTATGGAATGCAAGAGGCCTTCTTGTCGTATTACATGGCCGATCCATCTTGCACGCCTTTCGGACAAGGTCCTGAGCAGGTGCCTTCCTCCTTCGATTCTTTGGAGAACCTCCTCATTTGTAATGTGGTCTCTCCAGGAAATTCCTAATAGTTTTCTATAGGACCACATCTCAAAGGCCTCTAGTCTCCGTTTATCTCTTTTGGATAGGCACCATGTTTCGCAGCCGTACATCAAGATACTCCATACATAGGTCTTGATGAGGAGTATTCTCAGCTTTAGGTCTATATTATTTGATTCAATTATTTTCGACCTTTTATTGAAAGCAAGCCTAGCCTGGTGTATACGGCTGTCGACATCGCTCTTAGACCGACCGTCCCATGTTATTTTGCTCCCGAGATAGACAAACTCCTTGGCGTTCTTTAGTGGAACTCCTGACATCTCTATTCGCATCTGATGTTGCGTTCGGCCTACAGTCAGCAGCTTTGTTTTGTCTTTATTTATCTTCATGTTATAGTTATTTTGGAGAATGCTTTGCATGGTTGTTAAGGCCTCTTGCAGTTCTTCTTCGCTTTCAGCAACCAATGCAATATCGTCAGCAAACCTTATCATATCCACCTTTTGCCCGTGTATCTTTACACCTTTTCTGTGACTCATTCTCTCTCTCAAGTCGTCAATCGCACTTTGTATATAAGCATTAAAAAGAACAGGTGACAGAGAGCATCCCTGTCTCACCCCTTGTCTTATACTGGCTTCTTTTGTATCATTGTCACATCTAATTATAGCGGCCTCATTCTTGTATAGCGCCTGGATTATTCGTCTATCTCTATATTTGATATCAATTCTCTTCAGAATCTCGAAGAGTCTTTTCCATTCTACTTTATCGAAAGCCTTTTCCAGGTCTATGAATGCGATGAATGTGTTTTGGTTTCTTTTTATTCTTTTTTCAAGTAGTATTCGTAGCGACAATATTGCTTCTCTGGTTCCTACACCTCTTCTAAAGCCATACTGATCTCCGGAAAGGATGTTCTCTACTTTTGGTTCGATTCTTTTTAGAATGATATTAGTCAATATTTTTGAGGCATGAGATATTAGGCTAAGAGTTCTGTGTTGTTCACATTTCGTCGTGCCTGCTTTCTTTGGTAATGTAACAATTAGGCATTTCTCGAAATCCTCTGGTATCTTTCCAGTCTTATACATTGTCTGTATCATTTTAAACAGGGCATCTATAGTTCCTTTTCCTGCTGGTTTAATTAGTTCAGCCGGAACGTCATCGATTCCGGGTGCTTTCCCGTTTTTGAGGTTTTTCAGTGCGAGATCAAACTCTTCTCTAGTGATGGGATCTCCCAAATCATCTGCGTCTACCTCATTTTCTCTTTCTATCAATGTTTCGTTGTCACTATTTCCCTTCCCATTGTACAGCATTTCGAGGTATCTTTTCCATCTCTCTCCTATTTGGTCATTTTCGAAAAGTATTTTGCCGTCTTCTCCTTCTATTGCATTACCCTTTCCAACTCTCATCCCAAAGAAGTCTTTCACCGCAGCGTGAGCTCTTTCTATATTTCCTCTCTTGAGGTCGTCGTTTATCTCATCGCATTTATTCTGGTAGAATGTTTCTTTGGCTATTCTTGACTCTCTATTTATTCTGTTTCTCAGCACTTTATATTTCTCTTGTGATTCAGTTCTTTTATCATTTCATTTCATGCTTATAGCAAGTTAAATAACAGAACATAATGTTTTTAATAATTTTTTAATAACTTTGCGATTTGTTCTGTCGTAGGAATTTCATGTAATTACCGTATCGGCTGTACAAATGTATAGATATTATCATCCAAAATAACATAATTTTTAGGAACTTCATTTTTTAATTTTTTTTTATTTATTAACCAAGATGATATTAAAATATACATTTTTTGGAATACACCACCTCACTAGGCTGAGCCTGTTCCTTATATTTAAAGTTTTCAAGAGAAATATGTTATGTTAACACCCTTTTAAACCAGTTCGGAAATTTTGAAATTGAATTTTTGAAGAAAATTGAGCGTGTAAAAAATAACGACTTTTCGAAGGCTCATTTTAGGAAATTTAAGTTACAATAGGGTAACAAGAACAATGGTGGTTTAATTTGATGAATACGACATTCTGTAAAAACTGATGTGGTATTTTCCCTAGGAATCGCTCCAGGATGAATGACCATCTGCAGTTGAGTGCAATAGCAGCGCAAATAACTCTAGTGATGTCCCTCGGAGATAATTTGCGGTAATTTCAAGCGTTTTTCTTATTGTTTTGTGGCAACGACCCCAAGAAAATTCTCTACCAGTTTGTCTCTTCACGATATTATAATCATACATCTTCAAATATCACGTTCTACTCAACGGCAAAATAAACCATACTTGCAAAAGGAAAGGTTTTTTCATGTACATTCACGCTGAAGATTTCAAATCTTGTACCACCAAAGATTTTTTCGTGCTTGTGACCAAGTAAGGGCAAAGGTAGCAGTTTTCATATATTTCATAATTTGGTGTTCATTTATCTAATGAAACAAAGGGGAGATAAAACCATTATCACGTTACGTAGATTTACATAAGCATTTTAAAAATAACTCTATATTTATTTAAATCTTTATACTAATTTGTGACTCGACTCTTGATCCCCAAATCTCGATCGTTGAGTTGGCCCCCGGATAGGGTTTCCCCCTGAAAGTTGATCCCACGGATTGTCGATTCTGCTGCTAGTTGATTCCTCGAACACTTGGTCCCCCAAAGGGTTATTTTGTTGTACATCCTCCCTGGTAACGTATGAAGAGTGGATATACACATACGGCCGTTTAATAAAAGTCGATTTACTTATAATTTGCAGGAGTCTTGACAGAAAATCCCTTACACAAATATTTTTAATAGCGATAAAGCTGTGATCCCGAAGGAGTATGCAGAGTGGATGTACCACCGAATATCAAAATACGACATACATATATTTGTGTAGTTGGCGGAAAATACGATATATCCACCTATGTACATATAAAATAACCAAGTAATCCCGAAGGGGTAAGCTGGGATGTTCTCTTACCAGAAAAGAAGTTTTTTTTTTTAAATTTAAGCGACTATATAAAATAATTCTATTTACAAATATAACGGTTATCGTATTTCATATTATAGATTCCTGTGCCGAGGCGAGAATTATAGTTTATTTGTCTTCTATGTCGTTTTTATTGTCTTTATTAGGGTGTTTTCGTTGACCTCTTTCAGCCATATTTTTATTCTTGATTTGTATTCATTAATTTTTTTTAATTAGTTTTATGTCTTGGGGAAGAATGCTATGGAGTTTTGTTGCAAAATAAGTGTAGTTTATTTGTCCGAATGTTTTTTATGTCATTTTTATTCGATCTAGTGTGACGGATACGCGATCTAGTAGAGGATTCAGTATGTTTGAATAGCTTCAATAATATATTTTTGGATAACTACAACAGAAATGATCCTTTCGGGAATCAAGTCCTAGGGATCAACTGGCAGAGGAGTCAACTCTCCTGGGATTAACTGTAGGGGGTTCATCTGGGGATCAAGCGTCATGGAATCATCTAATTATCTGGAGTTCCTTGTTGGCGCGAAGTGCTTCTTTTGTGAATATTCAGGGTACCACCAATAAATTCTCCCCTGGTTGTGCCATAAAGTCTTTTGTTCTTGTTTTTTGTACCCATTCGAGTTCACGTTTCCCAACAGATGCAGATGCCGGATATGTTTTTCCCCGCCGGCATATATTACATTTCCCGGGCCCGGTGTAACGGAGAACGGAGGCTGAATCAAATCACGATACATGATTTTTCAGGCAGATACAAATCGACAACGGCCAATGTATGAATATGATTCGCAAAGAACCAAATTTCCATTAATGAATACAAAATGTATTCCGGAATAAAAACACAGGCATGAATAAATGTATGACTTTTACACCGGAAAATGATCATATATCTCGCGAAGCAATTTATTCGTCTTTCTCTTCAGTGACTTGCCTGATCTATGAATGTCATTTTCGCAAGTGATACATTAATAAATCATTATTGTCATTGCTCGCTCGTTTCTACTGCTGATGTGCATATTTTAACATTTTGGTTACAAGTTACTTCTATGATTACAAGGATATGCTAATTTGGCACAGTTTGCCAGCAGACAGTGAAGCAGGTGTCCTTTTTAGGTTTAACTAGCGCTCGAATTCAACCGTAAAGGTGAAAATCCGGTTTGTGAAATCCATCGGTCGCAATATTCCTGTCAATGACATATCAAAGTATCGGTAATTATTTTCTGAACCGCCGCACTTTTAATAGGCACAGATTATGGAAGTTACACGTTTCAACTTAATAACTGTATGAAAAACTATTTTCATTAGAACAGATGGGAAAAAACACGTAGAAAATAGGTTATTAGTTTCTTAGTTTAGGGTTATAAATAACAGTAAATAATAACATGTGGATATTATTGTTAAGAAATCCATGAGCATGTTAGGATTTTTATTCCGTATTGGAAAAGAGTTCACCAATATCCATACCCTCAAAATATTGTATTACTCCTATGTTCGTAGTCATCTTGAATATGCTTCTCCTGTATGGAATCCGCTGTATAATATACACACAAAGCGCATAGAAGCTGTCCAAAGAAAATTTGTACACCATTTGAACTTTAAGAGACATGTGCGTTATTATGACATGGACAGCTCTATAAAACACTATGGACTTAAAACTCTAAAAAGTAGGAGAGACATCGCGGATATAACTTACTTATACAAAGTCTTGAGTGGTCATATTGACTGTCCAGCTCTTTTGTCATCAATTAATATTAGAATCCCGAGTAAGAAAACTAGAGACAAGTCATTGTTTCATATCGAAAGTGCTTCAACCAGTCTCAGGCAAAATTCTTTCTTATTAAGAACTTGCAATCTTTATTACAAAAAATGTATCGATGCTGATATTTTTTCATGTACTTTAAGCACTTTTAGACAAATACTTAATGGAGTCTTATAATTATCCATCAATTAACAAATAACTTAATTCATTGTAACAAAACTGATAAATTTCTTATGTATTTTTTTGTATTGAAATTTTAAAAATAATGTATACAAGTAAGTGTGTATTGTTTTTCCACTTTACGCTTTTAAACACGTCTGATGTTTTTCAGTTTTTTATTTTTAGTTTGTTATTATCTTATTTAAAAATACTTATTTAATCTAACATAAAACTGGCACACTTTATTTTACTAATTTACTTTTATTTTACTTTCATTTCACTTTTATTTTGCTTTTCCTTGTTTTTTTTTATATATGTTTACATATAACGTTTTCGACATCACATCTGGTGTTTTTCAATTTTCATTATTATTATAGATAATATAGAAAAACATAGAAAACATAGAAGGGTTGAAGGAATGACTGAATATATAAATATATATATTTAGTTATTTTTTCAACTTTTCTCTGTTTTTTTTTTTTTTAATCTTATCTTATCTTGTCTGTATCTTTATTTATTAGACAGTATAGCTAGGTTATCCCTAGACAGCTTATCTAGCTCCTTACTATATACTATTAAGTAAGAAAAAAAACTTAATAACTATAGATTTTTTCATTATTATTGGTGCATGATGTGAACATTAGTTATTGGGTTTATAACCTAATTATTGTAATTTGTGATTTTCTAATGCATGTAATGTTATAAACCTGTAAATGTTCCCAATAAAGAAAAAAAAAATAAACAGTTAACACGCGGTAGAAGCGAAACTTAACCAAAACAATCTCAACCAATGAAGAATCAAGGAGCTTTGAAAAGTGAGGTCATAATCAAAGCGCAGTGAGCAGGCCAATGAGCGCAGATCTCGCGTCGTTTCCGTTTCATTTCTCAAACAAATAGGAGCCTTGATAGGAGTATAATGCTTCGCAGGTGCTGTACGCGTCATTTCCGTTTCATCCGAATTCAGAATCGCTAACGGGGCTAAGGAAGTTTCACTTCAAAAAATGGCCGAAACTGTCAAAATCATGAAATTTTGCACTTAGATTGACAAGAGGTAGAACTTTAATGCACCTTTTACCAATGAAATTAGTTTATGTATTTTTTCAATTATTTCTCGCTTTCACCCTTCATTTTATTTAAATGAGCAAATTTCAGAATTAA
Organism: Limnephilus marmoratus; assembly: GCA_917880885.1. Taxonomy (NCBI): domain Eukaryota; kingdom Metazoa; phylum Arthropoda; class Insecta; order Trichoptera; family Limnephilidae; genus Limnephilus; species Limnephilus marmoratus. The sequence continues at coordinate 25,937,879 of OU862909.1, forward strand.
ATGGAAGATTGGAGTCGAGTTCAGAATAAGAAGAGATGAAATGTTGAATGGAGAGGAGGCCATTTTAGATAACGCTTGATAGAAGAGAGGATATTTATTTAGAGAGGGACAACCAAAAAATATGTGATCTAAAGTTCCCACATCTAGATCACAGAATGTGCAATCTGGGGAGTCAAGGATGTAAATTTTCAAAAGGTGAAAAGGAACGGAACAATATCCGATTCTCATTCGAATAAGTGAGGAAATTTCTTTTTTGGAAAAATGAGGGAATTTTTGAAACCACGGTTTTGATGGGATAGTCCTTTGTATTGAGGCGTAGCGGGCACCCTTGAATTGACTGGCAATGTTCCAATACTTTATCCAAACATTGCGGGATCTAATGAAATTAGTTGTTTCAAGTGAAATTTCCATAATCCGTGTCAATTAACATGACAGTAAAAATTTACCAAAAGAAAGCATTTACTTTGTGGCTTGTCGTAATTATAATATGAATTTTTCTTTATTTGTGTTTGGGGTGTTATGCCGTGTATTATGTCGTGTTGCGCTACCTCCTTCTTTAGCCAACGTTTCGGACATCGTTGCAGTGTCCATCATCAGGGCAGATCCGGTAGATGTGTCAATAAAAATTATTGCACTACCGATTTCGGGAGGGACCAGATTTTTACTATTCTCCTGATAAAGGATGGTACCTTCTGAAAGCGGTAGAGCAATAATAATTATTAAATTTAAGTGGTTTCAAATAAATTTATGAGTATATGCAGGGTGTGTCCGAAGAATTTTAACCAGCGATTTCTGAGCATGTTTGGCGTAAAAAAAGCAAATGTCATTTTGCTGTTCGATGATATCTTTTTATCTATCAAAAAAAAAAATATTTTTCAATCACACATCGCCACTGATCACAATCCTCCACGTCGCGACGGGATCATTTGATGCGCACGCTGTTTCGTGTGTTTCCGTGCTTCTGGAATAAGACGGTTTGTTTATCACGTGATCCGCTAGGTTATACCACTCAGTTGCGATGTCTGATGGAAAAATATTTTTATTGTTTTTAATTGAAAAAAATATCATCGGACAACTAAATGACAACTATTTATTTTACTCCAATTATGCTCACGAATCGCTAGTTAAAATCATTCGGGTACGTGCTGTTACATCCTTTATTGCAATAATTATACTTGTGCATTGTCATAAAATTATTCAGATTAGAGAAGGAATCAGGGCCACGCGTGAACTCTTTCGTTTGGTCCCCTTTTCATCTTCACATTTATAATTGTACTAGCTGGTTCTCGGCAAGCATTGCAATGCCATATTCAAATAAATAAATTGTTTCTTCCTGCACGTCCTTTCCCGTGCGTCCCCGTTCCCCTTCCACCTTCCCCTCTCACACACTCCCCTCTCCCGCTCCGCCGTCTAGCAAACCCCCCTCCCGCGTTCCATATATACAGTCCCAGTACATTCAGTTTTCAAACAGCTCGCCTGCCACCTATTACAATTTTTTTAATTAAATTTTCATTTTTCGTATATTATAAATATTCATTTTCGTATATTGTAAGAACAATCAATCAAATTTGGTACCTATTTAAAATATCTATAATTTCAAAAATCCATAGACAATTCTTCTAATACAAAAAAAATCAGCTGCCTGCTAAATTCAATTTCATCAAACACGCGAACTGTCAAAGTGCGAAGTTAAAATAGTCGTTAAGTTTTCTAAAATTATCCAATTTTCTGCGCAATTTTCTTAATTTTTCTTTCCGTGAGAACCTTCTACCAAGTATTAGAGAACTTAAAAATATATGAATAAAATAGGTAAAGTCGTTCTGAAGTTATGGCGTGACCAAGGGAAACAGGGATTCATTTTTATATATTTTATAGATATAGATTAATTATATCGAATTCAGTGATAGTATTTAAAAAGTCGTGTCAAACATATTTTAATCGAAGATTTGCGGAGTTAACCTCGAAAGCAATGATTAACTTCTGAACGGAGAAGGATGCATCCGCAAGCTGACAAATTATCTGACAATAAATTGGTTTTGAAAAACTAACGTGTTTCAGAATGCGGATAGAGAAGATATTCATGATAAACAATACCTCTTTAATATGTTCATAACTGCGGGTATTCAGTGTTCAATACGTCCACGGGGAAATTTAATATCAGCCTGTGATTGGTTGGGTCTCGATCTATTCAGGTTATGTATTTGCCAATGAATGTCAATGTCATTGGTTTTACCGTCGCCCTCGAGTGGACCTGTTTTGATGAAAGAGGCTGGGTCCGTATATAACAAAGACACTTATAAGTGTATAACAATGACGTTCTTAATATAGTTTACTATTTTTGTCATTAATCTATCTTTTACAAATCGTGAAACATTTTACTATCTTCAATCGTATTATTATTAAAAAGATTAATTTCTTAGGTTATTTTTGTTTAACCTTCAGGCCTCGGGCACATTCTGTCAGAAATCAGAATGTTTCCACTTTGTAATAAAATCCAAATAAGTGGAATATTTCTGAACGTATCCGAAAACTAAAAACTGCGATGAAAGACGCTTTAAAACATTATCATAAACATACGATTTTTGAAAATATAAAAAATTCAAGCATGAAGAATTTTTAATAATTTATTTATTTTCTGGAAATCGATAGTTTACATTTATTTCAGTTTTTACATAAGTATTCAATATCCAAAATAAAACCAATTATGGATTTCCTCCTTGCGACTTTACCTGTACTGAGACAGTATAATAAGGAATAAGTAAATTAAATTTATAAGAAAGGAATATTAATCCAAAAATTATACAAAACAAAAAAAACAAAATTTATAAAACCAAAAAAAAAAAAAAAAAACTAAATATTACAAAATAAAGTATATAAAACTAAAAATTACAAAACAAAAATTTTATCAATAAATTGGTAGCCATAGAGAGAGGTTGTACATATAAATCAAATTATAATAGAAATATAAACAATAGAAACATGACATTATTCACGAGCCATCAGAGAAATATTCTTTTATAGACCTCTTATAGGTATTTGGTAAGTTCGCAATTGGATTAAACCTTGGATAATATGCTAACTATTGCATAGTCTGTTCGGGCAAGAATTCTGCTTAGAGTTGGTCTTGCATTGATCTACCCTGAACAGGACAGAAGAGCGTGTTGTATGCGCAGGTACATTGAATTGAATTTTATTTAGCAACTCTAGGCATTGAATATTATTGTTAACTAATTTATACAGAAATAGTGCCCATTTTTACAGGAATAATGACCCACTTCACATTATTTCTAACTAAAACTACTTATAACGAAAAAAACAAATACAAATTTTATTAGACAAATGTGTGATATACGTTATCGTCATCACAATATTTTGTCATTTTATGTAAAAATTCTTAATAAAAGATTCACAAAATTTCATAAAACTTCGGTCAGAATGTTTGGTTTCATAAAGGTGAACATTTTAACTATTTTATGGTTAACTTTTAGATTTGCATATATAACGTGGCATTATCCCTTTCTATCACCGTTTCGATCATATTTCTCACCACGATAGCAAGGGAGACACAACGATTTTTACGAGATCCAAATGAGTTTTCCCAAAAGCGATCAAATTAACCTGAGGGGATAACATAATTTCTATACTTGAACTGAAGCGTGTTCAAATTATTCTGCAAATATGACACTAAAATAAAATCAATTTTATAATTATTTATCTTCTGTCGTACGGAGGGAAAGATAGAATAATGAAATTGTGAATAAAATTAATGTTTGGACAGAACTAAATTTTATTTAAATTATCTTCTTCCAATCTAGTTAAAAAATGTATTTGTTGAGAAATTAATAATGCCAATATTTTTTGCAAATAAATGCTTGATGAGCACGAATTGCATTTTTCTATCATAATTACATTAATCCAACACGTGTCGGATTATCGAGCTTGTAGTGTATTAGGGGTCTTGGAGAAGAACTAAATATCAATTGTTTTAAGTTATCTACGATTAAAATAAAAATTTCCCGAGATTCACGATAACAAGGTAACGTCTTATGATTATTTATACTCATATTATGTTATAAATCCGAGGATTAAAACATATCTTGGCTATACAGATTCGGATAAATTATTTAATGTGTAAAGGATTTCAGCGATTACGGTGAAACTAGCGTAATAATTAAGCCGCTGCTTAAGCAAAAAAGATGTTTTAACCTTTGTTACAGACTTCACGAGATTGGGCTTTGTCTGTCTCGTGTTGGAAGGGATATAAGTTAGATAAGTGATAGAAATACCGATAAGTAATAATAATTGTTCACATTAATTGTTCACCGTCATATGCCTAATGAGATCTTGCAATTCATTTGGTGAAAAAATACCTTGCGAGAGATTATTAATGCGAGTCGATTTATAGAAATAATGTCATACGTGAATTTACGAACACGCTCCTCTTAAATACTCGTTAATCGATAATTATTAATTACCTTTTTGATAATTTTGCAGGCATGTTATAAATAGAAATGGTTGTTTATAAATCAATTATTGTTTATATAGCCCTACTGTAAACAACAGTCAGTGAGACTACGGCATTACCAATTGAGGTATATTGTGAGGCTGAGGATACGGAGGAGGAGATGGGGTAGGTAGAGAAAGGTGGGGAAGTACTCGGATATTCAGATCTCGAAACATGGCTTAAGGCATATCAACCAACGTTTCGATCCAGAATGGTGCTGGTTCGTTTTTAGATTTTCACGACCAAAAGTATTTTCGTTATTTGTTTTTGGGGTGTTATGCCGTGTTGCGCTACCTCCTTCTTTAGCCAATGTTTCGGACAGCATTGCAGTGTCCATCATCAGGGCAGATCTGGTAGATCACATCTGCAACACCGTTCGAAACGTTGGCTAAAGGAGGAGGTAGCCCAACACGACACAACACCCCAAAAACAAATAATCAGAATGGTGCTCTTTTAAAGAAAGTGCCGCAAATTTACTACAATGAATAAATTGTAAAAAAACAAAAAATAGTAAAATAAAATTGCGCATGCCGCGATTCGATTTTTTCCTCGTACCTGTAATATCATTGGTTCCATGACAACTCAACAAAGTGAATTTCAACACCCCGTCATTAAAAGTGATTAAATTTAAAAAAAACCAATAGCCTAAAACATAACCTAACGTAACCGATTTATTTTTTTTCATAACTTTTATTGACTTTTTAAGTTGCACATCTTTGATTTGTCCTGTCACCAATGTCGGTCTCCAGGCAGACCTAAAAAAAAATATATGAAAAAGGAGAAGAAATTGAGATTGTTTTAAATGAAGTGCTCATCTTGTATAATTTTCATCAATGGCATAATCTCAGAAAGTGCGGGTTTGTTGACCACCCGGTACAAACATAACATTATAGGTTAACCTTTAAGATCTCGCCAAGAAAAAAATAAAGCAACCTCGGCAGTGTAAAAGTTGGCATACCACCTTGTGACAGTACTGGTTGACATTTACACTACCGTTCTGCTTCTGACACGAGTGCAAAAGGACGATTTATTTTTATATCAAATATGTAGTTTGAATATCTTTCACGAACGAGATAATAAATTACACGTAATCAAAAAAATTCTTGACCTAAAGCAAAATTTTATAACTGGTTAACCATATTTTATCTTAATATATAAAACGAAGTAGGGTTAGTTACACCATTTATAACTCAAGAACGGCTGGACCGAATTTTTTTATGATTAGTTTTTGCTTCAATGGGACATATTCCCCTCAGGAATCGGGCGTATTTTGTCAAAATCTCAAAATTGTTCCTTTTTCAATAAAATTCAAATAAACTGAAGATTTCGGAACACGTCCGAAAAATAAAAAAAACTGTTTTTGAAAGGTGATAAAATGCGTTTACAAATTTTATATTGAGAATTTTTTTTTTTAAATATTAAAATTTTTAATACAAACACTTTACGTTTTTTCTATCGAAAAAAATACATGTATTTTACTATGCAAGTGTTATTTTACAAGAAACGTTATTTTCAATTTTACGTTTTTGTTGTTTCATAAAAAAACAATTAGGTAACACAAAATTCTCGAGATTTTATACATTTTTCACAAATTGAAATCGGAAATTTGGTTTAATAAAGGTCCTTAAAGGTGTTTAATAAAGATTTTAACCATAAATTTTTTTTATGGTTATATTCTAGATTTGAATATAAAGTGTGGAGTTTTCTCTTTCTAACACCGTTTATTTCGTATTTCTCAACATAACACTAAGGGAGATACAACGATTTATATGAAGAACTATGTGAGCTGGGACAAATTTGGTCTCCTGTGTTAAAACGAGTTAACAATATTTTCATGTAATTTTGATCGCTCAATATATTTGGTAGATGACCGTGTTACATTGTTACAATATGCTGGTGGAATAAAGAGCTGTGGCAACGAATTGCAAATTCATCCATTTATAAAATACCATTCAGGTCGTTCTCTTGTTCGCGATTCCAGTTCAGTGGATTCACTAGATTTATGGACAGAAAAATCGTGCGAATATTACAGTAATATATATCTGAAACTTCGGCACTACGCTTGTGGAAATTCATTAAATAATTGCAGGGCAATGTTCAGGGGAATGTATTGTTTAATTATTTTTCCTGTATGGTATCAAACGAGGAAAAATAATCACGGTGCCAAGAAATAATCGCGAATTATAAATCAGTTAATACTAGAGGGTTTCAGAGAAAATCATCGCAAACCGTGGATGGTTGGTGAAAAAAAATCCAATTTTGAAAAAATATACCGTCTGGCTTTAAATGCTTAAAATGCATTCCTAGGGAAATGAAAACATATTGTATACATAATGGATATAGAACACGTGCTCTGAGGATGAGCAGTGGGTATACAAGACAACCTAGAGCCAACATGATGGGATGGATGTAGGATAGAAAGGGATTATGCGATGGATTAAGAAATATTTTTTCGTTTTTTCATACTTTCTTTCTCAAACGTGCTGCATCTAGCTTATTTTTCTTTGTATTGTTTCGTCTTGATTCTTCTTGCTAATTTTAGTCTTTCTTTTCTTTCTCTTGCTTCTTACTGCTCCTTCTTGCTTAATATTGCTCTTTCTGGCTTCTGCGACCTTCATCTTGCATTCCCTGGAACATGGGCGTAGCCAGGGGGGGGGGGAGGTTCAAACCCCCCACCGAAAAGTTAAGATATCAAGATCCATAACATTAAAATAACGAGAGGCGTACGGCATAACTTATTTTATAACTAATCTCTACCACCCGCCGCTGCCCGTCGTCGATTATCCGATCGCATTCGGTAACCTTCGTATATTTTCATGCCATATCGGTATGGTATTGTTACGTATCCCCACACCAATGATGGTATGTATAGGGAAATTTGACTAGATCTAGAGGAGAAAAATATTTTTTAGGGAAAAGGGAAATCAGCACAAAATCTATGGAAATTTCGAACTGGTAATTTTTTTATTACATATTACAATATTACTGGTATTATATACCTATAAGTTTTTTGGAATTCCCATGAATCTTAAATATTGTTGATGTACTTACGAGCAATTTTGTCAAGCAATGTTATTTTAACATGACAATTCAAAATGATTTTATGTATCTAAAAATACAGAATGTCTACAAATTGTTATAGTTAATGCCCAAGAAATACAAAGTCCGACAATATCTACCCCCCCCCCCCCGACACGAGTTTCGATTTGCCAAGGTGGTGGTATATAATATAAAGATTATTGCATGCACTTTCAGTAGTTTTGTTTTCTTGAACCCTCCCCGATACTAAAACCTGGCTACGCCCGTGCCCTGGAACTATCAGAGTATATATAGGTATCTATAGAGTTATAAATTGAATAAAAATATAATTGAATGTGAAAGAAACAAGAGTGCATTTCACCCTTTCCGCGATTGTAAGTAAAAACACAGTATTTTCCTTTAAAGTCTAAAAGTCATAAAAGAAATATACGATGAGAAATACCAAGTTTACACAACAGATAAACAAACCCCTTCGGCTAAATAAACAATATTTATTTGTGAACTATATTATACCAGTTTACATTTTATGATTCTATTACTTTTTTTTAAAGAAATATACACATTCCCGCGTTGCGAATAACTTGACAATATTTAAAAAAATCTCCTACTACCTCCACAGTAAGCGGAAAATGTTGCTTGCATTGTGAGGAATTGAACACGCGACGGCTGAACGGGATCCAAATGCGATGGCGATTCAGCCACTGACCGCTCACATACACGGTTGTTTATCAATTGTGTCAAATTTTCACCACGTTTATCAGTGAAGCTGTTAAAGTTTTTCTCATTTTCAGTACCGACTAAACGCAAGCTATCAATTATTTGCTTGCGTATTTTCAATTTAAGGCGATCCACTAGTTCAGGAAAAAATCGAAATCGGAATTCACGCCCTTTATGGGAGGAGTTTAAAAATACTTGAGAAAAAGCTTTTGGAAAGGTTGGAAAAGGTATTTGAGAGTTTTGTTTTACAGGTTGATTTCGTAAAGGCCTGTAAAAAATATATTAATTCCTGTTTTACGCATTGTTTATTGTAATAAAACGGAAATTTAAAATTGATTTCACGAAATCAAGCGACGCGGAGTGACGCGTCCATCTCCCGCTCAGTTCGGGGCGTGGACAGTAGTTCTTCGGTGGACGCCATAGGGTTCACTTTGAAAAACCGAATTCGTCGACTAGCGGCCGTATTGTAAAATAACAACGCGAAAATGCATATTTTATTTTATTTTGGGAAGATTGGGTGTAAATATCAACTTTTTTTGCGATCATTATAAAATAAACTGAATTTGCCACATTATACAATAAAACCATAACCGAAAAGGGGTTTATAAATAGGAGAGTTTGGACTTGAAAGTATGTTTTTTAGACCTTGTACTTTATTTTTTTATAGGCTTATTAAAAGACTTATAAAAAAATTACCGATATTTTTAAGGGCCAAGGTGTGTTCTACACGCAGTATTTAATTGAAGCATCTTCAATACTTCTAAGCGATGAAATTTTCAAAACAAAAACATATGATTTTGTATGATTTTGCATTATTTACTATGGCTTCATCTTAAAATAAAATTCCGAGAACTAAACTTTGCCGCCAAATGGGAATAATAATAATAATCAAACTTACATCATAATTGTTCTATCGACGATGAAAATTATAATTTATTGAATGTTGAATTTTAAGGCAAAATTTTGTGGTGGCCTAGTTTTAAAATACGAATAAATTTCTTATTTGTCAACGTTGACGGGCCTTCACCAATTGATAATAAAAGTTGAATAACAAACACTTTGCAGAATGACAATGTGCTGCTTTAAATGATTGTTGCGCAAAAGTGTCGTTTTATGAATTGATAAAAATAAATACATTCTCTAAGAGCATAAGTGATCGATAAATGAAAGTATTAAAAAATAAGCAGAAAATATAGTTAGGTTTTTAAACATTAATATTATTCTTATCGAAGAAAGCAAACATTTTGGGGTTCGACATTATACAACTGAAAAAAGTTCTTTGTTTAAAATCACTTAATTTTGTGAAAAATTATGAAAATATAGTGGTTTTAAACAAATAACTTTTTAATTTGATTAATTATTCTAAATGATAATAAAAATTGAATATCAAACGCTTTGCTGAATGATAAATAATAATGTGCTGTTGCGTAAAAGTGCGGTTTAACGAACTGATAAAAATAAATATTTTCTCTAAGAGCATAACTGTTTGAGCGTTTGATTGATCGATGAAAGTATAAATAGTATAGATAGGTTACAACATTGTTCTTATCGAAGAAAGCAAACATTTTGTGCCTTGATATTATACAAATGAAAAAAGTTCTTTGTTTAAAACCACTTTATTTTGGGAGAAATTATGAAAATAAACTGGTTTAAAAAAAGAACTTTTTTCATTTGATTTTTATTATGTTTGAATAAGAAACACTTTGCAGAATTATGCTGTGTTTATAATAAGGAACTCCAGTGAAAAATATTACCTCTTTAAAAAAATATGTTCATATAGACCAATGAACGCTGATTCCGAATATATAACTTTTATTTCATAATATTAAACGCAGAGTTTTTAAAAAATTATTAAAAAGTGCATTTTTAAACCTCTCCTGAAAACACAGCGTTAAGTTGGCATTACTGAAATGGTGAAATGTGACGTCACGCGTCACCAGTCATTGTATTGAAACTTTGATTAGTAATGCTATTTCTAGGGAGAATACTTCGAACAACGGGATTCAAAATGGCCGCAGTAGATCAGCTGATTGCCCTATCCTATACTAATTTTTCAGGAGTGATGACGTCACACGATTCGATGGTTTTCGGGGGGTCTCGAAAAATTAAAACTTTGACAATTATTTTATCTATTAAAATTAACTCTAAAAATAAAAATAAAAATGCAGTTATTTAAGTTAGGAGGTCAGTATTCATTAAAAAAAATAAAAAAATTGGACTGGAGTTCTCTATTGTTATTACGCATAAATGCTGTTCTATGAATTGATAGAAATAAATTTATTCTCTAAGAGCACAACTGATTGAGCGTTCGATCAAATAATAATACAGTTTACAAAAATTAGTATAAATAGTAGATTTAAAAATAATTAAATATGTGAATATCGCACAAGAGTCCCAGCTGCTTCCTGGGATCGGTGCAACTATGGAATCCCCAATTGGGGTATGTGTTGAAGACAGTGGGGAGGGCAAGTAGATGGGGAAGAGGAAGGTCACTAAGCATGACCATTTCAAGCAATCTTTCAATTCGGGATGTTAGTCTTACACCAGAGCGATACTAAGAATTAAATTTTTTTTATTTATTCTTTATTCATAAAATTACTTAGGTAAGAGTTTTTTGCAGGTTTTCTGATTACTACACTAGGCACATGGCCGTATTATTTAGTTTATTTTTAATTAAGATTCTCTTCCACTTGTTCCAATTGTGAAATAACACAAATTAACCAAAAAATATGTTTTTGCGCACGCCGGGATTTGAACCCACGACCTCCGGATTGCTAATCAAGCGCCTTACCCCTCGATCACAGAGGCCGTGAATAGGTTATTGATTATTGAACATGTATTATTCCACTTGGCCATGATATAATAGTATAGATCGGAAAAAGTGTACGGACTGGAATAAAAAAGAAAATTCCCCTAGGTTTGGAAAACATGTCATATTGGTTATACTTTAAGATTTTCACGGCGAAAAGTGTTATCATAATTACTTTTTGTTCAATGTTTCGGACAGCTTTACAATGTCCATCATCAGGGCAGATGTGTAGATTTTGGTGAAGTGCCTGTTTATGTATGTAGAAATGATGGGCGGTATTTCAGTGTAATGAATAGTCAATTAAGGTGGTTTTTAGCGTTTAGTATTGGTATGGCCGTCAATTATCAGGTACCAAGTACAGTTAAGCGTAGCCACGTCGCGTCATATTAATATGGTTTTTGGGGATGTTAATTGCCCCCGTAAAATTAGACGTGCTCGATGCATTTTTGTCTTCCCAGGACTTAAAAAAATCAATGTAATGGCTGATAAACAACTGAATAAACATTTAAATTTAAAAAAAAAAGTAATTGCTTGGCAATTGCCGCTTTGTCCAGATGGCCGAGTTTGCACGCTTGAAAGTGTTCTTAGAGCCCTTTCTAGATAGATCGTTCTATCTGGCATATACACCTTGTCACATCTTGAGTAGATGAGTTTGTATCCTGAACACGCCCAAGAAAGTATTGAATTTTAGTCGTTGTTCCGAAGACAGTCTCAATGCTTTCTTTCTTCCGCAGAATGGCAATTCTGTCAGTAACTTTGAACATAAGGTAAGATAGCGCAGGCTTTTGACAGGGCAACTGGTCGAAGCTTTCAGTATTAGAACAAAGCATCGATCTAAGTTATTCGTTGAAGCCTTCAGAGCGCGTGCCTTATCCAAAAATTACAAAACCCAAATCCCAATGAGACCGATTGTCGATGCTATTGGCTCACCTACGTACAAACTTTAACAACAACTCGCATTTTGTTATCATTTAAAAAAAACACAAACTTGTTAAGGCCCCGTAGTAAGCATTCAAAAAGAAGCAGAAGATAGTTTGAAAGGGAGAAATCTAAATACGAATGTAGGAGGGAGCGCGCTAATGTTAAAAAACGATAATAATTAAACGAAAATTATTTAAAATAGAGCAAAAATCTCACGACAAATTTCTAAAGTAGCAATTAAAGATACACTGAATTTTAACACGTTAAATAACAGAACCAAACGAGTTTTTAAATAATTTTCGTAGCATACTTTGCGATTTTTTTTTGTATGTGGGGAATTTCATATAATTACTGTTTCGGTTCGGCAAATGTACAGATATTAAAAAATAACATATATTTATTTACAAGTGTTTAACGGAATTACGTTATAAATCGGTAAAATTTCGGAATGCCCTTTATCAATCACCTATAATAAAATGATTTCATGAATTTAGAACATACTTAGTTTATGATTATCACGCGTGCTGGGATGCAGTATGTTTTGGGATTGAACTCTGACTAAAAAGAGGTGAAGGGAAAAGACGTTCATCTTGTTTAATGTTTCGAGGTTTCAAAGATTGACAGTGGTATTACATGTGGTTTTAAATCATTGAAATAAGATACACTAGATTGGATAAGATTTGAGATTATCCCAAATAAAACAATAATAAAAACAAAAAAATTACATAATCACCATGATTAATTATTACACTATATTGGTTTTCAATATTAAAAAATGCTAATTTCGTCTTAATATTCACTAAGCGGTCGCTCAGTTTGATAGTAAAAGTGACAAAGTTGAGGACGGTTTGCTTCAAAAAATTTGAACGATTGTTCAAATATTTGACGCTAATTTTCACGTTCTGTTTGAGTTCTATTCAAGTTCAGTTATACGAGTATATGGAAAGATTTTGAAAGCATGTGACCATTGAAAAATTCCATCTGCCTTTTTGCCTACGACAGCAGAACAGGAAGTACATATTATTGCGTAAGTATTTTCTCCGAACTGGTTGCAACTAAACACAGGAAGTCAGTATTTTCTTTGTACTCATTGGTCGACCTGTGGAACCAGTTTGTTGAATCAAGTAAGTTTAAGGCATAGTATAAAGTATAGTTTTATAAAAGTAAATCAAATATCAAATTTTGGTCATCTGGTTAGGTAATAATAGACGGTTAGAGATGGTTAAGATTTTGTCCAGAGAACTCAGCTCTGTATCAGAATTCAAGGTATAAAATATGTTGGTTCTGTCAAAAATATCAAGTCATATAAGAAATATTCTATAAAAAATAATGGTCTATCTCTCATCTAGCTTAAGATCTTAAAAAACTGAAAAAAAAATCTGAAAAATTGAGATATATGAATCTAAATAGTTATTAATGGCATTTTCTAAGATTTTTTTGGCAAATTTTAGGAATCTTCCAATCATAATAGAGAGCTCACGAAAAAAAGGACATTGCATGTTTAAAATATTTGCCATTTTTAGTGAATTCCAGATAACATTTGTGTAAATTTCATGACACTAATGATTAGAATATTAAAGAGTTTAAACTGCTATTGCACGCCTGTTTTCTTGCAGTCGTTTCAAACGAAATTCCGCCGCCTTGAACAAAAATGATTATTCTTTGAAGGTACCCAGGTAAAATGCATACCCAAATGGTAAGTTTGTGTTCATTAAACATCTCAAAGCTGCTATACCATCTTAAGCAATGACTTCAATCACCAATCACGACGTCGTATCTCTGAACAACAAACCGCGATAACGCTCAGATCAGATCTCGGTACAAAGGCCCTTCCTGTATGTTTTATGTCTAAGCCTTAAAGTCAATGCTGTATGTTTTTATGTTTCAGAAAGTCCTCGTGGCGACCTTTGTGGTCGGTTTCGTGTCCACTGGAGCGGTGCCAATACACGGGAAAGCCGACAAGAAGTACTTCAGCCTCGAAGATCTGATGCCGGCGAGTGCTAACGTGTCGCAACGAGGCTTCAACGGCACTTGGCTTTCAGGTCTGTACTGTGCATTTATTCCACCGAACCATTTCATTATGTTTATTATACTGGTTGACAAGCGCATGAACTTAACATTGTCAATTAATAAGGTAATTTTAAAGAAACGTAATAAAAAAAAATCTTTTATTTTTCTTCAGTTTTCACAAAAAATGCTACTCTTTCACATATCTAAGCTTTGAAGGCTTAACTTTGCTGTCGGTGACGTTGAATAGTGCAGAGTGTAGATAATGTTTACCTACACAAAATTATTTGATTTCTTGGGGAACTTAAGAAATAGATAGGTAGGTTTGTTATCTTTGTAATTCTCCAACATTGTAATGTAGTGTGTACCTTAGGAAAAGTTAATGCGAAGAAGTATTTCTTACACATTGTCGGGTGCTCACAGACTTCAAGAATAGATTACTATTTTGATTCTGATTTTATTTATAACTAGCAGACCCGGCCACACGTTGCTGTGGCTAACGAAACACAACGCCATTACCCAACCTTTATAAAATCCACACCACCCGCTTGCCAGTTGCCCGCTGCCCGCTGCCTGAATTGAATATTTGAATTTCTTGGCTTTTCTCTACTATAATAAGCATGTATTATACATATAAACCTTCTATTCTAATCTATTGGTAAAAACCGCATGAAAATCTGTTTCGTAGTTTAAAAGATCTATGCGCACATACATTTTGAGCGACTTCATTTTATACTATGTAATAATGCAATTCGAGCGATCCCCACTAATTATACAATGCTTGCAATGCAACACTGGATATTTTGAAAAGGGAAAATCAAATACCTACTTACTCTAGGACATCTATTTTCCAATTTCTTCCGTAGAACGAATTTCAAAAGTGCCTATAATACGGCCCGCCAGCCGTTTTAAATCGCACAAAAATATGTTTTCTTTGAATTTCTCGGCTTTTCTCTAATATAATTTACATGCATTATACATATAAACATTTGTCTTCAATCACTCTATCTATTGGTGAAAACCGTATGAAAATCCGTTGCGTAGTTTAAAAGATTAATGCGCACATCCATTTTGAGCGACTTCATTTTGTACTATGTAATGATGATGATGATAATGATGATTCGATTTTGATTTTGCAATATCGGAATTTCTCTATTAATACGTAGAAAGAATACTTAGTAGTATTGTGAAGGATAGATCTCTCTTAATATTGATTATTCCGATTTGACAGCTGGTAACGCTCATGAGAACTCTAGCGGAGTAAAAAGGTACTATTCAGCACGACTATCATCTACAATTTACAAACAGACAATATGCAAAGCCCTCGAGTTAAACAGGACTTCGCTACGCACAGTCGAAACCTGTTTATCTCCATTGTTAAAAAATACAGCTTGAGTGCAATAATAACAGATCATAAAATGAAGAAATTCCCAGAGAAGTCGATTTCACTTCGACGGCGTAATTTAATATTAGATTTTTCGCTCCCATCCATTGTTGAGAAAAAAACATAGTTTCAACGAGCATCCTGCGAGTAGCTAACATTTTTTTATCATTGTGCAGTATTTTCATAAGTATATTAGGATGGAGTAATATTATAAAGTTTAATAACATCGTGGAAACAAATGAAAAAAAACGGATTGTGCAATTCCCACGCGGTAGAAGTGAAACCTTCAGCAAACTAAAGTAGACAAGAATGGGGAGGCTACGAAGCACCGCAAAAAGAGGAGACCGATAGGCTACGAAGCACCGCACAAAGGAGAGGTCGATTATACTATCTCATTCTCTCGCAGGCTAATTCGTATAGATGTATGTCTTTTTATTATCGCTATGTTTCGTCTCATCGAGTTTCAAATCACAACGGTGCTAAAGAAGTTTTCACTTCAAAAATTTGTGTTCAGTTCTCACGAGGTAGAAGTAAAACCTTCAGAAAACTAAAGTAGACAAGAGTGGGGAGGCTACGAAGCACCGCACAAAGAGGAGACCGATTAGTCTATCTCATTCTTTCGCAGGCTAAATCCTATAGATGTATGTGTTTAAGTCTCTTTTTCGTTCCATCGAGTTAAAAATCACAAAGGTGTTAAAGAAGTTTTCACATCAATAATTATTTTCATTTTTATACCTGTTTATTGCATTTCTTATTGCACGTAATAAGCTAATAGCCTCTCATTTAGTCAAAATGTTCCGATGGCTCCAAACCGCGCACCTTGACTCACTTGACACCAGCCGTGGGAAATGGGAAAAGGAATTTACATCAGTTCACGTCTCTTTGCTGTGTGGTTATATCAATTATTATTGGCACTGAAATGGCACTTTTGCAGAATATACCCAAGCCTGAACTCGTTTAACAGCCGCGTAAGAGTTTAATTCTTGGCACGAGAGCGAATTTAATTAACATAAATCGAGTTGAAGATATTTTGCATATTCGGAAGCTTTATATTAATAATACAGAAACGTTTCCCCCATTTTGCTCCCAGTTTCCTCCTATTAGCAAACTCAAGTGAATACCCATGCCAATTCATCAATTTCATGTTGATGGACAGTTTATAAGACATAATGTTTATTCTCCAACGGAGAAATTGTTAATGCAGTATTTAATTTTTATTAATGTGGTAATAATACACGTGTAATAAAACGATTCAATATGTATAGCTATAATTCATACACGACTAGCATTATATATAGCATTAGAGCAGTAAAGATAATTATGATGTACTTGACTTATTTTGACCAATGATTCCTGACATTATTTGGAGTAAAAAATATAAATGAATATTTTTGAATGTAGCTATAACTTTGTGGTTATCCATTATAGAAAAATTAAACAATTCAACTTTGTATAAACCACTTATATAATGCGTAAATCCGACCGGTTTCGGAACAAACGTTCCTTCTTCAAGGAAAGCTTATACGAATTTGACAGTTTCGAACAATGTTTTATTATGGTAGGGGTGGAGCCGTTGCTAGTTATTAATGTAGATTGGGTGGGTAGGTATTAATGTAGAGTGGGTGGGTAGGGGAACAAATCCACGATTGGGCTATAAGACAATATGTTTTGTTTGTTGATAATAGATTCATTATTTTTAAGGGATTTTTTAATTTCCGAGGCTTCTAAGTTTTCTAAACGTTTTCCTTGAAGATTAATATGAAGAATATTAACCGGTCGGATTTACAAATATAAATGAAATTTTTGTTTTTTCAATTTTTTTTTCTTCCGCATGTCGTCAATAGTCAATCAGCCGAGTAACCGCCCAATCAATTAGCCCGCCACCAACTGTCTAACATCTACTATTTTTTTTATATTTTTGTAGAAAAAAAATAAAACGTCAAAAATGTTACCGGAGGCCGAAATTTCATTTATATTTTTTTATTCTAAATAATGTCCATAGTTAAGAAAATTGAAATACGTACATATAAAAAGATATTTTATTTAATTTATTGGGGGGCTAGAATTCCAATAATCCATGCGCTTGATAGCTGCAAGACGAGTGGTTATCTGGCCTCCTACATAGTTAAGTAAATTGAAATACGTACATATAAAAAGATATTTTATTTAATTTATTGGGGGGCTGGAATTCCAATAATCCATGCGCTTGATAGCTGCAAGATGAGTGGCCTCCTACATAGTTAAGTAAATTCTAAAGTAAAATCCATGCTAATTTGTACAGCGCTCTTGAGGCGATTTTTCGCAAAAACAGCGCTATATAAGTTGTCCAAATTTATTATTATTATAATTATAATGTCGGAAATCACTGGTTAAAGTACGTCCTCTAAAACCCTTTATAGTATAATATATTTTTTATTCGGACTATTGTACGACTACCCAAAACATAAAACAAAAAAAGAGTTATTAGAACGCCTTCGATTGAAATTTTCAATAGCTTTGACGTACCAACGAATATATGCCAAAAATATATTATTGAAGCTATTCAAAAATACTGAATCCTCTACTATACCGCGTATCCATCACAGTAAATCGAATAAAAATGACATAAAAAACATTCCAAGTTATAAAACCACATTCGGACAAAGAAACTACACTTATTTTGCAACTAAACTCCATAATATTATTCATCAAGACATAAAACTAATAAAAAAAATTAATGAGTACAAATCAAGAATAAAAACATGGCTGAAAGAGGTCAACTAAAACACTCTAATGTAGACACTAAAAACGACATAGAAGACAAATAAACTATAATTAAACAATTTTAGTCCGCCTCGGCCCAGGAACCAGAAACCTCTAGTGAGGAGGACTAAGAATTACAATATCTTTACCTAACATACCCATTATATTTTGTATACTTACAGAATTATTTTACAGTCGCTTAAATATAAAAATTATAAAGAAATACAGAAAAGGAACAGTAAATACATTATATACTTAATAATTATATTTTGAATGAAGCAAATACAAAACAGGACATAATTACGAGGAAATTCCTAGCACAAGCTGGAATCTGGTGAATCTACATCACTTAGAGAACCCAAAAAACTTTTAGAGCCGGGTCTACGCTCCGATACATTTAACCCCTTTCGGACTGTGGATATACATGAAAGATAAATTTATTACTGTTTACTTTCTATGTAGAGCGAATAAAAATTGGCGGTTTTTAATGTCCAATTGTTGGTAGAGTGGAATCTCGCTTAGCGAGCATCTCTCAAGGAGTAAATAGCAACACGAGCGAAATAAAATATAAAAAAATTCACATAACGAGTGACGTGGAAAGGTAAAGCTCCCTCTACATATCAATAAGCCACTTGCATCATACCTAAACGATCGTAGATCAGTATGGGAGAGGAAGAAAGGGTTGAAAAACTCCTCTCTTCTCCTTACCGAATCCCTTACAAAGACGCGTCAAAAACTATTCTCCTCCGCTCGCTCTACTTTCTCAAACAACAAGTGCTGGACCAGCGACGGCACAGTTATGGTTCTCCTTCCGGACGGCACCAAGCGCGCCATCAGCACCCAGAAGCAGTTGGATGTCGCGGCCGTCCTCCTGACCAAACCTGTCAAACCATCTGCTAGCACCAACACCAGCACAAGCACACTTCAAGGGTGTTCTAGGCCATCATTTAAAATTACAGAGATAGAGGAAAGGTGAATTTACTATTAGCTTATATTTTTTCTACAAATTTCCAATTATCAATTTTTTTTATCTCGTATTTTCTTAAGTGTTTGATAACGACCATGGTTTATTTTGTGTTACTTCTATTCAAGGGTGATATTATTTACCTCGACACAGTGAGCCAGCAAGGTAAATAATCGTTTGGTAATCAATACATTTTATTTGTGAGAAACAACAAACAAACAAAAAAATGTCAAAATGAACCATCAACATATTATACCTGCATTATAATTAAATATATTTTTATTTTCCATCATGCCCACAATGTTTTTTTTGCAGTTTTGACTTTAAGGCAATCAATATTGTACAAAACTCACTTGCACATATTTACAATCGTCATTCATTTTAACAACTAAAATCTTTAACATTCGGAACCCAACCTAAGCCTTAAAAATATTTGCTAATTATTGCAGCTGAACATTAGATGTGCAAATTTTACGAACATTTACCAATTCATTCTGAATTTATAAATCGCATTCGCCTTTTAAAAATCGTATACGTCTTTTATAAAAAAAACAAACGGTTTGACGATTGAACAAATCCGTGTGTTTTGTTCGGTGTGCCGGGGTTCGGGATGCTCGTGTTCCACTCCCAGAGGTGTGACAGTTGACTGAATGATTTATTGACACCTGACTGGTCCTCCCTCCGGTTCACTGGCTCGCCATACTGACTGCTGACTGGTGGCTGGTGATTGCTGACTGGTGACATGCTGCTCGTAAATCAACTTTTGACACTCTTAATTTGAGAAATTTAATGAAAAACTGACAAGCAATTAAAGGTTAAGACAATGACTGTGAAGTTTTTTATTAATAATAATAATGTAAAAAACATCAAAAGAATACGTTGACCGAACAACTCATCGATGCGCAGCTTCATCCCTCCTCTGTAAAGTCATTAAAAGAGAAAAAAATGGTCAAAATTACGTTAGGTTAGGCTACAGGCTATTTAAAAAAATCTTTACTTTTAATGACTTTTCGAAGGGATGTTGAAATGTCACTTTGTTGAGTTATCATAGAACCCGTTCCTTAAAAGAATTAGGAAAAACATATATAAAAAATAAGTCAACTAATTTATAAAACAATTGTTCCACCCCACATGTTACCACTACACATACCTAATACTACTGTTCTAGTATTCTCTATTTAGTAGATAAGTAGTCATTACAATAACAAGCAGTGCGATTTCATTTCGCGGATTTTGCTTATTTCTTTTCAATAAAATACGCCTGTCTCGATACAGATATATCCCAGTGAGACAGGTATCGAATAATATAATGTAAATATACCTTATATAGATAAATAAATAAAATAAAAATATATTTATACCGGTGGACAATATTTAATGCCCACCATTGACAAAATTTCTCACGTTTAGAACAAATTAACTTTTTTTGTAATAAAATAAACATTGGCAAACAATTTATTAACCTAATATATAATAAAGATGCCCTTATATATATTATGCCCTTATATATATGTGAAAGTCTTATATTATGTTGCATTGTATTTATAATAACCTACTCATTGTACTTTTTTATGTTGATACTACAATTTCTATTGTTCTCTTTTATGAATTTTATATTTATATTTTTCTTTTTTTTCTTTTATCTATGTATATTCTGTATTCATATGTAAAATAATTGTTATTCTTTTGTAAAAGCCGTTATAATCGGCGTTAATAAATAAATAAATAAAAATAAATAAATATTATATTTTCCATTTTTACAGAAAAGGAGATCCTGTACAAAGATGCTGAAACCGAAGATCTTTATATTTTTAATGTCACTACCAATAATGCCACACTTTTCATCACCAATAAACAACTGGTAAGCAAAAAGGAGTAATTTTGTTATCATGAGTTCATAAACGTTGTGAGGGATGATTCCATGACAATTGGTCCCCCAATACCTATAAGTACAAAAATCGGTACTGTAAATAAATTCGTTTGATATCACTACCAACTGATTATCAAAGGTATTTTTGAAATGTATTTCGAGTTTGAAAGCGGTAAATAAAGTACGAAAAATTATAATTTCAGGGGCAAACAGTTGATCACAGAGTGACACTATGTGACTTACCAGTGATTCCTGACATTATTTGGAATACAAAATGTAAACGAAATTCCGTGATATTTTTTTATGATTTTTTTGTAAACAAACAAAAAATTCTTTCACGTGTCATCGCTGGTCCATCAGCCGAGAAACCTTTCAGCCCCTCACCCGGTCTTAACTGTCCAATACCAACACACTCTATGTTATAAGACTAAAATTTCATTCACATTTTTAATCAAAATATTGTCAGGAATCACTAGTTGAAGGAAGTCAGGTTAGTCCCTTGATGCCATATTTAATGACATAATTAAATTATGACCATTAAAACAGATGATTTGTTTCTGAAATCGAAAGCTATTTCATGGGACGTGTTTTCTATTGTTTTTAAATGCGAGAGCATAATTAATTTAATTTTTAAAGCTTTGGTCAGACAACTTACCTGATTGGTTTTCCGCTGTGCCAACATGCTTTCCATAATTATGAAACTTGCTTGAAAAAAGAAACTTTTAAAGTTGTTATCAGCTTTTTCTAAACTTTTTGTTTTTCTTTAAGGACGTATTGAACA
Source organism: Limnephilus marmoratus (assembly GCA_917880885.1). NCBI lineage: Eukaryota > Metazoa > Arthropoda > Insecta > Trichoptera > Limnephilidae > Limnephilus > Limnephilus marmoratus. The sequence continues at coordinate 25,959,617 of OU862909.1, forward strand.
CAACAGACGTGAAAGTCTCACCGGACAGGAAAGTCCTTCTAGCAAGATCAGACCCTGAAACGGTAAATATACATATTTATTATCGTATCATCACTTTACCACTGTCAATGTCACATAACATTAACCACCGTCTATACTATACCTAAACTGCTGATTGAAGGCCTTATCAAACTGCATAGTTTCTATACTTAGCTTTGCCACGTGTTTCAACCTTCTTATCTCAAAGAGCGGCCTCAAGACCAAACTTATTGGTAACGGTTTGTTCCCTTATTCAATGCAACATCTTTCCATCACATCTTGCATTCTGTATTCATTCTATAAGTCAATAACTTTAATATTTTTAGACCAAATGCAAATGTTACGTAATCGTAGTGGATAAATAATTTGGTTATTGTTATTTGAAAATATACTAGCGTTTTACCGTTGCACCCAACGGCGGGAGTGATTAAATTGTATTATTTTTTCAAAACAACCACCGGTTTTCCTGGCTACCCAACCACAAACAACCAACACAACAACTACAACCAACACGTGTTTCAAAAAATATCTTCACGATTTGTGCACCTAAAAAAAATATATTTTTTTTGTTGTTTTATTACATCTCAGGAAATACTTCATAAATATTGTATACTTATAATGTATTTCAATTTTGTATTTAGTTTTTTTTTTTTTAAGTTATGTATAAATAATACTTGCATTGTTTTTCATGTGTTTGCTTCTGTAAAAATTCAAATGTGATTACTGCAGACACATTAGCCTAGGGATATTTATATTTGTATTTTAATTTATTATATTTAACCCACAAAAATGTTTTATAAATATCCTGTTTGTGTCTCAAATAAATAAATAAACACTCCAATTATAACCACAACAACCAACTAAACAACCACATACAGCATTACAATCCACCGTAACCACCACCACAACAACAACAACAACCACCACAACAACCACACCACACAAGTACACAACTATCATCACAAACAACTACTTCAATAACCCACATAACAACCACGACAACCACAATAACGATCACAATAACTACCACAATAACGACTACAAAAACTACCCCAACAACCATGACAACCACAACAGCCATACAACGATCACAACAAACACCACAACAACAACTTCAGTAACCACCACGAATACCACCGTAACCACAATAACGATCACAACAAGCACCCTCAACAACCACCACAATTAAAATAACGATCACGACAACCGCCACATTAACTACTACAATAACCACTCCAACAACCACGACAACCACCATAAACACAATAACGATTACAATAATCACTAAACTAACTTCTACAATAACCACCGCTACAGCCACGAAAACTACCACAACAACGAACATAACAACCTTCACAATAACAACCACAACAACCACCATAAACACAATAACGATTACATCAATCACCAAAATAACTTCTACAATAACCACCCCTACAGCCACAAAAACCACCACAACAACGTACACAACAACCAACACAATAACCACTACAATAACTGCCATAACAACCACATCAACCACCACAATAAAGATAACAACAATCATCACAACAACTACCACAAAGAAAACGACAAAACCACAATAACCATCACAACAACCACTATAACCGCCACAATAACCACTACACAACAACCACTACAAAAACCACTACAACAACAACCACAAAAATAGGGCTTTACGTGGATTCTCTTGCTACACATTATACAAGCAAACTTTTTTTTTTAATTATCGCATATATATGTTTTTAACTATTATTTAGGAATTACAGTATTATTACTGCATTTATTATTAGTCAGATACTTTAGTGGTTTTCACGCCAAAAGTATTTTCGTGATTATTATTGTATTCTGTAATCGTTTCGGATAGCGTTATGGTGTCCATCATCAGGGCAGATTTCACCCTTCATTTCCAATAATAGCATCGGATTTGAAAGCGCACACAGGTTATTAGTTAGACAAGCGTCATTCAGCATTGTTTCGGAAACATTCGGGAATGTTCGCTGATTTCTGAAATAATTGGAATCAATCCATTGCGTACCTATTGTATCAAATTTATGTAACTATTATTATCTACCACTAGAATTCGAGTGTGGACAATCTCTATTTGCTTTTCGCACAATAATGTGGTATGCTAATATTCTATTATCTAAGAGAAACAAACACTGTCACTTCAATGGCCAAAAAGTTGTTTGGTATAATACTAACTAAATTAAGAGGGAAATTACCAGAGAAAACCAGAAATATGTCATTTTCAAATCAGATTTTAGACGTATTGACTCTTTTTCACAAAAAGTTATAAATGGATTTCGAAAGATTGTTCTTTTATCTAGCTTTCGCATGTAATAAATTTTCAGAAATTTTTTTAATATTTAGTATAATAAGGTTATTCCATAGGTCGTTGGCAGATTTGTTAAATTTTCAAAAAAGATTTTGTATTATACCAAACCCATTTCAAATAATATACTCATGCCGTAAAATAAATCAATACATTATCTAGCAAACGCATGTTTTAGAATTTTAATTTTAGTTGCAATAAAATCATTAAAAAATATGTACGTACATGTGTTTCTTGACGAAAATTGGTCCATTTGTGTATTTATTTGTGCACTTACAAACTAACATATTTCAGATTTTTTTAACATTCTTATTAAATTTAGACATTATTGAAAAATGATAAATACTTATAATCAAAAGATAATTACAAAAAGTACAATATTTTAATAGTTTTATCATCACGCCTTTCAGCATTTTTGGATAAAGGTATAAATTAAAGCTAATTTGGATTGAAATAAATTCGATATTGAGTTAGAATTTTAAAAAGCTGGTACGGAGAATAATTAATCTTTCTCATTGTAACCGCCCTGCACGATCGTAAGAACAACTTTCGACGAAATGTGGATTTTCGTCCGCTGGCTGGTTAAACGCTCTTAATATCCAAATACTATTTAATAATCTCACTGACTTGGGTAGTATAGGCACCACAATTCCATAGTTCTGCTAGCTGAAACTTTGGTCTTATTCATCCCGGACACTGAAATTATGGTGACCGGCCAACTCAGAATGAAACTAACTCAGAACCACTTCAGAAAGGTCATTAAGATTGATGATAAAAAAATATAAAAAATTGGTTTAATAGGTTAGATTATGTAGGTTAGTGTTATCGGTACGGTTATTGCCTGTCATCGTGATGAAAAATATTTATTTAATATTTTTATCAGAATCCTACCTTCCTTTCGTTGGCAGATCTAAACGCGTCTCAGAGGTCAACAGTCACACTTGTACCAATATTGGCCTGAAACACGATGTTGTGGTAGGTCAGGGCGAAATCAATGGATTGGATAGTATCTATTAAAATAAATTACGCCACATTACTGCTAACATCTGTAAAATAGAGTACAAATAGACAGAATTACCATCTCACGTATGTCCTTACCCTTATTAAAGAACTTAAAATAGTAAAATCCTATATGTATAATATAACTTCCTATTTAGACTCGAAAGGATTTACTACTTTATTCATCTCTTCCTTCACCTATATAATGCTCTCTTTATGATATTAACCCTCAATCTTAATCATCTTTCTGTTTGAATTGTATAAATCAGTATGTATCTTACCTTAAATATTCTCATGTTGTAATTAAATATTCTCATGTATGATACTCATTTATGTACCTCTACGCCTGTCTCAACACAGGTATTCCCTAGTGAGACAGGCATCGAATAATGTTATGTAAACATACCTTTTATAGATAAATAAATAAATAAATAAAAAATAAATATTTACTAATGTAATAATATACAGAACACAGATGCTCCTGTAGCTAGGTATGTTAATTAATGTTTGTCATGGTCAATATATTGGCGACCGAATCGAATGTAGGTTTTGGTGTCAAGAGTGATCATATTATCAAAAATTGGTTGAAACTTTTTCTGTTACTTGATGCATTTTAATTCATTATTAATCAATGCATTGTAGTAGATAGGTACTGCAATATTAAATATAAAAAAAAAATATTCCGATAATTTTGTAGAACCGTTTTAAGACTAAATATATCACACTTTATTGAAAATTTCATGATAAATCTTAAGTTTCAGCAAATTCATAAAAGCTGCAATTTCATCAACTTGGTAAATAACGCTTTCTTGAAAATGGAAAAGGCGCAGACCCTTTCAAAATCACAAAAATCTGACTTTACTTGTCAGGTTAACCCTAAGAAATTTAAGCAAAAGAAATAAATGATTTGAGATTTTCACGGCAAACGAAATTATTATAATTTATTTTTGGGGTATCACGCCGTGTTATGCAACCTCCTTTTGTAGCCAACGTTTCGGACAACGTTACAGTTATAGTTTAATAAATAAATTATACATCTACCCTGATGATGATCACTGGTATCGCAAAGGCGACACGTGGAGTGGACTGTATCAATATATTAAAAAAAATGTTATGTTTGTGAATACTTTGACACAACTATGGGGAAGGGTAAACAGATGAATGGAGAAGGAAACTGACTTACCCCTTATGGTTGATGTTCTGCTCAATATTATGGATCTGAGGGAGCACTAAATCACTCACTGCACAAGCTTCCATAAACTGGTCGATGTTATATAAAACTGAGAGAATAATGATGTTCGTTGCACAGCTTATTTTAACAGACTGACTGACATATTGATTTTATTGTTGAACGGTAGGTAATATTGTCAGTAGGGACAGGTAATTGTGGTAAACAAAGGATGGGTAGATAAATGGAACAAGGTATGTAGATAGGTATACATAGTTGCGTCAACAATCACTATAACGCTATTTAAAACATTGGCTAAATAAAGAGATAACCCAAAAATAAAACACATTCCAAATAAAGAATTAAAATAATTTTCTGTTTACTTTATCGTTTGAATTCTTGACAAATCAGTTGGAATTTAGAAAATATTGTTCTGCTTTAAAATATTATATTATATATAGATACCTGCTTTATGGCTTATCCCAATACTTGTAACAATCAGTTCCAATTATGAAAATGACAAAAACAATTCCAAGTTCATTGAACAAAAATTATAATCACAGACATAATAAAACACATTCCAAATAAAGAATTAAAATAATTTTCTTGTGACTTTATCGTTTGAATTCTTGACAAATCAGTTAGAATTTAGAAAATATTTTTCTGCTTTAAAATATTATATTACTAGCTGGTTCCCGGTATGCGTTGCCATGCAATTTAATAAACAAATTGTTTCTCCCTGCGTGTCCTTTCCCATTCGTCCCGTTCCCCTTCCGCCTCCCTTTCCTCTCCCGCGACCCCTTCCTCTCTCACCATTCCTCTCCCCACTCTGCTCCCTCCTTCCCCCCTCCCACGAACCCCCTAACCGAGTTTTCCTCCTTCTTCCCCCTGCCGCATTCCATACATTCAGTTCCGGTACATTCAGTTTCAAACAGCTCGCGTTCCACCTATTGCAATTTTTTATACAATTTTATAATGCCAGAGCTCACCAGTAGTTTTATACAAACCTTGTCCTGACAATAACGAATACAAAAAAAAAGAATTATCCAATTTGGTGCGGTCGTTCGGAGGTTATGCGCGTACATACATTTCGGTGATTCATTTTCATATATAGAAGATATATGTAGATACCTACTTTATCGTTTATCCGAATTCTTGTAACAATCAGTTCCAATTATAAAAATGACAAAAACAATTCCAAGTTCATTGAACAAAAATTACAATCACAGACATATCCACAACCGAAATTAGTATTTTTAAATTATGTCGGGTTATTTACATTAATCAAATTATATGAATTTTGAATTCCTTTCCACAGCAGTGAATTCGTGATAAATACTAGCTTAAGACTTTAATCTGTGAATTTATTAGCTAAAATTAATCCAATTTTATTTTTGGAATAAAATGCAAGGATTATCCGATTGGTTCGATGTGAGATTATAATAATAATAAAGTGTTGAGCTGTCAAATAATACTTGTCTTTGCGCCGAATAGATAAAGCGAGTATTTGTTTTGCTATCGATCAATATACTCAATTTGTGTTTTAACTTTAGCGATAATACCGCGGGCAGTATTAGTTTTTTAACCGTTATAAATTATGAATATAAAAAGTAACTTAAACTTTACTTTTGCTTGTTTCTTAAAATACATTTTCATTGCTGTAATTACGTACATAAATCAAAGAGAGGAAACAATTAATATTGGGAAATTAGAAATTGGAAAATGTAAACAAAATTAAGTTGTTTGGGCTCACTAAGAAGGTTTTTTTTGACAGAGTTTGAACAAATTCATAAAATTTCGAAGTTAATTTTCAGGTTCTGTGAAAGCTCTGATTAAGTTATTTTATTTTTTCAGTTCTGTGAAGTGCGAAGGAACTGGCCCCGTAATCGTATGGGTCAGTTCCTTTCGTAGCAGAACTTTCACGGAACTCTTTCATACGAATTGTTCATTCATCATATTTCGAAGATAATTTTTAGGTTCAGTGAAAGATTTATTCAAGGTCTGATATTATTTCATTTCTGTGAAGTAACTACCCCATAGTGATATTATAACAGAACTTGAATAGAAATTTCACAGAACTTGAAAATTAATTTCTAAAATTTGTTGAATTTGTTGGAAGTGTTGTTTGAAGGGTTGAGGAGTTGGTGGAAAATGTTTGTCCTGGTGCTCCGTTACCACATTAGACGAGGTAGTATCAAAACATCACCATAAATGGGGTAGACAGGCTCCTGAGGATCACGGTACTTCCAGGCCGCGATCCGGTATTCAGAAATTATATTGGATGATGATTAATAACACTTGCTCATGTTCGAGAGATTAACATTTATTGAGATTAATATTTTAAAAAATTAGTGTTCGCGCATGAAACGGGCAGAGAGGTACAAAACGCGGGTGGACGGCCGGATCGAGTACTAGAAACGGAATAAACGCTCGGTCATCGTCGGAGCAATTCAGAGATGTTTTCTTGCGTGGTGGGGATACCATACGCAAAAATAAATAAATGTAATGCTCATAAATTGTTTAAATTCTGTGAAATTTCACAGAACTTGAAAAAAAAACTTCAAAATTTTATGAATCGTTCGAATTCTGTGTCGTAGTGTTCTGTGAAGTAATTGGCCCGTAATGCTATTGTAACAGAACTTGAAAAATAACCTCGAAATTTGATGAATCGTTCAATTCTGTGAAACAACTAGTCCTTAGACTTTTGCAACGTTTTGTGACCAGGTACTTGGAAATCTTCTAACCCTAGGGGAGTGATCTGTACCGAATCCCAGGCCGCAGAGAGGCTAATGAAATCAATCAATTTTAGCGGCCGTAAGGAAAATTTACTTCGGGCACACCGAGACGCCCACAACACAATTCTGTTTTTTCTTTTGCTGTGAAGTTAGCACAGTTCCACTATCTGAAAAATATACATTTTTAATGATGTTAAGGTGATTTTGTTACATATTGTTGTATGCAAAAATATGGTATTATTATAAACCGACGCAGACCCGTGAAAAATCACGGAATATTATTATAATTATAATTTTGAAAAAAGACTATTAAAATAATTTTCCGTTGTAATATCAAATTATAGGTAGGTTAGGTACCTACCTACATTATTGTTTGTCTGAATCCTTCATACAATCAGTTCAAATTGAGAAAATGACACTTAAATTCAAAGCAATTTTGAACACATCAAACCAGATTTCCTGCAGAACTAACGCACACACAACCAAAATGAGTGTTTGAAATAAGTTTTTATGAATTTTTCCAGGGTTTCCGGTATTCATCTTCTGCCAGATACAGTCTCTTCGATATTGCCAACCAGTGAGTAACTTATCATTATTTTGAATTGCAATGAATGTCTTAGGAAAAATACTGTACACATAAAATTTAAAAAAAAAACATGATTTACACACTTATTTGTGCGGGCGGGGGCGTCTCTACTCTAGGTATTGTTGATATACTTTTGCCTGTGTAAAGTAAGTACGTAAACATACTGTCAAAGCCAATAAATAAATACATAAAATCTGCACCATCATTGACAAACAAATTATATTTCGGCATTTTGCCGACTTTAATCAATTAAAAGTATTCTCGTTTTTTTGTTATTTTAATTAATGATTTTCAAACACGCCTTGAAATTGCTAGGCATAATGTAAATATATATTTTATTTGTATATTTATTAACACACATCCGTAGGTATCATTCAGAATTGAAATATTGCTCGACATAGCTTTAGGGGGCATACATTAATTACGTGAGCTCAAAAGGGGGGGGGGGGGGTACGCATAATCTCACGTTACTTGAAAAGAATATACGAAGTGGTCCAAATTTATCTCACCAAGGGGGGGGGGGGGGGGGGGAGGGGTCTAGATTGGAAGAAAAACTGTTCGCGTAATTTATGTATGCCTCCGTAGCTGATCTGAATAACCTGGTACTTCTCCACCTTCCTCTTCTCCATATCCTTCCCTTCATACTTACGTCAAGCGTCACAACAAAATACCCCACAATCATACGCTTCAATTGGGGATGCCATAGTCTTACTGGCTCCAGACGGACAGTTGAGACTTTTGTGAGGTATTAAAAAAAGTATTTCGAAATTTTTTTTTATTTTTTTTTATTTAATTTTTTTTTATTTTATTTTTATTTTTTTTTATTTATTTTTTTTTTTTTTACATGAGCTCCACACAGGAGGCCCTGAGGAAAATAATTTTCCTTAGGGCCTATGTCATCTTTGGGGATGCTGTGTGGAGGGTTTTTTAAGGAAAGGAAGGAGAGGAGAGTTCTGGGAAGGAAAAGGGTTTAAGGGGTGGGTAGGAATCTGGAGTTCAGTATGTCCTGGTCATCCGCCTCCAAGACCTAGACAAACCTCACCCCATGAACCCGGGCACCCCTGCTAAATCACCAAACGTAGCGAACCACTTGGGATGATCTATGGCAGAGGTGTTGGTTATCCAATAAAGGTTCCCGGGGCGGCGGTACCCATTCCCGCCTCCCAAATTACATTATTATTATTATTATTACAGCCACTTGTTTCGATTATTGCGATAATTATTTTGAAATTCACATTTCGATTATGCCCACCACTAGTAGTAGCAAGTATTCACAATGACATCACGAATGCAAACGTACATTTTAAAAACATACCTCTTTGTGGCGATGATGATAATAAAAAAAGGTTTTATTGGAAGAATTTCTTTAAAACAAATGGAATTGTATCGTACAGAAAAATAGTTTCTCAATAATAATCCATGGGCTATAGCAACGATTATCTAGTTTAGAGCAATGTAAATATGATAGCTCATTCATAATATCGTCTGTTCTTTTTTAATCTAATCTTTTGACATTGAAACCTGCAATAAAAATATATGATTATAAATCTTTTGTCTTGAAAGTACCCAACCTCGTGTTCATTTTTAGTGATAGGCATACTAGGTTACCATGATTTTAAATTCACTAGTTTTATGCTTATCCGTTTACAAGATTCTTTAAGAAGGAAAGAGCTTTTTACTTTCGTCTGTAGGTATGTTAAAAAGAGCTTTTAGGTAGCTACGTACAGATTATCGAAAATAGAGGAAGCTGCGATCTTTTACACGGTTTTAATTGGCAACATCAAGATGGTTGAAAGAAAAAACTACCTAAAAGCGATTTACGTCATTTTTCCCGTCCTATCTATTATAACTTCAATTTTTTTATAAACAAAAAATTCTAAGCATTTCACACGCGGTATAAGTGAAACCTAAAGCAGAAAACTAAAGTACACAAGAGTGGGGAGGCTATAAAGACAGGCTACAAAGCACGGCACAAAGAGGAGACCGATTATACTATCTCATTCTTCCGCAGACTAAATCCTATGTACGTGTTTGTCTCGTTTTAGTGTCGTTATTTTTCGTTTCATCGAGCTTCAAATCACAACGGTGCTAAAGAAGTTTTTTTTTCAATAAAGTGTGCAATTTACATGCCATAGAAGTAAAAACTTCAGAAAACTAAAGTAGACAAGAGTGGAGAGGCTACGAAGCACTGCACAAAGAGGAGACCGATTATACTATCTCATTCTTTCGCAGGCTAAATCCTACAGATGTACGTGTTGTCTCTTTTAGTGTTGCTATTTTTCGTTTCATCGAGTTTCAAATCACAACGGTGCTGAAGAACTTTCACTTAAAAAAAACTGTAAATTCGGTATTGATAATTAATTCAGGGTGTTTTCCAAGATGCATTTGGTTCATTAAAACCCTTTGCACCCACATATACCTTATGGGAAATTTGCGGTTGCAAATTAGCAGGTAAGGAAGACATTTGTAGGTCGAATAAACCCCAGTTACCGCATTGCCTACCGAATGCTACAGCGATTACAGGCAGTGAGCAGCGCAATAGGGACGCTGCTCATTGTAGGCTTGCTTGGCATCGATATTTTTAATCCAATATATCGATATTTTTAGCCGATATATTTTGATCCGATATATCGATACAAAATATCCAATATCGAAAATTGTATCAAAAACGATATTTGTTTTAAAATTTATGTATTTAAAGTCACTAGAATCCAAAAGCGTATAGGAATGAACGTCAAAGTAATTGCATTGGGTCATGACATCTGGCGGTTGAAATTTTAACTATTAATAGCTTAAAAATCTATTGTCTTTGCATTAGTATTTGTGATCACCAATAATATCTCACGTGTGTAGGTACATACATAGAATTGTATGCTATTTTTCGCCATTTTTTTCTAAGCCACTCCTATGTGTCGGTTCCCAATTGTCTATGATTTTTGACTATATCTTGTTCCAAACACGAAGTCCTTTTTGACAGATTAATACGCCAATACAAACTTTGTATGCATCTCAGTTTACATATAAGTTAGAAGCCAGCTTTTTAGTTTTTGATATTTTTGTAATTATTACGTAATAAAAATGAATAGTGATAAAAATACCTTCATTTTTATTGAGATTTTTGTACATTAAAAAAGCACATTGTGTACAAAAATTACTATTGATAATGTTGAGCTGAACATATCTACTATTATTTTAAAAACGCAAAATCTCTTGAAAATTTGACCGATATATCGATTTTTTTTCCTCGATATATCGATATTTTTCCTCGATATATCGATATTTTTTCCTCGATATATCGACGTCGATATTGATATTTTAATAAATATCGATACATCGATATATCGATATTTTTTTCACTTTCGACATCCCTAGCTCATTGTGCTCGTGCAACAACGCTCGGCTAAGTTTGGCGGTGAAGGCAGATTCGGAGATTCGGCCGAGACTCGGGGAAAGCGACCACAAGCTCGTTAAGGCTACTGTCGATTCAAAGTGGTCGTAGCCGCTTTAAACCGTTTTACACAAGACCCTGCCACCACTTTCATACAATGCATAATTTAATTGCTTCGGATTTCTTTCAATAGCAATGGAATGGTCAAATTGATCAATTCGTTGGTCAAATGCATTGTACGTATAGTTTTGTAATAATGATCGATGAACCGGCGAATGCAATCTGTTAGTTATAAGTTGTAATATTAGTTTTTTTAGTCTGTAGTTAGATAAGAAATATATTATGAATTTGTACAGCGCCCTTGAGGTGATTTTTCGCAGTAAGGTCGCTATACAAAACATCGAAATATTGGGCCGTATTAAAAAAAAGGTTATACTTATACTTGTAGAATATAAAGGAAATCCTTCGACTCGCATTCATAATATTCCGAGTAAAACCTTATACTTATAGAGTATGAGCATATCCTTCAAAAAAAGTATTTGGTTATTCATAAACGTTACCTTTTACTCTGAATAAAAAGGATATCCTTCAATAATTTCGAGTGTGGTCAGTAGCAGAATCAGTCGTGTAGTGATCAGTCGGAGCGATGGCAGATGTTGTGTTGTGGCAAGCAGCGTTTATCAACCTGTTCGTGATTACAAAGATTTTTTTCCAAAATCACGGGGGCATTGGCAATTTCATCTACTACGAACTGCAGTTCGGTTGTAGCATTATCTTTTTCTATCGCTGCTTGACGAATACATCTTCTCTGATCGAAGTACTCTACTCAAAGACTCAAATATCACCGATAAGAAAGAAATACATGCCAACAACCTTTTACTTATTCTTGGAGGATATTTTTGCAAGTATAAGGTAATCATTGTGAATACGAAAAAAGGAAATGCTTATACTCCTACCTTTTTCTTCAACTTAAAACCTAATACTTCTACGTTATACTTACAAGAATATCCTCATAGACATATGAAAATTAATAGACCAGAACATAAAGGTGAGGGGAAGAAACCAACTACAGCGGGGCGCAGAGCGGGACGATGAATTCGGTGATATGTGATTCGTCAATAACTCAATCTGAGAGTATATGGGCATCTCGCATTATAATATCACCATTTAGTTCTTAAAAGTAAACTCTGCTCTTTAATGAATAGACCTTTTTACATGGGAGCGCGAATTGCTCGCCGCGAAATGAACAAATTTACAAATTCCAAATACAGCAAAGTAAAGTTCGCCTATTTTCATAGTCCAATATTTTGTTGACGTATTTAGTTGAGACACTTTTACAAATGTTTCATAATTTGCTTACCCCACAAAACAGCGACGAGCACACAGTGATAGTGTGTGTTACAAAGTGTGATAGTGTGTGTTACAAAAACGACCATATTATGTGATCTGAATAAGCTTATAATAAAGTAAAATAATGCTTTCCTATGGAATGTAATACGACAATTGGGTTTATTCTCTTTTTCACTTCTATTTTTACACGTTTTCAAAATACAAGCCACTATTTTTGCCGTGTTATTTCGTAAAATGCACCGATGAGTGCTCGACGCTGGCTCGCAGAAGAATGATGACGGGACATTTTTTAGATTCACGCGCAGCCATACTCGATCCCAGCCGGTTCTAATGGAACCGGTATGGGGAGGGGGAAATAATACGCTTTTATCGCTTAGGGCAGGTCTATTCATATGTCTATGTCAATGGGGTATTTCCACAAACGAGAGATTCTGTAGAAAATGTACGGAATATTTAAAGATCATTTTTTTGATGTTAATCATCCTAATAAAAATGTTTGTTTATATGTTTTCATTCAATATTATTGATTTTAAAACGGTCTAAAACTGACGAAATCAAAACGGCCCACGGTTTGAAAATGTGACGTCATAAGCGTCGCGTCGCTCAGCGGGGCCAGCATAAATTAACGCCGTCAGTGAGCGTCCACGCTCATCACATCTCACGATAGCCCCGCCCCAAATTATCGTTTTGGCGGTAATTAAAAAATGGGAAACTTTGACTCGCTGTAGAAAAATTATTCGTCAACATAAAAATAAAATAAAAATGCTGTAATCATCGTAATTTTTTTGCTTCATTTTTTAAGCAATAAAAAAACGAGGAAATACCCCATTAAAGCAATGGCCAAAATGGCGTGTTCTGCTCGCAATTCTTAATTAAAACATCTAAGTCCGTTTGGTAGATTCTCCCAGCTTAACATATGGATTGCAATCATTTGAGCATAGGCGTAGGGTGTGAATGCTATCCTTGTTCTACCGGTATTTCAATGGAAGATGCTCCTCGGAATTAGCGTCATTGATCCCTTCGGCACCGGTGCATAGTCGGGAAACATGCAAAAACGCGTGCCCAACATTTGTACAGGTTGACATTTGTCACATGAGAACAGGTTGCTTCTTCGACTCGTTCTTGTGTTCAACAGCTCGGCTGTAGAATGATTTGCCTACAACATGGATCTCTTCAAGACCAATGTTCATTCCTTCCTCTCCTTAAAAAGACCCTCTACACAGCATCCAAGATCACATAGGCCCTGAGGGAAATTATTTTCCTCAAGGCCTCATGTGTGGAGTTAATGTAAAAAAAACAAATCTATAATTTTTCTACGCGATCAAATTTTCAAACCAAAAACACATGATTTTGCATAATCTATTTCGCATGATTGATTTTTACTGTTATTTGTCAACAACCTTTTTAAATAACCCCAGAAAAAGACAAATAATTTCAAAAAATTGAAAATAAATAATAACAGTTTGGACTACTATAAATAAAAATAACATATATTATTAAAATTGAAATTAAAACACTTTTTAACTTATTTCCACTTATTTATTTAACCAGAACCGGTTTCATCCTATTATGGACATATTCAGGCTGGCAATTGAAATTCTTTTGTTATAGAAATTATACAAAATTAGGTAAGTAGGTAAACAATGTTAAAGTAGGTATATATATTTGGGTTAAATAAGAAATAATAATAATAATGTTTACACTGGGAAAAAAAAAAATATCAAATGAAATAATAATATAACAATTGTCACTATAGCAGAATAATCGATAATTTAATAAATTAAAAATAATGAATTGTCCTGCATATCAAATATAAGTTAAAAAGTGTTTTAATTTCAATTTTAATACAATATAATTCCACCACGTATAACAGAACAATAAATGAACTCATAACATATATTATATTATCTGTCCAATAGGAACCGTTAGATCATTGACCTTGTTGCATATTTCGGACCACAATCGCTGATAAGCAAATAATGCGTAATAGCATATAATAGTGAAATCAGCGTTATTTATTGTAACTGACCTATATGTAGTAGAAAATGTAAACTACGAGGAGCTGACCTATCCCAATGTTTTTGAGGGCTGATAGTCTGGTCAATATTGAAATTGACCGATTATGGTTTGTTTAGGTCCCCCATGGGCAAATACATGGACAATGGCAAAATATTTAACTTCGATATTACGCTATTGGTTTAACGAATCATTAGTGAATAGAGGACAATTTGCTGGTCTGTGGGAAGTAGGTGCCTACGTGGTATAGAGGTGCCTGCATAGGCGTGAATTTTACGAGCAAGAATTACAACGCCAGAATTACACATGAAGAGAATTACCCCATAATTTAGCGGTACCGTCGCTCCAGGAACCATTTATTGGACAATGCACACCCCAAGTGGTTCTCTACGTTTGGTGACTTTGCAGGGGTGCCCGGGTTCATTGGGTGAGGTATATCTAGGTCTTCACGGCACATTTGTCTTACTGCGTGGCGGGCCGGATTGGGAGAGACTGGTTGAGAGAGACCATTTGACCTCTTCAGGGGGCATTACCAGAGAAAACCAGAAATATATCATTTTCAAATCAGATTTTAGACGTATTGACTCTTTTCCACAAAAAATTATAAATGGATTTCGAAAGATTGTTCTTTTATCTAGCATTCGCATGTAATAAATTTTGAGAAATTTTTAGTATAATAAGGTTATTCCATAGGTCGTTGGCAGATTTGTTAAATTTTCAAAAAAGATTTTGTATTATACCACACCCATTTAAAATAATATAATCATGCAGTAAAATAAATCAATACATTTTCTAGCAAACGCATGTTTTAGAATTTTAATTTTAGTTTCAATAAAAACATAAAAAAATATGTACGTACATGTGTTTCTTGACGAAAATTGGTCCATTTGTGTATTTATTTGCGCACTTACAAACTAATATATTTCAGATTTTTTTAACATTCGTATTAAATTTAGACATTATTGAAAAATGACAAATGCTTATAATAAAAAAATAACTACAAAAAGTACATTATTTTAATAATTTTATCATCACGCCTTTCAGCATTTTTGGATGAAGGTATAAATTAAAGCTAATTTGAATTGAAATAAATTCGATATTGAGTTAAAATTTTAAAAAGCTGGTACGGAGAATAATTAATCTTTCTCATTGTAACCGCCCTGCACGATCGTAAGAACAACTTTTGACGAAATGTGGATTTTCGTCTGCTGGCTGGTTAAACGCTCTTCACCAGGGGGCCTAGTCACTAATTTTTGTAAACCTCCGTTTCATGAAGTTACGGGTTTAGCTACGTCACATACCCGTATTTTGACAGATTCGCCAACTTAAATAACAACAACGGGTATGTGACGTAGCTAAACCCGTAACTTCATGAAACGGAGGTTTACAAAAATTAGTGACTAGGCCCACAGGGCTCTTTCGGAACGTAGCCTTACACCGCAGTGGGGAGGAATGAATCCAAAGATATTGAAATACAAAAGATGGTTTAATTCGTCCATTACTCCTGGATTCTTCCTTCCCACCCTTCATACCTTTTTCCGTCCCAGAACTTCCTCTCCTTCCTTTCCTCCATACAGCATCCTTGAAGATGCATAGGCCTTGAGGGAATTATTTACTTCAAGGCCTCCTGTGTGGAGCTAGTATAAAAAAAGACAGAATATTGATTAATGTATATTAAGAAACAATTTTGCCCAGATCTTCTGAATCTCATGGCAAGCAACGTATCCAATCGGAAAGGCGGTATTTCGCCAAGTTTTTATGCAAATATCTTCAATTATAAAAAACGGGTTTGCTTAGTTATATCATAAATGCACATTTAATTAATTCAATCCACCATTGAATCTCCGTTTAACTTAGTTGTCGATTGGCGGGTGTTGTTACAGTGTCGCTATGCTCACCACCAAGAAGTTGCACATTACATAAAGTGAAGCGATCATTAAAAAATGCAAGAGATGAAAACTCGTACAAGTTACTCGGAATTCTCAATATGAGAATTCACGGATGCAAATTCCACTTTCAGGCAGAAGAGTTCCAGTACGTAGTCGTAAAAGTTAGGTAATATTGTATTAGTCGTATGTTGTTCCATAACCAAACATTTCTTCCTTCCACCGGCGCTCGAGTATAAGTGAAAACTTGTAAAAAGACTCGGCCTAGAAACTTTTCCGTGGAAACTGGTTCCCATTATATGATGGATGATGAAAATTCTACGTGGTTCCACATGCTCACTGAATTTTGTCCTTCCAGCTGATGAGGATGTTGTTGTTCTTATTGATATGTATTTCTGTTTTTAAACGACTTCAAAAAGGAGGAGGTTCTCAATTCGACTGTATTTTTTTTTTTTTTTTTTATGTTTGTTACGTCAGAACTTTTGACTGGGTGAATCGATATTGATGATTCTTTTTTATTTGAAAGATGGTGCTTCCCGTGTGGTCCCATTTTAATTTGGTCTAGTTTCGACAATAGCATCCATGAGAAAACCATATAAGTCTTAAATTTGCATTAAGTATGCGCGACAAATGGACGAATAACTCAATATCACGCCAACCGATTTCGATGATTCTTTTTTTATTGGAAAGGATGTACTTCAAGGGTAATTTGATGAGAGTTTGGTTAGGTTTTGATTATCGGATCCATGACAAATCAACGAAACTCGGCCGAATCTCTTAATTTGACCCTAACGTCGCTATGGTCAAATTATGTCTGTCTCATATGAGCAGCACGTTTAGTAGGTTTACCCATATTCAGACAAATTAGTTAGTGTACTTCAGATTCACTAAAAATCAAAAAATAAACAAAATTTTAACAAAACAAAAAAACGACTTCAAAAAATGCACTAAAAAGTAAAAAAATAATTTCGTATTCTTCTACAACTTCGACTCCAAAAGTAACAATCGTACCTACATATTGATGATTAGAAAAAGTAAGTTGATTATGAAGTTGTAGAAGAATACGAAATTATTTTTTTACTTTTTAGTGCATTTTTTTAAGTCGTTTTTTTGTCTCCAATCTAGGAGAAAATGGGTCCTTTCAATAACAGCATTTATCATAATTGTTGTGTATCTAAAAAGCTTCCGGCTTTTAGACATAGATAGCGGTGATAAGAACTGTCAATAGATTCCGCTAGATGGCAGGTAGCTTAGTACCTAAGTTGTCCAGAAGAGGGACGGGGGGCTGAGAGTGGGCGTTTTCTGTAAACACTCGTTAGAACCAATTTAGCCAGCTCCTAGTTCGGTCGACTAACGAGGTCATTATTGTAATACGCGAAGTATTGAATAAAACCAGATAAACGATCCAGATAAACTATTTCATTGACAGCAAATGCTTCCTACAATTATATTTGACAGCCGGCATAGTTCAGCGGTAAGGCTCTTGACTACCACTCCGAAGGTCGCGGGATCGAATCCCAAATAAATTTTATTTGATTAATTTGTAAAGTCTCTAGATGTTGCTTTCTTTTGCCTGTTTATTTTAAAGTGGTTTGAAGATTGGATATTGATTTACAAAAACAAAAACATTTATTTTTTCGGATTTCGTAGGATTCGAACCTTCGTCCGCTGGATTTCTCTGGCCACTGAGATTGGCGACGCATTATACCTCTGCGCTATGGGACGCGCTCGGCGAGGCGCGAATTTACGCATTATATTCCAATGACCCGTAAAAAAACAAAGCGGCCAATGAGCGCAGACCTATCGTCGTTTCCGTTTTATATCTCAACCAATAGGAGCCTTGAGCGCAGTTTGATGCTTCGCAGGTGCGGTGGTGCGTCATTTCCGTTTCATCCGAATTCCAAATCACTCTAACGGGGCTAAGGAAGTTTCACTTCAAAAAGTTCGTAACACCATGATATTTCCACTATATGATCTGAAACTGTCATTATGTGATCAAATGCGACCCAGGGGACACTTATTGATTTCGTTAAGGCGCCGCTACCCGAATTTCTACCGATTTCTTATATATTTCCCTTAAACATTTGAAGTTTTTAGGCTCTTAAAAAAATATATGTTATTTTTGAAGATAATATCTAGACGCGTTCCACGCCGAATATAAACACGTTTGTTTCAGAAAATTTACAAGTTATAATTGTGAAAAAATTCACAATGTTTCTTTAAATGATACTAAAGATACCTTCCACGATTTTTTACTCTATTTTAAACGAGTCGTGTTTTATTGAAAATTTCCGCAATTTTCTGCATCGGTTTTATCGCTTTAAGTGTTAGTGCGCTCCTCTAACATTCGTAATTACACATCTCTCCATCTTTTTCTTTTTGTGCGCAGATGCGGCACCTTAAGACACCGTTTGATTTTTTAGCGCATAATCGAATTTATTTGGATTTTTTAACGAATACATGCCAATTGTTTGAGGATTTCAAGACAGTTATTCATTGATCAACAATGCCATATCTCCTGGAAGACTTTCTTCAGGGAACACCTCCACTTTTACTAATCTGCTGCTGTTTTCCTCCTATTAGTTCCATCTAGTTTCCATTCAGTCGAGTTGACGCTTCCGGACACTTTATTTGCCCTGCACCAGAGAAGACTCTATGGTGGTCGTTTTGTTTCATTCTTGCTTCGTGTCCCGCCAGTTTGTCCCAGTACGAATCACGCGAAGTTTGTCACGGAAGCGCTTTTTGTAGGGTGGCCTAATCTGAAGGGCACATTTCATGCGAGACCTTCCACTGGCACCAGGGGTTTTTGCATATTGTTTGTGTCTCTTGTGAAAATAAATAATGTGTAACTACGAAGAGTGTGGCGTAGACCCGTGAAATAAAGGGAAATTATGTTAGTAAATCCAGATAATTTTCTTGAAAATAAAAAATGCCGAAATACGGTTTTACTTATTAAGATTAAGCCTAAAAAATTTAAGCAATGAAATATCTACACATTTCAAATGTATAGTTAAAATAATTTTCTGGTGCTTACAGTTTGATATTATAATAATTTATTGATGCATTAGTCCCAATTTTCAAAAGACAATTCAAAATTTTTTTTTTCTTAAATTGTTTCATAGATATCCCTTGCTCAATGACTATTAATACCAACTCTGTGTGTTACTCTGTATGTTACTCTTTATGAAGATGGAAGTATGGAAGATCTACAGGTTCCTATTTTTGGGAACCTGCACATCTTCCTACTCTTCAATTTTGTAATTTCTACTAATACCAACTCTGTGTTAACTCTGTATGTACAGTTGTACACTTTCCTATTTTTGGGAACCTGTACATCTTCCTACAATTTTGTAATTCCTATTATTACCAACTCTGTATGTTAGTACAACTAGTATAATCATTGTCTCATTATTCATATTGGCCCATTGTCTATATTTGCTAACATAATTTATCTATTCCATGTAAAAAACTGAAAATGTAACTAATTTTAAAAAATTCTGAAAATGTAACTAATTTAAAAAACTGATAATGTAACTAATTTAAAAATTACTGAAAATGTAAATAATTTTTTAAAATTGATAATGTAACTAAATATTTAAAAAAAAAAAAAACTGGATATGTAAATAATTTTAAAAATATGTAACTTACTTTAATAAATGGCCAAGATCACCCTTAATGGGTGAAAGCCAAATAAATAATTAAAAAAAAAAAAAAATATCCCTTGCTCGAATTCGTGACACAAAAGCTCCAATTTTGAAAATTACAATTAAAATAATTTTCTGTTAAAACATGTGTGTAGGTACTTCATCGCTTGTCCGAATTCTTGACACTTCAAATAAAATTTTGAAAATGACACATCAATTAATTTTATGTAGATATTAGTTATATGAGGTATATCGTACTTTATGGCTTGTTTAAATTCTTGACACAACAGTTCCGATTTCGAAAATGACCCTTAAATTCAAAACAAATAAAACGATTACAGATTAGGTACTCACGTACAGACCCAATACCGAAATAGTCTGTTTAATACATATGGTCGGTGACTGAGTTGACATCGCGTCCGGGTCACACCCAGGCATCGCGAGTCCAATTCCTTGGCTGGCTAATTCCCCCATCACGACACAAGCATCAGTTTTCGTTTACTGGTGGTAGTGGGAGATTTAAAAAATATTGTCAGATTATTATTATATAACAATATATGAAATGGAGGTTCATGATAATGTAAAAAAATTGTGGAACTTTTCTAATGCTCAGCGAAAAAATGACTGTAGTTTACCAAATATTATGCATCTGAATAACAATTGTGCGGACAGTACCGAAGGCATTGTCAATCTTTTTGCAGATTTATTCAAAAGTGTTTATGATGATAGTATTCCTGATAATGAAATCCCAAACGATATATCACTTGAAGAATCACTTAACCTAAACCATTGTTTTATTGAAATAAACGCTATAGAAAAGGCTATAAAAGCATTAGATACTAATAAATCCGCTGGACCGGATGGTTTCCCTCCAACATATTTAAAATCTTGTGTTCGCAGTTTGACTTATCCACTATTTAAACTATTTAATAAGTCTTTGTCGTCAGGGTGTTTTCCAAATCAGTGGAAAAAAAGCTATCTTACGCCTATTCATAAAAAGGGAGATAAAAGCGATGTATCTAACTACAGACCAATATGTATATTGTCCGCTATTCCCAAACTATTTGAATCGTTAGTCCTAGATGTCATTATTAAACAAATTAATTATATTATTGTACCCAACCAGCATGGCTTTATCACAGGTAAATCCACTCTAAGTAACTTGATCATATACGAAAATTACATAACTGATTCTCTTGCCTTGAAGCATCAGGTGGATTCAATTTATACTGATTTTTCCAAAGCCTTTGACAAAGTAAGGCGACATATCCTTGTACAAAAATTAAGTATGTTGGGCATCAAGGGTAATCTATTAAGTTGGATTGATAGTTATCTTAGTAAAAGAGAGCTATGTGTGAAAATAAAATCTGTGGAATCTTACGTTTTCGAAGCCACAAGTGGGGTTCCTCAGGGGTCTCACCTGGGACCAATTCTTTTTTTGTTATTTATTAATGATATTGTTAGCATATTTAAAGATGTGGAAGTTCTTCTCTTCGCAGATGACTTGAAAATATATAAAACAATACGTAGTTTAGACGATTGTTATACTTTGCAACTTAATTTAAATAAACTATATCGTTGGTGCATCATCAACTCTCTGTTTCTTAATATTAAAAAATGTCAGGTCATTCGTTTTTGTAAAATACGAAATCATATAATTTATGTATATTCGCTAAATAACGTAAAATTGACAGCTGTCACTCAAATCAGGGACTTGGGTGTTATATTTGATGAACAGTTAACATTCAATCCGCATGTAAATGAAATCACAAATAAAGCCTTAAAAATGCTTGGTTTTATATGTAGAACCGCATGCGACTTCAAGTCATTAGAATGTTTGAAAACACTGTACACATCTTTAGTAAGAAGTCAAGTAGAGTATAATTCGCCTATTTGGTCCCCCTTTTATAAAATACATTCCAAAAATATTGAAAGGGTACAACACAAATTTCTACGATTTATTAACTTTAAACTAAATATTCCAATCCAAAATATAAATTATATCCAGCTGATGCACCAACTAAATTTGATTACGCTGTCAGATAGGCGAATTATCTCCGACCTTGTTCTACTAAATAAAATTATTAATTATAGAATCGACAGCCCTGAAATTCTGGCCACAATAAAATTATTTGTACCTCCCAAAAATACGAGACAAAATTCCACGTTTTTCTGTGACAATTTCAAAACAAATTATCAAGCGCACATATCCCTAAATCGAATACAAAATTTTGGTAATAAATTTGGTAATGTCGTTGATATATTTAGAGATTCCGTAGCAGTGCTTAAACGAAATTTACATAAACACTTTGCTGAAATGTATGACTTCACCATTCCATAGTGAAAAACCCTTTTTAGCTTCTATCTATTTCACTCTTTTCTTTTAGACTTTTTAACTTTAATATATATATGTAACTTTACAAATTAATATTGTAATTTAATTTATATTTCGATTATGCTTAAGTCCCTACTAATGCTGATTAATTTCAATCCCGTTATTATTGTTTGTAAGTACAAAAAAAAAAAAAACTGTTCTCCATAATGGTATTCTATATTATTTGTAATACATTTATGTAGGTACTACACATATAATAATTATTTTATTCATATATGTACTTAAACTTTTATATGCCATATAGTCAATGTAATAATACTTATAACAATGTATGTAAAAGCCCAATGGGCGTTTAAATAAATAAATAAAATAAATAACATGTAAAGTTTGTCTTCCATTAAAAAAAAAATAGTATCGAATTATTTCAATTATTATACTGAAATCATGTATTTTGGTTTTTCCGTATTTGAAGGGTTTCGCCAGAAAACTGTGCTAAAAAGGATGAATAAATATTAAAAGTCAAGAGATAAAGCAGGACGAATCTAGGAGCGAAAGCAAGTTTGCTCAGAGGGGATGAGCCTCAAACAAACAGGAAATTGGGCCTCAAGGGATGGTAGAAGAGCTTCGGTCAGTAGCTCATCTTGATTTTATCTTTGTGGTTTTCGTACATATTTTGGCTGTGAAAGTGTTAAAATAACATACATTTACTTTTTGAAGTAGTTCTATAATGAAATAATGATCTAAGCAAAGCATACCACCTAAATGATGGTTTTTATCAGTGTCACTCTATCAGCTTTAATGTAGGCCATAAATAATTGCCTACAATTTAAACGTGTTCAGAATAGTTTGATAAGAAAATTGATGGTTCCTCTACAATTTATTTATTTCGCAAAAACAGTATAAAAGCGACAAAGAAAATTTAAAAAAAATATTTGGCACAATAAATACGTTTACGTGTGGGACAAAAAAACGTTCCACATAGTTACATATAACTAAAGCTTAAATAAAATTTCACGCTTAAATTCGATGCAGGACATGTGGAAAATATCCACATTTCCTGCGAGGCAGTTAATTAATCTAGTGCAGCGGTCGGTAATTAGTTTTAGTGGCGGGCCATATAAATATGTAAATTTTTTGGGGTCGAAGGCACTCGTGCGCGTGTGAGCCTGCTCAATCAGTGCGCTTGTGACTGCTCGTCTCATCACCCGTCGTCATCGTGCTTCGTGTCACGCCTAGCAGCTAGCAGCATCATATATCGCAAAGGTTCTCAACTTTATTTAAAGTATATTTTTCTTCAACGCTACCTTCCCTTCTGAATAAAAAAAGTGCGACAGAAAAACACCGAAGAGGCGCCGGAGGCGAAACAAATTAAGCGAATAATACATGTTTTGAAATATCACGACCGACCGGTTGATAGCATGATAGCTATTGGTCCCCACTGTATAAAACGGAGTAGGTATTAAAGTGCCGAATTTTGTGGAATAAAAGTTTCTAAGAAAAAACATCATCTTATTACTTATTTAAAGTCATAGTTTGCTATAAAAAAATACAATTTTAATTATGTACGGTGAGTTTAGTTTCAGGTTATGATCATGTCGTATTTGACTTTTTCGTGGTAACGGAGATTTTTATAATACCGTTAAATCCAGTGTTTCTTAACCGTATTGAAAGAATCGCCCCCTTTACCTCAGTAAAACTATCCATGCCACCAAATAAAAAATTATGAGAATTATAAATAAAACACATTATTATTACATTGACATTGGGCATTATGCCTCAGTTAAAATTTTTGTGCGTGAAAGTATAGTTTATTATAACTTGTCAATAGTTTATTAGTATGCATAACGCGTAGCTTGTTAATGAGCTTTTTTTTTTTAAAAAAAGAAAGACAAACATTCCCGGGTTACGAATAACCCAACAATGTTTGAAAATCTCCTACTACCACCACAGAAAGCCGAAAATGTTGCTTGTGTTGTGATGGAGGACTTGGCCAGCCGAGGAATCGAACACGCGACGCTCGGGTGGGACCCAACTGCTATGCCCACTCAACCACTGACCAGTCATCTTATTTCCTAT
Organism: Limnephilus marmoratus; assembly: GCA_917880885.1. Classification (NCBI taxonomy): domain Eukaryota; kingdom Metazoa; phylum Arthropoda; class Insecta; order Trichoptera; family Limnephilidae; genus Limnephilus; species Limnephilus marmoratus. The sequence continues at coordinate 25,984,153 of OU862909.1, forward strand.
ATTGACACAATGCCCACTCGAACTCCTGCAACGCCCCGTAAATGCTAAAAAACGCTAAAAAGTGCTATGCCCACTCAACCACTGACCAGTCAGCTTATTTCCTATATTGACACAATGCCCACTCGAACTTCTGCAACGCCCCCTAAATGCTAAAAAACGACCCCTCAGATCTCCAAAACGCCCACAGGGGCGCTGGTGCCCCCGTTAAGAATCACTGAATGCGTTATCGCATCTAAGAGTGCACTTTGGTAGAATACAATAACATTTGTGAAGAAATGTTAACATCTTACTTATAGTGTTCTTCAATATTAAAAGCGGTCAATTCAGAAAAAAAAACTTCTCAACACTCAAAAAAAAAACAGCGCATGTTGAAAAAAGTAGGATTTTTGAGACTTTCATAGATTTCGTGCCATTTTCGGAGACAAGAAAAATTTTAACTTCGGTTATTGACTATTAAAACTTAACCATTAAAACTAACTATTTAAACTAATTAAAACAATAAAAAATAATGGTATTTAAGTTAGACGGTCATTATTAAAAAAATAATATTAAAAAAGGAACTGGAGTTCCTTATTCGTTTTAAAACTTCCCTCACAAAAATAAGTGAATTTTTCCAGTTCGCCAAATTCACTTGAACTTCAACAATGTTAACTTACTACATTCCTACCAATTGTGTAGTTTGATTTTCGATTCGGAGCAGTGTAACTTTCCGTTATCCTAAATCCTAAACCAAGCAGCTTAATTTATCACCACAACTTTGTCGGTCTAAATGGCTTAAATTACGCCTGTTAGATACTCTGTACCGCGAAACTCAACGTGTCATGCCATGTGAAAATAACAGATACGTAAATGCATTATTACAGTTTGTCAAATAAGAGTAGAAAATAGTTGATAAAATGGCAATACTAAACACTTAACTCATGGTGTTAAAGTAAAGCCGTGTAACCTACATTTTTATAAAAAATTATAAAGGCATAATAATGGAAAAAATATTTTTTCATCGCAGTATAGATACCCGCCGATCTCAAAATTAGAATTGCATATATGTATATTATTATTATACTTTTGCAATTTTGTGTTAACATAATGAAGAATAACTATAATGTAATAAAATATAAAGCACAGTTTAGAAATTGCTCACATTATTTAATACTAGATAAAGTACTTAGCGTTGCCTGGGCTTTAGATCATGTCTTTTATTTTAGATCTGAATATATTTAATTCATTCAGATCTAAAAGTAGTATAGTAGTAGTAGATCTAACTCACCATTGGTGATTCTTCCTTTCTATCTATTGTTAAATTCAAATTCATGTTAAATTAAATTAGAGCAAATCGCTTTATTAATCACCTTTTAATCAAATTTATGTCATGAAGAAAAATGTTTTTTAAAATGTGGCTTACTGTGTTCAGTGTCATTGCACTTCAAAAAAATATTTGACAGTTAAATTGGTGTTGCCAGTCTACAAATTTAGTAGTTCTAGTTTTTATATTTTCTTCTCTTTTTTGACAGACTATAACTACATTCATAGTACCTACCTTAAGAGCTTCTTTTTTACTTTTATTATACTTACACTAATATTGAACTTCTTACAACTTTACATAATAATGAAACTACATACCTACTTGTATTGTACCTACTTGTATCTTTCATATTCAGTTTATTATGTTGCGTAATACACCTACCTTTATTATTATACTCCTGAACAACTTACCTATAAAAATGTATTCACGTAAAAACCTTGAAGGCGTTAATTTATAAGTAAATAAATTATAAATATATGTGTGAAAACATATCCCTTTACCGATCAACCCACGATAACTAAACGAATTAATGAGTAAAATTCAAATTTTGGATAATGAACATCTTATTTAATTACACCTATGAAACCATTTTCGCAGAAGCACGTATTTGATATCAATACTTGTCGATCGCTTTGATCACTGCATATTTCCATAAATTTTAGATAATTCAAACAAACAACTTAATGACTCCGCAATCTTGCTTAGACAAATAATTTGAGTACCGTATGATGGGTTGACTTCGATCAATTTTTAACTTTGAAACTACGTAAATAAGCTCTTTTTAAACGACTTCGAAAAGGAGGAGGGTCTCAATTCGACTGCATTTTTATTTTTTTTTTATTTTTTTTTATTTTTTATTTTTATGTTTGTTATCTCAGAACTTTCGACTGGGTGAACCGATATTGATGATTCTTTTTTTATTTGAAAGCTGGTGCTTCCCGTGTGGTCCCATTATAATTTGATCCAGATCTGACAATGGCATCCATGAGAAAATCATATAAGTCTTAAATTTGCATCAAGTATGTGCGCGACAAATGGACGAATAACTCAATATCACGCCAACCGATTTCGATGATTCTTTTTTTATTAGAAAGGATGTACTTCATGGGTAGTTTGATGAGAGTTTGGTTAGGTTCTGATTATGGGATCCATGACAAAGTAACGGAACTCTCCAATTCTGAAGAACAAATTTACGATACTCGGCCGAATCTTAATCGAATTAGTTAGTGTACTTCAGATTCACTAAAAATCAAAAAATAAACAAAAATTTTAACAAAACAAAAAACTACTTAAAAATATGCACTAAAAAGTAAAAAAATAATTTCGTATTCTTCTACAACTTTATAATCAACTTACCTTTTCTACTCATTAATATGTACGTACGATTGTTATTTTTTGAGTCGGTGTCAACCAAGGTACCCGCGGCCCGGCGTGTTCACTTGACAGCTCCTCTCCCGCCGACACCGACTCCAAAAATAACAATCGTACGTACATATTGATGAGTAGAAAAGGTAAGTTGATTATAAAGTTGTAGAAGAATACGAAATTATTTTTTTACTTTTTAGTGCATTTTTTTAAGTAGTTTTTTTGTTGTTAAAATTTTTAAACATTTGTGTCGGAAAATTTTGTCCAGCTTATTGCATATGTTTAAATTATTGAATTATGTGTATTTAAAAAATCAACCTGTGTTCGGGGATTAATAACATGGCTACCAAATTCTCCTTTCGGAGTGGGGCCACTTTGATAATGCCATTTTTATAAGATTTTTAGAATGATACGCCAATCCAAAAAAAAATTGCGAATTCGACTAATTAAGCAGTTATGTACACACTCTTATATCGATAAACACTGATATACTTTACAATAAAAAATGATATAAAACTATTATAACCGTTGAGAAATTTTATAAAATGTGTGTACAATTTTCTCTGTCTGAAAATATTTCAAAAAGAGCAACATAATTTAACCGAAAACACGTTTGAATAGAACCTGAAATCAAGTAAATTAATATTTTTTAAGTGTTACTGTATCCAAGTGCGACAAAAATCATTAAAAAGAAGCGAGTAATTTCCGAGTGGTCTCTAGATTTATTGCAAATATCCGCGATGGTCAAGGTAGCCCCCCGATTTAAAAGTTGCCCCATATTACGGCATCTATGTAGGTATATATAAATATATATATATTTAAAAAAAAACATTGTAGATTATTGATTATTGAAAACATTATAATGACACATTTTTTTGAAAAGGGAGGCATAAATTGAATGCTTACAAAAAGTGAAACGTTTTAGACTTTAGTAGCTTTATCGCTGACTGGTAAACAAAACAAAAAGTTAAGTAAATATGTTAAGATGATTACAAGAAGTTAAATAAGTAAAGTAAACTAGGTGCTTTAAGAAATTGAGTTCAATTTGGGAGGCGGGTAGGAGTACCGCCGCCCCGGGAACCGTTTATGGATAACCAACACCTCTATCAAGTGGTTCGCCACGTTAGGTGACTTAGCAGGGTTGACCGGGTTTATGGGGTGGGGTTTGTCTGGGTCTTGGAGGGGGGTACTGAATCGCTTTTGACCTCTCCAGCCGCACTCTCTCGAATTGTCGCCTTGCACCACAGTGGGACGAATAAATTCATACTTCCGTTACACCTGGACTCGCTGAACCTCAGATTCCTACCCATTACTTATATCTTTTTCCTTCCCAGAACGTCCACTCCTTGCCCTAAATATACCCTCCACAAGTCCCAAGGGAACTATTTTCCTCAGGGTCTCCTATATAATGTAAAAAAAGTAAATATAAAAAAATAAGTATACTTGCTACCATTGCAGAGTGAATGATTCTCTCTGTATCGTAGTTACTAGTAAAATCTTTGAGGATTTTGCCATTTTTAAGTAACTCGGTCGTAGGTACAGTAGGTATGAATTCTAGGTATTTTCAAACCATAAATCACCTTATTCTTCTCCCCGCTATACTACTCTTTCCAGTCATACAATATTTGTGTTAACTTTGAGTACAAGGATTCTAGTTCGGTATTCAAATAAAAAACAAGAAAATTTCAACCCTTAGTTGATCAGAAGAAACTGAAAATAGAAATAATCACGATTGATCATATCTTCATTTAGAGTGAGAGCAATAAACAGTGGAAACAGTAGTTGCCATTTTTAGAGACACGCGATATACAAATAATGTTAATAGTTTACATGAATGTTCCTTCGTTATTGGAATTAGGATAGTTTATTGCTTACCGGGTCAACCCCTAGCCCGCAATGGGCACTCTCCCGCGTTGCTCAGTTTGCCTACCAACCAAGCGCCGGATAAAAGCTATATGGAAGAAATATTATCAGGGCGGCCCAGAAATATTATCATTTGTCGGCCTCTGTGGTCGAGGGGTAAGGCTTTTGACTAGCGATCTGGAGGTCGCGTGACCCTCGACTCTGTGCAGAAACCTATTTTTTTTGCATTTTGTTTTTTCCTGTTAAGCACTAGCATACTGCTTACTAACAACGTATGCAAGGACACTGGAGGTCTAGATTCGTTCAAAATACATAAATGTAGCTTCGTTTAACAAAAAAAAAATAGAATCTTGCGAGAGCCTTGAAGGAGTAACCATCTGTTACTTATACCAGGGCGGGTAAGAGGTGGATAACTTCCACTGTGCAGAAATGGGCAGTCCGTTTGATAGATTCTCCTAAATTAACTTGATTGCAATATTTATAGCACAGGTGTCAGGTTGGAATGCTGTCCTTGCTCTACCGGTATTTCAATGGAAGATGCTCCGAGGAACTAGTGTCGTTGATCCCCTCGGCACTAATGAATAGCTCGGCTATGGAATGATTTGGCGGCCTCTGTGTTTCCTCCCTCCTACAACATGGGTCTCTTTAAAATCAATGTTCACTCCTACCGCTCCTCAAGAAGACCCTCCACACAGCATCTTCACAGATTACATATGCTCTGAGAGAAATTATTTTCCTCAGGGCCTTCTGTGCGGAGTTAATGTAATAAAAATAAAATTTTAATAATTTAAGGCATATTTGCGGCACGTTCCAGAGTGGAAGATACCATCAGTATCTTCCTGATGTAAGACCACCATTAAGAAGTTAAACGTTGTTTGAAATGGCTTTAGCCGTGTTTGGTGACCAGATCTGAATAGCACATAGATTGCTATTCAGATCCCCACCTTCCTCTTCCCCAATTCCTTCCCCTCTCCACAAAAATATTCTCCTTAAAATTCCTCCCTTCTACTCTTCATACAGTTTGTTCCGAGAAAATGAAAATTATGCATACGCGAATTAAAAATAACAGGAAGCTCACCGTCCTTATATGACTTACGAAAATCACTGGGCAAAGCCCGGGCAATGTCGGGGACTCCAGATAGTATGTAAATAAGACTTACTTAGTCGTGGATTACGTTTTTGCCCGCCTTGTTGTGTCCCTGTGTTATAAATCTCGTTTTTCCATTAGTTTCATTTTGTATCGTAGGTTCTAATCGATCAAATCAAAACCACTAATTTCTGTTGACGGTGTTTCTGTCTGCCGGTAACTCCACAATGAACTTCTGCGCTGGGATTTAATTTGAATTTGTCAATTGACGTGTCATTTTCAAAATTGGAACTGATTATGTGAACGATTCATATGAACGGTAAAGTAGGTACCAAAGTTATTTTGTTTTACATAAATGATTAATAATTCTAAGCAGGGTGTTGAGGGACTTGTCTTACTTTAACCAGTAATTCCAAATATTAATTGAAGTAAAAAATGTGAACCAAATTTTGGTCTCGATGACTTTTTTGAAGATTTTTGGTTTTTTAAAAATCAACCCTAACTGTCCAATACCCTTTGATTTTATATGTTTTAAATTAAAAAAAACCTCAAAAATGTCAGCGGAGACTAAATTTTGTTTATATTTTTTACAGCAAATAACGTCAGGAATCTTGGTTAAATAAAGTTCTGTGGTTTTTTTTTCCTAACGGTATTAATACGAAAAGCAAATTTCTGGCAATGTTTTTTTTGAAAGGCAATGGTCCAATGGGTATTTTTAATGCATACTTTCAGCTTCAAAAATCCCACAATTATAATTTTTTTAATTTAAGTAGTTACTGAATAAAAAAATTTAAAAAATTAAAATTGTGGGATTTTTGAAGCTGAAATTATGCATTAAAAATACCCATTGGACCATTCTATACATTTATTATTTCGTAGTCCTCCTCACCAGGAGATCCTGTGCTGAGGGGAACTATGCTTTGGATAAGTTTTCAGCGACTTCTATGGTTTCACTTCATTGGTTGGATAAGGTTTTCCAGAAACTTCTATGACGATGTTTTAACCCTAGAAGGGTACTGTGAGTAAAATTTACTCACATAAGGAATAGATTTGTTCGTAAATCAGCAGGTTGGCAACACTGAAAGTCAAGCCACCAGCAGTGCTTCGCCCACTCTGTCATTAGTCGGCTGCCGCAAGCGTTGAATGGTGTTGTTTGATTTATCGCTTGTGGACAATTTAATAAAAGTTAGTGAGTAAAATTTACTTACCGGTACCCTTTACGTACATATACATGAAATATTAGTATGTAAAGAAGAAAATATTATACATGAAATCATAAAAGATAGAAACTGTATTTGGAGTAAGGAACCTGTTGCTGCGCCAGGTCAAAAAACTCCCTAAAAAATATTGTTTACATTCGCCCTGGCCCAACAGCAAATGCAAAAAATTCGCTGTGTCCTGCCAGTAAAATCAATAAAAATGTATAATTTTTGCTTATTTTATATATTATAATAAAAATTACACTTATATGCTGGCTTTCAATTTTTTTTCATTAAACACTACTACTTTGCAAAATAAATCGGATAATAATGTAAAAATTCTGAAGTGAGTAAAATTTACTCATCGGTACCTATAAGCGCCTACAATTTGACCGTACCCTTCTAGGGTTTTAAGTATACAAGTAAGTACATTTTCCGATAGTTCCTTCAGCCAACATTTAATGTCCTTAATGTAGCTATTTTTTGTTTTAATTTGTTTGGTACTAAGTGGGAGTTTGTGATATAACTTTACTGCTAAAAATTCTGAACTTCTTTGTCCAAATGAAGAGTTACACTTTGGTATATTAAGTATGTCTGTTTGTTTGGCTCTGGTTTTATCTCTTGATATTTCACAGGTCTACGCTAGTATTACTATATTTTGTTTCTTAATTATGCTTTAAGACACCCCGTCTCACAAAAATTGTAAGAAATCTTCATTTTTAAATTGCTCCAATATAATAAAGCGAAATTCTTCGTGAAATTTTTCGGAATACCCTTGTAAGCATGCCTGTAACCCAGACAGCGTGGATAAATTGCGGTGAATGTATATATTGTGTTCGTGTACAATGTATATTATATTGCACAATCTGTTAGTGTGAGTAAGTTACCTCAGAGGAACGTTATATTAAGGCCATAGATCATTTCATGAAGCACCTGTTTCACACCGTTACAACATACCTAACTCATGTCGGTGTCTCCAATGTCATAGGACAAGGTATTGCAGTACTAGGCCCGTTAGAGCAGAATTTGAATTAATGATTTTCATTATTTCAACTCTATGTATTTCTGGATAGAACGATTTAATTTAGTGAAGGAATAATACAGGGTTTTCCAATAAGAGGTGTTATTTTGATATTCAAAGAAAAATGCCATTTTTAATATAAATGATCAGATGTTTATTTCATTATAAAGAGGAAGGTATGCCGTTAATAGTGGAAAATAACATCAGGCAAATGACCACCACGACCACGCTTACAGGACCATATCCTTTTCATGAAATTTTCCATAACCAAATCGCAAAGTGGCTCCCTATGTCCTCGTTAGCCTCACGAATACCATCTTTGAGGTCTTGAATCGACGCTGAGCTGTTGGCGTAGAGCTTCTCTTTCACGTGGCCCCAAAGGAAGAAGTCGCAAGGTGTTAAATCACAAGATATCGGTGGCCAATTGTGATCACCTCTTCGAGAGATAACACGGTCCGGAAACTTTTCCCGTAAAAGATCAATGGTTTCGTTGCTTGTGTGACACGTAGCGCCGTCTTGTTGAAAGTAAACGTTGTCCAGATCAATTCCGGCCATAAAAAATCATTAATCATCTCTCGATAGCGCAATCCATTCACCGTAACTGTTGCTTTTGCCTCATTTTGAATTCATATTGAATTGAATCATAGTGAATTTTAATAATTTCAATGCGTTGTTGAAGCGTGTCTCGTTCCATTTTTTTAATGGCGTAGGTTCTACTTGTCAAATGTCAAAAAATGACAGCTTCAAAAGTGACATCTACCAAAATAGCGGGCTATTCAAAATAACACCTCTTATTGGAAAACCCTACATATTCCTTGGTTAGCCCGTTTGCTTATAATCTGCCCATTGATGTGATTTTGAATTTGTCATTGGATAATCCATGAATAAAACTTAGATCAAAAAATTGTAGGTATCAACGCCCAGCGTTTGTGTGAATAGTTGTCACGTAACTCACACGTCATTCGCAACGTATCTTTTTACTCCCGTCTGGGACTATTATAGCACGGTGAAATCGATAACTTTACGATATCGGATCGATAAGCGTAACTTCCGATGATTTTATATCGACTTCGAACCGATATTGACAGGGAATAAATAAGAAATCGATATACGTTAGCAACACTGAAAGTGTTTTCTATGCATTGACTATAAATTACGAAATTGAAAAATTGATAATGTTGAATTCAAGTACTAACCTAACTAACTAACTAACTAACCATCACGCTGTTTCCCCGCATGGGTAGGCAGAGAGGACGGACCGCCAAACAACACGGTCTTGGCACACACTCTTTGCCTCACTCACATTCATACATCGTCTGATACATTCTCTTATTATTCTGACTTTTGACATTGCCCGACCTAAGTATCTGATTCACTTGATCGTGCCATGTCTTCCTCGGGCGTCCCGGACTTCTTCTACCATTCACATTCGCGTCGTATATTCTTCTTACACTACTTTCTTCGTTCATTCACTCTACATGCCCAAACCATCTAAGGGTCCCTTTCTTAATCTTACTCATTATGCTTACATCAGCCTTACATTCTTTGCAGATATCCACATTTCTCACACGATCATACATTATTTTACCACACATGCGCCTCAGAGATCTCATTTCAACAGCATTCAGTTTACTTTCATCCTTCCTCTGCCAGTTCCATGCCTCACTGCCATACATTAGGGTAGGTACCAGGACTCCATTGTGGACTGCTAGCTTCGCTTCTTTGGACAGTTTTTTATTAGCGCCAACGGCATTCAGTCCACCATTAATGGAGTTAATTAGTTAATGAGGTCTTTATTCATATTTCAACCATTTTTGTTTCTCAAAGATCGAACGGAATAATCGCAGATACGACTTCTTTGATTTCTATGAGCTTCGTTAGTTCAATAAGTTCATTAAATAAGCGTATAATTTTGTATAACGAACGATACATTACAAAAATATGTGTATATTGATAGTTAACTGAAACTTATCCGATAATATGGAGGCTTTATAGAGGGATAGATAAAATTTATCAATTGTGCTTGCAAATATTGATAACTGTTTATTGGTCAATATCGTATTGATATAGGATTTATCGATCGACCATGCAAGACCCCCTGGCATTTCTGCACGTTTGAAAACATGTCGCGTCACATTTTTCTACACCTAAAAGTCGATAAATACGATTTCGTCGTTGACACCGAATGTGTTGGTAACATCTTAATACCCTTCGTCCAGTATTGGGACCGAGTACGAAGAAAGAAACTGACATTAAACAGAGAGAAACAATGCAGCAGCCCTGCAGTTGTTATGCATTAATTTAATGTACGAGCACACGTATCCTGTGGGTTTAGTGCAGTACTGAGCGCATGCACGTTTTTTATGGACTTAATTTTTTTTTCTTTAAGAAACTGGAAATTTGTTGCAATATTTCTGCGAAAGCGTAGCCACTGTTTTATAGTTTGTGCCAAAAATGCTGAAAGTTTTGTGATTTATTACTGTTTTGGAAAGTAATAAATCTTAAATTTAAAAATAATAAATTTTGCCTTTAAGTGTCGCAAAAGAGCCGAGCCGATTAAAAATAATGTTGCCTTTAACTATTGCAAATCAGTTGGCAATTAATACAAGAACTCTTAAAGCTGAAATAACGTTAATATTATGAAACTACGTTTCGTAAAGGAATATATATTTTACCGTTTACAAACCAACTAATAAATGTAGTACCACTAACTAGTGATTAAATTAATAAGGACAGACGAAAGCTTTTTACGAGCGCGTACAGTTTTACCAAAGTAACTATAAGGATAAACGATACTACCCCATACACTTTGCTCAGTACTGCTGGTTCCTAGAGAGCTGAAAAATTCACGTTTCCGGTAGCACGAGATTCGTCATTTTCATGAAAATAATGCGAATTTAGAACTTTTCGCGCAAATAACGTGAATTTTTTCACGAATTATTGGGTATTTTAATATAAGAACGTAATATTATACAAAATTAATAAATACCTAACTTTAACCGTAAGCAATGGGGCCAATTTTAGCCGTAAGCAGGGATTACTTAAAAAAAACTCTGATAAGTATTGCTTACGAAACATGTTGTTTTTTTTAAATAAAAGTGGTTAAAACGAAGAATTTATTAATTTTGAATTAAAATGGTGCCAAAAAATAAGTTTGCTGCGTTTGAAGAAGTAATAAATTCTAAATATTTCTTTCTCTATGGTTTTGAAAAGCTTTAATTGATATATAATGGAATGCAGCTAACTTAAGCCGCCGCAACCCAAATTTCCACCGATTTCTTACATATCTCCCTTAAACATTTGAAATTTTTAAGCTCTTAAAAAAATATATGTTATTTTTGAAGATAATATCTATATATTCCCCACGCCGAAACGCAAATTACATGAAATTCCCTCGATAGAAAAAAATCGCTAAATTTGCTCCGAAAATTATATTAATATGCGCAGATCCCAGGTGTGGTCTCCATATAGTCTGCAGTCAGGGTGTAATTTGAGCTGCTTTGGTGGCTTCCTTCGGTTCCACACCACAGGAACGTACAGTGAAATAGAGAGTTTGTATTGATTTGAGAGGTTATCCTCTGTTAGTAAAAACACTTGTGTTGATACTGGATATTTGTAACTGTTTATTCTGTTGAATAATTTTACAGCGAGATGATTCTGGTCTAAACACTTGACTGGCGATATTAATTGAGAGTAATTCTTAAAAGGTCTAGCAGAAGCGAAAGAAAGAATTGAGTTAACGAGAATCGAGTAAAGAGAATGACGTTTGTTTCGTTTACACGTTATTTTACAAGTATGAAAAAATTCAATTCTTTAAATGCTGTTTTAGACAGCCCCCAAGAGATTTTTGCTCTATTTTAATAAAAAGTGGTGTTTTATTAAACATTTTCACAATTCTGGCTTCAATTTTAACGTTTTAAATATTAGCGCGCTCTCAACAACATTCGCAATTACATATCTCTCAATTTTCTTCCTTTTGAGTGGGGATACAGCGCCGTAACGTAGAAAACATTTTTCGATTTTGAAAGAAAAGCGGCATTTTTTTGGCAATTTTCTACATAATTGCAAATAGTGAATAAATCGTCACTTTTATTGTAAATTACCACCGTTTTCGCTGAAAATAACGCGGAATTTATACTTATGTATTACCCATTAAAGTTGTAATTACTGACGTATACTAATGAGTGGTGTTTAATTACAGGGTGATCGAGCACATCGCCGGGCACGCTCGCCTGCAGTACTGCGCCTTCACTGGGACAGGTAGCTCTGTGGCTTACGTGCTGGACAACGACGTGTATTACAAGACCGGCCTGAACACAGACCCCGTGAGGATCACGGACGATGGAGTGCCCGGCGTTATCTACAATGGAGTGCCCGACTGGGTTTATGAAGGTATTTATATTACAGACAAATCCTTAAATATCCAGATAGCCCGGACATCCTTAAAAGGAAACGCGGGCGCCGAGAAATTTGAATAATAGATATTTTATGAAAACTGTTGTTGTCACTCGCTGTAACACCCCCCAGAATACTGAGCGTAAGGGACAACTGGACCATAGACTGTTTATACCTAAATAAAATCTTCAAAACCTAAATTTTGTGTTCCCCTGTTTTCTTCTTCAAAATTGGACCGAGTTTAATATATTTTTCATCAACTGCGTTGGAAGAAAATATTCTATGTCTGTACGTTTCGATTTAAAAAAATACGTTCTCAAATTTGTAAAATGAAACAGAACATCTGTTGATGGCGTTCAAAGTAGGAAAATTGAAGGATTTTTGGATGTTCTTAACTCCTAGGTATAAGAAGTAACTTTTTAAAGAAAGAAAAACTTAGAGACATTCTAATATTTGATATTATATATATTGACAAAACTCCGCCCGTGTTTCCTCTTAATTCGCATAAATTATTTTAAAAAACACAGTTCAATTATAATGAAGATTTATTTAATTATAATTAAAAAAAAGTCATATTCACTTGGCAGCCATATATAACGTTTACTATTGTTACACATGATGTATGAAAAAAAGGTTTTTGGTTATTTTTTAGTAATGTAGAATTTTGCTTCACGCTTTGTACGCACAAATTATTCAAATAACACTTCGTTAGTATAGCAGAATTTTGATTCTTGTTGATGAAACTTTGCGCACTTGAAAATTGAAATGAGTAGAAAATTACTGTCTGAATGTGATTTCAAAAATCTCTGCGAAAGCCTGAGAAACGCCGGGAACAACAGTTAGTAATAATATAGATAGATAGAAGACGATAGATAGATAGATTTATTTATATTGGCTCGGAAACAGAATACAAAAAAGAGGACCAAAATGAAATATTAGTAGACACATTCATTCACATTTACGTACGTGTGTACAACGTTCACATATATACTCACACACGTGCACATACATATACACATATTATAGTAATTGAATAAGAAGGTACATAATACAATAATTAAGAAGTTAATTAGGAGATCATCAGGAATATGCATGTGATGGAATTCAAAAATATATTCAAATGTCCACGATCTTTATTTTCTACTAGTTGGTTCCCGGCATACGTTGCAATGCCATATTCAAAGAAATAAATTGTTTCTCCCTGCATGTCCTTTTCCCGTGCGTCCCCGTTCCCCTTCCGCATCCCCTTCCTCTCCCGCGTTCCCCTTCCACCTTCCCCGTCTACCCTCACTGCTCCCCCGCCCCGCCAGCCCCCCTCATGCGTTCCATATATTCAGTACCGGTACATTCAGTTTTCAAACAGCTCGCGTGCCACCTATTACAATTTTTTTAATTCAAAATTTCATTTTTTATATTAAAAATATTAATTTTTGCTCATTATAAGAACAATCAATCAAATTTGGTACCTGACATAGGAACTTATTTAAAATATCTATAATTTAAAAACTCCACAGACAATTCTCTTGTTACAAAAAAAAAACTGCTGCCTACTAAATTCACATTCATCAAACACGCATACTGTCAAAAGTGCGAAATTAAAATAGTCGTTAAGTTTTCTGAAATTACCGAAATTTTTGAGCAATTTTCTTAATTTTTATTTCCGTAAGAACCTTCTACGAAGTATTAGAAAACATAAAAAAAAGATTAATGAAATAGGTAAAGTCGTTCTGAAGTTATGGCGTGACAAAGGGGAACAGGGATTCATTTGGTTTGATGCTTGCTTTACAATCAGTGCGTATTCAATATACGAGTAGGTATAGACATTATATCGAAATGATTATGTAATAATAGTGCTTACACGGAGTTTGATATTCATATCTACCTTCAGCGGATGCGACCCTGAATATTAAACAGTACTAAACACCCTGTATTGATATTCAGATGAGATGGTATAGAACTGATCACAGTCGACCGGAACATGCATTGTGATTAGCTCATATATATTATAATATATACCATCCTATTCCCATCAGAAAACGAAATCACCGCTTTCAAACAAATGATCATTGAAAATATTCAATTTATTACTGTTCCAGTTATCATGTTCTTGCCTTTAGTTTTAATAAATCCATTAATAAATGGATTAACTGCATTAACTCCACACAGGAGGCCCGGAGGAAAACCAATTTCTCCTCAGGGTCTATATTTTCAATTTGGTGGTATTTTTATTGCATAACCAACAACCTATATCATAGGTTGTTGGTTTGTCTATGTCTTGGCGGCGGATGAAAGTGCCAACGAACTGCGTGGCATGTCGGATGGGGGGAGACAGTTTGAGGGAGACCTTTTGACCTCTCCAATAGGACTCTCTCAGAACTTCACAATGTACCTCCTAGCTGAAGCCCCCGATATTGCCCGGGCTTTAGACGAAGTTTTTCGAAATCAAAAGGAGAACTTCCATACAGCATCCCCAAAAATGAAATAGACTCCCAGTGAAATTATTTTCAAAAGACCCAATCTTTTTCTTAGGTTGTACGTCAAGTGTGCAAAATTTCATGAAGAGGTATCCAAATTCTGATTTAAGAGGGGTGGGGGTAGTTTCTAAAAATCTCATGTCGACAGTGACCTTCCTCCAGTTTGGAGGGTAATGCATGCAAAATATCAAAAAAACAAACCAACGCCGGAATAACTTCGGGAGGTAATTAATTCTACGTGATAGATAGTAGGTACAAGCAAAAAATATGAATATCTTTTTTCGAAATTGCAAAAAAAGTAAAAAAAAAATTTCAAAAAGGTAAAAACTAAATCGGTGAAGATGTTGAATTTTTTTATAAAAAGATGTTTTTGTACATAATAAACCGACTTAATTTGTAAAAAAGTTATTTATCTTTTTTACTTCTACCATCACTTGCATTTTACTCTTAGACAAACTGTAGGACATTTATTTCAGAAGATAGATGACTTATTATAGCTTCCTTGATAATGATAGTAACTTCCCTTCCACCGACCCCTTCCACTGCCTTCCGTTCCTAGCAATCCTTTTCTAGCAGTGTATCCAGGTCAACCAGATGTTGTCCATTGTATCGGTTGTACCTTTGTGGTGGCTGTCGTTGGCTATAAAACAACTCCCGGCTGCATTGTTATTCTTGTCTCAATGCCTTTTATAGGCTTCCAACAACTATTATATTATATAAATCCACCTCTCTCTGTCTCCTTTTCCGCTACCCATAATAAGGTACACTATAATACCAGTTTCTGTGCTGATTTGCTTTCGTGGAAATTAATAGTCCATCACTGAAGGGTCTCCACTGATATCATGGATGGAGTTGAATTTCTGTAAAGCAACTGGCCCTTCGTTTACTACATTTTGTGTTAGGTTTCAGCTTTAATCAAATTGTAATGAGCTGACAAGTTTAACAACATGATATCTGTCCTATTCTTCTGATCACAATTTGCTCAAAAGCTGAAAAGGACTTAGGATAGGTTGTTTAAAAAAATTTGACGGAATTGTCAAATATTTGAAGTTAATTTTCACGTTCTGTATAAGTTCTATTCATGTTCTGTGATTATTTCAGTTTTATGAAGCAACTGGCCTAAAATGATATAATAACAGAACTTGAATAGAACTTACACAGAACGTAAAAACTAACTTCAAATATTTGATGAATCCGTCAATTTTTTTTAAACAACGCGTTATTGGAATTGGCATTTTCAAGTATATACAAATGTAATGGCGCTGAATGGCTCTTTGATGACAATGTTACATTTCCATATCTGTGAAAAATTCCGTTAGAAATTCTGAATAGTCGAGTAATTGTATGAATTAGTCTCAGAACATTATTAAGGCCGGTATCCTGTGAACTTTTCCACAAACAATACCTTAATCATTACGACAAATATTTTGTTCGAACATGCTACACTGGGGCAGGGCCAGAACTTTTTTGAATCAATAAAAAATGTGATCCTCGACCTAACCACCTACAAAATGTGTAGGTGTTTTTGAGAAGCAGATGACCCCGGCCTTTATAATTTTTGTCAAACTTTTCACACCAAACCCAATCTCTAATATCATGATAGCCTTTCAGTATTTCAGTCGATACAGTTGAACTGAAACTTGTGTATCGTGACATAGTTAATCCCCCTGTAAGGCGTGACAGTATTACCAGTCTGGGAAAGTAAATTAGGAAAGGAAGTTTCGAGTAAGAATGTGCAATTGGCCTTACCAAACTTTTTCCGCCAGGAAAAGTTTTTTCGAAGAGTTTTTTCGCAGCGCAGCAACTAATTCCCACGCTTCATGCCATGATTGTGTGCGGTTGATACATAGAATTTATTAAAATTTTATGATCTAATCCGGAAAAAACAAAATAATACATAGGTAAGTATTTCAAATAATAAAATATAAAGAAAATTACAATTTTTTTAACATTTCATTTTTCTGCCAATTATATATTCCAGATCATTTAATTTGTCTGCCAATTAAGATCAATATATATATATATATATACATAAACACTAGGTGGGAATGCTATCCTTCTACCGGTATTTCAATGGAATATACTCCGAGGAACTAGCGCCATTGGCACTAGTTTGGCACCGATGCATCTACACGATTGACATTTGTCATCGGCATTCAACGGCTCTGGAACGATTTGTCGGCTTCTGTGATTCCTTCTTCTTACAACGTAGGTTTCTTTAAGACCTGACATGTTCACCTCCTTTCTCTCCTCAAAGCGACCATCCACACCTCAAAGATGACAATGGCCCATGGAGAAATTATTTTCATTAGCGCTCTTGTATAAAAAAATACCACGTACCTCAATCCTTTTCTCAATAAAAGTGTTCACTATAGAAAATATTAATATTATATTAGCAATAGTACATAATGAATTTTGGAGTTATTTCTGTGTCTGACATAATTGTCTTAAAAGGGTGGCTTCTATTATTAAGAGTAATGCAACACTAAAGTGTATTTGATTTCCAGAGGAGGTATTTGGTTCCGGATCAGCAATGTGGCTCTCACCCCGCCAGGACAGGATGGCTCTCGCTTCCTTTAACGACACGCAAGTGGACGAAGTTGTTTACGTCACGTATGGTATCCCTGGATCCATCGAGGACCAGTACCCCAAACTCTGGCCGCTCAAGTATCCTAAGGTAAGGCACTGAATACATTCTTCCAAGAAACTGGCACCAAGCATCTTGCATCCGTTGTTAACATACCGGTTGCCATCTCTGTTCCACAAAAGCAATGTTGAAGAAAGAACGCTGAGTCTATTCTACAGGTGTTTTACTGGAGCCTGTTCTGAGGAACCAGCAGCATTGATCCTCGGTGTATCGGTGCACATGCGTGAAACTCGATGGAACCCAAACGGAACACATATTCACAGATGTTGATGTTGGCTTCATCAAAACGGTGTGCATGTGGAATGAGCTTCCGACGTCTATTTTTCCCCCTTCATATATTCCAGGCTTCTTCAAGACTCGCATTGATACACCCCTTTCTAAGACAAAGCTACTCAAACGGGTGGCGATGTAGTCCACACTTACCACAGACTTGGGCGCTGTTGCACGTGCTCCCCCCAGACGGTATTTTTGTGTACTGTGGAGATTCCACCACAGTACATACTTAGAAGCAAAAACTGTCTTCAGTTTAGATTTAAATTCTGCCGAGTCTGTGATTATTCTTAACTCATGTGGCAGTTCATTCCAGGCTTTAGGTCCTGACACTCCGAAAGCGTGCTCACCGAACTCAGTATCTGGTGTGCGCTTTGTTCCTTCAACCGTCCGTTTTGTTCCTTGTTTAGTTATCTATGTTTTTTTTTTTTTACTTTTTGAAATATTGGCATACAGAGCTCCGGGCCAGAAGGCCCCTTTCTCTTTCATCATGAAATTATAATAACGGTTGTTGATAAATTTGTTTATTTGGTTGTTTTGAAGATGCATTAAGATTATGATTGAATTTGTCAGGCCGGCCGCACCAACCCCACCGTAGCCCTGAAGGTGCGCAACCTGTCGGATCCCGACGGCGAGCTGGTGACGCTGGTTGCCCCCGTGGACGAGGTCACCGAGGATCACATCCTGGGCACCGTGACGTGGGCCTCAGACACTGAAGTGGCCGCCATGTGGCTCAACCGACGCCAGAACAAGAGCGTGTTGGTCATCTGCAACGCAGACACTGGAGTATGCAATAAGGTAACAACTAACTATTTATATTTAAACGTCTCAATAATTATAATTATGCAGTGTCTATACATCGTGCTTCCACACACGATCATTCCGCGAGGAGCACAGCATGTTCATGGTCCGGTATATATCAGTTGATTTTAAACTCGGCTTGTTTGGAATGTCAAGTTTAGCGCGGCTTGGACCATAATCCGTATACAGATCGTAAGCTCAGTAAACACCTGTAACTGCTGAAATTGTCTATGATTTTAATAGAAGAACGTGATTTTTTCTTTGAAAAACCTGTCTACCTGAGAACTATATCCATGCTTTCTGCTGTCAGCGGGAGATCGCGACAAAATGTTAACGTGGGCAGATTTTTTCGTTAATCCAAAACATTTCGCAGGTTGATTTTTACGAGATGATTTTAATAAAGTTCCCCATTTCAATTAGCATGGCGCTATATGCGAGGATACTAATGTTAAGTAGTATTGTCGGAGTGGTGCACTATTCATGAAATTAACGTCTGAATAACTACCCCGACGTTGAATTTTTTAAAATCCCTTATCAGACTATTTTAGATTAACAACCAATAAATATCATCGACTTAATATTTATTCAACATCGACTTAGTTAGTTCATTCATAAAATTAGGCAATTTATAAATTTCGGTGATAAGCAACATAGATGTCAGAATTGGCATGTGATTGCTAGCGCCTCGGCGTACCCCGACGCACAGTGGTTTTACTAGTATGGGAGCGTCGGAAACAATTCGAAATTTCAAATTGCAAGGATCACCACATACCAGCGCATCTTTCCCCATACCACAAAATTCAACAAAACGTTTCGTCACTGCGAAACACGTCAGCAAAGATTGACTTCCCGCGCAGTCAGGATATTTGTGTGTAAATGCAACGTTTATTATATAACATTTAGGGACTGATAATTTTTTACACCGCTTGCTAGTATTTTTTTTTAACTTGGATTCAATACCTTCAGGTGTTTACTAAAGATGTTAAGTTTATTTTTTTCATTTCCTAATGCGACAAATTTGGGATATTTTTTTAAAAAAACATCTCGTGAATTAAAAAAAATTACGAAGATTTCTGGAATACTTAAGGTTAAAGTTAGATATTCAGTAATATTCAGTAAATGTGCTGATGTACTTTTGTAACTGAACTATTTACGTAGTACATTTAAAAAAAAAATCTTGCGCATTTTTGCGGTTCTACGGCCCAGGAATTTTTACGTAATTTACTTACTGTAAAATTTGAGTGCTTCATAAACATTATTTTTGTCACAGGTTCGGTTTCAAAGGATTTGTTCTTAAGAGGAAAGGAGTTATTTGGCATAACGACGAACTCGAAGTGTTAAAAGATGGAAAAAGATTTTAATATTTGAAAAAAAAAATGTATATAAACCTCACCAATTGCCTTAAAGAGAGGTTGGATAAATTCAGTAAAAAAATCACAGGGTTCAAATTTCGCATTAATACAAGATGGACTATGGCTCGTCGAGATGATGCTAGATTTGTGATGGAAAATAAAAATAAAATGACTTGAGACCCCGATTGGTTTTATATTGTACGCGATTTATCCTGAAAACGGCACGTGATGATCGTAAACACAATTTGAATGTAGTTCAGACCAATCCAAACGCTTAAAAACCAAAGATCTTCGGAAAAGTGCACCTCTTTCTCATTTGGTGTTTGAGAAAGAGGTATATTTTTTGGTCAATCGGTAACATTAAAATTATAAGAAGACATTATTCTAGGCGCTCATCTATTAACAGACAAGTGTACAAGATATTTGATGATAATCGCTCTTCTTAATAACAGGTGTTCATTGGAACGCGAGAGGTGCGGATTATTCTAGTATTTTTAAATCTTCAATTGTACCTACCTTTGCGATTAGTTCGCGGGATGTCTGACAATATAAACCTTGTCCATCGTCCATCAGATATTGCCACCCGATTAAGATTATCAGAAGAGGCTCAGAAGCTCGGAACAAAGATTTTTTAAAAATATCGCGAGAACTATTCTAGAAAATGTTCTCGTGAGAAATTTTATGAAGGTGTTTTTAATTTAATGTTAGTTACATCTGATCCTATCATAACTAGTTATAGGCAACCCCCAAAGACACCATTAAATTGTTTTCCTAAGGAAGTTTCGATTTAATAATTCCTCCGGATATTCATTTATCAAATATCTTTAGCACCGACGATGATGATGATTGTTCATCGTCTGCCTCAGAATGTTAAAAAGCAAAATTAAATTAAAACTCGGCCTTTATTTTCACATGGATATGGACATAAATAATATCAATTTTAAGAAAAAAAATTTAAATTTAATTTTTTCGTTGATAAAAACATAATAAAATCCAGAAATCGTTAATAAAATCCAGTAAAACTTACTAAAACCGAATATTATAATTTTTTTTAACCATACCGAAAAATAATATCACTTTTTTCCCCCGTTAATCCTCCCTGTGAATTGTTTCCAACTTTTGGGGTATTTGGAACCACTGTGCGACGTCTGAAAAAGGAATTGTTCTTCGGTTTACCAAGTGTCCGGCTCACGAATGTCGTACATAGCGAGGATTCGGGCTGATACACCGGGCCTATGAGTCGGCTTTGTCTATGAATCCGCTTTTTACCAGTGCTCCGCCACCCGCGCTCATGTGAGAGTTTGATACTTAAGGCGCCGCGCCGTTTCTCCGCTAAAAAAGAAAAGATGGAGAGATATGTAATCACGAATGTTGGAGAGAGCGCGCTAAATATCTCAAATAGCACCTAAAGAAACACTGTGATTTGTATCATACATATAGCTTCTAAAATAACTGAAATGAACGTGTTTATAATAATTTTCGGAGGATTCTTTGTGATTTTTTTCTATTGAGGGAATTTCATATATCTAATTTGCGTTTCGGCATGGAAGACGTCTAGATATTGTCTTCAAAAACAACATATATTTTTTTAAGAGCTTAAAAACTTCAAATGTTTAAGGGATTGTAAGAAATCGGTAAAAATTCGGGTAGCTTCGGCTTAAGGCGCGGTGTACCCGCTCAAAAAGAAGAAGATGAAGAGATATGTAAATACGAACGTTAGAAAGAGCGCGCTAATATTAAAAACGTTAAAATATTCAAGTGAAACTTTTTAATAAAACACGACTCGTTTAAAATAGAGCAAAAATCTCGTGGGGATTGTCTAAAATAGCATTTAATAAACACTGTTAATTTTTTCATACATAACTTGTAAAATAACTGAACAAAAGTGTTTATAATAATTTTCTGATCATACTTTGCGATTTTTTTCTATTGAGGGAATTTCATATATTTGCCTTTTCGGCGCGGGGAATATTATCTTCAAGAATGACATATATATTTTTAAGAGGTTTAAAACTTACATTATTTAAAGAAAATATGTAATAAACCGGTAGAAATGCGGGAAGCCGGGCCTTAACCTAACCTAACCTAATCTTTGCCAATCTAACCTATCCTAACCTAGTTTAACTTAATCTTACAATATAATATATAAGTCACTTAACGACAGTGACAGGAACAGTTTGGAAAAGTACATATAATAAAAATTTCTCGGCGATCCAATTTCCTCTTAAGAGCGTTTAACCAGCTAGCAGACGAAAATCCACATTTCGTCGAAAGTTGTTCTTACGATCGTGCAGGGCGGTTACAATGAGAAAGATTAATTCTCCATACCAGCTTTTTAAAAATTATAACTCAAATTTATTTCATCCAAAAATGTTGAAAGGCGTGATGATAAAACTATTAAAATAATGTACTTTTTGTAATTATTTTTTGATTATAAGTATTTATCATTTTTCAATAATGTCTAAATTTAATAAAAATGTTAAAAAAATCTGAAATATATTAGTTTGTTAGTGCGCAAATAAATACACAAATGGACCAATTTTCGTCAAGAAACACATGCACGTACATACTTTTTAATGATTTTATTGAAACTAAAATTAAAATTCTAAAACATGCGTTTGCTAGATAATGTATTGATTTATTTTACTGCATGATTATATTATTTGAAATGGTTGTGGTATAATACAAAATCTTTTTTGAAAATTTAACAAATCTGCCAACGACCTATGGAATAACCTTATTTTACTAAAAATTAAAAAAAATTCTCTAAATTTATTACATGCGAATGCTAGATAAAAGAACAATCTTTAATTTATAATTTTTTGTGGAAAAGAGTCAATACGTCTAAAATCTTATTTGGAAATGACATATTTCTGGTTTTCTCCCTCTTAATTGTGCAGTGGATGCATTCGACAATTTGGTACCTTTTTGGTGATTTCGCCAAGAATACAAATCAGGCAACAGAGTTACGATTAGGTTAATGACATTCAAAGCACTAAGGAGTGGCATCAGCGATCCGGTTGTATGTATATAATATAAATATAGGAAGGAAATATCAATCTGTCCGACGTGACAGACAGCTTGCTTTGCGGTCAGCAAATCTTGATGCGTCTAATCGATTATCCGACCCTTCTCGGTCGAAAGTCAACTACAATGGTAGTGCTGTTGGCGAGTTTGCTCTCCGATTGAAATGGGTTTTGGAAGCTTTCCATTTAAAAAATCATTTTGATTACCAGATAATAAATAACTTAATAAATTACATTTTCTTTTTCAAGCATCACGAACAATAAAGATCAGATATTGCATTCAACATTATTTCAAGGATATTGAAATCAATGAAAGATTAAAATACTTTTATCGTAAAATCCCAGGGACGCTTGAAAATGGGCTGCATATCCTTTAAACAGAACGAAATGGTGATTGATGGAATTGAATGATAATATGTTTAGGAAAAACAAGGTATGCAATGAAAAGGGATAAGTAATCATCTACCATTGTATCTCTTCGAAGGAGCACACGACAAAACCACAATATAGTAGGTAATATAATTCTGCCGCGATACCTCGAGGTAATTATCGCTACAAACAAACGAATGCAGATACTTTAATAGTACACAACTGCTAACCCTGTAAAAATCACAAGTGCGCCCCTCGGTTGAATTTGGCAGCCACCTCTGGTCTGGAGCTCCAAAATACCTGAAAAATACCCTCGAATCTGTGCAGAAACGGGCGGTCCGTTTGATAGATTCTCCCATCTTAACAGACGGTTTGCAATCTTTAGAACACAGGCGCCGGGTGGGATGCTATCCTTGTTCTACCGGTATTACAATGGAAGATGGTCCGAGGAACTAGCATCATTGATCCCTTCGGCACCGGTGCATAATCGGGAAACACGCCAAACGCATGCCCAACATTTGTACACAGTTGACATTTGTCACATGTGGAACAGGTCGTTTCTACGACTCGTTCTTGTGTTCAACAGCTCGGCTGAGGAATGATTTGCCGGCCTCTGTGTTTCCTCCTACAACATGGGTCTCTTCAAGATCAATGTTCATTCCTTCCTCTCCTCAAAAGACCCTCCACACAGCATCCCATATGACATAGGCCCTGAGGAAAATTATTTTCCTCAGGGCCTTCTGTGTGGAGTTAATGTAAAAAAAAAAGAATGCATACAAAATGATATTATGTAATTCCGAGATGGTCAAATTCCTTCATTTTACTTGAAAACGAGATTATTTACACGAAAAACACCAACAAATTGCTTAAGGTAGTTCAAAATCTTCTTCTGCACGACAAATGCAATCAAATTTTCAATATCTTTCTTGCCATTGTTCCAAAATTCAAATACTTTTCCTAAAAGGTGATGGTTAGGAAGAGGCAGGAACTGGGTAAATGACGCCAGTAGGAACTAAGCATATTCTCATTTCAAAACCAGTTAGAATTTTGAGAAATGGTTTCTTACAGTAGGTACTTTTGTAAAGTATCTTTTACGAGTAATTAACGATTATAATCTTATTACTACGTATTAGAGCAGGAGTTCGAGTGATGGATTGCAAGTTTTTATCAATACTGATTACGTAACTTTAAATAGACAGGTTTTAATATTATGAGGTTAGGTGTAATTTTCTAACAAACGTATTGTATATTTTTGGTAAAGTTATATCAATAATGCGGATTGGTATTTTGATTGATATTTCGTAAATGGTATCCCTGGAAATCTTACAAACGAATTGTTGCATTGTGGGAACTATAACCTGATATGCCTCACATCGTGATATAGGATTCCAGAGGAATCCAGATTTCAGATTCCCGAAGAAGCTTGTTTGCTCGTGAAACTTGGTCTTCGTTTTAAATATTTATAAGCTATCGCATTCCCGTGAAAATCACAGGATGTTATAATTCCAATTTTGAAAAAGATAATTAAAATAACTTGTTAATAAATGTTCAAATATTATATTATGGGTAGGTACCCATTTTATCACTTGTCTGAATCCTTCGCATTTAGTTTTCGTAATGAGTTTCAACTTCAAAAATGACCCATAAGTTCAAAACAAATTTGAATTCATGGAACCGAGTTAAGCAGGACATGTAATAGAGAGTTCTGGCATCATGAAATTATGCGTTGCTAACCGTTCATCCGATTGCGATGAAACTTTGGGGATTTAATAATACGAGTATAATAATAATAGTTTATTCCAGAATGTATGCAGGGGTAGTGCAATGCAATACATTCCATATTTTGAAATAACCAAAGAAATTGGAAAAATAATGGGTTAAGGTTAAAAGTAAATAATAACGCACATAAAATAAAAACGAATAAGCAAGATTTGATATGTGCATGCCCGCGATGGTTTCTATATATAAGTGAGTTCTGGCATCATGAAATTATAACCAACCGCTGCTAACGGTTCATCCGATTGCGATGAAACTTTGGGGATTTGACGTGTGCATACCCGCGATGGTTTCTGTATATAATAGTGAGCTCTGGCGTCATGAAAATACATTACTAAACCGTTCATACGATTGTTAGGAAACTTTGGTAAATTGTTGTGAACACGCCGGCGAAGCTTTCTGTGTGTACTAGTGAGCTCTGGCATTATGAAATGTGTATAAAAAACTGCAGTTGGTGGCACACGAACTGTTTGAATACTGAATGTACTAGGACTGAATGTATGGAATGCGGGAGGGGGAAGGGAATTTGGGAGGGGAACTCGGTAGGCCGGTTCGCGGGATGGGGGAAGCGGGAGAGGGGAGTGGGGAGAGGGAAGGCGGAGAAGACGGAGTGGGAACGCGTGAAGGGAAGGGGTTGCGGGAGAGGAAGGGGAGGCGGAAGGGGAACGGGACGAATAGGAAAGGACAAGCAGGGAGAACGTTTTCTTTTTTAAGTGGTTTAGCAACGTATGCCGGGAACTCTCTAGTTGTGATTATAAATTATTTACGATTTGATAATCAACACGCCCTGTTAATTTCTATTTCTTTATCAACATATTAATAAGCTTGAAGTCTCCATTGAATTAAATTCCCTTTCACCTTGGATTTTCCATCGGAGCGGAGGTAATCTTCGATAAGAAATAAAACTAAATTAAATAATCTATCCAGGCGAAAGTAGTCGGGTAGCCGCACTAACATCAAAAGGGACAGGGGCGGACTAAAATTTCGATCAAGAAGAAAATTGATAATTTACTGTTGTAATTTGATCGTTTTTTGTTTCGTTTCACTGTAAATTTATTTGTTCATTCCGCTTCCGGTTCAAGATTTTGGCCGTTTAATTGGTTAAGTAAGATTTTTTTTTTAACTTTCAAAAATTTTTTTTTTAAAATTTTAACTTTATTATTCGCATTTTTCAATATTATGGTATTCGTACCTGCCTGAAGAAAGTTTTAAAAAAGACAAATATAGTAACGTTTGTTTGGGCAAAAAAATCTGATTCCTTAATAATAATAATAATAATATTTGGATGATTTATATAGCGCCGTTTTTGTGAAAAATCACCTCAAGAGCGCAAGTTAGTTGAAAAAGTTATTTTAAATATCATTGAATAGGGAATGACAGTTTTCTTAAGTCATTGATAAAATATATGGTTTATGTGGGTAATTGAGTACCTACTTCAGAGTGATTTCAAAGAAAATTAGAAACATACTTTTTTGGAAGCGAAGTCTACTGTTCACAGAACTACTTGTTATTACGCTGTTATCAAAATGCATAGTTTAATTTTTTTTCTTCATAAAATCAATATGTATGTAAAGAGATTTTAAATTATCTGGCGTAGTGCTCATACTGCACGAAATTATTTCAATACTTCAATAAGTTTTCAAACACAGCTTATTAATTAAATTTACAAGAGCGATGAGTGCAATACTCTGACATTCTGTCTATCATGTAAAAGCGGACACAAACATGAATTACATTTATTACATCATATGCAATTGACTAATGCTGAAATAAAATTAAATAGATTAAGATATTTAGCACTTTCGCGTCTCGCGGGAAATTCTCCGTACATGGTGTAAAGGCGCGCCCTGCCACTGAGCGATGACAGTGTTTTCCGATCTCCGTTAGCGCTGACTCGTACCTGCTACTCTGTGCCACATAAAATCTGCGAACCCATGTGCCCTTCCCTCCGGGAACATCTGCGAGGCGCTGCATCGCCAAGGGGGGCCGAACAGCGCTCTGTATGCGGAGTGTGTTTATAATAATAACAACCTCAGCATCCCACTATGACTAATCACCAACTTGCCGTCAACACACAGGAGAAGAAGAAAATAGTATAGAAAACCTTAAAAGAAATTTAAAAACATATAATTTTCGAATAGGCTAAGTTCCTAAAAGCATAAAATGCAAAACATCCTTACGTTGATTAAATTACTAAATGGTGCGGGCGATACACGAGCATAAAGCTAATCATTTATAATTATTTTAAATAGCTATACTTGATAAAACCATTCACAAATTTTGATTCAGAGCGACATTTTTTTCCTTAAAACACTATCAATATGAACTATAAACACCAATGCATAAAAAACCATTTTAATAACTACATATATTTAAGAAAGGTGGAAAGTCGGTATCCGCAGTGAGTTAACTATTTTATCGTCCGACTGCTGCTAGCCTGGAGTTATTGGAAGAAAGTTTTTTTTAACATCAGCTCCACACAGGAGGTCCTTAGAAAAGAAAATCCCTCAGGACCTACATGTCATCTTTGGAGATGCTGGTGGAAATAAGAAGAAGTTCTGTGAAAGAAGATGTGTAGAAGAAAGAAGGAGAAGAAGTCCTGGGAAGAAGAAAAAGGAAGGAGAAGAAGTTCTGGGAAGGAAAAAGGTATGAGGTATGGGTAGGAATCTGTAGTGACAGCGTCCAGGAGTACCGGACGTATGGATCCATACCTCCCACTGCAGTGCAAGACGGTGGGTCGAGAGAGTCCGGCTGGAGAATTCAAAAGGTCTCCCTCAACCAGGCTTTTCCGATCTGGTCCGTCATGCAGCAGTTGGACAAATGCATCCGCTGCCAAGACCTAGACAAACCTCACCCCATGAACCCGGCACCCTGCTAGATAACCAAAAGTATTAAACAACTTGGGGCGACCTATGGCAGGGGTTTTGGTTAACCAATTAATGGTCCCAGGGTGGCGGTACCCCTACCCGCCTCCAAAATTGAAATCTTAAATAAATAATTGTAATAAAGCTTATGTAACTAAAGTTGTAATTGAATTCGAAAATATATTATTTCTTTTCTCATTTTCGGACCGTCCTAACCCTTAATACGCCACTGGTTCGAGTGGAAAATCCGCTTCCCAACATCTGTATCCCATAAGATCTTATTTTTTCCAAAATTCATCAGATATTTAGGGAATTTTGAAGTATGGATACCCGGAATATTAAATCTTACGCCGAGAGCGATAAGTCCCAGGCTGCGCATAGCTGGGAGCTGGAAACTAGAACTAATAATATTATACTTTGCCGCAAGAAATTTGCATCCGTGAAATTGAAGGTAAACTTTACCCGGGCGGTTTTTAATTTATTGCAAGGATAAAGTTATCATATTTATTCTGAAACCCGAAATTCCCGGAATGGAATAGCGATTGCAGGGGTTGTCACAAAGTACGGAGCCTTTTTACTTATTTCATTTCATTAAAATGCCCCCCTGCTGGCCAGGGCATCGGGGTGGACGGAGGTTTCCAAGATAATTGTTACTGGGAACAGAAAACGAATTAAAAATGTGTTTATTTTATAAAATAATTCATATCTGAAGAGACCGGTATTTTCCCACCTTCCTCTCTCCCATCTCCATCCCCTCCTCACTTCCTTCAGCCCCACAAAACAATCCAATTGGAGAAGCCGTAGTTTCACTGGCTTTGGGAGCAGTTACGACTTTCGTTCGGTTATTTACGTAATTTAGTTTATTTTAATGTGGCCAAGTTTAAATAGCAATTTACTGGAGCGACCACGCGAAATAAATAAATTTGCCTCGATTGCTCGAGATTTCCCAGAAGATCATTTTTCAAATTTTTCGTCAACATTAAAAAATCATACGTTCGAATTTTAACATGGAGACATAAAAACTTATTACAGTGCTACACAGCCAATGAATTAACCCGTATTTTACCGTTTATCTCATATTTGTAGGATTTATAAAAAAATATTAAAAAAATCGTTAAGTTAATAACCGCGCGAATCCTGCGTGTTTTTTTACTTTGAAACCGCCGTGAGGGTACTTCGAGTCAACCTAGAATATTTTCGATTGCTGTATGTTGTCTATGGTATACTTGATAATGAAAGGTGCATATCTATGGAAAAAGGACTTAATTTTAACCGTGAACAGCTGATCAAAAATTCGGCGGGAAAAATATATTTAAATTTTTTTTTTTTTAACATCGATCTAAAGTAGTCGAGGAAGTTCAGATTTGCGACATCTATGGTCATAATAGATAAAGCATTTCAATAGCTTCGTTTTAAAATAAATTGCAGGCCATGGAAATCATTATCATCATCATTATCATTACATAGTATAAAATGAAGTCGCTCAAAATGTATGTGCGCGTTAATCTTTTAAACTACGCAACGGATTTTCATACAGTTTTCACCAATAGATAGAGTGATTGAAGAGGAATGTTTTTATGTATAATACATGCATATTGTTTTAGAGAAAAGCCGATAAATTCAAAGAAAACATATTTTTGTGCGATTTAAAACGGCTGGCGGGCCGTACTATAGTCAGGGCTGGGCAGTATTTGAATTACTTGTATTTGAAATACGTATTTGAAACACAAATACGTATTTTGTATTTGTATTTCAATTACTTCCCAAATATGTATTTTGTAATTTGTATTTCAATTACCCGGTGCTGAGGTATTTTGTAATTTGTATTTCAAATACTTATGGCTTCAAAATACATTTTCAAATACATTTAGCGAATTTAAAAATAAACTCACATAGATACGAGACAATTTAGATAGTCTATGTAAGACAAGGTAGATAGCCTATGTATTACTCGCAATACATAGACTAAAAACGTTAGAATCCAGAGCAATATATGTTAATATTTAGAGTTGGCTGTAGGTACGTCAAAGCAATTGCAATTGTTGTTTTCATCGTTTCGCGGTTTTTATTCATGAAGACGTGAGTTAATTGATAATTTATAATGGACTAACTGGTCCCCGGCTTGCGTTGCTATGCCATTCAAAGAAATAAATTGAATCTCCCTTCATGTGCTTTCCCGTGCATCCCCGTTCCCTTCCACCTTCCCCCTCCTTCATGTCTTCCCTCTCCGCAAACCCCACCTTCCCCTGCCTTTCCTCCCTGCCGCTAAAATGTATACACATTTTATTCATTTAAAATAATATGTAGTATATTTGCGGCACGTTCGTTCGTTAAAGTAAATTACAGTGGAGCGCACTTAAAGTGAAATAACACAAAACTGCGCTATACAAATGTCATGTTATTAAAATAATTATTATTATTATCTAAAACCTGGGTCCTATAACAAAAAAAAACTTTACAGGTAGAGCGGAGATGAGATGTGTCTTCTGAGCAATATGATTGGTCAATTTTTGCACGTCTCTGTTTTACTCTGCTCAGCTTTGCTTCTATGGAATAAACCCTTAAGATGCACTTACGACAATTTATTGCAACGAAAGGTTCTACCATAACCAAATGTATTTTGTATTTTGTAATTTGTATTTTGTATTTGAAATAAAAAAAATGGTTAAAATACTGTATTTTGTATTTTGTATTTCAAATACACGTCTTGAAAGTATTTTGTATTTCGTATTTTAAATACATGCGAAGAAGTATTTTGTAATTTGTATTTTAATTACAGCAAAGCATGTATTTTGCCCAGCCCTGACTATAGTCACTTTTGAAATTCGTTCTACGGAAGAAATTGGAAAATAAATGTCCTAGAGTAAGTAGGTATTTGATTTTCCCTTTTCAAATATCCAATGTTGCATTGCAAGCATTGTATAATTAGTGGCGATCGCTAACTATATTATTATATAAATAAATAATAATAATATAGTTGATTCGAGAGGAAGGTTTATATCTATAATACATGCTTATTATATTAGAGGGAAGCCGAGAAATTCAAATTTTAAATTCAAGCAGCGGGCAGCTGGCAAGCGGGTGGTGTGGATTTTATAAAGGTTGGGTAATGGCGTTGTGTTTCGTTAGCCACAGCAACGTGTGGCCGGGTCTGCTAGTGTTTTATATAATTACGATAGTTGATAAATGTTTTACGAATGGTAGGAAAATATCGTCTAATTTAGGACCGCCATCAATCGCAGAAAAATAAAAATGGTCTATTTTTCGAAAAATTAAATTGGTCAATCGCTCCAGTAGTTATCAATATAAATATGTCTTCCTTTTCTTCTTTTATTTATTTTTTAAGAATCATTTATTTATCTTTTACTAGCTGAAGTTTCCGTCGTCACCCGTGCTTTATGCCGAGTTTTTTAAAAATCTTTTTAAAATTTCAGCAAGAAGTATCAAAATTCAGTTTTAAGGGTAGGAAAAAGGAATAGGGGTGATTTTCATTTAGACAGTCACCTATAACTTGTTTTGAAGGTCATGTGTGTGTGAAATTTCATCAAACTAGCAATAAAACAGTAGATTTAATGAACCCAAAATGGTTTATGTTATTTATTTTTATGTATACGGTATATAAGTACTGTAAACAGGATAAACACAGTAGCATAACGGCACATAGTTATTATACTATATTATTTTATATATTATTTTCAATTTGGGAGGCGGGAATGGGTACCGCCACCCCGGGAACCTTTATTGGATAACCAACACCTCTGCCATAGGTCACCCCAAGTAGTTCGCTACGTTTGGTGATTTAGCAGGGGTGCCCGGGTTCATGGGGTGAGGTTTGTCTAGGTCTTGGAGGCGGATGACCAAGACACACTGAACCCCAGATTCCTACCCACCCCTTTTCCTTCCCAGAAATCTCCTCTCCTTCCTTTCCTTAAAAAAACCCTCCACACAGCATCCCCAAAGATGACATAGGCCCTGAGGGAAATTGTTTTCCTCAGGGCCTCCTGTGTGGAGCTCATGTAAAAAAAAATAAATACAATAATTATCTTACTGTAGTCTTACATTCCCAACATAGAAATGCCATAGTTCAACTGGCTGCAGGCAGTCAGGGCTCTTCCGCAATATCACATAAACGAAAAATAAATAAAATATTTATATCGTAGGGCTTAGGAATCTTAGTATATGGGTAGGCTATTTGAAAAAAGTATTTCGCAGCCTTAAAATACCATTTTCCTATCGATACGAAGCCGGCGGAGTTTATTCCAATATGATATCATGGTTTTAGTTGTGTACTTCATAACCGCTTGGTAATAAAATATGAACATTAGATTTTACCGGAATATTTCATATCCCCTTCACTAATAATACTAGCTCAGATCCTGTAACGTATCACCTTGTTACAGGAAGCTAGATCAGAATAATCATTGATGTAAGGTTAAATAAGTGCAGTTTTATAACATACCTTTGTACTTTCTCCACTCTGCCTTCTCTGCCTTCTCACCGACTCGGGTCGCTTGGGTTGGGACAAAGGGGGGTTGAATTTAATTATAGAGATTTTATATGTTAAGATTTTAATTAGGTTTGGCAAGGATACATGATCTTAATTATAGTTAGATCTACTTATATCTAAATCTTAACTAGTTGTCATATGGTTCGGGGTTGCTTCTCCATTGTTCACATCGTCATAGTTAATTGTTCACTGAAACTACCTTCGTGTCACTGGGTTCTCTGCGGGTGCCTTGGTAAGGTTGAGGTCCTCGATGGCAGCTCCTCCGGTTCAGCAGCTCAGGCCTTCCTAGCCGAGTTTCCTGCCTCTGAAGTCTGAAGTCTCCTGAAGTCGTCTGCTTCACTTCGCACTTTGGCCACTCGCCGCGTATGGTCACCGCACTTTCTTCGTCTCACGCCCAACTTTACGTCGCCGGGCGGAGGAACGTATGTTTTGCGAATCATTTCCTTGAACTCCACTATAACTTCTTCATCCACCGCCCAGCACCACCTCGCGGGGCGGGGAACGCGTACTTGCCGTTGTGCACTATACGTGTCTCCTCTCCGTCCCGGTCTTGACTCCTGTTTCTTCATCCACCGCCCAGCATCACGCCGCTGGGCGGGGAACGCGTACTTGCCGTTGTACACTATACGTGTCCCCTCTCCGTCCCGGTCTTGACTGTCTGTCCCAGCGTGCCCTATAAACTGGTAAGACCCGTGGCTCTACCCCGCACTTCTTTCTTCTTCCGTTTTAGTCCTTGCACCCACATCTGTCATCACTTTCTTTGTCTTTGGTGCACGGGGCGAGACTCTTTCATAACACAAAATTATTTAAGTATTCAAATTTATTTGTGACGAAATTTGATTCGTCACAATCCGTGAAAATTCACGGGAAAGAGGTGCTATTGCGTGCTAAGACATATCTTATCGAAACGTGTTCAACTATAATCACGCGTATAGAAGTGCGCGGGACCGGTTTTGGTAGTTTCCGGTCGTTCGGTGTTAGAGCGTTGGGAGCGCCGGAGGTCAAATTTGACTAATTGGAGGAAAATAATTGATTAAAACAATTTTTTCGCTTCGCGTGTCATCTAAATAATATAATACAATAATGGGGATATCTGAATTCTCGACAAATCAGTTCCAATTTTGAAAATGACAATAAAAATAATTTTCTCTTAAAGTATTATGTTACTCGTGTCCAAACATGATGAACTATGATGACTGGCGTGGTTGAGGGGTAAGGCTCTTGACTCGCAATTCTAAGGTCGCGGGATCGAATCCCGGCGTGCGCAAAAAATTTGTTTGATTATTTTGTGATATTTCACAATTAATTAATTTAAAAAAATGTATATTTTTATATATATTATATTTGTGGTACGTTCCAGTGTGAAAGATACTCTTCGCATCGCCCTGGTGTAATACCACCATTCAGAATTAAAACGTTGCTTGAAATGGCTTTAGCCGTGTTTGGTGACCAGATCTGAATAGCGAGGTACTTCCCCACCTTCTCCTTCCCCATCTCCTTCCCCTCCCCAATATCTTCAGCCTCACAACATACCCCAATTGGGGATGCCATAGCCTCACTGGCTCCTGACGGGAGGAGCTGGGATTCTTGGGAGGTATTTACATAAAAAAAACACTCCAGTTTTGATAATGACACTTAAATTTAAAACAAAAGTTCTAGGTTCATTAAACCGGAGTTACAGACAGATCAACCCTTTGGAACAACAAGGTTTCATCTGTCGCGGTAACGTCATGCTACAGTAAGCTACTTTAAAGTTCATGGATCACAATCGAAAATAGTTGTTGTTAATTAATAATATCGCGGCCGGTTGTTTAACAGAACTTGAACATTTCATCAAATTTCAAAATTCATGTCCTGTGAAAGATCTATTCAAGTTCTGTGAAAAGACTGGCCTCATAGTGTTTCGTGTTATTTAAATTAGGTATTTATTTATTATTATATAGGACGCGACGTTTCGGAACACGCCGCAGTTTCCATCATGATTATCTGAAAAGCCATTGAATTCCAAGAACATTGTGGTCCGCAGAAATAATAAACTTTTATGTTTCGAAGTAAAAATGTTAATTAAATAAGAATCATGGCAATGAAGCTGGTATTTGATTTTCAAGAGCTTTAGGACCGGCTGAAATTGCTTTTTAACGAGACAAAATGTACATTAAATCTGAGCTTGTCCAAATTACTTCGTTCTTCAATTCACCGATAGACAGGTTTCCGTTTTACTCGTATCACCGACAATAAAAATTTGGTAATATTATAATTTTTATGAGAAAATAAATTAAATACAGGCACGTATTAAGGCTCTGCAACCGGGCCCGAAAAGAAGAAGGATGTTAGAGGAGAGCGCCAACATTTACAGCGACAAAATCGATGCGAAAATTGCGAAAATGTTTAATAAAACACGACTCGTTTAAAATAGAGCAAAAATCTCGCGGGCATTATCTTAAACAGCATTTAAAGAAACACTGTGAATTTTTTCATACATATAACTTGTAAAATAACTGAAACAAACGTGTTAATAATAATTTTTGGAGCATACTTTGCGATTTTTTTCTATCGAGGGAATTTCATATAATTTGCGTTTCGGCGCGGGTAAAGTCTAGATATTATCTTCAAGAGTAACATATATTTTTTTAACGGTTTTAAAACTTACCGTGTTTAAGGAAAATATGTAATAAATCGGTACAAATCCGGGTTGCGGGCCCTTAAGCAGATATAATAGCTGGAAATCATTTGTTTTAATCCTTTCCGGTTTCGCTGTAAACCTTAACCTTCCTCCCCAGTGACTGACTAAAATTAGTGAACACCGCTAACACTTAGGCCAAATCTTAATTGGAGCGTTCGTAAAAATTGCGTGTGGGCGCGCGTGTGTATGTGTAAGTGCCACCAATAATTGATAGAATCCGTCAGTTTCAGCTCGGTCGGATCGGATGCCCGACCGCAGTGGGTTATTTTCCACTTCCAAGATTTGCATTTATTCATTTGCGAAAACAAAATCGAAAAAAAGAGGGGAAAGGGTAGGGGGAAAAGGGGAACTCGGAAGGGTGCGGAGGGGAGGGGGAGGAGGGGAACTCGGGAGCGGGGAGGGCAACTAAAAGCCGCCCGCAGGGCCTAGCAGCAAAAACCTGCGGAGCGGGTTTTTAACTGCTAGTAATAAATAAAATAGAAAAAACGATCAATATTTGATCTTTCCCGCGAAAATTTTCACATGTTTGAAACTGTGAAATGTTCTGTGATTATTTCAGTTTTGTGAAGCAACTGGCCTATAATGATATAATAACAGAACTTGAATAGAACATATGCAGAACTTGAAAATTAACTATTAAATTAATTAATTAACCTATAATGTATTATTTCATAGATGGCGTATATATTTCATAGTTTAATTATTTTAGGGAAAAACACCTTTAACAAGTTATGCTTTAAAATATAAGATGAATTGATTGTTTGCGCCTAGTGATGTGATGTATATATACCCATTTTCAGAGATGTATATAATAAATATGTTCTTTTTGTAGGTCATAAAAATGTAGTAAAGATCTTTATTTCTCTATTTCGCGCATTTTGTTTGTTCGAGTTGATGCAACTTTACTGTAGGAATTAGTCGTGCATCGTACATCGCAAAGGAGAAAAAAAGTGCTCACTTAAGAAACGAGCTAGGTCATTTTTTATGACTTTTATTTTCCTCTCGATAGATCGACTGATTGCTCTAGCAGTGACGAAAACTATAAGTTTCAGGTGCTTTACATATCCATCTGCCAAAATCAGACCCTTTACATCATCGAAAGATATTTTAATAACAGGTACGCCTCATACGTTATACATGTCTAGTAGTGTTATATTATCGTCAAAACAAGCCTAATATTACGTTGTGCACGAGTATATTGTATACTGAATAGAAACATTCATAATATGATATATTTTACATTCTGCTTTGTTATCGTCAGTTAGTTTGCAGCCTAATATTACTATTTTGTTCTCAAAAACTAAAAAAGCAGCTGGAAATTTGTAAGAGTCAAAATCTGATATACGTGACCTTTCAAGTTTGTAACTTTCTTTGGTCGAAGTCTATTATAATAAATGTTCATCAGAATCTGACTTTTGCCAATTCCCAGCTGCCTTTTTTGTTTATAAGCTTACGCCATCAGTATTATTATTATTTTGGAATTATTTAGTTTGAACGTATCTCCATATTTTTAGAAAAAAAAAATCAATCACACGACTACAAAAAGGGCATACAATTACAGTAGTACAAACGAAAGCATCCCAATAAATGTAATGGTATATTTGTTTCATCGAAGTTATATTAACATGTACTAGGTGTCCGGAAACTCGTAGTACAAGCGGGAACTGGTTAATCTACAATATCTACATCATAGGTTCTAAACGTGGGTGATAACGCCCTCTTGTGGGCGTTTGTGACTTTCAGTGGGGGAGTAGAAGACCCAGAGAAAATTAGGGGGCGTTGAGGTGGTACAGTGAGGGCGTGGGCAAGTAAAAAAAAAATGGTCTAAAAAGACAAAAAAAAAAAACACGCTAATCACGTACTAATAATCTTACGTGTATTATTATTATTATTAAGAATTGAAACTATATGTTGAATATAAGAAGGAAGAAAGTAGCAACCCGGTTCTTAAAGTAGGAAAGAATTGCTTTTTTAACTTGCCAAACAAAAAGGTATAACAAATAATTTTATGTATTTTTAATAGAATTATTTATTTCGTGACAGTTGACCCCCCCCACTCCAATCCCCCCTATTTCAGATTCGCAAAAGATGGTACACAAAAAATTTTGTAGGGGCTCTAGAAAAAAAAAATTCAATTAATTTATTCGTGGGCGTTGGGCAAAATAAGATTGAGAATCTATAATCTACATCAAATAGAACCCTAAAAATTGGTTTTCATCTGAGCATTTTGATTTTTTTTTAACTTTTTAAATTTACTTTGGCAACTATAGTAGAGTTTAAAAAACATTTAGGGCTGGGACTACGCCATGACGCACTTTAAAATACATCAAACCTTAACGCCATATTTTTTTTCAAATTTACCTACAAAGTCCAACTTCGGAATCGATTTACTCAAAAACAAAAGCTCGCAAAAAAAAGTTATACCATAAAATCCACTCCAAATACGATATAGATTAACCAGTTTCCCGTTTGTACTACGACTTTCCGAACACCGTGAATTACAAAAATTTTATGATTCCTGAACTTTTAACAATTATTCTTGACATCATTTTTTCTCTCATGGATTTGTATTAGTTATTTACTCAAAATTACTATTAGAGTGCGGGCGTTTCTTCCTTGTACTCCTTGAAAGACCTCTTGTAACTCAGCCAAGTTCATGCATTTGGGGTTCCAATATTTTCGCCGGAGAAATGCATCTTTAACTTTATTTTCCTTTTTGTGGAGCATAAACATTTCAGGCTTCTTGAATTCTCGCGAGTCTCAGTTTCCAAGTCGGAAGGCCGAAACCGAAACTCGCAGACACTCGGCTTATTATTACGTGCAGACGTTTGCCGAGGAAATTATATTTTAGCTAGGTTGGAATTTAAATTTTACTTTACAGTTATTCAGATGTGCATTTTGGAAAATCGACGGTTTCCTGGGTTCTGTTGCTATTACAATGCCGATAACATGCTCAAACCATTTCATTACAGATTTGCATAAGTATAGAAAATAGCCCAACGTCTCCACATATGGGGTGTAACACTACGGAAGGCATAGTTATATTATGTAAAAATCTATTAACGACTGGGATCTATTATTAGTAGATTATATAAATTAAAATGCACACATTCGAATAATTTATTTATCATTAGCTGAATCTATTATAAGGAATGGAACTACAACTTGGGGACTTTCCTGTAAAATAAGTGTTATTCATGTTACAGTTCAAAATTCATTAGTTAGATTATTAGCTCATAAAAGTTTATACGAACAAAGGCACATAATGCATATAAATATACTTGAATATAATATTTCACTGATCTGAAATTTCACTAATAATAATTATCACCATCTTCTCGAGTCTCCACGTTTCCACGTCCACCTGTTTCACTAGTCGCACATTTGCGGACAAGGCCGACTGCGCTGTCGCTAAGTCAACTTCAATGTTTAAAATAGTCTAATCACTCTAAAACAACACACTGATTCATCAGTAATAGCGAGTATCACAGTAGGCCACTTGCATGGATTTCATAACGACTTAGGAAAAATCGTGTGGATAGATTTTTTTTTACTAAGATTACGAAAATGTTAGTAATTTTTTTTAGAAATGTACAGTTTTTTATTATTTTTATAAATTAATCCATTATTTGGGTTCGTGACGTCACTACATGAAAATGTCTCGTCTTCGATAATGTTCTATTAATTTTATAAAATTCCACACAGATTTTTTTTTATATGGCAAGATTTCAGGCGAATTTTCAAATTTGACATTTAACATCCACTAGATTTATTGTTTGTTTTCTGCGAACTTATCATTTGATTTGACGTTTTGACAGATGTTACGAAGAGAACCCCGTAAATTTTATGCCTTCTACACCTGTTTTAGAAGTGTAATGGTAATGGTGCTGATTTTAACAAAATCAAATTTTATAATATTATTA
The DNA here is from genome assembly GCA_917880885.1 of Limnephilus marmoratus. Taxonomy (NCBI): domain Eukaryota; kingdom Metazoa; phylum Arthropoda; class Insecta; order Trichoptera; family Limnephilidae; genus Limnephilus; species Limnephilus marmoratus. The sequence continues at coordinate 26,023,078 of OU862909.1, forward strand.
TTATTATTATTATAATCTACACGTACAAGTATATTACATTGGATTTAGTCATAAATATACGTTGAACATTATAATGATTTATGATAAATAAGATGTAACAAGGAAAAAAATATTTATGGGAAGTAATATTTTTGGTATGCCTCGTTATTCTCCTGTGCCATTCGTGTGGAAAACGTTCTTTTTTTTAAATAGTTTTCGGCTATGTAATTATCGTTTTTTCGCACCCATAAAATTATGTCCCGTCTTTACGGTTTATAAAAAAAGGTCTGATTTTTCGGATTGAAATTTTGAAAAAATAGAGTGTCTTAGAATATTGGCCTAAACCGGAATTTAAAAAAAAAATGTGATGCAAGTGGCCTATTTCTGCCATACGTAATCTGACGTTGCTCGATGGCTCTAACTTGATCACGTGACACTTCAAAATCCGTCGTACGCCAAGACCTGCGATGTTGCAGACGGTTTTGCTTGCTGACTTTAGGTGCACCTCTAGCGCTATCTCGGAAGCATACCGCGCGAGCAGATGAGCAAAATTTTATTTCAACCTAAATCCCTCCTCAATGGAAATCTATGTCTACAGCAGTGTGAAACCCGGAATAATAACATGTGTATGCAATCCATGCAGTATGCTTGTTAAAATATTGCATAATTTTATGCTTAATATTCAGGAAATTTCCTGTATGAGTAGAGTCGACTGCCAACCAAAGCAATTTTATTATGACCTTCGTGTTTTGCAACCATCCCTATTTACTCAGGTATGGTCCAAAAGCATTCCTATCAGCAGAATAAAATGTAACAAAAACTAATAAACCCACAGAGTTACATTTTATTTACTTTTACTAATTAAATTACCACATATTATAAAGTAAAATAAATACATTTATCATTGTAAGTAATGCTAGTACCCTTGGTAAGTCCTGGCCGTCTCGTGGTAGAGTCTTCACTCATTTGTTTAGTTTTATCAAAGGATGTTGTGTTGGCTTTAACACTATTGAGCCAAAGCCTCCGAACGTTCCTTCGTCCTGCTGGCTTCATATAGAGAAGTCTCATCGGTGATCGGTGCTTTCATCCTTGCTACATCTTCTATCGGTATAATGAAATTTGGAAGATTTCCATAGAACCGTTTTCAAGAAAATGATAGAAGAATTAGCTGGCAGAAGATTAAGATAGTAACTTACTGATCCTATACTAAGGCGATCCAATAGTCCAGGAAAAAATCGAAATTCACGCCCTTTATGGGAGGAGTTTAAAAATACTTGAGGAAAAGCTTTTGGAAAGGTTGGAAAAGGTATTTTAGTTTTTTTTTACAGGTTGATTTCGTAAAGGCCCGTAAAAATATTAATTCCCTTTTTACGCATTGTTTATTGCAATAAAACGAAAATTTTAAATTGATTTCACGAAACCAAGCGACGCGGAGTCACACGTCCATTTCCCGCACCGGCCGAGGCGTGACTGATACGAAATAGGTGTGCTCAATGCATGGTTCTTGTGCCCATGCCATAAGGGTCACTTCAAGAATCCAAATTCGTTGAGTGCAGGCCGTATTGATTGATGTCAAAAATAACAACGAGAAAATACATACATATATAATAATATTTTTATCATATTTTGAGAAATTAGGGCGTAAACATATTTTTTTTGCGATTATAATAAAAGAAACTGAATTTGCCATATTATACAATAAAACCATAGATATCCGAAAAGGAGTTTATAAGTAGGAGAGTTTGCACTTGAAAGTGTTTTTTAAAGACCTAATACTTTATTTTTTTCTAGGCTCATTAAAAGACTTGTTAAAAATATGACGGATGTTTTTAAAAGCCAAGATGTGTTCTACACGCAGTATTTAATTGAAGCATCTATAATACTTCTAAGCGATCAAATTTTCAAAACAAAAACATATAGATAATTTTCTATGATTTTGCATTATTTAGTATGGCTTCATCTTAAAACTAATAATTTGACAGTAAATAAATATGACTTATACTATATAGCACAGTGGATAGAGGAGTGGTTCCCATTTCGAGTCTCGGTTTCTTTCTCTACTGACTATATTCTATTTGTGCGTTTCATATTCTTTAAATCTTATTCACAGTCTTTCAATAAAAACTCGTTTTGTGGCAATAAACTATGAAGATGTAGTAAGAAAATTAAATTTTCAAAATATGTTGTGAGTGAATCTAGTTGACGGCCTTGACGGTATTGACGGCCGGCGTAGTCTAGCGGCAAGGCTTTTGACTCGCAATCCGAAGGTCGAGAGATCGAATCCCGGCGTGGGCAAATAAATTTTATGTGATTAATTTGGTGTTATTTCACGATTAATTCATTAAAAATAATATATAGTATATTTGCGACCACCATTCAGAATTGGAACGTTGCTTGGAATGGCTTTAGCCGTGTTTGTAGGTACTTATCTACCTTCTTCTTCCCCATCTCCTTCCCTTCCCCACTACCTTCAGCCTCACAACATACCCCAATTGGGGATGCAATAGACTCACTGGATCCAGACGGGAGCAGCTGGGACCCTTGTGAGGTATTCATATAAAAAAGTTAAAAAATAACGCCTGCTTCACAACTGAACACTCCTGTATTTATTTAATTTTTATTTTTTTATCTTAATATACAGAATATGAGTTACATTTATACATATATATTATACAAAATACTACTTTTAAGGTTATCATTGATCACCTTATCAGAAAAGAGGAGCTCTTGTGCCTCCTGACACGGGAGTCACGATTCTTACTTAGGTTGTGTGTTATAATATGTTTTGTATAAAATATTAATAAATATATTTTATTACTTTTGTACTTATACTAGAAACTCTTATAATTGGGAACGTGTATGTAGGAAGGCCTGGAGGCCAACGCCTCCTCTGTCATGCTCTCAAATTCTCTGTCTTTCACTAGAAAGCTAAGTGCTAGCTCACTTTGATTCTGAAATGGAGGGGCGAACCTGCACACTAGAGACAAGTCTTGTAAAACTCTGTAAACTATATGAGCTCCTAATACTATAGCCATCTACGCTACCTAACTCGAACTATCACAGCTATTATAATTTATTTTGTTACAGGAAGTAATTCGCGAGGAGCCGCAAGGTTGGATCGACGTGACAACTCCGCTGTTCTCCAACGACGGCAAGACCTTCATGGACATCGTCCCCCTGCCCGCGGGAGATGGCAGTCTGGGCGAGTGGTTCCACCTGGCGCAGTACATCAGGGGGGCCGATGGCTCTCCCAGCCCTGGACCTCAGGCTGTTTCAGCGGGACAGAAGACGGTCATCTCCGTTGTAGGATGGAATCAGGATCTAGGACTAATGTGAGTACTAACGAATCTTCTGTTTGGCCATCCAATGCCATTGTCAAACTGTGGTTATGCCATATTGAGACGATATTATTTTTATTAAAAAAAAAATCAAAACTGAAAGGCATTTACCCAAATGCCGAAACAGCTGTCACAATATCAATCTTATAAAAAATAAAAATAAATGATCTTACAAAATCTTGAATCATATAAAAAATATACCAAAACTTGGCTAAAAAAAACTGAAACAGATATTTTTTTCCTATAAGTTTTAACAAATCCATTAATTATATCTACTCGTATCATTAGAGAGCTTTTAGAGTAGATATATTATATTGTTTGCTAAGTTTATTTATTTATTTTGTTTTCTTTTGTATTTTAATTGCACTTGTAACATATACCTACTGTCAAGTCTAGTATTGACGTTTTTCTGTATCTCCTTCAAATTATCAAAGAATTAACAAAATATACAATAGTCGATAGCTAAAAAGTGGTCAATTCATCTAAATCGAAGATTGCACACTGTCCAGTGTATTTCTTTTCACAAAAAGTGTGTTTTTTGCATCAAAAAGAGTTTTTTTCTCGACAGCTTGTGTCACAAACTCAACAATCGGTGCCATAGTTCTTGAACATTATAGAGTGAAGATCTTAAGTGTGACAAAGTTGTGTTGCATCCTTAAAGGAAGCAATTATTCAAAAGTGCTCTTTTTAGTGTATATTTCACGCTCAGCGAATTTAAAATGAATACTCAATGTACTGCGTGTGAAAAAAACATTGAAGTTCCGGCTGACTTCATAGCATGTTCTGTGTGTGAAGATGGATATCACATTTTGTGTGCGGATATAGCGGAAACTTCTCGCCGAGGGGCAAAAAGTCAATCTCAATTACAACAATGGAAATGTAAAAAGTGCATTAAAACTCCAAAATCAACTAAACATAAAATTATCGAGAATAACATGGATGAAATCAATCAAGACCCGACACCTGTTGCCAAAAATCAAAAACGAATTGCTCAAACAGCGAAGTCTACAACCGCTCCATCAGTAACCAGTGAAAATCTAGCATCATCATTCACAGATGGCTCTAATCAGCTGTTAACCTTGGAAATATTTTTGAAGGAACTTGAGAAATTTAAAACAACAATGATCTCTTTTGTGGACAAGAAACTAAGCATTTATGATCAAAAATATGAAGAAATATTAATACAAAACAATGATCTACTAAAGTCATTCCAATTCATGGCGGATCAACAGGAAGATATAAAAAAGCGTGTGATTTCTATGGAAAAATCACAGGTTAAAGATAATGCTGATCTAATCGAATTAAAAAACCAAAACTACACTTTAAATAATACAATCTCACAACATGACGTCAAAATCGACAGACTAGAATATATGTCTCAAATATGTAAAATTGAAGTTAGAGGCATTCCAAAATCCATCTCTAATAACTATTTAGAAGTTCTCAATAAAATTGCAAAAATTATCAACTTTGAGGACTCTTCAGGAAATGTGAACTCGGCAATAAAAAAAATCTATAGAATGGGGCCTAAAATTTCTGAAACAAAACCCAGATCAATCATTGCGAGTTTTAATAACACACTAGATCGGGATAATTTCTTATGCAAAATAAAAAAAAACATACACAAAGGCCACAACTCCCAGCACAAATAAATTAAATACATACGATCTAGGATTATTGCAAGATGCCAAACGAATATATGTATCGGATCATTTAACACAAAAAACAAAATTCCTCCTAGGACAAACTAAACGATTCGCCAGAGAGAACAATTATAAATATGCGTGGACATCTTCAGGGCGTATCTTACTGAGGGAAATTGACAGCTCAAAAATCATTACTATAAATAATGACAATGACCTACAACGATTAAAACGTCAATCTATCTGACTCCTATTTCACTCTGTCATTATGGCTGTTAATAAAGGTATCAGTTCATGTTCTCATATTCTAATATATTGTTATAGAATATTTATATATACATTTATTTTTATCACAATCAGTGAGATCTCATGTAACCTCATAGTTATAGTAAATCTATATAAATCTGGAAAAAAAAATTAATGAATATATACATATTCCATTTATGGTCAGATTTTGGAATAGTACGCAGGTAATTGTAGCTTTTTTTTCTATTGCAACACATCCGTCGCACCAACCTATTTACAGATTAAGTACTCACAGTGCTTTGAGTTATATTACTATGTTAATATCCTTCAAGATTAATAAGTCGGTAATTATTAGATTCATTACATGTTCATCTAAGAGTCATTTCATAATTTTCAACAGGATAATGAATAAGCAATGTAATGTATTCTATATTTATCCACCACCCTTAGCTGTTGTTATCACATATAATTTGTCATTAGGTAACAACATACTAATAACAACTGTGCATGTGCATATATCAGAAAAAAAATTTCATTGCAAATACCTCCGCACTATTTTAGTCATATCGCTGTGTATTTCTAATGTTATTGTATGTATTTATTTCATGTTAACATATTCTTTGCAACCTCTTTACAACTTAAGTACGCTCCATGCTCTGAGCTATATTTTTGTGTTAATATCATTTAAGATTGAAAAGTCGGTAATTATTATATTTAAAAAATGTTCATTCATGAGTTATTTCACAATTTTTCACAGAATTTTATATAAGCAATGTAATGTAAACTATATTTTACCACCCTTAGCTGTTGTCATCGCATATAATTTGACATTAGGTAACAACATACTAATAACAACTGTTCATATATATTTTATGAGTTTCACCACCACCAGTAACATGACACTTTATATGTATAATAATAATAATAATGTATTTCACTTTCTTCTATCAAGCCAATTCGTTTTGAACATGATAAGTGGAATTGTATTTAATCTCATACTTTCAGCAAACCTATACAAATCCTGGAAAAAAATTATGAAAAATAAACCTGGTTTTCTCAAGAGTCTTACTATATTACTTGCTCAAAATAATGTTTTATTCCAGGATGTAAATAATGTACTCTCATGTTTAATATTATTATTTGAATCGAATGTGTTCTGCTTATGTTTTAATGAGTCTGACCACTACCAGAACATGATACTTTATATGCATAATAATAAAAATAATGTTTTTCACTTTTATCAAGCCCATCAATCAGGAATTATATGTAATCTCATACTTACAGCAAACTTATATAAATTTTGGAAAAAATTAATGAAAAATAAAGCTGATTTTCTCAAGAGCCTTACCACAATTTCCAACAAGACGTTACTTACTCAAAATAATAATAGTAATAACAATGTTTTATTCCAGGATGTAATTAATGTACCCCCATTCTTATTATTATTATATGAATCTCATATGTTCTGCTTATGTTTAATGAATCTCACCACCACCAGCAACATGATACTTTATATGCATAATAATAGTAATAATACTTTTTCTTTCTTCTATCAAGCCCACCTGTTTTTAACAAATTCGTCAAATTCTAATCAAAATAAACTAAAAAATCTCCAAACCGATCATCTCCCAAATATTACATTGTACAATTGGAAAAATTGTTTGTTAAAAACTATTATGACTCATTATAAAATTGTACAATCCAAAGAGAAACTCTCAACTCAATTAATTTTAAATGGATGATTTCATATCCAGCCAAATAGAAAACAACTACACAATCCATGAATACGAATGTGCAAGTACAGAGACATGTAATGAATTTTTCCCCCACAAATTTAACGGTTTATTTATATTACACCAAAATACCTATACGTAGTATTTTTCAAAATTTTGATGAATTTGTTATTAAAATCAATAACTTAATATATCAACCAGACTGCATAATATTAACAGAGACATTTACAAATGATGAGTCACCAGCTTATCAACTACCTAACTATACATACATCCCGACCAAAATAAATATAAATAAAAATAGTGGAATCGCAATATTCGTTCACACCAAATTCAGTATTGTCACAATTTTAGAACACCCAATATTACTGACTAACTGTATTCAAATCGAAATAAAACTTGATAAATATATTTACCACATTATTGCCATTTACAGAACACACGAATCAAATATTTCAAATTTTATAAACCAACTGAAAAATATTTTACTGCCGCTTAAAAATAAAACCTGTTTTATTGCTGGTGATTTTAACATTAACATTAACGAAAAGTCCGAAAATATTTTCAAAAACGAATACCTAAATTGTATGACTGAATTAGATTTTAAATCATGCATAAACAAAAATACTCGAGAAATGCATGGACAAAAATCGTCTTGTTTAGATCATATTTGGATTAACATAAAATTACAAAACCTTTATAAAATTAGAACAATAGTTTGGCAAACGAATATTACTGACCACCATTCTTGCTTATTATTATATGATAATGATATGAAGTCAGAAATAAATGTTCCAATTAAGACTAAAAAAACCACAAATATTGCCATGTTGGAGGAAAAATTGAAAGCAGAAACTTGGTATTCAATATTACAATCTAACGATGTCGAAGAATGTTCAAGTATGTTTGAAAAAAAACTTATGGATCATATTGAAACCTCCACAACAGAGGTCTCATTATACACGAATTCAAAATTCAGACGTATAAAACCTTGGATCACTCGTGGCCTTATAAAATCTATTAGAGAAAAAGAAAAGCTGTATAAAAATACAATTAAAAATCCACACGACGAAAATGCTAAGATAGTTCTCAAAAAATATAGAAATAAATTAACAACTTTAATTAAAAAAAGTAAAGATGACTATTTTAGAAAAGTAATCTCTACTTCAGAAAATAATCTGAAAGCTATTTGGAAAGCGGTAAATTATGCAATTGAAAATAAGAAAAAAAATAATTCTATAAAATACATTAAACATGAAAATAATATAATAGATGTATCCAAAGATCCAAAACTAACAGCAAACATTTTCAATTCTTATTTCTCTAAAGTAGGAAATAATCTCGCTGACAAAATCTCTAAACCTTTACACACACCAAAACCTATAACTAATAATGCACATAAACGAAATACACTGTCCACTTTAAAAAAAACTACTGAGACTGAAATACAACTTATAATAGAAAACATGAAAGACGGATCCTCTCCAGGTTTTGACCACATTTCTGTGAAAATTCTAAAAACAATGAAAATGTATCTACTGAAACCTCTTAACCACCTTATTAATCTCAGTCTGTCTAAAGGCATATTCCCAACTAATTATAAAAAATCTGTAATATCCCCTATCTTTAAAACTGGCGATCCACAAAATGTCTCAAATTATCGACCGATTTCACTAATATCAAATATAGCAAAAATATTTGAAAAGATTGTAAAAAAACGGGTTGTAGATTTTCTGGAGAACAATAAAATATTACATGGCAATCAATTCGGATTTTTAAAAACAAAAAGCACACAAGACGCAATAGCAAATGTAACATCATTTATATACTCGGCACTTGATGAAGGTAATAAATGCGCAGGAATATTCATAGACCTAAGAAAAGCATTCGATAGTATCTCACACGTAAAGCTTATCAAAAAACTGAAATCAAATAACATCAACGATATAGCCGTCCAATGGATAGAAAGTTACTTGAACAATCGTGCACAATTTGTTAAAATAAATGACCAAACTAGCGACCAGGAAACGTCAAATTTTGGTAACCCACAGGGCACCGTGTTAGGACCAATATTGTTCATTTTATATGTAAACGATATATTCATTCAACCATTACATGGACGAATTATCTCTTACGCCGATGATACCGTTCTTATAATAAAAGAAAAAACATGGGAAAAAATTAATTTAAAAGCCACAGAAGACATAAATAATCTAAAAATATGGTTTGACTACAACCTCCTTTCGTTAAATAGTGATAAAACATATGTCATCCCTTTCGAAATTAACACCAATAATATATCAAATCTTCAAATAATCTTACATAATCATTCACTCGAACAACACGATACTAATCACTGTCGACAAAATTGTTCACTTTTGAAAACAGCGGATAAAATTACATATCTCGGAATAATCATAGATAAAAACCTAAAATGGAAAGATCACATCGGACATACAATAAAAAGAATTAGGAAATTAATTTATATATTCTTACGAATTAGAAACTTCTTATCAACGAAAAATTTATACTCAATATACTACGCACTAGTACAATCTATTCTTCAGTATGGCATTATCAGTTGGGGAGCAGCTTACAAAACTAGTTTGACCCCCATAGAAATTGTTCAAAGACTCATTATAAAAATTATACTAAAAAAACCTCCAGACTTCCCCACTGAACGCATATTCGAAGAATTCAAAGTTCCAACATTTAAAAACTTATTTGCGAAAAATTCAATCATACAAATTATAAAAGAAAAAGACAAATTCTCATTCATAACTGAAAATCGTACAAGACTAACACATGTGTTTGTATGCCCCAAAATAAACACGTCTTTTGCCCAACACCACTATACACACCAAGGAAAATATTTCTTTAATAACCTTCCAGTAGAAATCAGAAGCATTAATGACAAAGTACAATTGTTGAACTCCATCAAAAAGCATTTTAGAGAAATCACCAATGGGAAAATTGCTGCTTCCCCCATCACCACATGAATGTCACACTAAAAATTATTTTTCTTTTTACTGAATACATGTAGATGATTTTATCTTTTAGTTAAGGGTCTTGATTGCGATATAATTAAACTGTGTTTTAACGGTATATTAACAGGATATTAACTGTGAATCTATACATATGTGAAACATCTGATTGTATAAATTGTACATATTTGAAATGTAAACTCTTCCTCCATCCACAAGCAAATGCTTTTAATGGAGGAAAAGTAACATTGTAACATGTTCCATTTAAAATAATAAAAAAAAAAAAAAAAAAAAAAAAATTCATTAATATACAACTTTCACAAATGCGATAGTGCAGGCTTTTATTATGTTGTAGTTTTTAATTGCAATTATTCAATTACTCTTTATTATACTTAATTTATAAAAACTTAAATTTATTAATTTATATATACCTAAAATCTTCACTTTAACCATAGAAAAAAAATCAATATTATACCCACGCACAGGTATTGCCTTCGTGGGATTTTTTTGTTCATACATTTATTGTATTACATTTATTATTTTTTAAATACTTTTCATTATTTTATTTATATCTTTTATGCATTGTATCAAAAATTTTCAATTAAAAAAATAATGATAAAAAACTAAAATACTTGCAGATTTGATTTAAATTCTTAATTGAGTACAAAATTAATTTTGTAAAGGATTCTAAGGATGGGTTGTTTAAAACAATTTGACAGATTCATCAAATATTTTAAGTTAATTTCTCTTCAAGTTCTGTTATTATATCATTATAGGCCAGTTGCCTCAAAAAAACTGAAATAATTATAGAACTTGAATAGAACTTACACAGGACGTGAAAATTAGCTTTAAATATTTGGTGAATTCGTCAATTTTTTTTAAACAACACGTCCTAATCCTAAGTAGGTGCACGGTTATTTTTATAATTTAATTTGGTATTTTGTCACGAAGCGACGTTCATTAATTATTTAAAATTACTAATTTGAAATATTCCTGGTGTTTATCATAGCCACGCGCTAAGCATTTATAAATGCTCCCTTTTACTGTGAACATTAAGATAAGGGTAAAGTTCCACGATTTTATAGTTTTCCACTGCAGGCACACAAAAGTACACAGAATTTTTCATAACTTTAAGATGCTATTTGTACAGCAGCGTCGACAATAAACTACTAGCGTAGGAGTCATAAAATATAATGAAATCTCTTGAAGCATCTGGTAGGTAATAAACAATTTGCATGTTTTGCACGACCCATTTGTACGATAGTACTAATAACTAGTAAATAACTAGGTACGATAACACAGGCGACAAATTACGTGTTCTTGCTCGCGTGAACAACGGGAGACCAATTAGAACCACCCAATAAATGCAATTACATTAGTTCTCGGCCCTTGTCACGACACTTAGTCAGAAGATAGGAAAGAGGGGCAATATCACCAACATAAAAGGAAAATTTTGCATGAAAATTTGCATGGTTTAAAGTGAACAACCATGTTGTTGGAATATTTCCCTGAAGAGTTCTCCACTCTCCTGGGCCCTGGGACGGAGCAGAGTGCTCTCAGATGCATTTTCAGTGGTATATCAAATACTCGCAACTGGAATTTGTGGCTTAGTTACAGATAAGATTCCAACATATTATAACATTCTTATAAAGTCAGAAACAAGTTATATGATTCTTCAAAAGCACTCTACGAAATGTTTGTATTTTTGTACTTTTTGTAGTGGCTTCTTGGCTCATACACATGGAATACGCCAAAGTTAATTCAAAATATTAACAAAAAGTCACACCGTTTTTGGCAGATAAAGAAATTTGTTCTGTTAGTTTTTGCTGTATGAACCAATTTACACATTCAAAATGCTCTTCATCGATCCCGGTTCCAGCTATTAATCTCAGGCCTCACCCAGTTTAAATCTTTTTCCATGTGGGCAACATTTTCATTTATGTTTTGTCATCTGAGACAGTCTTTCCACGTGGCCAGCCAGTCTTTGGGTTCTACTATTATCTGTGGTTCTACAGTATTTTCACCAACTATGAATATCGTGGAAGATATAAAGTTAATTTTTGAAATTCTGATTATCGTACTAAAAATGTATATACAATTTTAAAATTTTCATTCATGATTACTGATAACTGATAACTATGTATCTATAACTATACATTACGAAACGGTTCCATTTTCCGTCATTATTATTTGTTTTATTTTATTTAATATTATGCAAATCTGCATAAATACCTTCGTAGTTTGTCAGTAGGTACACATAGACAACATTTTATGTAATAACATGGTTAAATTAATAGAATAGTATAAATGTATAAATAGCAGTACAAGCGTTATATACCGCACACATATGAACAGTCACACCAATAGTACATAAGTAGGTACCAGTGGCGGTCCGTGAGTTTTCAGTGAGCTAAGTGTGAAAAATATAAGCTAAAATGTGAGCTAAGTGCTAAGATTGAAAAATATGACGTTATCGTAGATGAACATGATTGTTTTTTCAAAATTTCAACATTTTGTATGAAGATTTTCAGTATTCTTGAAGATCTTCATACAAAAAGTTGAAATTTTGAAAAAAAAATCATTTTCACCTACAACAACATATCTAATAACGTCGTATTTTACAATCTTTGCACTCTAGCTCACTGACAACTTATGGACAGCAACTGGTAGGTACACGAGGTATCATAAAATTGTAAGTCCTCACAATAATTTTTTTTTTTTTTTTTTTTTTACAGTGAATACCGCACAAGAATCTCAACTGCTCCCGTCTGGAGCCAGTGAGACATAGACATCCCCAATTGGGGTATGTTGTGAGGCTAAGGGTAGTGGGGAGGGTAAGGAGATAGGGAAGAGGAAGGTGGGAAAGTACCTGGCTATTCAGATCTGGTCACTAAACACGGCTAAAGCCATTTTCAAGCAACGTTTCAATTCTGAATGGTGGTCTTACACCAGGGCGATACTAATAGTATCTTCCACTCTAGAACATGCCGCAAATATACTATATATTATTTTAAATAAATTAATTGTGAAATAACACAAATTAATCAAATAAAATATATTATATAATAATAATAATAAAAAATTGGAAAATTTGTAGAGCGTCGTTTCGGTGAAAAATCATTTCAATGGCTAATTTGAATTCCAATTAACAAAACAAGGGTTTCGTTAGCCATCAATAGCATTTTCTTAGATAAATATTATTTGACTTTAGCAGCAAAAATAGTATTATTTTTGCTATTGGTTTATTAAATGAATTTGGTGGGTTCAATGTACTTTAAGCATTGAGGTATAATAAATAGAGAAGCAAACTTCATTACCGCGCTTCAAAAAAAGCGTAACCATTCTAAAACCGCGCCGACGTAGCTCTGAGAACACGAAACATTTTAACAAAAATACATTTGTCTCACTTACACAAGTCACGAGAATAACACCGCCGCCAGGATTAGATAAAGACAGAAACCCAAACCTGTGATGGCGCGGTAGTGTTGCATACCTTATGAAATTTTACCCAAAATAAGCTATAAATAGAGGGGTTTTTTAACGTTAGTTTGTATTAAGGTAAACTAATTAAAATTATTTTAAATATGTGTTTTTTTTTTATTATATGACTAAAACTAAGCATAACTAATGAAATAATTAAGACATTTTTTTGTTTAAGTAAATATTTTGTATTTTACCAATAGACGTTACAAAACTAACAATATCTGAAACCTATGCGGAGAACAGTGGCGCACACAGAAAAAACATTCGGGGGGGGGTTACAAAACATAAAATGCATGCTGTATCCATATCTATTCGTTTATATACTAATGTACAGTGTATATCAGAGGTTCCTAGCCTTATCTGGCTCACTGCGCACTATCCAAGTATAGTATTCTTTTTAACGCCCCTCCTACCTTCATTATGAAATGCGAGTCAATACGCATAGAAAAAGCGCCGCAGGCGAAATTTTTTTGAATGTGAAAGTTTTATTACATTTGCAAGGGGAAGCTCATCAACATCCCAGTCAGTGGTGCGATATCGCCCCACTTGGGAATCACTGGTGTAAATAAATAAAACAATCCATTAAATTAAATTTTAAATGACAAGAATTAAGTTAAAAGTAGGCTCCAGTACATTTCTTCGCGCGGTGCGAAATTATTTGACTCTGAATAAGCCATGACAGTTTACATCAGCAATTAATATAATTATAAAATTATATAACATAAAATAAATATTATAATACAATATTAAAATTTACTTAACCAAAGTTAAATATATTCATCAAGGGACTAGTGCACGCAAATTTCAGTTTTCTAAAAATGTGAAATACACGAAATATTTAAAATCAAAGGTTACCTCCATAGTCACTTATTACATAAATGATGTATTCTCCCATTAATATGGGAAAACCAAAATGACTTTTTAGTGGCAACACTGAACCTATATTATGGAATTTGACATTTTATTTCAATTTGTGTGTTTTTTAAGTAAATATGAATATGTAAACAATAAAGTTACGCGTGGAAAGTAATTCTGCTTGATTTATTATGTTTTTCTGACCATGAATTGCACTTCTTCACGACGCATTTAACCATTTTAAAGATAGTTTTGATCGCGTACCGTCCGGTTAAACTTGGTCGGCGTCTCAGTAAGCACTAAACTGACATTAGCTGAGCATCTGCTTTTGGACATATGTACGCTGGCAACGCTTTGGAGCGGTCATTAGTCATCTATGTATATATATCAATGACTTTAAGAGTTCTTTCACCGTTTCATTTCGGAACCACCTCATCTCTAAAAGATCCTCCAGGGGATCCATACGTGGGAAAACGTGGACCCTCACGGGACTGAATAATAACAAACTGAATAAAGGAATGAGGAGAAATAGGAGATGGCACAATGGGCCCTGGATAAGACTGCTCACGGGAACAATTTTTATGTCGTCTCCGCTTTAATAAGTAAATATATTTTGATATTATGTTTATGGAAACTTTTTCCCTTTACAATAAATCAGACAATATAACACGCTGACCTACAATATTATACAATAATAATTGTCTAACAGGCAACACATTCAGAGACCTACTTTGTTACTCTGTGTGCATTGCTATATTTATGGATTAACAATTGTGTAACGAAGTTTTGTAATGTTTGAATGTACATTATTTTAGGGAAATTATTTCTTCTATAAAACAAAGTTATTTTATTCAAATACGAGTATATCACACATCCCGTAGAAAAGTGTCGTAAGCTAATATAGATATGGAGTGATCTTAAATATGGTTTTCGTGGGGACAAATAATCACAATCACTTTACTATTCAGGGAAAAACGTAAAATAGAATTTTTTACTTACGACACTTTTCTACGAGTGTGCGATATTTATTTTCAATTTTCGACCTAGTTGCGTAATCTCTCGTAGCCTAATCCAAAGATTTTTTTTATTGGTTTGACTGAACCTTTCTCCCAGGGACTGACTAAAATAAGCAACACCACTATTACACCTAAGTCAAATCCTAATTGGATAGTACCGAGATATGTTTCGTCTATTCTATTGTAATTTTTTAAACATAATGTCCTCCAATTTTCGAAAAATGTCAAGTTTAGCTCGACCGAATGTCAGGAAGTGAATTAATTTCCACTTCCAAGATTTGAATTAATTCATTCACAAAATGGAAATTCAAATGGATTTATTTAAAAACATTTGACTGTAATTTTTTTTGTCCAGTTACTACCTGAGTACCCGTGAAGGACTCCCCTGGGAGCGCCACCTGTTCGTGGCCGGAGCCAGGTCTGGGTGCATCTCCTGCGGCGTGGTCCTCCCCACCGGGGCCCTCTGCACCTACGCCTCCGCATCTGCCCCTCCAGGAGTTAGCCATTACACGCTCTCCTGCCAGTCTGGCGATACTCCGGCACTAATTGGTATTTACGACGCAAAGGTAAGTGGGCATCAACTGATACTAGCTTGCAGAAATGAAGGTCTCTTTACTTTACTAGATAGTTGGTAGTAAGAATTTACTCGAGAAAGGGCGTCGTGTCGTGGTTTTCTCATAAATATCAAGAAAACCATTGAAATTAAATACTGACACGATCATGGCAACTGAGAGTTGCAGATGTTGGATTGTTGCAGTTTGTGAAATCACGGGCTTCATATTGAATACACAGGATATTAAGGGATGCACTGAGCGTTCTGAGCGTGTTGGCGTCGCATCCCCAGCCGGTACCAGCTAGCTTACTGACTTAGTTTAGTCTTGTCCTGGTTTTTTTGCGCACTGTTTCAGGCTGCTGTCCAAGTTACTCCAAGATAATGGTAATAATAATCAAACTGAACACAGAATAGCCGTTGTGCTCACATGATGCACAGATGGGGCCTTAAAGAGTCGGCTATGTGTGAATGCGGTGAGGTGGAGACCACCGAACTTGTGGTCAACGAATGCCCGCTCCATTCATCCCATTCAGAATTGGAACGTTCCCATTCAGAATTAAAACGTTGCTTGAAATGGCATTAGCCGTGTTTGGTGACTAGATCTGAATAGCTAAGTACTTCCCCACCTTCCTCTTCCCTATCTTCTTCCCCTCCCCACTACCTCACAACATACCCCAATTGGGGATGCCATAGTCTCACTGGCTTCAGACGGGAGCAGTTGGGATTCTTGTGCGGTATTCATATAAAAATAAATAAAAAATCCCCGGCAGGATTGATGAGGTCCACAGGGCAATGCCTGAGGCCCTAGATTGGCTCGCAGACCTAGATGTACCCCTCTGACACCCCAACATACGAAATTTTTATCTGTTTTTTTTCTACAAAAACATAAAAACATAGTAGGTGTTGGACAGTTTGGGGCGGGGTGAGGGGTTGGCCGGTCGCTCGGCTAAGTGATCAGTAACGACACGTTGAGAAAAAAAAAATTGTTTGGTTTTGAAGAAAAAAAATTGAAAAAAAAGACAAATTCACCGGAAACCAAAATTTTATTCGCATTTTTTACTGCAAATAATGTCAGGAATCACTGGTTAAAGTAAGTCAAGTACGTCACTTCACACCCTGTATATACCGCACACATTAATGAGGAACCAAAGGAAAGAAATCAACAATTTCATTCCGAAATCAGTTTACCAGTTTGTTCTTATTCATCTGTCGCGTTCCCTGTGGCCAGTTGGACTTTGACATTCACAATATGTTATAAATTTGTATGATAGGGTTAGGTTAGGTAGGAAGGGACATAGAAAAAAGAATGGGAGAGCTTGAAAGTTTTTGACTTTACAGATCTTGTTACTACCACTAAATCCATCACATTTTATTCAGTCGTACATTTTTTTGTAGACGGATCAACGCCTTCAAGTGTGGCAAGACAACGCCGCCCTTCTCGCCCTCCTGGAGGATTACTACGTGCCGCAGCAGCGCTATCTGCACGTGGCAGTACCCGGTGCCCTCGCCACCGTCAAGCTCTTCCTGCCGCCCCAGCTCAACCTGGAAAACCCCGACGGCGCCAAGTACCCCATGGTGGTCAACATCTACACTGGACCCAACTCTGCCAGAGTCACCGATAACTTTGGCCTGTGTAAGTTCTAGTTCCACTATATTATTCTTCATTCAGTTCCGCTATAATATATAACCCTCTTAATATCTTTTTTAAGTCAGACTCGAAGCCTCGACGACGGGATGCAAGCTTGACGGTTTGCACCATTCGGTAACAATCGACCTCTTTATTTATTTCCTTGACACTTTTTTTTATTATTTTCCTGTAAAATGTTACCATTCATTTTCTACTGAAGGCTCTGATGGCCTGTCATGTTTGGGGGTGCTATGTGAAGGGTTTTTTTCGAACAAAGGAAGAAGTGAACCTTGCTCTCGAACTCTTGAATATACTCGTGTCGTTGGAGGAAGAAAACACAGTAGCTGGCAAATCTATCAACAGCCGAGTTGTTGAACCCAAGAACGAGATGTATAAACGACCCGTTTTCAAGTAAAAAATGTCAACTGTGTATAAATATTAGACGCACGTTTAGCGTATTTCCCGATTGTGCACCGTTGCCGAAGGGATCAATGACGTTAGTTCCTTGGAGTATCTTCTATTGACATACCGGTAAAACAAGGACAACATTCACACCCGATGTCTATGCTCTAAAGCAGGGGTGGGGAACGTTTTTGACGTCGGGGGCCATTTGGATGTTTGTAGATCCCCGCAGCCCGCACTGATTTTGAGTTGGGAATCCTAGATATACACCTCATTTTACCAAGTACCGACTACTTAAATTTTATCTGAGAACAATATAAATTTCCGAACAAACATCATGTCCGCAAATGAATCTGCAATCTTGCGATTTGTGAAGGTTTATACTAAATATCTGACCTCATTTTTTTCGTGGAAATCGTTGAAGTACCCGAGTTCCTCGATTGAGGATGTGAACACCTTCCGAATTAGAACGGTAATGGCTAGGGGTACGTAAATTTCGTTTTTACGAAATAGATGCGATAAAAGCGAAATCTGCATTTTATTTGAGATAAAAGCGAAATTTGAAAATTAACTACTTTCGCACCTTTTTACGTTACGTGCTTTCGAATGTTGATCAGACGCGCTAACACATTGAGGCTGAAGAGATTTGAAGTCCTGGCTATATTATATCGTAACCAAATACAACCGCCAGATACTTTACTATGTATATTTTTCGATTCCTTCCGCCTCATTAAAATGTAGATATTCTGTCCATGTTTGCTGGATTCTGCAATTGGAACTTGAATTTCTTTGCTGAACTAAGCACACATCTTGCCAAAATATTTATTTCTGGACTATAGTCACCGTGCATATTCTACGATAATCAAAGCGGTATACTTTTCGTATTTTGGTATATAGTTCTGAAATCGTTGCCAGGTGTTTTTATTAACAAATGCAGAATGGCAGAACATCAAATAATAATGCAGGTTATACTGGTTAAACTAGTACAATGAGAATTGAAATTCAGCTGTCTGGTTATTCAATCAATTTTTGGCACCACGTGCCATTTCCATCAATTAAACTTCTAACCAAAAAGATTGTGAGGAAAATTCGTGGCAACCAGCCATATCTATAAGCCATATCATATAAGCCCATTTGGCTTTGGCGAAAGAAACTATTAAGGAAAAAATAATTTATTTTAATTTCAAGTAAAATTATTAATTACAATTATTATATCGATATTTACGATTTGACTAGTGCAGACCCGTGATAAGTCACGGAATTGTCTGAATTTTGAAAACGGCAATTAAAATAATTTTTTGATGAAACATTATATTTTAAGCAACATTTTACTTTAGTGACGGTCCGTGAGTTTTCAGTGAGCTGGAGTGCTAAGATTGAATAATACGACGTTATTGATGTTGTTGTAGTGGAAAATTAATGTTATTGATTTTTTTTTCAAAATATCAACTTTTTCTATGAAGATTTTCAGGATTCTTCAATTTGGGGATGCGCTGCATCCACATTTCAATATAGCTTCATACAAAAGGTTGAAATTTTGAAAAAAAATGGTTTTCAGCTACAACAACATCAATAACGTCGTATTTTCATTTTCAAATTTCATGCTCACTGAAAACTCAGGGACCGCCACTGGTAGGTAGGTACCTTTTCATCGCTTATCTGAATTCTACACATAATCAGTTCCAATTTTGAAAAAGACGCATAAATTCTAAGCAAATAAGCACAATCAACACAGTCAGTTTCCTCAAAAGCAGAGAAATGAAAACGTGTTAGACAGGTTTTCAATTCGTTTAGCGCAATCTTCTCAAGGCCGGTATTTTAGTATAATAATTAGTTAAATGAATATGGTTTTCGCCGTTTAGTTTCGATGTAGCCCCAAATACATAGACACTGTAAGGCTGTGCGAAACGCTGACTAAAGAAAAAAATGAGCAACTAGGTATAATAATCCAAAAAATAGTCACGATATTACTTTGGCCGTTAAAATCTCAAATCTCATCAAAATTGACATGGTTTGCGCTATTCTTAAAAATTGCAGCGGAGAGTTCGGTAAACGTTTAAATTACTATTCACAATATTACGAGCGTTACTCGGCAATTTTGGCGAAGCAGAAAAAATACAGTCATGAACAATTTTTCAATTTTAAAATAAAATATCATTTGAAACTTTAAAGTTTACGGCGTAACCGGAAACCGTCCTACCGGTTTATTTAGCCTCTCGTTTGGCGGTGGTTTTTCAGCTTCTAGGATGATAATATTTCATAATGGTCCTGCCGCCATTAGCCCTGCAATAAAGGATTAAACACACATTCCGGCGGATTATGAGTATCCAGAGGATCTGGTGGAGTGGGCGGGACGCTCGGCTTGGCGGCCTTCCAGAATAAATTATACTCCGAACAGGTTACCGCGCAGGATACATTCGTTTTGTTTCTTCAATGTGCCGTTTATCACTTTACACATTACTGTATTATATTATAACATAGCAAGCTCTTCGTTAGATATTAGTAAGCTGCGTAACAAACTTATCCACACCGCGTTATTAGTTATTATTACACCCGAATTCCGCAGGATATTTTAGAATGGAGTGCTTGTTTAATGATATTCACCCAAGGGTTAACGGAGCAAATAAATGTTTGAATTGAAAACGATTTGAATTAAATGTGTCTGTAGTTTAAAGATTCATATATTGGAATGTGTTTGGTGTTTCTGTTTCCATTTTCTATTAAATTGTACTATTGTTTTTATTGTTTTCATCTTGAGTAATTTATATATTCTAGCATTACATTACTGGGAACCCTACAATTTCAAAATGAACACAAGAAATCGACGGTCAATGTCGAAAGTGCGATTTTGTAGTTTTGTAGTAGAACTGTTTAAAGTTTTGTTTATGCATTTTTACAGTTTTTGAGATCAGGAACAAGAGCGGCTGGTCGCAGTGTGTTTGTGTGCAGCACTGGCAAATTATAATGGCTAAATTTACTTTATTTGCTTACTGAAGACCATAAAATCTCTAATTTAAATCTATAAAATCTCTAATTTTAATTCTCTAATTTAATCATTTCAAAATATTAGCTACCAATATAAATAATGCTGTGAATAGCTTCTACATAGCGCGGCCGCCGAGAGCCTTCGTATCGGCGGTGTGCATTCGTTTGCAAGAGGATTAAATCATGTTTTTGTATGGGATATTTAAAACATTCGAAGCGCGTCGATTTCGCTATTTGTACCAGAATTTGGCCCGAATCCGTGTGCCACCCGCAACCGACATAATCCGATTCTTGCCGAAGTTTACCGATTGACCATGTACCCATGACCCGAGGTGACACGAATACAATCAAATTTCGACGAAGATTATATATGTAGATCAGTCTAGCTTGCGTCCACTTGCGTCTAGCGGCGCGGCGTGGCGTTATATTGACCCGTGACGTGATAATTGTCAATGTTTTTTTTTTTCATTGATTGTGTTAAATACTAATAATATAATTTGTTAATATATTATTTTATTAGCAAAATGAGTGCAACTAGTGTTGAATATAAGAGGAAATAACAGTTTGTTTGAAAATAAATTAAAAATTCCTAATTAATAATTTTTTGTCATAAGTAGGTACGGATTATCAATTGTCAGTGAACCACCACATTCTCAGGGCAGCGGCTGCCACTGATCAGGAAAGAGAGTGTTGTTTTGATATTTGGCATTTCTTTTTCATTTCATTAAGAATTCCGAAAACAAATTCTTTTACATCAGCAATATATGCCAATAAATAAGCCAACAGAACGAATATCAACTTTTAGCAGATCTGACATTGTTCTTCGGGATCGTCGAAATAATGTCTTGCGTTTGAAGCAATGATATGTACGATGGACAATATAATAAATCTGCAGATTGGTTTAAAAAACAAACTAACAAACCCACACCGGGACATTCTTTAAATACATAGATATGTTCACGCTACACATGCAAGCTTTAATATTTTTTAAGTAAATGGAGAGGGGCATGAAGTGGCGAAATAGAAGGAAATATAAATTACAATATATATCACCCGGCTAGCAGATCAAGGAATACAATCTATGCCAGGCCCACAAAAATAGTATATTGTATTGTTATGACTGTATGATTTTTTATTGTAAGGGATATCGTGAGATATGCCACGCCCATCTATATTTATATATTACTAGCTGGTACCCGGCATGCGTTGCTATGCCATTAAATAATGAAATTGTTTCTCCCTGCGTGTCCTTTCCCATTTGCCCCGTTCCCCTTCCGCGTCCCCTTTCCCTCTCGCGTTCCCACTCAGCCTCCTCCACCTTCCCTCGCCCCACACCACTCCCCCCTCCCCCGGCCCGCGGACCCCTCCTGCATTCCATACATTCATTCCCGATTCAGTTTTCGAAGAGCTCGCGTGCCGTCTATTGCATTTTTTATACAAATTTCATAATGCCAGAGCTCACCATATACAAACCTTGTCGTGACAATAACGAACACAAGAAAAAATTTATCCAATTTTGTACAGTCGTTCGGAAGTTATGCGCGTACATTTCAGCGTTTCATTTTTATTTATACAGATATTCCTCGTATGTAACAGGCCTTTAAACAAAAGAAAATTTGAAAAATACGTAGGAAAATTGAATAACATCGATACGTTAATAACAATTTCACATTACTTTTGTGTAGAATTATTAATTAAATATGATGTTCTATATGTATAATCGCGATCATTAATTTGTTTCTGTAAATTTTTTTTCGTAGAAAGAATCACTTTGTGATTTGACACATTATTAAATGAAACAAACACATTGTTTTAAACCATTTATTAGAAAAAATCACCAACCGTTTTTGCTTGGCTTGAGCTTCATTAAGATAACAATTTAAACAAATTAGAGATTAAAAACAAAGCCTTTGATTAATTTAATATATTCTATGCGCCAACATTATATTTATGTATTGTATTCCTGGTATGTAACAAGATTAAAATCCACGGAGTTTCTGATTCAATAACATTTTCATTTGCGAAAACATTTGCTATTGCTATGTTCGCCCGCAGGCCATAGCGATGTGAAAACTGAAAACAGCCCGCAGGACAGTTCTGGCTGCCCACATCCATTCTATAGCTACACAGATACTTTTGGTTACTTTTAAATGGAATAGGACCCATTAAGCGAAAACTTTTGGCACAACATCCATTCTCGACTAAGCGCCTTTCTATTCCCTGGAAATACACTTCTTGGCTGCAGTTTAAACTGTACTGTAACTCTTCCGTCCCCCTTCTGTTCATTTTATCGCAATGCGAAAACCATTGACACCTTCACAAATAAATTGTGTACGTGATTTGTTGAGCTTTGTCTGACTGGGCGTAGCGAAGTAGTGTTTTTTAGCTCGACCGTTTTGCATTATTTCACCTGCAAAATTTATTTGTTCGTTCCGTTTCGTTTTAAGATGGTGTCCGTTTTAATAGTTCAATAAAGATTATTTTTTCAATTGTGAAATCATCGTGTTTATTTTAAAAATCTTATTTGCATTTTTTTCGATATTATGGGACCTGCTACCAACCAGCCTGAAGAAAGTATGAAAAAGAATTTTCATTGAGTAAGTTTTGAGATTTTCACGGCCAAAAATATTATAGTGATTTTTTTTGGAGTATTATGACTTGTTGCGCTACTTTTTTCTTTAGCCAACGTTTCGCATAATCAGATAGTGAGTGATGATCCTTTGAAAAAATTTTGAAATTAAAAAAAAGTTATGCAAAGTATATGGTTTATTGAATTTTTACAGGAATACTCTTATTATGACAACTTTTGAAGGTTATGCCATCAATTTAATTTAATTGACATATTTGGTTTATGAAAACCTGTACCCTTTACCTGAAAACCTGTAAATACCATGAACAGGTTAGAGGCTTTTAAAATGTGGCTTCACCGGAGAATGCTCAAGGTCCCATGGACCGACATGATCATCAACACAGAAATTCTCAGGCGGGCTAAAGCAGATAGAGAACTTCTTACATTAATAAAAATCAGGAAAATTTCATATCTGGGACATATACTTCGAGGGGAGAAGTATCACTTGCTCCATTTAATATTGAAAGGCAAGATAGAGGGTTGCCGAGGGCCTGGTAGGAGACAAATGTCTTGGCTTGGAGAGTGGACCGGCATTAGAAGTGTGGAGGAGCTATTCCGGGCAGCGCAAGACAGAGAGACATTTTCAAGAGTGATCGCCAACGTCGGGGGGACCTGATAGGGCACACAAAGAAGAATATTTGGTTTATAATTACATAGGAATGTAGGTATTTATGAAGGTACAAACTTATAAATCTTGCGCATTCACAGGAAATTCTGGCTATGATTTATTAAATAAGATAAAAATAGAAACATACATTCCCAGACACGAAGTCTACACTGCTCACTGAATTACTGTCTGATGTGTTGAAGAACGCAGTGCAATAATCAATAAACCCTTCAAAAATAGTTGTAGAAGTTATTTAATTCTATGAATGTTTTTCCTCTAGCTTACCAAACCTACATGGCAACCAACAGAAGCATCATCTACTGCTATGTTGAAGGACGTGGATCAGGTCTTAAGGGCAAGGACTCCCTGTTCAGCATTAACAACAGACTGGGCACGTACGAGATCGAGGACGTCATCAATGTTACAAGGTAACTTTATGATCATTGGATATTGCACTCACACCAGGCATGTGACGCATCATCATGAAACTGATGATTGCTTTATGTCTGCCGCATCCGATATTCAGAGAGAAACGGCCTTTAATTTCCTGTAAATCATATTCATGTCACTATTTAAATATTGACGTGTTTTAGTAAAGCACTTCAAGCCACATATTTTGGGAATGTTACTTTTCAGTGGTTTCATAATATAGAAAGCCTTTTTGTTTATCAAGATATTTTTGATACTAAAAACTAAATTTAAGCGTACGATTTATTTTTGTTATTTCTAGAATACCTTAGATGTCTCCCCTTAAATATCTCATAATTATTTATTTATTTATTTGTACACGCCCAATTAGGGCTTTTACATATGATAAAATTAAAAATACATTTATTATAATCAAAGAATTAAGAGATAACAATTAATATAAATAGAATTGCAATATTTTACATCAAAGTTTTGAAAAACATTTAACTACTTTCATACTTCAAGATATTAATTAGTTTTACAAATCTATCATATCACTCGACCAACATAATAAGGCCATGAGCCTAGCATGGTGGTCGAAAAATCCACAAATGATGTAACCATTCAAAGCAATGAATAAAGAAAATTAAAAAAAAATCTATAATGTCAAAAATTGGTTTTTATCGTCACCTGTAATGTTTTCATTTGGTGGCTTGAAGGGTCTGGCAAAACACAATCGATTATATATTAAAATTATTTATTATTTATCAAAACACAATATTGTGATAATTCTGTATTACAGTGTGATATTTTTCGCCATAGACGCAGAATTTTGATTCAAGTATGTATCGATATATTTATTGTTATTGGGTTTAATTCATAGAACTCCATTATTAAAAAAAAATGTTATTGTCAACTTCCGCAAGTATTTTTGTTTTTATTATTGTGATAGGGTTCTTAGAATTCAAGGTCATTATCAAACTATAGTTATGCCATATTGAGCGACTTATTTATATGATTTTATTTACCCCTACTCTATTTTTATTTGTAAAGTTAATTCTTAATATTTTCGTTTTTTTTTTTAAATTTTAATTTTAACTTTGAAATTTTATGTTATTTCTTGTTAAATTCTGTGAAACAACCCGTCTTCAGAAGAGGACAATTTGTGTGAGGCATCGACTGTTAAACGTTTGGTTTACCCCTCCATCTTTTTAATTCAAACGTAACATAAAAGGGGGAAAATAAAAACGCCAGAGTGCTTATACGTTCAAAAATGTTATATTCTTATGTCATTTTAGCATATTATAGGCGAATTATGTTCTTTAGAAAATATGCATAGAAAATATTAAATTATTGGTAAACCCTATTAATAACCCTATTACTTCACTTGCTTCTAAAATGTCTGTATATTCCGGATAGTTTTTTGATGTTTTTATTTTCGGATATGCTAAGAAACGTTAAAACTAAACGGACACAAATAATAGTATTGTTTTCCAGCATTCTGACATCGCTGTTCCCGTGGATAGATGCCACTCGCGTCGGTCTCTGGGGCTGGAGCTACGGGGGTTACGCCACCGCCATGGCGCTCACCAAGGATACAGACTATGTCTTCAGGTGCGGAATTTCCGTCGCCCCCGTCACCTCCTGGCTGTACTACGGTAAGTTCTAAAGCTATATGCCTTTCAAATTTTCGAAAAATGCAGTGCGAAATTTGTAATTTATTTGCTTCACTTTTTAGTTCACTGTTAATTAAAATACTACATATTTTCTTTGGATCTTAGAAATAAAACAGGGGGTTTAGTAAGGGAGACAACAGTCTGATAATTTTCATTTAAGGCCCATTAACCAGCGGCCGAGAATTCAAATTTCGTCGAAAGGTGGTCTTGCGAAAGATTGACTATTCTCATAATATATTCTATAAATCAATACCGATTACCATATCATGATTCACAGTCATGACCGCAATAAAATTGGTCAAACGCGTGATGAACAAATTATGTGTTATTTTTAATTATTTTTTGATCATAAGTATTTATAATTTTTCAATAATGTCTAAGAAAAATAAGTGTGTAAAAAGAAACTGAAGTATTTTGTCGCAAAACACGTGCGAGAATTTTTTTTATGATTTATTTGGACTGAAATTAAAATTCTGGAATGTAGTTTTCCTATATATTTTATTCATTTATTTTACTGTAGGTAGGTATGATTATAAGATTTGAAATACGTGTTGAGTGGTACAACATTGTGTTTGAAAAATTAACAAATCTGTCAACGACCAACGATATAATCTTATTATAATAAAAATAAACATTTTTTTTTTAAATTTTAAAATTAGATAAAACAACAATCTTTCAAATCAATTTATGTTTTTTGTTGAAAAGAGTTGACACATCTAGAATCTGTTTTAAAAATTATTTACATTATTTACGGTTGTGTCTGGTTATTCTATCTTAACATTTTATCAGCTTTTTGCTTCCGACAAGAAACCTCGAATACAACAATTTGAACAACAAAGCTTGTTGTAATATGGTACTAAACAACAAAATCGCACTCTCATTAAAAAATCATATCATGCTTAAATAAAAAGCTGAATGCAAACATTAGAGTGAATTAATAAAATACTAACACCAAAACAGAAACCACACAAGTGGCACTAAAAACACTACATGTCTTATAAATAATTCTTTCAGTAACTTCATATATTTTATATGAATATCGCATAAGAGTGTCCCCAACTGCTCCCGTCTGAACATCTAACGTCACCAAACACGGCTAAAGCCATTTTAAGAACTTTTCAACTCTGAATGGTGGTCTTAAACCAGGGCGATATTGAGAGTATCTTCCACTCTGGAACGTGCCGCAAATAAACCATATATTATTTTTAATTAACTAATTGTGAAATCCCAGAAATAAATCAAATAAAATTTATTTACGCATGCCGGGTTCGAACCCGCGACCTTCGTATTGTGAGTCGGGACCACGGAGGCCGTGGTCCCGAGGCAAGACTCTCTCGTGGTCATATTATTTAAACAGTTAAATTTTAACATCATGTAAATGAAATCTGCTGATAGGAAGATCCCCGCGAGGATATCATTATCCCTCTGTTATTATATAACATGGGATGAAAAGAAAATATTGATGGCTATTTATAACCAATACAAGCTTGTTTTTCTCTTGTTCATCCACTTTCGTACCTGGTAGTTTTATTACATTTAACCTCTGCTTCACCCTGAGCTACTTCAACTAACTGTTAAACAGTAAAACGTTGCCATTAATTGCATTAGCAACACGAAAACAACCGCTGTAAAAGTGTCTAATTCGGGACAAGGCACGTTAAAAAAATCTATTACTATGGCTTCCTTCCCTGTACGAGCCTTTCTCCTTTCCTGGTAACAAGAGCTATTGCCCCCTAATTGCACAAAATCAGCGCTTTTATAGATTTAATAGACCTGCCTTAACGACTCGGAGTAGGCGGTGCCATAAAAACTAGGCGTTTTATTACCAGGCCGTTGCTTACAGGAGATCATAATCGAGAGTCACCGCCATTGTAAACCTAATATCCACACGTCCCAAGAATCCCAAGTGGTACCCATTATCCACTACCGTACTCATTATGTCGTGTACATTATACATACTCCAGCTTGCAATATTAGACTACACCACACCATTGTAAACTTGTCCCTGTCCACGGTTCATGGTCGACAGGCCCTTTCTGTTTCTAACCCGCCGAGTGGAAGAAGATTAATTAATTTCGGCTAACACTTTATAATATATTTTTATTTTCTTCATTAAAAATGGTTGTGTCGGGGACGGCTACCTTCACAATCTGAAGGGGATTTTCAGGGTCAATACACCAAAGATTGGGAGATAAGATAAGATGTCAATTTGGGAGAAGGGTATGGGTACAGCCGCCCCGGGAACCATTTATTGGATTACTAACAGCTGTACCACCTGTGATGTTTGTGTTAATACAATAAAACACTATTTGTTGTAGGGTACTTATTAATAATAATAAGGTCTTTGATATAAACTGGTTAATTATAAGTTTACGAATTTACAATAATTATACTACTGGACGTACGACCTGTCTACACTGGCTGCTAATTTAATCTGCTGGGTACCTGGCGATTGAAAGCTCTCGACAGCTACTGCTACCTCTACTGGAATCTTTCGGCAACCGATAAGTGCACTTTCCCTGCTGGCATATGTCGGCATCTGATAGAAGCTCTTTCAATAAATTACAGTCACCCCAAGTGATTCTCTACGTTTGATGACTTAGCAGGAGTAACTGAGTTCAAAGGGCGAAGTTTGTCTGGGTTTTGGCGGCGGATGCGATTGCCTACCTGCTGCGTGACGGGCCGAATCGGGAGAGGCCAGTTGAGGGAGAGCCTTTGACCTCTCCAGCCGGATTCTCTCAACCCATCGTCTTGGACCGCAGTGAGAGGAATGGATTCATACGTCCATCAATTCTGGACACACTGACACCCGGATTCCTAACCACCCCGTATACCCCTTTTTCTTCCCAGAACTTCCTCTCCATCATTTCCTTTAAAAGACTTTACAAATAGAATCCTCAAAGATGATATAGGCCCTGAGGAGAATTAAAAAAGAAAAAAAAACTCATAAAAATTATTTTTGATAAACAAAAAGTTTATTTACGTTAGAAGTTCATTCAGGTCTTGTAGAGTTTTGGCCTTTTTTTTTAATATCATTAACTAATCAACTACCTTTTTAATGCAAAAAATGCTGCTGTCAATGAGCGCTTTTATTATTAGCGTAACGACCCACGTTTACGGTACCGTGACGTCAAAAAAGGCAATACAGATACGTTCCTTAAGAGGAATATAAACGCTAGAAATATGTCGAATCTCATGCCTGCAAAATTTTAAAATCGAGCGTCTTTTTGCACTAGGCTAGTAAGCGAAAAAGTGGTTTTTATTTATTTTGTGCATAATTTTATAAGAACGAAAAAAAGTTAGAACATAGATAAAGTCAAAAATAGTCTTAGCCGTAAAGGGGTATTTTTTAAAAATTGTTATTTACATTACTTCATAGTTAAGTCATGAGAAAACATTTTTTTTTGTGGTTTACGCTTATATTTTTTGTTACGTAAATAATAATTTTATTGTAATTCCAATACATAGATAAAGTAGTTAAAGCTTCAATTTATCCGTAGCATATTTTTTGATGTTCATACTGTAAGCCGATTCGTCGTAAAGATTAATCAAAATAGTATCCAAATAGGATTTCACGTATATATTCATCTTAACGCTGTAATGCTGCAGCTCATTCTTATTTATTAAAAAATAGTGAGACAAAAGATGAGACACAAAATATTTGTGACTGTTTCCTTCAAAGTACTACTTTTTCCTTTGCAGGAAACAAGGATATATTATATTACAGCTCAACTACGGCGACGGAAATTGCGTTTCATTTTCTTTATACGTGCGAGGGAGATGCATGATAATGATTGTATTCTTCCTTTGGGGGGTGTAGACATACGTTCACCGTTTGTCTCATTTTCGACTGTTGTTATTTAGTGTGTGAGACAGAGCTGCAGCTTCATATATTTAAGAACAAAAGCAAAATCATCAGCGCATTGATATTTGACGTTTTTGAATTTTTGAAATTTACTCACACTTTAATATTATTCTTGTAACTATATTCCATACTTTTAAAAGTATCGCCACGGCTTGAATATTAAGTATTGCATTCTATATTGTCAATTTATTTGTATTTTTACGTAGAAGTTTGATTAACCTTAAGAAATGTCAATCCATGGCCAGTGTTGCAGTCATTGTAAGCCGATTTCTTATAATATATTTCGCGTCAATATCGCTTCCGCTGTCGACAGCGTAACCGTGCTCGGGAAGTCGACATAAAACATCCTACCCACCCGATATTGTTCAGTTATCAATGATATAGTACCAGACTCTCAGGAATCAGGCGGTGTGCTTCATAATTGCTCTATCCTCGGTTGTTAGGAGGCAAAGATGACCTGTAACCAGTGCACGCTTGCACTAGCTCTCGGTGCTCTAAACAAAAGTAGTTTAGAAAGTGGATTTATTGAAGGGAAAACAAAAGCTGTGCAAGTTAAACCAGATCGGTACCCAAGGGATTAGAGAAAGTTTGAAGCTTTATAATTGAAGGTTATTGCAATGTATTGTGGAAATTATGAATTAAGATAATAAATATAGGGAAATGATAAAATATATAATATTTATTATTAAATATTATTAGGGCTAACTTATAGAAGCTTATAAAAATCATTGTATATTTATTTACTCATTTATTTATTTATTGTTTCTTTACACTGCAGGTAAAAATGTTTACCTGCAGTGTAAAGAACACCTCACTAGGTTAAGCCTGTGTTGAGGTTAACAATTATACAAATTCAAAATAACACAAAATTATACAGATATTGAAAGAACAATATTGTTGTATTTCTTACAGGTTGAGATTATAGGTACCTAGTAAGTACTAAACTAGGTAGTACATTAATGTAAACATGTACACTTTTAGGGTGACCATAGTTTAGTGATCGGATTTAAAAAAGGATTAAGTTGTAAATAAAGAATAAATGTATGTAATATAATATGCTATAAATTTACCAGGAAGAAGATGAAAACAAAGGTTTAAACAAAATAATTATTATAAACATAATAATTTAGCTAATAACTTAGAAAGGACAAAGTAAATTTAAATAAATTGACTAAGATAATATCAAAAACTCTCAATGAAACATGTAACAAGCAGGAACGCAGAAAATAAAAAAAAATTGCGAGGCGGGAATGGGTACCGCCGCCCCGGGAACCTTTATTGGATAACCAACACCTCTGCCATAGGTCACCCCAAGTGGTACGCTACGTTTGGTGATTTAGCAGGGGTGCCCGGGTTCAAGGGGTGACGATTGTCTAGGTCTTGGAGGCGGAAGACCAGGACATACTGAACCCCAGATTCCTACCCACCCCTTAAACCCTTTTCCTTCACAGAACTCTCCTCTCCTTCCTTTCCTTAAAAAATGAGAACGGGTCCTTTCTATGACTCGTTCTTGAGTTCAACGGCTCGGTTGTGGAACGATTTGCCGGCCTTTGTGTTTCCTCCCTCCTACAACATGGGTCTCTTCAAGACCCGTGTTCACTCCTTCCTTTCCTCAAAAAGACCCTCCACACAGCATCCC
Source organism: Limnephilus marmoratus (assembly GCA_917880885.1). Classification (NCBI taxonomy): domain Eukaryota; kingdom Metazoa; phylum Arthropoda; class Insecta; order Trichoptera; family Limnephilidae; genus Limnephilus; species Limnephilus marmoratus. The sequence goes on from OU862909.1 coordinate 26,054,746, forward strand.
CAAAGATGACATAGGCCCTGAGGGAAATTATTTTTCTCAGGGCCTCCTGTGTAGAGCTCAAGTAAAAAAAAAAAAAAACCGGGAGAAAAAGTAACCTAGCCCATCTTAGTCTTAGGGGACTGGCATCTCTACCAATTAAGCTATATTATACGGTGACCCGACAATTCGTCCTGCGACAACTCATCCGGCGACAGTTCATCCTGCGACAGTTCATCCGGCCGACAGTTCATCCTGCCGACAGTTCATCCTGCCGACAGTTCATCCCGCCGACAATTCATCCGGCGACAATTCATCCTGCCTGATCATTTAGAAGATTTTTATTAAGTAAGTATGCAAAGAGGATATACGGCCGTACAACCAAAATCGATATACTTATATCTGAAGGCATCTTGAGTGGAAATCCGCTGTAAAAATATTTTTACTAACAATAATTTTGACTCTCCGAAGAAGCATGCGTGAATAACAAAATACGACATACTTATACTTATATGTTATACATAAAGGTTAGGTTAGGTTGAATTGTCAGGATGAATTGTCGCCGGATGAATTGTCGGCGGGATGAATTGTCGGCAGGATGAACTGTCGGCAGGATGAACTGTCAGCCGGATGAACTGTCGCAGGATGAACTGTCGCCGGATGAATTGTCGCAGGATGAACTGTCATGGAACCATATTATACACCTAATTATACACTATAATTTTTATTAATCTCATACATACATTTTTGAATTAGGTACATTATCCCCTTCCATTATTTCAATATTTTTGCTTGTCATCTATTTTGGTGTAATTGTTTTTTTTTTATTATTTTTTTTTTAATATTTTAACTCCACACAGGAGGCCCTGAGGAAAATAATTACCATTAGGTCCTGTAACATCTTTGAAAATGTTGAGTGGAAGGTCTTTTTGAGGAGAGGAAGGTGTGAACATGGGTTTTGAAGATACCTATGTTGTAGGAGGAAGGAAACACAGAGACCGGCAAATCGATCCACAGCCGAACTCAAGAACGAGTCGTAAAGTTCTACTCGAATATATTTACAATCAAGGTGGGGTCTCTAGACTTCTTGACCTTTTATATTTTCCATGTGCTTGTCGGTTTCATGTATTATCTTCTTGAATTATAAATTTGTATTATCTCGTAAACAGGTAAAATGCTATCATATCATTTACGATATATCGTAATATAGTGGTAGGTTTATTTGAATGATGTTATTGTTCGTACAACAATAATAAACAATCTTGGAATAAAATATAACTAACATCGTCATTATCTGTCAGATGAAAAACATTATCGCTTGTTCTCTCCAAGAAACGCGTCATAAAATAAATCACAATGAGAGAAAAGGTGGTATTCATATTAATTAAGCTCCCCATAAACCCAGACTAGCGCCAATGGGTTGAAGGAAACCGCTAGCTCTAGCCCCCGCTGTCGATCCCGCTATCGCGCCGCTCTTGTGCACGCTCTCGTGCCCGCTCCGCCCCGCTCTCTGCTCCGGCCGAGCGGGCAATAACGCCGCTATCGCTAACTCGGGATCAACTTTATTGGCAAACTATCCCTTCACGAAATTAACATTTTGTTTGAGGTGGATTAATTTATCGCCAGCGATTCTCATGCATCAGCTATTGTTCCCTTGGAGACTTGCGAACTTTCGCTCTATTTTCCTATTTAGGATATAAAGATTGATTTATGGCGGCGAATTAGTGTCAGAATAGGTAGTTTCGCGAATGGATTTATTGATTTTCTGTTAATGTACCTGTTAGACATAAAACGTAATTTTTATAGCGTTATTCTTCGGAAATTTCGTCGATTTAGCTTTGTGAATTTTCTTCCGTAATTTTTTGTCTTATTCTCAATTATGATAATTGTTGTTATATATATATACAGGGTTTTAAGGGGCGTACTTGACTTACTTTAACCAGTCATTCCTGACATTATTTGGAGTAAAAAATGTAAATGAAATTTTGGTCTCCGGTGACTTTTTTTGGCAACTTTTTTTTTTCAAATTTTTTTTCTTTAAAATCAAAAAAAAAAAATTCTTCCGCATGTCGTCACTGGTCACTCAGCCGGGTGTCCGACGAACCCCTTACCCCGCCTCCAACTGTTCAACATCTATCATTTTTTTTATGTTTTTGTAGAAAAAAAAAAAAAAACATCAAAAATGCCACCGGAGACCAAACTTTTTTTTTTAATTTTTTACTCCAAATAATGTCAGGAATCACTGATAAAAGTAAGTCAAGTACGTCCCTTAACACCCTGTATATAGATACATATATATTTTTGGCGAACGGACAACTCAACAATGAGAAATTTCATCAACTCTTTCCTTCGAAAATTCATTAAAGTGATGCGAAACAAATTGTTTAGATATGTTACCTTATGGGCTATACATATATATATATATATATATATTTTTATAACTTTTAAAGATTTTTCAAAGGCTTACGTTTCACAGGCATGTGTTTCATTTTTGAAATGCAACTTTGTTGATTTTTTCGTGGAACCATTTTTTTAACATTAACCCACTCGAGGCCCTAAAGAAAATAGTTTTTATTAGGGCCTGTGACATCTTTGAGGATGCTGTGTGGATGGTCTTTTTAAGGAAAGAAAAGAGAGAAAATTCTAGGAACGAAATAGCCTGAGAGGTGGGTAGGAATCTAGGGGTCAGTGTGGCCAGGAGAAACGGACGAATAAATGCGTTTCTCCCGCGGTGCAAGACAATAGAACGAAAGAGAAACTGGAAAACTCCCAACTAAGTCACCGAATGTAGTGAACCAGTTGAGGTGACTTAAGGCAGAGCTGTTGATTTATCCAATAAATACTTTCCGGGCGGCGGTACCCAAACCCGCCCCCAAAATTATTATATTTAAAGTTTTCCAATGTTTATGAGAAAATAGCTCGTGAAAATCTTTAGAGTTCATAAAACATTAGTACGCGTCGCTTCACTTGCATTATGACTTAAGTTTCTAACGGCCATCACCAGATAGATAATTGAGTTTCTAGGTGCACAATATTGGCGTTATGCACATTACGGTGGAGTGAAGTGATTTCGATATTGCCTTTTAGGAACTTCGGCCGAGTTGAAACTGACTACCCTGCAATATCATATCATCTCTGAAGATGAAAACTATAAGGTTGACCGAAATGTTAACTTAGGAATGAGGAAGCAGCAAAATACTGCAAAACACCTTTAATTGACATTTTTTGGAAACGAGTTGGTTTCTGCAATCGATTTCAACATACTCGGGTGGACGGTTCCTAAAGTAGAATTCAGATGCGGTTCGCTCGAATCCATTTGCGAGCGGTTCTAAAGCAGGGGTACCCAACCCAAATCGTTTGGTTGGCCAAAAAGAATATCACTGAGATTAGGTGGGCCACACATATAAAAAAAAATAAAACAAAAGACTTATTCAATATATTTTACTACTTTATAATTAATGTGCCGGTCGGGGGTGAAGGGAGTCAGCATTTGCTGAAATTCTAACCCTTAGATCCGTCCATGAATTCTGTGGTAAATGGCGAATATTACTGTTAATTTTTACCGATAATTTGGTGTCCAAAAATGCAATTTTTGTGAAACCGCGAGCAGCGATTTTGGGCGAGTTCTTAACAAATTTAATAATATCGGTAATTACTAAAGTTTGGGTAAATTCGCAATTCCTACTTTTGTCGTTAACTTTATGTGACCAGGAGCTTATCGTAAAATCCTTGTGGCGATACTAATATTAGGTCCTTACATATGAAATTGGCGTTTTGTATGGGAGGAACATAAAGTCGATTTTTTTAAAATATAATATATTTATTTAATTAAAGTATGTACCATTGCTATCTATGCACTTTTGCCATCTCATAGGTAGTTCATCGATCCCTTTACTAAAAAAACCATTCGGAGGGGAATCAATAAAATCTTTGAAGGCGGTTTGGACTGCTCCATCGGAGTTGAATTTTTTCCCTTGCAAGAAATTATCCAAATTTCGAAAAAATGGTAATCTGTTGGGGCAAGGTCCGTAGAGTACGGTGGATGTCCAATTGAAGCTCCTCTAATTTGGTAGCCGTCTATTGTGCAGTGTGTGGTCTAGCGTTGTCATGAAGCAGCAGTGGCCTAGAGCGATTAACCAGCCTCGGTTGTTTAGCAGCTAGCTTTTCCATCATGGTTTGTGGTTGCTGACAATAGACATCTGCCGTAATCGTCTGGCCAGATTTAAGAAAGCTGTAGTGAACGACACAAAAAAAAGAAAACACAACTGTGTTTTCTTTTGCGGCACCGTCGCCATACACATCATTAATCCTTCGAGCCGTTTCTACAGCACTGGTGCCACAGTGGAACTCGTACTTGTAAATAATGCGATATTTCAAGTTTTCCATTTTGTAAACTAAGTGACGCAAAGAAAAAAAACAATTAAGGAAAAAACAAATGAATTATAATTTTCGAAACACAAATACATGAGTAAATAGCTGATAAATTTGAATTTAGAATTCCTAACCAAAGAGAAGATATTTGAGATCAAAGTTGCCAGCACGGCAAAACGCCAATTTCATATGTAAGGACCAATATTTACTTTATAAGGAACCTTTTCAAGAGACGGGCATTATTTATCTAGTTCTTTCATTAGAGCTAAAAAGAGCGTGATGAGTTTAACGACAGAGAAATGCATTAACGGCCTCTTTCACCAATCAATCTGAGCGAGGACTAATTAAAGAATATGTCCTTTGTTGAAGATTAAGATTTAATTATTTCCATATAACTGTTTGTTAAGTGGATGAACTACTAATATTTTATTACAATATCTTCCACTTGAATGCCCATGGCGCGTTATAAATAAAAAAAAATGGCACGTGTTTAGCTGGCATGCTCGCTCTCTCGCTCTCCACTATACACGTACCTATATGAGTCTTTTGCACTCACCCTCCACTTATTCAAATCTTAAAGAAATGTGTGGAAAAATATTCTGGTTTGAAACCACCACTATGGCCCATGTGCCTAGTGTGGTAGTCGAAAATCCTGTAAAAACTGTACACACCTAATATATTTTTATGAATAAAGAATAAAATAAAAAATAAAATTGCGAAAATAAATTCCTAGTGCGGCTATGCTCCTGATACCTTTCAAGCATATATTTTCATAAAATCTTATTAATATTATAAACGCCAAAAATTGGTATGGATGTATGTGTGTTTGTTACTCTTTCACGCAAAAACTTCTCAATGGATTTTAATGAAACTTTACAATAATACAGCTCATACATCAGAATAACATAGGCTATAATTTATAAAGCTAGCTAGGAAGGGGACGCGGGAGGGGAACGGGGACGCATGGGAATTCAGGGAGAAACAATCTATTTCTTTGAATATGGCATTGTAACGCATGCTGGGAGCTAGCATAATATAAATGTGATAAATTTACGAAAACGATTTTTTTCATTTTCGTGTGAATACAAAAAAAAAACAGAAAGCTGAAAATTCAATTTGTGCCGTAAAATTCTTCAATTGGGCCGCAGGTTGGGCATGCCCATCATAAAGGGCTCTGAATGACCTCGTTATTTAAAAAAACTTTTACGTCTTCATGCGTACCCCGATAACGCAAATTGAGCATTCATGTTATGAGGTCACAATTTAATGCCTTTATTTCTTTTACAGAATGTCGATTACTGTACTACGTTCACCCTTTAAAAAAATATTTAACATTATAGTTCGTATTCAAACTCTTACAGGTATAATATTATAAATTGAATTAATAAATCTTCCTAAGAAGAACTTGCCTAAAAATAAAATTTCATATTAAATATTTTGAAATACTGCAGCATAAAATATCTTATAAACGTAGAGATTTTCCGAACAGTTTCCGTCGTAGTTTTGAAATTAAATTAGTTTTAGTGTGGCAAATGAATTTCTAATGAAAATGAACCCTTGTCAGCCGAGATCCTATACAAATCCAGACGAAACTACTGAATATGGATTAGACCGAAATATTCGGGAATCTCCGAGAAAGATCTGGACTTATTGGCATTGCTTCCAATATGACCTAAGCAAACCAAATTGATTTATGCATTGGGTGCGCTGGTTGTATTCAAAACCGCCATGGGTCAAAGAGTTGATTTTGCCTCTCAGAATGTGGAAAACCTTTTAGTAAATTATGCACACAGGATTGTTCCCATTTCAATCATCTGTCATACTTTCCATAACCTAGTTTAAATATACGAAAAGCTGGTTGATTTAAATTTTTCTCATATTGCCTATGTAAGTTCTCTAAATTACGATTAGTTTACATATTAGTACCTTTGTTTTATCAGTCATTTTTTTCACGAATCGGAATAGGACCAGGCTCTCTATTAAGTGAAACAAATATTTGAGTCAGGGTATATCAGGAGCTAGAAAAACATGAGCTGTGTGTGGTTGTGAAAAAATTGCCTCATCTTTGGGGATGTTATGTGGACGGACTTTCTGCGAAAAGGAAATATTGAACCTGTGTCTTGAAGGAACTCAGTTTGTAGGAGGAAGGAAACGAGGCCGGCAAATTATTCCACAGCCAAGCTGTTGAACCCGGGAATAAGTCGCCGAAACGATCCATTCTCATGTATTGTGTGCCAGTGCAGAAGGTTTTGTGGCCTTTCATGTTCTCTGCCTATCCCCTGAGTTCCTTACTAATTTATTGTTCTGTTATTTAGATTCCATCTATACCGAGCGCTACATGGGCCTGCCGACCGCCGAGGACAACCAGATCGGTTACACAGAGAGCGACGTAAACAGGAGGGCACGTCTGCTCGCTGGCCACCACTGGCTATTGCTGCACGGAAACGCCGATGATAATGTACACTACCAGAACGCTATGGCCATCTCCAGGGAGCTGCAGGAGTTGGACCTGCCTTTTGAACAGATGGTGAGCGTAAACTGCTAATAGAGCGTTTTGTGTATGATTCTGTATCGTGGTACAACTTCAATTACAAATCACACGTGGAAGATCTAGAAGTTTAATGACTTTGATGTACCTAGAAGTTTTAAAATAGTGAAATCGTAGGAAGCCTTTGAACACAAAAACAACATTACAGTTGAAGATGCATATTATGGTAGTACGGTTCTTCTCACTAGAAATTCATATTCCAAGACGGATCGCTGATGTTACGTCATGATTTCCTCGTCTTCATGCTTATAGACATCACCTTCGTGTAGGTTGATTTCCTCATCTTCATTTTTGTCGACCCCATTTTCATATTTGTTATTATTGTTGTTTCGCGCAACAGGTATATATGTATGAAAGCTCTTTAGTGCCATCGGTTGTTTAACCATTACTTCATAGGCTGGCTGTCGGTGCATTTCACTCTCAGTCGAAAAGTTGCGGGTTCGATTCCCAAGCAACACGAATACGGATTTTTCGTGCAATATAAATACAGTGATGGACGTGCGGGCGGGTACTAAAGCATACTATTACTGTGGATAACTTACGAATTATGATGTCTCAGAAACACATCGCCTGAAGTGGCCTGCTTAACGCATGCTCCATGTGCTCCTACATAAGGCCAGGTCTGCTGCCCAGAACCTACGCCCTTAATTTATCACGTATCTTGAACTGTCATGACATGGTGAATTTCTGTTTTTCCAGAGCTACCCCGATGAAGCGCACGCCCTGAGTGGTGTAACCCGCCACGTGTACCACACCATCGACAACTTCTGGACAAGATGTTTCGCCCCGAGCAACCTCACCACCTTTGCCTTCGGATAAACCAGTCTATCCATCCCAATACAATAGATGATATTCAACCAATTTGACCAATAGAAGACTCAGATATGTGATTTTTATGAATAGTTGTTATTTTGACTAGATTTAACTCCTATCTCTAAGTGATGTATTTTTTACATTTCTTTGTTCATGTTATAAGATTTGAAGAGGCTTTCTCAGCATATTTTAATGCCTGAGACGTAGGTAATGAAAGTTTTAACAATAAATCTTTGTAAAGTTCATTCAAAAATGTTTTACTCAAAATTTCTCCCAGAATGTATAAATATTTTAAGTGGATGGATATTTTACCCAAATTGGATGCTTACATGTAAAATTATTGCTGCAAGCTAAACTGCACTAGATTCGCGTATTTACGATTTAGTATGCATGGACTCGGTCTAGGTAATTCAGAAAAGCTATAAAAATAAGTACACAATGTATCGACAAGGATTTTTTGCGTTAACTCCACACGGGAGGATTTTAATATATTTGTGTCACGTTCCAGAGTGGAAGGTACTCTCAGTATCGCCCTGGTGTAAAAGACCATCATTCAGAATTGAAACGTTGCTTGAAATGGTCTTAGCCGTGTTTGGTGACCAGATCTGAATAGCCAGGTACTTCTCCATCTTCCTCTTCCCCTCCCCACTTCCTTCAGCCTCACAACATACCCAATTGGGGGATGCCATAGTCGCACTGGTTCCAGACGGGAGCAGCTCGGACAGCAGCAGGTATTCACATAAAAAATGGTAATAATTCCCCTCAAGGGTGTCACCTTTTTACTGTCATCTTTGGGGATGCTGTGTGGAGGGTTTTTGATGAAAGGAAAGAAAATTAATTTTTGGAAAGGAAAAAGGCATGGGTGAATCCGGGGGTCAGTATATCCAGGAGTGACGGACGTATGAAACCACCCGTCCCTCTGCGGTGTAAGGCCATGTTTCGAGATAGTCCTGCTGGAGAAGTCAAAAGATCTACTAGTCTCTCCCGATCCGACCTGCTATGCAGCAAGATGGATCCGCCGCCAAGGTCCTGACAAATCTAACCCCATGAACTCGGGCACCCCTGCTAAATCACCAAACGTAGCGAACCACTTGAGGTGACCTATAGCAGAGGTGTTGGTTATCCAATAAATTGGGTAAACTGTCGGTTGAAATAAAAATTACTTGATAAAATAATCTTTGAACACACGTACAACTTACAAAAGTTTGTTTGTGTAATACAGCACAAGGATTCTAACGATCCAAAGGCAATGGAACTAAGACATCCTCATTTTTGGGAGATGTTGCGTGGCTGAAGGTTGTGGAGAAAGGGGATGTTTGAAGTACCGGCCCATTCTGGTCTAGCCATCAAACCAGCTAAAGCAATTTCAAGCAGTGGTTGATTTTGGAATGGTGGTCTCTCACCAAGGCGATACTGTGAACGATCTTGAATAATGTGAACTTATTATGCTTTTATCATAATTGAAAAACACACATCTAGGTAATTGAAAAATATATAATTAAAATCTATAACACGATGGAATTTATCCACAAAATATTGAACAACGTGTTACCAAAATACTTCTCAAATAAAATTGTATACAACAAGGACATTCACAGATATAACAGGACGTGCAAGGAAATTAGGCTACAAAAAAAGGACAAAGCGAATACGCAGAACAGTTTACTGTACAGGGGAATGAAGTTATATAATACACTACCAGAAACTTTAAAGTCCACACCAATTGGAAAGTTCAAAATGTATTGTAGGAGCTACATTAAACTTGAAAAAATATAGTGAATATGAAATATTATAATTAATTAGAAATTTGTAAACTTAAATGTACAAATTACTAAAATAAAAAAAAAATAAAAAAATAACAATAATAATAATAATAATAACTAGCGCAGACTCGTGAAAAATTACGGAATAGAATAAATAATAAATAATAAACTCTTGATAAATCAGTTCCATTTTTGAAAACGCTAAATAAAATAATTTTCTGTTAAAATGTTACATTATGGGTAGGTTATCGCTTCCAATTTTTAATAAACAAAAATTTTAACAAAATAAAAAAACGACTTCAAAAAATGCACTAAAAAGTAAAAAAATAATTTCGTATTCTTCTACAACTTCATAATCAACTTACCTTTTCTACTCATCAATATGTACGTACGATTGTTATTTTTGGAGTCGGTGTCGGCGGGAGAGGAGCTGTCAAGTGAACACGCCGGGCCGCGGGTACCTTGGTTGACACCGACTCCAAAAATAACCATCGTACCTACATATTGATGAGTAGAAAATGTAAGTTGATTATAAAGTTGTAGAAGAATACGAAATTATTTTTTTACTTTTTAGTGCATTTTTTGAAGTCGTTTTTTTATTTTGTTAAAATTTTTGTTTTTTTTTGATTTTTAGTGAATTTGAAGTACACTAACTAATTCGATTAAGATTCGGCCGAGTATCGTAAATTTGTTCTTCAGAATTGGAGAGTTCCGTTACTTTGTCATGGATCCCATAATCAGAACCTAACCAAACTCTCATCAAACTACCCTTGAAGTACATCCTTTCCAATAAAAAAAGAATCATCGAAATCGGTTGGCGTGATATTGAGTTATTCGTCCATTTGTCGCGCACATACTTGATGCAAATTTAAGACTTATATGATTTTCTCATGGATGCCATTGTCAAAACTAGACCAAATTAAAATGGGACCACACGGAAAGCACCAGCTTTCAAATAAAAAAAGAAATATAAGATAATAAGATAAAAAAAGTTCACCCAGTCGAAAGTTCTGAGGTAACAAACATAAAAAAAAAAAATAAAAAAAAAATACAGTCGAATTGAGAACCTCCTCCTTTTCGAAGTCGTTTAAAAATACACTTTTTTTCAAAGCAAGTTTCTTCGCAAAGCAATTTGAACCAGATTTTACGCAGGACTAACGTAGTAGTAATAGTAAGCAACTAACACAGATAACGAAAATGATTATTATTGATTTTATTTGCTAACGCTAGGATGTAAACCAGCGATGTCTGGATCCAGTGCTATATGATTCTACTCGTTGCCTGGAATGATTTGCGTGAACATAGTAAATTAGTGTTTTGAATGAGTAAAAACAAATAATACCGGCTAAACAATGTTTCAGAGTTGCAAAGTTGCAGAATGCTGAAAATACCTAACATACAAAACATTCGTCGCTGTATTCCATATTCATTTACAAGAGTGCACTCGTTTCACTAAATTAGTATTATTCACAATGACAAAAACAAAACCCATTTGGCGCTGTTGTTATTCTTCTGGAGGATAATGCTAAATAAAGTACACCGTTAATGGGCCGACTGACCATTCAATTTGGTTGAACGGTTGTACCAATCCGGTTGACTTGAACGTAATGTTGAATCGTGTGGAGATGCGTTGTATGCGATAAGGGAGAGTGACTATCAAGTTGAACAGCTGTACCGTCAGAACTACCATCCAACCACCATCTAACCATCCATCCAAGTTGGATCAAGCGGTAGAACTCACTCAGGGAGCCATCGTACGTAATCGTGAGCGTACATTTAACGAATTTAAATAAATAAATTTTCCAGGCATGACAAATGAACGTGAAGTTTGACGGATTTCTTGACATTGCATCCCCCACACGGACACTTCGGAGCGACCGTGCCACCCGCACCTTCAGGCAACCTCGCAGAAAAATCTTCCAGTGAACTGCGCTGTAAACCGTTATCTTACTTTCGATCTTTACTTTTCTGCGCGGCGGCGTGAAGTGGTGCGTGACACGGTCGCTCCGAAGTGTACGTGTGGTGGTGCTATTATATACTATACAGGGTGTTAAGGGACGTAGTTGACTTACTTTAACCAGTGATTCCTGTCATTTATTTGGAGTAAAAAATGTAAAAGAAATTATGGTCTCCGGTGACAACTCTCCTCTAAGTCAAGAACGTCCCTTAACACCCTGGAGGGTATTGTAGGATTATACAAGCTGGTGGAACACTACAAGCAAGATGTATCCTGATAGAGATGCCAGGACGAAGCTCTTGTGATCCTTTGGGAGCAGTTCAAATGTATAAATATAAATAATTTCCCTCAGGGCATTAGTCAACTATGGGGATGCTGTGTGGAGGAACTTTTGATGGAAAGGATTGAGTGAACCTTCTATTGAAATACCGGTAGAACAAGGACTGCATACCCATCGTTTTTGAAACTGAATTATTTAGGCCGAAATAATATTTCAATACACACAAAAACTAAATCTCTATAAACAGTGTGTAAATGAACGAATAACATGAAATGTTGTAAATACGATGGCTTGTGTCATACATTTTAATACAATGACTGGAAAATTATGGTGAGCAATGACGTCAGCACTAAACATTCAATAATACCAGCTCGACAGTGTGTTTAATGACACGATTAAAAATGAACTTTTTAATATTTTTTTTAAAAACTCAGCGTTTTATATTATTTATTAAAACTTATATATTCAGAATCAACGTTTATTGGTCTATATCAGAGGTTCCAAAACTTTTTTTTCTCGAAGACTTTCAAAATTTTACTGGTTTCGGTAGACCCCCTGCTGCTACATTTCTACCATATTCCGAAAATTCGTCAAAAAATGTGAAGATTAGATCTAATGGAAATTTGCGTGGCGGCTGAGTTCTGTACATGAGTGGTAAAATAAAAAGAAATTGGTATATTTTGTCACATAAATATTATGTGACTAGTGCAGTTCTTGCCTATTTGGTTATTTTGTCTATGGTGTTTTTTTGGAGACTGGTAAATTTTTTGGGAAAGAGAGATTGTTTTTTTGTTTATGGTCACTTCCTCCCGATCAGCATGGACTAGCTGCGTCAGAAATTAGTCACTCACTATTATGGTGTTTTAATCACTTAAAATCATGTGAATCCAAGTTTGTTTTAACTTTAAAAAAGGCGCGGGGTGTTTATCGTAACATGAGTAGTTCATTTACGTTATTATTATAGTGTATGATTTGAGAATCCCACTTTTTACCGGTGATGGCGGTTGGCCATTTATAGAAATGTTTTTGGAGTGAAATTACAAAGTGATTGTCCCGGTTTTGTGGCTACTATAATAGGCCTTTATGACCCCGCGTCGCGAAGTCACGGATTACTGATTGATCTTCCGAAATTCTTAAGACTTGGAGACTGATTGGGCCACGTGCCTTCGGATGGAGATTGTGGAGACAGCCTGAGGCTGGAGCCGCTCCTTGGAGATGTAGCGGTATTCTCCTTAAATAGAAGGATGACCTAGGTTCCCCGGATTCCACGCCATTCCCGGTTGTTGAGACTAGAAATCTCGTCCCAGGACCGTTTCCCTCCACGAAGCAAGTGTGCGGTCGACATCCGGAATAAATTCAGTCAGTTAGAATAGCGTAACCAAGAGTCCATCTGGTATGTGTATTTTTTTTTCTATATTCTTATGTTACATTGGAATGAAGTTTTACACTTTCATGTTTGGATTTTGGTTTGGATTCAATATAGTTTTATAAAATTCATTCTGTTATTTTCTGAAAATCTTCCTACCTGACAGAAAACTACATTTCCCATTATCCTGAGCTCTGGTCTCTGCTCTGCCGCAAAATTACACTACTCTTATGTATATTACTCTTATACGAACATGTCTCGTTTCAATTTTTTTGCGTTCTATTTATTAAAATAACGTGATTATAAACTTACTGGAATTAAAATTGAACTTAAATAACGTACCGCAACTTCAAAAATGCAAATCAACATAAAAAATAGTCACCATTTTAATGGGAGGGATCTACTTGAGATTTCATGAGAACCGATGCTCCTAAAATAGTTTAGCCAAAAATCTGAAAATTGAATCTTAAAGCTTCAAAATGCTTTTTTTAAAGTCTCAATACGTCAAAAATCACCGAAAAATTTGGATTTTTTTTTGCTCCCTTAATTTTTTGAGTAGTGTATTATTTACCTACATTGGTAGGTGCCAAGCCAACATGTTTGTTCTTTACTATCGAAACGAGATAAATTTTCGTGGACCCTCAATTAAAACTTGTGAACCCCCATTTTTTTATCACGCCATCGTAGACCCCCGTCGAGTGTTCCGTGGACCCCTGGGGGTCCACCTGGACCACTTTGGGAATCACTGGACTCTATATGAACATATTTTTTAAAGCCATAATATTTTTCACTGGAGTTCCTTATTGTGCACTATAACGATCGCAATTTTTTGTTTATTGGTTAAGTAGCAAATGACAAAATTGAACCAACCCATCGCTTCGTCTTTTCGCAATACTCAAAATGGTTGAGCCAACCAAATTAAGACATCTATATGGGGTTTAAATAATGTAACCCGTCGTAACTCACTGCAGCATGAAAAGTAAATCGTTTTAAAATCTCTGCAGTTTCCTCATCACCGAAAGGAAATTACATTTTATTGTATCTTGCAAACGGGAATGAAAAATGGAAAATAATAAATCAAAAATGCCTCTTGATATAAGATTTCTGTAGTTTTCCAATGGATTCAGAGATTTCTTATGACTTGACTAAAAATTGCCATTGCAATAGACATAAAAATATGAACAAAACTAAACTCATGCTGGCGTCACCATGAGGGGCGAAAAATATTAAACTATCAGGACCCGTGAACAATCACGGAATATTATAATAGTAGGATTTGTGAAGCTGAAAGTTCATGTAAAGAACACATCAGAACGAGGAAAATATTGCTTAAAAACTTCACGAAAAAATTCAGAAAATTATTTAAAACAACATTTTCATGAATAATATTTTATGTACGTTATCAAATTTTGTCTGAATTCTTGACATATCAGTTCCTATTTTGAAAATGACAATTACGATAATGTTCTAATTAAATACTATATTATAGGTAGGTCATAGAAGAAGGAATAACGCCAGAAATGCCTCGTGGCATATTTCATGATCCAATTATAGGCCTGATTTTGGCCTATATTTCCATACAAAACTGTGTTTCACCATGATTACGAAATTCAAATGGGAAGGTGATATACAATTTCAGGCAAGTGCGTCAGTGACAGACCGAGTGTTAAATGGTCTAGAAACAAAGGGTTCCAAGTCAGTATAAGGTAGGTACTTTATTGTTTCTATGAATTCTTGACACAATCAGTTCCAATTTTGAAATTTATACTAAAATTTAAAGCAAATCCGAGTTCATTGAATCAGAGTTACATTCACGGTCACGCAACCGAAATTAATATTTTTCATGATTATTAAACATTATGTAAGGCTAGATGTTGGACTTGTGTGGCGGTCACACATTCTAGTAAGGGAATGTACCCATACTAAGGAAGAATGGGACATAACCTCTAATTAAAAACTTTCAAAGTTATAAATCTAATTTCAGTACGGCTTCCTTTCGAGCAAAATAACACATTTAATAATAACAAAATGTAGATACAAAGTTGGATAAAAAATAATATTATATTATTTATATTATCATACGCCTATACGGGCCTTTACAAATATGGGCTATACATAATAATTTTGTGGAACAGTGATCATGCTTGGCGTTACACGAAAAGAATTACCCGTAGCAGACGGGGTAATGGGAAATGTTGTTTTCCAATATAAAAAAGGTGACCGGACAACTCGAACCACGCAAATTTAACACATCCTTTGAAAAGTCATTAAAAGTGATGAAAAAAATGGTTAAAAAGTTTACGCTAGGTTGGGTAAAGGGCTATTTTTCATTTTTTTTCATAACTTCTATTGAATTTTCAAAGGGGTGTTGAAATTGCATGATTCTAAGTTGTCATGGAACCAAAAAATACAACTTAATCATTGGGTTTTACTTTTTAGGTACTATTTTTTTCATTTTTTTTTATTATTTTTTCTCATCTAAACTTTTCGAAACATTATTTGAAAACTTTTATTTATTAACATTGGGCACTTTTCGTAATTGAGGTGTGTAGAATCAAATGCAGCATTCTCCACTTTTTTTCAAAAATGGACTAATGATGCAACTTTGTTAACGATTCACTGTTTCACCTAGAAAAGCAGTTAATTGGCATTAAAACCAACTCTTTATGCTTTAAAAATCTATTTTAATAACTGCGTTAGTATCAAAGGCAGCAATCTCTAACGCACTTAAGAAACAAAACCAGCATTCTCCAATTTGACCAATGGTAAGCCTTCATTTGATCACGTGACAACATGGCCGCCCATACAAAATTGTATAGTCGTGTGTTGAATCTGTCGCTCTAATTTTACTGTTTTAAATAGTAGAGTGAAATTAGAAATAAAAACAAGATGCCAGTGTGATTATGGACTCTCACCCTTCATCCGTGCCCAAGAAAAACGCAAGGACGAAGTCAAGGAATCCAGAAAAATGGAAAGCAACAGTAGTCAAAATTCTAAGATGAGCTGTCATAAAATACCGTTTATTTCAGAGGCGTGGAGTGGCAAAAGATTTTTTTAGGTGTTAATTAAAATTCATAAATTAAATTAATATGCATAGACAATATAGACATGTTTTACTTTTATAATTAAATCTAGGATTCATAGCCATGCACATAAACATTCCGAATTACATGTTTAGTTTTTTTTCGTTATTTGTTTTTGGGGTGTTGTGCCGTGTTGCGCTACCTCCTTCTTTAGCCAACGTTTCGGACATCGTTGCAGTGTCCATCATCAGGGCAGATCCGGCAGATCCGTAAATGCCGGATCTGCCCTAATGATGGACACTGTAACGATGTCCGAAACGTTGGCTAAAGAAGGAGGTAGCGCAACACGGCACAACACCCCAAAAACAAATAACGAAAATGCTTTTGGCCGTGAAAATCTTAAAACTTATCTACATGTTTAGTGTTGAAAATTTTGCGAGTTTCAAGCCAATTTTGATCAAAATAATTAACCTTCAATATTTTTCTTCTTTTTTTTTAAATTTTCTCTGTTAATATTATTATTTTTTGAAGTGAAAGCTTCTTTAGCACCGTTGTGATTTGAAACTCGATGAAACAAAAAAGCGACACTAAAAATAGACAAACGCATACATCTATAGGATTAAGGCTGCGAAAGAATAAGATAATAATTGATCTCCTCTTCGTGCAGTGCTTGTCCCCACCCTTGTCTACTTTAGTTTTCTGCAGGTTTCAGTTGTACCGCGTGCGAACTGCACACTTGTATTTTTTTACATTAGCTCCACACAGGAGGCCCTGAGGAAAATAATTCCACTCAGGGCCTTTGTCAAGTTGTGAGAAGGTTCTGGGAAGGAAAAGGGTATTACGGGTGGGTAGGAATCTGGGGGTCAGTGTGTCCAGAAGTGACGGATGTATAAATGTATTCAATTTGGGAGGCGGGAATGGGTACCGCCGCCCCGGGAACCTTTATTGGATAACCAACACCTCTGCCACAGGTCACTGCAAGTGGTTCGCTACGTTTGGTGATTTAGCAGGGGTGCCCGGGTTCATGGGGTGAGGTTTGTCTAGGTCTTGGAGGCGGATGACCAGGACATACTGAACCCCCATCCTACCCACCCCTTAAACCCTTTTCCTTCCCAGAACTCTCCCCTCCTTCCTTAAAAAAAACCCTCCACACAACATCCTCAAAGATGACATAGGCCCTTAAGGAAATTATTTTCCTCAGGGCCTCCTGTGTGGAGCTCATGTAAAAAAAAAATCTATCCCTCCCACTGCGATGGTTCGAGAGATCACAGCTGGAGAAGTCAAAGGGACTCCCACAACTATTCTCTCCCGATCCGGCCTGCAATCCAGCAGGTGGGCAGACGGATCCGCCGCCAAGACCCGGACAAACCTCACTCCATAAACCTGGGCATCCCAGCTAAGTCAATAAACGTAGCGAACCACTTGAACATAGGTTTTCGTTATTTGTTTTTGGGGTGTTATGCCGTGTTGCGCTACCTCCTTCTTTAGCCAAAGTGCCAAAGCAAATGTTTGGGACAGCGTTGCAGTGTCCGAAAATTTTTGGCTGAAGAAGGAGGTAGCACTACACGGCATAACACCCCAATAACAAATAACGAAAATACTTTTGGCTGTGAAAATCTAAAGTCATATCTATGGCAGAGGTAGATATTGTTTATCCAATAAATGGTTCCCGGGGTGGCGGTACCCATACACACCTCCCAAATTCAATACTGTATGAGTACATTACAAAACCTATTTTTATTTTAATTATACTAAAATTAAAATCATAATAAATCACGAACTTCCCTGTGATTTGGTCGGTCCATTATTGTGACGTCATATTTATTTGTCAGTATCAAAGTCAGCTTTCTCCACACGTGTGAGAAACAAAAGCAGCATTCTCCTTAGGTGAGTATCAAATGCAGCAATCTCCATAATTAAATCCGTTATAACTAATCAATCAATTCAATAAACAAATTCTACTTTGGAAATTATAATAGATAAGCAGTTTTCCCCTTTGAATAAAATTATAAACTTATAAATACGTGAGAATTGTTGAAATGAAACGTTTTTTTTTGGTTTTCTCAAAATAACGCTTTTTGGAGAATGCTGCCTTTGATTCTATACCCCTCAATTAATGATTTTCGTTCTTGTAAATTGATGTGAATTTTTTTTTTGAAAGGCATGTCAAATCAATCCGATTTGGCCCTTTGGACTTTGGCCAACGCTCCGAACGCTCTAACGCCAAACGGTCGGAAACTGCAAAATCACTACTACTACCAACTACAAGAACACGTTTCGACGAAAAATCAGTATGCAAAAGTGCCTCTATTTGCATAGCTCTGTGATTTGCACGGCACGTTTGGAAAGAGCTTATCGGAACTTTCTATTCTCTTCTAGAACTCGGTCATTTGGAATTACCCGTTCTTCGCCATTGCCCCTCTGACGTGGAAGACGAAGACGCCGCACTTCTTAAGCATTTCCCTGATGATGGCAAACCTCCAGTAAGGGAGTGTTATCAAAAGAAGAAAACATGGTATAACTGATCTGTTTATATATATTTCTGTCATAATACAGGAGATCTAGCAGATCTACGGTAATATATTTTTTTAAATTGAATTCACCTAAGGTCGGTTTAGATATCTTCCGCATAAAATTTGCATTTCTTAAATAAATATCCAAAGTTTTTCATTTCTGGGAGTTTCACATCTGGGAGTTTTACAATTTGGGAGGCGGGTATGGGTACCGCCACCCCAGAAACCATTTATTGGACAACCAACACCTCTGCCACAGATCACCCCAAGTGGTTCGCTAAGTTTGGTGACTTAGAAGGGGTGCTCGGGTTCATGGGAGGAGATTTGTCTAGGTCTTGGTGGCGGATACGTTTTCTCAACCACTGCGTGGCGGGCTGGATCGGAGGAGACTGATTGAGGAAGACCTTTTGACCTCTCCAGACGGATTCTCCCGACCCTTCGCCTTGCACCGAAGTGTGAGGAATAGATTCATACGTCCGTCACTCCTGGCCACACTGACCCCCAGATTCCTACCCACCCTTCATACATTTTTCCTTCCCATATCTTCTTCCTCTTCCTTTCCCTTAAAAAACCCTCCACACAGCATCCTCAAAGATGACATAGGCCCCTAGGGAAATTGTTTTCCTCGGTGCCTCCTGTGTGGAGCTAATGAAAAAAAATAATAAGACACAATTTTCTCTAAATAGATTTATGATGGCTCGCTGGCGGCGTAATTTAATGAAAGGATTGAATTAAAAGTAAGTGGCTAATTGAAATAATACCAGCAATTTAAAACAATTGCATCTCTTTTCCGGCACGTAGTAAATTCAGCGAAGATAGTGCCAAGTGGCGACGGCCAAATCCAATTACTTCTTAAAGTCTTCGTCTTTATTTAAATGAGGCTCACTGTGGACAAGGAATAGCGCAATCGAAAAAAGACATTTTGGCTGTTGTGAGTAATCGATCATGAACAGAATTCTTAAAAGGTTTAAGTAAAGTGTCTTACCAAATGACATATAAACTATTGAAAGCATGTTAAAAAGAAAAAAAATAGTAATAGGAAGTCCACGAGGTACATCGAGTTTCATTTAAATCCATTGTACTGTTTTGGGTCACTCAAGGCGAGATTACACCAATATCTACGGACTAAACTGTTAATTCTGTGAGTTACAATGTCAATTGCAGTTTTTTTAATGGATTGGATGCATGAGCAATCTTGGAGGCACGTGGAAGTCTAAGCACGAAATCTAAAAGAGCGAAAGCAATTAGGATGACACCCAGCAGTAGATAATACATACACTGGTGGATATGCTGAAGGTGAAGTCAATGATAAAGATCCGATAAATTCTATCAAGGATCATTAAAACATAGAAAATGCATTAAAACCATTTCGATACCAAAATATTGTTGTAAGAACGAGAAATGCAGCTGCAGTCCGCAAATCTGAATATTTTAGTACCGACATACCAACATTCTTCTTCCCACACTTTACATTTGATTTGTCTTAAATTTCTCAAAATGGGTTGTCATACTTCCATCGGCTGCAGCTATCATATTAATACAAAAAATGCTCTGATCACCTAGTTTTCGTTACTCAAGACAAATTAAGCATAATAAGTTAAAAGGGTAGACTCTTAGAGCCTTATTAATAAAAGAACACTTCCCAAGCGTCAGACGGTGTTTCCGTTACACATTGTATAAATACTGGAAAAGCTCAGGTTCAATTTGGCACTCATTAAAATATCTTTAACTAGGCTCCGGCCTTACCATGGTGAGGCGAAGTTATTATAGAATCCTATCCAACCAAAGTGACGAGTTGTTGGCGTAGGTCAGAATTTAATGCTGAGGATATCAGCCATCATCATCATCATTGGAGATACGCAAACGGGAAACCAATGAAGACGGCATTCTTCTACGAGTGTTGTGTTATATTCTTCTGTTATTTAAATGTGTCCACCACAGTTCAGAATCCTTTAGGCTCATTTTATGCACCATATATGAACAACGGTTGTGCTTTTTTATATATCAGCTCCACATAAGAGGCCCTGAGGAAAAAAAAACCCTTAGGGAATATGCCATCTTTGGGGATGCTGTGTGGAGGGTCTTTTCATGGAAAGAAATAATTGGAAATTCTGGGAAGGCAAAAAGGTTTAAGGAGTGAGTAGGAGTCTGGGGGTTAAGGAGAGACGGACGTGTGAACACATCCCTCTCTCTGCGGTGAGGTCAAGAGATTCCAAGACCTAGACCCTAGACGAACCTCATTCCATGAATCCGGGCTTCCCTGCTAAGTCACCAAACGTAGCGAACCAGTTGGGATGAGGGTGTTGGTAATCCAATAAATGGTTCCCGGGGCGGCGGTACCCATACCCGCCTCCCAAAATCCCTCCCTTTTTACCCACGCCCAAAGTCTGCTTTTGAGTTCGTCGCGACTATCCAGGGAAGTGTGTTAAAGACGCAGAATTTCGCCTTCAGTTCAGAGGGCTTTCCTCGACGTAAAACGGCTGGCCGGGGGTTCGCAAGGTCATCCTGAAGTGGTATGTTTCTATTCACGGCCTTTTTTGCATCCTCAAAAGGTTCACTTAATGATCGACGACACCCTTTCTCCTACTACCCTTGACCTTTCCTACCCCTGTTAAATTGTTATTGTTTATTGTTAAATAAGTCTGATTCATTAAGAGCGAACTTGATAGAGCCCCATCTGGCCCTTAAAATAGTTTGGGATCCAGCGGGGGTTTGTTATTGTTTATTGTCCCTATGGGTGGTGTAGGGTGCCCTTCCCCTGACAGCGACCGATCGCCCGCGTGACCTCCGGTGACCAAATTAAAGGCGCCTTCCAGTGCGCAGATTGCGATCGCGGCGGCAATGGCAGTCATTTAAAATTTACCGCAGGTTATCTGATGAAATGTTTGCCGCTCGCTTTATGGCCGGACACATTCTTTTTCTAGCAGGTAAGGCGGTGAGACAGTGGCGTGACGCACTACTTCCTGACCCTGTTAAATATTCAAGAATGCCGTGGAACGTTTACCGTTATATAAAACTCCGGGAACTTTAGAATAAGCGGAAAACATTAAAATATAAATATACAATGTTATGGTTAGTAAGGGTTCGATCATTTGAAAGTATTGTGTTCTCACAAACAGATATCTCCAACACTTCTTGAAAGGAGAAGATTCACTTGAAAACAATAGAGTTCTTTGGACAATCTGAGATTTATTAATATTACGCGGATTACAAAGAGTGACTACGGATAGTCGAATTAACTAAGAGCTGGCTATAATTGATATGGTGAATATACCAAGAGCTGGTCTCGGCCCTCTGGTGATCTTGCTGGGAAACCAATCCTGCCGACATCTTGCGGACCTTATGAAAAGCTTTTATACCTGCCATCTGTGTGACAAGACTGGACGTTTGCAGAGATACCACAGAAAGTAAATACAGTTTCAGTGTGATAATGTCTTCAGAAGGCGAAACAGCTGTCACGCGATCAAACAATTACATAGCAGAAACTTGTATATAAATAAACTATATATAAATAAATAAACTTTATACATCAAGTAATAAAAAACAACAACAACCCCAAGAAAACGGAGCTAATTGCATTCCACCATGGAAAAAATTCCGAGAAGATGCTCCCCGTACAACTTAACGAGGAAACCATAAGCACATCCACGAATGTAAAATACTTGGGGCACATCATCACTGAAGACCTCTCGGATAATGGTGATATTGAACGACAGAGGAGAAGTATCAGTGTTTTGTCAAATATGATTGCCCGAAGATTCTTCCGATGCAGCAATAATGTTAAAAAAATATTATTTAATGCATTCTGCACTAGCCTGTATACATGTGAAACATGGTGTCAATACCGAGTAAGCTCAATGGAACGTCTCCGGATCCAATATAATGATGCGTGCAGAATCATATTTGGATTCAGAAGGTATAGCAGCGCTTCAACAATGTTCACAGAATTAGGACTCCATGGATTCGCCAGTCTGATGAGACATTGGGTCACTGGAGCCAGGATGCGGCTAATGGCCTCCGACAACACGTTGGTGACCGCATCCTTCCAGCACCAAGCTCCACTCCTGAGTGAGCTATGGGTCCGAGCGCACTCAAGATCACGCCCTGCATAATAATTGATTATTTATTTTTGTTATTATTAATTTTTATTAGTATTTTTTATTTTTTTATTAATGTTCTTATTTCTTTACTGTGTAAATATATAAATATGTATAACTATATGGGACGTGTGGGATTGCACTATCCTCCCCGCATCCTCATCCTGGAAATATTATTATTATTATTATTAATAATATTATTGAGTATATAAAAAAATAAAACAAAAAACGAGTGTGCTTAAGACCACACGACTGAAGTAAAACTTCTTTAGCTCCACCTATATGATAGGAAGAGAGAAAGAAAATGTGCGCGCGCACTGCTCTCTCTCTTGCTCCTACAGTGTGATACAGACAATAGGCCTTGCACTGTGTTTTAGATATACGAAACGTAACTGGCTATGAGAGAAAGAGAGAAAGAAAATGTGTGCTCGCATCCCTATCTCTTGTCCCTACAGTAATATACGAAACGTAACTCTCTCTCTTTCTATCTTCACTAACTTATATCTCCCTCTCAACTACCATTCGCCTCGCTTTTCGTAACGCTCTCGTTACGCATTCACCAGGTTACCAGTAAGCGTGCGTAAAGAAGTTTTACTTAAAAAAGTTTAATCAGCAGGATACGCATAAATACTCCCCTTGATTTGAATTTTCCACCACGTTCGATTTCACCCGAACACAAGGAAGTAGGAAAGGACTAATGATAATTTCACGAAAAAGTTGGATGAGAAGTTCCATAAAAAGTTCCATAACAACAACAAAAAATCAATTTCCATGTTTGTTCGCCAGACCTGCGTTAAGGTTATATAACGGAATTTCTTATTATTTACAAATTATCACATTAATTAGAGCACGCTGACGACAGCACGTTACGAATTTTTGAAAAAAAACTGAATAGAATAGAATATATGTAAGCCGCCAAAATGTTAAAACTCTTCCCGGCCGGCCGATAAGCGTGTGACACCACGGTACGTAAAATGACTGGCGCGGCCATAAGTATGAGAGAAGCGGCAGTATGCGAATACTATACTCCCAATCGAATTCCTTTGACCTCTCCAGTTGGACTCTCTTGACTAATCGCCTTGCACCGCAATAGGAGGAATGGATTCATACGTCTGTCACTCCTGATGGACACACCGATCCTCCAGATTCCTATCCATGTCTTTTTCCTGCCCAAAACCTTTTTTCCTTTTTTTCTTAAATTATCCCCCACACAGAATTCCCAAATATGACATAGGCCCCGGGAGAAATTATTTTCCGCAGGGCAATTGTAGCTGGTTCCATTGAAAGCTCACAACGTCGTCATTTTAAGAAATATCCCTAAAACAAAATTTGCTGTTCTTATTAACTCTTCAAAAATTAATCAATATAATAAATTGGGAGACTACAGCATTGTCACAATAGCCGCTAGGTTAAATATTTAATATACGTAATCAGTCCAAAACAATTCACTGGTAATTTTATTTATTTAAAAAATGGTCTGCCCGTTGAATGATTCATCGCCATGAATAGTGACTATTTCGCCGTGGGCCATTCATATTCTTAAAGTGTGTGCAAGCAGCGCTGTCGAATTATCTGAAAAATTCACTCAATTCGATTGTTTCTGTGAAGCAGTTCAGACGAATCTCCACCAGATTCTTCACGTGTTAGGTGTTGATACCTTGAAGCCTTCCATTCGCGATTTCTCTTCCGTGGAAAAAGTCTAAAAGTTCACTCCCAAAAACCGTCACTCAGTTTTCTGCATATATGTCAAAAAGGTAATTTAAACCCATGAAAGTGATACAATATGACCGTAGAGAATAATTGTGACAGACGCAAATAACATTTAATTCAACGAAGACACTGTGAGCGAAACTCAATCGAAAATCTGGAAACAGAAAAGTCAGAAAAAGATATTGGCACCTCTGAGTTCTGATTTTTCTGTTTCCAGATTTTCGATTGAGTTTCGCTCACAGTGTCATTTAATTAAATATTACAATTTGAGGTTTTACTCATAAAGTTAAAATAAAAATAAAGAAAACAATATTTATTGATGACTGCAAAGAATGTGTTTGGCAAACGAAATTCGAAATGTGCGTATGCATATTATGAAATATTGGACTAACGATCAGTGACGTGCACTAAATAACAGCTGGGCTTACCCTAAGAAAAGCGAACTATAAAATAAATTTAAAAATACTGAAAAAATTCAGAAGATTTCTGATATACTCGTACTTGAATTATTTCTAATTTCGGATGTATGTCTGTGATTGTAATCTAATTTGCTGAACTCGGATTGATTATGAATCGTGCCTTTTAAAATTGGAACTGATTAGTGATTAAGTGAAGAATTTAGGCAAGCGATAGAGCCATAATATGATATTGAAATTGTGTTAGATGTCATTTTCAAAATAGTATCTGTTGTGTCAAGAATTCAGACAAGTAATAAAGTACCTACCTGTAGTATAATGTTTTGAAGGAAAATTAAATAACAAGTTAGAGAAATTATCTTTATCTACAAGACTTGAGATTTCCTTTACAAAACCAAAGATTGTCTAATTTCGATGGGGTTTCAAATTCAACACAGCTCAGACTAAACAAAACATTCTGTAGATACTCGTAAAAGCTCTTTTCCTCAAATATATTTGTGCACTCCGCCTATTGGATGGCGGTGGCGGTACTATTCATGGGGCTGGTTGTACTCCCGGAAACCAGGCAAAATGCCCCCGGGTCGCGTCCGGGCTATTACGCCCCTGCTTACCGGCAGGCTGTATTGTACTACACAAAATACCCTCCGAGCAATGTCTTCGCAAGGGTAGGTACTTAAATTAGAGGGGCATATTTTGCCGTCGCGTTCAATAAAATATAAGGGTTGCTGTATATTACCAGACTGCGGTGTATGACGTATGGGTGGGGATTTTTACCCTTTGCCCTTTAGTCGACAAACGGCATGCGAAAATGTCCTAGACGTATTATACCTGGATTTTCTTTCAGTAACACTTAAAGGCAGCTGCGGCTTGTAACTTTTTTCATACTAGTGGGGGGACGAGGTATGGAAAGGCACATTAATTAAAAAGTTTCATTTCTCTCAGTAATATTTTGATGTATGAATTTTTGGGATTTAAGTCATTGCACCATATTCCTCTAAATTTTCAGGATTTCTATGATTTCACTATTACTCCGCGGAAAACATCTTCCCTGAGGGATTGTCATCTTTGGGGGTCTTATATGGAGGGTCTTTTAAATAGAGGAAGACGTAGAAGTGCTAGGAAAGGGTTTGAGGGGTGGGTAGGAATCTAGGGGTCAGTGTGCCCAGGAACGAGGGACGTTAAAATACATCCCTTCCACTGCAGCACAAGGAAATGCGCGATGGGTCAAGAGAATTCGGGCTGCAGAGGTCAAAGAGTCTCCATCAGCCGTCCTCTCCCGGTCCAGCCTTTCAAGCAGCTGGTGGGCAAACGCATCAGTCACCACGACCTGGACAAACCTCACTCCATTAACCCGGCCACCCTTACTAAGTTTAAAAATTCGCAGCGAACCGCTTAGAGGACCTATTTCAGAAGTGTAAATCAAATCCAATGAATGGTAACCAGGGCGGCGGTACCTATGGTGACCAGACAACTCAGAATGAAATAAACTCAGAACATCCAATGAAAAGTTATTGAGGGTTAAATAGGTTACGTTATAGATTAGGGTTATGGGCTATTTTAAAATATTTTTTTTCATTGATTTAATGAAAAAATATTTGGATCCTTTATTGGATAACCAACACCTCTGCCATAGGTCACCCCAAGTGGTTCGCTACGTTTGGTGATTAAGCAGGGGTGCCCGGGTTAATGGGATGAGGTTTGTCTATGTTTGATGACCAGGACACACTGAACCCCAGATTCCTACCCACCCTTAAGGGTGGGTAGGAATCTGGGGTTTAAAGGGTTTAAACCCTTTTCCTTCCCATAACTTTCCTCTCCTTCCTTTCCCTAAAAAAAACCCTCCACACAGCATCCCCAAAGATGACATAGGCCCTCAGGGACATTATTTTCCTCAGGGTCTCCTGTGTGGAACTCATGTAAAAAAAAAAATGACCTTGAAGCAGTTGGGACTCTTGTGAGGCATTCACATAAAAAATTACAATGTCTTAGTTACTAATGGATATTATATTTCAAAACTTTTCTTCCACGAAACTTGGAACGCCCTAACGTACTAACATACAAATTTAAAAAAAAACGAGTATGCTTTAGACCACACGACTGAAGTAAAACTTCTTTAGCTCCATCTATATGAAGACAGAAAGAAAATGTGCGCGCGCACTGCGCTCTCTTGCTCCGACAGTGTGATACAGACAATAGGCCTGCACTGTGTCTTAGATAAACGAAACATTACTGGCTATGAGAGAAAGAGGGAAAGAAAATGTGTGTTGGCACCTCTCTCTCTTGCCCCTACAGCATTATACGAAACATAACTCCCTCTCTTTCTATCTTCACTAACTTATATCTCCCTGTCAACTATCGTTCGCCTCGCTTTTCGTAACGCTCTCGTCACGCATTCACCAGCTTACGAAAGAGTTTTACTTTAAAAATCTAAGATTTAGACTTGTAGATACCTAAAAACTAAGCGCTTTTTATCGTCTCGGCTCATTAGATATTCGTGAACATTTATTACACAGGAACACTTTGTCAAATCTTTATTCAATCTAATATATAAAATTCTCGTGTCACGGTGTTTGTTACCATACTCCTCCGAAACGGCTGGACCAATTTTGATGAAATTTTGTGTGCTTATCTGGTAGGTCTGA
Source organism: Limnephilus marmoratus (assembly GCA_917880885.1). NCBI lineage: Eukaryota > Metazoa > Arthropoda > Insecta > Trichoptera > Limnephilidae > Limnephilus > Limnephilus marmoratus. The sequence continues at coordinate 26,082,221 of OU862909.1, forward strand.
GAATCAACCAACATCTATTTTTCATACCCCTAAAAGTAAAGGGTGTTCCACTCCGAAGAAAATTATTTTCCCCATACATTTTGTATGGAACGAATTCTCCTATTTTGAAAGAACTGCAGCAATATTGTAAGGGGTATAATATTGAACTGTGAACCGGGGGAGGGGGGACGGGGGAGGGGGCTGGGCGGAGGGGGGAGGGGGGGGGGGGGAAGAAATTCAGGAAGGGGGTTAGCGGGACGGGGGAAGGGGAGAAGTGGAGTGGGGAGAGGGAGAGGGAACGCGGGAGGGGAAAGGATACGCAGGTAGAAACAATTTAGATCAAGGTATGGTATACGCAGGGAGAAACAATTTAGATCAATTCAGCTAATAAGTTGACAACAGTTTTTGATTCTGAGACGGTACGAAGTTCGCCGGATCAGCTAGTTTCTTTATAAAAATGGCGTGATTCAACCGCATACTTCACTAATTTATAGCTTCATTTTAAATAACCGTCACAGAACCAGCCAGTTTATTAAAGTAACAACGATTAAGTTAGTCTTATTATAAAATTTAGTGGTTTTCGTAACATTCCTGTCATATACTAACGGATAAGAACTTACGATGGTGGGGCATGCGCATATTTAGCATTCTATTCATCACAAAATAAAGTCTACCTACATATTTTGCGTGAGCTGTTCTTATCATAATTTTAAGCACGCAAGTTATTTTGAAGATACCGATAAAATAATTTACGTTTAACTTTAAATGGTGATTTATATTAGGTGATATAAATTCAAATATATAATCTTAACAGAACTGTTAAATCGAATAACATAGGCATAATATTTTTAAGAGAAAACTTCTTTAGCACCGTTGTGATTTGAAACTCAATGAAACTAAAAAGCGACACTGAAAAGAAACAAAAACATACATCTACATGATTTAGCCTGCGAGAGAATCAGATAGAATAATTGCAATTGGAACCCCTGCAATTGCACAGAACGGTTCCAAAGAAAAAGATTGATTATATTCTTCGTACCAAAATTTTTAACTAATGTCGATTTTCGATCATTCAAAATTTGCTTTAGTAAAAACCCTTAGTATTTAGCAATAAAAACGATCAAACACTAGACGAAAAATTATAAAAATTATGCATTTTTTGTAATAATTTTTTGATCATAAGTAATTATTTTTTTCAAAAATGTTAACGCAAAATAAGCATGTGAACAAAAATTTAAATATATTAGTTCATAAGACCGTAAATAAATGGACAAACTGAAGTATTTTTGTTATTAGTTTTTGGGGTATTATTTTTTGGGGATTCAGAGATTTCTTATGACTTGACTAAAAATTGCCATTGCAATAGACATAAAAATATGAACAAAACTAAACTCATGCTGGCGTCACCATGAGGGGCGAAAAATATTAAACTATCAGGACCCGTGAACAATCACGGAATATTATAATAGTAGGATTTGTGAAGCTGAAAGTTCATGTAAAGAACACATCAGAACGAGGAAAATATTGCTTAAAAACTTCACGAAAAAATTCAGAAAATTATTTAAAACAACATTTTCATGAATAATATTTTATGTACGTTATCAAATTTTGTCTGAATTCTTGACATATCAGTTCCTATTTTGAAAATGACAATTACGATAATGTTCTAATTAAATACTATATTATAGGTAGGTCATAGAAGAAGGAATAACGCCAGAAATGCCTCGTGGCATATTTCATGATCCAATTATAGGCCTGATTTTGGCCTATATTTCCATACAAAACTGTGTTTCACCATGATTACGAAATTCAAATGGGAAGGTGATATACAATTTCAGGCAAGTGCGTCAGTGACAGACCGAGTGTTAAATGGTCTAGAAACAAAGGGTTCCAAGTCAGTATAAGGTAGGTACTTTATTGTTTCTATGAATTCTTGACACAATCAGTTCCAATTTTGAAATTTATACTAAAATTTAAAGCAAATCCGAGTTCATTGAATCAGAGTTACATTCACGGTCACGCAACCGAAATTAATATTTTTCATGATTATTAAACATTATGTAAGGCTAGATGTTGGACTTGTGTGGCGGTCACACATTCTAGTAAGGGAATGTACCCATACTAAGGAAGAATGGGACATAACCTCTAATTAAAAACTTTCAAAGTTATAAATCTAATTTCAGTACGGCTTCCTTTCGAGCAAAATAACACATTTAATAATAACAAAATGTAGATACAAAGTTGGATAAAAAATAATATTATATTATTTATATTATCATACGCCTATACGGGCCTTTACAAATATGGGCTATACATAATAATTTTGTGGAACAGTGATCATGCTTGGCGTTACACGAAAAGAATTACCCGTAGCAGACGGGGTAATGGGAAATGTTGTTTTCCAATATAAAAAAGGTGACCGGACAACTCGAACCACGCAAATTTAACACATCCTTTGAAAAGTCATTAAAAGTGATGAAAAAAATGGTTAAAAAGTTTACGCTAGGTTGGGTAAAGGGCTATTTTTCATTTTTTTTCATAACTTCTATTGAATTTTCAAAGGGGTGTTGAAATTGCATGATTCTAAGTTGTCATGGAACCAAAAAATACAACTTAATCATTGGGTTTTACTTTTTAGGTACTATTTTTTTCATTTTTTTTTATTATTTTTTCTCATCTAAACTTTTCGAAACATTATTTGAAAACTTTTATTTATTAACATTGGGCACTTTTCGTAATTGAGGTGTGTAGAATCAAATGCAGCATTCTCCACTTTTTTTCAAAAATGGACTAATGATGCAACTTTGTTAACGATTCACTGTTTCACCTAGAAAAGCAGTTAATTGGCATTAAAACCAACTCTTTATGCTTTAAAAATCTATTTTAATAACTGCGTTAGTATCAAAGGCAGCAATCTCTAACGCACTTAAGAAACAAAACCAGCATTCTCCAATTTGACCAATGGTAAGCCTTCATTTGATCACGTGACAACATGGCCGCCCATACAAAATTGTATAGTCGTGTGTTGAATCTGTCGCTCTAATTTTACTGTTTTAAATAGTAGAGTGAAATTAGAAATAAAAACAAGATGCCAGTGTGATTATGGACTCTCACCCTTCATCCGTGCCCAAGAAAAACGCAAGGACGAAGTCAAGGAATCCAGAAAAATGGAAAGCAACAGTAGTCAAAATTCTAAGATGAGCTGTCATAAAATACCGTTTATTTCAGAGGCGTGGAGTGGCAAAAGATTTTTTTAGGTGTTAATTAAAATTCATAAATTAAATTAATATGCATAGACAATATAGACATGTTTTACTTTTATAATTAAATCTAGGATTCATAGCCATGCACATAAACATTCCGAATTACATGTTTAGTTTTTTTTCGTTATTTGTTTTTGGGGTGTTGTGCCGTGTTGCGCTACCTCCTTCTTTAGCCAACGTTTCGGACATCGTTGCAGTGTCCATCATCAGGGCAGATCCGGCAGATCCGTAAATGCCGGATCTGCCCTAATGATGGACACTGTAACGATGTCCGAAACGTTGGCTAAAGAAGGAGGTAGCGCAACACGGCACAACACCCCAAAAACAAATAACGAAAATGCTTTTGGCCGTGAAAATCTTAAAACTTATCTACATGTTTAGTGTTGAAAATTTTGCGAGTTTCAAGCCAATTTTGATCAAAATAATTAACCTTCAATATTTTTCTTCTTTTTTTTTAAATTTTCTCTGTTAATATTATTATTTTTTGAAGTGAAAGCTTCTTTAGCACCGTTGTGATTTGAAACTCGATGAAACAAAAAAGCGACACTAAAAATAGACAAACGCATACATCTATAGGATTAAGGCTGCGAAAGAATAAGATAATAATTGATCTCCTCTTCGTGCAGTGCTTGTCCCCACCCTTGTCTACTTTAGTTTTCTGCAGGTTTCAGTTGTACCGCGTGCGAACTGCACACTTGTATTTTTTTACATTAGCTCCACACAGGAGGCCCTGAGGAAAATAATTCCACTCAGGGCCTTTGTCAAGTTGTGAGAAGGTTCTGGGAAGGAAAAGGGTATTACGGGTGGGTAGGAATCTGGGGGTCAGTGTGTCCAGAAGTGACGGATGTATAAATGTATTCAATTTGGGAGGCGGGAATGGGTACCGCCGCCCCGGGAACCTTTATTGGATAACCAACACCTCTGCCACAGGTCACTGCAAGTGGTTCGCTACGTTTGGTGATTTAGCAGGGGTGCCCGGGTTCATGGGGTGAGGTTTGTCTAGGTCTTGGAGGCGGATGACCAGGACATACTGAACCCCCATCCTACCCACCCCTTAAACCCTTTTCCTTCCCAGAACTCTCCCCTCCTTCCTTAAAAAAAACCCTCCACACAACATCCTCAAAGATGACATAGGCCCTTAAGGAAATTATTTTCCTCAGGGCCTCCTGTGTGGAGCTCATGTAAAAAAAAAATCTATCCCTCCCACTGCGATGGTTCGAGAGATCACAGCTGGAGAAGTCAAAGGGACTCCCACAACTATTCTCTCCCGATCCGGCCTGCAATCCAGCAGGTGGGCAGACGGATCCGCCGCCAAGACCCGGACAAACCTCACTCCATAAACCTGGGCATCCCAGCTAAGTCAATAAACGTAGCGAACCACTTGAACATAGGTTTTCGTTATTTGTTTTTGGGGTGTTATGCCGTGTTGCGCTACCTCCTTCTTTAGCCAAAGTGCCAAAGCAAATGTTTGGGACAGCGTTGCAGTGTCCGAAAATTTTTGGCTGAAGAAGGAGGTAGCACTACACGGCATAACACCCCAATAACAAATAACGAAAATACTTTTGGCTGTGAAAATCTAAAGTCATATCTATGGCAGAGGTAGATATTGTTTATCCAATAAATGGTTCCCGGGGTGGCGGTACCCATACACACCTCCCAAATTCAATACTGTATGAGTACATTACAAAACCTATTTTTATTTTAATTATACTAAAATTAAAATCATAATAAATCACGAACTTCCCTGTGATTTGGTCGGTCCATTATTGTGACGTCATATTTATTTGTCAGTATCAAAGTCAGCTTTCTCCACACGTGTGAGAAACAAAAGCAGCATTCTCCTTAGGTGAGTATCAAATGCAGCAATCTCCATAATTAAATCCGTTATAACTAATCAATCAATTCAATAAACAAATTCTACTTTGGAAATTATAATAGATAAGCAGTTTTCCCCTTTGAATAAAATTATAAACTTATAAATACGTGAGAATTGTTGAAATGAAACGTTTTTTTTTGGTTTTCTCAAAATAACGCTTTTTGGAGAATGCTGCCTTTGATTCTATACCCCTCAATTAATGATTTTCGTTCTTGTAAATTGATGTGAATTTTTTTTTTGAAAGGCATGTCAAATCAATCCGATTTGGCCCTTTGGACTTTGGCCAACGCTCCGAACGCTCTAACGCCAAACGGTCGGAAACTGCAAAATCACTACTACTACCAACTACAAGAACACGTTTCGACGAAAAATCAGTATGCAAAAGTGCCTCTATTTGCATAGCTCTGTGATTTGCACGGCACGTTTGGAAAGAGCTTATCGGAACTTTCTATTCTCTTCTAGAACTCGGTCATTTGGAATTACCCGTTCTTCGCCATTGCCCCTCTGACGTGGAAGACGAAGACGCCGCACTTCTTAAGCATTTCCCTGATGATGGCAAACCTCCAGTAAGGGAGTGTTATCAAAAGAAGAAAACATGGTATAACTGATCTGTTTATATATATTTCTGTCATAATACAGGAGATCTAGCAGATCTACGGTAATATATTTTTTTAAATTGAATTCACCTAAGGTCGGTTTAGATATCTTCCGCATAAAATTTGCATTTCTTAAATAAATATCCAAAGTTTTTCATTTCTGGGAGTTTCACATCTGGGAGTTTTACAATTTGGGAGGCGGGTATGGGTACCGCCACCCCAGAAACCATTTATTGGACAACCAACACCTCTGCCACAGATCACCCCAAGTGGTTCGCTAAGTTTGGTGACTTAGAAGGGGTGCTCGGGTTCATGGGAGGAGATTTGTCTAGGTCTTGGTGGCGGATACGTTTTCTCAACCACTGCGTGGCGGGCTGGATCGGAGGAGACTGATTGAGGAAGACCTTTTGACCTCTCCAGACGGATTCTCCCGACCCTTCGCCTTGCACCGAAGTGTGAGGAATAGATTCATACGTCCGTCACTCCTGGCCACACTGACCCCCAGATTCCTACCCACCCTTCATACATTTTTCCTTCCCATATCTTCTTCCTCTTCCTTTCCCTTAAAAAACCCTCCACACAGCATCCTCAAAGATGACATAGGCCCCTAGGGAAATTGTTTTCCTCGGTGCCTCCTGTGTGGAGCTAATGAAAAAAAATAATAAGACACAATTTTCTCTAAATAGATTTATGATGGCTCGCTGGCGGCGTAATTTAATGAAAGGATTGAATTAAAAGTAAGTGGCTAATTGAAATAATACCAGCAATTTAAAACAATTGCATCTCTTTTCCGGCACGTAGTAAATTCAGCGAAGATAGTGCCAAGTGGCGACGGCCAAATCCAATTACTTCTTAAAGTCTTCGTCTTTATTTAAATGAGGCTCACTGTGGACAAGGAATAGCGCAATCGAAAAAAGACATTTTGGCTGTTGTGAGTAATCGATCATGAACAGAATTCTTAAAAGGTTTAAGTAAAGTGTCTTACCAAATGACATATAAACTATTGAAAGCATGTTAAAAAGAAAAAAAATAGTAATAGGAAGTCCACGAGGTACATCGAGTTTCATTTAAATCCATTGTACTGTTTTGGGTCACTCAAGGCGAGATTACACCAATATCTACGGACTAAACTGTTAATTCTGTGAGTTACAATGTCAATTGCAGTTTTTTTAATGGATTGGATGCATGAGCAATCTTGGAGGCACGTGGAAGTCTAAGCACGAAATCTAAAAGAGCGAAAGCAATTAGGATGACACCCAGCAGTAGATAATACATACACTGGTGGATATGCTGAAGGTGAAGTCAATGATAAAGATCCGATAAATTCTATCAAGGATCATTAAAACATAGAAAATGCATTAAAACCATTTCGATACCAAAATATTGTTGTAAGAACGAGAAATGCAGCTGCAGTCCGCAAATCTGAATATTTTAGTACCGACATACCAACATTCTTCTTCCCACACTTTACATTTGATTTGTCTTAAATTTCTCAAAATGGGTTGTCATACTTCCATCGGCTGCAGCTATCATATTAATACAAAAAATGCTCTGATCACCTAGTTTTCGTTACTCAAGACAAATTAAGCATAATAAGTTAAAAGGGTAGACTCTTAGAGCCTTATTAATAAAAGAACACTTCCCAAGCGTCAGACGGTGTTTCCGTTACACATTGTATAAATACTGGAAAAGCTCAGGTTCAATTTGGCACTCATTAAAATATCTTTAACTAGGCTCCGGCCTTACCATGGTGAGGCGAAGTTATTATAGAATCCTATCCAACCAAAGTGACGAGTTGTTGGCGTAGGTCAGAATTTAATGCTGAGGATATCAGCCATCATCATCATCATTGGAGATACGCAAACGGGAAACCAATGAAGACGGCATTCTTCTACGAGTGTTGTGTTATATTCTTCTGTTATTTAAATGTGTCCACCACAGTTCAGAATCCTTTAGGCTCATTTTATGCACCATATATGAACAACGGTTGTGCTTTTTTATATATCAGCTCCACATAAGAGGCCCTGAGGAAAAAAAAACCCTTAGGGAATATGCCATCTTTGGGGATGCTGTGTGGAGGGTCTTTTCATGGAAAGAAATAATTGGAAATTCTGGGAAGGCAAAAAGGTTTAAGGAGTGAGTAGGAGTCTGGGGGTTAAGGAGAGACGGACGTGTGAACACATCCCTCTCTCTGCGGTGAGGTCAAGAGATTCCAAGACCTAGACCCTAGACGAACCTCATTCCATGAATCCGGGCTTCCCTGCTAAGTCACCAAACGTAGCGAACCAGTTGGGATGAGGGTGTTGGTAATCCAATAAATGGTTCCCGGGGCGGCGGTACCCATACCCGCCTCCCAAAATCCCTCCCTTTTTACCCACGCCCAAAGTCTGCTTTTGAGTTCGTCGCGACTATCCAGGGAAGTGTGTTAAAGACGCAGAATTTCGCCTTCAGTTCAGAGGGCTTTCCTCGACGTAAAACGGCTGGCCGGGGGTTCGCAAGGTCATCCTGAAGTGGTATGTTTCTATTCACGGCCTTTTTTGCATCCTCAAAAGGTTCACTTAATGATCGACGACACCCTTTCTCCTACTACCCTTGACCTTTCCTACCCCTGTTAAATTGTTATTGTTTATTGTTAAATAAGTCTGATTCATTAAGAGCGAACTTGATAGAGCCCCATCTGGCCCTTAAAATAGTTTGGGATCCAGCGGGGGTTTGTTATTGTTTATTGTCCCTATGGGTGGTGTAGGGTGCCCTTCCCCTGACAGCGACCGATCGCCCGCGTGACCTCCGGTGACCAAATTAAAGGCGCCTTCCAGTGCGCAGATTGCGATCGCGGCGGCAATGGCAGTCATTTAAAATTTACCGCAGGTTATCTGATGAAATGTTTGCCGCTCGCTTTATGGCCGGACACATTCTTTTTCTAGCAGGTAAGGCGGTGAGACAGTGGCGTGACGCACTACTTCCTGACCCTGTTAAATATTCAAGAATGCCGTGGAACGTTTACCGTTATATAAAACTCCGGGAACTTTAGAATAAGCGGAAAACATTAAAATATAAATATACAATGTTATGGTTAGTAAGGGTTCGATCATTTGAAAGTATTGTGTTCTCACAAACAGATATCTCCAACACTTCTTGAAAGGAGAAGATTCACTTGAAAACAATAGAGTTCTTTGGACAATCTGAGATTTATTAATATTACGCGGATTACAAAGAGTGACTACGGATAGTCGAATTAACTAAGAGCTGGCTATAATTGATATGGTGAATATACCAAGAGCTGGTCTCGGCCCTCTGGTGATCTTGCTGGGAAACCAATCCTGCCGACATCTTGCGGACCTTATGAAAAGCTTTTATACCTGCCATCTGTGTGACAAGACTGGACGTTTGCAGAGATACCACAGAAAGTAAATACAGTTTCAGTGTGATAATGTCTTCAGAAGGCGAAACAGCTGTCACGCGATCAAACAATTACATAGCAGAAACTTGTATATAAATAAACTATATATAAATAAATAAACTTTATACATCAAGTAATAAAAAACAACAACAACCCCAAGAAAACGGAGCTAATTGCATTCCACCATGGAAAAAATTCCGAGAAGATGCTCCCCGTACAACTTAACGAGGAAACCATAAGCACATCCACGAATGTAAAATACTTGGGGCACATCATCACTGAAGACCTCTCGGATAATGGTGATATTGAACGACAGAGGAGAAGTATCAGTGTTTTGTCAAATATGATTGCCCGAAGATTCTTCCGATGCAGCAATAATGTTAAAAAAATATTATTTAATGCATTCTGCACTAGCCTGTATACATGTGAAACATGGTGTCAATACCGAGTAAGCTCAATGGAACGTCTCCGGATCCAATATAATGATGCGTGCAGAATCATATTTGGATTCAGAAGGTATAGCAGCGCTTCAACAATGTTCACAGAATTAGGACTCCATGGATTCGCCAGTCTGATGAGACATTGGGTCACTGGAGCCAGGATGCGGCTAATGGCCTCCGACAACACGTTGGTGACCGCATCCTTCCAGCACCAAGCTCCACTCCTGAGTGAGCTATGGGTCCGAGCGCACTCAAGATCACGCCCTGCATAATAATTGATTATTTATTTTTGTTATTATTAATTTTTATTAGTATTTTTTATTTTTTTATTAATGTTCTTATTTCTTTACTGTGTAAATATATAAATATGTATAACTATATGGGACGTGTGGGATTGCACTATCCTCCCCGCATCCTCATCCTGGAAATATTATTATTATTATTATTAATAATATTATTGAGTATATAAAAAAATAAAACAAAAAACGAGTGTGCTTAAGACCACACGACTGAAGTAAAACTTCTTTAGCTCCACCTATATGATAGGAAGAGAGAAAGAAAATGTGCGCGCGCACTGCTCTCTCTCTTGCTCCTACAGTGTGATACAGACAATAGGCCTTGCACTGTGTTTTAGATATACGAAACGTAACTGGCTATGAGAGAAAGAGAGAAAGAAAATGTGTGCTCGCATCCCTATCTCTTGTCCCTACAGTAATATACGAAACGTAACTCTCTCTCTTTCTATCTTCACTAACTTATATCTCCCTCTCAACTACCATTCGCCTCGCTTTTCGTAACGCTCTCGTTACGCATTCACCAGGTTACCAGTAAGCGTGCGTAAAGAAGTTTTACTTAAAAAAGTTTAATCAGCAGGATACGCATAAATACTCCCCTTGATTTGAATTTTCCACCACGTTCGATTTCACCCGAACACAAGGAAGTAGGAAAGGACTAATGATAATTTCACGAAAAAGTTGGATGAGAAGTTCCATAAAAAGTTCCATAACAACAACAAAAAATCAATTTCCATGTTTGTTCGCCAGACCTGCGTTAAGGTTATATAACGGAATTTCTTATTATTTACAAATTATCACATTAATTAGAGCACGCTGACGACAGCACGTTACGAATTTTTGAAAAAAAACTGAATAGAATAGAATATATGTAAGCCGCCAAAATGTTAAAACTCTTCCCGGCCGGCCGATAAGCGTGTGACACCACGGTACGTAAAATGACTGGCGCGGCCATAAGTATGAGAGAAGCGGCAGTATGCGAATACTATACTCCCAATCGAATTCCTTTGACCTCTCCAGTTGGACTCTCTTGACTAATCGCCTTGCACCGCAATAGGAGGAATGGATTCATACGTCTGTCACTCCTGATGGACACACCGATCCTCCAGATTCCTATCCATGTCTTTTTCCTGCCCAAAACCTTTTTTCCTTTTTTTCTTAAATTATCCCCCACACAGAATTCCCAAATATGACATAGGCCCCGGGAGAAATTATTTTCCGCAGGGCAATTGTAGCTGGTTCCATTGAAAGCTCACAACGTCGTCATTTTAAGAAATATCCCTAAAACAAAATTTGCTGTTCTTATTAACTCTTCAAAAATTAATCAATATAATAAATTGGGAGACTACAGCATTGTCACAATAGCCGCTAGGTTAAATATTTAATATACGTAATCAGTCCAAAACAATTCACTGGTAATTTTATTTATTTAAAAAATGGTCTGCCCGTTGAATGATTCATCGCCATGAATAGTGACTATTTCGCCGTGGGCCATTCATATTCTTAAAGTGTGTGCAAGCAGCGCTGTCGAATTATCTGAAAAATTCACTCAATTCGATTGTTTCTGTGAAGCAGTTCAGACGAATCTCCACCAGATTCTTCACGTGTTAGGTGTTGATACCTTGAAGCCTTCCATTCGCGATTTCTCTTCCGTGGAAAAAGTCTAAAAGTTCACTCCCAAAAACCGTCACTCAGTTTTCTGCATATATGTCAAAAAGGTAATTTAAACCCATGAAAGTGATACAATATGACCGTAGAGAATAATTGTGACAGACGCAAATAACATTTAATTCAACGAAGACACTGTGAGCGAAACTCAATCGAAAATCTGGAAACAGAAAAGTCAGAAAAAGATATTGGCACCTCTGAGTTCTGATTTTTCTGTTTCCAGATTTTCGATTGAGTTTCGCTCACAGTGTCATTTAATTAAATATTACAATTTGAGGTTTTACTCATAAAGTTAAAATAAAAATAAAGAAAACAATATTTATTGATGACTGCAAAGAATGTGTTTGGCAAACGAAATTCGAAATGTGCGTATGCATATTATGAAATATTGGACTAACGATCAGTGACGTGCACTAAATAACAGCTGGGCTTACCCTAAGAAAAGCGAACTATAAAATAAATTTAAAAATACTGAAAAAATTCAGAAGATTTCTGATATACTCGTACTTGAATTATTTCTAATTTCGGATGTATGTCTGTGATTGTAATCTAATTTGCTGAACTCGGATTGATTATGAATCGTGCCTTTTAAAATTGGAACTGATTAGTGATTAAGTGAAGAATTTAGGCAAGCGATAGAGCCATAATATGATATTGAAATTGTGTTAGATGTCATTTTCAAAATAGTATCTGTTGTGTCAAGAATTCAGACAAGTAATAAAGTACCTACCTGTAGTATAATGTTTTGAAGGAAAATTAAATAACAAGTTAGAGAAATTATCTTTATCTACAAGACTTGAGATTTCCTTTACAAAACCAAAGATTGTCTAATTTCGATGGGGTTTCAAATTCAACACAGCTCAGACTAAACAAAACATTCTGTAGATACTCGTAAAAGCTCTTTTCCTCAAATATATTTGTGCACTCCGCCTATTGGATGGCGGTGGCGGTACTATTCATGGGGCTGGTTGTACTCCCGGAAACCAGGCAAAATGCCCCCGGGTCGCGTCCGGGCTATTACGCCCCTGCTTACCGGCAGGCTGTATTGTACTACACAAAATACCCTCCGAGCAATGTCTTCGCAAGGGTAGGTACTTAAATTAGAGGGGCATATTTTGCCGTCGCGTTCAATAAAATATAAGGGTTGCTGTATATTACCAGACTGCGGTGTATGACGTATGGGTGGGGATTTTTACCCTTTGCCCTTTAGTCGACAAACGGCATGCGAAAATGTCCTAGACGTATTATACCTGGATTTTCTTTCAGTAACACTTAAAGGCAGCTGCGGCTTGTAACTTTTTTCATACTAGTGGGGGGACGAGGTATGGAAAGGCACATTAATTAAAAAGTTTCATTTCTCTCAGTAATATTTTGATGTATGAATTTTTGGGATTTAAGTCATTGCACCATATTCCTCTAAATTTTCAGGATTTCTATGATTTCACTATTACTCCGCGGAAAACATCTTCCCTGAGGGATTGTCATCTTTGGGGGTCTTATATGGAGGGTCTTTTAAATAGAGGAAGACGTAGAAGTGCTAGGAAAGGGTTTGAGGGGTGGGTAGGAATCTAGGGGTCAGTGTGCCCAGGAACGAGGGACGTTAAAATACATCCCTTCCACTGCAGCACAAGGAAATGCGCGATGGGTCAAGAGAATTCGGGCTGCAGAGGTCAAAGAGTCTCCATCAGCCGTCCTCTCCCGGTCCAGCCTTTCAAGCAGCTGGTGGGCAAACGCATCAGTCACCACGACCTGGACAAACCTCACTCCATTAACCCGGCCACCCTTACTAAGTTTAAAAATTCGCAGCGAACCGCTTAGAGGACCTATTTCAGAAGTGTAAATCAAATCCAATGAATGGTAACCAGGGCGGCGGTACCTATGGTGACCAGACAACTCAGAATGAAATAAACTCAGAACATCCAATGAAAAGTTATTGAGGGTTAAATAGGTTACGTTATAGATTAGGGTTATGGGCTATTTTAAAATATTTTTTTTCATTGATTTAATGAAAAAATATTTGGATCCTTTATTGGATAACCAACACCTCTGCCATAGGTCACCCCAAGTGGTTCGCTACGTTTGGTGATTAAGCAGGGGTGCCCGGGTTAATGGGATGAGGTTTGTCTATGTTTGATGACCAGGACACACTGAACCCCAGATTCCTACCCACCCTTAAGGGTGGGTAGGAATCTGGGGTTTAAAGGGTTTAAACCCTTTTCCTTCCCATAACTTTCCTCTCCTTCCTTTCCCTAAAAAAAACCCTCCACACAGCATCCCCAAAGATGACATAGGCCCTCAGGGACATTATTTTCCTCAGGGTCTCCTGTGTGGAACTCATGTAAAAAAAAAAATGACCTTGAAGCAGTTGGGACTCTTGTGAGGCATTCACATAAAAAATTACAATGTCTTAGTTACTAATGGATATTATATTTCAAAACTTTTCTTCCACGAAACTTGGAACGCCCTAACGTACTAACATACAAATTTAAAAAAAAACGAGTATGCTTTAGACCACACGACTGAAGTAAAACTTCTTTAGCTCCATCTATATGAAGACAGAAAGAAAATGTGCGCGCGCACTGCGCTCTCTTGCTCCGACAGTGTGATACAGACAATAGGCCTGCACTGTGTCTTAGATAAACGAAACATTACTGGCTATGAGAGAAAGAGGGAAAGAAAATGTGTGTTGGCACCTCTCTCTCTTGCCCCTACAGCATTATACGAAACATAACTCCCTCTCTTTCTATCTTCACTAACTTATATCTCCCTGTCAACTATCGTTCGCCTCGCTTTTCGTAACGCTCTCGTCACGCATTCACCAGCTTACGAAAGAGTTTTACTTTAAAAATCTAAGATTTAGACTTGTAGATACCTAAAAACTAAGCGCTTTTTATCGTCTCGGCTCATTAGATATTCGTGAACATTTATTACACAGGAACACTTTGTCAAATCTTTATTCAATCTAATATATAAAATTCTCGTGTCACGGTGTTTGTTACCATACTCCTCCGAAACGGCTGGACCAATTTTGATGAAATTTTGTGTGCTTATCTGGTAGGTCTGAGAATCAACCAACATCTATTTTTCATACCCCTAAAAGTAAAGGGTGTTCCACTCCGAAGAAAATTATTTTCCCCATACATTTTGTATGGAACGAATTCTCCTATTTTGAAAGAACTGCAGCAATATTGTAAGGGGTATAATATTGAACTGTGAACCGGGGGAGGGGGGACGGGGGAGGGGGCTGGGCGGAGGGGGGGGGGGGGGGGGGGAAGAAATTCAGGAAGGGGGTTAGCGGGACGGGGGAAGGGGAGAAGTGGAGTGGGGAGAGGGAGAGGGAACGCGGGAGGGGAAAGGATACGCAGGTAGAAACAATTTAGATCAAGGTATGGTATACGCAGGGAGAAACAATTTAGATCAATTCAGCTAATAAGTTGACAACAGTTTTTGATTCTGAGACGGTACGAAGTTCGCCGGATCAGCTAGTTTCTTTATAAAAATGGCGTGATTCAACCGCATACTTCACTAATTTATAGCTTCATTTTAAATAACCGTCACAGAACCAGCCAGTTTATTAAAGTAACAACGATTAAGTTAGTCTTATTATAAAATTTAGTGGTTTTCGTAACATTCCTGTCATATACTAACGGATAAGAACTTACGATGGTGGGGCATGCGCATATTTAGCATTCTATTCATCACAAAATAAAGTCTACCTACATATTTTGCGTGAGCTGTTCTTATCATAATTTTAAGCACGCAAGTTATTTTGAAGATACCGATAAAATAATTTACGTTTAACTTTAAATGGTGATTTATATTAGGTGATATAAATTCAAATATATAATCTTAACAGAACTGTTAAATCGAATAACATAGGCATAATATTTTTAAGAGAAAACTTCTTTAGCACCGTTGTGATTTGAAACTCAATGAAACTAAAAAGCGACACTGAAAAGAAACAAAAACATACATCTACATGATTTAGCCTGCGAGAGAATCAGATAGAATAATTGCAATTGGAACCCCTGCAATTGCACAGAACGGTTCCAAAGAAAAAGATTGATTATATTCTTCGTACCAAAATTTTTAACTAATGTCGATTTTCGATCATTCAAAATTTGCTTTAGTAAAAACCCTTAGTATTTAGCAATAAAAACGATCAAACACTAGACGAAAAATTATAAAAATTATGCATTTTTTGTAATAATTTTTTGATCATAAGTAATTATTTTTTTCAAAAATGTTAACGCAAAATAAGCATGTGAACAAAAATTTAAATATATTAGTTCATAAGACCGTAAATAAATGGACAAACTGAAGTATTTTTGTTATTAGTTTTTGGGGTATTATGCCGTGTTGCGCTACCTCCTTCTTTATCCAACGTTTCGGACAGCATTTCAGTGTCCATCATCAGGGCAGATGTGTAATAGTTAGGGGTGATGTTTGTACTTATCTACTTAGGAGCGATACCGTGTCGCTAGCTCCACTCCTCTACGAGCTGGTGCTACAACATACTTCAACATTTTTTTTTTGCGTTTAGCCTTGATGTAACCGTCAATTACCGGATACCAAGAACTATTGAGCTTAGCTCCGTCGTTTCTGTTAATATTTATAGGATTTTTGTAAATTTCAATTGCCTCCGTAATCAGGCATGCTCTATGAGTTTTGGGTCTTTCCAGGACCTGAGGGACAAATCCAAAGTAATGCCCGGTTTCGATTAAGTGCTCGGCGATTGCCGATTTGTCAGGGTGGCCAAGTTTACAGGCACGAAAGTGTTCTGATATCCTTTTGGAGATCGTCCACTCTGTTTGGCTTTGGTTTTAATCTAAAATCGTTTCAAACTGAAGTATTTTCGTCAAAAAACACAAGCGCGGATTTTTTTTTTAGTTTTATGTAGAATAAAAATAGCTTTACTAGACACTTTATTAATTTATTTTACTGTCTGATTATACGATGTGAAATGTGGGTTGCATAATATATTTTATTTGAAAATTTAATAAATCTGCCAACGACTAACGGTACAACCTTATTATAATAAAAATAAACATACTTTTTCAAAATTTATAACATAACTTTTCTAAAAAGAGTCGATACGTCTAGAATTTGAATTCAAAACATATTTTTGATTGTATCTTGCAGATAATGGGTACCTACTAAGCTGAAGGAAGCTAATAAATGAAATATATTGTAATAAATTATATTGTATGTCACATAGTTATCCCTTGAAATAGGTAAGCTTTATTGAATAGTTTTTTTTCTGATTTCAAATTAAACTTTTACGTCAAGTAACTTTTTTCCCTTTCTGACGCAAAAACTTCCATATAAATAACTAACATGAAATAATCATAATTCACGATAAAGTATTATCAGAAGCCCGAATCTCAAACCGAAAAGGGTGAGCTCTATTTTTAGCTGTGAAATTTATCGAAGGTTGAAAAGAAGGAATTTGTTAAACGGATAAAAATAATTCATCGGAAAACTATTACCTTTGGCCGTAAAGATTATCAGTCGCGACTTCTCGCGAGGCTTTTGTGTTTCTACCCGTAAATCATACCCCGCCCTGCGTTCAATTAAGGCAGCTTTTTGCACTTATAAATAGGTTTGCGGGGAGATTGCGAAAATTGTATAATTATTCGGTAATGTGAGTACAATTGAAGCGGATGAAAACCATAAAAAAATGATGTGCTGCATATTTTATTTGTTTATTCATTCATAACATAAATTATTCCCAGATATGAAATCGATCTTCAACTGCATTATACGACGACCTCCGTAGTCCAGTGGCTAAGATTCTTGACTCACATTCCGGAGGTCGCGGGTTCGAACCCGGCATGCGCAAATAAATTTTATCTGATTAATTTGTGTTATTTCACAATTAATTCATTTAAAATAATATATAGTATATTTGCGGCATGTTCCAGAGTGGAAGATACTATTAGTATCGCCCTGGTGTAAGACCACCATTCAGAATTGAAACGTTGCTTGAAAATGGCCTTAGCCGTGTTTAGTGACCAGATCTGAATAGCCAGGTACTTCCCAACCTTCCTCTTCCCCACCTCCTTCCCCTCCCCACTACCTTCAGCCTCACAACATACCCCAATTGGGGATGCCATAGTCTCACTGGCTCCAGACGGGAGCAGTTGAGATTCTTGTGCGGTATTCACTGTAAAAAAAAAAAAAAAAATACGATCAAAATTAGAATACGCTTTTGCTGTTTGGGCTCCATACCAGAAAAAATACATAGATTTGAAATTATTAAATTATTATTGGAACAAATCCAAAACAAATTTCTACGGTATCTTTATATGAGAATGCATGGTGAATACCCGCGATTTATGCATCATCTGGATTTGCTATCTGAAACGTGCTTCGAAAGTCTCCAATCCAGAAGGAATGGAACCCTAACAGTAACTTTCAAAATTATAAACTCTTACATTGAGAGCCCATACCTCTTAGAATGCTACAAATTGTTCGTACCGAACAACTACTGCCAGGGTCGCCACCACGTCTTGCTCTGTATCCCACATGGCAGAACAGACAGATAGATATTTTTTTAGGATTTGTGAAGTTTATTTTGTTAATACAAATTTTAAATTTTTTTTTTAGTGTGAATACCTAACAAAAGTCCCAACTGCTCTCGTCTGGAGCCAGTGAGACTATGGCATCCCCAAGTAGGGTATGTTATCAGGCAGAAAGTAGTGGGTGTGGGGGGGAAGGAGACGGGGAACAAGAAGGTGCGGAAGTATCTGGCTATTCAGGTCACCAAACATGACTAAAACCGTTTCAATTCTGAATAGTGGTCTTACTCCAGGGCGATACTGAGAATATCTTCACGCAAAAATACTATATATTATTTTTAATAAATTAATTGTGAATTAACATAAATTAATCAAACAACACACGTCGGGATTTGAACCCGCGATCTTCGGATTACCCTTGCCCTTGTATAACCTGAAAATGTGTATTTTTCTTGGCCAGTCTCTTTCAGGTAATGAATATAAGATCTAAATCCTTTTCGACGTTTTGTCGTGAAATATTTATTCAACTTGCAAACGTATAACCGGACAATAAATTCAAATATGTATACACTTTGTTCCAAGTACGGTGGCAGGTAAAATTGTCCTATAGCCAGCCACCTGAGGGGCCGGAGAGTGAAGAGTGAAGAAGCTACCCGCTGTGTTGAGGTAAATATAGCAGCTCTTGAGTTCGAGTGCAACCTGTTTGTGCAACAATGCAAAGGAAGTTCAGTTACCGAATAAAATCCTTCTTATTTGATGTTAAAAGTTTGAGTACTTTTTACAGACACGTGAAAAATCACGGGATATTATATAAAATTTTGTAAAAGACAACAAAAAAAATTTGTGCGAAATATTATTTTATGTAGACTGGTAGTGTAGATATCTCCTTTATCGCTTGTCTGAATTATTCTTGGCACAAACATTTTCAAATTTTGAAAATGACACTTGAAATCAAAGCCATTTTAAGTTCATGTGTGATAAATTCCCGCAGGAATAATGCATATCACATACTACCGAAATTAATATGTTTGACAAGCGCGACCAAGTGAAAAATCTAAAGATGTAAACATCTGTTCTTAATTGTTGGATTTGTGAAGCTGAAAGTTTTTATATAAGTTTTGACTCTCAAAATAAATAGAGTCAATTTTCTATACATTGTAATTATATTTTTTGTTGACAAAATTAGGGAAATGTTCAAAAATTCACGTACCTAATCTGTAAAAAAATGAAGAAAAGTTCACATTTGAAAATCGGAATTTTTAATTAAAAAAAGATAATTTAGTGACATTATTGTGAGTTATTCTTCACACAAACAGTTCCAATTTTGAACATTTTAAATTCAAAGCCATTTTGAGTTCATCGAAAAAAAAAATCGTGGGAATAATTCACACAAAATAACTGAGATTTCACGTACAATCGAAAATAGTATTTTTATAAAAACAACCCAAACAACATGTACCTAAATACCTTTGAATATCAAATGTAAACTATTCATTTGAAATTTTTTTAATTTTTTTTTATCAATAATTTATTGTTCTGAGATAATGCATTGTCATCGACAACGAGTCGTTGTCGATGACAATGCATTTTATAATCTTTTGGTGGCAATTACGCAAACATACGTGAATGTCACCAAAACGCATTTACGGACATATGCGCGTTTCTCTGAAATTAGGTGATATCGCAGCAGTTAATGCATGAAATAAATATCGGTCCTGTTCAATTGAGATTTGGTTCAGTTGTTAGCCTTGTTGACTCTGGTCCCTGGGGAGGAAAGCACCATCCTCAGTCAAAAAAATTAAGTTTTAGAAGACATTTGAAAACAGATGTATTTTAGTAAAAAAAAAAATTTTATGGTTTTATTTTTTAACAGTAAGAGGAGTTTAAGGTAGCTAATAATTTTTTATTATTTATAAATCGTGCAAAACATTTTTATTTTCCAAAGGTATGGACACTATTAGCTTCATTTTTGACTGTGATCAGTAGCAGGGCTAATCAGAGTTGCATAATAAAAAAATATTATTTAAATTTCTAGCAGTGGCATCAGTAGAACTGATCTAAAGAGTCGATTTTTACGAAATTCATGAAAGTGCCAATACTTCGAAAACTAACGACTTTTAATTAGTCACAATATTATGATATTCTGGTCAACCATAAGTTGGTCCATCAGCTCTCCAAGGGAAGACGTTGAATTTTGGGACACCAGATACATAATATATTGCACAGCACTATTAATTACAACACTAGACTCCATGCTCCATTTAACATAGTTGCTTCTCACTCTAATTTTATGTTCAACCCTTGTCTTCAGAGATTGCGTCGTGTGGGGAATGAAACTTATTCTGCTGACATATTTTTTTATAACAACATCGCTTCCTTTAAAAAGCGTATATGTATGCAGATGCAAAAATCCTTAAATATTCCAGTTTGTTAAGTAACAAATTTAATACCCACTACTCCCACAATTTTCATAGTATCTGTTTACTTCTTTATATATGTAATTGATGTGTACCTTTTTTTTCATAATAATAACAAACTTACGTATATTTTATAATAGCAAACAATTTAAATTACAAGAAATTTACCTACATTTATATTAATCGCTAAAAAATGTTTTACACATCCGCCAACCGGTATGCTTCGAGTATGTTTGTAATCATGTTTTGTGCAATATTGTGACAGTAATTTTTGAAACTACTATAAATAGCCTGAGCCCAAATACGAATATGCTGGTTGAACTCCTTTGTTAACAATTTACTTTAATCAAATACTCATACCTCCTTGTGTTGTGCCTACTTATGTCTTTAATGCTGTGTTTATTATTTTATGTACTATAAACTTGTTATGACGCTATGTACTTGTTATAATGCTCCTGTACAATTTACCTTACACGTAAAAGCCATAAAGGCGTAAACAAATAAATAAATAAATAAATCAATGAAACAACCTACATATAACAAACAAGAATGTTAAAAAGTAGTTGGCATATTAATTCCACGCTGCGTCGCATCGTATCACAGCGCGACAAAGCACACAGAACATAACCTAGTTAGAATTCTGTACCAGCTTAGAATATAATTAAAGCAGAAGGCGGTGTGTATGTTTGTTAGTCCGTATATAAAGGTAGGGTATTCCGTATTCACCCTTTCATGGGGGAGAGGGTGGGCAGTAGGCAGCAGGCAGTAGGCAGAGTGTGAAAAGCAACGCTGGTAGCTTCACGATATCATTTGTGTTGCCTTTAAACACGGCTACGTGACTGTTGCATGTCTGGCCTTATTAAAGGTAAAAGCTCAATCGAAATTAACGTTCTCTGAAAGGATTTCTTATCATTCTAGTTAGGAGAGCTTCCGCTCGGCGCGGCGCGATGTGCAGATAAGGCTTCGGCCGTGGGACGTCCATCAATCCACGCGAAAGCCTTCATTCAAATTATCGCATTTGAATTCTTTCACTAACAATGGAAATTGTTGGAGTAATTTGTTCACTAATGTGATCTAGTGATGCGTGCTATTTTTAATTAGAGCTGTATTTTAAGGTGTTTTTCTTTCCCTACATGTTATCGTAGACAAGCTACAACGATTAGGGACACGATTCTTATTTACAAAATTTAAAAAAGATATATATCTTTTGTGTAAAGGATTCTAAAAAGATTTTCATATATATTTGAGGCGAACCTACAAAATAATATGATTTAATTAAATTAAATTCGTATTAACAACTGGGAAGTACAAAAATTTGTATGCTAAAGCGGTAACACTTTTAAACTTTGTAGGAGTTGTCTAATTAACCGCTTTTCTATCGGATTCACTATGCCAACTGAATTATTATTAGATTACTAGCTGGTTCCCGGCAAGCGTTGCTATGCCTTTCAAAGAAATAAATTGTTTCTCCCTGCACGTCCATTCTCATGCGTCCCCGTTCCCCTCCCGCCTCTTATTCCCCTCCTGCATTTCCCTTCCACCTTTCCCGCCTTCCCCCTCCCTCGTCACCCCTCCCGCGAACCCCACCTCTTTCGTAACTCTCCCCTTCCTGCCTTCCCTCCCCGCCGCTAAAATATATAAAATACACACATTTTTAAACCACTCTCGCACCACCTATAGTATTTTTTAATACAAATTTCATAATGCCAGAGCTTACCTTTATATACAGAAATACTCTTCTGCTAAAATGCAATGTTCTGTAAAAAAATTGAGTCAATCCATCGATTACTTCCCGAGATTTGCGGACCCAAACATACGGAAGCTTTTAAATTTTTTTTAATACAAATTTTATAACGCCAGAGCTTACCTTTATATATAGAAACACTCTTCTGCTAAAATGCAATATTCTATAAAAATTTTGAGTCAATCCATCAATTACTTTCCGAGATTTGCGAACGCAAACATACAGAACCTAAATTTTTATATATATATATAGATGGGTGGGTTTCTTCATTTACCGAGAATGCTAAATGCAATGCTAATTGTAAAAGTAAACGATCGAAATTTAAAAATTTCTATGCATTTGATTGTTTACTTTTACAATTAGCATTGTATTTAGCATTCTCGGTAAATGAAGAAACCCACCATAAGAGTAATTTATACAATGAGCTATTGAGCTTAAATAAATATCCAGTCAACTGTAAAAAATAAGATGCCCCCAATTTTGGCTTGAACAAAAAGATAAACGATTTTTGAAGTGAAACTTCTACAGCCCCGCTGTGATTTGGATTTCGGATGAAACGGAAACGACGATTGCTGCATCTGTGACGCATCAACTGCGCTCATTGATTTGAGCGCAGATTGACTTTGACTTTGATTATGATGTCACTTTTAACAGTACTCCTACTGGTTGAGATATGAAACGGAAATTACGCGCTTATTGGTCGCTTTGATTATGACCTCACTTTTAAAGTACTGGTTGAGATTATTTTGGTAAAATTTCGCTTGTACCGCGCGTGAACTCTACTCGATTTCTTTTTTAAATGGATTAAAACATGGGCGAAACCGAGTAGTAATCTTTTTTGGTTTATAAAAACAATATTTGAAAATGATTTTTAGTCTTAAAGATTTCAGTATTTCTTACAGTCCAAATATTAAATTGTATGAAAAAAATTACGAATTCGTCGGTAGGTAGCCATCAAATCGGTAATTGCAAGTACCTATACTTAACTGCAGTATAATTAATAAGTTATTTTTGAAAAAGTTTTACTCGTTGTTGCGGATATTGGATTGAATTAAAAGCATTTCATATTTAAAATGTTTTAGTGGAATCTGTGTTTGTATCTGTGATGACCGCATCCGAATTCCCGCGGGATTTCAGTAATATTTGACACCGCGAAAGTGTGGGACTTATATGTTCGGGATTAGCCGGATTGCCGGATTGAAAATATACCAAATTTACCCCAAAAACAAGCGTTTTCTGCTGCTGGACGTATATGCAATAATGTTCGTTCACATGACAGGACTATCCACAATCTATTTATTTTTACGATCTTATTTCCTATCAAATGTTGCGTTTTCGATGCCTTTTTATAATTCGTCCAAATGAATAGACGAGAAGATACAGATGAGGGGTAAAACCAAACTGTGAAGGACGAAGAGGGGAAAGATGACTGTGATTCGTTAAAAAATCAATCTGACAGTATATAGGCATCTCGCATTACAATATCACAATTTAGTTCTTAAAAGCAAAATCTGCTTTTGAATGAATAGACCTTTTTACGTGGGAGCGCGAATTGTCCGCCACGTTATTAACATATTTGTGTACTCCAAATGCGCAAAGTAAATTTCTCCCCTTTTCACAGAGGAATATTTTGTTGCCGTATTTAGTTAAGACACTTTTACAAATTTTGTTATTAGTTTTTGGGGTATTATGCCGTGTTGCGCTACCTCCTTCTTTAGCCAACGTTTCGGACAGCGTTGCAGTGTCCATCATCAGGGCAGATGTGTAATAGTTAGGGGTGATGTTAGTACTTATCTACTTAGGAGCGATACCGTGTCGCCAGCTCCACTCCTCTACGAGCTGGCGCTACTTTTACAAATGTTTCATAATTTACTTACCCCTGTAACCAGCGACGAGCTCACTGGAGAAATGCCCACATTCGCTATATACACATATACTAGGGTATAATGTATAGCACAAGCTCTCATATTTGTTCGTAAAATGTACGATACAAACTCCGCGCTGGTCAGGACAAGAATGATGAAGACACATTTTTTAGATTCAAGTGAGGCTCTCGTAAGCCGAGCTGGCTCCATGGTACCGTTATGGGGAGGGGGAAATAATACGCTTTTATCACTAAAATGGGCAGGTCCAGATATATTCATATGTTCATGGCTAGTACCAAAGATGATTCTTAGTACTCCAATATGTTTAAAGATATATTTTTATCAAAGTCTTCTGTACTTATTGTTGTTACTTTGTCGATATATTTTCAAAACATTACTAGTATCGCAGATTGATATGAGATTCAATGATTGATATTAAAAGTCCTCTTAAATCGCTTACTATGTTACCTTTGAATTTATTTTTTATAATTTCCTAACGAGTTACCGACATGCGTTGCAATGCCACTTAAATAAAGAAATTCTCTGTCCCTGCGTGTCCTTTCCCGTTCGTGCTTGCTCCTCTTCCACCTCCCCTTCCTTGTTCCCCCTTCATCTTTTCCACCTTCTCCCCCTTCCCGGATTCACATATTCTTCCCTCCCTGCCACTAAACTATACGAAATACACCCATTTTTTAAACAACTCACCCGCCACCTATTGCAATTTTTTTAATATAAAATTTTATAACGCCAAGCGTTCACCAGTAGATATAAAAAATTTCGCGGGCATGTGCACAACAACTCATTAAAGTTTATCCGCAATCGGATGAATAGTGTAGGAAATAATTTCATTACGCCAGAGCTTACCATTATATATAGAAATCATTGCGGGCATGCGCACATCAAATCACCAAACAATGAATCATTTTTATCTAGAATAGTATCAAAGATAATTGAAGTCAAATGTCGGTGGTGGCTGAGTTGGCATCGCGTTTTGGTCCCGCCCAGGCATCCCGTTTTCGATTCCTCGGCGGGCTAAGTCGTCCATCACGACACAAGCAACTTTTTCCGCTTTCTGTGAAGGTAGTAAGAGATTTTCAAATATTGTCAGGTTATTCGAAACCCCGGAATGTTTGTCTTTCTTTGAAAAAAAAGTAATGAAAAAATGTTTATGAAATATTGGCATTTCAATTTAATAGTCCTTGATAATTATCTCGCGGGATTTATAAATTCTTTCCCCCAATCCCGCGGGATTTCTAAATACTATCCCTTAATCCCGCTGGATTAAAAAAAAGCGTGATTTGCAAACCCTACCTACTACTCCATTAGTAGGACAAACTCCATGTATTATGATACGTTTTTAAATTTTTACGGCCAAAAGTATTTACGTTATTTATTTTTGGGGTGTTATGCCGTGTTGTGTCCATGTATTATGTTTGTATCAGTGAAAATCCAAAGGTCTGTTATGTATTCGGACAAAATAAATATTTTTTCAAAACTTTTTTTTTCGTTTCCTGACCCTAGCATATTTTTAAGAAAAAACAAAAAAGAGGTTTCAAAATACGGTGCCTTAAAATAGCCTTAATGTATCTAAGAAGCGCTTTTTCCCTTTAGAACTGCGATTGGGCCGAGTTTTTACGTGTCGGATCTCTTGGGATGGTCTCCCGAAAATACCAAATACATTTTCTGTATCTCTACAAATACACTTAGGAAATAATAATATGCAAATCTATTTTAAATATGTTTGTTGTTTTCAGGATTCCGTTGGGAAACTCCGTGAAATAGCCAAATTTTCAAACCAGCATTTCTGATTGTTTTACAGAATGCACCATCAGGGAAAATATGTATTGCATAAGTCCAAAGAATAAACTAACTATTGTTTTTTACGTGCTTCTTGTTGCATATTGCAAAACTATTTGTATAATGTTTTTCGTTAATTTGGAAATCATTTGGTCAATGTTGGATAATTGAAAATTTTGGCATTTTTTTCTTACAATTTTATGAAATTTTCAACATGGTAGGTAAATCTTTTGAGATGTCGAATTAATCCGTCGAAATTGTAATATATAATTATAATTTCCTTAACAATTTTATATCAAACATCTTACCACAGTAATGGTACATTTTTTGTAATTCAATAAATCGTCAGCGTTTCATCGTAATTTATTTTTGGGGTATTATGCCGTGTTGTGCTACCACCTTCTTTAGCCAACGTTTCGGACAGTTTTATAGTGACCCCCATCACGACATGTGTGATGTCGATGCGTGAAATAGATGTGTGGCAGATGTCACACATCTGCCCTGACGCTCTCCGAAACTTTGGATAAAGTAGTATAGCGAGGCAGTGAACAGCCATAAAATATCATTTTTGGACTAGTGTTCGCCCTCTCTACCTGCTTTACCTCCAAGCAAGAATAATATTAAACTCGTACAAATTATTGTAACATAAAGTTTCCATTGTAAATATATTTTGACTCGCGTTAATATCAAGAGTTATTATTTAATCACCTCCGCACATATTTAAACACGCATCCAGTTTACAGACGTGGGGCAAGGTCTGTAACAATACCCTATATTGCCCAAAGTAGTTTCGGATAGCTTTACAGTGTCCATCTTCAGTGAAAATATGTGGCCGATGTCATACATTTGCTCTGACGCTGTCCGAAAAGTTGGCAAAGAAGGAGATAGAGCAACACGACATAATACCCCCAAAATAAAATATGATAATACTTTAGGCTGTGAAAATCTGAAATTATATCAATCGTCAGAGTTGTTTAAAAAACAGCTAAAAGTCTAAAATTGAAGTTTTGAGAAAAACTTAGGTCCTGTTGTTTCACAGAACTTGAACAATTCATCGAAGTTAATTTGAAGTTTGTGAAAAATATATTAAAGTTCTGTGAAGCTACTGGCCCATGATAATATGATAAAAGAACTTGAATCATAGACAGATATATTCATATGTCCGTGACTTGAATAAACTATCCGCAGAACTTGAAAATAAACTTTGAAATTGATGAATTATTCAAATTCTGTGAAACTACCTGAAAGTATTGAAATGAAGGAGAAATCAGAATATAATCAAATAAAATAAAAATAAATACCTAAGTAATTTAAAAATCGTAACCTTTATTTGTTAGAAAAATTAAAATTAAAAGTGCTTTCAATATGAACAATTAACAAAAAATAAACCATGAAAAACGCTTTGGAGCTTAACTGGTTGTACAAAAAACACAGACTAATTAATAATTGCAAACACGTGTAAATCGGATTTTGCAACGTACGCCAAATTATTAAACCCCAATAAAACGTTACAATATTAATTGATATCAACCTAAATTATAAAGGGTCATTCTAGGCAGATTATTAATTAAAATTATTTGAAATTCGGCGTGTGATTTATGTTTACAGGCCATTGATGACATGCAGCAATTTAAACTTGTGTTATAAGTTAAATTTATTATGATAAACGAATACGTCAAATCCCGTGTTAACAGCACATCAGAATACCAATATATTCCTTCCGAGTCACACCCATGAAAAAGTTTAATCCGCCCGTAAAAGTTTGGATTCACGAACTGCGTGCTCGCTATGGCGGTGGTTGAGAAGTAGTAAAGGCGGATAGTAGGTCTGAGCTGTCGGTTGTAAGTTGTAATGGCGTCATTTGATTCACCACTGTGGCTGCCTACTACTAGTGCCTGACAACCGCTAACAAATAGTTCAAAAGATTCTCAACACGTCAGCAAACACAAGAACATCGAGAAGCATGAGAAAATCAATATTTATCTTTGTAGGCCGATTACCCCGCCGAAATGGGCCACTTGCATGGATTTCATAACGACTTGGAAAAAATCGTGTGGACAGATTTTTTTACGAAGATCACGAAAATGTTAGTAAAAATTTTTAGAAATATACAGTTTTTTTAATTTTTTAAATAAATAAAACCATTATTTGGGTTCGTGACATCACTTCATGAAAATGTCCCGTCTCCGAAAATGTTCCTATAATTTTGTAAAATTCCACACTTATTTTTTTTTCATATAGCAACACTTTGATTTCAGGCGAATTTTTTAATTTTACATTTAACTTTCACTAGATTTAATGTTTGTTCTCTGTGAACTTATCATTTGGTTTGACTTTTTGACAGATGTTATGAAGAGAACCCCGTACATTTTATGCTGTCTGTACGTGTTTTAGAGGTAATGGTGCTGATTTTAACAAAATCAAATATAAATAATATTCTTATTATTATTATAATTTACAAGTACAAGTACATTACATTGGATTTAATAATATAGACGTTGAACATTATAATGATTTATGATCAATAAAATGGATTAACGAACAAAATATTTATGAGATGTAATATTTTTGGTATGCCTCGTTATTCTACTCTGCCATTCTTGTGGAAAACGTTTTTTTTTAAATGATTTTCGGCTACGGCCTTTTTTCGCGCCAATAAAATTATATCCCGTCTTTCCCGTCTGATTTTTCAGATTGAAATTTTAAAATTTCGCCAGGGTTTCAAAAATACGATTAAAAAAATACAGAATGTCTTTGAATATTTGCCTAAACAGGAAATTAAAAAAAAAAGTGATGCAAGTGGCCTCATTAAGTTTGTCATGTCCAGATCAGCAAGAACAACGTCTTTCTCCTTGCTTTAAAATTAAAATTTTCCGTTTATTTAATTATTAATTTATTATATTTTAATCAGTATGTACCTAAAGTTTGGTTAATAATGTGCATAACATACATTACACAGCTACTGTTAATCTTCTGTGAGTCGTTTCCATTACCACGAATTATTCACACACATTTGATCAAAATAATATTTAGCTAAAACACAACGATTAGGAATCGACATTAATGCACTTATCGCTCAAGATATCCTCATTTCCTAAAATGGTGACCCCACGTGATCCTTTTGCGCTAATTACACTGAAAGGGAAATCACGATATCCCCATTTTCCCATACCAGTATTCAGCTGTCAGAATTCCACGTGAAATTAGCGGGAGGTTGCCAATCATATAACAGATTCCTAACCTACGAATAACAAAATTAAAATTAACCTAATTTTTTGATATATTTTATAATCTCACTGCTCCATTCGAAACTGCTCACGAATTACGGCTGCAGATGCACTGTAGAAACAATAAAATTATGTTTTCTGGAATCGCCTTATAGTATGTGTGGGAATAAACAATGGTAGGAAAAAACGTATGGAAGGAAAAAGGATGACCAATTACTTACCACTGAATCTCTACGAAGGAGCACACAACACAATCACAATACAGTTATATATTACCACCAGTTATTACGGTTACTGTCACAACCAAACGAATGAGTACTTAAAACATATTATGTACTTCCAAGATGATTAAATACCTTCGTTTTTACTTAAAACTGAGATTATATATACACGAAATACACCAACAACTTGCTTCCAAGTTAGCCCGAAACCTTCTTCTGTTTTCACAACAAATGCACTCGAATTTGGACTATTTTCTTGCCATTGTTCCAAATTTAAAATAGTTTTCCTGCAGGGTGATTGTTAGGGAGAGGTTGGAACTAGATAAATGATATCCCGGTAAGAAATAAGCATGATATTTTCAATTAAAAAACCAAACACTTGCATGTAAAAACGCTAATTTTATAAAAAATTTCTCCGGTGTAATTATTTTTACGCGTGACAGGTTATTTTTACCTTCCAGGACATTATCAAACTGTGATGAAGTTACTTTATTTATTCATTTTTAATGGATTTATTTATATATTATGAATACGGCAGAAGTGTCCCAACAGCTTCCGACCGCCTGGAGCCAGTGAGACCATGGCATTCCCAATTGAGGTATGTTCTGTGTTTATTGACCCGCACCCATTGACAAACTACTAAAAAGTAGTTCATTGGGACTTTTCTCGTTTGTTGTTTGGTTTTATTTTTTGTATCATACCTACTATTTATTTTTTATAATAAAAATATATTTTTAAAAAATGTTGTCGAGCTGACGGTAAGGAGATGGAGTAGAGGAAGTGTGGAAGTACCTTGCTATTCAGATCTGGCCACCAAACACGGCTAATGCCGTTTTAAGCAACGTTTCAATACGAATGGTGGTCTTTCACCTTAATCTTATAGACAACTATTTACATTATTTCTGATTAGCTGCCTATAATGAACATATTTCGACAAATTGTTTTTATTTTTATTACCAACGCCCTTATAAATTTCCGAGTAAATTATCAGAAGACTTTAATGGCACTCACTGTAAAGTTTCCCTGCTTAAAATAAAATGACGTTCTACAAATTAATCTTGATAACATAAAAAAAAACAATTATTCAGTAAGAAACTTGATGTTTCGCGTGCGCCTAGTGCATGCATATGCATACGCCTATGCATCGGCCACACTATTACCATTTGTCGCTCGTAGTGTATCTATGCTCTATAATATAATGGTGTATAACGGTTTTACGGAGAACATGAAAAATAAATAAATGAGTGAATTATTTTTTAAACTTAAATAAAAAATAATTTTTTTTTTTTTTAGAAATATTATGCTGTAAAATTGCTTTTGGAATGCCCTCACTAGAAGGGTTGCGGTACGAAGATAGGAAAAGGTTCAAAATTAATGCACCTTTCTTGCGGCGTTTCTTTTCTCTTCCTTTCCTTTCGGATTGATTCCGGAACTTGAAGCGGCAGCAAATCACTTGGACTTACACAGTTCGTATCGAACTTGAGATTTATCCCTGCACTAGAAGCAGCAACAGAACATTGGATATTAAGTGACTCTGGCAGGGCGATGCATAATTAGAAAAAAGGTACAATGAAACTAAAACAAGTACACACGTTTAAATAATTAAACGATATTTTTGTATTAGAATTGAAATTAAAAAATAAATACACATTTATTTCATTCTATGCTTTCATCATATATGTACACTGATAAAATAAACAAGATGAAAGAAACAAGAACCAAGATGAAGCAAAAATAGACAAGGAGAGTTAAAGAACAAAGAAAAATTAGGATAAGGCTAGAAGAAGCGAGAAGATCCAAGAATAGACAATAAGTGCCACCGCGACGCAAGAAAAATCAAGAAGATGCAACGCCTGCGGAGACTAGAAGAAGAGATGCCAAGAAAAAGCGAAAATAAGGGAGAAGAAGTAAGAAGAACCAAGAAGAGGCTATTAGAAGCAAGATGATGTAAACGTGTACCAGGATCGACTGAAATAGTCGAAAGAGAGTCAAGAAGCGTAAAAACGAAGCAAGAAATTGCAAGACAGGATAGAAGACCAAGAAAATGACAGAATTCATAAAATAACTTTCAATTAAAAAAAAATTTCCTACCGGTTGGTTAAAAGCCGTAAGAAGTTTGCAAGAAATACCAAGAAAAGCCGAGAAGGAGCGAGCAGAGATAAGAAGAGGCAAAAAGACACAAGGACAAGAAGAGACAAGAAGAGATAAAAAGAGGCGAAAACGTCCAAGAAGAAGCAATTGAGAAAAAAGAGACAGTAATAGACAAAAATAGGCAATACTAGAGAAGAAGTAGCACGAGAGCCAAGAAGAGCTGAGAAGAGACGAAAAGATTCAAGAAGAGGTAAGAAGAGCCTAGAACAGCCATAAATAGATAAGAAGATCCAAGAAGAACCGAGAAGAGGCAAGAAGAAGGAAGGCATAAAAAATAATAACCCCCAATCCATTCCTTTATTCCTGTCCATAGTGTCCATCCTAAATTTCAACATTGGCTAATTATGTTGCCATGTATATGTATATCGGTCGATTAAACTCCAAACTCCTTCCTATCCTCAGAGTGTTCCAAGTCCTAACAAATCAGTGCCCCCTGGGGTACCGGTCTCACCGGGACAGGTGTGCTCCTGGCTAGGGTGATTTCAATGGTATCGTACCAAATAATTACATAATAACAAAAGTGCTTCCTGGCGACGGCTTTAATGTGTTAAGGGTTCGTGTACTTGTGATGCTTTTATAAATGTCGTGTGTAATTTGTAGATTAAAGGGCATATGTTATATTCGTATATTTTTCAATATGTTTATAAAATAAAACATAGAATAGAAAATCTCCGACCACGCACCGACTTCTCATGATAAACCACTCCGAGAGGCAGCGCTGACTACAGAGTAAAGAAATCCCCAGAGTGGCAAACAAATGTGAAATATGGTGAGGGGAATAGGAAACATCTTGGATGGACGAGTGTGTCAACAGATCAGGATTCGTCGAAATATGCATACTAGTTTAGGGGCATATTTTTACGGCAAAACAATTTACACATCGTAATTGAAATCCCCCGTTAAACAAAACCTTTTGTGTGCAGGTTTATTTTCCGGTTTATTTTTCAATTAAAAAGCTGACGAAAACTCATGTAGTATGGTAATAAAGTTCGATTTATTTGCCTAATAAGAGCAAATAATTGCAGTTTTCAATTTCACATACCCGTAATAAATTGAAATACCGCACTGATAAAACATCAACAAAACACGACATTTGATTGTAACGATGAAAAATGAGTTAATTAACTCTGCGGTTTGTGATGCCATATTTTTGTTATTATATTGACGTTTGTTGTATGCGTCCATTTTGTTTACGAATAATTTAATTTTGATTCTTACGCCACAAATACCGATTAAATTACCAATTATTAATAACATTATTACCTCGTCAAAATTATCGAAAGCGTTGTAGTCTATAGTCGAAATTGTACTAATAACAATTATTGTCCATATTTTATCTGAACCAAACTGACAAAACAGCTTATGTGTTGATAAGATTATGGCTTTGGTCTATTTGTAGGAAAACTTTCAAATACAATTTAAATGCTACTGACCCGGCCACCTATAATTATAATATCCTATCCGATCATTATGAAGCCATTTTCGCATTAATAGCCTCGAACATCACGATACCCTGACTAAGTAGGTTGCGTTCATGTTTTTTTTTTTTAATAAACAATTAATTTTTGAGGCGGAAATAGGTACCGCCGCCCCGGGAACAATTTATAGGATAACCAACATCCCTGCCACAGCCACAGGACACCCCTAGCGTTTCGTTTCGTTTGGTGACTTAGCAGGGGTTTGTTCATAAAGTTAGGTGTGAGGCGGATGTGCCTTCCCACCAGCTGCGTGGCGGGTCAGAGAGGGAGAGGCCGGTTTAAGAATATCCTCTGACCTCTCAGGCTGGTTTCTCTTGACCTATCAACTTGCACTGTAGCGAGACGGATGGATTCATAAATTAGTCACTTCTGTACACTTAACCTTTAAATTTCTACCTAATCCTTATTCCTTCTTTCTTCCCAGAACTTCTTTTCCTTCCTTTCCTTAAAAATACTCTCCACACAGCTTCCTAAAGTATGACATAGACCCCGGGTAAATCATTTTCCTTGCGAGCCTCCTGTGTGGGTTTAATGTAAAAAAAAAAAGATGTGCAAAATACGAACTTGCAACCTCCGTACTCAAAGCCAAACGCATAGATCCTTACACTATTGTAATTAATAACACATTAAACGAGCCTAATAATTTAATCTCACGTTCATATAATTTACATGCCCCGTCTTGCACTCCGCTCACCGAGAAGATACTATCATCCCTAAAACAGACAAATAAACAAGACACAAAGGAGCGTTGCAATCGTTACATAAATATCGTACATCTTTGCATGCATTTGTATACTCGTACACTATTCTCTTCTATATCAATTTTTTGTTAGTAAAACTCCACTGAAATTAAATTAATGCATTACGAGAATACTGCACTTCGAGATATGTGGAAATAAAAATAAAAATTGGATGCACCCCGCATTTCGTTAGTTGGTTTTGCGGAATTTACTTGTTTGTTTTTGAAAATGCTTCATTCTCCTTGAACTCTGTGAGCACAAGGGGAGATAACGTAATACACTCAAGTAAGTAGCCACCTATGCATGTTAGCAAATCATAAAGATATCGCGGATAGCTATTACAGCCATTCGCATTATTGGGTCAAACTTTCCCATCACATTCCGTAGCCCGTAGTACGTAGTCCGTATCTCCGATGTTTTCCATCAATTCCGATGCTACGGGAATATTGCGTTCGTTTCCTTGGCTCCGCGATGCGTCGCGCGCACTAAGTTTTCACGCACCAAGCACGCAACCCCCTTCCCCATCTCCCGCTCCATCCTCCCGCCACCCTGTTATCGCAGCTCCCCCACCACAGGGTAGGGTAGGGTAGTTGGTGGAGGAGGGGAAAGGCGCGGATCCCGGGCTGTCCCCTACGTAGGAGTAGGGTGGTTGCGAAATTCTGGAAATCAAGGTGCAATGACCTACAGGTACTTGAAAACAATCTTAAAACGGCTTCAGATTTTTACACTTTTTATAATGTATACCGTTAATCGTTTATTATGATTTGATTATTTAATACTGCGAATTTTAATTACAATTTAACCACTCAAGAAGAAGATATTACTAATGAATCTGAAACGAAGCATGAAACAGTACGTAGAAAATGAAAAAAAGGTAATGGTCGCAACTGGAGATCGAACAAACGATCTCTGTCTTACTGGAATAACGCTTTTAGATTTCGATTAACTCTTAGCTATTAAGGTCGAATTATTTTCCACAGCATTAAAATGTGATAATTAGTTGCGGATAATTAGTAATTCATATATTATTATTGATATACATGAGATTGGCATAGAGGAAAATAATCAGGCTTCAATAGCTTAGTCGTTATAATTGTTGTCCTGATGAGACAGATTCCTGGACTAGATTCGCAGTTGCGATTATTACTATTTTATTTTCTTTGTTTTGTTCTGTTTCAGGACAACAGATTTATCAGTTTTATCTTCGTCTTCAAAGACTAAATATTACACTGAAGATGATGGCTTTGCTCAGTATGATCTCCGGAAGTTATTCCAATAAATTTACCATAATTAAATTGTTTCACTATCACAGGTTAGCAGACAGATGTTCGTCGAGTTTTTCTTGGGTGTGATTATTTGAATTTGGTAATACTATTTTTTTTATCTATGATGTTCTTGAATATTTTTTATTTAAAAATTAAACGGTGTCTTATAACGTATTAGTTATGGACTTTAAAAAGTGAGATTAACCGCCGCATGAATTCTGGATTCAAACTCAGAGACAAATAAGAAAATATTGTTCAAACACACAAAATTTATAAGTGGGATTAATTTATGGTTTTTACCTAAACAGTTATTACGAATATTAAGCTGCATCACGCATATTCATTTTTCCATTGTTTACTTTAAAAAATAATGCCCTTCGACATGATGGCGAAAATTATCGTTTTCAATAAACATTACTGACACCATTCTGTAAAATGGATGATCAACTTTCAGTTTACAAACAAATTAAAATTATAATGCCTTTGCTCATATGGCTGATTATTTTAAAACAAACTTGATGTGTGTATGCGTACTTTATTTAGTAACCGCTGGAGAATGCATTGAAAATACATTTAATTGAAAACAAATTTTATTAAATCAATTTCACTGAAAATGAAAAATTTAATTTAATTTTTATGTTCTTCTATAGCATTTTATTTATTTGATTTATGAACAGTATACATCCACATTTGTCAGTGTTGAATTTAATATCATTCAGTTTCAGTGCCGGCAACCCGGGCGTTTATTTGATTTATTTATTGATGTACCTACACAGTTTTCTTTTACCCACCTCATTAGACAGTCTATTTCGAGGTTGACCAATACGAAACCCACATTTAAAATTCAAGCTAAAAAAGTATAACAAAAAAATATAAAGCAGTGCTGATAAAATGTAGGTAGGTAACTGCTAAAAGCTACAAAAAGCATTTTTTTTAAGTGTTTTTGTGACGTAAACGGGGAATCCGTTAATTATTATTTCAGTTTTTAATACTTTTTTTAATTATCGTAATATTATGAAAAGTTTCCTAAAGCCATAGAAAGTTTTCTTTTGTTTTTCATAATTTTGTTAAAATACTTACCTGGAAGGAATATCAAATAAATAAAACGTTTTTTTTTACTTTACTATCTACTTTACCGCCAAACGCTGACTAAAATATGCTAATAAAATTAAAGTTTTACATTTCTTTTAAATTACTATTTTGATTGTGTTTTGAACTCCGGTTCAATAACCTTTATAATTCGGACTTGCTTTGAATTGAAGTGTCATTTTCAAAATTAGAACATAAACACCCACTTACTATTTTTTACGCACCAGATTTAAATGTCCGGGTTAAATTTTCTCCACAGGAAAAACTAAACCCTTTCACACACTTCCCAAATGATCATCTAGTCAATCCACGCTATGCAATTGCACTATATAAGTATTATAAATACAAAACAATACAAGAACAACATGTCAACCTACCAGATACCAAATGGGAAAAAATTTAAAAAAAAAGTTTTTTTTATTATTATAGTTTAATTAAATTATATTTATATTTAAATGATTTTATTAATTGCCCTTTTCAAAATTAGAATTATGATAATCGAAATTTAAATAATATTTGGGTGATTTATATAGCGCCGTTTTTGTGAAAAATCACCTCAAGGGCGCTGTACAAACTTAAAGTCGGAACCTTCCGCTCTCTAGGCATCTGCTTTAACCACTGAGTTATCACGCCGTTTAATTTCATGAGCAGTATGCGTTTGAAAATCTGGACAGAATAATATTTAGAAGATAAATAAATAGAGTGATGAATGTTAGGCACATCCTGCACCCCCTGTGATTCGTCTCCGCAGATGCCTCCTTGGCGCCCGGCCGCCAGTCGAGCCCTGGCCGTCCAGCCGCTAACACTTCCCCGCAGGCGGCGGACCAGTACCCGCCCGCGCGACGCGCCCGCCCGCGCCCGCACGCCCCGCCCGCACGCCGCGTGCGCGCCCGCCCTGCCCGGCACCGGATCGCACCGGACCCGGCACCGGACCCGGACCCGGCACCGCTCGCAAGGGGCGACCTATCATCATCCGAGTGTGGTGTGGTGTTTTACCTGGATTTTTAAAATATAAATAAATACGCATTCTCAAAGTAAAAACATATTTAAAATAATATTTTTGTTACATTTTTAGGGGTGTTAGTGAAGATAGTGTAGATGTGTGACATTCACAGCATCCAGATAAACATGCTTTTGGAGAAAAGCACATAATTTTTCAAGGGACCGGACACGTTTTTTGAAAATGAAGACGTTTAGGTACGCAGCACAATTTTTTAAAATTATTTCATTAGGGTTTAGTGTTTCGATTTGTGCTTTATACAGCATCCAAATCAAAATTATGAGATTTTACAAGACCGAATTGGAATCGTTTTTGAAAATGAAGACATGATTGCACGCATTATAAATATTTTGTTAATTTTCAATCGAAGCCCTCTCTAAACCCCTTTCATTTCATGAAAAAGCATTAAATGACGTGTTTTAAGAATCGTATTAAATTTGAAACAACCCGTACAAAATACTTGTATTAATTTCTGACAAGAAAACGAACCCCCTTTCCATCCTTTAAATCTGCGTTTTTTTCAGGTAAGTCCTGTCCGAACAAGTACTAAAACCTACTAAATAGCCAAGTGTCATATGGCACATGTAAAATTTATCTGCTGGATTTTTAGAAATTATATGAAAACTAAACGAAGAAATCTTCAATCATGAGATCTTTTAAATTCTTGTTCGAAAAATGAAGTTTTTACAACTACATGACGAGAAAAGCGCCTTTTCAGGAATTATCCGCTGCGGTGGCAATTCCCACCTACTTTTACAATCATTTTTCAAAAATCATATAATACTTTAAGGATATTTAAATACACAGGACTCTAACCTAATGATTTATGTTTAAAAAACAATAACGTAAATAAATTCATCAACCGCGCATTGAATAACGTTAATTAAACGGGCACGAGAGATATTTCAATATTTTATAGTTTTTTGCGTATTTTCGAAGTCATCTGTATCCATAACAGCACTTTTAAAAAAGGTTCAACATTGTGTTTTATTAGATACATGCATTTTCAACCCTACGAGTTAATTTTTTTTCCTTACTTTATAACTGTTTATAAAAGATAAAATTTAAATAAATCGTTAATCTACCATCAAATATTTTTCATCTGTACACGAAATACCTACATGAAAATAAAAAAATATTTTTTTTTGTCATTTAACAAATTTCAAGTTATAGGTACCACCCTATTTATATTTTTTTATATTTGATACCATTCTGAAAACCTCGTGACGTGTCGAGATTATTTCTCATATTAATTCAATTTTAAATTCAAGTCTCTTATCAGCCTGAAACACTGCTCTTTGTGCTATGCATAAAAATCTTGTATTAAACGTTAGTTTATCAATTAAAAATAATCAAACCTCTTATTTGCAAATCTATTTGATCGTTGAAATTTTGACGAATCCTTCTTCCTCTGATCATAATAATAATTTGTAACACTGATTATAAGTTTAAATTTTCTGATTCTTTTCTAAAATGGTGTACGTTCTCAAAATCTTATCAATTCTGTCGACCCTAATATTGTTGTAAAATGGTATAATATAAAAAATAGTACAAAAGTTTAATTGTAGCACAGCTCCTCAAAAATTGGAGTGCGGCATCAATCTCCATTAAACCAAAAAAATAAATTATTCTTTGGTGTTTTCTTATTGTCTTTCGATAAACAAAATACAACTCTTGTTTGTAACATTCGCTATAAAATATAGGCCTTACTGACCTTTAATATTATAAAAAAATTATTTAAAATACAAAGCCAAAAGCACAAAAGGTCTATTTCGCGAAGATATTACACCCCAAGTATAAGGCGCTGATTCCTTTATACGTAGATCCGATTGTACCGTGAATTGAGAAAATTTATTGACAAGCACATTTCTTGAAATTTCTTTTAGTTTTCAAGACCTCAATTAAGCTGCATTCTCCTGGGAAATGGGAGAGGAAAGGAAAATAAACGAATGAATCGATTCGATAACCAGCCGCATGACGTCATAATCTGCTTCAAAAGGATTTTCTTCGCCTTATAAATTGCATTATGTTGGCAGTTTTACGTCAGCTAGTTGCGGTTTGCATTAGCCGTGTGACGTGTTCTCCCTGCCTTTTTTGTGAGAAATTAATTCTCTAAAATAACAACATTACGTTTTTTTTATCTCGAGTGCGATTCAGTGGTGTAGATTGTTAAGTGTACTAGATAGGTGAACCCTTGGATGGTACGTATATATATATGTATTCCGTTACAATTCAAGTATAGCAAAGAGTCCAGTTATATCAGAGAAAGATAACCACTTCATAAATACTGCATTTACATTGCGTAATAAACTATACGAATCTAAATCAAATCACGTGATTACAAACACATGTTAATTTTTCCCGAACGCTCTTGTACCAGATGCACTAGTGTAATTCGTTGAAATGCACAATGAAACATCGAAACATTGGGTTACGAAATTTTGTTATAGTGTGTTCTGAATTATTATTCTATCGTTTATATCTATGTGTATTAACTTCCGATTCTAAAAACACGATTACCAAATTAATTAGTTTCGTAGTGATTTTGTTGAAATCTACTGCAAAACTCGAGTTTTTAGAAAATAGGTGCACCAAACTCTATGGAACTATTAACATAAAGTGTAGGTTTTGGCATCATTCAGATAAATCATTCGCAGGAAAAATCATAATCGGTAATTTTTATAGATTTATTGTTGCTTTGATTCAATGAAATCGGATTTATTTTAAATAAAAGTATCATTTTTAAAACCGGATTTTTTTACATGAATCCCACACAGGAGGCCCTGAGGAAAATAATTTCCGGGCCTATGTCTTCTTTGGGGATGCTGTGTGGAGGTTTTTTTTAAGGAAATCAAAGATGGGAGTGTTCTGGGAAGGAAGAGGATTTAAGGGGTGGGTAGGAATCTGGGGTTCAGTGTGTCCTGGTCATTCGTCTCGAAGACCTAGACAAACCTCACCTTGTGAACCCGGGCACCCCTGCTAAATCACCAAACGTACCAAACCACTTGCGGTGACCTATGGCAGGGGTGTTGTTTATCCAATAAAGGTTCCCGGGGCGGCGGTACCCATTCCCGCCTCCCAAATTGAAGGGAATGTGTCAAGAATTCACCGATATTCAATTCAAGCGATAGTGCCTATCGTAAATGTTTTTAAATTAGAAGTATTTAGTGTGGTGAACGTATGTCTTAAGGTATGAAAGAGACTTGCGTGTATGAGTGAGATAGCATGAGTAACGAATAAAAGGCTGTGATTGTTGTCCATTCGTTCTCTTTACCTTTAGACTTCCCAAGAAGAACCACTGTACAATCCTGGAATAAACATCAATAGTCCACCCACGACTTATTATTGTAAATCACCCTGTACTGAGATCATCATCAAGGAATCTGGATCCATCATATATTGGAAGTCCAGAATATCAGGAGATAACCGCAGATTCTATATTTAGAATGCGTATTTATTTTGGTTTTCTTGGGGTTTATCTTGACTTAGGGTGACCTGATTTAACTCGACCTTTTGGTTTTTCATCTGTATGTAAATGTGTTTGTGTATTCCTTTATTAAAAATCAGCTGCTTCAACTTTATTATTCAAGAAAATTTATTTTGACCAGATGCCTAACGTTCTAAAGTTCTAACCTATAGTTCAGTATAGATTCTTTTTAAACGACTTCAAAAAGGAGGAGGTTCTCAATTCGACTGTATTTTTTTTTTTTTTTTTTTTTTTTTATGTTTGTTACCTCAGAACTTTCGACTGGGTGAACCGATATTCATGATTATTTTTTTTCAAATGTGAAAACATCGTGTTTATTTGTACTTTTTTATTCGCATTTTTCAATAATTTTGTACCTACCTGCCTGAAGAAAGTTTGAACAAATAATTACCATATTGCATAATTCCTCAATTGAAATAAAAAAGTTGCATAAAACGTATGTTTTATAATTAAGGTAGGTATACATGCATGTACAGATTATTAGACGCAAACACAAATTTGCATGTTTTTCTTGGGAG
This sequence comes from Limnephilus marmoratus, assembly GCA_917880885.1. NCBI lineage: Eukaryota > Metazoa > Arthropoda > Insecta > Trichoptera > Limnephilidae > Limnephilus > Limnephilus marmoratus. Next base: position 26,123,256 of record OU862909.1, read on the forward strand.
GAAATTTTTACACCTGCCATCATAATTGTTTTTAATTAATGTCATGTTTAGTCTTTATTTTTTTAATATGGCAACCGCGCTTTCCAAAGGTGGTGGAACATTAATGCATGACAAGGCTCCTTGCCACGATATCAAAGTTGTCCACAAATATCATCAAGATATGCAAATTCCAACGCTCCCGTGACCTGAAAATAGCCTCGATATGAATCCTATCGAAAATCCATAGTTGATTGCGAAGAAAGAATTGAAGAAAAAAAAAATAACCACAGAGCAAAATCTCATCGTTCAACCCATTCAAGTACGGCATCACAACCAAGGAATACAAACAAAATAGTTACAAAAGTTTGGTGCACAACTTGCCGTTTAGGATTAAATTACTTCTTAAGAACAAAGAAACGTTTACCAAATACTAGATGTACTCGTAAAAGCCCTTCATTCAATTGTATACATGGGAATATACACATACATTTTTTTATACACATACATTTTTTTTTACATATTATTTTTATTTTTTATTATTTCACAAATTCTTGAAAGTACACTTTTATGTTTTTTTTACTACCATACTAGGCTAATGCCCGTGTTAAGGTAATCATTAGTTCCATTAGTCAAACATTAGTTCCACACTGAAAAATATTTCCCCTCAGGACCTACGTCATCTTTGGAGATGCCGTGTGGGGAGTCTTTTTAGAAAAGGAAGGAGAGGAAGTTCTTGGGAAGAAAAAGGTATGAGGGGTGTGTAGGAAATTGGGGTTCAGTAGATCCAGGAGCGATGGAAGTATGAATCTATCCCTCCCATGTTGACGATGTTCTGAGAGAGTTCTGCTGGAGAGGTCAACAGTCCCCCAAATTTTCATTAAAGTTTGAAAACTAAAAAAAAAATCGTTTGAGCCCTGCACCCGTCTGTACTTGCAAGTCGTATGTTTTCACATGAAATTTTGGTTTTGATTTATTAAATAAGAGAACATTAGAAACCTTTTTTCGTACACGAGGTCTACACTGTTCACCGAACCAATAGTTAATATTAGGTATTTTACTTGCTGAAAATGTTTTGTTTGTACCCAAGGTATATCAAGGCAATTGATATATATTTTCGGTTCCATGACAGTTCATTCTGCGACAATTCATCCGGCGACAGTTCATCCTGCGACAGTTCATCCGGCCGACAGTTCATCCTGCCGACAGTTCATCCTGCCGACAGTTCATCCCGGCGACAATTCATCCGGCGACAATTCATCCTGCCTGATCATTTAGAAGATTTTTATTAAGTTAGTATGCAAAGAGGAAATACGGCCGTACAACCAAAATCGATATACTTATATCTAAAGGCATCTCGAGTGGAAATCCGATGTAAAAATATTTTTACTAACAATAATTTAGACTCTCCGAAGAAGCATGCGTGAATAACAAAATAAGACATACTTATACGTGCAGTCGGCTTAGCAAAGAACGGTAAAGATTCCTACTTGCATCTAATACAACTTTTTTAACCTAACCTAACCTAACCTAACCTAACCTAACTTAACCTAACCTAACCTTACCTAACCTAACCTAACCTAACCTAACCTAACCTAACCTAACCCAATCTAACCTAACCTAACCTAACATAACCTAACCTAACCTTCAGATATAAGTATATCGATTTTGGTTGTACGGCCGTATATCCTCTTTGCATACTTACTTAATAAAAATCTTCTAAATGATCAGGCAGGATGAATTGTTGCCGGATGAATTGTCGCCGGGATGAACTGTCGGCAGGATGAACTGTCGGCAGGATAAACTGTCGGCCGGATGAACTGTCGCAGGAGGAACTGTCGCCGGATGAATTGTCGCAGGACGAATTGTCGGGTCACCATATTTTCAATGCAACTGAATGAATTTTTGGCAAAATATATTGATCGCAAGTAATCGATCAGTGATCGGCAGAAAAAATATTAATATGTTCTTGTATTAAAATATAGTTATTAACTCTTCAAAAATCGGACGTATTCTGTCAGTACCTAGGTTATAAGTTTTAATATTTCCGCTTTGCAATAGCATCTAAATATATGCAATATTTGTAAACGTATCCAAAAACCAAAAACTGTTTTCGAAAGGTGATGCAATATGCTTTCAAATTTTATTATTAGAAATAATCATAGAAATAATGATCATGTGATTTTTTTTAAATACATATTTTTTAATGCAAACTTTAAAATGTGTTTAAAATGACTCATTTTACGTTTTTTCTAACTTAAATTACTGATAAAGAAAAAAAAATAAAAACGTACGCATCCTTTATTAGAAAAATGATTTAAAAACATTATTGTCACATCACCTTTTTGTCGTTTCGTGTAAAAATAATTCACAAAATTTCATAATTTTTTTTTCTAATTGCGTTCGGAAATATGATTTCATGTAGGTACATATTAATTATGCTGTTGTTAACCTTTATATTTGATTATAAAAGCGTTTTGTTTATTTAATTTAACGGCCGGCTTAGTCCAGCGGTAAGGCTCTTGACTAGCACTCCGAAGGTCGCGGGATCGAATCCCGACGTGGCAAATAAATTTTATTTGATTAGGTAATTTGTGTTATTTCACAATTTATTCATTTAAAATAATATATAGTATATTTACGGCACGTTCCAGAGTGGAAGATACTCTCAGTATCGCCCTGGTGTAAGACCACCATTTAGAATTGAAACGTTGCTTGAAATGGCGGTAGTGGTGTTTGGTGACCAGATCTGAATAGCCAGGTACTTCCCCACCTCCCTCTACCCCATCTCCTTCCCTTCCCCATTACCTTCAGCCTCACAACATACCTCAATTAGGGATGCCATAGTCTTACTGGCTCCAGACGGGAGTAGTTGGACTCTTGTGCGGTATACATGTAAAAAAAAATTTCAAAACCGTTTAGATCATACATCTCACAAAGCTAGTAAGGGAGAGACAACGATTTCCATGAGACCTATGTGAGCTGGGACAAATATGGACTCCTGTGATTAAACGGATGTATTTTAACATCACAAGGCGCTTTCAGTGGAATATTAATTTGTGTTCATCGGAGTAATTTCAATTTAGATTCGCCTGCTAGATATCCTTTTATATTCGATCTATTTCTGTCCGCCACTTACATTTGCTTCAACGCATAATGCCTGTATTTGTTTGTGCGTGAAATTTGAGTGAATATCGAAAGCGACTCCACTTCACAGCATCTAAAATCTCCACGTTTCTGACCCCTAAAGGTCCGGGGCTGGGGGCTCATACAGTGTGGATTAATACCTGCTAAGTCACAATTTACATACGTGACCTAACTGGTGATGAATTGTGAGGAAGGACTGTCGTCAGTTAACTAATGTTGTTAGAAGACATTTCGTTCTGCAGAAGGAATACTGATTCTAAAACCCTTCATGTAGAAACTATGAATATAAGAATTCAAATAAAATTTCTACGTTTTGTGAATTTTAAACTTAATATCCCTTTGGAGCACCTACATTAAATTACCCTTCGTTAATGAGTATTTTAAATATTCCAACTTTAGAAAACAGACGAAAAATAAACGATCTAACCTTTTTATTAAAATTATTAAACTATACATTCGATTGTTGTGAACTTAATAAATTAATAAATCTACACGAACTAATCTACTAACACGAACAACTAAACAAAAATTAACATTTTATATTTATTTAATTATTTATTAAGACATACACAGTACATTATAATACAGATTATAAGGTATGTTAAATTAAATTATTACATGGTTATGTACCTATTACGTAAGTCCATAGAATGTCATTTGGTAATTAAGCCTGAGATATGAACCGGTCTTAAAACTTAATTATTGAATGAATGAGTGATAATAATAAAAGGAAGAAAAAAAATGGGGGGGGGGGATAAGGAGACATTTTAAAATCAAGAATTATATGCTCACTAATTGTAATTGACTGATTAAAGTTTAATGAAAAGTTAAGTGTAGGTAAGTAATTTTAAAACAATTATATCACGCCAAGAAATTTAATAAATTAGTTTTGTATGTTTGCAAGGAATCATGAAAAATGTCTAAGTGTAGTAATTTTTTATAGTGGGTATAAGTTATGATTGCGCGAGTAATTGGTGAGTAATCGCTGCATTAGTGTTATTGGATTCTATATGAAAAAGAGAAGTGTGCCTGGTACGCCTCATTCGGACATTTAAACCAATAGTGGATAGCAATTCAGGACTATCAATTTTATTATTTAGCAGGTTATACATAAATAGAAGATCTGATAATGTGCGTCTTTTTTGTAAACTTAACATGTTATTTGTAGTTATTTGTAGTATATACTCGTACATATCTCATTTCAAATAAAAATTTGCATTCCCCAATACAATATTTACATAGTCTGTAACAAATACTTAAATAATGTCCATTTGTTTATAACAATTTGAACTTCGAAAACGAATAACGTAATATTTGTAGAGTGCAGTTTTGTGTTATTTCACTTCAAGTGCGCTTAACTATAATAAACTTTACAATAATCCTTCAGTGCGCCTTACGAATCCATTACAAAATATTGATAAAACAATTTGAAATAGGGAATTTACAATAACAAAGCTACGACAGGAGAACAAATTAACAATAACAGCGCTGTTAGCACAGGACAATAATAATAATAATAATATAATAATAATGATTTATTGTCTTCATTTCTTAGTAACAGTAGAGATAATGATATCCTCACTGGGATCTCCCGTGCTGAGGATTTCATTTACATATTATAATTTAATTATAAGAAATTGATATGAATTAGACATAACATATATCATGTAGTATTTTTTTTAAATAATTATAAAGTAAATAAGATAGTGGTTTTTTTTTTATAATTCAGATTACTAGATTTGGTTTTAGTCTGTATTTGATATCAGTATATTTTCTATTTCTGATCTCCCTATATTTAGTATCCAGCTTTTTATTTGAAATTTAAATGTTATAATGTTGAGGTTTTTGAGTGAGAGTGGTATTTTATTGTAAAGTTTAATGCCATAATATAAGAAGCTTTTTTGCCCAAATGTTGTGTTAGTAGTTACTTGTTGGATAAGTTTTTGACCATGAGATCTAGTGTTTCTAATGTACGTATTAGTTGTTATTTCTTGGGTTTTGTACTTATGAATGTAAATGAGTATAGTTTTAGAATATAGTTGTTTAATTGACATGATGTTAAGATTGTTGAAGATTTCGTCAGTGCTAGTTCTTACAGGAACTTTCAGTATAATTTTCATTATAGCTTTTTGAGTTTTAATTAGTGGATTTAGTATGCCCCATCCGATAATACCGTATTCTAACAGTGATTGGCAGAGAGCCATGTAAATCTTGATTAAGTCTTTTTTAATGAGGACATTCCTGATAGTTTTGAAAAAATAACTTAGTTTTTTAATTTTATTATTTAAATACGTAATGTGTTCAGTCCATTTTAAGTTTTGGTCAATTTTTAGACCCAGATACGTTATATGGTCAACGTTTTCTAATGAGGGACAATCACAATTCTCATTTAAGTGATGCGGGCTATGAATTTTCACGTTCAGGTTTTCTTCAGAGTTTTTCTTATTTTTTATTTTAAAAGTGATGAATTTGGTTTTATTAGCATTAAGTGTAAGTGAATAGTAGTCTAGCCATTTTTTAATCCTATTAAGTGTGTCTTCTGCTTTCTTAAATGTTTCTGTCCAATTATTCCCATTTATTAGGAGAACAGTATCATCCGCAAAACTGATGATTTCTCCTTCACATTCTATGTGGCATAGATCATTAATGTAAATAAGGAACAGAATCGGACCCAGAATACTTCCTTGCGGCACCCCGAATTTGACATCAATACACTCACTGATTATGTTATTAAGTTTCACAGTTTGCTTTCTATTTCCCATGTAACTTTTAAAAAATATCAGTTCATTATCAGTAATCCCTATGTTCTCTAGTTTTTCAAAAAGATGTGAGTGATTTATTGTGTCGAAGGCTTTAGAAAGGTCGAGAAATATGCCAATGCATTTTTTATGTGAGTCTAGAGAATTTTTAATATATTCAATTACTAAGGCTATGGCGTTAGATGTTCCTAGATTTTTTCTGAAACCAAATTGTTTTGGTGATAATAGTTTATTTGATTCTAGGTAGTCGACGAGTTGAGTTTTAACTGTTTTTTCTAAGATTTTAGATAATGTGTTTAGAATTGTGATTGGTCTGTAGTTATTGATATCTTTACGATTTCCTGATTTAAAGATTGGTGTAATAGTCCCTATTTTGAGTTGAGATGGAAATTTGCTTTCCGTGATAGATTTATTTATTAGAAAGAGTATCGGTTCGGTAATTTCATCTTGTAAGAATTTTATTGTTTTCATTGTGATTTCATCACTACCAGATGAAGATGTTGGTTTGAATTTAGATAACATTAGAGTAAGTTCTTGTTTAGTGATTTGTTTTAGAGCAAATTTAATCCTTTGTGGATTTGGGTGTTTGTTTATGTTCGGGTTAAAGTGTTGAGGTTTGGTTATTTTGTTGGCTAAATTCGAGCCTATGTTTGCAAAAAAGTTGTTAGTGTAGTTAATTAGTTTATGTACGTTTTTGTTGAGCGAGAGTGTACCGTTATCTGTGTTGATTTCTTCCAATGGGTTTGTTTTGTTTTGATCTGTGTAGGTGATTTCTTTAATTATTTGCCAGATAAGTTTTGGATTATTATTGGATTGATCTATTTTAGATCTGTAGTAATTTTGTTTAGCCGATTTAGTGAGATTGGAGCAGATGTTTCTATAGTTTTTGTAAAATAGTTTAAGGGAAAGGTCATAAGGATTGTTTTTTACTTGCTGATGGATCTTGTCTCTTTTTCTTATACATTTAAGTAGGCCAGGTGTGATCCAAGCTTTTTTGATAATTTTATTGTGTGAATATGTGTAAGTTTTTATTGAAGTGTGGTTTTGTATTTTTAATTGCAAGTGTTCAATAAATATTTTCCAAGCAACTTCTAGGTCTTCAGCATTATATATTGACTCCCAGGTTTCAGTTTGTAGTGATTTTTTTAGTTTTATGTAGTCTATAACATGTCTATTCCACGTTAAATTTTGAGTCGATGGTCTATTTTTCTTTGCATGAATGTTAAGAATTAAAGTGTAGTGATCAGTGATGGTGGATTGATGTATGATTGTGGAGTAGTTTTTATTTGTTTTTGTCATTATGTGGTCAATGCAAGTTTGCGAGGGGATTGATTTATTCATTTTGTGATCCACTCTTGTTGGTTCCCTTATGGCGGCAGACATCCCGTGGGAGAGGAGGAGTAATTGGTACTCCTGTGTTTGTGGATGTTGCCTTCCAGTATCCAGTATATTAATGTTGATGTCCCCAATAATGAACAGGTTTCTGATGTTTCGTTCTTGAAGTAGTATGGAGTCTAGTGATCCAAGAAATGGTGATAAATTTGTAGTTGAAGGCGATCTGTAGATAGCGAAGATGCATATATCTTGATCGAGTTTTATTTTCAAACAGTTTGCGTCTTGTAGTTCGATTTCTTCTATTTTGCATTCTATCTTATTTTTACAATATACAATTACTCCGTCGTTTTGATGTTTGTGAAGTTTAGTATTGAAGACTTTGTAGTTGTTGATGTTTTTATGCACATATGTTGAGGAATTTATCCAACATTCTGTAAGGATTAGTAAGTCAGGTACCAAATTTAATTCATTTATCAGCATAGTGAAATCCTCAAAGTTTTTGTTAATGCTTCGAATGTTTTGATGAATTATGTTCAGGATCGGTAACTTGTCCTGGAGTACACGGTTTAACATGCAGGTATTTGTGGTGATTATTGGTTCAGGTATCAGTTTTTCAAGTGGTTCCGTTGTGAAAGAGGCCATTATAAAGATATAGAGTAGATGGAGTGTGTATATGGTTTTATTTTATTTTTTAAATCATCTTAATAGGTATATCGTTGAGATGTCTTATTTCGACAACCTTGGATTCTTTAGTTTTTTTTACAAGAATTCTTCCTGATTTTACCCAAACATATCTATATTCTTTTTCTAGGGCTCTTTGTTTGGTGTTCCAATGTAAGTTTTTGTAGTACTGGGTTAATGCCGCATTTAAATAGACGTATTGGGCTCCTTCCCCGTTGAATTTTTTAATCGGATCGCTATGCTTAGCAGCTAACATAATGTGGACTTTTTATTGTCTACAAAATTAATTGTGATTTTTTTTTGGTTGTTTGGTTTGGAAGTCGTAATTTTAAAGGTGTCCTCTGGTGATAAGGTAACGCCTGCGAGCTCAGCGATCTGGCTTACAGTATGGGCTGTGGGTATGTTTTCCTGTAATTTAAGGCCGCTTATTTCAATACTGTTTAGCAGGGCTGATTGCTCAATATCTGCCAGATGAACCTCCACCATAGCCAACCTTTTCTCTTTTTCTGCCATTTCGTCCTTAAGTTTGTTTATATGTTTTGGTGAATCCATGATTTGTGACAATTTGTTTATGATATCGTCATATTTATCGTTAATAAAGTTGTTAAACGTTTTTATTTCTTGAAGCTCGGTTTCTATTTTTTTAAACATAACTGATTTCATTTCGTCGAATTTTGAGTTGATGAATTCGAATATTAGGTCATCTTTGGTATTTTTGTTAGACCTTGTTTCCATGATTTTAGTTGGTTTGGACATGGGCAAAATAAATGATTCAATGTGCACTAAAAAAACTTTGACCGATTTTCTGCGAACTGTCACTTCCACTTTTTAAGTTGAATAAATTAACTTGAACAACTTAGTAAGTCACTGTTTATTATGAAATACCATCAATTTTATGTTTAAAATTATGTTTACACTTTGAAAATAGGAGTGAATAACTTTTTACTGTATTGACGGCCTCCGTAGTCCAGTGGCTAAGACTCTTGACTCACATTCCGGAGGTCGCGGGTTCGAACCCGGCATGCGCAAATAAATTTTATTTGATTAATTTGTGTTATTTCACAATTAATTCATTTAAAATAATATATAGTATATTTGCGGCATGTTCCAGAGTGGAAGATACTATTAGTATCGCCCTGGTGTAAGACCACCATTCAGAATTGAAACGTTGCTTGAAAATGGCTTTAGCCGTGTTTAGTGACCAGATCTGAATAGCCAGGTACTTCCCAACCTTCCTCTTCCCCACCTCCTTCCCCTCCCCACTACCTTCAGCCTCACAACATACCCCAATTGGGGATGCCATAGTCTCACTGGCTCCAGACGGGAGCAGTTGAGATTCTTGTGCGGTATTCACTGTAAAAAAAAAAAAAAAAAAAAAAAAAAAAAAAAAAAAAAAAAAAAAAAAAAAAAAAAAAAAATTAAAAATGTCATAAATAGATCAACATGCGGGAGCAAACAAAAACAGACTTGTCACTTTGAAGTATTATTGTTGTATGTAATAATAGACAATAATGGTGCACAGGAAAAACAAGAACTTTAAACTAAAATCTAATTAAAACAGGAGGCGGTTTACGTTAAAAAATTAAAAACATTATCAGAGGATATTAAACATAAAAGTACAGTAAGGAGGAAACCGAAACCAAATAATTACCGGAAAATTGAGAACACGGCTTATTAGAGTATATTGAAAAGGAATTATTCATAAATGGTATGATTTTTTAAATAAGTTTGTTTTAGAGCCCTTTTAAATTTAGTTCTGGATTTAGTAAGAGCTGAGGGAAGTTTATTCCAAATGAGTGGGCCACTTACAGTTAAAGGTCGATTAAACGACATGCCAACCTTTTCTAGCTATTTCATAAACTAATGTGAGCACCAATTTTAAACATTTTTATTAAAATTATTGTTGATTTGGAGGTTATTAACATTTTTACTTAACTTACATTCCACCTTGCTAACTTCGTGTCGACTCTTATATTTTATGGAACCCATATTTTGTTTCTTAAATTTTATATTACCTGTATTTTATCATCTCTTTATTTTCATTGTAATTTAAAAAAAACACGTATTGCTTTATAGTAAAAGCCCTATGAATAATAACATAAATAAACAATCTTGTATCAATAGGTATAATAAAGATGAGTAACTGTTGTTTGTTTTTAAAATGAATCCACAGTTTCATTACGAGATTGATAATATTTTGAAAACTTGACTTTCAAAACAAGCAGGAAGGTCACCCGAGATTTCTAAAACCCACCCTCCGCTTTTCCCACCACTTAGACAGAATATTAATATTTCTTTATGAAATTTTGCACATTTGACGGTCAAAATGAAATAAAAATTTACTGTCTATGTCTGATTTACAAAAAACGCAGCGCAAAACTTGGGAAAAGCAGGGAACTTCCGATAATATTTAAGATAAAATCATGTAGTTTTTCTTTTAAATGAGATTACTTTCTTTTATTTGCAAGGAATTTTAGCAACTATGGAATTGAATCCAACTCTCAATAATTATGGTTCGCTCTTTGTTATTCCTTTATCGACTGTGCAATTACAGAAGTGGATAAAACGCTTTAAAGTTTGTTTCCCCTGTTTTTAGTGGAACTACTCATTAGGTGTAAGCAACCTATGTACCTTCGTAAACATTTTATTTTTATAAAATCTTGAGTTCTCTAGCACGATGTTATTTCATTACACTAAGTATGAAAAATGATTAATTATAATGTTTGTTTAGTTCAGCTGAACAGAGCAGTGAGTGCAATACTCTGCTATATAAGAGCATGAAACGTTGATATAAAATAAATAAAATAAAATGGAAAACATATTAGGACTTGTACTACGGTAAGGGAAATTCTCCGTCAACGGTGTATGGGTGCGCCCTGTCACCGGGCGGCGTATTTCCAAAACCTATACCGGTTCAGTCGCTTTATTTTCAATATAAAAATTTAAATATTTAGAAAAAAATATATTAATTTCTAATATACACATTGGAAAGATTATTTTATCTAGATTTTAGGACAATTTTTGTTTTTGCAAAGCGATAAAAAATTATCATTATAGAGATGTATTATAGAGATGTATTTACAATATATGGGAATAATATTAAAATTTAAATATTACAAATAAAATTATTAATTTCTAATATACACATCAGAAAGATTATTTTATCTAGATTTTAGAACAATTTTTGTTTTTGCAATATGATAAAAAATAACCAATATAGAGGTATATTTAAAATGTAAATTGTCGTTACCGCGACTGAATCGGTATTAGAAATTCGCCACCGGGCGACTGCCTGGATAAGAGTCCGGCACTTAATTCACATCTGGCGGGTACGGTGAGCTGAAGCTCCATCGCGAACGGCTGCCACGCCGAGACTAAGTGTCGCAGAGAGTGCAGCGTGATGGGGATTTGGCGTAGGGAAACCAGGCTACACGCCAGTGTCGCCGGATCTCGCGTGAAATTGTTCCTCGCGACCGCAGTATGTTTTATTTTATTGTGTTCTGTGTGTGTTTCCGGTAAAAAGTTTGCCATTTCTTCAAAATGGTGGAACAAGTATCTCGTAGTTTTTTTTAGGTATTTTTATTTTCATTTTATTATATGTAGAAAACAGTTTAAGATAAACAAGGTAACCTACATAAAACGATAATTACATTGTTAAAAAAATATATAAGATGAACCAATTGAGTTCCATTAATCCAGCAGTTTATATATACAACACGAGTAAATTATACATACAAAAAATAAATAAAGAGAAAAAAAAAAGGGTGTGCAATTCACACACGGTAGAAGTGAAACCTTCAGAAAACTAAAGTAATCAAGGGTTGGGAGACTATGAAGCACTTTTTTATCAATGTGAAGGACGATGTTTTTCCCTATTTTTGTCGTCGAATTCGCCTTTTCTTATACATTTATAAGTATTTATGTTTTCTTCTTCGTAGTCGCTAGAAGTCGCTTTTTTGTATTTTCTTTTGCCTGTTCATTTTGGAGTGGTTTGAAGATTGGATTTTGATTTACAAAAAAAAAAAAAATTTGGATTTCGTAGAATTCGATTATTGGTCCGTTGAATGTCTGACAGCTGAGGTTCGTCAGGCGCTTTATACCACTAGACCAACGGAGACTTGTGTTTGATCGTGGATTTATCGTTTTATATTGGAACCAAGTGCCTGTGAAATAAATCAATTTTCATTACTAACTCATTCTCTCGCAGGCTAAATCCAATAGTGTATGTGTTAAGTGTTTTTTCTCTTTTTAGTGTCGCTAAGAAGTTTTCACTTAAAACATTAATAGTAGTTACATATTTATTTTAGAAACTGTAACAACCATAAAAATTAGTACAATAATTTCCACATCAAAATATGATAATTTTAGTCAGTTTATCTTTTGTTTTCAATGTAGGTACAGTTATGTATTTTTTTCATCAAACGTTGAAACGAATAATGCGTTTATCAGACCTGTATTTGATTAGCTCAATTGATCAAATGGTATTATTTTTATCTTAATTCTTGGGAATTAGCAAATCATAATAATACTCGTTTAGGTACCTACTACTTATTCTAAATGAATCGTTTATATACAATATTAAAACCCTGCATCATTTCTGGCGTTACCTGCTAGTACTATTATTTTTTAAAATCTTCAATAGACTGATGTTTGTAATAGATGATTGTAAATAAATTGGGTGACCTGATAATCTGGTGTTATTGTCAGAAAAATGTTTCCAGCCACGCCGATTACGTGACGTTATGTTGCCAATATTTAAAGAGATACCATTATACCCACACAACAGGGAACGATAAATGCAAATTATTCACCTCATTGGAACACTTTGATAGACGTATATAAATGCCAAGCCGTTTATCACTGCGTTTACGAGTAAGAATTTTAAAATCAGTGCATAAAAGGTTAGAAACTTAATGAGGACCATATATGTATAGAAATAGGTTTTGTGAAGAAATTAAATCTAAAATACGGAATAAGAGTTTTGTTCGATAAGAAAATAATTATTCTTATTGAGCAATTAAAAAGTTATCGAGTATTTCGATAAAGTTATCGAGTAAATCGTAATAGCTCATGTTGGATGCGTCCTTAAGGTGATTTTTCATGAAAACGGCGCTATATAAATTAGCCAAATATTATGATTATTGGTGTGAGGTAAAAACAGTTTATTCGAACAACTGTTTAAAAAACAGTTTAGTAATTACAAAGAAAATATTTGCAAACATTCTCGAAGCCAGATTTCACTTCTGATATTAATTGCGGTCCTTCTGCCATATGAATAAACATTTAAGAGGAACACACAAGCGAAATTTATGTATATTCTGAGCGTGTCTTATATCACCACGAATATAGGTAATAATGCATAAAAATCGCTTGGCAAACAGAGTGTACAAGTGGTTGATTTGAGCGCAAATGTGGTTTTTATTTATTTTGTGAATAATTTTAGAAGAAATTATATTGTAAAAGTTGTTTCTTATATGCGTTTATGAATTTCTAATGAAAAATACATTGTTCAGAAACTAAACATTACATTTTTATTCTACTCAAGGAAATGATAGAAAATGATTAAATTTATTTATTCACAATGCAATCCGATTCGTAGTTTAATCGAAATATCAAAAATAGTACTGATAGTTTTGCCTTAACGTCGATTTAATTTTTATAAAAAGGACGAATAATGATCAGGTATCAGATGATATATTTAAACAATTTTAAACTTTTTCCACTTAATTTATTTCTGATCGATATTGATTTTAGCCTACTAAGACCATCTTCAGAGCGGTATAAAAATATCTTAAACTATTTTTTTATTGCTTTTATTTCTTGCTAGAGCAATCCCGATGAGTTAAAGAACTCATTTTAGAACAGGAGGAACATACAAATCATGGGTGGGAGGAAATAGTTAAAATTTTACACAGGATTTTAGATATTAAAAATATAAGTTTCAAATACAAAATTGACGAAAAAATAAAAGACAGGTTGAGTAGAACAAACAACAATAGAAAACAATTAAAGAAAAAAGGAACAAGGTTATACAGATATGGATGATTACAACTAAATGGAAAAGAAAAGAAGAGAAAAGAAAAAAAGACAATTGAACATGACAAGAAAATTACAAATTTTCATCCTTAAACATACTTAAAAAATACTCTTTTAAAGCATTACTCTGATTTTTTATTTTGCTGGATTCCCTTGTACATATCTGGTAGCGAATTATATAGTGTATAGGCAACATAATTCAGAGATTTTATCCCATATTTTGTAGTGTGTGTTTGAGGTATGCGGATTTAATTGCTATTTCGAGTATTGTGAGTGTGGATGTCTTGATTGTAAAGCGGCTTGATGTTAGTGTGAGTTGATTGTTGGATAATTTGTAGGATGGTGCTTGTGATTTCATGTTTAGGAAGGACTGTGATTGGAAGAATAAGAATCGGAAACTGAATAGATGTCTCTGACATGGGTGTCTCATGGAAGTTTATATATACTTAACAGGAATATTAAACATAATAATTACAAGGATCTTATTCCATATTGTTTTATTTAGATATCACATCCGCACACTCCGAATCAAAAAACACAATCGAAATAAAAACATAATATATGGCATGGCACCTCACGATCCAATAACAATTAATTCATTCACCAAAAAAGAAAAGAAATAATTTATCTTTTTAGAGAGCGAAAGGACGCGTAAGTCCGGACTTAGACGCTTTCCGGAAAGGAAACGAAAAACGCAGCAGAGTCGAGAAAAAGAGCCAACTAAGAGATTGGACAGGGAGATAGGGTATTTTTAAATCCGATTAAATCTTCCTTATTTATGTTGCAAGGTTAGTGAGGATTCCCCAGCCCTAGAACTCTCCCCGCAGTTCTGTTTTCGGGGAAATTAACATAACGAGGTGGAAATATGCTGGCGGTCTTATTCCGAACTCGACCAAACTGAGAAAAACTGACTTCAAATACTTTTGAACCTCTCGACCAAAATCGAAAAACTGACTTAAAATACTTTTGAGTTAAATCTTGCTCAGAAATACCTGATTTCTCATTTAAATTTTCGTCAGCATTAGTATTTTAGGTTACAAATGAAAGACATTTGATTGAAATTAATAAATTACTTGGTTTTTACCACTTTTATTGTTTATAAAACCGACAACTTTAGTTCTGTCATAACCCTGAAGAAGTCAGCTTTGCTGACGAAACATGTCGGTTTTATAAACAATAAAAGTGGTAAAAACCAAGTAATTTATTAATTTCAATCATAATGGTGCCACAAAATAAGTTTGCTGTGTTAGAAGAAAGACATTTATTGAAATCTTACCGCTTTAATTGTAAAGTAAACAAATATCTTCTTTTTGATAAGGATGTTAAAAATAGTCAGAGTTATTGGTAGAAAATTACTCTTTTTTGCATAAAATTCATCGCTGAAACCTTTCACATATATTTCGTTTAAGCGTCGATGACACAGAGAGATTTTACAAGCTACTATCAGGGAAATTCACTATCTATTAGTAAACTCGCTTAGTATCATCGTGTTACTTGCTAACTAGCAGATTGTTGACAATCTTCGAAAAAATTGAAAGGTCGTCAACTTTACTCGCTACACGCTTGCTCGTGATTGGTTTATTTATGTTTTTCAAGATGGCTGCCAATAAACAGCTGATTTCGACTGTCAAACATCACAGAATTAATTCACGCAGGCGTCGTTATTCTTGTTACTGGCGCTAGCAGTCACCTCAGTTTCCTACGCTACTGAGCGAGTGGATAGTTTTGTGTGTCATCATGAAAATCTCACTCGCCGATTTATCCGCTTTTAAACTTAGTAGATATTGTAAACTTGCTCTGTGTCATAGAGCCTTTAGTGACGTAGTGTTGAAAACTGCAAATTAATACGTTCCGCTTACGTAAATGCGTTAAATATAATGCAATTAAACAATAGTGCGATTATAACCGCAGTAATTAAATAAAACAGAAAAACGATAAAATTAAGACTTGTGTTATATAAGTAGTGTGGACGACTCATGAAAGTTATATGAAAAGTATTAATCTTAGAAATCCACAATTTAATATATATTTTTTAAAATTATTCTTTCAGTAACTCGGTTTAATCATAATAAATCAACTTAGGCACCTTCAAAGCTGAATTTAGAGTCATATGAATAAGTTGTCTCAAAGTGGTCTAACCTTAGTTTGAAAATGACCTTGGTAGCCTAAAATGTGTTAGCCGTCACAATAAAAAAAAACTAAAACACTTGCAGAACTTAATAATAACATTATTAAATTTAATTTCAACTAAATAAAAAAAATAATAAGTAGTTTATGTAATAAGTCTTATTGAGAAATAATAATTTCGTGGTTGCGTAATACAGCTTAGGGCGATGCACCACATAGTCTAACATTTGGAATCGGAACGCTAACAATAACCCTTCTTATGTAGATGGCGATAAGGTTTAAATTCCCACTTAACACCAGCCGACTGCTATAATTTATACAAGAAACGTCGCCAAAAAGTGTGTTTTATTTTTAGCGAAGTGCAGGCATAATGAAAAATATGATAATAATAATAATAATGTAAAATATCAGAATGAGAGTAAAAAGACAAGAAATCCTGATTGCACAACATTAGAGAATGAACCGGGATAATGAGGAAGTCGTTTACGATTCTCCTCGGATGACGTCTTGTATCCTTAATTTACTGTCGAACAACCCAATGAATAATGAATGACCACGTAATATTAAGCTAGAAATGCTTACAGAAGAATGACTGTTCCAACTTTATCCACTGAATATCTTCTTTGTATGATCGGAATTAGGCCGCTGCGCGCTGCTTTATCTGATGGTGAACCGTGGCGTTAATTTATTTAGCTTTTTAATGCCCTCGCGATCTTTATCCAAGTGTTTATTATTTGGACCGAGGAGATAGCCCTGTGCCGCTACACAAATTATGATTTATCACACCTTTACACGGCTTTTAATGCTTCCCCCTGCGCTATTCAATGATTTTGGCGTAAAACTTTGAGGGTTTAGTAGCCGCTTTTTTGCAAGCTATTTGTGAAAAAAATGGCGGTTCTTTGGCTAAAAGTTTTGGGTGTTTTCAGCGGCGGAGTTTCAGAAGCTATTTGTACGACGAATGGGGGAGATTGAGCTTTTAAAACTAACATCTCTCGAAGTTTGATCTTCATTTAAGCTGTGAGTCGGGCAGCTTTTCACAATTTGAAACTTCAGACACATCAATATCATTACCAGCCAAGGACAAAGCAGCAATTGTTATTATAAAATACCCGTTTGAATTTGAACGACTTTGTTTTGTATTATTATGTCATTGGGCCGTGATATGCATACAAGTCTTACAACGATAGCCAACCCTCTCTCTTTGTAGGAAAATAGGTAATTTATCGTCGTACTCCTTTCATTTGTGACAATGATTAATGAAATCCACGTTGCTCTAAGCGAAGGTTATTTGTGTTACTTATGTTTTCGTGTTTTTCAGACGAGTCTTACGGATTGGTAATTAATTATTTACATTTCCTAATGAATAAACACGAAACTGTGAAGTTATGAACGCTAAAGCACCGAGAAGAAATCAATTACAATTTAAATCAATGTGAATTACAAATAATAATTGTAAATAATAAGAAGTTAGTGTTTTCAAGTGCCTACAATTAAATGAAATCATTGTAATAGTACTCGGAATATTTATTGTTATTTATAACTATCTGCTTTATTAATTTGTAATTAATTCGTCGTTAATAATAATAATCGATGGTTGTTGAACATTTCGCTTCGTTAGAATAAATAAATTAATAAATATTAATGTTCGTACGCTTTTGCAAGCCTTAAAAAAGTAGATAAAGTCGTGTTTTTAGCTTTTAAACATTCGGTTCGTCAGTTCGCTAATAATAATAAAAGTTAATCCGGGTTGTTGGCGTTTAAAAATAGTGCAAAAGGTGTTTGAAAGGGGACTCGAGAGCGGAGGCCGTAATCAGGGATTGCCGAAATCCTCAGGATTAAAGCGGTGATTGTGAAAAATATACAGCGGCAGATATCTACTGGAGTGTACACTCGCTTGGGCTAAATATAGTCACCGGGGGTGTGGGGCCAGTGGGGCCAGTGGGGCCAGTGGGGCCAGTGGGGCCAGTGGGGGAGTGGGTGGGAGGGGTGGGGGAGAGGGAGGACAGCTGCGCAGTGGGGCGAGAGGAAGCAGAGAGGAGGAGACATGGCGGCCGGAGGACACACGCCGCTCTGATTAACACAGGTATGTTACAAACTCTAACCTTTTACCTTCTGCTACTCTGTGACTCCGGTGCACGGAATGGAGC
The DNA here is from genome assembly GCA_917880885.1 of Limnephilus marmoratus. Taxonomy (NCBI): domain Eukaryota; kingdom Metazoa; phylum Arthropoda; class Insecta; order Trichoptera; family Limnephilidae; genus Limnephilus; species Limnephilus marmoratus. The sequence continues at coordinate 26,141,464 of OU862909.1, forward strand.
CTCTACCTACCGCTAGATCTGACGTCTTTGTAATCCCTTTGAAATGAACAAATATCACGTCACATACATATTTATATTATGTAGATCTTGGCACGCAACACCACATTATTTATTTTAACGTGACTCTAAGACCAATACACAATCCTACTAATATTATAAAGGCAAAGGTTTGTATGGATGTATGGATGTCTGGATGTATGGATGTATGGATGTATGGATGTATGTATGTTACTCTTTCACGCAAAAAATACTGAATGGACTTAAAAATTCTTTCACTAATAGGAAGCTACATTATTTACGAATAATATAGGCTGTATATATTGGTAAGCTCTGGCGTTATGAATAAGCTCTGGCATTATGAATTTTTTTATCATATGTTTTCTGTCCCTAACAAAATCGAGTTGCAAATATTGCAAACGTCAGAAGAAAAGCAAAAAAACGGTTGCCGTGGAAACAAATTGGACAATTATTTTTTTGCACCAAATTGGATAATTCTTTTTTTTTGCATAAAACTACTGGTGAGCTCTGGTATTATGAAAATAAAAAAATTGTAATAGGTGGCACGCGAGCAGTTTGAAAACTGAATGTACCGGGAATTAATGAGGGTAGAGGGAGGGAGGGGGGGGGGAGGTGGAATGGGAACCCCCTAATACCATGCGAGCGAAACCACGGGACAAAGCTAGTAATTTATATAAGCGTAAGTTTAGTTCAATTTACTTAAAAATTTCTACGACGATAGTTTGTCAAAGCCATAGACATCAGAATTCAATAGACCAGAACAATGACTGTGATTCGTTAAAAAATCAATCTGATAGTATATAGGCATTTCGCATTATAATATCACCATTTAGTTCTTAAAAGCAAAATCTGCTTTGAATGAATAGACCTTTTTACATAGGAGCTCGAATTGCTTGCCACGTTAATAACATATATGCTATGGCCAAATGCTCGCCCCGAAAAGATTCGCACCAATTCACATAGCAATATTTTGTTGCCGTGTTTAGTTTAGATACTTTTACAAATGTTTCATAATTTACTTACCCCTGTAACCAGCGACGAGCACACTGGAGAACCGCCTACATTCGCTATGTCCATATAGTACACAAGCTACAGTTTTTGGCGTGTTATTTCGAAAAATGTATGGATGCTACTTACGCGCTGTTCAGGACAAGAATGATGACGTCACATATTTTAGATTCAAGCGAGGCTCTCTCCCCTCCCCATGGAGCGAGCTTGCTCCAAGGAGGAGCTCCAGCTGGCTCCATGGGGAGGGGGAAATAATACGTTTTTATCACTTAGGGCAGGTCCAGATATATTCATATGTCCGTCGTCAAAGCATAAAAACATATTCTTTTAACTGTTATGCATGAGAAAAATAATAGTTTTCGTTTGTTTTCATTACTGAAAATATCCCCTTGATCAGAATTAACATTCGATAAAAAAATCGTTTCGTTATCTGAAAATCAACAAAGCATAAATTTATCACTGAAATCAGAGTGTGTAATTCACACGTGGTAGAAGTGAAACCAGAAAATCGCTAGATGTAGCTTTAATCGCTAGAAAAATTACTAACATTTTCGTAATCTTAGTAAAAAATCTATCCACACGATTTTTTCCAAGTCGTTATGAAATTCATGCAAGTGGCCTATTGGGCATTAGAAAAATGTTCTCGAAAACAAAGCTTTTAATTTTGTTATATCTCTTCACAAAATTAAGTTATGCATTCTTAAGCTCCCAAAACATACAAATTACATGGTCTTAAACACGTAATGGTCATTTGAGTCCATACTGTGGAGAGTGTGCATGAGATTATATAGAAACGCTCATTAGGATGTACCATACATTATGCACCAAAGTAACTGAACTGCCACAAAAGACAGTGAGTGTAAGGAGAGGGCTTTAGAAGCGTAGTGATAGTTCTCATTGGACCACATTGTATTATATCCCAAGATTATATCGCATGTCCTCAAGAGTAGTCAGAACGTACAAAGGCTTTCAAGATTATTGTGATGAAAACCCACACAATAGAAATATTTTTCAGTCCCTTTAGAACTGTAAGAATACCTGCAGAATGCATCTCACAATACTACTCACAGTCCCAGAGTAAAGAATATCCCAAGAGAAGCAAATAAGCGTGAATTAGGACGTGGAGAATAAGGGAGTAGAGGGGTGATGAGGGTGAGAGAGATACACCTAGAGATTATTTACCGAAATGTGCATCCCGGGTACAATTCGTATGCTCGTAGTAAACATAAAGTTTGTTTTTCCTAAGAACTTTTACCACCTAAAAAGTTCGACTTGTTTAAAAAAAGGAAATATTTTAGTACTTAGTACATAAGTAAAGATTCAGTAGTGTATCTGATCCCCCGACAGTTGGCCCGCCGGCATATAATAATTATAATTTAACTAGCTGACCCGGAGAACTTCGTACCCCCTCAGAATCAATAAACGTTGTGTTAATTTATTGGCCGAATTAAATTCAGTTTCTTTATTATTAAGTTAAAAATTACAAAATGAAGCAATTATCGATCCGCAACTATCCGTGTTTTGTTTTTGTCAGTATCAGAGATGACCTTTTGTAGGGATTTGTATTTTTTTACCCCCCCCCCCCCCCCCTTCTCCCCGTCCTTGTCACACAGCGTCACATTTATGAGACCCCTCCCCCCTACTAAAAATAATCAAAACAGTAGTTCAATGTTTTTTTACATGTGACGTCACAGAGCTGATGACCACCGCAAACCCACTTACACTTCCTACTCCCCTCCCCTCCCTTAATGTGTGACGTAATTTATGGATGGCCCCTTACGAGAATAGCGTTTCATTTTTTTATACGTGTGAGGGAAATTTATTATAATTATTGTATTTTTCCTTTGGAACGGTGAAGACACACGTTTACCGTTTGTCTCATTTTCGACTGTTGATATTTAGTGTGTAAGAATGAGAGGCAGCATTATACCTATGTTAAGGAATGAAAGCGAAACCATCAGCGCATTGACATTTGACATTTTTGAGTTTTTGGAATTCACGCAAACTTCAACTAACACAACATTGCTACAGCTCTTTCAAAATATAAAAATTCGTTCCATGAAAAATGTATGAGGAAATGAATTTTCTTCATAACTTTCTTTTTCGTAAACTTTTGCGATGTTTTACTAGTTTCTGTTATCCGGGGCAGAGACAAATCCAACAAATCAAAGATCATCAAAATCGGTCCAGCCGTTCTCGAGTTATAAACGTTGTAACTAACCCGACTTTGTTTTATATATTACTAGCAGACCCGGCCACACGTTGCTGTGGCTAACGAAACACACGAAACACACGCCATTACCCAATCTTTATAAAATCCACACCATCCGCTTGCCAGCTGCCCGCTGCCCGCTGCCTGAATTGAATATTTGAATTTATCGGCTTTTCTCTACTATAATAAGCATGTATTATACATATAAACTAATTAACTCGCCACTAATTATACAATGCTTGCAATGCCACACTGGATATTTGAAAAGGGAAAATCAAATACCTACTTACTCCAGGACATCTATTTTCCAATTTCTTCCGTAGAACGAATTTCAAAAGTGACTATAAGTACGGCTCGCCAGCCGTTTTAAATCGCACAAAAATATGTTTTCTTTTAATTTCTCGGCTTTTCTCTAATATAATTTACATGTATTATACATATAAATATACCTATTTAATCACTCTATCTATTGGTGAAAACCGTATGAAAATCCGTTGCGTAGTTTAAAAGATTAACGCGCACATACATTTTGAGCGACTTCATTTTATACTATGTAATGAGAAGATTATTCGAAGAAAACTTCTTACAAAAGCTTTTCACTTTGTGATTGCATTATTTATATTATTAAAAAGACAAGTAACTTGATATATATAACTTTTAAATACATGTCACCTTTGGAGAGGAAGGGGTAGAAGGAAATGGGATTGGTAATAGTGGTGGAAGTTTACAGTTGATCTGTTTTTAATGTTTAAATTTAGTTTACATTTAATCCTGATGATGTTAACGTCGGTCACAAAACATGTAGATTGTGTACATACATAAATAGCGATGTAAACCAAGTTATTTGTCTTTTCAACAAAATAAAAATTATTATTTCGGGGGGCCAACTATCGGGGGATCACCAAAGACGTTACTTACTTTAGACGCGGGGTAGAAATCTCAAAATGGGAAGCCAACAACAAGATAATTGTAGAGTACTCGATTTCTAGTACTTTAGTACTAAACTGCCACGCGTCGAGTAAGGTCGTGTCCTACTAGTAATTGCATTAAAAAGCGCCAAAATTCCCTACTGTGTGATGTGTGATGAGAAAATGTTTCCATTACACGGTAAACAGTCGTAAAAGCGAAGGAATAACATTTTATTTGTCAATACATGCAAATTACTTTTTATTATCGATTATAAAAATAATACAATTGCTTTCCGCCCAAAGATTTTATGCGTCATTAGAGAACTCAAGGCCTACTAAAGTACAGGTCTGGATGCGCAACAGCCAAATTACAAAGTCGATGCCATGCCGCCGCTAAGTAAAATTTACTTTTTATAATAATAAATAATCTAATGATTCTTTATTTACTTGCCTGCGGTAAAACAACATACAAATCAGCAGAAACAACAATAACAATCAACGCCATTTGCAAACTATCGTTGATCATTATAGCTATTTGACACCTCACAATTCGAATGGTGCCCAGGCCTCCTACTTTAGTGGGCCTTGAGACAGTATTCGACGGAACTTTTGAATTTTGAATAATAAAATATTTGAATATAGAAAAGATAAAATAGATTGTCAATTTATTGATGAAGACAAATTAACTCATTTGTTTACTTGGCCAAAATCAGCAGAAAGTGATACTACACTGCCTACGTTTTGGTCATAAAGCAATGCAGGCCACTGCTTATCGTAGCATTAATTCTTATATATCATTATTGGTGGTTTTTTTTGTGATTTTTTAATGCGATATTACGGAATATACTGGACCCTTTTTAGTGATCAACGCCAAAGTTTTCATATAGCACGCGAATTCCAGAAGAAGCCAATATGATATAATTATTATTCCATTCTACATAGGTACACGACAAAACCTGTTGACAAAGTGCCTGATTTTTTTTTTATTATTTTATCGTATTGACAAACAAGAACATAATTGTTTTTGATACATTTATCAATGTTTATTACAGTTGTAAAATCAATGTCCAACTTCAGTAAAATATTGACAGAATCAATTACTCCGGCCGCTAGAGGCGCTATTGTAGCATGTTTGATGGGGTGGGTCACAACTGTATGGGGAAAAAAATCTTGTTTTGATTTGTCTAATAGTGATAAAATGGTGTTAAATGAAGATATAAAATCACGTAATTTTTTAAATAATATTTGGATACCATCTTCTTCATCCGGATTGGCTTTGAAATTTCACATAATAGAGAAAAACCTATCCTTGTTAAATCTTAAAAAATGTTAGATAAACCATTAAAAATATTAACTGTTTTTAATAAAACACGAAATAGAGGGAATATTTTGATTTATTTATTAAAAAAAATGAATATAATTCAAATTATCTGAAGGCAGTGTATTCAAATACCAGAAAAATCCTTCTTACTCTCAATTTTCGGCATTATTTTGCGAGATTCAATCTTGGGAATTTTGTGAATGATTTCGTAAAAATATACTATGGTCAAAAAATATATTATGGTCACCCTACATGTTAACATTGTAATGTACTATCGCCTTCAGCTTATCAGGTATTAATCATATTATCAGTAAGAAACATGCAACAATATTGTTCTTCAATAACTGTATTATTTTTGTGTTATTTTATTAAGAGTTGTTAACCTCAACACAGGCTTGACCTAGTGAGGTTACAAACTGAATTGTAAACATTAGACCTAGGTACCATGTAAAGAAATAAATAAATAAATAAATAAATAAATACTATATTTGCTATGAAAGATTACAAAAAATATGATATGATTCATAGTAACTTTTATATACACTAAAAATAACCCCTTTAATATGAAAAAAATTTAAAACTTTGAAGTGAATCTGGAGGAAGAAGATCGTATCAGAAATTTGAAAAATTTTAAATACGTCGTTTTGATCCCATTTGGCACCCTTTTATCGCTCTTAGAATTTAAAAATAACATTTTTTTAAATGACAACCTTAATGTTTAAGTTGACATTCCTTTCAATGGCGGTAAATTAAATTTAATTCCTACCCAGCGGCAGTGTTTTGTGCTTTCTAATTTGTATTTTGATCAATATTGATAAAAAATCTATAAAAATGTCCCCACGAGTAGGTTATCCGTGTGCAATTTACGAAAGTAATACTCCAAGTCGTCTTTCAGGATGTAAAAAAAATGGTTCTATTAAAATTGATCCGACGACAATGGCCCGCCGAAAGTTGGCTCGCCGATAGTTGATCCCCTGGATAGTTGATCCATCGGATAGTTGACCCCCCGGACAAATGATCCCTTTGCCAATTGATCCATCGGACAAATGATCCCCTAAAAGTTTATTTCTTCAACTAAGTATGCAAAGAGGATGTTAGAGGATCAACTGTCCGAGGGAACAATTGGCAGGGTGATCAACCGTCCGGGAGGTCAACTATCTGGCGGGTTAACTGTCCGGAGTGTCAACTGTCGGCGGGCCAACTGCCGTGGGCTAATTGCCGTCGGATCAACTGTCGGGTCATCTAAAAAACGTTGACAGGTTAGTTAGCGAAATACAATACGAGTTCGTATTATAATGATAATACTTTAGTATTGTAATTTAAAAATAGATGAGGCAAAAATGACAACATTGTGTGAGTCAGAAGCCTCGATAATGCGCACGACAAAAAAAATAAATTATACGAGTTTGTTAAATCCTAGCAAATAAAAATCGTAAAAAATTTAAGGTTAATTTAGCAAAGTTGTGTTAGTGCCGTGTAGCATTCTGTGTTCATGTTAAAGTTATAAACCATCATCAATGTAGATGTTCAAAAAAAGCAACAATGTTGTATGTAATTTTGATTTTTTTTTATTCATGTAAATTATCAACGCAGAATAAAGAATATATTTCACAAAAAATCTAAGATATTATTAAAGAAAACCAAGGGGCACAACACGCGCCGTTATGAGGCGCTAACGTAGCATGCTGCCATCAGAATGTATGGGAAATGTCGTGGAAATATTATTAATATTCTAGGGTATTTAATAAAACAACAATCACCATAACAAAACAGAAAATGGCGTTTTTTTAAAAGGTAAAGTAAAGTAAAGTCTGAACTATTGATATAAATGAAACTCCAAAGTGAATAACTAAACAGTGAAGATTGATAACGTTATATTAAATAATAAATGATGTAGAAATATGCGAAGCAGGCCAAGGCGAGTTGGTAAAGATAAAGTGTTTGGCCATTGCAGTGCTGTGAATGAATATATTTTTTTAGATCTTTAGATGATTACCAGTTTATTGAACAATTTATAACCAGCTACATCGGGAGACTCGATGAAACATGACATTTGATATCACAATAACAAATTAACTAACGTTGGCGTTTCCAATTATTTGTTTTGTCGTCGTAGTCTTCGGCGGTATGTAGCAAGTAGTTGGAATCGGTCACGAATGACCGATTTATAACGGAGCAACTAAGCAAGCACCTCTATGCGACGGGATACTTTGCCACCCCCTACAATGAGCCACGGCCGGACCTCTATAGCGGACAGGAAACTTAATATACACGTGAGTTTGCTGTGACCGTCCCAGCCTTGGTAGCTGTTGCTGGATACGCAGAAACTCATGGCCACACAATGGCTACCATTCTACTCGTCTACTAGCCACTGCCGGACCTCTACAGCGGACAGGAAAGTTAATGTACTCGTGAGTTTGCTACGATCGTCCCAGCCTTGGAAGCTGGTGCACGCCACCTCACAATGCACGGCGCGGCGGAAGACAGCTTAGCATGGACGCCTCAGTAACTGGACAATCTCCTTACAATTTATGTATGCGTGCTACAGTACCCCTGCTGCACTAAAAACATCTATATCAAGACATTGCGATGGTCGGGCGTCTCTGTGTGCTGGCGCTTATTGTTTAAAGTTCTCGTATATACTTACTAGATCTGTAGTAGGTATATACCAAGTGTAGGTGTATACCAGGGGAATAATCCATTTTCTTTCTCGTATCTTTCTCGTTGTTGAAAATATATTTTTCAAACGTGCAGTTAATGACACCTATACCTATTTTGTTCACCAAATTATTGCGACCAAAGCAGGCATTTAGAATTTTATCTTACATGTGTTATCAATTCATTACAGGAAACAAAATTTGTTCATCACATCACTTAAAAAAACATAATTTGAAGAAGGGTTCCCAGAAACCCGTTGGATGACAGCACTACATGGAATATAATATAAAAAAAAATTGCGACTAACATCAATCAACAGCAGAAAAATGTAATATATACATTGAAGGGCGTAGGGTGAATATTTTATTTACTATTCATATAATGCATGTATTGCTGACAAATATCCCAACAAGCAGCAGGCCAATTAAAAAAATGTATGTATATGAAAGCAATAATATTATTATTCTAGTCAAAAAAACATAAGCAGTGATAACGGAAGACGGAAATAAGAGAATGGCATGATATTCAACAAGACACAATTATGTGAACAGAAGATATTATATGAGCATCTTTATAACAATGGTTTTTTCCGTGCATGTCTCAATGGTGGGAGTTCCCGCGTAGAGCAGGCTTACGTACATCCATGCACTTCAGGTAAAATACTGCGCAGTGCGCATTGCATAATATATTATGTTATATACGAGAACCTCCGAGGGGAGGTCAATAAATTCGCGGAATGGGGCAAAAGGAAGTGATAAGGATGGCCGAGCAGGATTTCGTCTTATGTTTCAGCAGCATTTCGTCTTACCACTCTGTCAGAGAACCGGGAGGAAAATTTCAGCAACATTGCAAAAGTAAATTTTACTAAACGGAAGAGCTCGTCAAGTCAGGGTGAATAAACAAAAATGAATAATATTTATCTGAGAGCAGTTATCCACTGGAACGCTTTACGGCACAATATGGCACTATTTAAAACACCTCGTATTGCTTTGCTGCCAATTATAGCAAATTTTCCCTTATTTGTAAGCAATTTAGTAGAACTTTACGATTTTAAAATATTTTTTTAAAAATCCTACAAATATGTGATAATCAACAAAAGATAGGCGAATTCATTGGCTATACGTATAGAACTAGTCTACTAGATCAGTTTGTATGTCTTCATGTTAAAATTCTGAGGTATGATTTTTTTAATGTAGTCGGAAAATATTCATAATTATTACCAAAAAATCTCGAGCAATCGGATTCAAAAGTTTTAAATTGCCTTGGCGCTCCTGTAGTTAAATAATTTCTTACGAAACAAAGGAAGAAACCCATAACCATCAGGTTATACTTTTTATAAAACAATGATCAATTTGGGAGGCGGGTATGGGTAACACTTATTGGATTACCAACACTTCTTCCACAGGACACTCCAAGTAGTTCGCTGCGTTTGGTGACTTAGCAGGGGTGACTGGGTTCATGGGGAAGGGGGGGGGGTGTGAGCTTTGTTTAGATCTTAACGGAGAATGGATCCGCCCACCTATTGCGTGGCACGCCGAATCTGGAGAGAACGGTTGAGGGAGAATTTTTGACGTCTCTCGAACCATCGCCTTGCACCACAGTGGGAAAGAAGGATTCTTAAAATTGTCCTAGCCATCCTAACCTCCAACCCTCCCCTTTTTCCTTCTCAGAACCAACTCCTTCCTACCTTAAAAACTTCCTCCACACAGCATCCTCAAAGATGGCATAGGCCCTGAGGGAAATTATTTTCCTCTCAGGTATTCGTGCAGAGGTACTGTATTCGTAATACACAGGGACGTACTTGATTTTTTCAGTGATTTTTGGCACTATTTGGAATGAAATAGGAGATAAAAATGAAATTTTGGTCTCTTGTAACTTTTTCGATAACTTTTTTTTTCATATTTTTATTGTCGTTACTGGACACTCAGCCGAGTAACCGCCCAACCTCTTACCCCACCCCCAACTGTCCAACACCTACTATTTTTTATGTTTTTGTAAAAAAAAAACAACAGCAAAAATTACTTACTCCAAATAATGTTAAGAATCACTGGAGAAAGTCAAGTCACTAAAGAAAGTCAAGCATGTCCCTTAGAAACCTTTCTAATAATGAAATTATACTGTACTGTCGTAGTTGTAGAATGTAGAATGAATAATGTAGGTACTGATATAAGTAATAAGAAATCCTGAGAGTGCGGCGAGCTACAGCTAGAAACCAGCTGAAAGTTAATGTGTGCAATAAAAATACAGTGCTGCGTCCATAAAAGGGATATTGAATTACATTTTACAATTTATAGCAGACATTGCATTTTTATAGTAGTCCCACCAAACGCGGTGTTAGATTTGTATCATCTACCAAGGCTTGCTTGAGGACAATAATGTTTATAAAAGCTATGACCATACGAGGATATTATTTTGATAGAATTTTTTTTTCCTAAATAAAGAGGAAAATTAAAATTATGTTTTTTTTTCTTTCTACATAGGTATAGGTCAAAGATATTCAAATACAGAAGAGATATGCTATGGTGTCCGGCGCGCAACTGTCGCCGGACTACGCGCTAATTAGCGTAGTTTTCGTACAAAAAGCATTTGTTCATTTCGTTGATTTTTTGAAAATGTGCATTAATATTGGTTAACAATATATTTTGAATAAGGAAAGAATACGTTCATTTAGTTTAACGTTCGTTTTGGTTTATTCGTTAATTATTTGTTCTTTTAGTTTATTTGTCAATTGGTAAACAATATCGGCGTCACCCGGAAGCGCAGACCCACATAGTAAAAACAGCAGATAGCACATCTACTTATATTCCAATATCTTTGGTATAGGTATAGTAGGTATCTGAATCGATTTACAATGCCTATTTATATACAGATTTCGTGTTTAAGTTTTTGACCCTTTCAATAACAGTCAGCCGAAATAGTTTTTTTTCCAAAATGGTAACGGTAATAGTGGGAGTCGTGGGAGTGAACGTCAACGGTTATCAAATATACTAATTTCGGTTGGGTGTGATGTGCGTTAGTCCAGGGTGAAATCTGGTTCGATTAACACCTACTCGCTTTGAATTAAAATGTCATTTTCAAAATTGAAATTGAATTGAATTCCATAAGCCAATAATTTTAAAACATATGTATTTATACTTTTTTTACATTAGCTCCACGCAGGAGGCCCTGAGGAAAATAATCGCCTTTAAGACCTGTCATCTTTGGGGATGCTGTGTAGAGTGTAGGTGTAGAGGGTCTTTTAGGAAAGAAAGGAGAGGAAGTTCTGGGAAGGAAAAGGGTTAACAATCCTTTCCCCCATTAAGGGTTAATAACCCCTAATGGCGTGGGTAGGAATCTGGGGTTAGTGTGTCCAGGAGTGACCGACCTATGAATCCATCCCTCCCACTGCGGTGCAAGGCGATGTTCCGAGAGAATACGGCTGGAAAAGTCAAAGGTACGTCCTCAACCATCCTCTCCCGATCCGGCCTGTAATGCGGCTGGTGGACAGACGCATCCGCCGCCAAGACCCGGACAATCCTCACCCCATGAACCCGGGCACCCCTGCTAAGTCACCAAACGTAGCGAAACACTTGGGGTGACCTATGGCACAGGTGTTGGTTATCCATGGTTCCCGGAGTGGCGGTACTCATATCCGCCTTCCAAAACATAAAATATACCTGTGTATATTATTAGTGTGCGTTAAATCGCCATGAGCACAGGTAATATACCTATACTCAAAAATTGCTTGGCAAATTGAGTCTAGAAACGGTCGGTTTTAGCGCAAAAGTGGTTTTTATTTACTTTGTGAATATTTTTTTAAAAAAGAAAAAAATAACCAAGAGAAACTGTCACAGATAATCTAAGCCATTAAAGTGTATCTTTTAAGTTGTTCCTTATACATTACTAGCAGACCCGGGCACACATTGCTGTGGCTAACGAAACACAACGCCATAACCCAATCTTTATAAAATCCACACCACCCGCTTACCAGCTGCCCGCTGCCTGAATTGAATATTTGAATTTATCGGCTTTTCTATACTATAATAAGCATGTATTATAGTTATAGATATAAACTAATTAACTCGCCACTAATTATACAATGCTTGCAATGCAACACTGGATATTTGAAAAGGGAAAATCAAATACCCACTTACTCTAGGACATCAATTTTCCAATTTCTTCCGTAGAACGAATATCAAAAGTGACTATAGTACGGCCCGCCAGCCGTTTTAAATCGTACAAAAATATGTTTTATTTGAATTTCTCGGCTTTTCTCTAATATAATTTACATGTATTATACATATAAACATTCCTCTTCAATCACTCTATCTATTGGTGAAAACCGTATGAAAATTCGTTGCGTAGTTTAAAAGATTAACGCGCACATACATTTTTAGCGACTTCATTTTATACTATGTAATGATAATGAAATGATGCGTTTGAAGATTTCTAAAGAAAAAATACATTTTATAGTAGTTAACAGTTTTTAGTAAGTTAACCAGATATTCCTGAGATTATTTGGAGTAAAAAAATTATAGGTAGTTATGGCGTCCGAAAAAAATTAAAAACAAAAAATGTTTTTCCTTCACACTTTGCCACTAAGTACAACCTATCGTATCGCGTGATACGCACTCCGTATCATTCCTGCAGCACTTTGCAGAGGAGTCAGAGCACGTATCACGTGTTCCATTGCGACGTAACGTGGCAGTGTGATCAAGTGATGGTTTTTTTAATAGAAAGAATATATCATCGGAAAAATGGCATCTGCAGTTTTCTCTCCAACATGTTTATGAATCGCTGGTTAGTCCGGGTACGTGCTACTACACCCTCCATAGGCGCCATTACTAAAGGAAAAAAGTAGACAATCAGATATTTTTTGTTTATCCACATAAACTTACTTTCAGACAGTTCAAAAAGTTTGTGTAGCAACAAAAATAACCAGTTTTATTTGTGCCTTTTCTGCAATCCATTATCGTCAAACAATTTTGTACTTCAAACGGTTTACTCATTTATATTTGGTGGTAGCAGATGACCTCATAGTGATAAAGGAGATTTGCCAAACGTGCAAACCAAGTATTTTCCATACCATTATCAATCATAAAGTAAGAAAAACAATTTTATATATGTAGGCAAACCAAAAAGAGTGACTAACACATAAATTTAAGAGTTTAACATTCTAGCATTGTAGCATTGTAGGATTTTTGAAGCTGAAAGTATTTATAAAATATTTGCCTCCAGATCCACGCCTTCTTGTCCAAATCTTTATAATACAATTACATTTTGAATAGCTTTTGCCCCCGACTTCGCTCGCGTAGTATTAGGGGGGTTCCTACAGCGCCACCTCCACCTTCCCCATCCCCACTCCACTCCCCCCCATCTCTCCTCACCCGTCCCGTCTCCCCCCTGCCCCTTCCCCACCTCCTCACGAACCCCCCCCCTCTCCTCCTCTGCACACCTCTCCCTATCGCCCCCCCCACCCACCCCATCCATACCCGTTACATTCATTTTTCAAACAGCTCGCGTGCCACCTATTGCATTTTTTATACAAATTTCATCATGCCAGAGATCTAAGCTGTAGCCTATATGTTATTCTGATGTATGAGCTATATTATTGTAAAGTTTCGTAAAAAACCATTCAGTTATTTTTTGTGTGAAAGAGTAACAAACATACATACATACATTTATGCAAACTTTCGCCTTTCTAATATTAGTAGGATGTTTACAAAATAAAATGAACATTTCAAGCTAATTTGTTCGGTTTTTGAAACAACTCATATAGATCTCATTGAAATCGAAGTCTCTCTTACTTTAATGGTTAGAAATATAAACTTAAAACGTTGTTAGAAAGAGAAAACACCACGATTTTTATTCAAATTTAAAAAAATAACAACAAAATTATTAAAATGTAAACCTTTATGAATCCAAATTAATAAATTTTTTTTCTGAATTTTTTATTACCATATCGTACAATAATTCCAAAATAACATCTTTGAATTGTTAAAGCCCCATGTGGTGTTGGTATATGTATTACAATAGCAAATAAATATGTCAAGGACTGCCTTTGTGTGTCAGAACATACTGATATTTGTGTCAGTTGATACTTGTTGAAGTATTTTTTTGTGTACCGCAAATGTCCGCTAATCGCGGCTAAATCCCACAAAAGAAAATACATCGTGCTTTGGCCGGGAGAGCTTTTGGTCAGCTCTTTGCGGACCACGACCCGAGGCGAGGGTCGCGTTGATAGTTGATATCTTGGGAGCTTAAAGTCTCAGCGGTAATGCAGACAGATGTAGAGGGGCGCTGGAGGGAGAGGGTTCAACGGGAGGTTCTTTTGGAAATTAAATTAAAAGGGCCGTTTTTAAGAGACTAAATAAACTGTCATTGTAGATTGTAGTTTCTACTTTCGTATAGATTTTTTTAAAAAACAATATCCGATGGAATTTAATCAGCATATATAAAGAGGAGTGCTTGTGATGGGCTGTGTGGCTTTGTTTTTTTTTTAAATAAAAATCTACAGCTTTATTCCGAGATTTATGAAATTATGCGTGTTTTACCTTCAAAACAAGAGATTCATGAGATTTTGTAAAACCACTCATCTCGAACGTTAAAAAATAGTCTGATTTTCAAATTCAATAGTTTTGTGTCTCTATCATGCGTGTAATGTATAAGAATGTAAAAGCCCAAGCTTTGGTAATTCTTGCATACATGACGTTCAAAATAAGAAGAAAATATCTGCATTATCTGATTTCGAAAGACTTTGCGTGAAATCCGGGCAACGTAAGGGACTTCGGCTAGTAATAATAATAGTTGCAATTTTTTTGCAATAACAATTTTGCACTTTGTAAAATCCTATCCTTTATTTTTATTTTGGAAACTATCTTATTTCAGCTGTTAATAAATAATGCTTCCAAAACTGTCAAAATCTTAAACAGTAGCCTTAAAGATTTTAAGAGGTATTTAAATGCCACCTGCTGTAATATGTATCTCATGTTTTTGTTTACCCTTTTTTTGAAAGAATTTATATCCATAAAGGTGTAGCTTGTGTTACGTCTGTATTGTAAACGGAGACATTATCTGTAATACAAAAAAATCTTAGTTACTTGTAACACTGTAAAAAAATATTTAAGTTTCGATAAATATCTATAAAGATAATCTAGAAATGGAAACCTCGACTATTAAGTCACTATCGTTGCCAAACGAGATTTCGGAGCTGGCGTCCGTAATTTGTATTATAATCGTTTAAAATAGCTTTTCAGAAAGGGCAGTGGAAATAATCTTTCTTTATTCTAAAAATTGGTCACACATTCAATTCAGTTAGCAGAGCTTTTGTGTGCAAATTTGACAGGAAACGGATGCCTTAATTTTTACCCCACACACTATGTCATCTTTGGGGATGCTGTGTAGAGGGTTTTTTAAGGAAAAGAAGGAGAGGAGAGTTCTGGGAAGGAAAAGGTTTTAAGGGGTGGGTAGGAATCTGGGGTTCAGTGTGTCCTGGTCATCCGCCTCCAAGACCTAGACAAACCTCACCCCATGAACCCGGGCGCGTATTTACAAAACCTATACCGATTCAGTCGCGGTAACGACAATTTACATTTTAAATATACCTCTATATTGGTTATTTTTTATCACATTGCAAAAAAAAAAATTGTTCTGAAATCTAGATAAAATAATCTTTCTGGTGTGTATTAGAAATTAATAATTTTATTTCTAAATATTTAAATTTTAATTTTATTCCCATATATTGTAAATACACCTATATATTGATAATTTTTTATCACTTTGCAAAAACAAAAATTGTTCTAAAATCTAGATAAAATAATCTTTCCAATGTGTATATTAGAAATTAATAATTTTATTTCTAAATATTTAAATTTTGATATTGAAAATTTAAAGCGACTGAAACGCGGTAGGGATTGTAAATACGCAACCCGGACACCCCTGGTAAATCACCAAACGTAGCAAACCACTTGGGGTGACCTATGGCAGAGGTGTTGGTTATCCAATAAAGGTTCCCGGGGCGGCGGTACCCATTCCCGCCCCCCAAATTGAAAAGGTTAATTTTCTTAAAGGTTAATTAATTGGATTGAAAATGTTAATTTTCAAATTTAAAAAATAAGAGTTTAAAGGAGAAAAACTTTTTTTATCATATATCAGTAAGTATCCACTAACCCAAGACTCATAACCGTGAAACCAATTTAAATGAAATATTTAATACTTTTAGAAGGACCCTCTATTTATTTGGAACGTAGTCGTTCATATCTGTTACTATAATATAAAATCGCTGAATTGTATACCCTCGGCACTAGATAAGGAGTATAATACTGATGTATTCCCTGCGCCGCACTGACACTCCAAAAGCAATACCAACCGTATTTAATTATAAAAATCTTTTATAATGACCTATTTTTTCCGAAAAAACAGAATACCCGATTACCTAAGTTCCAATAAAACAATTAATAACGATATCGTCACCCCGGACCACACAAGGGCTGATAGAAGTTTATGATTGCCCTTCTCCAGGTAATCGAGCGTCCGCCCCCGTTAGTGGCCGTGCAAACGTCTTATAGTGGGCATCTACGGTCAAAACAAATTACTTGAGAATTATTGACGCGTACCTCGGGATTTGTACTTTAATGTTATGATAAGTTTAATGATAACTTTCAATTACTTTAGCCACTACTTACTTACGTAAATATTGATTTTTTTTCAATTATTAAAGCAAATTTCAACAACAAATTTGTAAAAAGCATTAACCCCAAGTGGTTCGCTACGTTTGGTGATTTAGCAGGGGTGCCCGGGTTCATGGGTGAGGTTTGTCTAGGTCTTGGAGGCGGATGACCAGGACATACTGAATCTCAGATTCCTACCCAGCCCTTAAACCCTTTTCCTTCCCAGAACTCTCCTCTCCTTCCTTTCCTTAAAAAAACCCTCCACTCAGCATTCCCAAAGATGAAATAGGCCCTGAGGGAAATTATTTTCCTCAGGGCCTCCTGTGTGGAGCTCATGTAAAAAAAAAAAAAAACTTTGTGGCTCGCCACAATCTTATATATAAAAATGAATCGCTGAATGTGTTGCTAAGCGCATAACTTTCGAACGACTGCACCAAATTAGATAATTCTTTTTTTTGTGTGTTCGTTATTGTCAGGACAAAGTTTTTATTAAACTTCCGGTGAGCTCTGGCATTACGAAAATTGTATAAAAAAATTGCTATTGGTGGCACGCGAGGTTTGAAAATTGAATGTATGGAAAGCGGGAGGGAGGGCGGGGGAGGGGAACCTGGGAGGGGGATGGGAACCTTGGAGGGGGGAGGGGGGCCTGGGAGGGGGGAGGGGGGAGGGGAACCTGGGAGGGGGAGGGAGACCTGGGAGGGGGGAGGGGAACTCGGGAGAGGGGTTCGCGGGACGGGGGAAGGGGGGGAGTGGAGTGGGGAGAGGGAAGGTGGAGGTGACGGAGTGGGAACGCGAGAGGGGAAGAGGACGCAAGAGAAGAAAGAGAGGCGGAAGGGGAACGGGACGAATGGGAAAGGACACTCAGGGAGAAACAATTTCTTTATTAAATGGCATAGCAATGCATGCCGGGACCAGCTAGTTTACAATAAAAACACATTTAAATTTGTTGTAGAACACTTTTGTTTTATAAACACTCTACCGGTTTCAGAAGCACCCTTCCTTCGTCAGGAGAATATTATAACAGTGTAATATTCTCCTGACGAAGGAAGGGTGCTTCTGAAACCGGTAGAGTGTTTATAAAATAAAAGTGGTCTACAAAAAATGTGTTTTTATTGCAAATTTCAACTATTTTGGACAAGGGGGAAAATTTTCCCGCGTTTGCCCGTGTTTTTTTTTTTTTTTTTTTTTTTTTTAATTGAAAAAAAAGTTATACAATATTACAAGAAATCAAACAAAAATAAAAATGTTACAGAAAAAAGAAAAGTCCCAATAAACTACTTTTAAGTAGTTTGTCATTGGGTGCTTTTACTTTAAAGTTTTTAAAACATGAAACTTATTAAGCAGTTAGACATTTTTTTTTGTGTTACTACAAAAATGTTAATATAAACAATTTCTTTCGGCGAGCCAATTTTTCAATATGATATTTGTTTTTACATTATTTGTACATTTTTTAATTTTAGCAGGTAACATATTTAAGCATGTAGGTATCATGTAGTCCAGCGTTCTTTGTCCATATTTGTTTAAGTGCTTAGGTACGATTAGTCCTTCATTTAACGTAAATCGAGTATTGTAAGTGTGGTCCAGTCTATTTATGTATACAGGGCTATTCATATGCTGAAAAATAATTTTATGCCACAGAATTGCTCTTACTGAGAGAATTTTAAGATTCTGGTAAAAGTACGGAACATTGTGTCTTTTTTCGTATAAACTTTTATGAGCTAATAATTTAACTAATGAATTTTGGACAGATTGAACATGATTAACATTTGTCTTACAGGAAAGTCCCCAAGCTGTAATTCCGTACCTTATAATAGACTCAGCTAATGATAAATAAATAATTCTAAGTGTGCATATTGGAACATAGAATTTAAGTTTATATAATCTACTAACAATAGATCTCAAACGTTCACAGACTTTATTTATTTGTAAATCCCATTTAAAAAAGCAGTCAATAATTACACCTAAATAAACATATTCTTTAACCACTTCAATATTTTCGCATGTACACAATGCTGGGATACCAATATGTAAGCAATCTGAACCGTGTGTTTTTATTTCTGGTGTAATACTATTTGTCTTGGCATTGGGTGATCTAATGTGTATCAATTTAGTTTTTTTTGCATTTATGATTAAACCAGAGTCATGAGACCATTTCAAAAGCTCAATGTAATCTTTTTGTAAGAGTTCAATACATAATTTTAAATCACTGCGAGAAATCACTAGTGCAGTATCATCCGCATACACGAAGTGTTTTACATGTTTAAAGATGTACTTAATAAAAGATACATAAATGATATATAAAATTGGACCTAATATGGAACCTTGAGGAACGCCAGCTAAAATTTTTCTTTTTTTACTTAAAGTGTTCAAAAGCTTTATTTTCATGCTACGGTTGTTCAAGTAATTTTCAAAGAGTTTTAGGAGTTTTCCTCTTATTCCTATGATTTCTAGTATCTGCAATAATTTTCTATGATTAATAGTGTCAAACGCTTTAGAATAATCTATAAATAAAACTAATACATGATTTTTACTATTTAGTTCATTATTTATTAAACTGGCAAATTTTTGAAGTAGCATTTCGGTACCCTTTTTTTTTTGGAATCCATATTGATTTTTATCAATAATAGAAAAATCTTCTAAATATTTTATTAGTTTCGACTGAATGTATTTTTCAAGAATTTTTTCGAGTGATGGCAAGATACTAATCGGTCTATAATTACCCAATAGAGTGTGATCACCTCCTTTATAAATGGGTCTGATAATACTACATTTTAATTCATCTGGAATTTTTGCTTCAAATAAAATTCTATTTACAAAATGTGCTATGATTGGAGCTAAAATTATTATATGTTTTTTTAATATCGCTCATTCTAATATTATCAATTCCAGGAGAAGAACTTTTAAGTTGCCGCACAATGCTTTCTATATCAGCAATTTTGGCCCTTGGTAGGTACATGCTATGAGGCATCTTCTCTGGTTCAAAAGCAGTTGTCCTGTAATTACATTTATGTAACATATTGCAAACACTGTCAGAGAAATAATTAACAAAATCATTAGTTACATTTTCTTTGGTCTGATCTTTCATCAAATATTTGGAGGCAACTTGGTCACAATCATTTTTAGATTTCTTACCTAAAATTTGATTACACTCGTCCCATGTCTTTTTTGAATCTTGAAATAAATTTTTGAATTTGTCATTATAGTATGAGGTTTTTAATTTAAGTAAAAATTTATTTAAAACATTTCGATAACACTTATATTCTTTTTCATAGTATTTATTTGTTGGGGCATTTTTCCAACGCTTATATAAATAATCTCTTTTTTTAATTTTATATAGTGCATCAGTAGATATCCAATCATTTATGGCATGAGGTCGGCTTTTAGGTTTTCTGCTTATAGTAATGGTGCTGTTTTTATACAAGTCGTCAAAATAATTTCTAATTTTTAAATAAATAACCGAACATTCGGTTTCCTTTAGAAGCGACTTCCAGTCATAATTATAAATACGTTTATCAATCTGTTTTTGCGAAAGAATTTTGACGTTATTAGAATCGCTAGAGTTGAGATTATCTACCGACTTATAGAGTATGCTTACAGCTGTTGTATTATGGTCGGCAATATTATAATCACATACGCACGCGGAGATTGTACTGGTTAATCCAGTAGGTAACTTTCCGCTTACTCGCACAAAAATGTGATCTAAGCATGAACTAATAATTTTCTCTTGAACTATTACTTCTCGTGTAACATAATTTATACATTTTTTTAAATAGTTATTAGTAAGAATATTTTCGTATTTTATAATGATAGCATCATTTTTATGTAATAAATTTAAATTTACATCGCCAAAAAATATTAAACTTTCATTTGATTTAATATTGTCTTCAAACACAATGGATATTTCTGATAAAAATGCTTGCTTATTTAAATTCGGGGGTCGGTATATTGCCAAGACATTTAAAGTACTGTTATTTGGAAGTGTCAATATTCCAAAAACGTTCTCAAAATATTTACTGTCCAGAAATATTTGCGAAAAGGAGAGGTTATTCTTTACATATAACAAAATGCCTCCACAGGAGTTGATTATAATTTCTTAATGTAGACCGGTCTTTCTCAAATTAGGCGATAACGCCTCCTTGTGGGTGATGGAGGCTGTCATGAAGGCAGTAGAAGGCACAAAGAAAATTAGCGGGCGTCAAGGAAATCTAGAGGGGCGACAGCAGACAAATTCTATCTAAAAAATCCGACGGATTATAGACACGACACCTCTTGAGATGCGATTTACTTCTCGATTGCTTGGAGTCTCGTATAGACGGTTAAATTAGAGTCACTTATGTGTGTAATAATGTGGATTCAGCTGTATATTACAATTTAAACATGAACATACCAGACTGGGTTTTGGATCCTTTTTCAATTTCCTTTGTCAACACATCAGGATCATCCCAGTTAGAAGAACAACTTAAAGAACTCAACAAACGAAGAATTAAAAATTAAATTCAAGTAGATACGGCTACCAAGAATTTTGGCTGCAGAAAGGAATCTCAACTGAACCTTGGGTTATGATCGGTTCTTCAACGATTTCTGATAGCATTCCCGTTGTCGTATTTCCGTATTTGTGCGAATGTGAATTTAGTGTTGTAGCAACGTTGCTAACTGAAAAAAGAAATCGGCTGCAAGTTATTGAACGCGGCGACTGTCAAGTAACTTCAGTTCATCGGGGGTGGTGGACTTTTTTTATTGTAAAACACTTTTAATTTAGAGTCGTTTTTATTTACAATCACTTTTGATTTTACAGCAAATGAAATCAACACTTTTTATAACTAATTTTGGCCCGGACCCCGCCTGGGCAATAAGGGAACTCTACCCTAGGTATCGATTAATGCGAGAGAGAAAGTATTTGGAATAACACCCTTTTTATACTGCTAAAAAGTGTAAAAATACCGTCTTCAGGTTTAAGAACATACGAGAATAACAATAATCAATGGCGATCGGCACCTACTGAGTCACGAGGCCTATTTTAGTTAGTCGGTAACACTAGCTTCAATAAAATTCACCCAGATGTCTCTAGTATTCATTATCTCTTAATAAACTGCTCAAGATTAAATCAATGATAACCTACAGCAATCATCCCATAGATGTCACTATTCTTAACAGCGACTTCAAGTGAATTCAAGTGAATTCGAGCCTGTCACCCTTGATAGTAAATAAGTTTCAAATTCAAAGCCTGCTTTTAAGTTAATAAAAATATTTCTAAATATCAGTTTTATTTATTCTCATTAAAACATTCTTTGATCTCAGAAATAAGATATGGGTGACATCCCATCTATCTTAGCATAATGCTTGTTTAAAAATTATATTTGCAATAACAGTTTTTAATATACGCAACAGATGATAATGTAAAAAGGCAAGTTAAAAAATGTGCGGGGCACTACATTTTTTTTCAAATCGCAAAGTGGGCGGTGATCGATATAAGTTTGAGAGCTTGTAATGTAGACTTTAGACCATATCTGACTATTAGGCTGGAGAAAATTAGAATCATCCTGATCTACAACTATTTAATATGATTTTGTTCAGTACTTGAGGGCGACTTTCTGCGGAGGAAGCTATTTTTAGGCACTATAAAATTAGTTCTTACTACTGTAGAGAATGTCAGCGAATCCATTTTACAGCCATATAAATTATTTTTTTATAAGGGTATCACTGCGCCCGCCGCCCGGCTGGGACCGACCGGCGTGTAACTTCCTTCGCTTTTCTCGTGTCTCTTCGAACCGTTCGCGGGCAGTCTCACCATATCATAAATCCCTTCTGAAACACTTTTTGTCGTGTCATGTTTTGAGAATTCAATCTGTAAATCTTATTAAATAAACGTAAAGTCTGTGATCTCAACCTGTTTATCATATTACTCACTGAAACACCTTGGCTACCATTGGTTATTTTAAGTATTTTGAATAGGCAAAATTGCTTATGCCAAACTACGACTGATTAAAAAAATTGCAGGGTCTTTGCAGAACACTGTGCCTAGAATTGACACTTTTGTGGTTTATTGGAAAAAAATAATTTAACCCTTTTAGCCCCGTATTATTGTTTCCACATATAAAGAATATTTTGTTCTTGATAACACCGAAGGTTTGACGGCTTCCGCGTTCGAGGGGCAAGGCTCTCGATTAGCAATCCGGAGGATGCGGGTTCAAATCCCGGGTGCGCAAAATTTCTGTTATCTCATAATTTTATTCCTTTAAAATATTATATGGCATATTGCGGCACGTTCCACAAGTCGAGGGTGCTCTCAGTATCTCCCTGGTGTAAGACCAACATTTAGAATTGAAACAGTGCTTGAAATGGCTTTAACCGTGTTTGGTGATCAGAACTGAACAGCCAGGTACTCCATCTTTCTCTTCACCACCTCCTCCCCCTCCCCCCTACCTTCAGTATCACAACATGCTCCAATTGGGGATGTCACATTTTACTGGCTCGAATCCCGGCGTGGGCACATAAATTTTATTTGATTAATTTGTGTTATTACACAATTTTATTCTTTTAAAATATTATAAAGCAAATTTGCGGCACATTTCAGAATGAAGGATACTCTCAGTATCGCCCTGGTGTAAGATCACCATTCAGAATTGAAACGTTGCTTGAAATGACTTTGTTTGGTGACCAGAACTGAATAGCAAGATACTTCTCCTTCTTCCTATTTCCCATCTCCCCCCCCCCCCCTCCACCACCTTAAACCTACCCCACAAGAAACATACCCCAATTGGGGTGCCATAGTCTCATTCGTACAGACGGGAGTAGTTGGGACTCTGTGAGGTATTTACGTTAAAAAAGAAGATAATTATTTGAAATTGTTTGATATGTTATGGTGAATATATGGTCTATAGGTGAGATTTTTTCCTAATTTGACATTTATTTATTTAGTTATTTCCAAACCACTATGAAAACTGGCTAGTTACGTCATAAAAATCAATAACTTTAGTTCAACAAACATAAGAGTTCGTACACAAGTTATAAAAAAAATTATAAGTGTGGCAGATAATAAAAACGCAGTCGGATCGGTTATCGGGACCACAGTGCGGCGTGCATACGCTCTCTCGACAGACCAGCCAGTCGTGTTTACAACCATTTCCCTTTAAAACTACTTTTCTTTATCGAAAGAAATTGCTAATCTTGTCTTTCCTCTTCCCTTGTGTTTTATCTTCTCCACTGGACTTTAGTTGAAAGACAGATCAACAAATCCAGTGAAGCCCCGTCAATAGGATGTTCGAAAATAAACACAGATATTATACTATTCTGAAATTTAAATTAAAGCCACAATTTGTTGTTAGATGTTCATTAATTTTAGACGTTTTCACGGATTGGATATTAATAAAAAAATTATTCAACCGTGTAAACCTTTGATATTTTAAAATGGGTAAGTTTGATCTATTTTCAACTTTCAAACTAAAAAAATATAAACACAATTTGCTAGGAAAATATTTATTTTTGTTTATTCTATCTAAATATATTTTAAAATATGTTATTATGTGTGGGGAGTCAAAAGAAAAGAATTTTTTTTTCATAAAATCATCTTTTGAAATAAGGCGATTGATATACGCCAATCCCTCAAAAAAATTGTTAAAAAATGCGAGATTGAATATTCAAGAAGTTATTTATATCGATAGACATAGAAAACTTTAAAAAATAAATAACATGAAACAATTATAATCGTTGGGGATTTATAAATTGTATTTACATATTTCACTCTCTTAAAATATCTAAAAAGAATTCACAAATCAAGCGACATGACTCCAGATACTAATATCTACAGCCTGTATGTCGGACGAATATCTACAGCTCTATGTTGAACTAATATCTACGAACTTCAGAGTGTTGACTAATATCTACAGAGCGTAGGTTGGACTAATCAGCTAAATGTGTCCAATAGTCCGATATTAGGGATTTTTATATACATACTTACATAAATTAAGTTTTTTAAACTGCATACGCAATATTACGTTATTCCAATATGATATACATAATTTCAAATCCAACCTCTGCCAGTGCTGTAGATATTCGTCAACACTTTGGTTCTCATAGATATTAATCAACAGTTTGAGCTGTAGATATTCGTCAACACTTTGATTCTGATAGATATTAGTTCGATTTTTTCAGTTTTTGGAATTCCTGTAGATATTAGTAGACGCCTCCAAGCGACACTACCTATATTTAAACATATCTAGAAACCAAATATTTTGACACTTGTTTTGGTATTCATGTCACCGAAAAAAACATTAAAGGGAAATTCGTTTCCCTTTAATAAAGAAAACAGGTATCAACGATGATCAAGTCGCCACCTGATCAAATTATCCCAAAAAATATTAATTTTCTAAAAGCACCACAAATGCCTTAAATCTCAATACGCCTTGGTAATAAAAAAAAACATATTTTTTCGTAGGTTCGTAATAAATCAAGATTTTCAGTCCAAATAATAAATCTATGCAAATGAATTAATCCTATATATTAATACTCCTGCTGACAAGCTACTTGCAGTAGCTTAGCGTGTATATATTCCCATTGTACGTAACTTTTATACAATAATAAAAAAATAAAAAATTGTTTTCGTGTTTAATTCGTAGAACTCCATTAAATTTTTAAAATTTAATTTAAATTATATTAAAAAAACAAAAATAACAATTCTAATGATAATTCTTTTTGTCATTTATCCTATTCTTACAATTTTGTAAAAATGTGAAAAATTCAAAAAAATAAAACCTTCATATCGAAAAAAACACGCTACTTAATCCTATGTACAACGAATCCAGTGCACCATTACCCTATACACAAGCTAGGATTTTTTTTAATGTTCTACCTGGATTAAATCCTTTACATCCAATATTGTATTATTTTTTGTTTCATCCCCTTTTCAAC
The DNA here is from genome assembly GCA_917880885.1 of Limnephilus marmoratus. Lineage (NCBI taxonomy): Eukaryota > Metazoa > Arthropoda > Insecta > Trichoptera > Limnephilidae > Limnephilus > Limnephilus marmoratus. The sequence goes on from OU862909.1 coordinate 26,167,144, forward strand.
GGTTCTTATCTGGAATGAACGTTTTTAATGGCATTCCTGGAATGTCCTTTGGTATCATGTTTTCGATTTCACATTGTTTCCTTAATAATATTTCATTTCCGGAGCAGGGTGAAAAATAAAACCCTCCCGTGATAAGGGGTGAAATGGTGGAACCATCGACATAAAAAGCGCTGTATGACACATTCAATAATATATTAAAACATCCAATACAAAGATTAAAATATCTGCTCTCTGGAATAAGCATGTACGTATTTTAGTATCGACCCTTACAAGAATTTGACAGACTTGTTCCTAAACCTTTATACACTGTTTACAACCTTACATACATTGTTTTTCATCCGCTCGTGCGATGAAGATTTCCGGGCGTACAGTTTTGGGTTCGGACGCGCTCTTTTCAATAATCACACCTCCTAATATTAATATGGAAATACATAAACTGAATTCTATGATATAAAGCCAACGAATCCACCTACATTAAACCATTTACCTCACACTTAAGATTTTATTAAAAAAAATCATTAACGCGTTAAATCTGGATGTTAGTCACCGAAACTGCCCCAACTTGTACGTATTAGACACAATTTTGAATATCTCTATGTACGTTGTGTCACTGTGGTCTACTGGAAATATCTGTAGCTAAAGACATTTTAATAAAATAATTTTTTAACAGTTTACATTTAAAAAAAACAGATTGAGCAATTTATACGCGGTAGAAGTGAAACCTTTAGAAAACTAAACTAGACAAGAGTGGGCAAGCTACAAAGAAAAGACCGATAGGCATAGCCTAAGTACCGCACAAAGAAGACACCGATTATACGATCTCATTCTTTTGGCAGCTAAATCCTTAGATATATGTGTTTGTCTCTTTTAAGGGTCGCTAAAAGTTTCAAATCACAATGGTGCTAAAGAAGTTTTCACCTCAAAACAATTTAAAATGAGGCTTACACTGTACAAAACAATGTATAGAATATTTGATCAGACAAACAAAATAAATATCTTTCATTCGATAGACACACAATCAAGCTAGCGACTAAATACATTACATTAGCTGATGGCGGAGAGTTCGAAATACATATATTACAATTCATTAAAATTACCTACCCACATTCGGGTAGCTATCGTTCGAGGGCTCAGTAATAGGTACTGTGTTGCATTTCCCTCTCCTTCTTGAGCTAACGTTTAGGACAACCCCACTGTGCCCATCTTCAGGGCAGATGTGTAGATTAAAATTATATTTATTTGTGTAGCAACACCGTCTACACTGGTGTCATGGATTAACATCGGTTCCGTAACTTCATTTTTACTGAACTTTCCAACTAGTGATGTTTTACGGTTCCATGCGGTAGAAAAAATATTGCTACATGAATTCTTTGACAGCGGCTAACGGAAGCAGAAGCCATCAAAGAGAATTTCCAGGACCATTCCATGTGAGGATGTGAGTCACATCTGGCACTATCAAGTACCATCTCGTGTGTTCTGTACCATTGGATTCATTTATACGGAGGTATTATTATTGTTTTCATTTTCGGTTTTAATATAAATCATTGAGATAAAATCTATAAATATACATACGATCATCAAAAAAATATTTATGAATCACACGTAACCCGAGTGTGTAGGGTTTCAGGGGTTGAAAATAAAATAAATATTATTTTTTGCATCGTCTAAAAGAAAATATGTTACTTTCGCGACAATAAAAGTTTTACTAAGTAGTGTAAAAAGATATCACTTCTTATACAAAAACACTAATTAATTAACACTAAGCAATTTTAAAATCATCGATTGCGAAAATAACGTCGTGAAAGTGTCGGTCGGTTAAAATTTTAACGCATTCAGTCTACAATTAGTCTAAATTATTGTTCCCACTAAAATCTCTAGATTGACAGCTTAACTCCATCTAAATTGAGTATAATAATTATTCAATTTCAGAAAAGGTGCCAAATTTCTTACGTGGGTTTAAGTCCGAAAGGGAAGTAACAAAAATCTCATTAAAATAAGATAATTGTTAACTATTTTCGGTATGCATGTCATGAAGGACGATTAACATAAGAGAAAAGCTCTCCCAGATGTGGTGAGGGAATTAACATAAATGTGGCAAGAGGTAGAAGCGATGTATTTTCATGCACTGCACCACCCGTATTTGGTTTAGTCCTTATAGCGAGAGAAATTTAATGGTACATTGTGTCTGTTTATTTATCTTCAACAGCAGAAAGTTTCTTCCAAATTGAATCTGCTCAGTTCACTGTTCAGATGAAAGTCACAAGAGTCGTAAGAGCGGGATGAAGAAGGAGACAGCAAGAGACGGGACAATCTGGTTTAACAAAGCCGAACGAGTCGCTGATGCCTCTGACTCCCAATTTCAAGTCTGTACTGTAATTTAAACTTCAGAACGCTGCCAGAGTCAAACTTATATTATAACGGTGTGTAATATGACGGTTCCTTCTCAAGCTACGGGGGTATTGACGTAGAACCTTTCGACAACTGTGTCCATTCAGAGGCCAATGAAATAAGTTTTCCGTTCAGGAAAGATTTCCGATAATTGAAGATGTTTAAAATCTTCAAACACAGCAACTTATTTTGTTGCATCTTTTTAATTTTAAATTAATAAAATACTTAGTTCTATTGTTTAAAATCTACATGTTTCGTAAGCATTGCTTACTTCATTAGAGTTGACTTAAAACTATTTACAACGACAGACTTAAAGATCTCAATGGATAGGCAGGAGTGGGAAGGGGGGAGGGGGGGGGGGGGTAGTTGGGCGTATTTTATAAAGGGAACATATTTAATCTCCAAGTATTTTTTCAATAGAACTTATTCTAATTAAACAAATTGCAAATAACAATGGGTATAACCAAAGATATTGATACATAAGAGATGTGCTATCCGCAGTTTTTACTGGGTGGGACTGTGAAAACTACTGTACATATCCCTCGTTAGAAACCTAATAGAATATAACTCCATAGTCTGGTCGCCCTTCTACAAAATTCATATTCATACTATTGAAAGAATTCAAAGAAAATTTCTACGTTTTGTAAATTTTAAATTTAACATCCCTTTTGAGCACATAAATTACCCGTCGTTAATATTCCAACATTAGAAAACAGACCAAAAATAACCGACCTAACCTTTTTATTAAAATTATTAAACTCTAAATTCGACAGTTGTGAACTCCTGCAATTAATAAATCTACATGTACCTACACGAACAACTAAACAAACATTGACATTTTATATACGTACATCTCATTCGAACTATGATTTACATTCTCCAATACAACCAACGTTTACATAGTCTTGGTAACAAATACTTAAACAATATGGATGTATTTGATAATAATTTGAACTTAGTAAACTTAAAACGTCATATTTGCCAATTATATATACCTATCCCTTATACTAATGTGAACAACAATTTTATGTCAACTCCTACTTTATTACCTACTTTATGTCAACTCCTACATTTTATGGACTATATTTTGTGTCTTATATTTTATGTTACCTGTATTTTGTTAACGCTTATTTTATGTAACCTAAATTTTTTTAACGCTTCTATTTTATGTAACCTATATTTTGTTACTTGTGTTTTGTAAATCCATTCTTTTCACTGTAATTAAAAAAAAATGTACTGCATTCTATGTAAAAGCCCTAAGGGCGTAAATAAATAAATAATAAATTGTTATAATAATACATGTTGATAAGCGTGTTTTTTTTTCTTTTTAATACCATTTTTTTCCCTGCCCACGCCCTCACTGTGGCATCTCGACGTCCCCTACTTTTCTCTGGATCTTCTTCCGCCCCCCCTGGAAGTCTGTAACGCCCCCTAATTTTCAATGGGTCTTCTACCGCCCCCCTGAAAGTCTGAAACGCCCACAAGGGGGCGTTATCGCCCACGTTGAGAACCTATGATTTAGACAAATTTGAAATCTTTGAAAGTAGAAAGCGCTCACTCTCAATGAATGGGCTTAAATATTATAAATAACCAAAAAATATTTTTAAATAACTCGTTATTGAATTTGTTCCCTTTGTTGCCACTCCCGCCTATTCATTGACATCTTTAAGTCTACTGTCGTAAACCCCGATAAAGTAAGCATTGTTTACGAGGCATGTATGATTTTTTAAGCAATAAAAGTGATTACAACTAACTATTTTATTAATTTTGCATGAAAATGTTTAATTTCAGTCAGAGTAAGAATAAAAATACCTTACACAAAGACTCGGCCACAGCACACTTCCATCGGTTTAGCTCTCCAGTTCCTAGCATGCTATTTTATTGAGGCGGTTAATATTGCGAACTTCGAATAAATGTTGCTGTCAATTGCAACTATCCCCCTTCAAACGGTGTGTAGAAAAAGCCACTCGTTTTAGTGCACGCTCCTTTGTTACTGGAGTAACTCGTGCATTTCATTTTTAACATGCGCTTCGAATGCAACTTTCGAACACCCGCAGACCGTAACTTACTGTTGTTGACGAGTCCGTGTTTCACAACCACATAAAGAGGGAAATGAATTTAACATTGTTTCATGGCTCAGCATTGCAATTCATCGCGTTTCTTTGTTCGATTTGTCATTTGAGAAAGGCAGGCTTACGATGTTTTGCTTTGGTTTTCAATATTATTTAAAACAAAAACTCTCCAGGAGCTCTAACACAGTGAAGTCGATAACTTCGATTCATACCTCTGTCATTAATAGACAGACTTCTAGCCACCCTTCAAAGCTTTTTCTTACCCAGAACTTCCTCTCCTTCGTTTCCCTAAAAAGACCATCTAAACAGCTTCCCCAAAGATGACAGACCCTGAGCAATTTTTCCTCAGGGCTTCCAGTGTGGACTTAATGTAAAAAAAAAGTTGGTCCCCGAAATTACACTTATTATGCAATTATAATTTTTTGTGCATTATTTACCAATTTCAAATCCAAAATCGATTACAAATATACCTTTAATAATAAATTGGTTTGGATATCAACCAAATTCATAAATAGTGTCGATTTTTAGTACTTTTGCTATAGTTTGTACTTATAATCCATCTATATCTATATATATACATAACTTTATCACACACTTCCTCAAATGATCATCTAGTTCCACGCTATGCAATTGCACTATACAAGTATAATAAATACAAAACAATACAAGAACAACATGTCAACCAACCAGAGACCAAATGGGACAATAATTCACCGACTCCAGATATTTTCATATCAGAGGGTTCGGTTCTGTGGATTTTTTACAATGTTTATTATTATTATTATCTTATATATCGCCTAAATGTATGTACGCGCATAACCTCCGAACGACTTTGCCTATTTTATTCAAACTTTGGGGATTTGATGTGTGCATGCCCGTGAAGGTTCCTATATATATATACTGGTGAGCTCTGGCATTATGAAATTTGTATAAAAAAAATTGAAATAGGTAGCACGCGAGCTGTTTGAAAACTGAATGTACCGGTACTGAATGAATGGAACTCGGAAGGGGGGGTTCGCGGGAGGGGAGAGGGGAATCCGAGAGGGGGGAGAGGAACTCGGGAGAGGGGTCACGGGACGGGGGAAGAGGGCGAGGGCAGTAGGGAGAGGGAAGGCGGAGTGGGAACGCGAGAGGAGAAGGGGACGCGGGAGAGGAAGGGAAGGCGGAAGGGGAGGCGGAATGATAACGGGATGAATGGGAAAGGACACGCAGGGAGAAACAATTTCAAACACAGCAAACCGGGAACTCGCTAATAAAAGAAAAAAGAGCGACAGATCGATTTGATTTGAATGAAAATTAACAGATGGCAGTGTGAGTTAATAGGTTAGGTAACCATCCAGTAGATGGCGTTGTGTTTTGTTAGCCACAGCAACGCGTTGCCCGGTCAGCTAGTGGGTATATACAGTATAAAGATAAGTAGTTTTATCCTTGACGCATTTGAATGAAACCATGTTATACACTTTTATTAATTGGCGGTACTTCTTGGACACTTAGTTATATGTTGTGTAAGTAGGTATACCGTATTTTCCCTAAACCGATTGTATATTGTGTATAAGTAAGCTGGGGGGGCAACTGTTAGGGGATCAACTGTCATAGAATCGTAAAATTTTCATGGCTAGTAATAACACAAACAAGTATTTAGAGATGTCCCTCCTTTATTAATAAAATTAAAATATATACTCAAAAGTAAAGAAGTGCAAAACATATCACTATTGTTTATATAATATATGTATATAATATGCACCTTTTAAGTTTACGTAACTGGTTACTAACTAATAGTTAAACTGCCCTGAAAAAGCGTGTTATGAAAAACAAATGTACTCGTATATTAAAATGTAAATTTGAAATATTGTTTCGCAACAAGGTTTCTAAAGAAATTTACTAACTTCTACTACTATCGAAATAAGTACATGGGATTTTCAAAATCATTTCATAGAAGTTATAGAATAAAACGACATTCCAACAAACTCTTAAAATTACAAAAAATAGCTATTTACATGTTATTAGTATTTTTTAAATACTTTTAAATACTCTTATTATTATCATTAATATATTTCAATTAATAAATAATTAATGTTAACACACTCTTTACTATAAACCTTAAATACTTCCTTAAATTAAGGACGGGTTGTTTCACGGAATTTTAACAATTCATCAAATTTTAAAGTTAGGTCCAGCAGTTGTTTCGCAGATACTCACCTGTGACAAAGTCATCAAATGGCCATCCAGATCCATTTTTTTTTTGACAGTTGAAATGTTAGTTATATGCCGATTCTAAGGACGGGTTGTTTAAAAAAATTTGAACAATTCTTCAAATATTTGAGGTCAATTTTCATTATGTATAAGTTCTGTTATTATATCACTGTAGGCCAGTTGCTGCATAAAACTGAAATATTCACAGAACTTGAATAAAACTTTCACAAAACGTGAAAAAAGAACTCAAATATTTGAAGAATTGTTAAATTTTTTTTTAACAACCCATCCTAAGTCCATTTCAGCTTTTGACTAAATTGTGACAGCCGGAAGTGGACAATTAGCTTATTACAATTTGATTATTATTTTTCAATTGATAAACTAACCTTTAAGACAAGATTTTTATGCATTGCGCAGAGGGTAAGAATTATTATAAGCATTTCATTATAAAGTATTTCACAAAAATTGTAGACATAATTTGTCTCGACGCCACCTAGCGAGAGATTTAGCACTAATAATGCCTCTCTCACAAAAATAAAGATAGTTGTTTTGAGGTGGAAAAATGTAATAAGCAGTAATTGCTGAAGTATATATTGAATTGTATATATTGAATTATTTGTCGGGTATTAGATAAGCCGACATAGCTCAGTGGTAGAGAACCTGACCGGCAATCAGAAGTACACGGATTCAAGTCCCATTGGCGGCATTTATTTTTTCTCGGAAGATTTTTTCAATCTGGATGAGTGTTTCAGGCTGATAATTATTGCTTATAATAGTTGTTATTACAATTTGATAGAAAGCTGCAACACACCTAGAATCGGCGTTTGATGGGAACTTTTCAATTGCCATAAATATATAATGCGCTGAATGGCCACTTGATGACAATATTACATTTGAATTTCTGTGAAACAACTGGCCTTAATATTCTAATGCCATTACTATCAAAGTACTACAACTATCAAATAACCGGCCAAAATAATAACAGAACTAGAGTAGAACTTTAATATAACTTGAATTTTAACTTTGAAATTTAATGAATTGTTCAAATTCTGTAAAACAACCCGTCCAAAATAAACACAGCGTTGACTGAATATAAGTATAAAATAGTGCAACCATGCAAATCAACACTAATGCTTGATAACAACGTAGCAGACAATGATAGAACCTAGAACACAAGCCGCCGGAATTAGAACCAACGCAGTGTAAGTAGTCCTTTCCAACAAGTCGGTGTCGCGTTCTAACTCTCTGGTAGTACCAGAACTTGTAGTTTCTTGGTTGTTAGGACCAATTATCTTGATATAGTCAATCAAAACAAAATATTCACCACCAGTTTCATTGAGCTTCCTCGTCGTCCATTTGATGTTAAGATATGTGTCTACGTAACTCTCCAAGGCATAAACATACTTCTTCCAGCATTGTTCTGTTTCCACAGTGGTGTTGAATATCACCCTCTTTTCAGAGTTTAGTATGTTTTTTGACTCGATTTTCAGGTTCCCGGAGTTGGAACATTTGAGAAGTATTTCAACGGAGCACCCGTAAGAAAGCCTGAGGTTTGGTATGCCCATGCACCCAGAGCTCCGCGCTATCATCATGTATCCATTGGAATCTTCGGCAGGAACATACAGCTCCGCGTCAGTGTAATGTATAACCTCAAAAGTGTTCTCGCATTCGTCGGTCTCGTGGAACATTCCTAGGTTATTGGAACCGAAGTTTTCTTCTATGAGAAGCTCTTCGTCATAATACTCAATTTCTGATAAAATTAGTGTGATTACATTAAAAAGAACAGCCACATTGAAATATTTCATTAATATTTTCACCATTTTTAAGCATGGTGTATTTTTCGAAAAACTACTTTATTTGTCATTTTGTATTCAAACGATTCGATTATTAGGAATGCGATTTTCAAATTAATTAAGTATCAATATTTATTTAATCACAAGGTTCTTACACAGACTGTTCGAACGCAGCATTGAATAAATAATAATCTATATACATATATAAAAATTAATTGCTGTTCGTTTGTCTCGCTAAAACTCGAGAACGGCTGGGCCGATTTAGCTGATTTTGGTTTTGAAATGTTTGTCGTAGTCCAGGGAAGGTTTAAACGGTGAGAAAATATGGAAACATTGCGGGGAAGATAGTAAAAAACAACAATTTCGTTTACCTTTATAAACCTCTTTACCTACTTTCCTGTAAAACATTTGACGTTCGTCCCTTCGGTACGGTAGACTGGGGTCCACTCGAGATTTCGATTAAACTTTGATGAGTTGTGAACACGCCCGTGAAGTTTTCTATATATACTGGTGAGCTCTGGTATTAAGAAATTTGTATAAAAAATTGCAGTAGGTGCCACGCGAACTGTTTGAAAACTGAATGTACCGGGACTGAATGTATGGAATGCGGGAGGGGTGAGGGGGGAGTGGGGAACGCGGGAGGGGGGCTCGCGGGAAAGGGGCGGGGAACCCTGGAGGGGGGAGGGTAACTCGGGAGAGGGAAGAGAAACTCTGGAGGGGGATCCGCGGGAGGAGGGAGGCGAATACGGGAGGGAGGAGGGGAACTCGGGAGGGGGTTTCATGGGTCGGGGGAAAGGGGGGGGAGTAGAGTGAGGAGAGGGAAGGTGGAGGAGGAGGAGTGAAAGGGGAGGAGGAAGGTGAACGGAACGAATGGGAAAGGACGAGCAGGGAGAAACAATTTCTTTATTAAATGGCATAGCAACGCACGCCGGGTACCAGCTAGTATGAAATAAAACCCAATGTTTTATTTCTCATTGTAACAAGTGACGAACGCTTTTGTGTCACTTAGTGGTTCAGGCTTAGGTATTATTTGTTGTCATAGTGAGTCATTACATTTAGATAATTTCGATAAAAGCGTTCGGTGATTACGAAAATAAATGTTAAAATACTTAATCTCTATGGTCGTTCTTCTATTCGCCGAAATCTTACCTCCAAACTATACTACGAATACAACCACTACGAAGGCATCCACTAGGAATACAACCACTATAGACAGTTAAAAGTATTTCACCAAAAAATGTAGACATAATTTGTCTCGACGCCACCTAGCTAGAGATTTAGTACTAACAATACCTCCCTCACAAAAATAAAGTTGATTGTTTTCAGGTAGAAAAATGTAATAATCAGTAATTGTTGAATGAAACACCAGTATATATTGAATTATTTGTCGGGTATTAGATAAGCCGCCATAGCTCAGTGGTTAGAGCATCGGACCGGCAATCAGAAGGACACGGGTTCAAGTCCCGTTGGCGGCAAGTATCTTTTCTCGGAAGATTTTACAATGTAAATGAGTGTTTCAGGCTGACAATTATTGCTTATAATAAATGGCAAAAAATTGCCTACGTTGGCATTGCCTTGCTCCCCGCACCGACCCCACGATTTAATCGCACGATCGATAGATAGTCGATCAGCAGTCGGGTGTTTTCGGCGCCCCCCTTATGAAGGCGCCCTGTGCGGTCGCACCGCTCGCACCGCTCTAGGGCCGCCCCTGGAAAGAGGTATATGCTTAAGTAAAAAAGCAAAACAATCAGCGCATTGACATTTGACGTTTATGAAATTTGGGAATTCACCACTACTTAATATTATAGGTACTTAACAACATTTACCACTGCTTAATATTATAGGTACTTAACTGTACAATATTCTTGCAGCTCTTTCAAAATATGAGAATTCGTTCCATACAAAATGTATGAGGAAAGTAATTTTCTTCATAATAATTTTTTTCATGAATGTTTGCGATGTTTTAATAGCTATTCTGCCGTTCGGGGCGGAGACAAATCTAACAAATCATAAAAATCAGTCCAGCCATTCTCGAGTTATAAATGGTATAACTAACCCGACTTTGTTTTATATATTATAAAAATAAAATTAAAAAGAAGATGTACATGTTACGTAATAGGCCTCTTGCATCACATTTTTAAAAAAAAAATTTCCGGTTTAAGCAAATATTCTTAGATATTCCGTTTTTTTTAAATCGTATTTTTGAAACCCTGTCGATTTTTTGAAAACTTCAATCCGAAAAATCAGAGCATTTTTTAGAAACCAGAAAGACGGGACATAATTTTATGGGTGCAAAAAAACGATAATTACAATTAGCCGAAAATCATTTTAAAAAGAAAACGACATTTTCCACACGAATGGCACAGGAGCATAACGAGGCATACCAAAAATATTACATCTCATAAATATTTTTTTCCTTGATCCATCTTAATGATCATTATATTTAAAAAAAAAATTTATTGACACATTTATTATAGTTTATTTTACAAAACAATATAACAACAATATTTCAATCACTCTCCTAATAAAGCAGCTGCTTGTGTTAGGAAAGGACAACTAAATATTTTTACATCTATACATATAAATTAAAAATATTATTACAAAATCTATTAGTATGAGAAAATTCGATGCCAGTAATAAAAGTTTAGGTTAGATAATAATTGATTCAAAGGTTTGATGAAGCAAAAAAATATTTCTAAATAATAAATAAAGTTATGAGGTGGTACTAGAGTATTTTAATTGATTTTTTTTTTATATTTGTCGTAGTTTTCTTCCGATCGTATATCTAGGGGTAATTTATTGAATAATTTTATACCCTTGAATGTATAGTGATGCTGCGTTGTTGTGGTTCGTACTAGTGGTACGGTTAGTCCTCCAACAGATATGATTCTTTTGCTAATATTTAATTGTGGTATATTATTTTTATTAAAGAAATCTTTATGTAATTGTAGTAGTGCAATTTTGTCATAAATTTTTGCAAGTGGGGGAACCGGGAAATCTTCGAAAACATGGGTTGGGTTGGGCATAGGGTTTTTTTTAAGATGATTTTTAATAATATTTTTTTGAATTGTTTCCAGTGGAAGTAGGGATGATTTATACGCACCCCCCCCCCCCCCCCCAAGCTACGATTCCATATTGTAGTACAGATTGCGCAAGTGCGTAATAAATATCTTTTAGTATTTTTAATGATGCAGTATTTCTAAGTCTAAAAAATATATAGATCAGTTTTCTCATTCTGTCTGCTGTGGAATTTATTTGACTTTTCCATTTGATGTTATTGTCGATATTTTCCAAGATATTTTATTTTTTCTTTACTACTAATGTGTATACAATACAGTTTGAGTTGCAGGGTGCGATCCTAAGAAGGTAATTTTTTCGTGAATTTTTATGTTTACTTTTATATTTGAGATATTCCTATAAGGTATAAAATGGGTTTTTTCGACATTTAGTGTCAATAAGTTTTCGTCAAACTATAGTTTTACGATATTAACTGCATTGTTAGCTGATACTATACCTCATTCCAAGAATTTCCTTCAACAGTTATCACTGTATCATCTGCGTAAGATATAATGTTTCCAATGATTGGGAGTTCAAAAAGTTTATTTACATACAATATGAATAGTAAAGGTCCCAATACAGTTCCTTGTGGAAATGCAAAATCTATATTTCACTTAGTTCGTTGTTTACTTTTACCTGTTGAGTTCTTTGTTGGAGATAACTTTTTAACCATGTTTTAGCTTTGCCAGTTATTCCTATATTATTAAGTTTATTAATTAATTTTGAATGTGAGACATTATCAAAAGCTTTACGGAGGTCAATGAATACACTTAAGCATGTTTTAACTCTATCTAATGTTTTGTAAATGAGCTTAGTTAATGCTGCAATTGCGTCTTGTATGCTAAGTTTATCTCTGAAACCGTATTGATTAGAGTTAATTTTTGGTTATCCATATAATCAAAATTTTTTATTTTTTTTATTTTGTTGGATAGTAAGGATATTGGGCGGTAATTGTTTACTTCTTTTGAATCTCCGGAATTATATACTGGGACGATAATGGCTTTTTTATAGTTTGACGGGAATATTCCACATTTAGTGCTTACATTAATTATATGCGCAATCGGTTATGCACCTAGGTACCTATATTATTTCTTACAAATTAATTTTAAACATAAGAAATTTGAAGATATACAGATGAGAGTGCGAAGTAAATAATTTATACTTAAATTGCTCAAGGTCAAGGGAATTTCCGTCAAATTGTTGACATGACACACAAAGTAAAAACGAAAATGGCTGATTGTGAAACGGTCACGGCCTTCCTTAAATTGCGGGGGCGATAATCTACGCGCTTGGAGCAGCAAAAAACAAACTAGAGTTAATATGTTTTCTTTGAGCTTTCAAAAGCTCAGTTTGTTTTTTTTTTCGATTCCGATGAGTTATATTTTTGTGGTTTGGAAATAATAATTTCACAATAGATTTATCAATAATTTTATTGGATAACGTAGCAGGTAGCTATTAAAAATTATTGATATTACGGTGACTATTGCGGCTAAATTAAACTACTCATGTTGATTACTAACTGTTGACGCAGTCTCGTAAACTTTTTGCCAGACCGTAGAAATCGGCAACTTCTGGCAACGAAGCCCACCACAGTTTGTCGGAACTCAAAGAATGGAAACAAATACTGTTTACATAATTGATCGATAGCTTGCGCCAAATAAAATTTTACTTTGATGAAAATGTAAGGTTTTGTATTATTCTTTATTATGGGCTTTGTAAATTAAGAGCGTTTAACCAGCCATCAGATGAAAATCCACATTTCGTCGAAAGTTGTTCTTACGATCGTGCAGGGCGGTTACAATGAGACAGATTAATTATTCTCTGTACCAGCTTTTTAAAATTATAACTCAATATCGATTTTATTTCATTCCAAATTTGCTTTAATTTAAACCTACATCAAAAAATGCTGAAAGGCGTGATGATAAAACTATTAAAATAATGTGCTTTTTGTAATTATTTTTAGATTATAAGTATTTATCATTTTTTCAATAATGTCTAAATTTAATAAGAATGTTAAAAAAATCTGAAATATATTAGTTTGTAAGTGCGCAAATAAATACACAAATGGACCAATTTTCGTCAAGAAACACATGTACGTACATATTTTTTTGTGATTTTATTTAAACTAAAATTAAAATTCTAAAACATGCGATACTTAGATAATGTATTGATTTATTTTACTGCATGATTATATGATTTGAAATGGGTGTGGTATAATACAAAATCTTTTTTGAAAATTTGACAAACCTGCCAACGCCCTATGGTATAACCTTATTACATTAGAAATAAACATTTTTTCTCAAAATTTAAAACATGCGAATGCTAGATAAAAGAACAATCCTTCGAAATCCATTTATAATTTTTTTGTGGAAAAGAGTCAATACGTCTAAAATCTGATTTAAAAATGACATATTTCAAGTTTTCTCTGGTAATACCCTCTTAACTCAACTTATCTAATCGACACAGAACAAACTAGTGGAAGGAGAGCTATCGTTCGCAAAAAAAATCTACCCTCTTGATTGTGAGCATCGGATTGATAATATTTGCGTAGTTTTTTAATGCAATTTCTATGCCAATGTAATTATTCTAACTATTTCACTTTCAAAGTTTTTAAAAACCATTTAACCTTCAACGTACTACAACGTATAACAGGTCGCCATACTGTTATTTGCGTTCCATATTTTTTCAATTGATCCACTTCGATTTGTACCGCCGCCCCGGAAATTATTTATTTTATATCCCACAACTCCGCCATAGGTCACTCAAGTGGTTCGCTACGTTTGGTGACTCAGCAGGGGTACCCAAGTTCATTGGGTGAGGCTTTGTCTAGGTCTTGTTGGAGAATGGGTTTGCCCATCCCCGGCATGGTGGGCCGGTTTGGGAGAGACTGGTTGAGGGAGACCTAACCTAGACTTCTTCAGTCGGATTCTCTTGACCCATAGCCTTGCATTGCAATGGGAAGCAGTACAAATTGACCCTAGATTCCTACCCACCTCACATACCTTTTTCCTTCTCAGAACTTCCTCTCCTTTATCACTTCGTTTACTTAAAAAAATCTTAAGAACTGCAGCAGTAGTTCGACGGCCGGCGTAGTCCAGCGGTACTTGACTCGCACACCGAAGGTCGCGGGATCGAATCCCGGCGTGGCAAATAAATTTTATTTGATTAATTTGGGTTATTTCACATTTATTCGTTTAAAATAATATATATTATATTTGCGGCCCGTTCCAGAGTGGAAGATTCTCTCAGTATCGCCCTGGTGTAAGACCACCATTCAGAATTGAAACGTTGCTTGAAATGGCATTAGCCGTGTTTGGTGAACAGATCTGAATAGCCAGGTACTTCCCCACCTTACTCTTCCCTATCTCTTCCCCTCCCCACTACCTTCAGCCTCACGACATACCCCAATTGGGGATGCCATAGTCTCCCTGGCTTCAGATGGGAGCAGTTTGGACTCTTGTGCGGTATTCATATAGAAAAGCAGCAGTTGTTGTAAAAAGTTTATTGAAAGATTATTAATACATAAGTTCCTGCGTACAGTTTCCCCGGGTGTTTTCCTCGTCACACCTACAAATATATTTCCAATCTAGAAGATGTGTTGGCCCTTGGAGAACGCGTGCTTATAATATTATTCTCGTAGAGTGCTATAATATAGTTGTTCAGATATAATTTCTGTCGCAGGGCGAAGAGTCACAGTTCGTTTCTCGGAAAGAAATTTTCGCTGTCGCACTCTTACGGTAGGTTCGTTTAATTAATTCGTATCAAAAGATTTTAATTGCAATATTTATGAAACTGTGAGGATTAATACACCTGCATTGATTTTCAAAAACGTTGAAAACCATCAGTTAAAATCGTCAGTTGTAAAAGTTAAAAAGTGCTGTGTTCGAAATAATGTTGTATCGAAAAATGTTGACTGCAATGTGTTCAATTGAAAAAAGTACAGGTGTCACTGATGTTCAGAGGAAAATGTGTCATTTTCGCTAAATTTGCAATTTTAAAAGTGTTGGTTTCGTGAAAACAATTGAAAAGTGCTGCTTTGACTTATACACGGGTACAAAGCTCAAAAAGCTATTCCGTTAAAAAACTTTGATAGTTGAAAAGTGAAATGTTAGCTACAGTTTTCAGCATTTTTAAAATTTAATTTGTGCTAAAAATAATATTTTTTACCTTAACAAATACATCCTTGGTTATAATGTAGGCATATAAATTGTTTGTTGAATTATAGTTAAAAAGAAGTAAAAGATGGCTTTCGTGGTTAATTGTTTATTGTTTCTTTACATGGTATTTATTTATTTCCATGTACACGGCAAAACATACGACATTAACACAATTAAATGAACATATGAATAGTACAACAACATAAGAATATAAGTGTAAAGTAAAATGTAAAAAGTGAAATGTAAAAAATAACAAGTCAAAAGTATTAAGTAAAAAGGTAAGAAATAAATTAGTTGAAAGTGAAATGTATAAACTATGAAATATCTAAAAAAGGGGTAAAAGTCAAAATGTATTGAATATAAAAAAAAAATATAAAAAAGATTAAGAATTAAGTGATGTTCTTTGTAGAAGGCAAAAAATATAAATAATTTAGGTAAACTACCGAGAGAACGTAATAATGATCGGTAGGTATTATGAATTATGACAGTTGGATATGATGGTGTGTAAGAACTGGTAGGTTATATTATGGTTACATTATACATACACTATGGTTACTTGGAACTTGCAGACAAATTTTGTTATATGCATCTTTTATATGAGGTCACACTACCGGAATTATCGATGTTAGAAAATATAGTCATATTATTGTATCGCATTATTGTTCACATTTCAATTGTGGACCCTCACTTAGTTGGACCAAACTGTGTTGAGGTTAACAGTAGTTGAGTGGGTAAGATCCTTGGCTACGAATTCAGAGGTCAAATCTCGGAGTGCAAGTAAATTATATTTTATTAATTTGTATTATTTCATAATTTTAAAGTTTAAATTCGAGTGCGGTTAACACGTAGTAGAAGCGAAACTTTACTAAATCAATCTCAACCAAAAAGCCTTGAAAAGTGAGGTCGTAATCAAAACAGTCAATGAGCGCAAACCTCGCGCCACTTCCGTTTTATTTCTCAACCAATGGGAGCAATTGATAGGAGTTTTATGCTTCGCAGGTGCTGCATGCGTCATTTCCGTTTCATCCGAATACCTAATCACAGCGGGGCTATATCAAGAAGTTTCACTTCAAAAAGAATATTTAATTAAATATAAAAATAATATAATATATATCTTTTTTGAATAAAAACATTAAAGATTCATAACTTTAAAAAAAAAATCCACATTAGTAGTGTAAAAGTACAGTTTAAAAGTTGCATAAATACAAAATTAAATAGCAGAAAACAATAAACATATAAACAGTAGGTACGTAAAGAATGGAGATTTATAATTATAAATTTAAGGTTTCTCGTAACCTGCCTCACTAGGCTAGCCTGCGTTGAGGCATAGGCAAAGGAAGACAATATTAGCGAAACTCAATCGAAAATCTGGAAACAGAAAATGATCAATTGGCACCTCTGGGACTCGAACCCAGTGTCTTCATTTAATTAAATATTACAATTTGAGGTTTTACTAATAAAGATAAAAATAAAAGTATTATTCCCTTCCTCTTCCCCACTACCAATATACTCCAATTAAGAATGCAATGGTCTTACTATCTTCAGATGGTTGGAACTAGTTTTAACTCTTGTGCGGTACTAACATAAACACAGAAATTATAATAAGGAACTCCAGTGAAAAACATTACGACTTTAAAAAATATATACTCATATAGTGGTCTATAGCATAAGCGTTTATTGGTATAAACGCTGATTCCGAATATATAAGTTTTATTAAATAATATTAAACGCAGAGTTTTAAAAAAAATACGAAAAAGTCCATTTTTAATCCGGTCATAGAAACCGCCGTCAAGTTGGTATTATTAAAATGTTTAGTGGAGACGTCACTGCTCATAGTGTCGTGACGTACCCGTAAAGTCATCGTATGGGAATGAAGGTCTGACACAAGCCATCGTATTAATTTTTTCGATTATTAACGTACTGTTTATTGAGATTTAGTTGTTGTGTTTAGTTAGGCCTAAATAATTCAGTTTTAAAAATAAAGGTATCTCTATTGGTTTATCTCTATTATTGAAAATATTCAAAAACTACTGCACAAAAAAATAGTAATGCTACTCTAGGGAGAATACTTCGAACACCGAATTTCAAAATGGCGACAGATGATCAGCTGATTGCCCGATCTTATAGAAACTTTTCAGGAGTGATGACCTCACACGATTTACTACACATACGGTGGTTTTCGGGGGGCTGTTAAATTAAAACTTCAACAATTATTTTAACTATTAAAACTAACTCTGAAAAAAAAATGCAGTTATTTAAGGTAGAAGGTCATTATACTTTAAAAAATGGATTGGAGTTCTCTATTAGAGAAATCAGGTTGGTATATCAGCTAGGTAGTACTGCTTATCCGGCCAATTGCATTGTTGTAAACGGATGCGCTAAGCGATTGCACAAAACAGATGTTTATTCCATTGGTCCGGCCATAATGTGCAGTACGCAGTGGGTAATAGTGCAAATGCTCGCAATGTGTTAAGTGTTTGTAGATAAATTATTCGCGTAATTGAATTTTAGTTGGGAACGCCATATTATAACAGAAAATATCGCACAAATGTAGTGTTTGTTGCAATATATGAAGGGCCTAACAGCACGTACCTACTCGAAAGCTGAAAAAATCGGTTAGCAAAATAACATCTGCATTATGATTTTAGTTTTTCACGGCCAAAAGTATTAGAGCGATTTATTTTTAGGGTGTTGTGCCGTGTTGCGCCATAGGTAATACTTCAAAACCCATCAGGGCAGATATGAATAATGAACACTACAACGCTGACCATACAACGAGGTCGCGCAACACGGTATAATACCCCAAAAATAAATCACTTTAGCTTCTACATTTTATACTTAGAATATGCTCAGAAATCGCTGGTTAAGAGCGTTTAACCAGCCAGCGGACGAAAATCCACATTTCGTCGAAAGTTGTTCTTACGATCGTGCAGGGCGGTTACAATGAGAAAGATTAATTATTCTCCGTACCAGCTTTTTTAAATTATAATTCAATATCGAATTTATTTCAATCCAAATTAGCTTTCATTTATACCTTCATCCAAAAATGCTGAAAGGTGTGATGATAAAATATTAAAATTATGTACTTTTTGTAATTATTTTTTGATTATAAGTATTTATCATTTTTCAATAATGTCTAAATTTAATAAGAATGTTAAAAAAATCTGAAATATATTAGTTTGTAAATGCGCAAATAAATACACAAATGGACCAATTTTCGTCAAGAAACACATGTACGTACATATTTTTTAATGATTTTATTGAAACTAAAATTAAAATTCTAAAACATGCGTTTGCTAGATTTATTTTACTGCATGATTATATTATTTGAAATGGGTGTGGTATAATACAAAATCTTTTTTGAAAATTTAACAAATCTGCCAACGACCAATGGAATAACCTTATTATACTAAAAATTAAATTTTTTTCTCAAAATTTATTACATGCGAATGCTAGATAAAAGAACAATCTTTCGAAATCCATTTATAATTTTTTGTGGAAAAGAGTCAATACGTCTAAAATCTGATTTGAAAATGACATATTTCTGGTTTTCTCTGGTAATGGTAATCCTACTGGTTCGTGCTGATAGTTTCATGACGACTCAACAAAATGGCACTTGAGCACCCCTTTGAAATTTCATTAAAAGTGCTGAAATGAAATAGCTTATAACCTAACCTAACGTAACCTATTTAACATAGTTTTTTTTCATCACTTAATTACTTTTCAAAGGAGTGATGAAGGGTCACTTTGTTGAGTTGTCCGGTTACTCTTGCTGTTACCTCTGTGAAGATTTGTGTATAAATTAATATATGTTCATACAAATGGCGTGCAGCGATCTTTTTCCCAATTTCGCAGAATATTTTGTTCTATTTTACGATGGTTTCCAGATTTTATCTTCTTTCATATAAATAGTTTGATTGTGAAAAGAAACACTTTGCGGAAATAATATTTACCACAGGCATAAATAATTCCAGAATAATTAATAGATAACATTATTTGTAAAACAGTCTCTGAGAACATAATTAATTGCACTTTAAAATATCGCCGTCTGAATGCAAAAGCGAGATAAGTTTAAAAAATTTTTAAAATAAAATATGCGTTTTAAACTACAAAAGCTGCAATTTGTTTAAAATCGTTGTTTATCTCCACAGCTAATTGTTGATACAGAAAAAAAATCAACCCGAAAAAACATATTTTTTTCACTATAATACACTTTGATTATATTTTATACTTGAATCGATTTTATTATGTATCGGAGTTTTAATTTTAAGATTATTGGCTTTCATTGGAATTCTTTATTTTGTTTTGATTTTTTTATTTATTTTTATTTCTATTATTTATATTGTGTGTGTTGAATTAGAGATTTGATTTTATTATTTTTTATGTAATTAAATTTAATTCTTTAATTTTTATTTTATTTTCTATTTTATATTGGAGGCACTGCTGAAAACCAGCTGCTTTCCAGGAGAAATTCTGAATTGTAGCTGAGCAGTGACCTTCTCATCAACAGAATTAATGATAAAAGAACAAAATGTGTAATATTGTAAAAAAATTATTGAAAAATAAAAGTTTTATTATTATTATCTATTTTCAAATGTCTTTTTAAAACTTAAAAAAAAATAATTTGACTGAGGTTTGAACATTTCTTCCCAGTCGTCGGAATCGACCACTATACCATCTCTATTTAGAAACGTCTTTTGAAACTTAATTTTTTATAATTTTTTTTTGGTTTGATTGAGGTTGAACCTTCATACCATATGATCGGAAGCACCCGATCTACGAACCAAATCCCTATTCGGTAAGGCCGAAATTTATTTCTTATATTAAGTGCTTTAATTTCAGAAAAATGCATATATGTCCACGTGAGTGTGCGTGATTGCCACCAAAAGTTGATAAAATGCATCGATAAAGGGTCTTTCCGCCAAGTGTCAGCTTGATATGATGTCGGAAGGTGGGTTAATTTAGTGTAGTTTATTTTTAAGGGAATACTTCTTAAGCACCGTTGTGATTTGAAACTCGAAAAATAGCGACATTAAAAAGAGACAAACACATACATCTATAGGACTTAGCCTGAGAGAGAATGAGATAATGTAATCGGTTTCTTTTTTAGCCTCCCCACTCTTGTCTACTTTAGTTTTCTGAAGGTTTCATTTCTACCGCGTGTGAATTGCACACTCTGTTATTTTTTAGTTAATGTAAAACAAAACCAATACCACTCAACCGAAAATTCAGTATTCAACAAGAAAATGTCAGTTTATAACTTGCGTTGTTATTGCTTCTCAAAGTGATGTGCAATTTATTAGCATTGAAAGTGTTTAGAAATGAAATGAAACGAACCTTGTAGCAGTTAATGTCATTCTCACGTCTCTATTATACTTGTATGTAGCTGTTTACGAGATATTTTCGCACCGTTATAAATAATGTTTACTGTATGAACTTGGCGTTATTCCGTGATATGTTAGGTGAGAAATGCCACGATTTCCCACTACTTTAATATACACTGACATTGGATATAGATGTTTGAAAAAAAAACGATTGAAATTTGGTCACTTTTCTTCTTTTATTCGTTCTGATTTTCTACTTAACTTTGTGGCATTTGTTTATTTCTGTCTTACAAAAACAGCTGCTTTTTTAAACAAAAATAACAATTAATTATTAATTTATGTAATGATTTTGGTTCGTATTTATGCAATAATTAATTCGTCTCTTATTGGCGAATATAATAGATTTTCAGGCTGGAATTAGTTTTTTGATAAGTGCAAAAATGACGAAGTTACGAGTCTTCAAAATCAACTTGGGAAAAGGAGTATCCGTGACGTCACGATTCACAATAGGGTATTTTCACTGTTTTTTTTTCTCGAATAAATTATGACAATGAAGTTATTTTTAAGTTGACTATTAAATTTTCCATAACGATTTACAATGTGCCATTTTCGATTTGCAGCCAAAAAGTCAATTCGGCGGCGTCACGCCGGGCAAGTTGGTGGAAGACGTTTTATCAGACAGGCGCTTTCTTTGTCATAATGACGTTGCCAGTTAGAACCGTCCTGGAAAGTGCGGTTTTTCAAATCAATAATTATTATTAATAAAATGTTAATTTTAGTGCAACGATCAGAATCAGAAAAATGAACTTTAAATCTTCCACACATTTTTAACTGTATTCGTAGTTTGTGAAAATACCCCACTCAGTACAATTCACAAAATCACAAATCGAATGGCGGTATCGGATAATGCCGCGCCTATAATATCTATGGAAGCGCCAGTCATTTTATGAACCATGACGTCAAATGCTTATCGGCCGGCGAGATTATCAACATTTTGACGGCTTATACCTTCGGTACTATTCGATATTTAAAAAAAAAATCAAAAATTTCTATTCTCAGCGTGCTAAAAGTAACTAACTAACCATAACCTAAATATGTTATTTTTTTCTTTTCTCTTCTTATATTTTATTATCTGTTTATATAAAATTATATTACATGTATGACTACCACAACACGGGCAATAGCCTAGTATGGTAGTCAAAAATGGCCAAAAATGTAACATTTAATCATTTATGAAATAATAAAAAAAAAAAAAAAAAAAAAAAAAACGCCGTTTCTACGCAGAAGTAGGCAGAGAGGACAGACGCTAAACAACTCGGTCTTGGCACACACTCCTTGCCTCGTTTACATTCATACATCGTCTTATACATGCTCTTATATTATTCTGACTCTTGACATGGCCCGACTCTAAGTATCTGATTCACTTGGTCGTGCCATGTCTTCCTCGGGTGTCCCCGACTTCTTCTACCATTCACATTTGCGTCCTTACACTCCTTTCCTCGTTTATTCGCTCTACATGCCCAAACTGTCTGAGCGTCCCTTTCTCAATATTACACATTAGGTACTCATTAGCTTACATTAGCCTTGCATTCGGTGAGGATTTCCACGTTTCTCACACGATAGTACATGATTTTACTACAAGTACGCCTCAGGGATCACATTTTTAGAACATGCCTCACTGCCAAACATTAGGATAGGTACCAGCACTCCAATGTGGACGGCTAGCTTAGCATATCTGGACAGTTTTTTGTTGCCGTCAACGGTGTTCTTTCCTCCATTAATGGAGTTACCTTTATTTCAATGTCTCTATCAGCCTTCCCATCTCTAATAAACATACTTCCCAAATACAAATAAACTCGTCCACCTGCTCCAAGGATTATCATTCACAGCTATGTTGAACATTGTTTTCGTACTCTCTCTTGCTAAAATGAATTGATACATTTTGGAAATATTATGAAATTCCATCGAACGAGACAATTTCATTAGTCAAGATTGCAGTTAAAGAGATCGGAAAATAGTGCGCAGGTACTATTAAACACTCCTGTGATTTCTGACATTATTTGGAGTAAAAAATGTGCAGCAAATTTTGGTCTTCGGTGACTATTTGATGTTTTTTAAACGAAGTATTTGTGTCTGTATTTGTAAATATTTGTAAAGTATTTGTAAATCCTTGATTCATTTTCATCTTATTGGATTTATTAACTTCTTCGCAGGAAATGTATTTATCACTCTAAATACCGTCAGGAATCTCTCGTTAAAGTCAAGGACGTCCCTTAACATACAGTTTACTGGTAATTCTGTAAACAGTTACTGCAGACTCAGCATCCAAAAGTATGTTAACAAAAAATATCAGGAGACTTACCTATGTTTTTAAAGAACTTCGTCATGTACTGGATAAAGAGAAATTAAAATCTGTCTATTATGCCTTAGTACAATCTCGACTTTCTTACAATATTGTATGCTGGGGATCCTGTCTAAAGTCCAATGTAGAGCCACTAAATATTGCTCACAAATTAATTCTTAAAGTCATGTACAAAAAAAAATTTCGTTATCCATCGAAACTTCTTTACAAGGAATCTAATGTTATGAATATAAAACAGCTGTACATCTCTAAAATAATTTGTAGATTTTTTATAAATACTTATTCTGCAGAAAGAACCCAACAAATCCATGCCACTAGAATTGGATCAACAATGAACTTTGTCACAATAAGTACTAAAACATCTTTTGGCCAAAGAAACTTTTTATATCAGGCTCCACGTTTAATATTCTGCCAGATTACATTAAGTCTTCCAACTCATTAGCTAAATTTAAAAAAAAAAGTTAAGATTTTTGTGTTGTAAGAGGATTGGCATACTATTTTTTCATCCTTAGGCTTTTTTAAATAATAAGATTTTTTATTTTAAAATTATAATTTTTTTTTTTAATAATATTTATTTTTTAAATAATAAGATATATATATTTTTTTAAATAATTAAATTTTTTTTAAAATCCATTTGTCAAAATCGGAGTGCCACCCTAGTTGTTTTGAACTACCTTTGTTTCTTGGTGGGTATAGTAATTAAGGATTCGTTTTATGGTCTATATTGTTACAAATTACCCATCTGGTAACCAATATAATATTGTTATTTCTTACTTTCCGAATGTAATATTTTAGTGTTTTGGATGTAGTGTTTTGTATTTTAGTGATTCTTGTGTAAATGCATCACTCAAATTTATGAATAATAACCTCAATATAGGCTGCTAGTCCTAGTGAGGTTAATATTTTTGTATGTAAAAAAAAAATAAGAAGACATGTATGGTGAGAAATTATAAATAAATAAATCTTTTTAATTATCCTCTTATACCTATAACTCAAAACCAAAATTTCCTTCTAAATTATATCGTTATGGGTCCGTGTTTTCATAGAACTGAAATAAAACAAAATTTTAATTTAACTTTAACATAACGTGAAAATTGACTATGAAATTTGATGAATTGTTCAAATTTTGTGAAACAAGCCTTCTTAAATTTTGAAATATATTTAAAAATATTATACTATCTTCGCCCAAGCTTAGCCTTTGCGGGATTTATTTTGTTTACACTTTTTTTCTAATATTAGATAGGTTGATACTTTTTTTCGTAATTATTATAAGTTCATGGGTGTGTTTTGGACATCGATTCAAAGTTCAAATAATTTTTTATTGCTAAAAATGAATAAACACTTCGTTTTAACCTCTTTTGTTGATTAAAATCAATGCTTACTTTATCAGGGTTTACATAAAACGGATGAAGTAAGTAGTCATTGCTTCATTTATTCTTACAATTCGAGTCGTCGCGCGTCGTTTTAAAAATGTGCAATAATCCGGATAACATTTTTTGTCGGAAAAGAAATTGTAATTAGGTACCCTAGCAAAGCGAGGTGCCTCAAATTGGATAATTCCAATTTTAATTACCATAGCACAGTAAGGCGCCTCCCATTCCACAATTGAAATTGTAATTACCCTGGCAAAGCTAAACGCGTTCAAACCGATCATTGAAATTTTAATTATCCTAGCGTAGCAAGGTGACTCCCATTCGATCATTGACGTTGTAATTACCTAAACAAAGCAAGAGGCCTACAATCCGGTCATTGAAATTGTAATTACCCTAGCAAAGCAAGGCGCCTCCAATTCTATCATTGAAATTGTAATTATTATAGCAAAGTAAGGCGCCTCCAATATCATCATTGAAATTGTAATTACCCTACGAAGCAAGACGCCTCGAATTCGATCATTGAACGTGTAATTTTCCTTCATCGCCCCACGAAAATTGCACTAGAATTCTTGGCTCCCCGGATAGCAATCGTGCTTTTAATTAGGAAACTTCGTCAATTATTAAATTAAGTAAAGTTTTTTTTTTAATTAGGCAATTCACCCAAAAAAGTGCTCGTGTCTAAACAAACGCACCATTTTCTGATTATGTTGAAATTTGCAACAAAGTTGCTACTCTACTAAAATCAAATCAAATCTACATATCAGTTTTCAATAACTAGAAAAAAAATTAAATAAAAATGCCTCTGAGACTAGTAATTAGAACATAAATTCCTCAGTAGGAATGTATTCGTAAATAAATTTTATTGTGAAAGTTGTACACACCGTCATTTAATTTTTTTTTTCAGTATTGACTTTCATAATGCGTTTTCGTAAGACTATAAAATCTTTGTGTCTTTTACTAT
The DNA here is from genome assembly GCA_917880885.1 of Limnephilus marmoratus. Taxonomy (NCBI): domain Eukaryota; kingdom Metazoa; phylum Arthropoda; class Insecta; order Trichoptera; family Limnephilidae; genus Limnephilus; species Limnephilus marmoratus. Next base: position 26,192,824 of record OU862909.1, read on the forward strand.
TGCGTATTTCAGTGAGCTTGAAAAACGAAAATATTTCGTGTGGATATAAATACACCAAATATCATTGCCGCGCTTAAATTAGCCGCATAATTCGGCGAAAAGTCACATCGGCTCCGGCTAACCGACCGCGACGACAGGGCCCCGCGCCGGCCCCGGCTGGCTCTCCGCGTGCCATTGGTACTCGCAGGGCTGGGCAGTATTTGAAATACTTGTAATTGAAATACAAATACGTATTTTGTATTTGTATTTCAATTACTTCCCAAAAATGTATTTTGTAATTGGTATTTCAATTACCTGCAGCTGAGGTATTTTGTAATTTGTATTTCAAATACTTATGGCTTCAAAATACATTTTCAAATACATTTAGCGACCTCAATGATGATAATGAAAAATAAACTGACATAGATAGTATATAGACTAAAACCGTTAGAATCCTGTACTATTGTCCCTATTATCCTGTGCTATAACACTCTTACTAATGATTATTTGTAGTTATCTTATCATTGCTGTATAATGGGCTGTACCTTTTTATATGTCATGCTAATTATTATTATTATTGTCTTGTGCTGTATAATTAATAGCACTGTTATTGTACATTTTGTATCAAATTATATTAAACTTGACATTGCTTTGTAGTGTACATTTTTGTATCATAGTATTATATCAAGCACTATAGGAATAATTTGACTGTATACTAGATTATTTTTAAGTTAATTACTGTAGAGCGCACTTGAGAGCGAAATAACACAAAAATGCGCTAAACAAATGTCATCTACGTATATAAAAATGAATCCTTGTTTCCCTTGGTCACGCCATAACTTCAGAACGACTTAACCTATTTCATTCATTTTTTTTAAGTTTTCTAATACTTTGTAGAAGGTTCTTACGGAAAGAAAAATAAGAAAATTACGCAGAAAATTGGATAATTTCAGAAAATTTGACTGCTATTTTAACTTCGCATGTTTGACATTTCGCGCGTTTGATGAAATTGAATTTAGCAGGCAGGTGTTTATTTTTGTAACAAAAGAATTTTCTATGGATTTTTTTTAAATACAGATATTTTAAATAGGTACCTTAGTTAGGTACCAGATTTGATTGATTGTTCTTATAATATACAAAAATGAATATTTGTAATATGTGAAAAATTAAAACTTGAATAAAAAAATTGTAAAGCTGGCACATGAGTTGTTTGAAAACTGAATGTACTGGGACTGAATATATGGAACACGGGAGGGGGATTGGCGGGACAGGGGAGTGGGAGAGGGGAGAGGGTAGGCGGGGGGTAGGAAAGGGAACGCCGGAAGGGAAGGGGATGCGGGAGGGGAAGGGGATGCGGGAGGGGAACGGGGACGCACGGGAAAGAACATGCAGGGATAAACAATTTATTTCTTTGAATATGGCATTGCAACGCATGCCGGGAACCAGCTAGTGTTATTATAATAATAATTATTATTATCTAACACCCAAGTCCTATACCACAAAACTTTACAAGTGGAGCGGAGACGAGATGTGTCTTCTGAGCAATATGATTGGTCAATTTTTGCACGTCTCTGTTTCACTCTGCTCAGCTTTGCTTCTTTGGAAACGCACCCTTAGATATGGGCACTTTCGACAATTTATTGCAACCAAAGGTTCTACCAAAACCAAATGTATTTTGTATTTTGTAATTTGTATTTTGTATTTGAAATTAAAAAATGGTTAAAATACAGTATTTTGTATTTTGTATTTCAAATACATGACTTGAAAGTATTTTGTATTTCGTATTTTAAATACATGCGAAAAAGTATTTTGTAATTTGTATTTCAATTACAGCAAAGCATGTATTTTGCCCAGCCCTGGGTACTCGTATGTCAGACATGGCAATGAAAATTATGTTTCTTCTTCCATAATTCATTTTACTTATTATTTTAATTTTAAGAATTTTAAATTAATTATAGATTACATATGGAGAGAAGAAATTGAAGGAGGGGGAAGGGTTGACAATGGTGGGAGTTTTGAAGAATTGGGGATTACCAAGCTATTAGAAGTAAAAGGCCGGTTAAGTGGGAAGATATTTAAAACAGGGTTAACAAAAATTTATTGCTTATTAATTATGTCAGCTTTGGAATTTACATTTTTTCTTATTTCTAAAATTTCTAAATTATTGATTTGCGATGTTTTATATCCGTATGTAATATTTGAAGACCTGAATTTATGTCAAAGCTATGATCATATTTTAATAAATGGTCTGCGAACTCAGAATCGCTATTGCCATTAAGTGCTCTGAGGTGCTCTTTAACCCTAATCTCAAAGTTTCTATAAGTTCTACCTATATAAAACGAACTACAATCAATACAATTGAGTTTGTAAACCCCTGATTTTTTTTGTTTTAATTTCGCTCTCTTTATTGTTGAGTATATATTTCTTCAATTTGTTATTTGTGTAAAACGCTGGTTGAATAGTACCGGGAATATTTTTACTAATAATTTTTGACGTATCGTTGTCGACAAATAAAATTCTACGCCAATGTTTATTGTTATCTTTAGAAATAGGGTAAATATATAATTTGAAAAAATTCTGTTTAATTTTTTTTATTTAGTATTTCATCTATCAAATTAAAAGAATAGCCATTATTAATTGCTATTTGCTTTATGAGATTTAATTCAAAATTATAGTTAAGAGCTGACAAAGGAATTGTAATTAGTCTATTAACCATAGAGTGGAAAGCTGCTAGTTTTTGAGAAAAGGGATGATTTGAAGAATTATGTATAACAATATCAGTATACGTATCTTTACGGAAAATATTGAAATCTATTTTTGTACCTGTTAATGTTAAATTTAAATCTAAGAAATTTAAACTCTTATCTTTACCAATTTCCAGTGTAAATTTAATGTTTTTATGTAATTTATTTAAAAAAATTAAGAACATGTTCAATTGTCTTTCTGAACCTAACCAAATGCAAAATATATCGTCAACATATCTTTTCCAACAATACACATTTTTAAGTAATAACGCACCGCTATTAAAAATCTTATTTTCTAAATTATTAACAAAAATATCTGCAATCAAAGGACTCGTACTACTTCCCATAGCTAAGCCATCCTTTTGTTTAAATATTGTATTATTCAATTGAAAGTAATTCTGTTTAAAAATAACATCAAATAATAAAGTAAAATCATGAATTAGGTCTTTCGGCAAAGTTGAAGAATTTAACAAATTATTAATAATGGTTTTACTCTCTTCTATTGGAATACTTGGAAATAAATTAACTATATCGAAAGAAACCAACATAGCATGGTTAGGGATTTCCAAATCCTTTAAATAATTAACCAATTCTACCGAATTCTTAACGGTGTATGTTGGTTGGAATACATTAGTATTAATAATTACATTATTTAATGTTGATGCTACTTTGAAAGTTGGGGCATTACAATTAGAAAAGACTGGCCTAATTGGTTTATTCAATTTATGTATTTTTAACAGACTATAAAGCTTAGGAATCTGTGGGTTACTTAAAATTAATTTTTTATCATTTTTCAACTTTACAAAAATGTCACTTTTACAATTTTTTACTGCTTGTTTCAACAGGTCTTGACACTTATTAATTGGGTTAATATGGATAATTTCGAAATTGTCTCCTTGCAGAAAGTCCATAGTCTTGGTTATGTAATCACCTCTATCCATAATAATAACACTGTTCCCTTTATCAGCCTTTGTAACGATTAAATTTTCTTTCTTCACACTTTTTGAAATATTCTTAGCAATATTTAAGTTCGCGTTAATACTTTGGTTTTTATCACGATTTAAAACTGTTTTCATGTTAATGTTTTTTATCACTTCGGCACATTTATAATGGAATGATTTAGGTTGTTTATTTAGCGCATTGTCCAAATCCACTGCTAATAACTCCAATTCGAACTTATTTTTAACTTTTGAACTGTAATGCAAGTTATGATTAAGTCTTTTATTTAATAATTTTAACTCTTCCTCCGCGAACTCATGATTAGACATGTTAATCACTCGATTATGGAATTTATATTGATTTATTTTTAATGCTTCCGGATTTAGTTTTTTATTATAATCACACAATTTTTATTTTTTTTTTGTCTAGAACAAGTTTCTTTTTATATGCTTTGATACTTGCAGTAGATCTAACTTGATCATCAAACAAGTCCCATTCCACTGGGTGCAATAAACTTGCTAATTCCATATGTAAGAATTTAAGTTGAAGTTTAATGACGTTTCGTTTTTTGTAACCACTTTTTAAGTCCTCTTTTAACCAACACACTTTGGCTTTTTTTGCCGAATTTGAAGATGATTTAAACTTAAAATTTACGTAATTTGGTATCACTTGACATTTTAAACATGTCTGGAGAAAATATATGTTTAAACACATTAATCTATATTTAATCAATAACACATTAGCCTTCGTTGCCGTACTCGCAAATATTAATTTTTCGAAGAAAACTTCTTCTAAAAGGTTGTATAAAGTGATGCTTCTATAAAGTGATGTAAACTAAGTTATTTTCTTTTAATAAATAAATAATGACATCACAAAGTAACAACCTTTTAGAAGAAGTTTTCTTCGAAAAATTAATTATTATTAAATCTCAACACAGGCTTGTCGTAGTGAGGTTATAAATTGAATTGTAAACATTATACCTACCATGTAAGGAAACAAATAGATAAATAAATAAAAATATTTCGCGTTACAGTTTGATAGGATATTTATTTAGGAGTTCGACACTTCAGTATTGTGAACTCCTAAGTATAGTCAATTTAAGAGCGCCTACTCGACCCACCAGGCATACTCACTATTTCAATGGCACCGTTCACAAACAAATTATGTCGAAAACTCACCAACTCATCGTTAACATAGTTTAGCAAACAAATATACAAATAGTTATCGACATTGTCAATTGTCGAAAATGAGACAAACGGTGAACGTATGTCTGCACCCCTCTAAAGGAAAAATACAATAATTATAATAAATCTCCCTCACACCTGTATAGAAAATGGAACGCAATTTCCCATAAGTATGTTGAAAAGTAAGAAAATCACAAAACACATAAATCCGTATTCAACGCACAAAAACAAAACACGGACAGTTGCGCATCGATGATTGCTTAATTGTGTAATTTTTAACTTAATAAAAAAAATTGAATTTAATTCAGTTAAAAAGTTAAAACAATTGATTCTGAGGCGGTACGAAGTTCGCTGGGTCAGCTAGTTTATTAATAAAATTAAAACTTATTGTATTATGAGAAGACGTTTTGGATCTAGCATTTTAACTCGGTACAAAGATATATATTTACTGGTGACCCGACAATTCGTCCTGCGACAATTCATCCGGCGACAGTTCATCCTGCGACAGTTCATCCGGCCGACAGTCATCCTGCCGACAGTTCATCCTGCCGACAGTTCATCCCGCCGACAATTCATCCGGCGACAATTCATCCTGCCTGATCATTTAGAAGATTTTTATTAAGTAAGTATGCAGAGAGGATATACGGCCGTACAACCAAAATCGATATACTTATATCTGAAGGCATCTTGAGTGGAAATCCGCTGTAAAATATTTTTACTAACAATAATTTCGACTCTCCGAAGAAGCATGCGTGAATAACAAAATACGACATACTTATAGGTTATACTTATAGGTTAGGTTAGGTTAGGTTAGGTTAGGTTAGGTTAGGTTAGGTTAGGTTAGGTTAGGTTAGGTTAGGTTAGGTTAGGTTAGGTTAGGTTAGGTAAGGTTAGGTTAGGTTAGGTTAGGTTACGTTAGGTTGTCGAGAGTCGAAATTATTGTTAGTAAAAATATTTTTACAGCGGATATCCACTCAAGATGCCTTCAGATATAAGTATATCGATTTTGGTTGTACGGCCGTATATCTTCTTTGCATACTTACTTGAAGAAAAAATCTTCTAAATGATCAGGCAGGATGAATTGTCGCCAGATGAATTGTCGCCGGATGAATTGTCGTCGGCAGGATGAACTGTCGGCAGGATGAGCTGTCGGCCGGATGAACTGTCGCAGGATGAACTGTCGCCGGATGAATTGTCGCAGGATGAACTGTCATGGAACCATATTTACTACCAAACGTAGTAGGTACTTAAGTTATAGCATCAGGTTTTTCAGATCAGGCAATATATTATGTAGTTGCGTTTTCCCCAAGCAGCCTCCACGCTCCTATTTTCATCGCTCTGCGCTGTCGCGTGTTCCTTCCGAATTTGTTTATCTGGTCGATCCAGAGGCTTTACGGGCGACCTTCAACTCTCTTGGGTACTCTTAGGCAGAACTAAATGACGACATTTTCCCATATATGATCACTCTTCAGGGCTTGCACATAACAAACTTTTCTAAAAGCTTTCGTAAGAGAAAGCTTGAGAAAAAGCTAAAGAATTTTTAAAAACATTTTAGCATTCTCGTCTCTGTATAGAATTCTCAAGAATAATTTTTCATAGATCTCCCGAAAACTGTAGAAAAAAGACTTTAAAATACACCTTGAAATTTGTAAATAACGGTATAATTCTAATATGTCATCATCATCATCTTCTTCCCCTTGTCCTTTTCGGGTCCGGGACCCATTGCATCGACAAGGCTCCTCCAAACATCCCTGTATAAGTGTGGCAAGCAGTGTATTGCGTCCTCTCTACAGCTCAGTGATAAGAAAAGCCGAGCTCAGCATCAAGACAAAGATGGCAGTGTTTAAAACGGTATGCCGCCCGGCCACCAGACATGGATGCTAAATGAACGAATTCTAATACGTAAAAAAAACTTTTAACGAATTCACAGAAAAAGCATACGTACCCATCGAATTGTATCTCCTAATGTTCTACGAGTATTTCAAAATACCCCCTTAAATAATAGGTAAACTTGGTGAATTTTGTAAACAAGGTAAAAATCTAGTCTCTTATAATCCGGCTCGACACGCAGTTGGTGGGCAGACGCCACCACCAAGACCTGAACAAATCTGACCCATGAAATCGGACACCCCGCTAAGTCACCTAACGTTGGCCAATGGCAGAAGCGTTGGTTATCCATTAAATTGTTCCCGTTATTATTCATTCCCAATACCTAGGCCAAAACCTTTTTTTTTATTGTTAGACCGATGTACGACGTCTTGCAGGTACGTTTTTCGATTTTCACGGCCAAAAGTATTTTAGTTATTTGTTTTGGGGTGTTATGCCGTGTTGCTCTACCTCCTTCTTTAGCCAACGTTTCGGACAGCGTTGCAGTATCCATCATCAGGACAGATCGGGCATACTGAAATGTTGGATTTTTACTGAGAATCATGTTGGTAAATGAAAGTCCGGGCGTGTTAAGGCTGCCGGATCTGCCCTGATTATGGAAACTGCAACGCTGTCCAAAACGTTGGCTGTAGAAGGAGGTAGCACAACACGGCATAACACCCCAAAAACAAATAATGAAAAAAGAATAAAAAAACGTCTTGCGGGTTTTAATGATTATTTCTACAGGGGATTTCAATGTATTATTCCTATCCCAGACATGTACCCTTTGATACTTTTCTGTATAGCTTCTCGGGATCAGGAGATCTGTTCTGGTGTAGTTTCTTGTAATATATTTATAAACCAAGAGACCTTGTTCCATGGTATTTAGCACTGTGTAGAAGAATAATAAACGGTTGTATATTAATAAGTGTGTGTGTGTGTGTTGTTTCAGGGTGTGAGGGCGGCGCATGCACGTCACTGGGCACACGGACCGCTCCGGCGGGGGCGGGGGCGGCTCCTGGCGGCTGCCCCCAGATGAGACCCTGCAGGTGGCGGACCCCAAGAACAAAGAAGAGGTGAGCGAGGTGAAACATCTTCTTATCATTATCACACTTAACGTCCCCATACCCATTCCTTTCACCTCGGAACAACGTAATAATTGGTACCTGCGTTTACAAAACGTTGGTCAAAACTTCCATTATTTATGATGCAGTCTTTGATAATGGAAATTCACCTTTTAATGACGAGAATTAAACAGGGTGGTTAGGCATTACAATATATTTATTTTGTTTGTTCTAAAATTTAAATAAATATATTTATATCACAAGAATGGTAGTTACTCACTCTTTGGATTTAACAGAGACACCTGACATGGATTGTTTTGAAAATAGTATCCGAACAAGTGAATAACTGTCATCTGTTGTTTTGGAAAATTTTGCTGTTTATTTTTGGCATTTTGTAAACTAACTTGTTGTGTATGGTTGACAACTAACTACTTGTGCAAATTTCAAAGTCACAAAAGAATTACTGATCTGGAATTTAAGTGGACATATTTACGGAGGCCTCCCCAGCTACAAAAAAAAAACTGGAGACAAGGTTGGTGAATCTGGTATTTTCCCTTTAGTTTTCGATTGCCATTCTTTGTTATATAAATTTGTCCGCGCAAGTGGATTTTCATAATCAAATCTGTGAGTATTAAGCTCAGAGGGTCTGGAGTTATTCACGCACCTCAGGCTCGCATATTATAATACACAGGGTTTTAAGAGTCTTTGACTTACTTTTATGAGACTTAAATTTCATTACATTTTTTTACTCCAAATAATTTCAGGGATCGCTGGTTAAAGTAATCCCTTAACATCATGTATATAACATGATTATGTTTTTATCTTTAATATTACTCTTCTTTTTTTACATTTTCTTGTATTTTCAAGATTTGGTTTTATCACCTTGATTTTGGTTTCATTCGACTCTATATGCAAAAAACATTTAAATTGTTACCCCACTTTATCTGCCGAGGAAGTATTTTTTTTCTAAATTTCTCCTACACCCAAAACCACTTTCCAACCCCCCATTCACTAGGGACTCTTCGGTTTTTTAAACTGCATTATGAGTAGGAGTTGTAACCAAAGTTTTGTGAACGTACCAATTATTATTATGTTTTTGATCTAATTTTAGGAACAATTTTGACTGTACTAAGATAATAGAAAGAAGGGAAGTGAACCATGAACCATTATTATTAACAAACCACGCTCACGAAATTGTAACCAATATAGTTCATCCATATTTCTGCAAATGGCATGTACGCACAGCAATGCTTCGCATTTGTTTCAACCTACACCATATGTTAATTGGTTTCGTTCGTGCAATTTGTTTGGCAAGTTTTCACTCGATGTCTCCCTTCAGTCTATTACTTAGGAGAAGTGTCAGATGCTCAGAGAGTCTTCGACGAAGAACAATAAACGATTCTAGTAAAGAATTACGAGCATTTTGCATGATGCTTATTTTTACTTATGACTAGCGCATGTTTTACTAGTTATTTATTACCTACTAACGCAGTCCCGTGGAAAATCACGGGATGTAACAATTGCAAATTTTGATTTGTAAATAAATATCTGCCTTGGAGCCTTTCAAAAGAAAGTAATAAAATAATATAATAAAACAAATAAAAAACTGTAAGTTTGATATGGTTATAGTTTTATATTTGCCTTATTACATTATTATAATGGAATTCTACCACGAGTTGCCAGTATCAAAAATAGAATTATTGAGAAATTAACATTTCGAATGTTAGTAAACTTGACATTTTAAAAATATGAGTCAAGTTGTATTCATAAAAAGTTTCAAGAAAAGGATAGCCATTAAACTAATATGTGTGTATGAATGAAATAGTCATATTAACGGCCCGCTGAAGTGTCCACTATGAGAACAATGTACCTATTATTATGGTAGGGGTGGAGCCGTTGCTAGGTATTAATGAAAAGTGGGTGGGTAGGGGAATATATCAATGATTGGGATGTAAGACAATATTTTTTGTTATCAACAAACAAAAAAAATGGCTGTACTCACATTCCAATCATGGATATGTTCCCCTACCCACCCACTCTTCATTAATGCCTAGCAACGGCTCCACCCCTACCATAATAATACATTGTTCTCATCCACTATTTTGTAACTGTCAAATCAGTATATGTTTGCCCTGAAGAAGGAACGGTCGTTCCGAAACCGGTCGGCTTTACTCAAATATATAAGTGGTTCAAACAAAGTAACATTGTTACATTTAAAATAATTTTTATTTTTAGTAAAATTGCAATATTTAATTAATGGAGACAATATTAGCAATTTTAAATCGAAAACTTGAAACAGAAAATTAGAAAAAGATACGGTGACGTCTAGGAATCGAACCTAGGACCTTAGCCTTGCCAGGCGTTGCTCCACTGCTGAGCTAATGGGATCCTATCCACTTATGTCGTATTTAACTGTATTATGCTTCGACTAAGAATCAACAACATAATCTTCATTTTCTTCCGCATTTTATTACCGGCTGCTATCTTTACGTATGATTGCAAGATTCATCTCGAACTATATGCTACCTAGATAGTGTCCTAGATAAATTAATATTTTTTTTTATTTAATATGCGACATTTAATATTTATTTTATTTTGACTTAATGGGTAAAACCTAAAATTGTAATATTTTATTAATGAAGACAACATTAGCGACTCTCAATCGAAAATTTGAAACAGAAAATCAGAAAAAGATACGGTCATATCAAGGACTCGAACCCAGGTGAAGCCTTGCCGGGGAGGGGCTCCACCATTGAGTTAACGGGACCCTATCGCATCACGAAGGAATACAATAAATTACAACTGACAACCGTTTAAATGCTTTTAAACTTTTAAAGGAATTTTTAAGGCCGCAGAACATTTTAATTTCTAATATTTTCATGTTTATTATTTCATGTTATTTATCATATTTTGAACATCCGATACGAGTACGAGTATATGACTGTACGAGAACTCTATTTTAAGAAGTTATATATAACTTCTTAAAAAGAACCCACGTAGTGCCATCTATCAGTTATATATCACGTGTATAATATGAAATACGATATAACCTGAAATATTCAGAAAAATGCCACCCAATCGCGAAAATCAGTTACTGAATCGTCGATCGCGAAAAGAGGTTCAGCGTTATCCATCTGTTCGTACGAAACTATTTCACGTCAAATATATATTTCACGTTAAATCTCACCGCTTTGAGTCTCGCTGGCTGAAATTCGCCAAAGGTCCTTTGATCAGAAAATCCCTCTGTGCAGCGTGCATTGCCAGCGCTGGGTACCTACTCAATTGCATTCTATGTATTTACTGGTTATCCTCCAATTCTAACATAATGCACGTGGACACTGTTATCAAGCCCCAATTGCAAAATGCCAGCATAGATTATAATTTATTTATTTATTAAAAAAATAATAATGTAATTCAAGGGCATTCCTGCGTCGAAATGGGCAGCTTTAAAATTATAGAAATTAATAGAAAAATACATTTAAACTTAATATATTTAATATTAAGAATGTAAACCCATCATTACAAAGTAAACACTAACTACAATAATTAATTGAGTAGTACGTTTGAAGTTGGCAACAATTACATTGCACTGTAAACTAAATAAGTATTTATTTATTTATTGACGCCCTAATGGGCATTTACATATCAAATACAAATCGCATTTATTACAACAGTATAACACAAATTAAAAGATTACAAAATTTACAAATAAAGCATAAACTCAATACAACAAATAAGAATAAATCAAATGCTAATTCCAGATTGATGACTTTAGAGAACTCGTAGGAATAATTCATATAATTCTACGAGCTACAAAAACATTAAAAAAATCAAAACACATTAATTTACACTTAATGACTAGTTATATGCATTTAGAATACGTATAAAATAAAATCTAAATAAAATAAAATGATTACTCATTAATTATTTACATCTAAAAAATGGTGGACTAATTTGGCTTTAAATGTATCGAAGTTTAAGTTAAATATGTCAGCGATGTAAGTTAGTTGATTGATGTATTAGAAGATAAGTGGTGGCTTATCAGCCACAATCATAGGGTGACCAGGCTGACAATCACAAGGTCATAGTATGAATAATTATAAAAAAATAACAATAAATAAATCAAAATAAAATTAGCTAAATAATAATTGGTAAATTAAGTGTTTAAGTAAATATCAATAAATAAGTCAAATACATATTAATGAGGAATTCAAAATCATCTCTCAGCTGTTATAGACATTTTGGCAATTTTCTTGAATAATTTTAAAATTTAGACGAGAGACTCGTACACGCAAAAACAGTGTCCCTACTTTGATAGATGTAGGTACATCCACCGTTCCCTTTCACACCACTTTAGTCGACCATCCTCGAGTTTAACGTGTATGCCTGTATCGAAATGGTTTTGTACGGTATTTAGCTTTACTACAAAAACAAGACTTTTGACACAAGTGACCAAATGGAATAAGGTTTTAAGTCTCCGTCTGCATGGGCTGCCAACTGTATTATATCAATGGATGCTATTATTATTTGCTCATTTATTGTTTGAAACATTTACCGAGTGTTAACAATCGTTACAATAATGAAATTGACATTGGCGTAGTTGATATTAACACTCCAATTAAAAATGTTCACAGGAAAAATAATAAACAAAATAAAATATAAAACAGTATACAGTATACAGTTCAGAGAAAGAGAAAATAGATAAAAAAATATAATAATTAAACATAATAAAGAAATTACATAATTTAAATTTTTTATAATAAAACCCTCTTTTTATAACTTTTAAAGGTTATTCCCATCAATGTAATCATTGAAGAAGAAGATAACACTAATAATCTAAACGAAAAAAATGAAAGAGAAAAAGACACAGAAACATAGAAAAATATAATGGTCGCAACTGGGACTCGAACCCAGAACCTCTCGTCTAACCGGGACGTGCGCGTTTACCAATTCCGCCATTGCCACCTGCCTTTACCTCATAGGCAACTACTCTTTTTATTGGAAGCAATAAATTATGCTATCTATAGCATAATTTTAGTTCAAATACTTCTATTTGCCATGATGTCAAATAGTTTACTGCTAATAAATTTAACTTTTTTTTAAATATTGCTGTTCATAATTATTCAGTTTGGGCCCGAAGGAAATAAAACCTTCAATATTTATAAAAAAGCAAATTTTGCTAAGATACCAAACATGAATACGGGGACCTAAAAGTCTGCTCACATGTTCAGTAAAGTATAAGCAGCCAGATCCTACGCCAAAAATTCACAGAAGCACAAATATCTAATGTACACAATCACCAGTCTGTTACTTAATGTATCATGTAGGTATCAGTTTTCCTGGTATTCCACTCTTCCCAAAGTACAACTTAAAGATTCACTACACGATCTAGAGTTTTCTTTCGCGGATTCTGTTGATATAATAATACTATTTTATTTTGTATCGAGAAAATGCTCGGGGAATAAATCACAGCTGTCACTAGGGTCGCCTCGGGAATACAAATAGAGAAGACGATGATATTGTTTCATGCGGCAATGTTTCTTTTATCCGCATTCATGCACCATTAAGTGTTCACTCTCGCGATTCACAAAAAAACTATTTTTATATATTCAATCCATTTTGACGTACAGCCATTAAAAATCAATCTAAATATTATTATTTATTACACAAAAATAATTTATTCGCGTATGTCCTTGCATAAATCATACAGAAATTTTTGTAACTCTCCGTAACTCCATTGGTAAATTTGCTAAGGTCGCTGGCGTTGCCCGGGCTATGCGCAGGGTTTATGTGCAAAGTCAATGACCGAGTTAAAGAAGCAAAATTTCATCAAGAATTTCATCTTCTCTAAGGGGAGGAAAAGGGGGTAGGGTTGGTTTTTTAAAATCTCATGTGATAGTGAGGTTCCTCCTGTCGTGAAGGTCAAGTGTCCAAAATTTTAGCACTCTGATAACAAAACTGTAAATATGTGTTTTAAATAAATCTACACCGGGGGGCGTATTTACAAAACCTATACCGATTCAGTCGCGGTAACGACAATTTATTATTATAAATATACCTCTATATTGGTTATTTTTTATCACATTGCAAAAACAAAAATTGTTTTAAAATCTAGATAAAATAATCTTTCTGATGTGTATATTAGAAATTAATAATTTTATTTCTAAATATTAAAATTACAAAGTGATAAAAAATTATCAATATAGAGGTGTATTTACAATATATTATTCCCATATATTGTAAATACACCTCTATATTGATAATTTTTATCACTATGTAAAAAAAAAATGTTCTAAAATCTAGATAAAATAATCTTTCCAATGTGTATATTAGAAATTAATAATTTTATTTCTAAATATTTAAATTTTGATATTGAAAATTTAAAGCGACTGAAACGCGGTAGGGATTGTAAATACGCCACCGGGGGACTCTTCTTAATACTTGTTAAAGTCCCCAACGCTGCCCGGACTTTACGCAGTGTTTTTTTTTTTTAAATCAGGACAGTGATCTTCAATGTGTGCAAAATTTCATCAATATCTAATAATCTGTAGATTTGGATAAAAATCAAGTATTTGATACCCGGCTACCCGCTACAGACACTCATGTAAAGATATTCATGTATACATCATTTTGTATTGCTTGTGCTAGAGCTAGAACTAGAAGCGAAGGAGATATTCCAAAGCGAATTATGGATGGTGCACCTGGGGGTCGGAGAAGAGTTGGAAGACCAAAGCTTCGATGGCTGGATGGAGTGGTGAAGGATGCAAGCACCATCGGCATCCGAAACTGGCGCAACGCAGCACAACACCGACAGTCATGGAGGCAGGCTCTGCTGGAGGCCAAGACCCGACCTGGGTTGTAGAGCCACAGATGATGATGATGAGAGCTAGAACGACACTCAGTGATATATTATTTAGCCATTGACGTATGATATCGGTCGAAGTATTAAGCGCCTTATTTTAGTGCTCGTCATTACAAAGAACACAAATATTCATAGTAAAGCCATTCGGTTAGTCCTGAGAGCCCCGGCATGGATAAAATACGTCCAGTTTCGGAACATGAAAACGCGTCTAATGTCCAGTCCGGTATGACGTATTTATCTAAGACAAAAATTTTAAAGTTCAAAAATATCCACTGGAAGGATCAGTCCCCTGTCAACATTTTCGTATGTAATATTTTCTCCTGGCAAAACTCGTTAACCGTTACTTACAATAATTAATTTTTGAAAATGCAGGTGGTATATATAATTGGTCCGGAATCTTGTGCACCAATTCAAAAATAAGTTTTTTTTAAGTTCAAAATATTGATTTTAGTTTTGAGTGGTTCGGACGCATTTAATTTTTGATTATTATTTTATGTTCTCAAGCTTCGCAAATACATTTTGTGGCATCATTATTGATTTAATAAAAACAAACAACTTTGTAAACACCGCTATATTATTAACATTATCGACTGTTAAACTGTTTTTATAATAATAAACTATTATATAATAAACTGGTGTTTACAAAGTTATTTATTTTCATTAAATTATTTTATGTTTTTACAGAAAATGTATTTTGTCATCCACGCTAGTGTTGTGGATGATTATTTTCAAATGTATCTAATTTGAAATTTTTTAAATAATTTCATAAAAAATTATGATAATCAAAATATTAATAAAACCAAAAATAACTCGAAATTATAAAAAATGAAGATATAAGAGCAGAACAATTTCAACACAAAACATTTAAATATTTATCAAGGGTAAAATGATTCAGTAGTATTTATTTTTACGTAGAGGACTTCTTAAATTTTAAAATTAACAATTTAAAAATTTTGGATATAATAAATTATCGATTTTTTTCAAACTTTGATACTTTTTTGTGGAAGACTTTAAAAATATAAATAAACATCAAATTAAAAAATACAAAACCTGTTCGGGCAAATCTATACCTACTCCCATGTATCCCTCCCGTCTTACCTACCTATCCTGATACATCCATCTTGCTATTGTCACCGGTTCAAGATTGATTCCTAACCGCGAAATTAGTGCAATTTCAACACCGCGCGGTACTGGCAGCCCAAATACTTTGGTCTCGTCGCTTTATAGTCGAAACCCGGATCCGCGCAAGATACGTGCTTTCAACCGTGGAGTTATCTTGAGTGCATGAGTGTGGGACCCCAGGACGTCATCAGCAAGGTAGGGTCATCTTGTTTTCGGTGGACATCCCATTTTTTCCCCTTCATCCCTTTTTTCATTCCAACAGTGATAGGTAGAGATTACGAACTCCGCGGAAGAAAGTGTCAGCTTCCAACAGCTATCGAAACAAAACCATTTTGAATAACTTCAATACAAGAAAATCTCGACATTTTTTAAGGGTAAATTGATTTAGTACAGTAGGAGATTACAAATAATAAAACAGAAACAATTGAAAATAAAAATATTGGATCAATTATTTGAACAATTTCAACGTTAAAAAGTATAAAAAAGTGGTTAATACAAAGTTATCTATTAATTTGAACTAAAAAGTATGTTTTTTCTTAGAGCGAATAGGCCAATTTGAAAGTGGAAGACTTTAAAACAATAACATAAAAATAATTGAAGATTAAAAATAGAAAATCGGTACAATTTCAATACAAGAAATATTTATCTCATAAGGAAACAAAAAAATATGCCTATTTCCAAATTTGCCAAGCTTATGCACAGTTCTTACATAATTAAATTCTCAAATCACATCAGTTCTTACGTGGTCAAATTACGAATTCATGAACAGTGGTAAAATGTGAATGTTTTCAGGATTTGGTGTACCCCGGAGATGGACACAATTGGAGAAGTATCATCTTCTCTTTGATGGTCATTGGGATGGTCATAGCAGGAATCGTCACTGCTATTTACTTATTAGGGTAAGCCACTTATTAAACCAACCACTAATTTACTAACTCACTTTTTTAACGCAGTGCATCTTTATTACACACTCACATACACTAAACTTACCCTTTACACTATTTAACAAGCAGGTTGGGTGTTCGAAATAATCACATCACCTCCAAAAGTGAACCTTTCAGATGAACCAATTTTTCAATGGAACAATGAATCGGGGGATACTCTGAACGGAATGGTGTGATTCAATTATGCAAACCAGAGCTGAGATTGCTTTAACCATTATGACCGTATTTCAAATCAACAGGTCCACATGTCCCCGAAAGTGGATGATTGATAATTTTTGCAGGTACAGATATGGATGATTTAATGTTATAATATTCACAGTTACGTGGCTGAGTAACTTTGATATCATTTGCAGTTAATTTGTCGATTCAATGTGATATGGATTAGTAACTTTGATAATATTATTTGCAGTTATTTTGATGGTTCGATGTGTGGATTAGTAACATTTACACTTTATTTTCACGATTTGATTTGTGAATTATTAGTAACATTGATACTATTTGCAGTTATTTTGACGATTTGATTTGTGGATTAGTAACTTTGAATTTGAAGTTAATTTTGTGAAAACAATGATGTAACCTTGATGTTATTTGCAGTTGTTTTAACAGCGTATCATTGTGGATTAGTGGCTTTGCCATTATTTGCAGTTATTTTTAAGATTGGTTGTGGTTCACATTAGAGACCATGATATTATATGCAGTCAAATATATGGATGTGCATTTTTTTGTTACGATGGTATTATTTGTAGAAAAATTTGGATGATTCAGTGTGGATTAGTGACTTTGGGGTTCAAATAACCCTGCTTGTGTTACCTTTGATCGGTGTATCAGTAATAAATTACACTCACCTAATTACATAACTCAGATCACATAATAATTCGAATTTCCCCAAAACCCCATTTCATCCACAATTTCTCATTATTCATCCAAACCCGTCCATTATTACATTTCGCATTCATTCATAAACCACTTCACCAATGGCATCTACTCGTATTTTTGTCATTGTATTGTTTGCAGATTTGATTTCGTGTGATTTATTAGTGATTTTGATATTATTTGCAATTACTTTGATGATTCAATGTGCGGATTAGTAATTTTGATACTCCATACCTATTTGGTGTTTCTTTGGTGGTGAATAATTATCACTTGATTAAGTAATCAGTATTTTCAGTTGCTTTGATAATTCAATGTGAAGTTGATTAGTAACTTACTATTGTATTGTTTGGTGATTTCACTATGTTGGTAATTAAATACTATTGTTTATGAATCTATGTTAAGGAAAAGGTGCAAGTTACCTTTATGATAATTTTAAATCTCCAAAGATGAATTTATTGTACTTTCAGTTGACCTTTTGATCAACAGACCAGAAATCGTTGGCATTCACGATTTAAGCACGTATATCATAACGTTGGTTGATTTTGGACAACCCGTGAATTCACATAAATTAGTATTTTTGATGCTTCGGTACGAATCCTTATTTGGTTAACAAATAAAATAAATTAAAGTTTATTATTAATTTTTTAAACTTTATGAGTAAAATCTCAAATTATAATATTTAATTAAATGAAGACAATATTAGCGAAACTCAATCGAAATCTGGAGACAGAAAAATCAGAAAAGATATTGGCTCCGCTGGGACTCGAACCCAGAACCCTTTTCTTACATGGAAACAGCTCTACCGATTAAGCTACGGAACCCATATTAATTCGGTCACTTTTAACTGTATCATACTTCGACTAAGAACTACCAACATTATCTTCATTTACTCCGTAGCTTAATCGGTAGAGCTGTTTCCATGTAAGAAAAGGGTTCTGGGTTCGAGTCCCAGCGGAGCCAATATCTTTTCTGATTTTTCTGTCTCCAGATTTCTTTTTTTTTTTTTTTACATGAGCTCCACACAGGAGGCCCTGAGGAAAATAATTTCCCTCAGGGCCTATGTCATCTATGGGGATGCTGTGTGGAGGGTTTTTTTAAGGAAAGGAAGGAGAGGAGAGTTCTAGGAAGGAAAAGGGTTTAAGGGGTGGGTAGGAATCTGGGGTTCAGTATGTCCTGGTCATCCGCCTCCAAGACCTAGACAAACCTCACCCCATGAACCCGGGCGCGTATTTCCAATCCCTAACGCGGTTGAGTCACTCTAGCGACTGAGCCGCGTTAGGGATTGGAAGGCGTTAATCGCCTTACAAACACTACCGCATTTCAGTCGCGCTAGTGACTGAACCGCGTTAGGGATTGTTGTGCATAAATCACCTTACAAAAGCTATACCAATTCAGTCACCTACGCGCTTCGTTGCTCTATCAGTTTCTGTGAGGGCGACGACCGTAATTATAGAGAGGTTAGCAGAGAGGATGGACAGCGTTTTTTTAGTTAGCATTTTTTTTACATTAAAAATTTATTTTAAGTAAAAAAACGCGCGCTTTTTTTACTTAAAATATAAATTTTCTATGTAAAAAAAAAAAAGTGAAAAATTAACGCGGTCCATCCTCTCTGCTTACCCTTCTATAATTACGGTCGTCACCCTCAGTTAAAAAAAAACCCGTTTTTTTTTTAACTTAAAATAAATTTTCAATGTAAAAAAATGCTAACTTAAAAAACGCTGTCCATCCTCTCTGCTAACCTCTCTATAATTACGGTCGCCCTCATAGAAACTGATAGAGCAACGAAGCGCGTAGGTGACTGAATCGGTATAGCTTTTGTAAGGTGATTTATGCATAACAATCCCTAACGCGGTGCAGTCACTAGCGCGACTGAAATGCGGTAGTGTTTGTAAGGTGATTTACGCCTTCCAATCCCTAACGCGGCTCAGTCGCTAGAGTGACTCAACCGCGTTAGGGATTGGAAATACGCAACCCGGGCACCCCTGCTAAATCACCAAACCTAGCGAACCACTTGGGGTGACCTATGGCAGAGGTGTTGGTTATCCAATAAAGGTTCCCGGGGCGGCGGTACCCATTCCCGCCTCCCAAATTTCGATTGAGTTTCGCTAATATTGTCTTCATTTAATTAAATATTATAAATTAAAGTTGTTTCATAAAAACAAGACTTAGGATTCGGTCGTGTGGAATGAGGACATTTAAATACGATGTGGACTAAATCCGTCTTAGGTCAATTGGCAGTATTTGCAAGCACGGTCAGCATATGATTATATTATTATATTCAGACAGTCAGTAAACAAAAGCCACCGCGTCCTCCAAGGTTTCAGATAAGCTGTTAACATACACAACTTTTTGAATAACGTCGTGCGTTTTGCAATTTACTTCAAATTTATTGGCTAATTACTGGCTTATTAATGAACGGAGGTGAACTAACGAAGATATTAGAAATGAAAGAAGTGATATACCCGACCAATTGAATCCTTCGAAATTGGAGAAACGAAAGTTGTTCATGTGTCACAAGTTATGTCTAAAGACCTCATAAACTAATTAACTCTGTTTTTGGTATCAAAAAGTACATGCAGACTATGTATATTGCAATGTATATTGAAGTTAATATTGTAATTTGACATTGTCCATTTATTCGTATTGTTACGCAGCTATTTTACATTTAGGAATGCACTCGAAAATTATTAGACAGATCCGCCAGTGTCGCCATCGTAAAACATTTCTTATTTATTTCGTGTCAATATCGGTTTGGCTATCACCGTGCTCGGGATATCAATATAAAATCGTCAGAAGTTGTTAAGTTATCAATTTGAGAGTGCTGAACCCCGAGTATATCTTTTTGAGTAGTAGCTTTGGTGAATGAACAATTTTAAAGGTCAAACATTCAAAACAATTTGTTAGGTGTACTGAATTTTAGTATTGACTTTGTTTGTGATTGTTTTCAGTTACGTGGATGAGTTGCTATACTGGTCAGGGCAGCGCATGAGGTTCGAGGAGTTCCTACGCGGGGAGCTGTCCCCGCAGCGTCTGCCACCCGCCTGGGTGTCCCCCACGCACTTCGTCTTCCAGGCCGACGACGGCGGGCTGGCTGTCCTGGACACGGCCAACGATACCATCACAACCCTCGTCACTAATCATACTCTTGTAAGTATTCTCTGACTGGCATTGCCTGCTTTCAATACGCTTTATATTTCACTTTTTAAATGTCCCTCTTAGTTTCCTGCACTGTACATTAAACCACCCTTATCGTAGCCGTAATGGTGAAAGCAAGAGTCGCCTTCGCCACTGATCTCCCGTTCTCCTGTGGATATGTCGGCTAGAGTGAATTACTAAGTTCCCAGGAGTCATTTCTCCACTATCCCACCGTATTCATAGAGGTTACGTCTGGCAACTGTGCCACTGGGGATAGCGTTAGGCGTGGTCCCTGTCGTCCCACTGCTGCTTTCCAGAAATAGAAGCCGTTTCTTTAAGGATTTAAAAATAATTTTCAATAAAAATATACGAAATCACTATTTGCATAATTTAAGAGATTTAGTAACAGCAGGTGCCCGAAGGATTTTAACCAGCATGTTTGAAGTACGATGATATTTTTTCTATTAAAAACAATACAAGTATTTTTGAACCATACGTCGCCACTGATTCCTACGTTGATCCCCCCGCCAATCATTCTACAAGTCGCGAAGGGATCACGTGATACGCGCGCTGTTTCGTGGGTTACAGTGCTTATCACGTGACCCGCTAGGCTGTACCCGACTACTCAGTTGCGATTTTTTAGTCCGAATATCCCCAGGATTCGCTGTTAAAAACCTTCGGGTACGTGCTAAATAATGCGTAGGCATAAATAATCTAGACAGTTATAACAACAAATTTAGTAAATTGGGACGGTGAAAATTGCGACAGTGAGGAGAGATACTTTCAGGAATCAACAGGAATTCTCGTTGGAATCTCTCCTCACTAACACGCAATATATCTATATCGGAGATTTGGTGCAGGAGCAATATGGGAACCATTGTGGGAACCATTCACAGGCAGGAATATGAGTCTCACGCGCTCTATTATAGCTTTTGTACTGAACGCCGCATTATAATTCTAGTTTTATTTTATTCCTTTTACCATTTGTTCTTCCCTGTGTACAAGGTACCCGGAATTCTGGGTAATAATACTTCTGTAATTTTGCTTCTCCTATTCATCTACTTGAGAATTAAAAGACGAACTAAAATAACAAGAAATTAATGAAGTACTTTCTGCAGCATTCCCTAATTTTATCCAAACAGTGAGTTTCAAGTTAGAGCATTCGAAATTGAATTGAAAAAAGCTTTTAAATTTTGTGTAAAATGTTCACGTTTTGCCGTTTTAATATACAATCATTTTATATAGTGCAACACGGTAAAACTTAATTCCCAACTGTCGCCATGATGCTTCGTGCTGAAATTTAATCTTATCCACGAGAAATCTCTCTAAAACGTACAAAGTTGTTTGTTTATTTGCGTCATGCATTTTGAGCGGGTTGCGAATAAGGCAGCAGTTTCCACTTTTCCAACGGTAAAGAGCCAGGCCATTAGCAACCGTTCAAATATTTACCTAATTAGTTACAACAACACGACGGGATGACTAATGCCTCTGCTTTTTTGGTATTATTTTTATAACCCCACCATCGTTTAAAGTTAAAAGTTTAGTTTCATTTTGCTGGTCATTAAATTCAGCGCGTGAACAGGGATCGAGGCGTTGCGAAAAAAGTAGCTATAATGGAATTGAAATTATTTACGGTTTTCGAGTTTGACTTGTAGAATTTTGATGACAGCTGCCTCGCCCATTTTCATTCAATTCCATGTATTGTCACGATTGTGATTTGGAGGAATAGCCTTGTGACGTATTTCATAAGGATGGGTTTTCCTTTCGTTCCTGTTACGACTTTGGGTAAAGGCATGACCAAACCGGCGCGTTCAGTTTGCGTCCGCGGTGGCGTGCACGGTGGCGTCCTATGTGCGTGCAGAAACCGTTCACACCAAACTAGCGATCAAAATTAATAAACTTAGGAACCTACCACTTATTCCGAGTCTCCATCCTATTTCGTCCCAAACCAGGTCCTTTTTTCTATTATTCTTATAATCAAAATGAGACGTATCATACAGCAATGGGTATTTGTGAACCTCATATAAAATTTGATCCGTTTCCCCCATACTTTATATTTAACAACACAGTTTTTACACATAGATAATAGCTGCGTGCAGCGTCCGAACGCAACATGCGCGATCTGATCGCCACCGCCGCGTGCAGACGCTGCACAGGACGCCACGATCTGGCCGCGGCCGCCGTGGTTTGAACACGTCGCTACAAGTTCGTACACAACAACTGATCGCCACCGCGCACGCCACCGCGGACGCAAACTGAACGCGCCGGTTTGGTCATGCCTTAAGGGATTCATTTCAAAACTTTTTTATCTTGCGTAGGGCTATTCTCTATTACAACAATATTTTGCATATGTTGAGTGAATTGCAAGCAAAATAAATGTAAATGATTTCAAGTTAAATAAACTTTCTGTTTTTTTTCTTTCAGAGGCAATTGAACGTTCGTGGATACCAATGTTCTCCGGATCTGCGTTTCGTACTTTTTCAACACAACGTCAAAACGGTAAGTACGTTCAATGTATTTTACTGTGTAATTTAAATTAGGGTGTGAACCATGGACCCTTATGCGGAATTTACACTATATAAATTTTTGACCCGCGGCTAGTCACCCTTAATATCGAATGCGACTAGTTTCATTTTGTTTATAAATGTTTAGAAGAACATGTGTAAATCCCGCCTTGGTTGTTAAACATGATGAGATGGAAGGACACCGTCCACTTCATTTTCACAGACAATTAATATCGCATGCGACCAGTTTCATTTGTCTATAAATGTTTAGAAGAACATGTGTAAATCCCGCCATGGTTGTAAAACGTGGTGAGACGGAAGGAAACCGTCCACTGCATTTTCACAAATGATTAATATCGCATGTGACAGGTTTCATTTTGTTTATAAATGTTTAGAAGAACATGTGTAAATCCTGCCTTGGTGAGA
The DNA here is from genome assembly GCA_917880885.1 of Limnephilus marmoratus. NCBI lineage: Eukaryota > Metazoa > Arthropoda > Insecta > Trichoptera > Limnephilidae > Limnephilus > Limnephilus marmoratus. The sequence goes on from OU862909.1 coordinate 26,216,466, forward strand.
CGGAAGGAAACCGTGAAAATAAATCTTAAACAGGAAACTTATTGATAATATATACAAAAACTTAAATTTATTCATTATCTCCTCGTTCACATATTGTGGTAATTTAATTATTGTAGGAAAAAAACCCTTTTTACAAGTTACGCTGTAAATAATTAAGATGAATTGCATTTTAGCGACCGTAAATACGCAATGTGAATATGAATAAATAGTTTTGTCCGTATGAAAGCCCAATTCTTTCAAGAAAGGCATGCAGATACAAGAGTGTGATTGAATCCAATGTTGTGTTTATATGCCTTTCTTGAAAGAATTGAGTTTTTATACGGACAAAATTATTTATTCATATTCATGTAACGGTTTTATATTTTACGGAATAACTTGCAACAAGGATTACTTATTACAATAATTAAATTGCCGCCATCTATAAATGAACAGATTATTATTATTTTTTTTGAATTAGGCAATTCACCCTAATAAGAGTGCTTTGTGATGAATTATTTTAAGTACCCCCTTATCCGTAGCATAACTGTGAGTAAAATATGCGGGTGAACTGGGTGAATCATATTTGTTATTTATCCATCCAGGCTTTGATGTCTTTGATCAACTTTCCGTACTTTGTATTTTAATATCAAATATGAACTCTTATCCTGTTAATTATCGGCTTAATAATCAAAATGTCCAAAAACAAAAATTATCTATTTGGTGATTAAAAATTATTAAGATGAAAAATTTTCATTCGAATCGATTACCATTCATATTTTAAGCCTCACTTTCCGAATTTCTACCGATTTATACTCTGAACACTTTCAGTTTGTACCAAAAAAATATATGTTCATTTTTAAGATAATATCTATACATTTGTAGAGACGAGACGGTAATTATATAAAATTCCCAGAATAGAAAAAATCGCGAAGTATGCTCCGAAAATTATTTAACACATTTTGGTATATTATATTAGGTCCTTACATATGAAATTAGCGTTTTGCCGTACTGGCAACTTTGATCTCAAATATCTTCTCTTTGGTTAGGAATTCCAAATTCAAATTTATACAGCTATTTACTCATGTACTTGTGTTTCGAAAATTATAATTCATTTGTTTTTTCCTTAATTGTTCTTTTTCTTTGCGTCACTTAGTTTACAAAATGGAAAACTTGAAATATCGCATTATTTACGAGTACAAGTTCCACCGTGGCACCAGTGCTGCAGAAACGGCTCGAAGGATTAATGATATGTATGGCGACGGTGTCGCAAAAGAAAACACAGTGCTTTTTTGGTTCCAACGTTTTCGTTCTGGAAATTTCGACCTGCAGAACAAGCCCCGTGGACGGCCGGAGACCAAAGTTGATAATTTTTTATTTTATTTTATTTTTATTTTATTTTTATTTTATTTTTTTTTTAATGAAGAATTGAAGGCTATTATGTAAGCGGATCCATCGCTAAACCACGTCCGAGTTAGCTGCAGGCTGCGGTGTTAGTGATAAAACTGTTTTAATCCACTTGAAGCAAATTGGGAAGGTGAAAAAGCTTGAAAGGTGGGTACCTCACGAATTGAGTGAAGCAAATCAACAAACACGCATTAGAACGCTAGATCACACACTGCACAACAGACGGCTACCAAATTAGAGGAGCTTCAATTGGACATCCACCGTACTTTCCGGACCTTGCCCCAACAGATTATCATTTTTTTCGAAATTTGGATAACTTCTTGCAAGGGAAAAAATTCAACTCCGATGGGGCAGTCCAAACCGCCTTCAAAGATTTTATTGATTCCCGTCCGAATGGTTTTTTTAGTAAAGGGATCGATGAACTACCTATGAGATGGCAAAAGTGCATAGATAGCAATGGTACATACTTTGATTAAATAAATAGATTATATTTGTAAAAAATCGACTTTATGTTCCTCCCATACAAAACGCCAATTTCATATGCAAGGCCTAATATGACATTTTTTTGTATGATGAAAATCACAGGGTATCTTTAAATGCCACTTCCGCATTTGTCGAAAGGTTTTTGCTTTATTTATTTAATTAAAAATATTTTTATTTTTTCACTTAATATCGTGTTTTATATCAGCGCGCTTCCTCTTAAATTCGTATTTACATATCTCCGTTTGAAAAAAATATTCTTCTTCTTTTTGAACGGTTACTGCAGCGCTTTAATTGGTGTTTATTTGGAAAACTTTATATCGTCGTGCGGTTGCCAAAAGTTAGCACATAAACGTGTTATCGGGTTATCGCAATTTTCACAATCGTCTTCTCTCTAAAATCAGATTTACTGAAAATTTATTAATGCAATTATTTTTCTGAAATTGCTTTGTCGACATAGGAATGCGTATGAAGGCATCAAATTTACTGTTGTTCGACGTATGAAGGTTTTGGGAAATTTGAAATTGGGAGGTAATAGCTTTTGGAAGAATGTATTTACGAAATTATTTTAATTTAATTACGTAAATTTAGTAATTGTTACCATAAAAATATTTTTTAAATTACATTATTTCCAGACAGGGTACCCTGAGTAAAATTATTTCTCTTATATCATATCAAGTCATATTTAGAATTTTAGGGCTGAATGGGAATCTGAGGTTCAGTCATGGGCGTAGGCACGGTGGTGGGGCAAAGGTGGGTCGTTTATCCCCCCCCCCCCCCCCTTGGTCGATGCACGACCTCTGAGATTGTCGACAGAGACGCGTTTTCAAATTTACAGCACTTCATATGATGGTTTTTCCGTCTTCCATTCATATTCTTAATATTCGCAAATCCTAAAGCATGCATATGTTGTAGAAACCTACTTTCCTCGGTACCTACTCTGGATTTTTATTTTTTCCGCACCCTAAATCAAAACCTAGCTACGCCCATGGGTTCAGTGTATGACCAGGAATGACGTACGTTTGAATCCACTCATCCTACGCCGTCGGTGCAAGGCATTGGGTCGAGGGAGTCCGGCTAGAGAGGGCAATGGTCAAAGGTATAACAGACATCTTCTGATCCTGCACGCCACGCAGCTGGTGGACAGACATCCTCCACCAAGACCTTGAACAAACCTCACATCAAACATTAAATAAAATTTTTTGACAAACATCGGATTATTTCTCGATAAAAGGACATTAGGAAAATAGGGGAATACAAACTAATTCATGCAATTAACCAAATAACGGATTCAGATTGATAGTAAAACTAGTTTATTACAAAACATAAATTGAAGGTTACACAACCACATTTCCAAAATATCCCCTGGAACCTTCATTTATAAAACAAATCGACAGAACTGAGTAAAGCCGTGATAAATCAGATTGTTTTCGCCAGTAAATCTCTTCCCGCGCTGTATTTCCGGCATTTCTTATGCCACCTCCTCCGACCTCCGTCCTCACGTGCCTACTGCCTAGTGCCTAGCAGTCAGCAGTGCCTACCCACGGTCGACTAGGAGAAATATTAGGTGTTCCTATTGCCTCTATTACCCCGGTTCGCTTTGGCGAATGTTTTTCGGCTCTGAGGGAATGGTCCATATCTATGAGGCTGTAAAACAGGCCAGCTTTATCGTCGGTTTGCGTCGAGACTCGAGACGGTTTGACAAACCAAATCGTTCAATCAATGTCTGATATTATTATTTATTTATTTCTTAATTTTTCCGTAAAACGGGTATACATCAATTATTACGTAGAAGATTACGAATTTGATGTAAGGTCATGGGGGCAGTTTTAATGTTTTGTAACATGCATCAAAAGATAATATGCTGTCTGTAAGTGTCGTTGAAAATATCAATGAAGAAAACAATGATTGGAGCGTTCTGATGGTCCTTATAGTAAGATTTGTCTTGTGTCCCTAACTTCGTAACTAGGATGTATTACCACGTACTCGAAAGACTTTAACAAATTTGGAGTTTTACATGTACTCGATATTTTGCTGACCGATGATATTTATTTTAATTAAAAATAAACGACACGCGCTAGTTTGCAACCAGTCAGTGGCGAGCTGTGATGGAAAAATATTTTTTGTTTTTAATTGAAAAAAAAAATGCAGTCGGACAGAATATGGCATTCACATTTTTTACTCCAATTATATTTTCCAGAATCGCTAATTTAAGTCTTTCGGGTGGTAATATTTTTTTATATGATGTTTTTATATACAACGTGTCCGGAAACTCGTAGTACAAGTGGGAAACTGGTGAATCTACATCACGTAGAGAACCCAAAAAACTTATTTTTTTCGATCTGAGCATTTCGATTTTAATATTATTTTTTTCCTATTTTTCCATTTTTTCGTCAACTAAAGGGTTAAAAAAAATTTTGAGCCCGGTTTACCCTTCGATGCATTTTATAAGACATTACACAGCTGAGATCAACCCCCTACTGAACAATTTTTTCAAATTTAACAAAAAAAATCCATCTTCGGACCCGATTTACTTGAAAACGAAAGCTCAAATCAAAAAAGTTATATCACAAATCGACTCCGAATGTGGTGTAGATTAACCAGTTTCCCGCTTGTACTACGAGTTTCCGGACACCGTGTATTTATGTTTTTATATGATATTCCTACATGATGTTTTTTCTTTGGCTGTAGTGTGATGAAACGATTTAAAGGTAATGATAATAAAGTAATTTTACAATTTATTTTTTTCTTTTTATCTTTTTTATTTCCTTAATTTTTCCCAATTTTTTCATTTGATAATTTACATACAGTGAAATGATATGAGTAAAGTGATCCCACTAAGGCGCAGCCTGTGCGTATTTTGGCCTAAAATCCAAAATTAAGCTTTGTATGAAAAAGGTCGCGCAGCCATTCCTCTTAAGAGTGGAAGCTACTCTCGTAAGTACCGTCCTTGTGAAAGACCACCATTCGGAATAGAAACGTTTTTTTTAAATAGGCAATTCACCCTGAAAAGAGTACATCGATTGTTGGCTGCTTGAAATTGCCGCGTTTGGTCAAGACTAGATCAGAAAAGCAAGTTACACTCCCAACTTCGTCTTCCCCATCTCCTTACATTTCTCACTACCTTCAGCCCCACAAGACATTCCAACTTGTGATGCCATGTCCCCATGGCTCCAGACAGTTGGGACTTTGACGCGATATTAAAATGAAAAGTTATTTCTACAGCGGTTATTAAAAAAATAGTAGAACACAACTTATTTTGAGGTCCTTTGATTTACGAGAACATGGATAATTCAAGGGAACAGCTTCGCATGGTAAAATCGCCCACAAGCGGATATCAGGGGACAATGTCGGCCGGTCGGGGCTAAGGAACAATGGAGCTCATATGAAAGTCATTGGGAAACAAGACAGGGTTTGATGAGCGCGAAAATGGGACATTAAATGCCCCAAGGCTTTTTCAAACTACATAGTAGTTAGTCGAGTGGCTTAACTGACCAAAATTCGTTCAAATCAACTCCCGTTCGAACCAGGCTAGTAATTTAGTAACTAAACGTGTCCGAATACCATACGTACAGTAGATTTAGTTTAGCTGGAGGTTTAATAGAATCAATCCAAAATAAAAAATAAAATTTTAAAAAATCACTAACGAAATTTTTTAAATCGATGTAGAAAAGTTTACATGTTTACAAGGCGTCGAGTTGAAAATATTAGTAGGTACATATCTACATTTCATTAAGCACGCCTTTCTTAATACCGACTACTTTCTTACACTCAAGAAAGTACAACGTAATAGTTTATTAGGTTTCTGGTACGATTCCTGATTGAACAAAAAAAATGTTCTCGTCATAATAGAATATTGTGTAAATGTTTAGTTAATGGGATAATAAATCCACCGTGCATTATACTGAGAAAGAAGAAGCTATTGTTGCTGAAACAATACGTTTATACAAATAGAACAGAAAATACTAAAACGGAATTAAAAAAATGATTTTTTTATTTTATTTTATTTGGGTAATAATGAAATGAAGCATGATAATATAAAGGTTACATTAATTTTAACAATTACAGGTTTCCACAATTAGAATCATTTTAAAAACATATATGTATTTTGGAATTAGCTATTCGTTGTGGATCACTCTGAGGCCTCGTTAGCTTAGTGATTTTTCCCAAAGTTTTCCCAAGGATGCAGAGTTCCCGGTTACTGCATTACTCCCTTTTCTCTTGTTACTTTCTAATAGGTATAATTTAACATTGCAAATTCCAACATATATGAATACCTGTCATTATTTTGCTCAAATCGTGATGCAATCTTATCGATGGTGGCGTGTACATTGAAGAATATTGTATATTTTTAATTCGCTGGTCCTATTGGGATTTTTATCGGAGATTAAAAAGGGAGAAAAATTGCCTCCGCGGGTCTAGCTCGATCGGCAATATCGGATCGACAGGCTCAACTTCCACCGTTTTTACATCGATGTCCCTAGCACGGTTGCACAATCGATATCCGGACCGATATTGATACGAAATAATTAAGAAATTGTTATACGATGGCGTCACCAAACACGGCCTCCGTGGTCGAAAGGTAAAGCTCTTGACTCGCAATCCGAAGATCGCGGGAATTCCGGCGTGCGCAAATAATATTTTTTTGATTAATTTGTATTTTTTCACAATTAATTCATTTAAAATAATATACACTAGGGGCAGTCAAAAAGCAATGCGTCCTATATTTTTCTCCTTTAACTGTCGAGATATAAAGAATGAATTTGAATAGGTTGAAAACTACGCTATTGACGATTAATTTATTACTTTTAAATAAAATCTCCTTCCATTTCACAGCTTTGGCCTTTCTTTTAACAGGGGCACGTATCACAGTGTTTTTAAAAACACGGCCACATCCAGAACACCATTGCCATAACTTTCCCCGTCGATAACACAGTTTTGAATTTTTTTGTCCTTGGTGAGTTTGTGTGATGCCATTCCATTGACTGCCTCTTTGATTCAGGTTAAAAAAATGAACCCATAGGCCATATTACGTCTCCCGCTACAATATTTTTCCAGAAACCAGGTAAGTGTTGTTTTTCTTGTTTCTTTATCCTGGCAGGTTAACTTTCTTGGTACGCACCTTGAACAAACTTTTGTTGAAAAATCATTTGTCGAATAATCGTCATCACACTGCCTTTACTGAGGGAGAGAATGCGACATCTGTAGTTATTTGGGGTTACTGCAATCAACGGTCTACCGCTCCGCTTTTCGCCAGCCAGCGGTGTTTGTCCTTCAGCTTTGTTACAGTGACGAACCCATCGTTCAGCAGTGCTGACGTCCACTGTTGCATCATGGTACATATTTTTCAGTCTTTTATGAATGCGAATGGGCGTTTCACCTTCTACAGTGAAGAATCAATCACAGAACACTGTCTAATACGAACATTGATGTCGGCCATTTCGATATTTTTAGTTTTATAAAATCTATATCCAATCTTCAAAACCACTTTAAAATAAACAGGCAAAAGAAAAGAAAGCGACATCTAGCGGCTTTTTAGTTTCACTTCTAGCGCTAGTGAATAGCACACTTTGATTTTCTGTTTGTTATTTACTCACAAATAATTGTTCAAGTAGTCTCTAAAATCCTTAATCGACTATATCTTATCATTTAAAGCAATAATAAATAAAGTAGCTCACATCCGTACAAGATATTCGATGTAACTTTTGATTACAAAAATAATTTTTCAGTTTGTTTGGGTATTATGATCTCAAATCCAAATTAAGATTTGTATGAAACGGGCCGAAACGAGCCGCGCAAACGTTCCTCTTAAATATGGCGGGAGGTCCTATGTGCTGGTATTCATCTATGGGATTTGGGAACCATTTCATTCTCGCAGGTCTCGCTCCTGGGCAGTAGGGAGTAGGTAGCACGGATTTCGAATGGCTGTTTAAGGTGTGGTAATTTTGTAATTTTTTTTTATTTATTTATTATAGATAGATACAAAAGAAAGTACAAATTACATATTAGGAAGCTTTGCCTGTCCAACTAGGAAAGTTTCCCGTTCCAGGACAGACAAATTGACAGATTTAGTTCATATTATTCCAAGAAGTGTATTTAATTACATAACAAAAAAAAGAAAAAGTAACCTGGTAGAATATATTATATTCGGATTTACTGAATTAACCTGGTAACGTATAATATATTCGGATTTACAGTGTATGAGATAAGCAGGTAAGCTAGTAGTATTGAAAAGTATAAACCAGGTACCTGATAAGAAGTTGGAGGAATTACAAAAAGATTTACAACATAAAGAGTTAATACTATTATAAAAAATATTATAAACAGAAGTTATGTTAGGTTATGTTTTTAGAAGTGTGAATTTATAATTACAATACAAGATCTTATTTCCATATATTTTTACGAGTTCACTGCACAAAAGCACTTTAGAGAAATCTGCCATTGTATCACTGGGATCAATGTAAGATAAAACCATCCTTCCATAAAAACACAATACATTTTATCCCCTTTGAATAGTTATTTTCAGTTACCTCGTTCAGCGTACATCAATATATGGTACAGTTTACGATCGTCTGGCCCTGTAGGATGGTTCCTTTTTGTGGCCACATCAAACCTCGGCGTCGTGACTTCATGTGGAGTTCGTGGCTTCGGTGGCCGTACGGGTGATGGCTACAAACTATATTTATTATTTACGTCACCAGCTCAACGTGATCAACTGGCCAGTTCTTATACTTTGCTGCTAAAGATTGCAAACCGTAGATTTATATACAAATTGCTTTTCTTTATTGGGAGCAATTTTTTTCTGCAGGGATACTTACTTACGTGTTGTGAGAAAGTGGGGTTATACTGTTATATCAATACTCAATCACAAATATTATGGTTCTAATTTAAGTATTTTTTGAGAGTGTTGTTTTTTTATAATTTAAATGTCTAATTAATGTGTTGGTAAACGTGTCAAAGAAACAAACGTTTTAAGATGTGTAGACAATCCTTTAAAATGTCTATGGCTGAGTTGGCACCGCGTTTGGGTCCCACCCAACTCCCACCATTTGGGTCCCACCAGCAGGGCCGATTCTACGAAATCTGGCGCCCTGTGCAGTAGGTACCGATAATTTTTTTTTTACACTAATTTATCAAATAAAATCAAGACATATAAAGGTGTAACTTTGACCATCAGTGACCTGGCGGTAGCTCTCACATTCGTTTTTTTTTAAAGAGAGAATCGCCAGGAGCCCTATACTCTCTGAATCTATTGGGTAAACATAAAATTATGGTGCTATTTTAATTATTTTAGTAAAAACTCTTTTTGCAAGTTATGCTTTAAAATAATACAACGAATTGTTTGTTTGTGCCCATACCATGATTTAAAAATAAGAATATAACCTCAAATTTGTACCTTGCATTTCCCCTGTGTTGAGCGAACAAACACCAAATTGAGCGAACAAACATCATACAAACACTGAACACTGACGTATATCAACGGCTTACGAAAGACGCTTACACTGACACTGTAAAATAACAAATCCAACAAATCTAATAGATATTAATTATACATTTAACGAAATTCAAATAATATGTCAAATCAATAATGAAACTGTCAACACGTTGCAACCTGCAAATCCTGCAAACCGTGCGATGCTTTTGTTAATGGAATTTACTGAAGATTTTAGAAGAAAATGGTCTTTAACTACCTTCTCCTAGAGACTTAAATCGTACAAAATAAAACAATAGCGAGCGTACGGACGACACACTAACTAAAATTGTCAGCATTTTGAAAGGCGCAAGTCGGTTTGTTTGATTCACTAGAACAAAAATACCGCGCTGTGATTGGTAATTGAATTTGGATAGCACCCATTCGTCGTAAAAGATATATGGAAAAATAGATCTTACGTTTAAACTAAATATATGGAATTTGTAAAAAATTCTGTAACTGACTATAAATTCGTAAGCCGTTGATACCAACCTGATGCGTGCGCATTCTGTTTCTTTGGAAAGCGTCGCTAGAGCGTAATAATTATTTTGTACTATGGGTAATTTTTAAATGATTCAGGGAATATTATAACTAAATTTTAATACAATATTTATTTTCTCACGGCGCCCCTTCGGAGTTGCGCCAGGTTTTTGCACGTTTTTGAACGTATGGCAGATCCGGCGCTGCCCACCAGTATTCGATTTCTCGGCTGGCTAAGTTCTCAATCATGACATGAGCAACATTTTTCGCTTTCTGTGGTGGTAGTAGGAGATTTTCAAATATTGTCACGTTATTCGTGAATGTTTGTTTTTCTTTTTTATTAAAAGTTAAATTTAAAAAAAAGTTAATATATAAAATTGATTGTCTGTTAGTGGCTTTGTGGCTTGTGGGCGGAGTGGATTCGATTCGTATACAAATCTACAGTTTTATTCTGAGGTTAATAAAAGTTTACACACATATCAAAACAAGAGGAAGGTCACTGTTTATATGGTATTTAAAAAAAACACCCCAATCCTCTTTTCCCACTCCCTTAAAGTAATATTTGGATACTGTTTGATGAAATTTTGTACACTTGACGTTATGATTAAACGAAAATTACTGTGCACATCTGATTTTAAAAAAATTCATAAATATGTAGCTGAAAATTAAAAATTAATATTTCGAAAAATTGGCCCATTTACTTGGCCTATATATCATCTATTTTAATGTATAAATAAGTATCTCAGTTTGGCATTTATACAAATCTACAGTTTTAATCAGAGATCAATGAAATTTTGCACACCATGAAGAAGGTCACTATTTACAACAGTTTTCAGAAAACCACCCCATCCCCTTTTCCGAATCCCTGAAGCCAAATTTCGATACTGCTCGCGGAAAATTGCGGTCTACATCTGATTTCGAAAAAATCTGTATAAAGCTTGGGTAACGCAGGGGACTTCAGCTAATTATCTTTCTACGTGTTTTTAAAGAGGTTTCCCAGGAGGGATTTGTTTTTTACACAAATCCATAGTTTTATTTCTAGATTGATGAAATTTAGTACACTTGACATTCAAAATAATAGAAAGGTCACTGTATATACGAGAATTCCAAAAATCACCCCCATCCCACTTTCCCACCTTTTAAAGCTGAATTCTGATGCTACTCGATGTTTTTTTATCATTTAATGTTAAAAATTAGAGGAAAATTCCTACCTCTGATTTCGAACAATTCTGCAGAAAACCCGGGCAACATCTGGGACTTAGTTATATAACTGTATATTAACTGTATATCAGCTGTATATTACCTATACCTATATATGTGAAACACCTGACGGTATAAATTGTACATAATATAAAATGTAAACTCTTCTTCCATCCACAAGCAAATACTTTTAATGGAATATCATGATATGTTCCTTTTTTTAAGATACTTTAATAAATAAAAAAATTATATTAAAAAAAATGTATAATCTATCTACATATGTAGTGTCCTGGTATGGTGGTGAGGGTTTGTTTTTTATACAATTCTACAGTTTTATTCCGCGATAGATAAAATTTCACACACTTGACCTTCAAAACAAGTGAAATGTCACTTTCCAAGTCTTGATTATGAAAAACTGTGTAAAGCCCGTGCAAACCCGGAGAGTTCAGCTAGCTCATTTATGAAACTATTTCAAGTTAAATGCGCTTGTCGCCAGAACGTACCGCCATCGCGAGTTGCGGCGTTGTTTTCAAAGTGAATTAATCGCACGGGGCATGATTCTGAATACCAAATTCCTCGGAGCCCTAATAACACGACCATTACAAGAATGTGCAGGCGGCTGTCGTGGTAAACAATAAAGTTACCCCCTTCGTCCCTGAAAGCTTCAGCCCGGCCCGGTTCGACAATCCTCGGCCGGTTCGACAATCCTCGGCCGGTTCGACATTCCCCGGCCGGTTCGACAAGCTCCGGCCGATTCGACAAACTTCTGCCGGTTCACGTTCAGAGCCGGATCTGAGATATTTTGAGCCTCGTACAGAATGTATTAATACATTATTATGTTTGGCGCTCTTTTTATGAGGTTAACGGTGTTTCTGAAAAAAAAAATTATCATCTGTTTTTGCCGCTGAAACTTTTTAAAAACTCTTTTTGCGATCAATTGTGAAAAAGTTGCAACACTTGCAACCCACGTTTATTTCTTTATTGTATTATATTTTTTTGGGAAAATTAACTGCAAATCTTAAAAATACTTACAAATGATATTAAAAATAGGAAATTTTGCCAATTGTAAATTTTCCGCTGAATAATAAATGATATAAGAAAAGTGTGATATTACATGTAAATTTTTAGTTACAAATGATATTAAAAATAGGAAATTTTGCCAATTGTAAATTTTCCGCTGAATAATATATGATATAAGAAAAGTGTGATATTACATGTAAATTTTTAGTTAAACGGACGGGAGGGTAGAGAGAAGATAGGATTAGGAAAAAGAGACGAAGGAATGGATGATAAGGGAAGATGGAAGGTAGTTTGAGTGATCTAGCTTTGTGTAATCGAATTTCGTTTTATGTTCCGACGAGTTAAAAATGTCAATGTGTAAGTGGCACGCGGCATCGTTGTAAATAAACCCATTGTTGCCAAATCTAGCGATTTATTTGACCAAGGGCTCAAACAATACACAACAATATATTTACTATCTACTTGTGAATGGCCACGAGGACGCAATATTATCGTTGTTATGGCTGTAATGACTGTGACTGAAAATGTGAGTGTGTGGACGCAGCACGACCGTCGTTATGCACTAAAAGTAATATGACGCAGAGAAGACACAGACCATCGTTCTGTCTTAAAAATAATATTGCTGTGTGGACGCAAGAAGCACCAACTGTGTAGGTGTAGCATGGCCATTGTAATGCCCTAAAAATAATATTACTGCATGGATGTGGTAATAATTTAAGTTGAATGAATTATTTTGTATAGGTAGATGAAGGAATTTTGTCTAGAAATCTTGTAATAAGTGAAATGAGAATAAGCGACACACGTGTATAAGCGTCTAACATATTATTCACTGTTGATTTTACAAACAAAGGTTGCTATTGTATTTTTAAAAATAGATATTTTTTAGGACATCATTGTTATAATCGTTTGCTTAACTGTGTATGCGAGAAATGTTCGAGTTTGACACATAATGTGCCTAGTGAGTCGAGTAGGTACTCTTAAATTTACTACACACAGGAGTTCGTAACAGTCGAGCTCCTCAAATGTGTGTTTTAAGGGTATTTATTAAAAAAGTGTACTTAATTAATTTCTTCTGAGGAGATATTTATTTTAAAATTAATAAATTAACAAAAACTTTTAATTTTTAATATTAATTTTATTGTGAGGTGATCCAATGGCGGAACTATACTCTAATTAGGTACGAACTTATGAGACATATAATATACAAATTCTAGTTTTTCATCAAACATAACTCAGAAGTCTCATATTTTTTAGTGTTCAATACCTGCCCAGTTTATGCCATTGTTCGCTAGATGGCATTGATACATTAAATAATTACAACTAACGTCTGAGGCTTATGATTTGTATTGATAGATGGCAATAATAAATACAGAGATTTGACGTTACATCTGCGCCTTTGCTAGATCCGGTACTGTTCGCCGTTTCGCGCTAAGTATCCGGTTCAGCAATGGCGCTAAAATTTATTTTTCGAATCCTTGTAGCATTTTGGCGGGAACGCGGATTTGCCGCGCATCGTGATTATTATTGCCGTTATTATTTTCCGGGACTTTTTGCACTATTTTTGCAGTTTTTATGCAGCGGACCAGTGCAGATTAAGGCTAGTGGGATTCGAAACAGGAGCGTACCTGCTGAAATAAAAATAAAAATGTGTTTATTGGCAGACAGGGTAGGAAAAATGTAGATAGAAAACTAATAAAAGTTTTGAATTTTTGTTTAATTCGTTGGAAACGGATTACGAGAAAGTTATGGAAGGATTTTAGGCTTTAGAAATATCTAGGTAGATACATAGATTTTAAAAATATCGTACACGCGAATAAACATAGGTATAAAATACTCGTTTGTAAAATTAGTAGGTATATTGTCGTCTTATATATTTTTTTTATTTTATATAATGGAAACAAACAGTGCATTAGTTACAGTAATGACACAATTTACAGATATTATATAATATTTGTGGGTGGGAGTGGATACCTATATAAAAAAAAATATATATATTATTATAATTAACCCCTCTGGTCTACACAAAAATATTACACCATTATTATCATTATAATAAATAACAATACATTATTATTGCGTCATTAACCAATTTACCGCTGCCCCGGGAACCATTTATTGGATATCCAAGACCCCTGCCATAGGTCACCCAAAGTAGTTCGCTACATTTGGTGATTTGGCAGGGGTGCCCGGGTTCTTAGAGTGAGTTTTGTCCAGGTCTTGGTGGCGAATGCGTTTCCTCACCTACTGCGTGGCGGTCCGGATCGGGAGAGACCGATTGAGGCAGACATAATCTAGACCTCTCCAGCTGGACTCTCTCGATCCATAGCCTTGCACCGCAGAGTGAGGGGTGGATTCATACGTCTCTCACTCCTGGATACATTGACCCCCAGATTCCTACCCACTTCTAGTACCCCTTTCCTTCCCAGAACATCTCTCCTTCGTTTCCTTAAAAAGACCCTCCACACAGTATTCCCTAAGTTGCCATAGGTTCTGAGTGATTTTTTTTCTCAGGGCCTCTTGCTACTGTAAAAAAAATAAGAGTGAGCAATTCACACGCGGTAGAAGTGAAACTAGAAAGTCGCTAGATGTCGCTATCTTTTCTTTTGCCTGTTTCTTTTGCCTGTTTATTAAGTGTTTTGAAGATTGCATGATTAATTTTACAAAAATGATGACAGTACAGTTCATGATAGCTTTTTGTTTGACAAGCCCCCAAAGGGCTCACAAACTCCAACAGCTCGTAGGGCTTTGAAGCAAAGAATGGACGGTTACCTCGAGAGTGTTTTCTCTTGGGGTAAAAATAATCTCGTTGAATTTAATGTTTCAAAGACCCAATCTTGTCTGATTACGTCTAAAAGGGATCGAAATGAAAATCTAGTCTCTTTCAACGGAAGCAATCTTCCGAACAGGCCCTCCATTGATATGCTTGGTGTAACCCTAAGTGACCAGCTCAGGTATGGGGGCTCCATCGAAGCCAGAGTAAAGTTAGCCTCCCAAAAACTGGGCGTACTGTACAGGGCCCGCAGATACTTTAATAGTACACAACTGCTAACCTTGTACAAATCACAAGTACGCCCCACGGTTGAATTTGGCAGCCATCTCTGGTCTGGAGCTCCAAAATACCTGAAAAATACCCTCGACTCTGTGCAGAAACGGGCGGTCCGTTTGATAGATTCTCCCATCTTAACAGACGGATTGCAATCTTTAGAGCACAGGCGTCGGGTGGGAATGCTATCCTTGTTCTACCGGTATTACAATGGAAGATGCTCTGAAGAACTAGCATCATTGATCCCTTCGGCACCGGTGCATAGTCGGGAAACACGCCAAACGCGTGCCCAACATTTGTACACGGTTGACATTTGTCACATGAGAACGGGTCGTTTCTTCGACTCGTTCTTGTGTTCAACAGCTCGGCTGTGGAATGATTTGCCGGCCTCTGTGTTTCCTCCTTCCTACAACATGGGTCTCTTCAAGACCAATGTTCATTCCTTCCTCTCCTCAAAAAGACTCTCCACACAGTATCCCAGATGACATAGGCCCTGAGGGAAATTATTTTCCTCAGGGCCTCCTGTGTGGAGTTAATGTAAAAAAAAAAATAAAAATAAAAATGTTTCTTTTTTTTTTGGCCGCTGAGATTTGTCAGGCGCTTTACGCCTCTACGCTATCGGAGGCTCGCGTGGAGTCGTGAATTTACCACTTTATATTAGAACCGAGGACCCGACGAAAAATAAATTTTTGTGACGTTTTTCCGTTTCATCCGAATTTCAAATCACAACGGGGCTGAAATGTTTCACTTCAAAAAATTAGCTACATTACCGATTGACATTCAATACCAAATAGTTTTTCGAACGTATTCCAAAATTAAATATATTGTTTGGAAAGCGGATGAACGACTCTTTCAGATTTTGATATTACAAATAGACATGTGCCGTACGTCACCCCCAAGTGATTTGCTACGTTTGGTGACTTAGCAGTGGTGTCCATGTTAATGGGGTGAGGTTTGTCTGAGGTCTTGGCGGCGAATGCCCCGAGGGAATTTAAAGAGTTAACTTAATAAAGCAATTAAAAGTATTATTTTTTGGACGCACACAGCTAAAGTTTTTTTGTAGCTTGCCGGTGGTTTTTTTTTCTAACCCTAAAATGTTAACAATTCATCAAATATTTTAAGATAATTTTTACGTCCTGTGAATGGTCTATTCAAGTTCTGTGATTATTTAAGTTTTATAAAGCAACGATAATACAATAACACAACAGAACTTAAACAGAACGTGAAAATTCACTTAAAATATTTGACGAATTGAAACAATCCATCCTTAGTTTGAAAATACTAATTTTAAACATGATTGTGTTTCACCTTTTTTGTTTTTTTCTAGATCGTATAAAAAAATTGACAATCTGTCACCAGGTGAACTAATTGGCGGTTTTCTGTTTTATAGAAATATTCAAATAATACGGGAGCTCTATTGTAAACGTTTAAAACCAAAGAGGAAGCTTGGTGTTCATCGTGTTCATTAAAATCTGTCTACATTTTATCTCTGACCATAACACAAAAGGATTTAGAACAATATTTATGAGTACATTTCATTTGGTGACAGATATAGCACCACTTGGATAATAAGCAGGATTTGGTCTCACTGACCCCCAGATTCCTACCCACCCTCATACCTTTTTTCCTTCCCAGAACTTCCTCTCCTTCCTTTCTAAAAAGACCCTCCACACAGCATCCCTAAGGATGACATTGGCTCCGAGGGGAATTATTTTCCTCGGGACCTCCTGTGTGGAGCAAATGTAAAAAAAAAGTGCCCCGGGTGATTGAAGCGACCAACAAACTAGCAGAAAATTTTGAAGTTGACAGACATTAATTTAAAAAAAAAACGAGTGTGCTTTAGACCACACGACTGAAGTAAAACTTCACTAACTTATATCTCCCTCTAAACTGCCGTTCACCTCGCCCGACCGTTCGCCTCGCCCGAACACACTTTTCATAACGCTCTCGTCACGCATTCACCAGCTTACTCCCCAAATCAAGCGTGCGTAAAAAAGTTTTACTTTAATAATAATTCCCCTTTGAACTTTAACACCTTTGAACAATAACAAGTATTTTTTACGTTGTGCAAACTTATCGAATTAGGATATAATAAAAACATTTTATTCTTTTGTATCACTCGAATGATCTACACAAAGCACTAGTTATATTTACTCCATGATTACTGTTGCACTATATTATTATGTAGTGTACTCGAATATGTGAATATGTAGTTTCAATATCTCCCAACAGATGTCATTGGTATTGGTAATTATATGTAATTTTAATGGGTCTCAACAGAGTAGTAAAGTTTTACTGTATGAGAGAGATAACTGTGTTACGAAGATAACCGATCGGCAGTAGGGCATCTTCAGTAACCATTTCCTCTGGCGCAGATTAACACTGGGCATCCTTTAGAATGGACGTTAAGTTCAGTTAAATTTTCATTCATTCATTTAAAATAAGACGATAATAAACACGACGAACCGAGGAATCATTGAGACTCCCAATCATCAGTGTTACATTGTTCATCAGAAAAAACAACAGTATACCATAGAATATCATTTGTAGATATTAAAAAACCCTTTAAAAAACTAACTAACTCACATTCATACATCGTCTCATACAAACTCTTTTATTATTCTGACTTTTGACATGGCCCGACTCAAGTACCTTATTCAATTGATCGTGTCATGTCTTCCTCGGGCGTCCCCGACTTCTTCTACCATTCACATTAATGCTTTATGCATTCATAAAAAACCCTTACGGGTGTATAACACAATAAATGAATAAAATATACGAACACTTAACAATTTGTAGATAATAATGGGACAAGATGGTATGAAAACGTTGTATCGTACTTTCAGGTATAGAAAAACATGACGCAGATGACACTGAAGAAATAAGCGCAAAATAGCCCTAAAATACCACATTCATTTTGTTGGGAATCTCATAAGCGCACTCAAGAATCCCACGAGACTCTTATGAAATTCCGGCTTTCCAATTTTACCTTCGCTCGTCTTTCATCACGAAATCACGGAACGACAATAACGGGCCGCC
Source organism: Limnephilus marmoratus (assembly GCA_917880885.1). Taxonomy (NCBI): domain Eukaryota; kingdom Metazoa; phylum Arthropoda; class Insecta; order Trichoptera; family Limnephilidae; genus Limnephilus; species Limnephilus marmoratus. Next base: position 26,234,582 of record OU862909.1, read on the forward strand.
CGTAAACCTCGTTGTCTGACTCGGTCCAGAGGGAGTCCTCGAGCTTATCGCTTTCAAATCTACAGAGATTAAAGTAATACCCGCAGTTACAGAACCAATAATCGCAGATTGCAAATCCTCCAAAGTCCTTGCTATATTATTTCATTTGAATGTACCAACTTATCATCTTTGTTACAATTTACCAAAAACACGTATATGCGGCACAATGATTCTGATTATCGTAAGTAGGAGGAAAGACATATTTTTTATCAGAAGAACTCTCTTTTTATAACCTTTGAAGGTTATTCCCATCAATGTAATATATCGTTGAAGAAGAAGATAACACTGATAATCTAAACGAAAATACGACAGAGAACAAGACACAGAAAGATAAAACCTCCAACCCTCTCGTCTCGCCTTACCAATTGGGCCAATGCCACCTCTTATTTGAACGTCATATTTGTCAATCTCATATTTCCACTTTTAAAAAGAGAGTTGTTCTAATAAAAATTGAATATCATTTTACAAAAGGGTCAATAGGTATTGCAAATTTAAAAAAAATCGGATATATTTATCCAAGACACTATCTAGGTTACAAACCAGTTCCAATGAAACAGGTACTTGCTAATAATATGGAAAAACATTCTCAGTTCTGGAACCAGTCGGATTTACTCATTAAATAAGTGGTTCAAACAAAGTTGAATTGTTTCATTTATCGATAATGGATAACCACAAAGTTATAGCTTCATTCAAAAATATAATATTGTTAATTCTAAAAAAATGAATATGCGATTAACAAATAATATGACGTTCAAATAAGAGGTGGCAAATGGCCGAATTGGTAAGGAGTTTGTCCCGATAAGACGAGAGGTTCGGGGTTCAGTTTAGTTGCGACCGTTAAGAGGGCATTACCAGAGAAAACCAGAAATATGTCATTTTCAAATCAGATTTTAGACGTATTGACTCTTTTCCACAAAAAATTATAAATGGATTTCGAAAGATTGTTCTTTTATCTAGCATTCGCATGTAATAAATATTGAGAAATTTTTTTAATTTTTAGTATAATAAGGTTATTCCATAGGTCGTTGGCAAATTTGTTAAATTTTCAAAAAGATTTTGTATTATACCACACCCATTTCAAATAATATAATCATGCAGTAAAATAAATCAATACATTATCTAGCAAACGCATGTTTTAGAATTTTAATTTTAGTTTCAATAAAATCATTAAAAAATATGTACGTACATGTGTTTCTTGACGAAAATTGGTCCATTTGTGTATTTATTTGCGCACTTACAAACTAATATGTTTCAGATTTTTTTAACATTCTTATTACATTTAGACATTATTGAAAAATGATAAATACTTATAATCAAAAAATAATTACAAAAAGTATATTATTTTAATAGTTTTATCATCACGCCTTTCAACATTTTTGGATGAAGATATAAATTAAAGCTAATTTGGATTGAAATAAATTCGATATTGAGTTATAATTTTAAAAAGCTGGTACAGAGAATAATTAATCTTTCTCATTGTAACCGCCCTGCACGATCGTAAGAACAAATTTCGACGAAATGTGGATTTTCGTCCGCTGGCTGGTTAAACGCTCTTAACTTTTAATTTCTCTGTGTCTTTTTCTCTTTCATATTTTCGTTTAGATTATTAGTGTTACCTTCTTCTTCAATGATACATTGTAAGTCGGTTGACTTATTTAATGTATACATTTGGGTAATTTGATGGACGGGTGGTTATTACACATTGTCACATTTGATACGCTGGTTAATTATAAACAGTGGTTGGCCATTTGCGATACTAACAACTTAACAACACACATTTGAGGACAGCTGAGGTTATTTACTTTGAAGCCAGTGCATTGTGTGAAGTGAGTGTAGTGTGACAGCTTGCACAATATATTGTGGGTCCCCGTAGACCATTAAGTATGGTACAAGTTTATCGTCGCACTTTGAATTGAAGCAACCAACTGTAAAAGGCAAATTTTGAAATTGAAAAGACATCGCGTAAAGGGCCTTTTAAGACGATCCCCTGGTCTTGGACCCTTCGGAATTGGGTGGAGTAAGTGACTTTAGGACGTTGACCAATAAAAACCATAATCAAAAGCCAACAACGGTGTTTTGTTATTTCGCAAGCATCTTTTTACATAACGAAGCGACGCAAAAAACAAAGCACGTCTATTCGGCCCGAAATCTTGGTGACAACTATGTGCGACTATACGCCGCGCTTTCGGTCCTTCTGCAGAACGCAGAAGGGTGAAATTCGCAGCCTCTTTTAATTTACTGCAAAAGAACATCGCCAAAATTTATGTTTTATTTATTTTTTTGTGAAGTTGAGAAATAAATATTAAAATGTTTTCCGATTATTTTCTAAGAAAGTTAATTTGCTACATTTTACAATAAAACCATATCCAAAAAGGGTTTTTAAATAGGAGATATCGCACTTCAAGGCATTTTTTTATAGGTCGGACACTTCATTTTTTTCTAGCCTTATTAAAAGGCTTATCAAAAAATACTCGATTATTTCAAAGGCCAAGATGTATTCTACTTGCAGTATTTAATTTAAGCATCTATAATATTTGTAAGCGATCAAATTTTCAAACCCAAAACACGTGATTTTGCATGATTTTGTATTACTTTGTACGTTGGATCATCTTAAGACTTGTCATCCCGAAAATCCACCAATTTATAATATACTTTCCTTGAACACTTAAGCTCTTAAAAAATATATGTTATTCTTAAAGATAATATCTATACATTTTCCACGCCCAAACGGTAAATATGTGCAATTCTCTCGATAGAAAAAAATCTCAAATTTTTCCCCAAAAATTACTTTAAACACTTTTGTTTCTATATTTTTGAATGTAGTTATTACTTTGTGGTTATCCATTATAGAATAATCAAATAATTTTACTTTGTATAAACCACTTATTTGATGTGCAAATCCGACCGGTTTCGGAACAAACGTTCCTTCGTCAGGGAAAGCTTATACTATACTTATACTTTTGTTTATAAAGCTTATACTTATACTTTTGTTTCTGTTATTTTACAAGTTATGTTCATGAAAAAATTCGGTGTTTCACAGATTTTTGCTCTATTTTAAACGAGTCGTGATTTTTTAAACATTTTCATAATTTTCACTTAATTATAATCGTTTTTAATATTAGCGCGCTCCCTCTGACATTTATATTTACATATCTCCCGTACTTCTTCTTTTTTATGCTTACCACCGGGCCTTTAAGATCTGCCAAAAGATTTCCAAATCACGGTAAGGTTTGTGCAATATATCATTCTGAACCGAGAAATTTAACTCAATTATCATGCTAGAAGAAGCCCATCCTAATACAAAAAAAACGTGGCCCGGATAAATAAATAAAGGCCACATTTTAGAAAGATATAACAATAACTTTGAAAGAAACATCGTATACCTATAGTTAAGATAGTGAACATAGGAGAATCTCAAAGACATAATATTATCAACATTGAAAAAACTCCGCGTTTATTTAGCTACTTTAGATGAAATAATATCCTTAGCATTGTTTCCATTTTGTAAAAATCTCATTACACTTTTGTATTATTATTATTATGTAGGATGTCGCCAAATATTATTCTCGTTCTAAAATAGCTCACTGATCAAAACAACAACAACAACAGAACTGTCACTATTTCCGTAAAATTAATAAATCATTCAAACAGATAGCAAGATTCAAATAGATATGAAAACTTCACAAGAGGGGAACAATGTAAATAAAAAAGATTTCACAGAAAGAAAATCGGTTGAGTGAGAAATGGTTGAATGAGAATTATACTGTATTTGAAATGTTTGTACTCTGCGACACGTTGAGCGTTTCTGGTTTGGATGAAATACAGATTCAGTGTTGTTTAATTTTTATTTAAGGTTTCATAAATATAGAGATAGGTCTAAAATACAACATTTTGTTTTACAAAAAAACGAAACTCAATTAAATGTCATTTTGAATCGTAAAATTTCAGTCTTGCTTGAATTGAGTTAATTGTTTTTTTTACATTAATTCTACACAGGCCTTGAAGAAAATAATTTTCCTCAAGGACTATGTTATCTTTGAGAATGCTGTGTGGAGGGTATTTCTGAGGAGAGGAAGGAGTGAGAAGGAGGGGGGAAATATAGAGGCCGGCAAATAGTTCCTCAGCCGAGGTGTTTAACTCGGCAATGAGTCGTAGATACTACCCGTTCTTACATGACAAATTTCATACGTATACATACGTTCACCCCTTTGTACACTCTCCTCAACTAAGCAAAATGCTTACATATTATTTCTAATTTCGTTAAAAATTGTTCGTCTCTACATTTTTATATGACACCTCGAGAGAGCGAAGATTATAATTTATAACGTTCTAAACTCACCATTTTTCCAATTTCGTTATAGTTTCAACATGTTAGGGAGGAATCGTAACCACAGCCGAGCTATTGAACTCAAGAACCTACCATAGAAGCTACTCGTTCTCATGTGACAAATGTCAACGGTGTAATATGTTGGGCGCGCGTTTGGTGTGTTTCCCGTCTCTGCATTGGTGCCGAAGGGATCAATGACGCTAGTCCCTCGGAGCATCTTTCATTGTAATACCGAAAGAACAAGGACAGCATACCTACCTGACGCCCGTGCTCCAAAGATTGCAATCTGCTTATTAAGATCCCACAGTATGTTTGACACAGTCTTGGGACACAGCAAAATTAGTTTGTTGTGAGCATTTTTCGAAACGTTAAAGGAAATACAAGACGTGTAAAAAAATTAAAGTTGGCATGTACCTACTTACAAATATTGGCATATAATTTTTGAGACTCCTCGTTTTTCAATTGAAAACTTTTTTTCCCGCCACAATGGACGGATTTCCACTACAGAATATCTTGTTATTCTTTTAAAAATAAATCTACAAAACGTAACATTTCCGTATATAGATCGATATATTCTGAGAGCAAGAGTTCGTCGATCGAGAATAATTACAATTCCTCACTCGAAGATTGTTGAAAAGTTGTCGAATCACCCTCCATAACTTGTTTGACAGATACATAAATAATGTTGAATCCGTGTCAATACTCGAGAAATCAGATGCCTTGCCTCCTCCAACCAGCCTCCATCTCCCTCCCGCCTCTCCGGGGAAAGATTAATATTGTAGTCTGGAGACATCTCCGGCTCCCGCCCTCGAGCTGGAGTGTTTGCCGCAAATCGGCGACAACCTCCGCTTCCGGTGGGAGGGGGTGGCTACCTACCGACACCCCCATTCAAAACGTTACGATAACATCCCTGGGAAAACAACGGGGGGTGGAGGACGAGGCGCGAAATAGATGCCTCTTGATAGGAAATATAAAACACTTTGTATTATTATTATTTAGTGGTAGGTATCTCTTATCTAGGCTCGCAAAATGTTTAACTCATTGAATATTTATCAGTGTGAATTGGTTATTTGTAAAGGAAAGGAACCATTTTTAAAGAATGCCTTTTGCAAGTTTCGGAACAAAAATCTAGTTTCGGCATCAGTTTCGGTTTCGGCAGAAAATTTGCCGAATCTTCGGCCGTGCCGAAACTCTTCGTTCGTGAATTATCGCGCGTCGTTCGGCTGACTTCGGGGGAGTTCGTGGCTCATGTGGAACTTACATCATCAGCTGAGTTCGCCGGCCGGTCCGGCGTGATTGTGTTGTGAGTTTATGTGTTAATTTTTATACTTTTTGTTTGTTTTATAGCAGTAATGTCAAAAAAATAAATAATACTTTTTTTACATACTTCAATTATTATTTCATTTAACACGTGTAAAAAGAGTTGTAATTGGAAACGCAATAAAAATAAAAATAATAATAATAATAATAATTGGCTAATTTATATAGCGCGGTTTTCGTGGAAAATATCTTCAAGGGCGCTGTACAAATAAATATATAAAATAATTAATATTACTGGCTTATTACTAAGATTTACAATTACAACTAGTGACTTACATCTAAGACTTATAGCTACTTATATTACTGGCTTACAACCAAAATACTCAATGAATGAGGTCCTTCACTTATAATGTGAGTATTGATTATTGACAAATTTTTGTTCCAAGAAATAGTTAACACGTTTTGTTAAGTTTTATAATTTTTGTTTGTTTTAAAGCAGTAGACATATTTAATTTTTTTTTAACATACTTCAATTATTGTTTTTTATTTCATTTAACACGTGTTAACTGTCCTTATAAGATTGAAAAATAAGACAAATTTATGTAAACAATAGATTTTTAACATTTCTAAAAAAGTTTCGGTTTCGGTTTCGGCGGAAACTGCGATAGATACCGAAGATTCGGTTTCGGTAGAAAGTCTTGTTTCGGTCGGACACTAAAAAAAGTTATGTGAATTTAACAGCTAAATTAGACTTCACACGCAAATATTGGCAGTTCTAACCGCGCGCCGGCCGCGCCGCGCTAAGTTGACAGGTCGGGGGAACGCCCAGTAGTGATGGGGCGGTCATTTTAATCGGCATTTTTTGTTGCAGTTGACATTTATAAAAGCAAATATTTATTTTAAATAACTTTGGCTTAAAAGTAAAGAATCTGCAACGCTATCACTGAACAACACATTACTATATGGGGGAATCTATCAAACGAACCGCGGACCGCCCGTTTTTGCAGAGACAAATAATTTGAAAATTAAACTATTTATTTCTTTTAAAAATATTTTTTTAACATGCAATTTTACATTGTTTTAATGTTGTTATTTTAACTTTTATTTTTTACAAAACGTGTTTGTTAATATTGGTGTACCTACACACTGCCTTATTTAGATGACGGCTTACAGTTTCTTTTACAAAATATGATTATTTTCCCATTAAAATTCTACCGTAATCTTAACTTATTTAGATGACTGCAATTTTTACTTTCATATATGTTTATGAACGCTTTATGACTCTTTTTCCTAAAAAATACAGGTATTATACAAAAATATTTATCAAAATTTCGACCACATCATTTGCACAAAAACAAAGAATAGAAAACATATTGGTTACGCCCATACACATACCTACACATACACATACCTACATAGCACGCATACATACTGTCACTGCTTGGGATTGGTATTAATTATTGTTTGCAAGTTCCTTTTTCCTACCTATCCCAATTGCCTACCCGTCAAGCTTACCCACAGTCAGTCTGTAATAAACTCCCGCCGCAACATAGCCATTGTGCTCCGCTATCGGTGAATCGCCATTAAAAATAACTGCGCCGTGTACTATAAAATAAACCAACTCACGCCTATTGCTGTTTGTGCCTGTTGGATGGGAGAGGAAGCAGACAAGTGCATTGCCACCCTACAAGTTCTTTTACCCTTTTCGGTGAGTCCTTTCCTTTCTATGCCACATGTATTTTATCATTTCAGGCAGTGATAGTAACACAAAATCAAGGTCCTTCGCCAGTCATTTTTTACACAAACATACCAATCCACTCTACACAATCATAATATCATTCACATATATAATGGTTAGGCTTTAGCAGACTTCTAATTGCAAAATTGTAATTGAGTTTGTGATTAGAAGATAGGAACAAGTTTCAGAGATCTTGCATGTTTGTCATAAATATTGATAATACGATATAGAAATTCCTACGTTTGGTGATTTAGCAGGGGTGTCCGGGTTGATGGGGTGAGGTTTGTCTAGGTCTTGGAGGCGGATGACCAGGACACACTGAACCCCAAATTCCTACCCACACCTAAAACCCTTTTCCTTCCCAGAACTCTCCTCTCCTTCCTTTCCTTTAAAAAACCCTCCACGCAGCATCCTCAAAGATGACATAGGCTCTGAGGGAAATTATTTTCCTCAGGGCCTCCTGTGTGGAGCTCATGTAAAAAAAAAGAAACTTCAACACGCAGATTCATTTTTTTCGGCAATTATATCGAGAGTTTAAAGCTCCAAAACTCACAATGAAAATTATCCTACATGCTGAAATTAGTTCGTTGAAATAGACGTCATAGACAATAAAAAATCTGTGCAAACTTTATAATTCAAATTTTGCTGTTCGATAAACATAATTTATATATTTTTGTTTTCACGATTGATCATCCAAATATTAATCGAAGAAAATTCTAAGAAAGTTAGCGATATTTTATGTTGTCGTTAGAGAAAATATCAATTTCTGGATAATTTAGGTCATTTGATGTCGTCGTACTCGTAAAGATTTAAGTAATATACTGGTATTATAAATTCTATCGTGGGACGTCTTATAAGTGTGTCAAAAAGATAACTTTCCGGAGAGCCAAACAAATTTATGCAACTAATAGAGAACTCTTGTTTCTAATTAAAAATAGCGTGGGAAGTGTTATATAAGTTTTATAACTTAATTTATCACGAAAGAATTAAAAATATAATATCAAACTAATGGTCACACGGGAACGATATAACATTCAATCATTCAATGAATTTATTATTTCACTTCGTGAATAAAAAAATGTATTCATTAATTTACATTTTTGCACGCGCCAATGTATTTAATATTTTAATGATCCGGCTCGAAGGACCACTTTACATCCGATCCCTGAGCCTAGAAGGTGGTGGTAGTAAATCACTTATTCGTTTATGTCTAATTTCTCTAGACGCTCGCGGGACGAGTATGACGGGGTTTCCTTCGCGTAAAATACAAAACGCTTGAATTGTATTGAATTTGCTTAAATTAAATATAATATGCAAGTAGACGAGACGATAAAAAATGTCAAAATATCATGTTCAGTTACAAAAAAATGCTTTGACAGCCGAGATGTAAGGATACATTTTTTCGAGGAAACAAAAATGTTTTCATCATTTCAGTGAACTGGTAAAAGTTCATTGTTTACAAAAATTAATTTACGTAAAATGGAAAAACATATATGATTTTATGTATTTATTTATTATATTTGTTTACATACTATTTACTCAATAATAAGACGAACTGAGAAACAGTAGACAGATATTATTGAAATAAGAGAATGGTAGGTAGGTACCTACAAACTGACCTGAATATAGCAATGACAAATTGTACAAAACATAATATATTAGTCAGTTCAATTTGGGAGGCGGGTATGGGTACTACACTACCGCCCCGCGAACCATTTAGTGGATAACCAACATTCCTGCCGTAGGTCACCCAAAGTGATTAGTTGAATTTGGTGACTTAGTAAGGGTGCCCGGATTCATGGAGTGAGGTTTGTCTAGGTCTTGGCGGCGGATGAGTTTGCTCACCTACTGCGTGACGGGCCGGATCGGGAAAGACTGGTTAGGGAGGAGGAGGGAGACCTAATCCAGCTGGACTTTCTTGACGATTTAGTCCTGGACACATTGACGCCCAGATTCCTAATCACCTCTCGTACCTTTTTCCCTCCTAGAAGTTTCTCTCATTCCTTTCCCTTAAAAAACCCTCCACACAGCGTCCCAAAGATGACATGTGATGGCATCCCCAATTGGGGTATGTTATGAGGCTGAACGTAGTAGGGAGGGGAAGGAGATGGGGAAGAGGAAGGTGGGGAATTACCTGGCTATTCAGATCTGGTCGTCAAACACGGCTAAAGCCATTTCAAGCAACGTTTCAATTCTGAATGGTGGTATTACACCAGGGCGACACTGAGAGTATCTTCCACTCTGGTACGTGCCGCAAACGTACTGTATATTATTTTAAATGAATTAATTGTGAAATAGCACAAATTAATCAAATAAAATATATTTGCCTATGTCGGGATTCGATTGCGCGACCTTCGGATTGCGAGTCAAAAGTCTTACCGCTTGATCACGCTGGCCATCAGAGGTAAGACTGTAATATACAAAAGTAACCTTAGTAAGCCTGAAAATTGGTAATTATTAAGCTTTCAAATATAATAGTTTGATTCAGAAAATTATTGTAAACTAATAATACCAGAAAAATCTTATAGCATGATGAATGATAAAATAGAGATGGGGCCTCACTTATTAGCTCCCTGTCAAGTCGTTTAGTAGGTGGGATTTTTGGTATCTGCGGAGCATGGCCAGAAAGCAGAGAGTAGGGGTGGCTGCGATATCGATAAAACGTCCCATTGAAATCCGCGATGGCATTCTTAAGGCTTTTGTTCAGACGGGGAGGCGCCGCGCTGCCACTCGGCTAGGGATGCAACATCATCATCGTTATTTTGCTAGCATCGACATTATCACAACATTGCAGTGTCCATGTTATCGTGGTTTTGTTTATGGTACTTTGCCGATGGAAATTGATAAAGTAATGATAACTGTTATAAGTAATTATTTTATGTTAAGGTAAACATAAACAAAAATAATATTTTCAAATTTAATAAAAATATTGCTGATATATGTGTACGATTTTCATCAACTTTTAATTTTAAATGAATGAGGTAAAATAGGAGATAGCACATGAATACGGCCTAAGTGCTCAAGCGAACTATTCGTAAACTTTCTCCGCTTTTTAATAACAAAAAATGTGCAATTCACACGCGGTAGAAGTGAAACCTGCAGTAATCAAAGCAGAGTGGGGCGGGTACGAAGCACCGCACAAAGAGGAGACCGATTATACTATCACATTCTTTCGCAGGCTAAACCCTATAGAGTATAAAAGCCAGCGCAGCCGCATGCAGTCAGTCTCAAGTCTAGTCTCAAGTCACACACACAGTTATGCAGTGCATACCTTATCAGTGAATTCGCTCCAGTGCGGTATCGGCTGAACGGCCAGCCCCGGCGACTCAAAGCCGGCACCTGTGCCTGTTGCGCCCGCAGCCTTCGAGGACCCATCATCTCGCAGCTAACATGGTCCACCGCACCATCAGCTTTGGAGAATCCTTTACCCGCGACTACAAGGCCCGCCGCGTCTTCTGTCAAGGGTGCAGCAACATCTCAGGCATATCGAAGCCCGTCGCGCTTCGCTGCCACTGAGACTCTCTCCTCACAAGGTTCACCGCTGTCCATCTCCGCGATTCAAAGTGTCGAGCGACATCCTGGACATCATGGTCTTCTCCACCACCACGGTGCAGCGCTACATGCTGGTGACATGCAGACCCGTGGTCTGCTCCACCACAGCATCTTCGACCATCATCATCAATCACTGCCAACACCACTTATGACTTGCACTCACTACTACTCGTGTCAACACCATCTGACTGTTTGCTACGTAGCTCTCCAATAAGGACTTCGACTCACTACACCGACTGACGACTTTTATTTCTCGTCCCGTCTCTACCGATACGGACTCGTCCCTCTCTGTCCGTGTGTCTATTTGTAGTGTCACTATTTGTCGTTTCATCGAGTTTTAATGATGCTAAAGAAATTTTTACTTAAAGAAAATCAGGTTGTGAAATTCACACGCGGCAGAAGTGAAATCTTCAGAAAACTAAATAGACAAGAGCGGGAAGGCTGCGAAGCACCGCACAAAGAGGAGACCAATTACACCGAGACCGATTACACCCGTCTCAGAACAGACATCGTCTAATGAGGCGGGTTACTTAATTGTTTTTATGCGATATTATAACAATAAACGCCCGGGTTGCCGGCATTTATTGTTTTTAAATTAAAAAAAATACATCATCTCATTCTCTCGGCTAACTCCTATAGATGTATGTGTTTGTCTATTTTTAGTGTCGCTACTTTTCGTCTCATCGAGTTTCAAATCACAACAGTGCTAAAGTAGTTTTCACTTAAAAATTGCAGTACCTGCAACAAAAAATCGTTTAATACGGAAATACGTTACATCGATTAATATGATTCGTCGGTGTGAGCGTACAATCTACACTTCATTCATTGCATCGGTTCGTTCAATACGATACATTGCGGTACAGCCGATACATCGGTAACGTAGTTACACCGCTTGTAACGCGGTCCAAATGCGAACGCAGTGCTCCAAGCTCCAACCCTACCCCGGTGGTGTTGTGCTGGGCGGAAGCGCGCGTCTGATTGAGTGCTTATTTCACATTACGTTCGGCGTGAAGTTGATGAATATGATTGAGCCGGACAATAAACCTTTTACAACAGCGTGTGACCATCGCTTTACATAGCATCAATTGGATTTTTTCGGGCCAATACTACCAATATTGGTAAACCGGGGACAATGTTTTTAAAGGACAACTGGAAAAATTATTTATTATTAATTTTTTAAACTTTGTGAGTAAAATCTCAAATTATAATATTTAATTAAATGAAGACAATATTGAATGACAATGAAGAAATCTGGAGACAGAAAAATCAGAAAAGATATTGGCTCCGCTGGGACTCGAACACAGAAGCTACGGAACCCATATTAATTCGGTCACTTTTAACTGTATCATACTTCGACTAAGAACTACCAACATTATCTTCATTTACTTAACGCACATATTATTGGCTGCTATCTTTATATATGATTACAAGATTCAACTCGAACTAAATGCAATCTAGATAGTGTCTGGATAAATTTTTATCCATTTTATTTGTAATACGCGACATCTATTGACTTTTTCTGCAAGTCTAGGATGAATATTTATTATTAATTTTTTAAACTTTATGAGTAAAATCTCAAATTATAATATTTAATTAAATGAAGACAATATTAGCGAAACTCAATCGAAATCTGGAGACAGAAAAATCAGAAAAGATATTGTATTGGCTCCGCTGGGACTCGAACCCAGAACCCTTTTCTTACATGGAAACAGCTCTACCGATTAAGCTACGGAACCCATATTAATTCGGTCACTTTTAACTGTATCATACTTCGACTAAGAACTACCAACATTATCTTCATTTACTTAACGCACATATTATTGGCTGCTATCTTTATATATGATTACAAGATTCAACTCGAACTAAATGCAATCTAGATAGTGTCTGGATAAATTTTTATCCATTTTATTTGTGTTGACTTCATGATATTATTAAATTGCCCAACTGACGCAAGGTAACCAAAATAAGTTCGGTCTTATAAAATTGATCCAAATGCTGCAGAAATGACATTCATGAGGCATAAATTTAGTAACACCATGGTCATCATGCATGATACATGATAGTGTTGTGGTAAAACCATGCATAATGAAAAATAATGTGAAGATGCGCAAAGAATCTAAAGTTAACCATAAAATAATTAAAATTTAATGATCAAAATAATTAAAATACACCTCCTTGAAATCAAAGTTTCCGACAACAATTCGAAAAAAAACGAGTTGCCGATAACGTTTATAATATATTTTTGCCTAATAAATATGTGTGTGTTTTTATTGTTTTCGTTATTAGTAATTTTAGTTATGAAAAACGTAAGGTGAGCCATTTGTAAAAAAAAATTGTTTGTAGTTAAAATGTTTATATTTCAAAAATTATTAGTGTCCGACCGAAACAGGATTTTCTATCGGAACTGAAACCGAAACTGAAACTTTTTTGGACATGTTAAAAACCTATTGTTTTCTGAAATTTGGCTTATTTTTTACACTTATTCAAACAGTTACCATGTGTTCAATGAAATTAAAAAAAAAAACAATAATTGAAGTATGTGAAAAAAAATATACTTATTTGATATTTCTAAAAATTAACAAATATGTTAACTTCTTCTTGGAACAAAAATTTGTCAATAATCAAAACTTTTGTACATTATAAAGGAGGACCTCATTAATTGAGTATTTTAATTTAAATTGCGTTAATAATCACAACATTCTTAAAATTAAATTTACCATTTATTGAGATATTTTGCAGAGTTTCGGTGCGATCGAAGATTCGGCAGAAAATGTGCCGAAACTAGATTTTCTTGCCGAAACTTGCCGAAACCGAAAACGAACCTTCGGTCGGTTATTAAAGTTATATCTTTATTTCTATAAAATTTGAAAGCGTGTTTCATCACCTTTCAAAAACAGTTTTATTTTTCTGATGCGTTCAGAAATAATCCATTTATTTCGATTTTATTGCAAAGTGGAAATATTTTGAGGGGTTTAAAAGCTGAAGTTTTTAACTTTTATCTGACAAAACATGAAAAATAAATAAATACTTTACGAGAAGGTCAAAACCATCTAAGACACACTTAACTTAACAAGCATTCAAATGAGGAACTAACGAATCAACTATTTTTTTAAGCCAAATTTTTTTATATCCACAAAATCTAAGACTGTAAAGTTGAGTGTGTCGACCTGTACACGTAACAGAATCTAGTTAGAACCGATGACGCACACAGTGGAAGGTTTAATACCAATGTTTTTATGCTGCCCTGAATATTGTTAATTTCACCTGGATACATTTCAATAGCTTGCATTGCTCTTTGACTGTAGTGTGTTGTGGATTTTCATAGGATGTTCGAATTAGTTTTTGGATGGTGAAATAATTAACCTGATTTAATTATTCGTGGAGTTGTAAATATGCATAGGTGAAAAGAAACCATTACCCATGTGAAAAGAAACATACCCATACCAATTAGGGATGCCATAGTCCCACTGCCTCCATAAGAAAGCAGTTGACACTCTTGTGCTGTATTCACATTAAATAAAGAAAAATTTAAAATTGAGAATTATTTTCAGTTATCTTCTTATTATTAATCTTAATATATGTATAAAACAAAGTCGGGTCGGGGAAAAGAAAATTTATTAAGAAAATTCGTTTCCTCCTACATTTTGTATGGAACGAATTGTCATCTTTTGATGCATCCGCCGCCAAGACCCGGACAAACGTCACCCCATGAACCTAAATCACCAAACGTAACAAACCACTTGAGGTGACCTATTGGTGACGTATGACAGAGGTGTTGGTTAACCAATAAATGGTTCCTGGGGCGGCACCCATACCCGCCTTCCAAATTCCCGTAAGTAAGTGGAAAAGTAAGAAAATCACAAAAAATATAAATCCGTACAAAACGGAAAAATTCACGAAAAAAATATTATGAAGAAAATTATTTTCCTCGCACATTTTGTATGGAACGAATTCTCATCTTTTGAAAGAGCTGCAGCAATATTGTGATAAATGTAATATTGAGTAGTGAGTGAATTCCAAAAATTCTAAAATTTTAAATGTCAATGAGCTGTTTGTTTTGCTTTTGTTCTTAAACATATAATGCTTCCCCTCTGTCTTACACACTAATCGTCAATAGTCGAAAATGAGACAAACGGTGAACGTACGTCTGCACCCCTCTAAAAGAAAAATACAGTAATTATAATAAATATCCCTCACACGTATAAAGAAAATGAAACGCAATTCCTTTAAGTAAGTGGAAAATTAAGAAAAAGTAAAAAAATATAAATTCCAATATAAATACAAGTACACAACGCCATCTTTGATACAAAAACAAAACACGGCCAGTTGCGCATCGAAGTATTGTGTAATTTTTAACAATAAAAAACTGAATTTAATTCAGCTAGTATGTTAACACAACAGTTATTGATTCTGAGGCGGTACGAAGTTCGTCGGGTCAGCTAGTTATAGATATAGACGTATGTCTTTTGGAGCTGATTTTTGGATTTCACAGAAAATTCTGGAGGAAAAGAACCGGTTTCTCATTTATTTTACATTAGCTCCACATAGGAGGCCCTAAAGAAAATAATTTCCTTCAGGGCCTATGTCATTATCATCTTTGGGGATACTGTATGGAAGGGTTCTTTTAAGGAAAGGAAAGAAAGGAAGTTCTGAGAAGGAAATGGGTATGAGGGGTGGGAAGGAAGTGTCCCTTCAACAGTGGTGCAAGAGGATAGGTCAAGAGATTCCGGCCGGAGAAGACAAAAGACCTCCCTCAAACAGTCTCTAGACGCATCGGCCGCCAAAACTTGACAAATCTTACTCCATGAACTCGGGCACCCCTGCTAAGTCACCAAACGTAGCGAACCACTTGGGATGACCTATGGCAGAGGTTTTGGTTATCCAATAAATGGTTCCCGAAGCGGCGGTACCCAAACCCGCCTCCCAAAATTATAAATTCTATTATTAGCCATTACACTCGTTTTTATATAAAATTTACGGATTTTAATTTTTTGACGGCTCATAATTTTATAAATTGGTGGCTAACCTAGGCATTCACGAAAAAAAGGCATGTTATGAATTACGTTTATGCAATTGCTTATAAACTGAAGAATTAAGAATACATGATCTATTCTTTCACAGGTGACGCGAATTTAATTATTTTACTAAAAAACGCTTGTGCTTTAAAAAATTAAGAAGAAAATACAATAATTGTTTGCGCCCGTAGGTACGCAATATGAAATATCGTTGTTTTTAGCATTTCTTGAAAGATTTAGGTTTGTGTATGGGCAAAGATATTTAGTCATATTCATATTGCTGCACGGACGCAAACAATTGTTTCTTCTTAATATTTTAAAGAATAACTTGTAAAAAGCATTTTTCCGTAAAATAATTAATCTCGCGACATCTATGAAAGAGTAGATCATGAATGTTTTTAAGTGTAACACTTTAAAAATGCGTATGGCTAAAAAGTAAATAAAAAAGAACACATGAAAATCAAACGAACATAAAACTTCTGTTTGATCTACTTTTCTTTATCGGTGAAATAAATAGGTGTTGGCAGGTACCATGTATTTTGCTGAACTGCATTACGTAAATTGTCTGTGATTTTATTTAAATTAGGTTGCATAACGCGCGTGTAATGTGTCTTAACAACAATTTTATTAAAATAATGACGTTTCAAAAGGTTGTTCGATAATAATATATATTAAATACTAGCTGGTACCCGGCATGCGTTGCAATGCTTTAATTAAAATAATGACGTTTCAGGAGGTTGTTCGATAATAACATATTAAATACAGGCTGGTACCCGGCATGCGTTACAATGCCATTCAAAGAAATAAATTGATTCTCCCTGCATGTCCTTTCCCGTGCGACTCCGTTCCCTTCCACGTCCCCCTACCTCGTCTCTTCCTTCACCGCGAACCCAACCTGCCCTGCCGCTAAAATATATGAAATACGCACGTTTTCATTTATGCAAATTTCATAACGCCAGAAGTTACCATTATATATAGCCTATGTTACTCACTGATAATGTAGCTTTCTATTGGTGAAATTATTTTTCAAATCGGTTTAGCGGTTTAAGCGTGAAAGCGTGACAAACAAACATTCGCACTTTCGTATTTATAATATTAAATATGAATTAAGAACTAGCTGATACCCGGCATGCGTTGCTATTTTCTATGCCATTCAAAGAAATCTGCACGTCTTCTCCCGTGCGTCCCCGTTCCCTTCCACATTTCCCGCCTTCCCCCTCCCTCGTCTCTTCCCACTCCGGGAACCCCACCTTCTCCCTGCCTTTCCTTCCTGCCGCTAAAATATATGAAATACACACATATTCATTTATACAAATTTCATAACGCCAGAGCTTACCATTATATGCAGCCTATGTTATTCGCTGATAATGTAGCTTTCGATTGGTGAAAGAATTTTTAAAATCGGTATAGTGGTTTAGGCGTGAAAGCGTATCAAACAAACACACGCACTTTCGAATTCATAATATTAATATGGATTGAGGCAGGTCGCGGGTTCGAATCCCATACCGCTCGAAAATGTTTCTTTTTTTGGACATTTTAAAGCGTGTTTAGATCTGTATTTTGTTTCTATCCTACCTAATTTGTTTATATTATTTAATTCGTTTAAAAATAAATTGACAATCATACTACTGGTAAAACTTAAAAGTACTTATAAATAATATGGGTACCACTGATATAAAATACCTTTATAAATTTTAATAATCCTTTAATGAATGCTTGTTTGACTTTGGACATAATTTTTATTAATATTTAAATTACATAAGAAATTTGATTTCAATACACGGATCTGCATGGAGTACATAAAATTGGTATTATTTTTAGCAAAAAAATAAATTACTTCGTGATCGATTGGTTGGGAACCCTTGACGTAAACAGACATCTCGTACAATAAATATATTGTACCCAAGTAAAAATTATTAAGCTTACTTAAATTCAAAACCATTTTTTTTGTATTTAAAAAAGAAGTTCTTATTCAAAATACAATAAAAAAATAATTCAAATAAAAAATTTAAAAAAAAATCTCTCCAGCGGGGAATCGAACCCCGGTCTCCCGCGTGACAGGCGGGGATACTTACCACTATACTACTGAAGATACTGAACGGAGCGCCAATATTGTGTATTTGAACGCAAACAACCGGTTTAACAAGGCGCTTACTTACCAACGTATCTTCCTTGAAAGATACCTAACTTCATATTCTTACCAATAGTGATGGTGATAATCTGATAATTAATTGATAACAATTTTATTATTATTTGCTTCATGTATTTTTTTTCATTTTATAATGATGATAAATAATAAAATAATATAATTATTCCTCCAAGGACCATACCTATGTAAGTACCTACCTACCAAATAAATATTTTATTTTAACGATGTTATTATCAAATCATTCTAGTTTAGGTACGTATGTCGCAAGTATGTCGTGTAGAAAGTTGTATAATTATAACCTACCTACTGCGAATAACAATGAAGAATTTTTTGCGGTAAAATCTATAGCTGAAAATGAATACATAATTCTCTGGTTTCTGGTAGAGTAGTTCCTGATTTTGCCGCAAATAATATTTTATTGGCTCTAGTAGTTGATAGATTCCTGGCATAGTGGCGTGGTCGCACGATATTCTACCATTTTACTCTTGAATGAAATAATATATAGGTACTTATAGGTACTTTTGGCACTTTAGGTACTTTTGGCAGGCGTATATTATAAAATATTATATACCAGGGGTGGGCAATTGATCTCTGGTGGGGTCCGGACTCTTTAAAAATTTGTTTTGGGGTCCAGGGAAGACAAAGCAAACCTTTATTGAACTACAGGCTTCGAGGTAATTTTATCAAAAATTAACGTGTATTATAAGAACTAATTACTGTTTTTTTTTAAATTTCGCTATTAATCTTAATTATATATTTAATACATAGAAGATACAAAGTACATTTAATAATAAGAAAATACATTTTTTTATAATAACAGAACTTGTTACAACATTATAGCATCATTGGTTACAAAATTTTTTCAGAGCAACAGTCGTATCATTAATTTAAAATAGGAGTTTGCGAACTTTTTCGGCCAAGGAATCTTAAAAAGTGATTTGTATGTTGGCGGAACCCTTGCGAGGTTTTAAACATGAAAATGTAGGTATTATTGTAGCCTAATTTTTCTATGGTTTGTATTGAGGGTGAATGGAGTAAGATAATATGCATTATTTTTTCCAGGAAGACTCGTGAGAAAGCGCCACATGCGAAAATATTTATATCTACAAAGTCAAATCAAAAATGCTAAGGATTTTAGTTATTTTTAATGCAAGTTCCCCATCAATTTATTTTATTTTTTTATTTATCTATAAAAAGTATGTTTACATTACATAATTCGATGCCTGTCTCACTAGGGTATACCTGTGTTGAGACAGGTATATTTTTCCGTTCCATTTAAAACGGAAACGGAATCGGAATGTGATATTAACTATTACATCCGCGGCGACGCAAAAATACCTCAAAGTGAGACCACGAGAAAAGCGCCTGCTTCTCTTCTTACAAAACTACTTCTGTTTCTAAAGTAAAACCGGATTATCTTGATATTTATATCTACCAAACTAAAATTAAAAAAAAAATGTAAAAAAGGTCAAAGAAAATTTATAATTTTAAGATATTATTTTGGCATTCCATTTATACCAGTGGTTCCCAAACTCTTTTGGCCCACGGACCCTGGGGCAGATAGCACAACGGAGGGGGCGGAATAGGATAGGGTGGGACGGCAAATTTACCACAACAGAGGGAGCGCAACGGGATATGGGGTGGAACGGGGTAAGATGGGGTGGGGCGAAACATCCCGCCCCATCCCATCCCATCACGCCCTCCCCCGACGAAACTTCCATAGGAATAAAAAAAATGTGTCAAACCTTGTCGCGGACCCCCTGACGTCATTCAGGAACCACCAAATAATTTTTTATTTTCCACGGACCCCCCTGAATGATCCTGGAGACCGCTGGGGGTCCGTACGGACCACTTTGGGAACCACTGATTTATACCTTTCACGGTCCGGATTCGGACTGCGCCGCCGTCCTCTCGTTGCCGTCCGCTGTTATAAATTAAGGTTCCATGCCAACTCAGAATGAAACCAACTCAGAACCGCCTCAGAAAGGTCATTAAAAGCTATGAAAAAATAATTTAAAAATTGCCTGTAACCCTAACCTAACTTAATCTATTCAACCAATTTTTAAAATATTTTTTTAACATCACTCCTAATGACCTTCCTGAGGTGCTTCTCAGTTGTTTTCATTCTGAGTTGGCCGGTCACCATAAATTAATACCTAGAATTTTCCAATTCAATCGTCAATCCAGCACTGTGATTTTAAAAATTGCCAGTAGACTGATTTCTCGACGTCAAAAATCAGACGGAGTGACGTTAGAGTAAATTAAATGCGATCAGCAAATATTGGCTAATATTGATAATATGTTTAGGTGACTTGACAGCAGATGGAGATTGGCTTACCTACTCAACTTGTGGAAAAAATTCTAGCTTCATTCCGGCGAAATTCGGGCATAATTTTCCCTCTATCTCCTTTTTGACGGAGTTTATGGAAAATGCTGCCATACTCGGGGGACTATTTTATTCCCAACATTTGACGGGGAAATTCTATTTCCAATATCACCTTCTTGCGTGGGGAAGATTAAGTCCTCACACAGAATCCGGGGAAATATTATTGAGTGGGAATACGGGTTGACATTTGACCAGCCATATTTATGCCGACATTTATCAAGGTGGGATTCAAATTTATTATTAGATACGTGATACAGGGTGTATGTGAAACAGTACGCTATAATAAACATTCAGAAGAATTGAATTCAATAATTTAAAATAGGTTGGGTTGGTCGTTGATATCTTGTACCTTGCACTAATTTTCATGTTTTAATTTATTTGATGATCGACGCATGCTTTCTGAAATTGTTAAAAGAGTGGATAAATCACACGTTCTTATTTTTTTTTAATAACTCAGTAAAATCTTAAAAGATTAGGTCGCATTTAGGAATCAAACCCTGGACGCCTGGACCTTAGCCTTGCCGGGGCTCTGCTCTAACCACTGAGCGGATTCGATCCTATCTCTTTCACTCATATTCAACTGTATTCGAATAAGAACCACCAACATTTTGATTTTCTTAAAGCACATTTTTTGGCTGCTATTCTAGACTGATTCTTCCCGAACAAACTGCAATCTAGAAAGTATTTTGGATAAATACTGGGTGTCCCAAAAGAAAGTTTATATTTAGTAGATCGATTTAAAAGAAAGTAAGGGTTCTACCAAAAAATGAAATACTAAAATACATAATTTGGGAATTTATTTCTGAAAAATAATATCGTCCAAATGTAAACCCTCGCGTTCGCGGCATTAATTTAATCGAATTGTAAAATTTCTTATGACGGCTCGGCAGGTAGGTATTTTCTTTTAATTGCATCAGGGAAGTCGGATTGTTGGCGTACACTTTAGATTTGAGATAACCCCAAAGGAAAAAGTCCGTAGGGGTTAAGTCAAGACTACGAGGAGACCAATTCATGTCACCTCTTCTGGAGATCAATTTGTCAGGAAACAATTCACGAACTCGTGGCAGAGACGTATTGGACGTATGTCTTTGCTCCGTCTGTTTGTCGTTGCTCCGTCTTGCTGGAACCATGTTCTTTGGTTATAGCCAGTAAGTTTGTAGGGGTGCAGCATTATGTCTTTGTGCAAAATGCTGTGTAACGATGATCTATTCACATTTAAAGCACGTGCGCGCTTCCGAATCGAAAAGTTTGAGTCGTTACGAAAAGATTGTTAAACACTCTCTACGTTTTCTACCGTTCTCGATGACCTTGGTCGCCCGGATTTTGGTTTTGCTAGCGTTGTACCGATCTCGTCAAACTTTTTGACCCATTTTCGAATGAGAGGAATGCTTGGAGAGTTGAATTGACGAAAACCTCGAATATTGGAGAAAGAATCACCATTTTTGTAAAACTCACGCACGCAGAACGCGCGGTCGCTCCCGTGAAATGCTCCATAGCAACATAGCAACTGAATTCCCAAAGGCCAGGCTACTGATTGACATACCCCGAAAAGTTTCGTTCACACAGAAATCAAAACAAATATAAACTTTCTTTTGGACGTCAATTTTTATTTTAATGTGCGACATCTAGTGACTTTTCTACAAGTCTAATATGAATAATTTTAATTTTTTGAATAACTTAATGAATAAAACTCAAATCATTGAAGGCACTATTAGCGTCTCTTAAAAGAAAATTTTTAACAGAAAAATCAGAAAAAGATTGAACTCTGGACCTTAGCTTGAATTAACTGTTTCTAAATTAGAAATAGATACTGTTTATACCTTTTTAACATATCAAAAGGTTTGAGATGCTCCCCTAAGTAAATCCAATTTCAACTATTTGGCAAGCCGTCACCTTCATTAAAAATATTATTTAACTTTTTCATCGTTTTAATGTTGGTGGGTATTAAAACATTTAAACGCACCCGGCGCCTTTCAGTGGCCAATGGCAACCGCTGAAAACGCCGCCATTGTATCTCCGGTAACAATGGCGACCACTGGCGACACTTTACAAAGGCTGTCGATGGTTAGAAAATGGTTCCCGGGTGGCTTTTTAATCCCCTCTGTTCAAATTAAAATGAAACGCGGTGTCTTTCAGGAACATTTTCTTTTTGAATTGTTTCGCTCGATGTCAAAATTTATCAATATCTGAATATCTGTTTTTACGAACCAGGCCCTGCAGGCCAGGCAATCGTTAAGGATTGATAGGATAACTATCGGTAACTTATCTTCGTTCCCTAGCATGACTGCAGATAGCCAACGAATAAGTAACAGTTCACAATGACTAAGTGTTTTTTATACATTCGATGTCAACTGTTGTTTGTACGTTAGCGACCTGCACTAGAAGTCACCGAAAGTTATCCTATCAAACCTTATCCTGCTGATAATCGTGATCGTGCTGGCCTAGCCTTGCCCTTAGGTACTTATTTACGAAAGTAACTACATAAATTCGATTGCATACTTATAACTTCTGAAATGAGCCGATTTATTGTAATACTAGCTTAAATCCCCGGCGTTGCCCTGGTTTTAAGCAGGGTTTTTGAAATCGGTGTAGACAGTAATTTTCCTCTCATTTTGAACGTCATGTGTACAAATTTTTAGCAAGAAGTATCAGAAATATACTTTAAATTATGGTAAAAGGGGAGGAGTATGATTTTTCGAAATATCACGTAGACAGTGATATTCCTCTAATTTTGTGTAAAAATAAATTAAAATGTGTTAAATTTCATCAATCTCGGAATAAAACAGTAGATTTGCGTAAAAAGCAATCCACACAGTTTTGTTTTCTTTATAAATATTTACCTATTACTTTTAGTTTTATTTATATACCTATCATCAATCTCTGAATAAAACTATAAGATTTGTATAAAATACAAATAAGAACATCGGCAAGCGTAAGGGAGACATGGCGCGTGAACTAGAATCAAAGGTACCTATTTTGCCAGTGGCGAGGTAGGTTTCCATTTAAATCTACATGCGTGGACATTTCTAGTGAATATTACATATGCAGTGCAATTATTTAGTGCAGAAAGTTAATTTTTGTACAGAAAGTTTAAGCTCGGAGAAGATACGATACGATTGGCACCAACAGGACACAATAATATACATATTTTAAAAACACTGCACGTTACACGATTTTGACATTGCTTTTCTATGCTTCTTTACTATAATTGATATAATATTTGTGGCAAAAGAAGAATTAATATTTTGATTTGAAGAGTTTAAATTTTAAAGTTCTTGTAAAAAAATTAAAATTAAAGTAACAAATGTGCATTGAAAATGAAAACTCTTCAAAACAAAATGTCTAGAAATTGTTACATAGTTAATGCCCAAGAAATATAAAAAAGAGGTAATATTTATTTGAAATATTAATATTTTCATTTTCAATTTTAGTACTTACTAAGAATTTAAAAAATAAATTAAATTACTTAAAAAAGCTTAAGAAGTCAATGTAAAAAACATATAAATCACTAGCTGGTACCCGGCATGCGTTGCAATGCAATATTCAAAGAAATGCATTCCTTCTCCCTGAATCACCTTTCACACGCGTCCCCGTTCCCTCCCGCGTCCCCTTCCTAGCTAGCTTTATAAATTGTAGTCTATATGTTATTCTGATGTATGAGCTATATTATTGTAAAGTTTCATTAAAATCCATTAAGTAGTTTTTGCGTGAAAGAGTATCTCCTTGTCTTTGGTGTGGAATAATGTATACTGAAAAAAAACTTATACTTAACTTGGCAGTGGAGATGCGCAAATTGTTATTTTTTTGTAATGATTTGTAGTAAAGTGTACTTTTTTTGTTAAATTATCATTTAACAAGAAAAAATTGGTTTTCACAATTTTATTAAATACGTATAATTTAATACATAAGACGTCGCTAAATTACACATAACACTGATTTTAACTTCTGTTTGTGGAGTACTTTTATAAAGTAGGCTATAATTTTGGGCAATACTTGATTAGTTGGGGTGTAGTAGAGGTGTAGTTGGGGTGTGGTTGGGGTGTGGCGAGTACTATAGAAAGGAATTGAAATGTATATATTATTTTCGAAGGTATATCGATTTTAAAAAGATCCATTTTGTCCAACGGGATCCTTGTTTTTGCCCGCATGAAGTGCGTTATGCGTTTAGTTAATTAACATATCATGGATTGTGAAAAATGAATGAATATTTGTATCCTTCGCAGTAGGTCGACGTATTTATGAATTAATACACGAACTAATATATTCTTGTGACAAAAGGTAGCTGACTAGCCTAGCTATGTAATTCTGGTGTGCAATTCTACCCTTTATGGATAGGGACGATCTAAATATGAGTTTTAAGTTTAACTCTGTATTCTGGTGGCAGTTTGTTTCAGGCATTAGGTTCTGACACTCCAAAAACACGGTCACCGAACTTAGTATTTTCTGTACGCTTTGGTTCCAAGGAATTGACTGTCGAGAATTGGTATTTTCAGGAATGCAGAGTTACGATAAGTGACCCGGAACCTCAGCAAAGCTTGAACTAGATTCTTTTATTGTAGTAGATACAGAACTACAAATCTTTTCACTAAGCATACTTGTTGTCGGCTTTCCGCTGTGAGTATAGGATAGGTACTAGATTCAAGGGGGGGAGGGCATTATTGGGTATCTAAGTTAGAAATCCAACAAGTTTCATGTTTTTACTATACCAAGTTTCAGGCAAACAGGAAACATAAATATGATTTTTTTATTGTGGCGTACATTTTGTTTTAAATTGTAAACTCTCCAAAAATATGGTTATGCCTCAGATACAGGGCAAAACCGGGTCCTCACTGTGTAACTCTTAATTCTGTTAATGAGTCACATTTTGGCCGATTTACGAACATCCGCGAGCGCCTGCTGCCCAAAATGTGACCAATTTACATATAGAACTATCAATATAGCATCAGTACTTATTTTTTTACAGTTACGAAGTCACCCCAAAAGCTCTAGAGTTCATGACGAAAATGACAATTCAGGCTGCAAATTATAGCGATAACCTAAAAAAATATAGAGACAGAAAAAGTAGATAAAAATAGTTTAAATTTAAATAATATCTAATAATTATTATTATAATTATTTCGGCTACTGGCATTATATGTACCTAGGTCTCTCATTCAAAATTTAGGCATATTAGATTTGTCAAAGAATTTATATATAAAAATGCAAAAATCAGTCATTTAAAATACATGTAGGATTAAAAAAGATTTTTTAAATATTTATATTGAGGGATCAGTAGGATTTATAGGTTCAATTAGGAGTTCCACAGAGCCGAACCCTCTGATATGAAAATATCTGGAGTCGGTGAATTTTTTTCTCATTTGGTCTCTGCTAGGTTGACATGTTGTTCTTGTATTGTTTTGTATTTATAATACTTATATAGCGTGGATTGACTAGATGATCATTTGGGAAGTGTGCGAAAGGGTTTAGTTTTTCCTGTGGGGAAAATTTAACCCGGACATTTAAATCTGGTGCGCTATAGAGATATTTTCAGAATTATTCACCGTTAAAGATTTGCGCTGCTTCAACAGATTTTATGCTTTTTGGTTGATATATAAAAAATATTAAACGTTCAATAATAATAAAATCACCCAATTTGCACGAACAAATCCCCTTCAATC
Organism: Limnephilus marmoratus; assembly: GCA_917880885.1. Classification (NCBI taxonomy): domain Eukaryota; kingdom Metazoa; phylum Arthropoda; class Insecta; order Trichoptera; family Limnephilidae; genus Limnephilus; species Limnephilus marmoratus. Next base: position 26,260,705 of record OU862909.1, read on the forward strand.
TTATTCTTAATCCATGTTTGAAAGCGAATACTGCTCGTACATCGGTACGTATACTGCAGCTTAAAATGAAAGGGTGCTTCCAATAACCATTAAACCCGGTTATTGGCTTGAAAAGGCGGCTTTTGCCTTACACTACCTACCTAATACATTAGGGTAAGTGCCCAAATCAGCGCAATAGTACATTCTCCCACATATACACTTCTGAAATATGTAATATGAATGGTTATAGCTTCTCTTGGTACGATATAAGTATTTGATTAAATTGATCGTCCCATGTCTCCCATAAATAAAAGGACGAATGTCGATGATGTCCGTACGAGATCTCGCTGGGACTAATTTAACTTCTATGCTCGTTTTACTATTATAATATTATGTAGTATTCCATCCGAACGTTATGCAAAGCCTGTGATGTATTGCATTAATCACCAGTGCAAATAAAAAAATATCGTAGCCTACCCCTTTAATTTAAAAAGAAAATACCAATTACTTATAAAACGGACACACTTGCGACATCTATCGGATTAAAGTAAATTGAATTCTTGTTGACAGTAGGGACCTATAAATTAAACAGATTGAGATGAATTTTGGTAAAAAGATCACAGATGGTATTAAAAATCGTCACGAGACAGGGAAAGACCCTTTCTTAGGCTCGAAAATAAATAGTTGAAACCAACAGCCAATCAGGTAGAAGCAGAAAGCTATAAATAATTGATCAAACCAATCACAAAGCGGAGGGCGTATTCAGATTTTGAACAAAGAGATGGACTTTGAACTAGGCAATTAATCAGAGATTTATGGAAAAAAATATCGTCATCAACCGAAAGATCAATAGACTATAATGTAAACAGGGTCTCACGCCCGGTGCATCGGGTACGATGACCCTAGATGTAAGATAAACAATCAGTGCAATCAAGGTATTGACAACCGCCGTTAACGAGCAAATTAATCCATATTATGTTGGAAAAACTATGCGAGAAAATAACAAGAAAATTTTAATAAGAGGAAAATTAAAGAAAAGACGTGCAAAACGTAAGAAAGGCTACTGTAGGGATATTCAGTTGTATAGCGAGTACGTAGAAAGTCAAGGAGGCCAGATTAAGAGGAAAACGTACGTTTAACATTTAAAAGGAAAGGGAAACGCTGGAAATTAGGAATGTCACTTTTAGATGAAACAATAGAGTCAAGGAAAACGATTTGAAAAGATAATCTAATGAAAAATATGGACGTTTAAATGGAAGTGTTTATTGAACAATATAAGATTTCGACTTAATTTTGCGTTTTCAGACGAGTTTACATAGATATCGTTATATATTTGGAATAGGGAGGTCATTCTAGTTACATTGCGTTAGATAAAGCAAACAAAAAGGGTTGTTTTACGTCAATTGTTTGCGGAGAATTCTATGGGAGATAGGACAGACTGCAAGGAAAAATGAAACATTATTTGAGTTGACGACCTCACACGTGATTTTGTTGTTCAAACAATAAGAAAACGAACATGGTATTAGGCGATTAAACCCATTTTAATGGCTTTTAGGACGATAAAAATTATCATTGGTCATATGGACAGTTTATGTTAACTAAAAACCATTATATTTTATTACCCTCGAATAAAAGCTGAGTTATTGATCAACACCTCGAAAACCCAGACATAAACAGACGTCAAATTTTAAATTAATGTGGATTTAGGGGAGAAAGGGACGGAGTTTGGAGGATGAACCATAGAACGTAATAAAAATGACAGGAATTTAAGGGCCGAAGTGGAAGTTTCTCCTATGAAAAATGTGAAAAATAACATAAAAATAGTAGTATATAGAAAATGAAATTTTCTAAGAGGTGACATACATCGAAGGCAAAACGGGGGGTAGAAAAAAAGAAAATAAAAACAATTAAAAGATGATTCCGTCAGGAAAACTCATGAAAATTCAGAAGTATCGATGAAAACAATAAATTTGGCTTGGAATGTAACTAATCATATAGATGTGGACAATAACATAAGGATAAAAGAGGAAATTCGTAGGAAGAGTGTTGTGAATACAAGAAAATTCTAGGGGAAAGGGGAAAATTCAGATATACTACGTAAATAGAGAAAATACGGGTTTTAATGGAAAAATTCATACAAGTAGCAGTGAGATAGAGTAGAATTTATAAAGATTGCAACTCAAATTGCATAGTAAACATTTCGATATGGAGATAATCATGATTTGTGATAGGTACGGAAAAATCGAGACGTAAATATAGTTATCGAAGACGGACCTTTTACGAATTGAGAAAAAAAAATAACTAAAAAATTATGAAATTCAAGCTAATTTTGTATGACCAACGGCACAAAGAACGATAGGGCGATTTAAAACAAAGTAACTGAATTCGGATCTTGTAGGTATGAAAATGAGAGAGAGGAAGCAATGAGACAATGGAAATAGGGCTTAAGGAACATTATTCGATAATGTTGAGATAATTTCAAGGGTTTGCGAGTTGATAGAGTTGGAATTGTGTTGTCACAGGAAATTTAGATACAATCTTTTGGACCTGAGAGGGGTATAAAAAAATAGAACTCAGGCATTTTTCGAGATCAATCGTCGGATTATCAAACGTGGAAGTTACGTGACGTGACGTTTAAAGCGGTTATTAATTGAAAAATTTTCTAAGTGTTATAAATTTTATGACTCTGAAATAATTGGAGTCAAGTCGATAGAAGTGATTTTGGACTTAGTATAATCTAGTGTTAGATAAAATGCATTTTAACAGAAAGTTCTAAGTGTCTAAAGTTTGGTATTAAATTCAGTGTAAGAAATTAGTACCATTAATAATAATTAATTAGATTCAGTGAGGTGATTAAATCATAAATTTAAATTGTGTTGGTGGAAAGTGTTGTGTTGTATTTGGCAAATTTAAAAGCAGTGTTTAGTTAAATTTTAGGACTTAATACTTGAAAAAAAAAAAATCATATCAATAATAGTTCCTTAAATAAAGTGCAAATCGAACGTAATAATTTATCACAGGATAAATCTAGTGTTAGATAAAATAATAATAATAGATATGGACTTTAGAATAAATAATACAAATAATTAAATTGCCGTTAAATGAGATTGTGGTAACTTAATAATACTAATTATTTCGGAAAGCTTAAATAAATAGTAAAATACGTTATCTTATTGCAAAATAAAAAAGGTTCGGTGACAAACAAAAATAAAAATAATAAATCTCTTATTTCGTAAATAATCGTGAAGTGGTTATTGCTTAAAAATTATAATTTAAACGGAGTGTTATTTTAACGATGGAATAATTATAATAATATATCTGGAGGTTGAAATAAGTAATAAATAAATAAGCATGATAATAATCTGTTCGGTATTTAGTTGTATAACGCTTTGTTGCGAAATAAAAGTACGGTGGGAAAACGAACACAAAATAAGTAATTAATTGTTAAATTTAATTTAAAAAGTGTTAAGTTAACCAACGAGATTTGAAATAAAATGCGGTTAGAACGATAAACATCATTTAATTTAGATAGATTAAACGGGAATAAAATAAAATTGAAGTCGGAAAAATTTTATTTGAATTTAGTTGATAACATAAGGATAGGTATTAGGTAAGGAAAACATAACAAGGTTTTACCGTGTAGCTCCCGGTCGGATAAAAAAAAACCTTAAATGGGTAAGTTTTATTAAAAATTAAAATAAAATATTTTCTAGGTTCCAAGGAGAGATCGGCATGCAGCAGACAGTTGGTATTTGAATTAATTTTATAACAAAGTATTACTTGCTTAATATGTGATATGTACCTATATTGAAATATTATATATAAAGTATGTATATTTATATATATTTATATTTATCCCAAGAAAATTTTAATCAAAAAGAAACACACTTAAATAAAGGTAAAAGGTATCGATTACTAATACCTACTTAGAACGCACTATGCTATTTAAAAAACAGTTGTGTGCTAGAAAAAATTTCAAGTTCATATTTTATACTTATTTTATTAATATATGTACTATTATAATTTCAGCTAATATAAAATGATAAAAAAATGAGTTATGATATTAGAATTTATTTCAATTATAATATAATTGTATATATCAGTATATTTATTTATTGAGGCAAAATATATATGTATATGTATATGTATGTAAATTATAACTATATTTATTTGGGATCAGGTTAGGGCAATTGCAAAAAAGAAATTACAACTATTAAATTCAAAAGGAAATTTAGGACCGTAAATCTCACGTTCGAGAATGTTTTAAAAGTAAACAAATATCTCATGTTTGGAATCTAGGTCACGAGGACAGCGGTAATGTTTACATTATTAAAATTGTTTATAAAACAACTCGGTCACTGGGGCACTGGGTCAGATGCTTTTAAAGGAAGATGTACCTGGGTCTTTAATAGGTGGTTGACAGGTATTAGTATTATAGTAGGTTAGGTTATTATATAGGTTATAATATATTTATTAGGTAGTTAACGGGTATTAGTATAGGTATTAACTTTAGAATGGGACAAAGCCATGAAATTGCGCAATTATAGAAAAGTTTTAACACAATCTTTAATTTGAATATGAAGAGATTATTTTTGGATTGAACAATTTGAAAATAAATAGATTTATTATAAACTAGTCAAATAATAGGTACATCAAACATTTGGAAAATCACGGGTTAGTTTAGGAGTGTATTGAAGAATTACATGGAATATTCGAGGAGAAAATTATAGAACAATTACTCTCGTAAGTATCAATCATTTACATGAAACAGTTGACAAATCACGGGATAGTCAAATAGAAGAGTATTGAAGAATTACAAGGAAGATTCGAGTAAAATTTTGTGGAGTAATTACTTTCATAGACATCAATCATCTACAAGAAGCAGTTGAAAAATCACGGGATAGCCTAATAAAAAGTATCAATCAGTTACATGAGACAACTGAAAAATCACGGGATAGTAAAAATTTTACCAAAAGTTGAACCTTGGGGGAAAATTTAGAAAACAGTTCAACAATAGGAGGCAGTGGTCGCTCCTTAAAAAACAAGGACCATTAACCAAACACATAATAGAGATGGCAATCTCTTAAATAAAATTGTCAACCAAACAAATCAAAAAGCTTGGAATTTTCGGCACTCCAGAACAAACCGAGATAATTTCTTAATCTATTAGTATGTATTAATATCACCCACTTTTAATATGTATATATTCGGTTACCAAACTTAGAATTTCGCAGAATTCTATGCGAGGGATCCGAGCTCGGGATTTGAGACTAGCTAGCCTCAAAATTGCGAGTTATAATCCTACCCAAACGTATGTTTACATATATATCTTTCTATGTACTGTACATTGGATGATGTGGACCCGCTTACAACTAGCGTTTTAGACTCGACAGAGTTACTCTCACATCATTTCTTGTACGTGGAGGGAGGATTCACGACCCGTAACTCTACACAACACCGTGAGTATATGATTGCATATAGGACGAAACCGGTTCGCCCTAAGTAAATAGTAGACCTTGGAGGAGTAGGAATTTGGGGGTATCTAGGCTCGGATGACGACCTGAAGGCAGTGCATGATGGCAAAAGGAAGGACGGTTAGGACGCGATAACTTAGGTATAAATTAACCGATCCGCGCCAGAAGATTGTGCGAATTTCTAGTAAGAATCTGATCACCTGGTTTACTTGTAGGAGGATAGGAGCCAAATTTTCGGCAGACAAAGGGTATTCTGAGTTCGTCTAATATGCAATCTATTAATTACATTAACCTACTAAAACCATCTTTATATGTACCTTATAGCAGCTGAATCATAGTGGAGGGGAGCCAGGCAGACATAAAACAATCATAATCAAATTTACTAACAATTAACCATTTGAGTCATTCTTAATTATCTGTTCATTTAAACATGCGTATTTTCGATTAGTACAGTTTATTTACGAGTTCGTTAGGATGTATGGAAACATAATAAGCGACGGAGGAAAGTTAGCTCATTTAGAGAAATTATTTAAAGTTAGATTTGCAAGGGAGAGACCAGTACAGTTTGAAACTCAACGCTCTGTTTAGAATCAAAGGGTTACCACAAAAATGAAAGTAATTAAAGTCCCATATCATAAATCAAAAAAATTACACAACGTTTGATGGAGTTTAATTACAACATAAATACGAAAATATTTACGTTCAAGGTCGTAATTAACGTATTAATTAGTTAAGTATACATATCTCTAAAGGTATGTAGTACAAGGAAGCTTTAAGTAGCTTTCTGTAGTTATCAAAGAAAATAAGGGTCCAATTTTCATGAAGGCTTGTGTGACGTAGGGGAGGAATTTTCCATCCCTACTACACACATGCAAAGCCTTAAAATTTAAATATCGATCAGAGCCAAAAGAAAAGTTCAAGAAAACTTGAAGGGATGAAAGAATTCCAAAAATATATTTAATATCAAGTTAAAAGAGGGAAAAGAGAATTATTACAAGCCTTGCATAACGAGGGTATTACCAGAGAAAACCAGAAATATGTCATTTTTAAATCAGATTTTAGACGTATTGACTCTTTTCCACAAAAATTATAAATGGATTTCGAAAGATTGTTCTTTTATCTAGCATTCGCATGTTTTAAATTTTGAGAAAAAATGTTTATTTTTAGTATAATAAGGTTATAACCATAGGTCGTTGGCAGATTTGTTAAATTTTCAAAAAAGATTTTGTGTTATACCATACCCATTTCCAATAATATAATCATGCAGTAAAATAAATCAATGCATTATCTGGGGATCGCATGTTTTAGAATTTTAATTTTAGTTTAAATAAAATCATTAAAAAATATATACGTACATGTGTTGTTTGACGAAAATTGGTCCGTTTGTGTATTTATTTGCGCACTTACAAACTAATATATTTCAGATTTTTTTAACATTCTTATTTAACTTAGACATTATTAAAAAATGATAAATTCTCATAATAAAAAAATAATTACAAAAGTTCATTTTTTAATGGTTTTATCGTCACGCCTTTCAGCATTTTTGGATGTAATTTGGAATGAAATAAAAGCGATATTGAGTTATTATTTTAAAAAGCTGATACAAAGAATAATTATACTTTCTCATTGTAACCGCCCTGCACGATCGTAAGAACAACTTTCGACGAAATATGGATTTTCGGCCGCTGGCTGGTTAAACGCTCTTAACGCGTGTTCGATTCCTCGGCTGGCTAAGTCCTCCATCACAAGGAGTAGGATATTTTCTAATATTGTCAAGTTATTCGTACCCCGTGAATGTTCGTCTTTCTTTTTTAAAATAATTAATAACAGTATTTGCTCTAAGCATTTACAGTTTTTAATACAAACACGAATAATAAATAAATAAATCTTTTTTATGTTAATACCGCACAAGAATCCCAACTGCTACCGTCTGGAGCCAGTGAGACTATGGCATCCCCTATTCGGGTAGTTCTGTTGTGAGGCTATAGGCAGTGGGGAGGGGAAGGAGATGGGGAAGAGGGAGGTGGGAAGTATCTACCTGTTTACTCAGATCTGGTCACCAAATACGGCTATCTTCCAATCTGGAACGTGCCTCAAATGTACTACATATTATTTTTAATTAATAAATTGTGAAATAATACAAATAATGGCGTGATTCGAGACATGGCGGGATTCGAGCCCGCGACCATCGGATTACTAGTAGAGAGCTTTACCCCTCGACCACGAAGACCGTTAATGTTAATAATTAATATTGAAAAACGGTTTATTTATAAGCAAGTTCTGCTGGGTAATTATTCTTATTATTAAGCTTGACGGCTGTTCCGCTTTCATTACCAAACAGTGGAAATATGCTGTGAAAAAACCCTGCTTCTTTCAAATTATTCATTTCGAAACATCAAATCCCCACTCGACTTTTAGCCCTAATTAGAATTATTTTTTTTTTATACGAATACCGCACATGAGTCTTAACCACTCCCCCGTTTGGAGCCAGTGAGACTATGGCATTCCCGATTGGGGTACGTCGTGAGGCTGAAGGTAGTGGAGAGGGGAATGAGATGGGGAAGAGGAAGGTGGGAAAGTACCTATAGATATTTGTATTTGTCTCTTTTTAGTGTCGCTATTTTTCATTTCATCGGGTTTCAAATCACAGCGGTGCTAAAGAAGTTTTCACTTCAAAATTACAAGTGTGCAGTTCGCATGCTGTTGAAGTGAAACCTTCAGAAAACTAAAGTAGACAAGAGTGAGGAGGCAAACTGTATGTATTTAAAATCACAACAATGTTAAAGAAGTTTTCACTTCAAGATTACAAGTACCTATGCAGTTCACAGGCGGTACTAGTGAAACCTTCAGAAAACTAAAGTAGACAAGAGTAGGGAGGCTACGAAGCACCGCACAAAGAGGAGACCGATTATTCTATCTAACTCGCAGGATAAATCCTATAGATGTACGTATTTGTCTCTTTTTAGTGTCGCTTTTTTCGGTTCATCGCGTTTCAAATCACAACTAATTAATTATGCTTAATTACAAGACAAATGCAGCATCTAACTCGCCAATCATTCGTGCTCTTTATAAGTTCAATTCTAAATTCTAAATTCTAACATAGACATTTTCTTCGATTCACTCCCCAAATTTAAAAAGAGCATCATGTCAATAATATAATTTGTTCCGTGCGCATGCATAAACACATACTCACACACACACACACACACCCTCACGCGCACACACACACCCTCACACACACACACACACACACACACACACACACACACACACACACACTTTTTCCACTATATACATCACCCGTTATATTCATGACTTCCTAGGCTGCTGGTCGGCAGACCAAGGAAGTCATGAATGCAATTGTCTAGTCTACAACTTTTCGTTAGTTTCGATCTTGAATTCGAAGTAATCAGTGCAACATGGCAAGCGAAACCGATATGAAACGGACGGGGTTCGGAAATTTCCGTCGTTTTTCAGACGAACCCAGCTCTTATGGCGATGGTGCGCCGAGATTGTTCGAACTTCCAACTACTACGGACTATTAGGCAATCTTAAAAGTACTATTAATATTATAAATTTGTACAAAAATATTAACACGCGACAGCGGTGAGGGGCACCGCAGCAGGTTTCGTAAGTGGTTTAGCGTCTAAAGGCTCGCCTGACGGATGGGTACACTGGGAACTCTTAAATTATTTTATTTTTTTTATTTTTCGCTTATTTTTTTAAAATATGGCATTCAAAGTTTTTAAAAATATACTGAAATAAAAATAATAATAAAGATAAACGAAAAATTTAAAAAAAAAAAAATTTAAAAATCGTACACAAAAATTTGCCAGGCTGCTGGTCGGTAGACCGCGAAATTCTTATATGGAATGATCTGGACTATAGTTATTCATTGGTTTCATTCGTGTAGTCAATGACGTAAAATCGACCAATTTTTTCCCCACTTTGACGCCGGCTGCCTCCGAACTTGCCAGGCTGCCGGTTGGCAGACCTGCTTTTTTCTCATTTTCTAATCGACCTTTATCATACGAGACCATTCTCGTTCGTGTAGTCTATGACGTAATTTTGATCAAAAAATCGCTGACTATTTCCATGACTGCGCGGCTCCTGCCAAGAGGCGCACCGGCAGACCAGCTTTTTAAAGGTTTTCTAAATGCCCATTATCACTTAAAAGTAGTTTCATCCGTGTAGTCGATGACGTAGGGTTTACCTATCTCCCCTCCCGGTCTATACGTGACCCGTTCAGGGGGGGGGGTCTTCAAAATACCACGCTTGGTCACAATTGGGTACGTTCCCTAATAGGTACCCACCATGTAATATACTTATTAATTGTATTTTTTTTAACCAAAGTATCTAATGCACTGTTTATTTCTATTAAGGGCCCGCAACCCGGATTTGTACCGATTTATTACATATTTCCCTTAAACTCGATAAGTTTTAAAGCTCTTAAAAAAATATATGTTATTCTTGAAGATAATATCTAGACTTTGCCCGCGCCGAAATGCAAATTATATAAAATTCCCTCGATAGAAAAAAATCGCAAAGTATGCTCCAAAAATTATTATTAACACGTTTGTTTCAGTTATTTTACAAGTTATATGTATGAAAAAATTCGCAGTGATTCTTTAAATGCTGTTTAAGATAATGCCCGCGAGATTTTTGATCTATTTTAAACGAGGCGTGTTTTATTAAACATTTTCGCAATTTTCGCATCGATTTTGTCGATTTTGTAAATGTTAGCGCTCTCCTCTAAATTTCGTTTTTTCGTATCTCTCCATCTTCTTCTTTTCGGGCCCGGTTGCAGAGCCTTAATAAAATAAAATAAAATAACGGTGCTAAGGAAGTTTTCACTTCAATGAAAATATGTGCGGAAACGAAAATGAAGGAATGAAGACGGGTGTAATAACCTCTATTTACACTCCGAGCTAGATAAAATTGTTCCCATTCTTTAAAATAAAACACAAATGCAACAATATATTTTCCCTTTGAATGCACTTCTTGATTGATTCGAATCCGTCGAATCAACTGCATCCCTGTTCAGAGCATTGTACGGCAACAATACAAAATCCTTTTTGAAAATCCAACCCGCTCTGATGCAAAAAGACATACGAGCGCCGGCAAATCATCGGGCTGGCGCGTTGCCATGTTGCTTCTCGACACACTTATATTCCAACACGATACATGTACATATTTGTATGCATTGTCCATTTAATACATACAGAATAATATGAAAATACATACGGAAACGATGCACAGGGTGACTCAACAATTTGTTTGCTAAACTAGGAGTTGCGAAACAACAAATTTCGTGGTTTAGAAATCAAAAGTTTTAGTTGATCAAGAAATCTTTTGAATTGTATATCGAAGTCTCGTTACTTACGTGTTTAACTTCCTGTCGAGGAAGCTCTGGGCAAACTTAAAAATATTCTGAAATTGGATAAAGCAAAGTTATCTGTTTTAGTGCAGCTGGTCCCATTTTTGTACAACACAGATGTTTCGGGGTTCTTTTATTTATTTTTAGGTGAATACCGCATAAGAGTCCCAATTGCTCCTGTATGGAGCCACTCTGGCTGGTACTGCCAGATGACGAGAGAGGTATCCCACCCGACACAAGCGTTCTTCATATCACAATACTTGTTTTCATTATCTTTTCTTGCAGATGCTTGCAACATACGCAAGATGCCATTACCCTGCGAGCAGCCGCCTTTTATGTTTTTCTCTTATCTTTTTTTAATTTGTTTATCCCTGACTTGCTTTATATTTTTTGCATTTTGTATATTATGTAAGCACTTGCATACTGCTTCCTAACACTGTATACAGGGACACTGGAGGTCTAGATTCGTTCAAACTTAAATGTAGATTCGTTCTTTCAAAAAAATTAGAGTCCTTGCGAGAGCCTTGAAGGAGTAACCATCTGTTACTTATACCAGGGCGGGTAAGTGGTGGATACCTCCACTGTCTGGAGCCAGTGAGACTATGGCATCGCCAATTAGGTTATGTTGTGAGGCTGATGGTAGTGGGGAGGGGAAGGAAATGGGGAAGAAAAAGGTAAGGAAGTACCTGGCTATTCAGACTGGTCACCAAACACAGCGAAAGCCATTTTAAGCAATGTTTCAATTCTGATTCGTGGTCTTACACCAGAGGATCTGAGAAGATCCCCACTTTGGAACTTGCCAAAAATATACTTTTTTATTCTTTATTAATTGTTTTAATAGTTACATAATTTGTGAGTTTTTCGACAACCATGCCTAGGCACATGCCCATTGCCCATGTTAAACCAATAAAATTTGGGATTTGCACCCGTGACCTTCGGATTGCTAGCGGAGAGCCTTACCCCTCGACCACGGAAGTCGTCTGGTTATTCAAAAGGTTTTATCAATTTGAGAGGTGGTTATGGGTACCGCCGCGCCGCTCCGAAGCCATTTATTGGATAACCAACACCGGTGCCATAGGTCACTCCAAGTGTTTCGTTACGTTGGGTGACTTAGCAGGGGTGCTCGGGTTTATGGGGTGAGGTTTGTCAGCCTGGGCTTGGCGGCGGATGGGTCTGCTTAGCAGGCCGGATCGGAAAGGATTGGTTATTATTTTTATTGATTGATTCTGCAGGGAGGATGTATAATTATTTTCCTCGGGCCTCCTGTGTGGAGCTTTTGAAAAAAAAGCTTCATTGAAAGTTATGGTTAATTTCACGATTTTTTAAAGTCTACTGAAAGAAATATAACAGTAATTTTGTTGTTAGGTAAAAAGCATTCTTAGAAAATTTGTTTGCCGGTGGAACAATATTAAATACGCTTTCGAAGTACTATTAGTAGACACATATAAAGTTTTATACTTTTTTAATTCGTGATTTTATAGTGTAAAGACAGGGGAACTACTTCGCATCGATAGACGTAACTTCCGATGATTGACTTCGACGATGTCCCGAGCACGGTTTCTCCGTTGACAGCCGAACCGAAAATAAATAAATAAATCGACAGGGAATAAATAACAAATCGATATACGCTGGCAACATTAAAGGTTTTTTTTAATGAATTGACACTCCGAAATGACCAACGCCAAACGATTAGGTACCTAAAAATATTAATAAATTGGCAATGTTAAATTGAAATACTAACCTAAATATGCACTGGCAGTTCGCATTTACCGTTTGACACTAAACGGGAGTACATTAATTAATGAGGTCTTTAGTTATATTTCAACCATTTAAGTTTCTCAAATAACGAACGGAATAAATTGGTCGCGTCTTAGTTGAATTATCAAAGTCTATATATCGCTTTTACATTTATTTCATTTCTAAAATCGTCGGTCGAAATATCTCTTACCAATTGTAGATCGTGATCGCGTTGTTGATAATAATTGACCATAGTGACGGATTTAGTCAATATCTTACTGACATCGGTCGTTCATGCTAGACCTCCATGGTCCTCACATTTCAAAAGTACCGCAAATTGCAGTTATATTCACAAGAATTGCTCATAAATGTCTTCAGTATTTCCTCTGCAAAATTTATCTGAAATACTTGTAACTATGATCGTGTTAAAAAGTATTATTCATTCACGTTGTTCGTGTTCTGCTTTCACCTGTTTCTGCTGATTCAAAGTTTCTTGTTCGTATGTAAGGGAGCAGGTGTGAGAACATCGGAATAAGGGTCGACCGAGATCTCGGTCTCGGTCTCGGTCTCGGCATTCTCGGCTACAAATTCTACCGAGAACTCTGTCTCGGTTCTCGGCGAAAAATCGCCGAGATTCTCGGCCATAACCGAGACCGTTGTAAGTAGGTACGGTATAGGATAATGGGATTCAAATCTACCGCATGCGTTCACATTTGTCACTTGGTGTCAGTGCGTGAGAGAGCTGTCGATTGTGATTGGTCGGCTGGCAGCGAGGCGGGTTTTACTTATAACCATAATGATAATATCTAGACGCCTTCCACGCCGAAACGCAAATTATTTGCAATTCCCTCGATAGAAAAAAAATCGCAAAGTATGCTCCAAAAATTATTTTAAAAACGTTTGCTTCAGTTATTTTACAAGTTATAATTGTGAAAAAAATTCACAATGTTTCTTTAAATGATGTCGTGTTTTATTAAATATTTTCGATTTTATCGCTTTAAATATTAGCGCGCTCCTCTAACATTCCTAATTACATATTTCTCCATCTTCTTCTTTTTGAGCGCGGATGCGGCGCCTTAAAACAAATTATTATTACATTCTTAAATATACTATATTATGCCAAAATAGTGCATTTTCATTTTTTTTTCTCAATTTATCTATTCTCGGTCTCGGCTCTCGGTCTCGGCCGAGATTTTAATTTATTCTCGGTCTCGGTCTCGGTCTCGGCCGAGAACGAAAAACATGTCTCGGTCGACCCTTACATCGGAAATATACAACTTAATCTTCGCAAGCTCGAGAGTTTTATCATAATAATACTATTCTCTTTCTTTAACATAAGGCCACAATGCTTGTCCTACCTAAGTTCACTAAGATTAATTTGATTTTCCAGCACGCATTGAAGATTTTTTTATCGTAAGACATTATTTATCCAGTTTTTATTTATATATTTCTATGCTCGTCCATATAGTTTACAGAATCCACTGGAGCGATAACTACTTTTTCTCCGATTACTCGAGATTTTTTGGTAATCGTTTTGAATTCTGAATGTTAGTATGGAGACATTCAAACTAATTATAGTTCTATATAGCCAATGAATTCACCTATCTTTTGTCGATTATTGCATTTTCGTAAGATTTATTAAAAAAACATGATAAACTTCTAATTAATTACTTACAATAAGGGAAAATTTGCCAAAATTGACAGCAAAGCAATCCGAGGTATTTTAAATGGTGCCATATTGTTTCAAAATGCGCTCCAGTAGTTAAGAGCGTTTAACCAGCCAGCGGACGAAAATCCACATTTCGTCGAAAGTTGTTCTTCCGATCGTGCAGGGCGGTTACAATGAGAAAGATTAATTATTCTCCGTACCAGCTTTTTTAAATTATAACTCAATATCGAATTTATTTCAATCCAAATTAGCTTTAATTTATACTTTCATCCAAAAATGCTGAAAGGCGTGATGATAAAACTATTAAAATAGTGTACTTTTTGTAGTTATTTTTTGATTATAAGTATTTATCATTTTTCAATAATGTCTAAATTTAATAAGAATGTTAAAAAAATCTGAAATATATTAGTTTGTAAGTGCGCAAATAAATACACAAATGGACCAATTTTCGTCAAGAAACACATGTACGTACATATTTTTTAATGATTTTATTGAAACTAAAATTAAAATTCTAATACATAACTCTGCTAGATAATGTATTGATTTATTTTACTGCATGATTACATTATTTGAAATGGGTGTGGTATAATACAAAAACTTTTTTGAAAATTTAACAAATCTGCCAACGACCTATGGAATAACCTTATTATACTAAAAATTAAAAAAAAATCTAAAAATTTATTACATAACTATGCTAGATAAAAGAACAATCTTTCGAAATCCATTTATAATTTTTTGTGGAAAAGAGTCAATACGTCTAAAAACTTTTTTGAAAATGACGTATTTCCGGCTTTCTCTGGTAATGCCCTCTTAAGTAAGAATAAGAATGATATTTGTAACTCGTTTAAATATTATTTTGTTTCCTTAACATCATGTAGAGATATTTTAAGAAAAACAAAAAGAAATACTATGGGTAAAGTGGGTACCGTAAATGATTTAAAAATGTTTTAAAGTGTTTAGCGCAGGGGTTCTTAACCTGGGTTCGATCGAACCCCAGGGGTTCGGTGAGTCAGTGTCACGGGTTCGGCGGAGGTCAAGACGCAAAAGTCACACTGATTTACAGAAAATATATATTATTATAATGTTTTTGTTTTTTGTGAAAGTCATGTTTTAATGGTTTTGTTCTTTGTTCTTAAACGGTTCGGTGAATGCGCATATGAAACTGGTGGAGGTCAGTACCTCCAACAAGGTTAAAAACTACTAGTTTTGCGAGCACCTCACCATGGTATTGTATTTTTTGTTAATACAGTTATTATTGAAATATAGTTATATAGTTACATGTTGAGAAAAAGAAGAAGATACATGATGATAGAAAATTCGTAAGTTACAATACAAGATTTCTTATTTTGACATTCTTAACATTTGGGAAGACACACGAAAAGTTTTAAGGTTATTTAAAGAGGAATTAAATTAACTTATACACCTTTTCAGAAATTTCATTCAGTTCATACAACAACATTCATTGAACAAGTCGTGGCGACGACTACTGCTGAAGTTTTCAGGCACCTATGAACAAAAGAGCCACATTCCAAGAAGAATGGGCTATCCATAGAGGTATGATATTATATCATTGCTAAACATTGCAAGGTTTGTAGAATCTCTGGTTTCTAGGCAAAATCTATTCATTCCTCAAGTAAGTCCATATGGTACACGAACCTCTGATAAATTCAGGTCTCCATATAGATCTCGCTTATAGTATTTTTTCTCTTTTATTTCCAGCATATTTATATATTAATTTAATCTATACATCACTACTATGTATTTATGCAATTGAAGAAGGAAATTTTAAAATGGTAAATTTGCCACCTGGATCAGCCACGCGGCGTACCGCAAGGTTTACAAGCCCATGTATGCCCATGATTAAAATGCAAACATTTTTGGAAAAAAAACAAAAAACAGAAATTTTATAATGTCTTGTCATAAAAAAGTCATTAGGCATTTTCTGTACTTAACGTGGTGTCGTAATTCGTAATGTTTTTCATAATTACCTGCGTAAATAACCCAGCGTACTAAGTATAATATAAGTACAATAGGGTGAAATACACTGTACCGGTAGCTACTTATGCAGGATTATTTCTAGCGCGAGTACATCATACTTTTTCATTACTTTGTGCTGTTTGGTGCCGCCTACCAACATCCGCCCCCGCGCCTAGCCCTGAGAGGGGTAATTTCAAGGGAGCACTCGCATTACTTATCTGCGTTTATTTGCAGGCATTAAAATCTCAGACATGTTCTCGTTTTCATAATTTATGGCCGTTATTTCACTGCGGTCCTACTCGTAAAATGTGACAGATTGTGGCTCCATTGTTACAAACTTTATAGATTAAATTTATTTTTGTACAAATATTCATTTAGAAATGGACGTGTGAAGATAAGATGTATTTTAATCGCTTAGGGCCTCAGTAATAAATGTGTTTTAAATTTTACGCAACTGGTAGACAACCATTAATGTATGCAAAAAGGTTATTTAATAGTTCTGTAAAATTTAAAATACACTTATTGGTGAGGAGTAAATATTCTTATGAAAATTACGGTAAAATTTTCCTAATTCTGCTTACTTCTTAATACACTTAATAATACTTCTTAATACGTTAAAATACATGTTATGGTTTTTTCCAGTTCCATTTACAACATTAAAAACCATATAATAAACAAAACATTAAACAATTTAACTTTGTATAAACCACTTATTTGATGCGCAAATCCGACCGGTTTCGGAACAAACGTTCCTTCGTCAGGGAAAGCTTATACTATAATATAAGTATATTATATATAATAGTATATTATATATATTATTATATTATATATATTATATTATATTATATATAAGTATATTATAGTATAAGCTTTCCCTGACGAAGGAACGTTTGTTCCGAAACCGGTCGGATTTGCGCATCAAATAAGTGGTTTATACAAAGTTAAATTATTTCATTTTTCTATAATGGATAACCACAAAGTAATAGCTACATTCAAAAATATAAAACATTAAACGTTATTAATGCTAGTCGAAGCAATTTGAAGATTTTATACATAGAATATTATATTCTACACAATATATTATTCATATACATACATTACATTATCTTTCTTTATGTTATTAGCGTCAGAATAAGAAGGAAGTTCTTATATAAAATATAACAGTTTTGGAAAACAAAACACGGGTAAAAAAATTCGCTTAAATCAAAATCAAAATCATTTATTGAATAAAATTTACATTTAGTACAAAAGGTATAACTTATAGGTACCTATATCCTATTTCTTCCAGTTAACATGTTGTACAGATTTGAACACAAATGAAATATAAATATAAAAGTGGTGTAATGCAAAGTGAATTTGTTTTAATTTATTATATAAACATAAATATAAAAACAGTTGTACCTATGTGAGGTATTCACTTAATGTGTAATGAGACCTGTTCAGAAGGAATGTTTTTAGTGATGACTTAAATCTGAGTGTATCTTGTATTTGTTTAATATCATGTGGAAGGTTGTTGTATACTTTAATGGCCATGTAAAAGGGTCCTTAATGGGTTAGCTTTGTATATTTGCGGCACGTTCTAGAGTGGAAGATACTCTCAGTATCTGCCTGGTGTAAGACCACAATTCAGAATTGAAACTTCGTTTGAAATGGCTTTAGCCATGTTTGGTGACCAGATATGAATAGCCAGGTACTTCCCCACCTTCCTCGCCCCCCATTTCCTTCCCCTCCCCACTACCTTCAGTCTCACAACATACCCCAATTGGAGACTATAGTCTCACTGGCTCCAGACGGGGAACAACGGTCCCACTTATGAAATGCATGTTTCTCCCATCCTAAAATGAGTTTAGTAACTCATCGGGATTGCCCTAGCAAGAAATAAAAAAAAAATTACTATTTTGAAACTAACCAGTTGGCTGCTTAACTAGACTGGATTAAGTTTTAATCTTTACCCCATTTCCCTCATAGGAAGACAGAAATAATACAACTTTATTTTGACAAACATTACTTAGGTACTTCATCCGTATTCATATTATAATTCCCACTTTTGACGTGACCGTCCTACTTATTTGATTTACTTTAGCGCTTCTTGTCTTCCTGCAACTTCCCCTATTACGCTGTAATCTATTTAAATGTATACAATTTAATATAAATGTTAAATATCAAACACACAAGCCACTGTTTTGTTTGTAAATGTAAACTATTTGGCGGAAATGAAACTGATGAAAATTATTATCTTCTTTGCAGGTTTTCCGGAGAACGTTCACTGCTCACTTCACAGTTTATGATGTAACAAATGAGTGAGTATATTTTTTGCTAATATTGTTACTGACACATTCTGTAAATTATTTTCTACAAGTGAAAAACGTAGTCAATCAGCTCCTACGAAGATTCAGAATAAAAAACTCGTTGGTAGTAGATATTCTTAGCTACCAGAAGTCCTCGATACAAAAACCCTTGTACAAAAAGCACTCAATTCCAATGCATAGTTCTATCACAGTAAGTCAATTTGGGAGGCGGAAATGGTTACCGCTGCCAAAATTCCTACCCACCCCTCATACCTAATTCTTTCCTAGAACTTCCTCTCTTTCCTTTCCCAAAAAGACCCACCATACAGCATCCCCTGATGATATTGCCCCTGAAGTGAATTTTTTTCCTCAGGGCCTCCTGTGTGGAGCTAATATAAAAAAAATTCGTAATAATAATAAGGAACTCCAGGGAAACATATTATGGGTTTTTTTTTTTTTTTATTAGAAAGAAAAAAAAGTTATACAATATTACAGGAAATCAAATAAAATAAATATTACAGAAAAAAGAAAAGTCCCAATAAACTACTTTTAAGTAGTTTGTCATTGGGTGCTTTTACTTTGAAGTTTGTAAAACATAAAACTTATTATGCAGTTAGACATTTTTTTGTGCTACTACAAAAATGTTAATACAAACAATTTCTTTCGGCGAGCCAATTTTTCAATACGATATTTGTTTTTACATTATTTGTACATTTTTTAATTTTAGCAGGTAACATATTTAAGCATGTAGGTATCATGTAGTCCAGCGTTCTTTGTCCATATTTATTTAAGTGCTTAGGTACGATTGGTCCTTCATTTAACGTAAATCGAGTATTGTAAGTGTGGTTTAGTCTATTAATGTATATGGGGCTATTCATATGCTGAAAAATAATTTTATGCCACAGAATTGCTCTTACTGAGAGAATTTTAAGATTCTGGTAAAAGTACGGAACATTGTGTCTTTTTTCGTATAAACTTTTATGAGCTAATAATTTAACTAATGAATTTTGGACAGATTGAACATGATTAACATTTGTCTTACAGGAAAGTCCCCAAGCTGTAATTCCGTACCTTATAATAGACTCAGCTAATGATAAATAAATAATTCTAAGTGTACATATTGGAACATAGAATTTAAGTTTATATAATCTACTAACAATAGATCTCAGACGTTCACAGACTTTATTTATTTGTAAATCCCATTTGAAAAAGCAGTCAATAATTACACATAAATAAACATATTCTTTAACCACTTCAATATTTTCGCATCTACACAATGCTGGGATCAGGGGCGGCCCTAGGGCGGTGCGAGCGGTGCGACCGCACAGGGCGCCGTCGTAAGGGGGGCGCCGAAAACACCGAACACTGAACAACTAACTATCTATCGATCGTGCGCTTAAATCGTGTGGTCGGTGCGGGGAGCAAGCAGTGTTGCCAACATAACTTTATTTAGGCTACTCAGTTCGAGAATCGGCGACGAAAAAATCTAAAAGGCCACTGGTCGCCTATTAGGCTACTTTAGAGACAAGTTATTTAAATCAGCCGAATCGCAAATAATTTAGAAAAAAAATTTATTTATTTATTTATTTATTAACGGTATAAATATACCATAAATACATATTATATGTCACAAAATATTAGTTGTAGGAACATAAGAAATAATTATAAAAAAAAGTTAAGTTAATTGTGGCATTTGATTAAGAAATGACACAAAGGGCTACAATTACATTCAATACTATAGTATAAATAAAATTAATATTGATTGAACATATATGATAGAATAGCCTTCTGGTACCTAGCTTCCATGCAGTTAAATAGATCCGCCACATCTGCGTATCTATTACTAACTTCATGTAATCTAGGTAAAAGCGAGTGTTTCGTGTACTCAGTTCTGTTGTTGTTACATTGAAACATATTAATACAATTATGCTGTCGCTGAAAGAATTTTCAGCGTAATGAGGACAATCAAAATAATCATAGACTTAGCAAACGCATCGCAATTGCGGAAAAACTGCTCGTCTGCTCAAATAACAGCTAAGGAAATAGCTTCACAGGCTGGGATAGAATCTGCGCTTAAGCCAGTCCGATCCCGAAGAAATAAGCGATTAATCGAATATGAAGCTGCAAATGAGACACCAACAAATCCTGAAGAACTGTTTAAATTAACATCTTTTACCCTATGATAGATACAATTGAAAATGCATTGGTCACTCGGTTTGGGCAATTATCTAAATTCAATGATACATGGTCTTTTTTGTATAACATCAAAATAATTCCTGATAAGTCTTCATTAGAAAAAGCCTGTGCAGATTTGCAAATCATTTTAACCGATGGGGAAAAATGTGATGTCTCTAGTTGCGAATTGGTTGAAGAACTTTTGAGCCTAAACCTATTACTAGTTCCAGCCATTACAAGTTCTACAACAAAAATGATTGGCAGGATATATTCCCAAATGTGTGGACAGCGCTTTGGATTTTGCTGACCATCCCTGTAACTGTCGCCAAAGGAGAACGAAGCTTTAGTAAATTAAAACGTACTTACGTTCGGCAATGTGTCAAGAAAAACTATCAGATCTTGCAATTTTATCAATTGAGAACGATATTGCCCAAGGGTTAATTATTATGATTTAATAAAAAAAATCGCAAAGGCAAAAGCAAGAAAAGTTGTGTTCTAGTGTGTTTATTGATTTCGCAGATTTAATTAAATAAATGTAATCAAACATATATTTTTAAACGACTTCGAAAAGCAGGAGGTTGTCAATTCGACTATATTTTTTTATGTTTGTTACCTCAGAACTTACGACTGGGTGAACCGATATTGATGATTTGAAAGCTAGTACTTCCCGTGTGGTCCCATTTCAATTTAGTTCAGTTCTGGCAATGGCATCCACGAGAAAACCATATTAGTCTTAAATTAAAAAAAAAAAACTATATTAGTCTTCAAGTCTTAAGTATTTGCGCGACAAATGGACAAATAACTCAATATCACCCCAACCGATTTTGATGATTCTTTTGTATTGGAAAGGATGTACTTCAAGAGTAGTTTGATGAGAGTTTGGTTAGGTTCTGATTATGGGATCCATGACAAAGTAACCGAACTCTTCAATTCTTTGGAGCAAATTAACGATACTCGGCCGAATCTTTTATAGGCTATCCGGATCTTTGAGTCACCTACCGTAACGTCGTTATGGTCAAGTAATGTCTATCTCATATGAGCAGCATGTTTAGTAGGTCTACCCTCCATGTTCAGGCAAATTAGTCAAAGTATTTCAGATTCACCAAAAATCCAAAAATAAACAAAAATTTTAACAAAACAAAAAACGACTTAAAAAAATATACTAAAAAGTAAAAAAATAATTTCGTATTCTCCTACAACTAAATAATCAACTAACTTTTTCTACTCATCAATACGTAGCTATGATTGTTATTTTTGGGGTCGGTGTCAGCCAACGTACCCTGCCCGGCGTGTTCACTTGACAGTTCCCCTCCCACCGTGGCCCCTCTCTCGCCTCTCGTCTCGTCAAGTCGCGCGTGCGATACAAGCACATCTCACCTATAACTATGTATATAGTTACAAACCTACCTTGGCTGACAAACTTCTGATCGACTTCAAAAATAACAATCGTACCTACATATTGATGAGTAGAAAAAGTAAGTTGATTATTAAGTTGTAGAAGAATACGAAATATTTTTTTTTACTTTTTACTGCATTTTTTAAGTCGTTTTTAGTTTTGTTACAATTTTTTCTGGTTTTATTTCTCATCTGTCCTACTAGGTACTTCAATTAAAGTTGCATAACTGCATAGAAAGAACTCTATTTTTTGTTAGGAGGGGCGGGGGCGCCACCAAGAGATTTCGCACCACCTAATAATTTAGCCAGGGCCGCCCCTGGCTGGGATACCAACATGTAAGCAGTCTGAACCGTGTGTTTTTATTTCTGGTGTAATACTATTTGTCTTGGCATTGGGTGATCTAATATGTATCAATTTTTTTTTTTTTGCATTTATGATTAAACCAGAGTCATGAGACCATTTCAAAACCTCAATGTAATCTTTTTGTAAGAGTTCAATACATAATTTTAAATCACTGCGAGAAATCACTAGTGATATACTCGAAGTGTTTTACATGTTTAAAGATGTACTTAATAAAAGATACATAAATGATATATAAAATTGGACCTAATATGGAACCTTGAGGAACGCCAGCTAAAATTTTTCTTTTTTTACTGAAAGTGTTCAATAGCTTTATTTTCATGCTACGATAATACATGCTACGTTAATGATAAACATTCATATGTATCAACAAACGCTCATTCTGAATGTAAAAGTTTTATTATATATTATAAACAAAGCTATAGTGCGCATCCAGGTGTCGCCGATATTGTTTACCAATTAACGAATAAACTAAACGAATGAATAATTAACGAATAAACTAAATGAACGAATTCTTTCCGTGTTCAAACTATATTGTTAACTAATACTAATGCACACCTTAAAAATACAACGAAATGAACAAATTCTTTTCGTATGCAAACTACTCCGATTAGGTAGTAGTCCGCCGACAGTCGCGCGGACTTCATATCATATCTCTTTTGTATTTCAATATCTTTGATTATATACGAAGGATTTATAAATCATCCTTTAAAAGTAATTAAAACATACCGTAATGTTGGCATTACTGTATTGGCTGTTTCTAGCGTCACGCCGGAGTCTTTCCCGGGTTTTATTGTGTGATAAATTTTATATTTTGTTTTAAGAAATTTATAAAGTGTTTTTGATTCGCTGTTTTTTAATGTATTAATTGAATTACTGGTTTTAAAAGTAGAAGAATGACTATTTCATCAGATTTTAATATTATAAATGGACATGTGCAAATATACAATTTCTGCTTTCAAAAATACAGGAAGTTTTTTATGATTGTTCTGTCGCTTATCGATTGTTTTTTTCTTGTAAACTGAAGAAATCAGCTTTACATAAAAGTAAAAAAAAATATAAAGATTATTTTCACTTCACTTTTTTCGTTTCATATAAAAAGAATTAATAAAAAATTCACAAACTTTGAAAAATCTTTCGAATTCCACGTTACTGAAGTGATGTTAATTATTCATACTTCTGTAAAATTTGTGAAAACTTCTTTCGCACCGTTGTGATTTGATACTCGATGAAACGAAAAATCGACACTAAAAAGAGAAAAAACACGTACATCTATAAGATTAAGCCTGCGAGAGAATGGGATAGAATAATCGGTCTCCTCTGTGCTGTGATTCGTAGCCTCCCCATTCTTGTCTACTTTATTTTTCTGAAGGTTTTCACTTCTGCTGCGTGTGAACTGCACACTAGTATTTTTTTTGGAATTGGCTTTACATAGGTACATTTAAATTATTTTGAAGTGTATGGTTTAGGTTTTAGATGCAAATACAAAGCGTGGTGTTATATCTCTCTAACACTGCTTAAATCATAAATCTCACCCTAATACAAAAGGAAATAAAACAACTAACATTATCCAAACACCCGAAACCGAAGAACTTGTTTATAATAAACTGTTTTTATAAATTTAATAATAATATTATTAAAAATATAAAAAAAAGAACCCGTTCCAGTTTGGTGTTGAACATAAATATTGTACTGAAATAAACTTGTTAAAAAAAGGTTACTGGTAACTGCTGACGACACATGGCTCCTACAGACGTCACGGGCGATTTAGCGGGTACCGAAAAATTAAAACTTTGAAAATTATTTTCACTATTTTAAAACTAATTATAAAATAGAATGTCACTCACTATTCATAAATAAATAAAAATTTAAAAGGAACGGATCCTAATTCATATTTTACTTAATCTATATTTCTGTAACTACCCGCAGAGAAAAAACTGATTTAGGGAGTAGAAAATTATAAAGACGTGCATTTATATTCAGCTCGCAACATCATTTCTAGATTTGTGAAAATAGGGAATCTGATTTTAACTGCTTTAAATCAGCCATGATGACATTTTGGTATGGATATTTTTTAGATACGTTGAAATGTTGAGATAAAAAATAATTCCTAGACAATTTCTATAATATGTTATATTCGCTTCAGATTGTATTTATCATTCTGATATACCGCAATATTATTTGGGATTCTTTATAGGCTGCGAATTTCGGCTTTGAATTATTTTATTTTTTAATCCTTTGATGATTTGACTGAAAAGAAAAATAAGATGCTGGATGTAAGCGCTGGAAATAACCAAAATTGAAGAATGAGCATTCGACCATAAAAATCGAAGATAATAGTGATTTCTTTGATGTTACTTAATACTGGAAGATACCTACTAGGTTGAAATATCCAAATCTCTTTCTGGCCTGAAAAAACCTTGATATTTATAAACATTCATCGCCGTCTTTCATTAACCCCTCGGGCCTTGAGCATATTCCATCAGATGATTAGATTATTTCCGCTTTGCAATAAAACCCAAATAAATGTAATATTATTCTGAATATATCCAAATACTGTTTTTGAAAGGTGATATTATAAATAAACACGTAATTTTTGAAATATTAAATTTTTGAAAGCAACCTGAAAAAGTTTTAAAAACCGTTAACTTCTGTTTTTTTCTGAAAAAAAAACACGTACACATTTTACTAGATAAAAAAAAAACGTTATTTTGTCCTCTAATGGTTAATGAAAAATTCTCAATGCTTCTTTTTTTAATTTTTGTCGAGAACTTTGGTTTCGTAGAGGAGTACCTTTGAATTTTTCTGTGGTTAGCTTTTAGATTTGAATATAGAGTGTGATATTTTCTCTTCCTAACATCATTTAAATAATATTTCTTACCATGACGTTAGGGAGATACAAGCAACCTAAATGAGCTGTTTCCAAAATGAACAAATTAGCCTGAGGGGTTAAGAGAGCAATGTAAGAAGACAAAAAAATAATTGTACTTGGAAAAAATATCACTTTATACAAAAAATCTATTATTTTGTTCGTAAATTTTCCTTTGTAGGTATATAATGTCATCAGTAGGCATATTACTCGTATATCTCAGATTTCGTTTATGTGATGGAGGAATATCGTAATTCAGAAAGATACGAATTCTGCCATGCCCATGCATGTCGTAAACACGAAAGGTTTGTTGTTGTATTGTTCGCAATCTTTTAGAGGGCCTTCGCCTCTTCCCATAAATACTCGTACATATTTCATCTCGGGGTTCGTAAAAAGGATGATAAATTGACATAAATATAAACAACGTAAAAAGAACACCGAAATACGGCCGGCCTCCTTCTAAATCACCATTATCGCAGCCTCTTGTGCTATTCTATGCCTTACTCTTATCTATGCATCATGCATGCATGCCCATAGATAACGAAGGTGGATGTTTTTATTTTGCCTTTTTTCTGGTTTTCTATTTTCCCGCTCAAACAGTACTCGCTCCCTCCGCACTGGCAGCCAGCGCGGCTGGCGGCGTGGCTCCAGCCCACTGCAACCGCCAAAACTGATGCCTGATACCAATATGCCAATAATATGTATTTGAATATTGGAATGCGGAATACGGAACAAACTTTTGAATACACAAAGATAAAAATGTTCTGTAACGAGAGAAAGCTCTTTTACTGGAAAGCTTTGAGGCTTAAATTGCACGTGTTAAGAGGGACGGCTGCGCGGTATTTTTCATACAAAACTTAATTTTAAATTTGAGGTCAAAATATTCAACCAAACTGAATATTTTTAAATCAAAAGGTATAGCTAATATCTAGTAAGGAGCTAATTCGATTTATCATGACTTTAAAAGCAATTTTATCAATTCTTTGTGGGTTAATAGTAATTATTAAAAAAACCTCAGTCAATACAATGAGATAAAAAATAAATAAAAATAAAGCATCATGAAAACAGCGCTGCTTTTGGTCTTAATTAAAAGTTGTGCAGGTACAACAAATTTGTCGTTTGTAGGTAAGGGAACGTACCCATACTACTTGACCTGTTGAAGGAGGGGGGCGGTCTTCAAAATACCACGCTTAGTACAAATGGGCCAGGGGGGGCTTAGGTTTTTAGTCACCGGGGGGGGGGGTTAAAAATTGCATAAAGTTGGTCACGTAGTATAGGTACGTTCCCTAAGTTGCCTTTAAAACCATGAAAATCAATTTCTTGGTTTGTATGTAATAATTCAAAACAAAAATAAATAAAATAGCTCATACCCGTACCAGATGTAGATATGCTATAACTTTTGATTAAAAATAACATTAAAGTTTTGATTTAGCACCATAATATGTGATTCTTCTTGTCTTTTTTTTCAAATCAATTATAAATCATTTAAAATGTTTGCACATCTCAAAGATGGTATTCCTGCTTCTATGTATTTGAAGATGCACTAAACCTTTAGCGATTGTTGAAATTCATAATAAATGGCATTCTACAGTTCGTTTTGGACAGAAATTTCAAATTCATAATTTTTATTTTAAGTTTAGTTGAGCATTTGGGTTTCAAATCCAAAAAATAAGTTTTGTATAATATAGGTCGCGCAGCTGTTCCTCTTAAGAAAATGTAAGAATTTTTATTATGACTTAACTAAGAACTGAACAAATTATTACTGCAAATATTCAAAAGTACAATTGTTTTTTTACCACAGCTCTACGGATGTCTACTATCGAGTGCTAGTATTTCAAGATATTATTTGTGCTCCGCTTTTGAGGATGTTTTAAAAGGTGTAATAATTTGTTGTACAAACGTTTCGTTATAATATAGGAGACGGCTTCGCTGAAGATTAAAATGTACTTTCTCTCCGAAAATCCTTTGTGATCGGTATAATAATAATAATAATAATAAATAATATAATAAATCCTACTGATCCCTCAATATAAATATTTAAAAAATCTTTTGTAATCCTACATGTATTTAAAATTACTGATTTTTGCATTTTTATAATATTATAAAAATGCAAAAATCAGTAATTTTAAATACATGTAGGATTACAAAAGATTTTTTAAATATTTATATTGAGGGATCAGTAGGATTTATAGGTTTAATTAGAAATGCCACAGAGCCGAACCCTCTGATATGAAAATATCTGGAGTCGGTGAATTATATTCCCATTTGGTCTCTAGTAGGTTGACATGTTGTTCTTGTATTATTTTGTATTTATAATACTTATATAGTGCAATTGCATAGCGTGGGTTGCCTAGATGATCATTTGGGGAAGTGTGTGAAAGGGTTTAGTTTTTCCTGTGGGGAAAATTTAACCCGGACATTTAAATCTGGTGCGTAAAAATAATAATAATAATAATGTTTATTCCAGGATGTGGGGAGGATAGTGCAATCCCACACGTCCCATAAAGTTGTACATAATTACACAACAGATACAGTAAAAAAAGTAAATAGAACAAACAAATATAAAAGACATAAGCGATAATAGAAACAAAATAAATAATCAATTATAATGTAGGACGTGGTCTGGAGTGAGCTCGGGCCCAGCGCTCGCTCAGGAGTGGCGCTTGGTGCTGGAAGGCTGCGATCACCACTGTGTTATCGGAAGCCATTAGCCGCATCCTGGCTCCAGTGATCCGGTGTCTCATCAGACCGGCGAATCCGTTTAGTCCTAGATCTGTAAACATTGAAGATGCGCTGCTGTATCTTCTGTATCCAAAAATAATTTTGCAAGCATCATTATATTGGATCCGGAGTCGTTCTATTGAGCTGGTACGGTAGTGACACCATGTTTCACATGTATATATATTGCACTAACCTATATAACCTAAATGTTTTTTTTACATTGTTACTGCATTTGAAGAATCTTCGGGCAATCATATTAGACAGTATACTGATACTTCTCCGCTGTCGTTCAATATCACCGTCATCCGAGAGCTCTTCAGTATCAATTCCTATTTTTGTTTTTACATTAACTCCACACAGGAAGCCCTGAGGAAAATAATAACCCTATGGGTCTGATGGATAATATGTGGAGAGCTTTTTTTGTCGAAAGGAACGAGTGAACCTGGGTCTTAAAGAGACCCGTGTTGTAGGAGGGAGAAATACGGAGGTTTGCAAATAGTTCTCATGCGACAAATGTCGTATGCCCAATGTACAAATTTAGAGTATTTCCCGACTGTGCACCGGTGCCGAAGGAATCAATGATGCTAGTTCCTCGGAGCATCTTCAATTGAAATATCGGTCGAACAAGGACAGCATTCCCACCCGATGCCTGTGCTCAAAAGATTGCAATTCTTTTGTGAAAGGGGAATCTATCAAACGAACCGCCCGTTTCTGCGAGAGTCGAGAGTTTTTTCAGGTATTTTTGGCTCTAGACCAGAGGCCACTGCCAAAGTCAACCGTGGAGCGTACTGGAATAATTATCCTATTAATTAACGAAGTGTTTAAATAAATAAAACAGTTTCGTTGTGGTTTGACAATTAAAATTAAATGAAAATATTCTCAAACTTAAATAACGCTGTATTAGGGACACATTGAAACTACTCGAATCAAGAAATATAGTTCTCTACAGAAGTAGTTTGGTATTGTACAATTTTGTGATTTTAAAACAAAATTTGTTTTCATTTATTTGCATGTCAAACACATTGTGAATTTAATACACTGTCTCTTAGACTTGTCTCACAGACAGCGAATAACTTGAGAAAAAACGTGTCTCTAAACACTTTTCCCAGACAAAGCTAGACGGACAAAGTAGAAACGTTTTCCTCCAGGACTAAGAGACGTCTCAGCACATCCATTAGTGCATTTAGAACCCCTTCCACTCCAACTCTCCAAGCTCTACGAAGCGAGCTGCCCTTAAAGCTTGGAGCTTGGAGCTACGAACTGGAGCTTTCTCTGCCATGCGTTAAGTCATCATTACTGTGACCACCCAACTGCAACCTTATTTTGAAAAATACATTTATTTTCCATGTAAATTTTTAACTTTGGTTTGTTTTTAATTTGACATGAAAAAGTATTAACATTTTTATTACAAAATATATTGGATTTGGCAAATCTCGGATGGTCTAAAGACTGCCTTAGTGGCTCAGTGGTTTGCAGTGGTTCTGGCTTTCAATTTGAAGTCATTAACGTCTTTTCTCGTGTGATTTTTTTAATGTTTTTATATTTATTTTACAATATTATTTCAATACGTATACTAATCATTTATCATTCGAACGCTGGGCTTTGGCGGAAAAATAATTATTTTTAGGTTGTCAGCAAGTCTGTGGAGGAGTAAATCTATTTATCCGTATGTATAAATAAGAGTATCTATGGCGGGTGGCATCAATTTGTTTTTCTTTACAAAACTACGGTTTTATTCCGAGAGTGATGAAATTTCGCACACTTGACCTCCAAAACAAAAGAAAGGTCACTGTTTACACGAAATCACCACCCCATCGCCTTTTCTCACCCCTCAAAACAGAATTTTGACAATTCTTGATGAAATTTTGCACACTAGATGTTTGAAATAGAAGGAAAACTATTGTCCACTTCGTAAAGCCGGCAACACACGGGCTATAAGAAATTAAAGAATTTAATATAGTAGAAGAAGGTAAATAAATGATTCGAATCATATTTTATTTAGCAAATTTGTTTTAAATGTGCACAATTATGCACATCCAATATAATTCCAGCCACCGCAATACGATGTGCTTCATTGAAGATGTAAGCCAGTATTGGCCAGATGGAAAGACCGGATTCTGATTTTTTAGACAAAATTTATTAAGAATACAGATCGCACGGTTCTTTCGGGAAATGGAATGTAATTAATCTTATCAAATTAGAACCGCCGATAATAGCATTAATAAATTTGAAACGAACATTGGAGGAAGAAATAATGCTTTTATCTTATTCTTCATGCGGATAAACGCTATAAATATGTGTGCAATATATATGGACGTGGTATTTGGCTGGCTTTATTTAATTGGAAAGATAATGACAGCACTCGGAGTTTTCAACGTGAAGTGAGCTAAAGCTTATCAAAAACCATTGAATGAGAAATATTTAGAACATATTGTACGCTTCAATGAAGATAAATAACTTTGTGTATATCACTATTTAATCATGTTTCAAAACCAAAGATAACCTTATTGATTTTTATTAAATTAAAATGTCACCACAATGTGAATTTGCGAATATTAAAGAAAAAAATATGTATCTTTGTAAAATATCATTGATATTTATTATGTTGTATTTAAATACCAGCATATCGCGTAAAAAATCGTGTCATTTACCCGAAAATTTTTAATTTCGCGTTATTCGCGTCAAAATGGAAAAATAATGGGGTTGTCGCGTAAAAAATACGAAATTTGCTTTAAAACAAACGTGAATTTTTCAGGTCTAACAATATTGTACGTCGAGTACGTCGCTCCCCGCCGGTTGGAAATAATCATGGTCTATTGTTGAAGAAAAGTGCTCCTAATCCTCACCAGAAACTTAACAGAGATACATTTTTTATTTCCTACATTTTTTATGCAATACCAAACAAAAGCCCTTACTGCCTGGATCTAACGGTTCTGTGGCATTCTTAATGGGAAGGTGTATTGACTGTAAAAAATGACAAAGGGACAAAAATAAATGGAAAGTACTGTCTGTTCAGATCTCGAAACTAAACATTTTTACAGTCAAATGGCAACTTTTTGATTTTTGATTGTGAATGGTGGTCACCTACCACGGCGAGAGTTTGTGAGCATTTAACACTAATAACAGAAAATCACCTAAAAATATACTTTCGAACTATCAATATCAAAATTTTGATAAGTTATTCATTTAAAAAATAACCACGGAAAATACACATTAAATCCCATAATAAAAGACAGGGAATAAATAATTCGCGAAATTTCTGGACAACATTGTGAGAGATTTTCAGTATGCGAAACAGGATTCCCAGAGAACGGGACTGGAATTCGTGGGTCTCGACGGGAAGCAAACAGAATTTAAAGAATGTTCACATGCAATTTATATATTACCGGGCATTGTCAGAACCAAAACGTACCAACAATTTAATTCGCATTTCAAAGGAAAGTGACGCTTCAGTCCAAAGTATTATTTTCCATTTCCTCAAATAAGCTCACAAAGAAAGCATCACATACAAAGCTGAGTTTACGTATTTAAATTTAAAATGTCTAAATTTAATTTGAGCCAAATGTTTTCATACTAATTTAATCCGCATTTCAAAGAAAATTCCTCACTCTAACCAAACGTAATGTGTCTCACACTAAATGTTTCTGTCAGCTGGTCAGAATATTTCCGCTATGCATTAAAATCGAAATAAATGGAATATTTTTAAACGCATCCGAAAACTAAAAACTGTTTTTGAAATGTGATGAAATAGGCTTTGAAATTTTATAGTTCGAAATAAGCTTTTTTTTTAAATGTAAAAAATCTTTGAATGCAAACATAAAAAGTTTTAAAAATGGCTCACGTTACGGTTTTCCTAACTGTAATTACCGAAAAAAATAAATAAAAACGTACACATATTTTATTAGACAAATGCATACGTAATTGGTAACATAAGTCAAAGGTTTTTGAACGTTCACAGTTGCAGTGGCTTAGAAATTTTCTACCTGAAATGTCGGTACTTCAAGAACATAAAATATTACTAAACCCATTTGTCTAAGTCTAAATGCATGGTAACACTCTACCCATCAAGCGATATACATAATTTCTGTTTTACATTAAAATGATGCGTAAAATAGTTTTTACGCTTGCATTCGATGAGCTATGTGAGAGTATTTTTTTTCTTCTGAAATGTACCTATCGATGGCCTGTTTAGTGAAACATTTAAAAAATCACAGACGTCTAAAAACGACGTTTGAAACCTTAAACTTATTAATTTAATTATTTAATTAAATAGTAAAAGCTCAAGTGATTATACAAACTGAGGTTTACCACAGATTTTTCGAATTTAAATATATGAGCCCTCGCCCGGAAGAACTTTGTATCCAGCAATATTCAAAACAGTTATGTGTCATAATATTTTATATTTAAAATGCATAAACCATACAATTCTTAAGAATTTTAATTGAAAAGTGGCCTAGAAAGGCAATTAAATTAGAGTTTATTAATAGAATTTAAGCTGAAATTATAGAATAGTGTTTATAAAAATTGCACACACAAATATATATTTTCCCTGCCAAATTATGCAATATTTGAGATATATTTGCGGCAAGAGCACAATTTATAACAAAATTGCATTACTAACTCGAAAAGACCCAGGCAGAATAGGCCATCGCTGCTGTGAAAGAGTTTTAAAAAATCTCACTTTTATAATTGAAAAATGATTAACAAGATAGAGGCGCTAAAGTATTTTGCAAGTTAATCAAAAAACTTGTTAAAATTTATGTTCCGGAACAAAACGACAGTGACGGAAACCCAATGGAACAAACGGCGAAGAAAAAACAAAAACGAAAACAAAATGGAAAACTTTCGACTCTTGAGAAGAAAATAAAGGGTTGATGAAACAGTCGCAGTAAATACACCCTGCACCCAACAGCCAGCAGCCAGTGCCAGTATTAAAAGTACTCCCAACTGTTAACTTTTGAGTTTTGTTTTGTTTCTCAGGGAAATCATTAGTGATAAAGTTACTGTAATATTTTATTGTTTTTAAAAGGTTTATGGTGTTTTGTGATCTCATATTATGAAGCACCTTCGATCATCTAGTTTTTTAAATGAGTTTTCAGATTTAATTTCAATTTTCAGGAACTGATATATTGCAATGGTTTTTATTTTATAAATTATGGTATTTTCAAGCAAATCCAGCTTCTTGATTTATTGGTAAAGTTGAATTTCACCACAAATTTTCAGTTACAAAATTAAAAATATTTTTGTAAAATTCTTGCAATTATTGCATCGGAACTTACCAACTTTTTTAAATAAGCCCAAATTATTTTCAAAGGCTTACTAGCTAATCATAAAGGTTTCAGTCACATATTTTTTTAATTTTTTTTTTATTTGAAATATACATACGTATAACAGATTTACATAAGGAAAATATAGGTTCTTAAAAATAATTACAAATAAAGTAATTTCTTGTTAATGAATCTACCCAATTTAAAAGAGAAAAACATTTCTCGTGTTTAAATTGGGGAGTCGTGTCATTACAGAAAAAAGATAAAGAAATAAGATATAGTTATTTTTTTTTAATTAAGAAACAAATAAACTAATGAATGATAACAAATATTAATAAAGAAATATACTAACGTAGCAGTTACTAAAATTAGATATACATGTAGTATAGATATTTTAAAGAAATAATAATGGAACAAATAAACTTATGAATGATAACAAATATTGATAAAGAAATATACTAACGTAGCAGTTACTAAATTTATACATGTAATTAAATTTTAGGCAGCATCGCGTTCATTGGTCAAAATATTGTACATATATTTTCGTATCGGTGATCAATGAACCGGTGTATGCAATTTTTAGCCATAAGTTGTTTATAATTGTTTGTCTAGCTTGTAGTTTTTTAGATTTTAGAAATGTATTATAAGTTTGTACAGGGCCCTTGAGGTGATTTTTCACAAAAACGGCGCTATATAAATCATCCAAATATTATTATTATTATGTAGTTTAGATATTTTAAAGTAATAATATAATTAGATGTAGTAAAAATAAAAATAATATAATTGCATTACATTTCTCTTAATAGGTACTACATAACTTATTATGTAACCTTAATTATAGTGCTAACAATAATTTATTTAAATTACAAGTTTTTTATTCCATCAAATCCAACTTCTAAAGTCATGTTTGTAGTACGACTAGGCCAATCAATAAAGAGTTTGAGGTATGCAAAAATTCCCCCGTCGATGAAACTTTGCAGTCACGTGGAGTATCATTTAGGGATGACGAATGACAAAAGATCCAACAAAATATTTAACGGGAAGTTAGTTATTTTTAGCAAAAACTGAAAAAAAATTATAACTCTCGCGGGAAAAGTATTTCTTTCGAAAACTCTTCACATATTGTCAGTATTAATTAATATCCACCTGATTATTTAGAAATCCAACAATATTTTTGTTGGGAAAGTATGTTTTTAAAAAGAGATTTGTTTTTTATTTCTATTGTTGCCGGGAAAATTCCCCCCCCCAATTTTTGATCACGAAGTGTCTTTATATTGGTGTTTGCTTTATTTAATCAAAAGATCCAACATTTTTTTTCTTTTGGAACATGCTTTTTTGATATGAGTCAAAAATATCGCTCCGGAAAAATCCCCCGTCCAATTTTTTAAAGTCAAATTGTTAGGATAGCTATGTTAAAAAGATTTCTGCAAAGATCCAACAAAATTTTCAACGGCAACCTATTTTTTTTAATTGATTTCGATCGCACGCTGATTTCACGTGACTTTTGTATGAACAGGAGCCCGAGGGGTAAGGGTAGGGGTGGGGCTAGACGCACGGGGGCAAGCGAACCGATCGGCGCAGGATATAGCTGCCCGAGAAGAGAGCCGCGGCCGTGGCGGGGAGGGGTGGGAAGCCGACTTGATGTATTTTTGTGTTTTATGGGATGTCCGAAAACAATGAATATTATACCTCAATGAAAGAATGAATGTTTTAAACAAAAATTGCTTTGATTACTGTAAAAGTGTTTTAAAATAACCAAAGAATTTTATTAAATTTTACTAATGGTTTATATGCGAAGTGCAATATATTTTAACTCAATACATATTTTAAAATTATTGTGGCATTGTAAATGAGGTTGTTTCGTCACTCAAATAATAAAAAAGCAACGCAAACAGGCAATCCCGAAAGCATTGTTAAAATCAATGAAATAGGCGTAAAAGCTTCTATATTCATTTTAATTTTAAAATACCTACTTGCGTAATACAATGTTATTTTAACCAATTAATTATTTGTGTGGCCGAAAATTAAATGGGTGTATTCTCGTTACTTGTTTTTGAGTTGTTATGCCGTGTTGCGCTACCTCTTTCTTTAGCCAACGTTTCGGACAGCTTTGCAGTGTCCATCGTCAGGGCAGATCCGGCAGATCCGGTAGATGTGTTCACATGATGATGGACACTGCAACGCTGTCCGAAACGTTGGCTAAATAAGGAGGTAGCGCAACACGGCATAACGCCCCAAAAACAAATAACGAAAATACTTTTGGCCGTGAAAATCTTAAAACGTATCTAAATGGGTGTAGTTACTGTAGTTGAATATTAATATTAATTATAAGACATTATAGGTACGAGTACCTACAAATAACAACAATTGGGATCAGATTTTATTTTTATCGTTTTATTGTATTATTTTATTGTATTACATAATTTAATACCCAAAAAATCAACAATATACATGATTATTCTCTCTAAAAACTAAAAAAGGAGGATTGGAACAATGTTTTAAACAGTGATGATACTGAAATATGTTCGACTTACTTTGAAAATATCCTGTCACAACACATTAAAAATTTGACAACTGAAATAACAATACACATAAAATCAAAATTAAGATGTTTAAAGTCTTGGATTACCAAAGGACTTATAATATCTATCAAACAAAAAAAAACTTTACAAAACAACTTTAAAAAATCCCCATGATGAAAAAGCATATATTTTATATAAAAAATATAAAAATAAATTAACATCTTATATTAAAAAAAAAGTTAAGAGTTTTTTAAAAATAAAATATTATCTTCAGAAAATAACCATAAACAAATGTGGAAAACTGTGAATTTGGCCATAGACAATACAAAAAAAACACAAAACATTAAGTACATCGAATATGAAAAAAAAATTATAGATGCCAATATACAGCTAAACAATGTGCAAACACATTTAATTCCTTCTTTGCAAATGTTGAAAAAAATCTTGCGAAAAATATTCATAAGCCTTCTAAAGTCATGTCTGACCATATCCCCGACCAAAATTTATTTGATCGTCTGATTGTGAAATAGCCATCACCTACAAATTTCTTGTATTCCTCGGGTAATAACTGTGTTTCTAAATTTTGTATATCTTGTAAATATAGGGTGGCACATTTTGCATAGCAATAGTGGCCACTGGAGTGAAAGAATGGTAACATTTTCTTGGTTACATCAAGGTGCAGTTGCCATTTTCCCGACCGCTTCGCGTCTATGAATAGTTTTACAGGAGTGACCATTTTGAAATAGAGCACCCATAATTTTGCGGTTGGCCCGTTTATAGAAATTTCCTCCATAGCATTTCTAAATTTATCCAGAATAGGTGTAAGTCGGTCCAGTTCACTGGGGGATTCATTTTTGAACAAATCATTCAACAATATGTCGTCAATTGTAATAATATCTTCATCATCTAATTCCATTGCGTCAAGTAGTTTTTTTGAGAGAGTGAATTGAGTAAGCATGTGTGCTCTTATGGCACGTGCGTAAGAGTGCCCAGACAACATTTTATCCACAGATAAAGGTGCATATACTGTACACCACAATTCTTTAAGGCCGCTTCCATTCATTATATAACCGATGGCTCCCATGAAACTCATGAGGAGATGAAAACCCCCTAGTCGAATAATTACATGTTTTAGTCTTGGATCAGTACTCGAAGTCATAATGTCTTTGGCTTTCTGATAGAGAGGTTGATTAAATGTTACTATAGTAGTTTTCATGCCGATGGACTTGGTATTCTCTACAGCCATAATTAATGATGTGTAAATAGTATCATACTGCGTTGGAGGAGCGTTGATAAATGGAAGTGGAACGATTTCAGACTTTTCATATTTCTTTTCAGCAGTGAATTTTTCCATGAAACCATTCCAGCCGGGTATATAACAAAAGCCTTGCTGTTTTTAATATATCCACAGAAAATTTGTCCACGACGGCAATATATCCTTGATATCGGAGTCTCCGGCAAAATTATGGATCAGAACTTGCTGCAAACCTTTTGATGTACATTGATATGTTTCTAATGGTACATGACCAAAATTACCAATGACAAAGGATGGTGGTATGCTTTTCAGACGTAATACACTCTCATAGTTTGTTTTCAAAGCAGGAGTATAACATTTTATGCCACCCATGGAGTGAAATGTATTTTTGCCATCGATCGTACTTATATTATGGTCGGCATTATCAAATACATATTGACAAAAATCAGGCTTTTCGATAGGCGAAATGTGAGCGATAGCCGATATTTGGAAGTTTGTTGCTTCGTGGTACGACAAACAAAATCCAAAAGATGCCAACAGATCGACAAGCGATTTGGAAGCAAATTTCTGATTTATTAGTGTAGCGATGCCTAGCAGTAAGGGCGATGTAAATGAACGGGGTCGAACAGCGGTGATTATCGAATGGGCGATTGCCTGGCATTTCTTGGAAGCACTATCTGTATCGCGTTTCTTCTTTAGAATGAGCTCTTCAAGAAAGGTTTTCAAAGAATGGGGTATATCTTCATTAACATTTTCAAGAAATTTTTCAGGTGGAGGAAAGACAGAAGTATCATAGACAGTCGATCTGATATCTTCTAAAATTATGGAAGCAGCAGTGCGTACAATCCTTAAGCGTTCTTCTTGTACATCATTCTCCTTTGACGTATACCATGTGTTATGCAGGATTCTATGTCCAGTATCACGGAAACAAATCAACGTTGCCTTACCATCAGTAGTTGTGATGAGAATGTCATCACCATATTTATCTCTCAACTTACTCTTTATGGTTCTATCATCGGGGTAGTAACGAGATTCAGCATTTTTTAAATCGCTAAGTAAGAACTTTTTTTTTTTTTTTTTTTTATTATTTCATACAATTTTTGAAAGTACACTTTTATGTTTTTTTCTTGATTACCATACTAGGCTAATGCCCGTGTTAAGGTAATCATACATGATATAAGTTATGCAGTGTGAAAACTAGAACAAAATATAGGATTGAAACAGAAATTATAAGATATTAGAAACAAGAGAAATAAAAAAAGATAAAGTATTTAAGGTAAAATATAACAAGATATATGTATACGTAAGCACATACACATACATATGCATACACATACACAAATATATACATATATACACACACATAAATACGTACAAACACACATATGTGTATATATATATATATATATATATATATATATATATATACATATATATATATATATATACACATACATGTATATAAAGGATTATAAAGAAGAAGATGTTTTAAAGAAGTTAAAAATAAAATACTGTAAAATATAAAATACTAAGAAGTAAGATTTAAGTATGTGTTTTTTTTATTTATATGGTATTTTTTTATGAAAGCTAAAATTTTTACTGGAGATATGTCAAGGTAGGTAAATAATCGTCTAGAAGAGTATATATTTAGGTTAGATTAGATTTCAGTGAAGTCAGGTTGGAAAAAGATGTGAAGTATGATATTTTATTTAGTTAATTTAATTATTTTCTTTTCTTTTACAATGGTTAGGAAGTCATATATTCTTTAAAGAAATCTCGTCCCCTTTCGAATATCCAGTTTTGAACACGAGTAGTAAAAAGAGGTATGGTAATATTTGATTTTATATCGGTGCTCAATGCATTGTATATTTTGGGGGCAATGAACCAAAATTGTCGGTGAGCGAATGTGGTTCTAGTTTTTGGGACCACGCATCCCAGGTTTGATGAAAAGCGGGTTTGGGCTTGATGTTGTGGAGCCACCAGTAGGTTATTTTTCCGTATGTAGGATAGGCTTGTCTTGGTGAATAGTTGGCGAATATCTAAGACCCTAAATTTAGTAAATAGCACATTAGAGGGGTGGGTAGGTTGGCATTTAAATATGATTCTCAGTATTAGTTTTTGAACTGTAATTATTGGATTAATGACGGATTCTGTGCAACCACCCCATCCCAAAATACCGTATGTTGCAATGGATTGAAAAAGGGCAAAATATACGCTTCTAAGGGTTTTTAGGTCTAAGATGGATCTAAGAGAGCAGAATATATGGCAGAGCTTACGGAGTCTTTTCACTGTGTCACTTATGTGTGCTTCCCAACGTAGTTGCTCATCTATGATTATGCCCAGATATTTAACTTCCTTAGATGATTTAAGGGCAGGACACGTGCAATTTGTAATAGGTGGGGTTCCGGGTGGGTGTGGGTGCATGTTTAGTGAACACGAGTGAATTATTGGTTTAGGGCAGTTGTTGGGAAAATTATGTTTGCGTATGGAAAACGTCATATATTGTGTTTTGTCAATATTGAGTGTAAGGAGATTTGTGTCAAGCCAATGCCTCACTTTTATTAGGCCATTATTAGTTTTATTAATAACTGCTTGCCATGTTTCATCTTCGAATATTAAGACTGTATCGTCGGCAAATGATAAAATCTTACCTCCAATATCCATGGTACATAGTGTGTTGATGTATAAAAGAAATAAGAGTGGTCCTAGTACACTGCCTTGCGGTACACCGTAAGATATGGATAATTTTTTGCTTATATTTATTTTGTCAGAGTGGATAAGAGTTTGTTGAGTTCGGTTTGTTAGGTAGTTTTCGAACCATGTGTAGGGTATCCCAGTTATTCCGATCTGTTGAAGTTTTTTAAGCAGTAAGGGATGGGAGACCGTATCAAATGCTTTTGAGAGATCGAGGAAAACAGCAAGCGGTTTTCGACCAAGGTCGAGATTAAAAGAAACAATTTTTGTGAGGGCGGCTATTGCATCTGAGGTACTCCTACCTTTGCGGAAACCATATTGGTTGTCCGATAATATTTTGTTATCTTCAAGGAACTTGTAGAGTCTATTCTTCACCGCTTTTTCTATGATTTTAGATATTGTGCTAAGTAAAGATATCGGTCGATAGTTATTTACAGATAGTTTGTCTCCTGATTTGAATATTGGGATTATTGTGGCCTGTTTTAAGGAGTTAGGAAATACACCAGTTTTAAAGCTTAGATTGATTATATGTTTCAGAGGTGAGGCTATATATTTTTGGATATGTTTGATGATTTTTGTTGAAATGTGATCTATACCTACAGAGTTACTGTTTTTAAGGGATGAGATTAGTTCTAAAATTTCTGTGTCAGTAGTGGGAGTGAAGTGGAAAGGGTTATATCTCAGATTAGTGAGGGGTATATTGTTTGCAAGATCTTTGTCCGAGACGTTGTGTCTGTCTAAAATATTTTTTGCTAAGTTAGATCCAATATTGGAGAAAAATTGATTGAAATGGTCGGAAATTTTTTCGGGGTCGGAATTGACATGTAATATTTGGTCTTTGATGTTAATCTTAACAATGGGTGTATTGGTTTTATTAATATTGGCTATATCTTTAACGATATTCCAAATTTTTTTATTATCACCGGTAGCTTCACTGATTTGTTTATGGTAGTAATCTCTTTTAACACTGTCAATTATTTTTTTGCAGTTATTTCTATACCGTTTGTAGAATAAGAGAGATTCATAATCGTTGGGATTTTTTCTACAGAGGTTATGAATCTTATCGCGCTTTCTGATACAGTGGAGAATTCCTGCAGTGATCCATGGTTTGAGTTTTGTGTCAGATCGTTTTTTTTTACTTTTTGTGTATGATGTAGCATCGGTTAAGTGGTTACGTAAGGTATTAATAAATAATTCACATGCAGAGGTGACATCGGTACAAGAATAGATAAGTTCCCAGTTTTCTTTAGAGACACTGTTTAGGAGAGTTTCATATGAGATCTTTTCTTGAGGGGAAGTATTTTGTGGTGATTTTTGATTTTTATGCGAGATAGAAGTGATGATTGAATAGTGATCTGTAACAGTTGATTGATAGATAATGGATTTGGTGTCTAATTCACTCTTAACAAATACATGATCTATACAACTGCTAGTGTTTGAGTCTGATTCTCTAGTTGGTGCTGTAACGGCTGGAAAATATCCTAATAAAGTTAGTGCGTTTAGGTATTCATTTGCTTGAGGGTGCATTTTATTAATTATATTTATGTTAAGATCACCTATTATAAAGGTGTTTTGGCGGTGTTCAATGTTTGATAAAATTTCTTGCAGTGAATGTATGAATGGGGCTATGTTATGTGTATTCGGAGATCTGTACATTGTAAGAAGTGTTATATGTTTATCAATTTGAATTTGTAGACAGTTTGCATTTTTAATTTTGATCTCTTTTACTGAGTGAGAGATATGATTTTTAATGTATACAATGACTCCGTCGTTCTGAGTTTGGTTGTGTAGAGTATTATAGTGATCGTAGTTTCTTATCGTTTTAGGGATGAAATTTCCTTGAATCCAGCATTCACTCAAGACAATTATATCAAAATCTGAGACAAGATCAGTGAGGAGAATAAGAAGTTCATCAAAATTTTTGTTTATACTTCTTATGTTCATAGAGAATATCGTAAGGGTTGAATTAGTTAATAATAATTGACGTACTACTTCGGAATTATTGGTAGATATACATGGGATTGGTGTTGTGTTATCTATTAAATCTGCTATGTCTTCCATTTTCTGGTTTTTTGTTTTGCATAAATTATTAACAACCAAGTTGTAGTGACATTGGTACGTTTATGAGATAGAGATTTAGTTGTTATAAATATATAAAATATACATAAGTATATAAAGTGTAAATATAGTTGTTGTGAATATATAATATAAGCACATAATGAATATATGACATAAGCATAGGTGTATAAAATGTACTTATAGTTGCTGCGAATGTGTAACATAAGCATATAAATTTTAAACATAAGCATATAAAGAAAATAAAATACAAGCTTGAAAAGAAAATAAAAGATAAGCTTAAAAAGATTATAAAACATAAGCATATAAATAAAATAAAACATAAAGTATTGTGGCATACATAAAATAAAAAATAAAAAGACATACATCCATAAGCTTGCTAAAAATAAGAAGAAAGAAGTATCTACCATTTTTACTGTTTGTATAAAGCATAGTAAGTTGCAATGGTTTTGATGTAATCGCAATAACACATTTTTTACATAATAAGAAAACTAGATTACCGGAAAGAGGTGATTGTATTAAGTTATTTGATCGATTAAAAACAATGATGGGGTATATGCTTTTGTTAAATGTGTTTGGGCTAGAAAAATTCAATAATATGTTTTTTGTAACAGAGAGTATCAAGTAATATATAAATGAATATACAACAATATACAAGAGAATCAAGTAAAATAAAAGTATACCAAAGGACGAAAATTGATTATAAGTTATTTGGTGAGGGAGATAAAAGGTTTTTTGTTTTTTCATTGATAAGTATAACGGGTGTCCCAACGTCCTTGCGAACATATATTTGACCCCCTCTGATCCAGGCAAACTTAAAAATATTGTCACGTGCGGCCTTACGTGCAAGAAACCAATGATGTTTAGCTCGAAATGTCAAGTGTTCACTGATATAAATCTGGGAGCTCTTTCCTGCCATTCCTATGATATTTGTGTTAAGTTTATCTTCCCGATTTGCAGATCGCTTGTTAAATGTTTTTATGTCATTCAAGAAGATGTCACGGTCATCGTTTGTTTTGAATCTGAGGATTATCGGCCGTTGTAAATCCTTGTTGGTTTTTTGTCCAGTACGGTAGGCTGCTTCCACGTTTTTCAGTTCTGTTCCGGCATTTGTAATTTTTTGGATATTGAAAACAACATTTTTTAAGTCTTCTCCGCTTACTTCCGGAATTCCGCGTATTTCCGCGTTTTTCGACCTGTTTTCCCTGTCTAGATTTTCAAATTGTCCTTCTATTTGCTCTAAGCGCGCTTCAAGATCACAGTTTTTTTTTTCAAGTTTTTTGTTTATATTCTCAAGTTCGTGGACTCGAAGTAGGATATCCTCGTATTGTTTACTCATTGTTGTAATTGTGGCGAGAATTTGGGTGTTTTGTTCGAATATTGCGTTTTGTTTTAGTAGTAGTTCGTTGTCCAAAGTTGAGGCACCGCTGGCAGTGACGTTGAAAGCCGGAGTGTCAGATAGGCATTTCTTGCATTTAATTTGGGAGCGTCGCTCCTTAGTGAGTCGACGGTATGAGCTCTCTGCCACTCCGCTGCAGTGCAGATGGAATATTCCCTTGCACACGGCGCAGGTAAATACGGACTCTTCGGAGAGAGTGGGTTCTGAACAGGTTTTGCAATTATTCATGTTGTGGAATATTATTATGTTAGTTAGGTATTAGAGTTGTCCTTGCGCCTGTTGGTAGGCAAGATTCGTAACACGAGTGATAAATTTTATTTCTGATGTTTTTGTCAGGCGATCTGTTTCAGAATAATTGACGAACCTACAACGGTTCACCAATTCAACTGGTTTATTGGTCCGCTATGAGATGGCGCTATTGTTGTTTCTTAACACCTTAAGTGGTTTATAAAGAAAAAAATAAAAATCTTTGGCGGCAATAGGGATCGTACCCGCGTCCTCCAGATATCGGTGCGAGCAGACTAGGCTAGCTTGCTCGGCGTTCTTACCACTACACCACGAACGAGTTATGGGCACTCGTCAAATAACAGTGATATTAAATGATCCACGGTTCTTGTATATTAATTACTCGGTGTGTGAAGATTTTTACTTTTGGTAACAACACTGTCTGACACAAAACACTTTGTTAATCCACTTGAAATAAGAATAAATCTGATTGTTTACAGTTCACTAAGTAGAAAATTCACTTTCCTGATTTTCAGGAACACGTTTACCGATGAATTGCTTGGTTATTGTGTACTGTAAGCCACTGTAAGTAACAAATTTAGGTGATTTCTGAGGAGCGATATTTTGGCGTGCGGTCTGATTGTAGGGGTACTTGTATGTGAACTGACATTGAACTGGCATTCTTCATGATTGTTTTCTAAAACTGCATAAATTTCTTTCATTGCTGAGTAAGTATTAGAAGATTCTGGTCGCCCTCGTTTTCGATCACCTTCTAGGGGTATTTCTACCTTCCGAAACGTATCATAGCAAGCTCGATGATATCTGGCAGCCACAGCAACTAAATCAACGTCATGAATCCGTCGCAATACCTATAAGAAA
Source organism: Limnephilus marmoratus (assembly GCA_917880885.1). Classification (NCBI taxonomy): domain Eukaryota; kingdom Metazoa; phylum Arthropoda; class Insecta; order Trichoptera; family Limnephilidae; genus Limnephilus; species Limnephilus marmoratus. The sequence goes on from OU862909.1 coordinate 26,305,044, forward strand.
ATAATAGAATTGTTAATGCAAAAGAATAGTTTAGTACGAGGGTAACTAGATCAATAAATCATAAAAGGCATATAAATCAATAAAGTCCGTGGCTTATTGAATGAATGTTTTTAGCAAAAAAAAAAAATTCAAATAATTGATTGACTTTGTTGTTGTTATTCATTATACATATATCATTACATTACATAGTATAAAATGAAGTCGCTCAAAATGTTTGTGAGCATAGATCTTTTAAACTACGCAACGGATTTTCATGCGGTTTTCACCAATAGATAGAGTGATTCAAGAGAAAGGTTTATATGTATAATACATGCTTATTATAGTAGAGAAAAGCCGAGAAATTCAAATATTCAATTTTAATTGTAAAAAATCTATATGTAACCAAATATAACCACCTGTTGACAAGCCAATTCAATTGGCTTAGCAGGACTTGTTTGTTGATTATAATATGTATTATCTATTCTTTCAATAAAAAAAATTAAAAAATAAGCAGCGGGTGGTGTGGTTTTTATAAAGGTTGGGTAATGGCGTTGTGTTTCGTTAGCCACAGCAACGTGTGGCCGGGTCTGCTAGTAATAAATCCAAATAACTTAGTATTAAACAACTTAATTATTTAATTATATTCACGAAACTAGTCGAAAATATAGATACATAATTAAGTATTTGTACCACGGTAAAAATTACTGTATTAAACTAAATACATACTAAAAATACCCGAGGGGTTAAGATAAGAAGAATAGAGAGATCGTAATAATGAACATTATAAAATTAAAATATTTAAAAGTACCTTGTTCGCCCATGTATCTTTTCGTAGCGATGCTAATTCTGCGATCGACACTTTTGTTTGCGGCAATTGTATTCTGCGAACATATGACCGCAGTGCCGCATTTTTTTTATTTTCTGCACAGATAAATTCGTCTGATGCATCACTGTCACAGAAAATGCATTTCATTTCATATTGAAATTCTGCAACCGCGGCTTCTTCACTGGAAACAAGTGTTTTCCTCCTTATAAAAGCATTGATGACTCTAGCATTAATATACTGTTTTCTACACTTCTTGTGCACAGATAATTCGTTCACCCCTTCTATCGCTGTTGCGATTTTGTCATCTCTTTTTAAACTACACTCATATATGGTTTTGAGCCCTCGTTCTTTAACAACAACTACATCATCATTCATTTTTTTTTTGCAAAAAACACAATCACTTTCCAGAATACTTAAATCATCAGCCATAGCGCAAATCTAATAATTTAACTAAAAACACAACACTGACAAACGAAGCGTTGTCAATCAACCATGCAAACAATGCCCTTCTTAATTTTACACAGGCAGACTTCGCGGCCGTTAGTCGCGTAGCGCAGTCCCGAATGCGACTAGCCCCACCCCTACCCTTACCCCTCGGGCTCCTGTTCATACAAAAGTCACGTGAAATCAGCGTGCGATCGAAATCAATTAAAAAAAATAGGTTGCCGTTGAAAATTTTGTTGGATCTTTGCAGAAATCTTTTTAACATAGCTATCCTAACAATTTGACTTTAAAAAATTGGACGGGGGATTTTCCGGAGCGATATTTTTGACTCATATCAAAAAAGCATGTTCCAAAAGAAAAAAATGTTGGATCTTTTGATTAAATAAAGCAAACACCAATATAAAGACACTTCGTGATCAAAAATTGGGGGGGGGAATTTTCCCGGCAACAATAGAAATAAAAAACAAATCTCTTTTTAAAAACATACTTTCCCAACAAAAATATTGTTGGATTTCTAAATAATCAGGTGGATATTAATTAATACTAACAATATGTGAAGAGTTTTCGAAAGAAATACTTTTCCCGCGAGAGTTATAATTTTTTTTCAGTTTTTGCTAAAAATAACTAACTTCCCGTTAAATATTTTGTTGGATCTTTTGTCATTCGTCATCCCTAAATGATACTCCACGTGACTGCAAAGTTTCATCGACGGGGGAATTAATGTTTGGGTTTGCCTCATTTTGAGCCTTTATTGACTGGCCTAGACGTTTCGCAGTACGTTCTATGTCCATGCTACAAATGAATAAATCTTAATTGATTTAAAAAAATGGTCTGTTATATTTCGGTTCTGACAAAGTCTTCAAAGAATGAACTAAACAAATGAGTTAAATGAGCGACAAAGAAATTTTGATTGTTAAATACACACGTCACATTACACCTTTCACTTCATTACCACGTCCAAGAAAAATAACATTTTAAATCGATTCATTTTTATCTATGAACGTCAGGCCCCGACCTAGGCGCCGTTTTATCTGAACGTGACACCGTCAAGTTTATCTGCGGCTCCTTGCAGCCAATGCCCGTGTCTGTCTACTGACACTGTGTGGTATAAGGCGGGAGGGGCGAGGAACTGGGACTGGCGGAGATAGATTAGCTTCCAGCCGCTGAGGGTGACGGACCCTGACTGAAATACAAATTGTGTGCTTCTTCGACCGAGGGGTGACGGCCGAGGCTCGCTTGAACCTCCAAATAGGGTTAACTAAGCTTATTTGAAGATTGTTTTTAAAAAAATAGCAAATTGCTCTGAATCTTGAATTCTGATTGCTTTTTATGGCTTTTAATAAGTCCCTTCTTTAATAGTCCAGTAAACGAATGGTCCAAAAGGAGGTGTAGAGTGCGTGAGCAGGAACCTAAGCGATTCTTTCAGGACTTGTTTAGAATGCTTAGGGTATGAACATACTAAAAGTCCTGACGTCTAGGTGGTGAGCTAGGGGGGGGGGGGGGGGGGGAAGGTCCCGATTTTTGGGTTTCCGTTTATATCTCAAAAACGGTGCATCGCAGAGGAAAACTTTTTAGAATAAGTAAAAGTTTATAAAATTATCTACAACTTTTATTCTATCCGTAATTTTGGAAATCCCAGCCGTTTTTGAGATATACGCTCCACAAATGTCAATATTTTCGAAAAAAATCATTTTACCTCACATTTTTCATCAAACATTTCTTCATATCGTCTAAAATATTCATCCAAGAAAGAAATTTATTTTAAAGAAGTTGTAAATAATTTAATTACCTTTTAGAATATATATACATATGTAGATAAATCTCCAACCAGTAAATATTTACAGCAATTTTAAGTTTTTCGTAAAACGTCGTCATTTTCAGAAAAAGCTGTTTTTTCTTACCAAATTATTAAGACGGGTTTTTTCTTCAAGGGAAATTCCTTATTATTTTTTGCACGCAAGAAAGCAGGTAAGTTGTTCTTGAACAGATGATTAGTGGAATTCATTTTATAATCATTATTATTGTGATGGGTGATTAGGTTAGTTGTCGGAGATGCTACAATAACGTGCTTTTTATCCAATCCTACCAACAAAAGTAACTTCATCTCCTTAAAACAGACTAAGTTTCGGGAGAATGGGATACAGACTCATCGTGAAGGCTGCTGTGGAACTATCCTTTCACAACTCTATGGCTGTCTTTGGTGAGGATGTGGACCTCACTGCCCTTTTGATTGCTTCCACTCCTCCCACCTAAGATATTCTGTTGCTGAAACCCGGACGAGGGAAAACCAAAACATTGGCACTGTCCACCCAAGAGATGCAGCATCGTGGATTTGAACACATCATAATTTTACATTCATTTACCGGATGCGATACAACATCTGCAAATTTCAGGAGAAGCAAGGTGGGCTTTTCAAAATTGTACTTGGAGTCACAAATGATCAAGCAAGCGGCAATGATCTTTTACAACCCCTCCTCTACTCACGACGAGGTTGAAGAGGCTGGAAATAAATGCATCCTGAAATGGTATGCGGCGCCAAAAAGACAGACCTCCCTTAACCAGTACCGCTTCCAGTCGTTCACAAGGTCCGTGGCAAATATGAAGCCTGACATCAGCTCCCTCCTTCCAACAGAGAGTGCAGCTAAACAGCATTCCCGGCGGATATACCACCAAGTTCAGCAGTGGCTCGGGATTGAGCTATCTCCTGAAGAATGGGGGTGGAAACACGAAGGAGACACCCTGGCGCCAATTACAACAGAAGATCCTCCAGCACCGGAGGTCCTTCTGAAAATGATATTTTGCCCCTGCATCAAGGATTGTGCAATTGGCAAATGTGGATGCCGAAAAGCAATGCTGACCTGTTCTGCAGCGTGCTTTCACTGCCAAGGGAGATGCTTCAATAGCGTGCCTGTTGCCGAGGAGGACGATAAAGACGACGTAGAACTCTTTCAGCAAGAACATCCACCACTGAGAATGACCATGCCATGGATGAACAACGCTTGCCAGGACCCTCACATCCAAAGAGGATATGAAAACGTGAATCCATATAAAGTTGAGAGTGTAACATGATGTTATTGAGAATAGTGCCAAGGGAAATGGGGCCAACTCATACTCAAAGAATTTCATCAAATCCTCATCTGATCGTTTGCTTATACATATCCGCTAAAACAGCAATGTTGGGTCAACTGCAACCTTTTCATCATGAATTTTTATCGACGAGCTGACAGAATACATCCCGATCTTTGCGGGACAACTTGATGTCTGAGAATGTCAAGCCCACTATCGCATTCATCGCCTTTTCACCAACTCGAAAAGCATCGTAGCACGTTATTGTAGCATCTCCGACAACTAACCTAATCACCCATCACAATAATAATGATTATAAAGTGAATTCCACTAATCATCTGTTCAAGAACAACTTACCTGCTTTCTTGCGTGCAAAAATTAATAAGGAATTTCCCATGAAAAAAAACCCGTCTTAATAATTTGGTAAGAAAAAACAGCTTTTTCTGAAAATGACGACATTTTACGAAAAAACTTAAAATTGCTGTAAATATTTACTGGTTGGAAATTTATGTATATATGTATATATATTCTAAAAGGTAATTAAATTATTTACAACTTCTTTAAATAAATTTCTTTCTTGGGTGAATATTTTAGACGATATGAAGAAATGTTTGATGAAAAATGTGAGGTAAAATTATTATATAAAAATATTCACATTTGTGGAGCGTATAACTAAAAAACGGCTGGGATTTCCAAAATTACGTGTAGAATAAAAGTTGTAGATAATCTTATGCGCTTTTACTTATTCTAAAAAAGTTTTCCTCTGCGACGCACCGTTTTTGAGATATAAACGGAAACCCGAAAATCGGGACCTTCCCCCCCCCCCCCCCCCTAGCTCACCACCTAAACGTCAGGACTTTTAGTATGTTCACACCCTAAGCACCCTAAACAAGTCCTGAAAGAATCGCTTAGGTTCCTGCTCACGCACTCTACAACTCCTTCCTTTACTGGACTATAAATAGAACTTTGATTAAAATGTATTATACTGGAATGGTGTTCCGGTTCAAGAAATATACGTGTTGGTATGCTAAGAAAATAGACTACGGTTGGGCTGTATCACATTTGATTACCTTATATTAATTGTTATCACTGAATATGTAATTTGAATTCTCTGGACATATATATATAACATAAATAACAATCAAAATAACACTTCCCCCGTACACACAAGCCAATCTTTATTATAGCAGTACATCTTTGATATAACAATTTATGTTATTATCATAATGTAATTTTATTTTTTTTAAAAACATTTTTAAAAAAATAAACACAATTTATATACGTCCATCCTTATAAATAAAAAATAATCGCCGTAATGTATGTAAGCGCGTAACTTCCGAACGACTGCACCAAATTTGATTTTTTTTTCTGTTCATTATTGTCAGGACAACAGAGGTGGGGGAGGGACACCCGGGAGTGGGGAGGGGAACCTGGGAGGGAGAAACCAAAGAACCTTATTTAATAATTACTATCTGCCGAGGAAAGGGCAGACATAACAATTGGCGCAGCCGTATAAGTATAATTGTGTGAAAGTTACGCGTGCGAATAACAATTGGTGCTGGACACGGAGGACTAAGTCACTGCTGGAGTGACTTGCAGTTTTGGCAAGGAATCGGAAGAGATTCTGCTCGAGATTAAGGAGCATTTGGTTCCGTGGCTACGGGCTGAATAAGAAGATTTTTGTTTTAGGAACAGAAGTGAAATACCGCAAGGAGGCGATCTGGTTGTGGATCATTGGATTAATCAGAAGTTTCAAGGTCAAAACGGATCATTGGATTAATAGTTTCAAGGACGAATCTGTGGATCATTGGATTAATCAATTAATCAGAAGACAAGGATAAAACCCAGAGGGAGACCAGAAGAGTTCCTGAGATAAGTATTTTTGATTCTTTGAGAGGGATTATTTGTTATTGTTTTCTTGTTGATTTTTCTTTGCCGATTTATTTGTTGGGAGTTATGGAATCGGGTAGAATACCACCGTTTTGCCATCTCTCCGGAGACTGGGGGTTGTTTCGACTTCGGATAGAGCAATTTTTCGTGATCCATGATGACAAAGCGTCTGTGGAGAAAAAACGGGCTTTTTTATTGAATCTCCTAGAATCAGAAACGTTGACCTTACTAATTAATCTGTGTTTTCCAAGTAAAGTAACGGACTTATCTTTTGATAAACTTTTAGCGCTTCTCGACAAACATTGTAACAAAAATCGTTCAGTTTTTAAAGAACGGGAGAATTTTTTTTTAGCGAGGCAACAACAAGGCGAGACGATAAGAGATTTCGCGGTTAGACTTCGTTCTTTAGCAACGTATTGTCAATTCGAAACGAGGCTTGAAAAAAACCTCATAGACATGTTTGCAATCGGGTTGTTACCGGGACGCGCGAAGGAGAAAATTTTCGTAGAAGGGCAAACGTTGTCGTTTAATGAAATAGAAGGACTTGCAGTTAGTATGTCAACTTTGGATAGTGCTAATACAGTAAAATCAGAATTACTTCTGATTTACACCTAGTAAAAAAACGAGTTACTAGCGATGGGTTCAAGCGAGATCAGCGTAGGGAACGATCGACGAGCCCCAAGGGTAGTTTTAACACGAAACCAGCTTATAGATTAGGATCAAATTCAGGTACGAATTTTAGATCACCCGTGGGTAGTGTTAAAAAACAGTGTTTTATTTGCAAAAGGAATGATCATCTATCGTTTGATTGTAAATTTCGTAATGCGAAATGTTTTAAATGTAAGGGCGTTGGGCATTTACAGAAATTCTGCAAGAATAATCCTATAAATCCCATTTTTGAAAATCACAGGGATAGTAAAGTTTTAGTTGCGTCAATTAGTCCGATTACTGCTGAAATTGAAATTAATAACAAGAAGTTTACGGCAATGATTGATGCCGGTTCATCTTTATGTGTGATGCCGGAGGGTATTTTTAAACGACATTTTAGTTCAATCATTTTGTCACAATACAAGCGGATTATTTCAGGTTATGAAAATAATCGTTTAAAAGTCGTAGGAAAGGCGATTTTTGATGTGAAATTTAAGGGTAGGAACAAAAATATTAATTTTATTGTAGTAATAAAAGGAACAGAATTAATTGTGGGAAGAGATTTTATGGAATGTTTCGATCTTGGGATAACTTCTCAGGAGACAATTAATTTAGTGACGCCGCAAATGAGGAATGGAGAAAAATTTATTCAAGATTACCCGGAAGTTTTTTTCTAACTAGTTGGGTAAATTTAAAAAAAAAAAAAATTTTAAGTTTTTTTTGTTTTTGTATTTGTTCTTGTGGTTTGTAAATTTTTTAGGTGTCTTTTATAGTGAATAAAGACGCGGGTCCAAATTTTTTTTTTCAATGCTAGGCCGATCCTATTAACGATAAAAGTAAGTTGAGTCTGAATTAAAGTCAATAGTAAAAGACGGAATAAATTCTTCGATTAATTAGTGGGGAGTTTGCTTCCCCGAGAGTACCATTAAGTAGGAGGAAGGGTGATATCATTTTGATATTAGAGTTGTTTGTACATGGCGTTACTTAACAACTTCACCGATCATATTTGTTTGTAGAATTTGTTTGTACATGACGATACTTACAAGCTACCCGATCTCGTTCGTATTAGAATTTGTAGTACATGGCGTTACTCACAAATTATGCGTTCATTTTTTTTATTTTGGAAATTTTAGCTTTTTGTACATGGCGTTACTTAAGTGATAATTTCAAGATACCCGTAGCTTACGTTGGTACATGGCGATACCTTCGAGCTTTAGCTATAGGATTGGGGTTGAACAAATTTTTTTCGGTTTGGTACGGAAGAGAATGACATTATGGGTAGACATTTTGTCATTAATGAGGATTTTAGGGGAACACAAAAATATTCCAGTTTTGGCGGCTAACAGATTGCAGCGTTATGGCATTATATTAGCCGGATTTGCGTATAAGGTAGAATTTGTTAAGTCATGTCATAATCATGCGGATTTTCTATCTTGGCTTCCGGTAGAAAATTCTCAAGAAGAATTTGAAGATGATTATGGATCAGATTTTGTGTGTTATGTAGATAAATGCGAGCACATAGATATCAAGCTCATTTCCACAGCTATAGAGACAGGCACGGTTATTCAGGAAGTTTTAACGTGTTTGCGTAAGGGCTGGCCAAAACGAGTTGGTCGAGATGATGTACTGTGGAGATTCTGGGTTAAGAGAAACGAAATGTCCATAGTCAAGGATTGCCTTTTCTGGCAACATAGAATTGTCATTCCGAGTTCCTTACAAGAACATGTGCTAGAGTTATTACACAGATCTCATTTAGGAATAGTTAAAATGAAGGGCCTAGCAAAAGCTTATTTTTGGTGGCCATCACTGAACAATGACATTGAAAAAATGGTTCTAAAATGTGATGATTGCGCGGCTATGAGGCCGGCACCTTCTAAGAGTCATTTGTCAGTGTGGCCGAACCCTGGGGCAACTTGGAGTAGGGTGCATGTAGACTACTGCGGACCGGTAGCAGGAAAAATGTTTCTTGTAATTTGTGACGCTTTTTCCAAGTGGATCGACTGCTTAGAGGTCCCAAGGGCGGATTCGTTTAACACGATTAAGGAATTGAGAAGAATTTTCTCTAATTTTGGTAACCCTGATTGCCTAGTTTCGGATAATGGAACAGCATTTTCTAGTGTAGAGTTTAAAGAATTTCTTAAAGAGAATAACATAGAATTTTTAAATTCACCGGTAAAATTCCCTCAGTGTAATGGACAAGCTGAAAATTCAGTTAGAACGGTAAAAAATTTTTTAAAAAAAATTATGGTTAGGAATAATTTTCCAGTAAATTATGGAAGTAGATTATGTGATTTTTTATCTGATTATCGAAATTCGCCACATTGCACAACGGGATTAGAACCGGCAGTCTTGATGTTTGGTAGGAGACTGAAATCAACTTTCAGTAGTTTAATTCCTAAAACCACTCAGGAAGATGTGTCAGAACAGAGAAAAATAGCTAACGATAATATAAAAAGGAGTCAAGATAATCAAATAAGGAATTATGGGGGCGTAAAAATTAGGAATTTACATGTTGGTCAAAAGTGTCTGGTCAAGGACTTCCGTCAGGTGAATAAAGTTGGTTGGGTTAGAGGTATTGTAGAAAGGAAAGTGGGTAAAAAAGTTTATATCGTTAGGATCTGTGGTACTCCGTTGACTTGGAAGAGGCATATTGATCAGTTAAAGAGTTTATCTGTGAGATGGGAAGAGGAGAGTGAAGATAATAACCCACCCACCGCGTCTGAGGTCACGAAATGCGCTTCAGACGAGTTGGGGACCTCAGCTTTGTTGAAGGGGCTAACGTGGAGTTCTCTTGATTTCAGATTACCAGCGGATGATCGAGAGCAAACTACTCAACTAAGACCTTGGGAAGGAAGGCTCCGTTCAAGGCGTTCATAAAGGTCCCTCCCAGAGAAACAGAAATATTTAAGTTGAAATATTTAAAATCATGACTATGTTTGGTTGAATTTAGAGTATAAAATCATGTATAAATGAAATATTTAAAATCCTATTTTTTTTGTCAAATTGTATAACTTCTTTGAAAAGAACATGTCTTGTATTTATTGTAGCCAGGGCTTGAGGTTAGGTGGGGGAGGGTGTGATGTAGAGTAATTAAGTATTTCATATGGAAAGAATACGATAGATGGCGGTAAGCATGTAGCTTGCACCATAGCTCGCCAGATGGCATTGGCGTACAAGAAGCAGTCTCAGAGATATACTTTGCGAGCTCCCGTGGCAAGGCTCGAGAGATTTACCTACCCCCGAATAGTAAACAGACGTAGCTAACCAGCTAGGTTATTCCAGTAAATAAACACTTTTATATTCAAAGAACCTTATTTAATAATTACTATCTGCCGAGGAAAGGGCAGACATAACAATAAATGAACAAAATAATATAATTCGTTCGCCACTCCTAGATATGTTATGCCGAGTTCAACTGTAGATCATAAAATAAGTAAAATCATGCCGGAAAAAACGGCTTTTTCCAATTTATTAATTTGAAAACACCAATGGCTTAACTACGAAAAAAATTAACTAAAAAATTAACTAAAAATTAATTAAAAACTTAACTACGGCCAAACTACGAGTATACAGCTATAAATATATATTTTTTAAAATTTTATATTATCACATACGTAACCAATGCACATAATTGCGTTCGGTTTTAAGAGAACTTTAAATATACCTACTTTAAATATAAATTGAGTTGCGCAAATAAAATTTTATAATTAAATGGACGATCAGCGCCATGTCGAATTATAGAAATATTTTTTTTTACGATTCCCAGTTCCTCGGCCCGTTACAGTTTTTTTTATTGGATTGTTTGTAAGTCAAGCAGAACAACTTGACTCTTGATAACCGATCATGAGTAGATCAGAAGCTGAAAAAATCGACAATCGGTGTTTCGGGGAAAATTAAATTTCAAAAATTCATAATGGCACCGATCATCGATAAGATGGCCATCAAACGTGATGAGAGTCTAAAAGGCACCAGAAAAATAATAATTAGTATTACCTACCATAATCGTTACAAAAAATTTGAATTGTTAAATTCGTAATTTATTTTGGAAATCGGTTCATAGCGAATATATTGTCGTTTGCTCTGAGCATAAAAAAGAGATAGTTGGTTTTAGCTTAGAAAAATCCAAGTGTGAAAAGCTAGTCATTGGTTATGTTTTTTGCCTGAAATTTTCCACGGAAATACGAGAAGCGTTCCGATTGGTATACCACCCACCTTTACGAATCGTCGGAAAATTTTACAAAGAAATTAAAACAATTTCAACATAAACAAATTAAAATTTTATCTATAAAACATGTTATAAATCATGGGCTTAAAAATTACGCAAATACATATATGTAGGTATCGTAAGTTAGGGACTTTGGGAATAATTTCATCCACGTACAAATGTATATTGTTTAAGTTGGTTAGGTTAGGTTCGGTAATATAAGGTCAGGCTAGATGTCTCCAGACTGTATTACTTGATTAAAAGTTCCCCAAACAGAGGCTGAAGCATATTAGGTGGGCGAGATAACTAGAACAAATGGGACAAGTTGCTACAGAATTGTCACAGTTCACCGTGACGCGCCGCGTTCTGTCGGCAGAGTTCCATTTCATATCTCTACTGCGGTCGGGGCTCGTCGGAAAACTAACCAGCTCGGTTTAAACCGCAGGCATCGAACAGAAATGAACCAATTGAATGGTTCCACCAAAATTAATTTTCTGTTCTTAAAGTCGTACTTTTCTACTTATAGTAAAATATCTGACGAGAGTATTTTCATTAATATTTCAAATTTTTTTTTAAGGTAATACCTAACAAATAATATCGCGTTTCTTCTAATTCGTTGTCAGATAAATTAGTATTTTGTGGCTCCATAGCTCTTCATGCAAATGAAATCGCATGCTGAAAGAAATTGTTGTAGATATCTACTAATTGCGTAACGATAGAGCTCACCGTTCAAAAAACTGCATCATACACACTTTCTCTACAAAATTAATTATGCTAGAGCAGACCTGTGAAAAATCACGGTATATTATAATTACTATTTTGAAAAAGACAATTTTTTTTTCTGTTAAAATAGGTATAAAATTATAGATATACAGGAACGTACTTGACTTACTTTAACCAATAATTCCTGATATAAATCGGAGTAAAAATGTTAACCATATTTTGGTGAAATCTTTGATGACATTTTTGATGTTTTTTTTTTCAACAAATAACAAAAATATAAATAGGCATTGGATAGTTAGGGCGTAGTGAAGGGTTGTCAGTTACTCGGCCAGTGGCCAGTGACGACTTGTGGAGGAAAAAAAGTTTGATTTTGGAGAAAAAAAATTGGAAAAAAGTCTTTGGTCAGTTACTCGGCGAGTGACCAATGACGACTTGTGGAGGAAAAAAAGTTTTATTTTGAAGAAAAAAAATTGGAAAAAAAAGACAAAGATCACCTGAGACCAAAATTTCATTTACATTTTTTAGTCCACATAATATCAGGAATCACTGGTTAAACTAACCAGGTACATCCCTTAACACCCTGTATCCCCAGTTCTAGAATAATGTCATTAAATTTTCGATAATTAACTGTAGGCTCTTTGAAATATTTTAATCCCCATCGCAAAATTCAGTTTCCGAGAGGTCGTTTGTAATTTTGACAATTTTTTTGCGTTTTCTTAATCCCACGTTATTCCATATCACTATACGCAATCCTGAAAATATCTCTTGTAACGGACGTATCAGCGTCGCCACAAGACTATAAAAAAGTACCGGGTTTTTAGTGCACGAACAGGATGGTGGTGATGGAAACAAATAATAAAACTGACCTCCCGTGCACCCAGTGCCTGATGCGTGAAGGACACTGGATGTGCTTAATCCTCTGCCTGATCCTGGCGCCTGGCGGTTGCCAAAGTAGGGCCGGCTCTTCTGGAGGAGTGTTGGCACCAGGACTGAAGACAGGCAGGGGTCGGCGGGGGAGGCAGCTGAGTGATAATAAATTTCCCAGTAGGAATAATAACACGAGTTGACTGTAGAGAAGAACTAATTTATTATGAGAAATACGCGCCCTTTTATACCCTAATCTGGGCAAAAAGGTGATCACATGGTACATTTATGGGGTGGGGGGTTGGACCTCGCCCGTAAGTATAAATACGCCGACTTTCTTGTCGCACTTCATTTTGCTTGTGTCGCTCAAGAAAGTGGTCGATTAAAATCATTATTTAATAATAATTCTATAGGTTATAACATAGTTTTTATAAAGTATTTCTTAATTCTAACATGTATGTACGGGTATTCTTTACCCGTAGATTTTTAGTTTAATGAATTTAGGAACAATTTTGGAAATGTTTACCATTTGTTGGTAGGTATTTGAGTTTAATTTAAGTTTGCAAAGTGATGTGAAGAAGTTAGTATTTTCCCCAGGTTCCTCGTAAGACTGGCTACCGAAACCGGTTTGTCTCGTCGTCTTACGAGGTTCCTGGATTTTTAAAATGGAAAAAGACTGTTTTTTGATCGGAATTTTTCTAAGTACAAAATTTGTGCGCAAAAGCATATAGCGTTGGCAGTTTAAGAGTTACAATGTTTATTTATGGCTCTATGGATGCCCCGTAGGACTCTGCACTGAAATGTCTTAGTTTCAGTGTCCTACGGGGTGTTTAAACGAAGTTATATTAAAATATGGTGTATTTTTGACTAATATGACGGCCCTTAATAGGGACACCCAAATTGGTGTTTTGGCTTTGTAGCCGGAAAAATAGCCCTGAAGGCGATGAAATAATAAGTTTAGGATGTCTCCTGGTGGCAACTTGGTAACCAAGTTTTTACTTGTGTCACCAGGGCATCTGTGTATTAAGAAAATGACATTTAAAATTGAAAAAATGTGTTTTGAAAAAGATCGTTGCTGGCGGCACGGTATTATTGAACTTCGTGGCCAGGACGAAAAAAGGCCCTACAAAGGGCCATAATTAAAATAGAGAGCAGCCCGCTTGGCGGAGCTGCCGCCTCCTGCAGAGCCATAACAGCAGAGCGGCAAGGGAGGGAAGGCAAATGGCCCTTTTTAGGGCCTTAGCCTAAGGCTGGAAATTAAGGCCCTCAAAGGGGTCTTAATTAAAAATAAAAAGGAGGCTAGTCAGCCTGGTTGCCTTTGGAGGCGTAAATAAGCATAAATAAAGTATTAATTGTTAAAATTATAGGATTCTAGAATGTCTCCCGGTGCAAACTTGGCACACAAGCTTTATTTGGTTGCACCGGGGCATTGTACATGAGCAAAACATATAAAATTAAATTTAATAAATGAGGGAGAGCAACACGTCCGTTACATCTCTGAAATGCCTAATTTAATCATTTCTTCAAATGAAAATCAAATTTTTTCGCAAGATAAAAGTTAATTAGATCCCATTTATTTTGTTCAATTTAACACCATTAGCATACGGCCTTATTCAATTTGAGCTTAATAATTTCCTTGGTATTAATTGATTTTTAAAAATGTACTACTTTCGTAGTATTACTTGTACCTTATTTCTATAAATAATCGGTGTCTGGAAACTCTTGAAACAGAAGAACCCAAAAATACTTATTTTGCATTTCGATTAAAATTTTTTTTTCGGCAACTAAAGGGTTAAAAAAAACTTTTAGAGACGGGTCTACGGTTTAACGCATTTTAAAAGACATTGCAACCTAGTGACAAATTATAAATAATCTAACTTCTGACTTAATTTACTCGAAAACGAAAGCTCAAATCAAAAAACGCTACACCCCAAAATCGACTCCGAGCGTGATATATATCTACTCGTATTCACCAGTTTCCCGCTTCTGCTACGAGTTTTCAGACACAGCATTCCATTTCGCTCTTCGTTAGATCCAAAGAGCCATTTAAACTGTTTCCATCAACTCATCTTTACGACTTTCTTCACATTTTCCATGTTCTTTTAATGGTAAATAGCTCAGATCAAAAACGTTCGATCAGCTTTTCTATTACTTCACTTCTGTAGCATAGGTCTTTTTAAGATTTGGGGTCTATTGTTTTCAACTTCGTAAGAGTTGGTTGGCATTCTGAATAAAATCACCACGAACTTTGCCTTCTTTGACATCGTCTTCTCTACATTTATTTCCCTTTACTTCGTCAATTTTTATCTAAACGTAACCGCCTCACCAAACTATTATACACCTCCGTAGTCCAGTGGCTAAGACTCTTGACTCACATTCCGGAGGTCGCGGGTTCGAACCCGGCATGCGCAAGTAAATTTTATTTGATTAATTTGTTTTATTTCACAATTAATTCATTTAAAATAATATATAGTATATTTGCGGCATGTTCCAGAGTGGAAGATACTATCAGTATCGCCCTGGTGTAAGACCACCATTCAGAATTGAAACGTTGCTTGAAGATGGCTTTAGCCGTGTTTAGTGACCAGATCTGAATAGCCAGGTACTTCCCAACCTTCCTCTTCCCCACCTCCTTCCCCTCCCCACTACCTTCAGCCTCACAACATACCCCAATTGGGGATGTCATAGTCTCACTGGCTCCAGACGGGAGCAGTTGAAATTCTTTTGCAATATTCACTATAAAAAAAAAAAATTAAAAAAATTTAACCACCAAACAAACCGCGCTGCAGCAAACTCACCAATTTCCCATGTTCTCCAAACATTCAACTCACAGCATATTTTCCTGCAGATATTTAAGAAAAATATTACTGGTAACTCAATCAATGCGCACTCACAACCCTCCACGTAACACAATAGGCCACTTGCATCACACTTTTTTTAAATTTTTTTCCGGTTTAGGCAAATATTCTAAGACATTCTGTATTTTTTTTTTTTTTTTAATCGTATTTTTGAAACCCTGGGGATTTTTTGAAAATTTCAATACGAAAAATCAGACCATTTTTTATAAACCGGAAAGACGGGACATAATTTTATAGGTGTGAAAAAACGAAAATTACATAGCCGAAAATCATTTTTAAAAAAAAGAACGTTTTCCACACGAATGGCACAGGAGAATAACGAGGCATACCAAAAATATTACATCTCATAAATATTTTTTTCCTTGATCCATCTTATTGATCATGAATCATTATAATGTACAGCGTCTATATTACTAAATTCAATGTAATATACTGGAACTTGTAAATTGTAATAATAATAAGAATATTATAAAATTTTATTTTGTTAAAATCAGCACCATAATCATTATACCTCTAAAACATGTACCGACATCCTCTTCACGTTCTGAAGAGAACCCCGTAGCCATTAATTGTACGGGGTTCTCTTCAGAACATCTGTCAAAAAATCAAACCAAATGATAAGTTCGCAGAGAACAAACAATAAATCTAGTGAACGAATTCAAAAATTCGCCTGAAATCAAAGTGATGCCATATAAAAAAATAAATCAGTGTGGAATTTTATAAAATTAATAGGAACATTTTCGGCGACGGGACATTTTCATGTAGTGACGTCACGAGCCCAAATAATGGATTTATTTATTTAAAAATAAAAAAAACTGTACATTTCTATAACTTTTTACGAACATTTTCGTAATCTTAGTAAAAAACTCTATCCACACGATTTTTTCCAAGTCGTTATGAAGTCCATGCAAGTGGCCTATTCGGACACGCTGGTACTGAAACACGTTAAAATACGCACCACCTACATATTTTTATTTATTTAGAATTTACGGCACAAGTGCCATTTACATACACGGGTTTTTTTTAAATTATTTTTTAAACAGTCATTGTAGTACAGTGAAGAAAGGAGAAATTTAAAAATTAAATAAGTAAAAATAACGATATAAAAATAATTTTAATTAGTAAAAAGATAATGAAAGCCGTTAAGAAGATTATTTTATTATGTATTGTTTATCTCAAATCATTCCATAGCATTCTAACCCCGCCTATAATGATGCAAGTGATTTACAATTTGGGAGGCGGAAATGGGTACAGCCGCCCCGGGAACGTTTATTAGATAACCATCACCTCTGCCATAGGTCACCCCAAGTGGTTCGCTACGTTTGGTGATTTAGAAGAGGTGCCCGGGTTCATGGGGTGAAGTTTGTCTACGTCTTGGAGGCGGATGACCAGGACACAATGAACCCCCATGACGTATTTTCCTCAAGGCCTCCGGTGTGGAGCTCATGTAAAAAAAAAAATAAAAAATGTGATCACTCCCCAGATATTTCATAGAGACATGCCGTTTCTACATTTCTATTATATTAATATCACCTTATATTACATCATAATTTTCTAATTCAATAGATTTTTTTAATGTAGGTAGGTGCATATCATGCGTGTATTATATTAAACTGTAAACTGTTTACCACCATTTTATTTTTGTAGAGTTTGTTTCTAAAATACTGAGAACTTCAAACCACGTATTAAAATAATCCTGGCAGCCATTATTTTAGTCGTATAACACGTGGCGGACTCTACTTGACTGGATCGTTTGATAGCTGGTTGCTGGTTGGTTTGGAAATGGGACGGATTTACTTTAGTTCAAATCTTTCGGTTGTGGATATTCGTGTTATAGCTATAAGATATAGTAGTTACTGCAGAATGTTATACCCACCTATTTCATTTTAAACAAAAAGCAGGTACTGCATAAATTAATTTCGGTTGGTACCTACGTCATATTGTTTATAACAAGGCCGACTGAAGTACAGGTTTGGGTGCATGACAGATTGTGATTCGTGATGAAGTCAATGCCATCGAGCAACGAGGGTGATAGTTGTTGATACTCGTTACTTTTGATTAATGTTGTTTTACCGCAAGCCTAATATTAAATAAACAGAGTTATTAAACTATTTTAAAAATTGAACTTAACGTAGTCAGAGCATTGACTTCTTAATTTAGTACTTACAACCTACAATTCAGTACCTACAAAAATGTTCAATAAAGGTAATATTGAATAAAACCAAATGCGTTAGGAGAAGAATTGCCCGGTGCAGTTCGACTGTATTGATTATATCTTAGTTTTATTGGACCTTTTAAAAAGGTTTTTATACAGAACACAATCTGATATCAATAAAAAAAACTTAAGGGGGTATTCTAGTCTAGAAGCATGATTGTAGGTATTTTTCAGGTGTGATAAAAAAAAAAAAACAAATAATATTTTTACCAGCCATTATTTTACCAAATATTTATTAAACATTAAAGAATACATAAAAAAATCAAACGAAAAATTTAAAAATTTACGGGGTGTGAAGTGGGGGTCTCGAAAAATAGCGCGCCCTGGTTGACACGATTGCAACCCTCCTAGTAATCTGAAAAAAAAAACTAAATTAATTCTTAATCCAAACAAATGCTGCTATGGCCCGATGTAAGGAAAAGTGTTTAAGACTATTTATTTAGCAAAATTACGGCTGTCTGAAATAAAAAGACAAAAGACATTTTTTACCAGTTTTTTTGAATTTTCCGAATTTTTAAAAAATAGTAAATATTGGAATTTTTTTATAGTTTTAGTTAGTGCAAGAGAGTAATGTATAGAGAAGGTTCACACCAAATATCAAGTAAATTGGTTTAGTAGAACTTGAGATATCGTGTCAAACGTCTCGTAAAAAGCAGTTTCGAGAAATATGCGTTTAAAGTTTTGCTCTATTTAGATTCTAGTTAGATTCCTTCCAAACTGGTCGAACTAAAATGGCTTTAAATTTAAAAATAATTTGAATTTTGAAAAATATGAAGAAATTTTTATTTTATTTTATTCTTTCTAAACTAGAATACCCCCTTAAATAATGTAGCAAATTGGAATCTAAAAACGCAAAACAAGTTCGTATTTATACCTTCCATGTTTACATTACGTGCATTAGTTTCCTTCAGCTTGATAACAATATTTTTCTTTCAATATCTATATTATTTTTGGTTATTTTTAATATAATATTATAAGATTATTAACCTCAACATAGACTTGTCCTAGCGAGGTTAAAAAATAATTGTAAACAATAATTTACCATGTAAAGAAACAACAAATAAAAATAAATTATGTGGCAGAATAATAGAGTAAATTTTATTATTTTTTTATTTTTTTCAGGTTCTCCATAAAACAGTTATACACCAAATTATTACGGAGAAGATTACAAAATTTAAGAGAAAAAAAGTCCAAGGGGGCAGTTTCACTATGTTGAGACGTATGTCAAAAGATACTAGTTACTGAACTCTCTATAGGTAACATTGAATCGTTAAGCAGTTGAATTGCTCTGTTTAATGGCGCATTCTGAAAGGAAGAAGTTCTCACTTTCGGAGCATAAAAAAGTGCGTGGGATCTCCCACGAGTATACACGTTAGGGACATATAGGTTAATCTCCTTCAACATAGGTGGATTCAGTACAGTACCGGAGATTAGTTAAAAAAAATGTTTATTTAAACGTTTTCGCATTATTTGCCTATGCGAAAACGTATTTACATTAGTTGTAATACACATCATAAGAATAATGTTATGTATTCCTAGTAAAGAAAACTAGAGGTACCTACCTAAAATAGTTGATAATGGTTCAGTTGGAAACGTAAACAGAACTTAAAGTTGTGTGATAAATTCCCTCTACCTCAGGTTTCCTTTTATAGACTTTTTATGAGTTTTAATCGTCGTTGATAGCAAATTGAATATTGTGGGGAAAATAATAATAAAGATAGTGTCCAATCTCAAGTAGATGGAGCATAACAAGAAGAAAAAGGTCATAAATAGAACCACACGTTGTCTAATTTTAGTAAGTTGACACAATGACGTAGGCATCTTTGTGAATGGCTTCGAATTCCATTGTCATGGGACCATAAAAGTTGCTATTTTTCAAAATGTCATCATCGTAGGAACGTGCTCGCGTTGGGTGGAAATTTCTATTGTGGGACCACGCTCATTTTACGGTGTAATATGTTTTAATGATATCGCTGGAAAGGTCACTTTATTAGAGTGGTAAAGAAAAATTATTTTGGGGAAGGGAAGTACCGCCCCTGCTGTTGCGCATTGCAACCCTTCCACTTTAGGCATCCGCCCCTAACTACTTTATTTTTACATCTCTTTTAAAACAGAAGCACTACCTTTTTTATCGTAATTGTCTAACGTACACATCCAACAACAATATTGTCCCTTCTGCCCAAATTCAATTTTGAGAAATTTTTGTGAGGCTGAAGGGGGGGGGGGGAAGAGAGGGGGGGAGAAGTTAAAAAAATGTGTGGGAAATAATATATGAAAAAAAAATTATATGAATATCGCACTAACAGTTCTAACTGCCCGGAACCAGTGGATCCTAAGCATCGTCACATAACAATATTTAGAAACGTCTAGAATTCATAAAATTAGAAACATTATAAACGTCGTCGTGACAAAAATGACAACAAATTTCTTTTTAAAATTTTAAATAAACATATAAATCTAAATATAAATATAAATCTTCCCCCTTGCCAAAATCAATATCAATCGTCTACTAAGAAACCCCGAAACTTTCCATATTCCTTTCCAAAGAACCAACTTAACTTTCTCTCAACCTCTCGCGAATTTGTCGATTATCTACATACGAGGAGTAACAACCCATAGCAAGATTCCAGAGATATTTAGCGACAGCCCCCAGAACATTTCTTGTTGAACAAAATTTATTGTATCTTTGGTTTTTATTTAATTTCAATTAAAAAATGAACACACGTACAGCCTCACTAATAAAAAAACAATTCCCAAATATTAAAAGGTGTTTTAGTTACATATCGAATAAAGACGATTTCATAATAAATTAAATGTATAAGGTACATGACACTTCATTATATCAGTTCCAAAAAATAAACGTATTAAACCTATTTTCATTGAAAATGCATAAGGATAAAGCTACTTGTCTATATACTGTATATAAACCAGCATATAATGAGGCATTCATTAATTACGTGAGTTCATCAAAAGGGGGTAGGGGGACCAGTAAAATCTCACTCACTCAGCAAATATACGAAGTGGCTCAAATTTATCTCACCAAGGGGGGGGGGGTCTACATTGGAAGAAAAACTGCTCACGTAATTAATGTACGCCCTCTAAGTTCAAGAAATCGACACTGTAAATAAATTCGTTTCATATCCATACCAACCTATATTATTAGGTATTTTAAGTCGATTTTAGGTTTGAAGTTTTAAGTGAATATAAATAATCTAAAAAATATATAATTTTATCAATTTATAATGTCGGGGGGTCAACTGTCATGGGATCAATTTTCGGATCACCAAGTTCATCCAAGTTCGGTTTTGAATTCTTTCTAATAAACAATGTATCTCACTGTGCTGCGAAAGAACAGCCAATATAAAATCAGTAGAGTACAAATCTAAATCAGTTTCACTTATATTTCTTGAAATATCTTGTTTTTATGAACTTTACCCTAAAAAACTAAATTCAGATCATGATTAGCCTCGATAGTTCTCCTCAATTATTGTCACGAAAATATGACATGTTGATAGTTTTTATAATTTCCTACGAATTGTCTTATATAAAAAAATCTCGTGTCACGGTGTTTGTGGTCGCGCTCCTCCGAAACGGCTTGACCGATTTATATGAAATTTTTAATGTATTTTTTTTTATTTGGCATCAAAAAATACCTATTACCTCGAATTTTAACCCTGCTGGCTCCTCCCTCCCATTTTTAACCGCGATTTTATTATTTTTGTATGAACAAATTCAACCGTCTTTCGTATTTATGGTGTTGAATGACGGATGGTGCTACGTCCACCTCATCGAACTTTCATCCACACATGCGGAAGACATTCACGAGAAACGTCACGTCACTTTGATATTTCATTCGGTATCATGTTCTCGCATGGGCAAAACATCGAGCTTATTTGTGCTGACTAAAGACGGGCTGACAAAAAATATCGTACACTCAATTGCTCTTCGAAATTCATATTGATTTTCTTTATCTCATTTTCCTACTTTAGTAGGTTTTTTTTGTTTTTATCGGCGGTCATCATCTAGAGCGCTTAATTCCTTTATAGATCCCATCACCACATACTTACAATACATTCATTATTTTTTATTTAACAACCAAAATAATTCACTAGAAATAATTTATATGGCAGAACAACGTTTGTCGGGTCAGCTAGAATATTAATAAAAGACGACAGTAATATGAAAATTTCATCAATCATTATTGGTATTTTCTTTCCCGGAATGTATTTGCAGTACGATGGTCTCTGAGCTTTTGTTATTTCCTCTGACGTTGCGTGTGTAAAATATAAACTGCGGAGACACGTAGCTACCTACTACTATATCAAAAACAGCGAAATTTCACCCTGGAATCTATTTTGATCGGAATCGATGGTTTGTCAATGGAAAAAATAATAATGTTCGTGTTCTGGTGACGAAGAAGTATAACAAAGCAAACAACGGACATGATTCCTTTCCTTATGTCTAGTTAACTGTGATAATATGCAAATATTAGCGACAAACAGGGTAACCAAAACATAGTATTTGAAAGCGCACAATTTATTAATGTTTGTTCATATGAAGCGGAGACTTTGTGATGTGACATTATTAATTTAAAATAAAACAATAACTTTGTAAACATCACTTTTATTTTTTTATACTTTATGCCGACCGGGTTTCGCTACAACCGTAGCTTCATCAGGGCAGTATAATACTCTACTAAAATTAGGTTACATGTGCGTTATAATATATAATTTACCAAAAATGGGCTGGACTCGTCAAGTGAAGGAGGAAGAAGGAGGCATAGATGGAGAATTGGGAAGGGACGTGTTCTTTATCAATAGGGAACAATCATACACAACATTTTTGGTAAATTATATATTATAACACACATGTAACCTAATTTTAGTAGAGTATTATACTGCCCTGATGAAGCTACGGTTGTAGCGAAACCCGGTCGGCATAAAGTATAAAAAAATAAAAGTGGTGTTTACAAAGTTATTGTTTTATTTTAAATTAATTTATTAATGGTTTGTACGTATGGGGTATGTCCGTCCATATTAGGGAACGTACCCATACTACGTGACACGTTTAGGGGGGGGGGGGTCTTCAAAATGTCACGCTCCATACAAATGAGCGGCGGGTTGCTTAGGATTTTGGTCACCGGGGGGGGGGGGGGTTAAAAATTGCAAAAAGTTGGTCACGTAGTATGGGTATGTTCCCTTAGAACAGTGAAGAAGACTCAATTTCATTAAATATTTTAATGTAATGATAATGACAAAATGATACCACATCCATTGTTATTATAAAGCAGATATCTGATTCGCTAATCAACAAAAATTCTTTAGTATTGAGCTCCAGTGTCTTTAAATTTGCATTGCTTTTATATTTATATTTTTATGGAGATTTCGTATCCATAACTAGCATTGAACTGTCAAAAATAA
Source organism: Limnephilus marmoratus (assembly GCA_917880885.1). NCBI lineage: Eukaryota > Metazoa > Arthropoda > Insecta > Trichoptera > Limnephilidae > Limnephilus > Limnephilus marmoratus. The sequence goes on from OU862909.1 coordinate 26,328,181, forward strand.
GAGGTGATGCCATTTTCATTCATTCATATTTAAGACATTTTTTTACATAAAATGTGTAATAGTGCTAAGTCTCTGGTAAAGCCGGGTAGTAACTACTAGTTTTATTTAGGCGAAGGTGAATACGTTAAGTAGCACTATCTCACCTTCAACAGATTACCATGCAAATTAATGTTCCGTAAAGTGGGGTAAAACCCATAAAAACTTTTAATCAAAATTTAAAATAATTTTTATTCGGAAATTACATGTAAAAAAAATTGTAAATATGTTGAAAACATGGTGATCAAGACACCTTTCGGAGTGGGACGACTTATGTATATACACGACGATATACCATTTTTTATAAACTTATTACAACGATATCACAAAATAATAGTAAAAAATACAAGATCGAATATTTAAATATTTATTAACGGACGTAGCTGCCAGCTTTGTGGTTATCCATTATATTACCTTTTTTAAACCACTTCATTTTTAAAATGTCCTCACATAATTACTTACACAGTTCATTCCATCTGAAAATATCTGAAAAAATAACTTCACATTTCAACCACCAATGTGTTTGAATAGACGACCGGCGTGGTCTAGCGGTAAGGCTCTTGACTCGCAATCCGAAGGTCGCGGATCGAATCCCGGCGTGGCAAATAAGTTTTATTTAAATAATTTTTGTTATTTCGCAATTAATTCATTTAAAATAATAATATACAGATATCTACTCTTACGCCCTGGTGTAAGACCACCATTCAGAATTGAAACGTTGCTTGAAATGGCTTTTAGTCGTGTTTGGTGACCAGATTTGAATAGCCAGGTACTTCCCCACCTTCCTCTTCCTCATCTCCTTCTCTTCCCACTACCTTCAGCCTCTCAACATACCCCAATAGCCCAATAGGGGATGCCATAGTCTCACTGGCACCAGACGGGAGCCGGTGGGACTCTTGTGAGGTATTCATATAAAAAATAACCAGAAAACAACTAATTTTACCCTTATTTTCAAAGCGTCATTGTATCCACATTGCCCGAAAAAAATCATTAAAAAGAAGCGAGTAATTTCTGAGAGGCAGCGAGAATTATGCAGATATCCACGATGATCGAAGTCGCTCCCTGATTCAAAAGTCACCCCATATCACCGTATTTTTTTTTTCCTTGAAAGCCCGCAAATTGTTAGATGTACTCGTATGTATTTCCTAGGTACGTAGTTGCACGTATCTTGTTAGATAAAGACATGTTATATAGCACAGTTCACCAGAACACCTTTGTATGACCTCATATTATTATCATTTGATAGAAATGCCAATCTAACAAAAATAATTCCTAACAAATATTGCGTATGTAAGACACAACTTTACGACTCTTTTGTATACGAGTGTGTTTTAGATAGATATTACCACAAATCTACATAATCGATGTGCCATTTGTCGGGTATCGGTTAAGCTTCTTTATCTGTTTTCATATGAAAGCCTATTTTTATCATATTTATGTGTCGAATTTTGTATGGAGGATACTTTTTTTTATCAGATTTTGGTCACAATTTTTATATCAAAGACAATTTTTATCAAATTTCAGCTTGTTTAAGACGAGGCTCGGCGGTATAAGGCACGCGCGCTGCGCTCGTGATCGGAATACCCAAATCGTAATTTGGTCCATTCCACTTGAGCTCCGCATTCGGGACTCCTCCCGACACAATCTTCTGGAGGTAGTGAGGAAGATGTGTCGTCAAATTGCTTTAACGACGGTTAGGTGTTGGCTTTTCTTTATTTCAAACATATCCCGAGAGATGACGTAATCTTTTTTCTAGCACGATGCCTTACAAGTCGCTGGTAACTGGTGAGGTGTGTAAGTAGGCATTATCAAAAGGCTCTGTAATATATATTTTTCGAAAGAATATAAATGAGTTAATACTTTTTGAACTCGTGGTGAATTGAATCACAAAAACGCGTAGTTTTTTATTCATATAAAAAAATAATATTTTTTACAAATTTTACCCCCTGAGGAACGGCATAAAAGAAGATTTTTTCGTATAAAACTTAATTATTTTTTTACATTAGCTCCACACAGGAGATCCTGGGGAAAATAGTTTCTCTCTAGGGCCTACGTCATCTTAGGGGATGCTGCATGAGGGTCTTTTTTTTAGGAAGGGAAGGATAGGAAGTTCTAGTAGTAAAAGTTTAAGTTTTGGGAAGGAAAAAAGTATGAGGGGTGGGTAGGAATCTGGGGGTGAGTGTGTCCAGGAGTGACGGACGTATGAATCCATCCCTCCAACTGCGTAGCAAGGCGATGGATCAAGAGAGTCTGCCTGGAAATGTCAAAAGGCCTGACTCAACCAGTTTCTCTTGATTCGGCCCGCCACGCAGCAGGTCGGCAGACGCATCCGCTGCCAAGACCTAGACAAATTTTACCCCGTGAACCCGGGCACCACTGCTAAGTCACCAAACGTAGCGAACTACTTGAAGTGACCTATGGCAGAGGTGTTAAATTTAGATCTGAGGACAAAATACACAACGAAACTAAAAAAAACCTTTTTTATTAGATATAAAAAATATTTAGTACCTAAATATTTGTTATAAGAGCTATTTTAGTTTTTCGTGTTTTAAATTATGACACTTTATTAATTCAATTTTGCCTGATTTTAGAGGCGTCTCCGACATTTTTGTGAGATAATTATAGTTATTAAAAATAATCATGCTGTGTTAATTTAGTTACCGGACAAATCAGAATTAAATCAACTTAGAATCTCGAAAAGTCATTAAAATGTATATATTTATATAAAATTGGTTAAATGGTTTACGTTAGGCTAGGGTTAAGGGCGATTTTAAAATTATTTTCTTCACAGCTTTTAATGGCTTTTCAAAGAGGTGTTGAGTTGACTTGATTCTGAGTTAGCATGGAAACGTTAGTTTTGCAAAATAAAACATTGTCATAAAGTCATTTTTAACGGTAGAAATTTTAATTTATGTCATACAAATTTGTGTTCCCACATAAATCGGTTGCTTGTAATTTCAAATTACGCCCATCAATTCTTTCGTTAATTTTTATTTTTTGATAAAATATTATATTTAGGTACATATTAAATACGGTGAAATATATACCTACATATTTTAATAATAGGTCACTTGCATCACATTTAAAAAAAATCCGGTTCAGGCAAATATTCTAAGACATTCTGTATTTTTTTTAATCGTATTTTTGAAACACTGGCGATTTTTTGAAAATTTGAACCCGAAAAATGAGACCATTTTTTATAAACCGAAAAGACGGCACATAATTTTATGGGTGCGAAAAACCGATAAGCCGAAAATCATTTTAAAAAGAGAACGTTTACCACACGAATGGCACAGGAGAATAACGAGGCATACCAAAAGTATTACATGTCATAAATATTTTTTTCCTTGATCCATCTTATTGATCATAAATTAAAATGTTTGACGTCTATATACGACTAAATCCAATGTAATAAACTTGTACTTGTAAATAATAATAAAATTTGATTTTGTTAAAATCAGCACCATTACCATTACACCGTACATTATGCATAAAATGTATGGGGTTCTCTTCGTAACATCTGTCAAAACGTCAAACCAAATGTTAAGTTCACAGAGAACAAACAATAAATCTAGTGAATGTTAAATGTCAAATTCAAAGAATCACCGGAAATCAAACTGTTGCCATATAAAAAAAATAAATCAGTGTGGAATTTTACAAAACCAATAGAACATTATCATGTAGTGACGTCACGAGCCCAAATAATGGATTTATTTAATTTAAAAAAAAAACTGTACATTTCTAAAAAAATTTAGTAATATTTTCATAATCTTAGTAAAAAAATATATTGACTACAAAATCTATCACCATCATTTTTACCAAGTCGTTATGATATCCATGCAGCCTATTATCATTTACTAACAATGGATTTTTCAATTGCATATATTTTATAATAAGCGCAAATAAATAAAGTAGCGCATAACCGAAATAGTGCATATAATTATTTTCAAATTGGCCGGGTATTTTAGCCTCAAATCCAAATTTAAGTTTTATATGAAAAAGTCGCGCAGCCGTTCCCCTTTCCGTCGTCTTTCTAGTAGAAAATATTTTCCAAACTATTAGAAGAATGAAACAAAAAATGGGACTTCAGATCTAATTTCATTTTTAATCAAAACAAATATCAAAACAAAAACATATCAATAAAATTTCCAGTACGTTTAATCAAACATTAAAACTTTTCTCAATCCATAGAAATGAATTCAGATGAGAATGGGTTGTATTGGAGTATGAAACAAACAAAATTCTTGCGTTAAATCAAATATTATTGAATGCTCGGAATCAGGCTGTATTCGAAAATATTCCTTTTCTGGGAAAATTGGTTCACCCATGGCTTATAGTCCAGTAAACGAATGGTCCAAAAGGAGGTGTAGAGTGCGTGAGCAGGAACCTAAGTGATTCTTTCAGGAGTTGTTTAGGGTGCTTAGAGTGTGAACATACTAAAAGTCCTGACGTCTAGGTGGTGAGCTAGGGGGGGAGGGTGGGGGGGGGAAGGTCCCGATTTTCGGGTTTCCGTTTATATCTCAAAAACGGTGCGTCGCTGAGGAAAACTTTTTTAGAACAAGTAAAAGCTCATAAAATTATCTACAACTTTTATTCTATACGTAATTTTGGAAATCCAAGCCGTTTTTGAGTTATACGCTCCACAAATGTCAATATTTTCGAAAAAAATCATTTTGCCTCACATTTTTCATCAAACATTCCTTCATATCGTCTAAAATATTCATCAAAGAAAGAAATTTACTTGCAAAAAGTTGTAGATAATTTAATTACCTTTTAGAATATATATACATATCTAAATAAATCTTCAACCAGTAAATATTTACAGCAATTTTAAGTTTTTTCGTAAAATGTCGTCATTTTCAGAAAAAGCTGTTTTTTCTTCCCAAAATGTTAAGATGGGTTTTTTCTTCATGGGAAATTACTTATTAATTTTTGCACGCAAGAAAGCAGGTAAAATGTTCTCAAACAGATGATTAGTGGAATTCATTTTATAATCATTATTATTGTGATGGGTGATTAGGTTAGTCGTCGGAGATGCTACAATAACGTGCTACGATGCTGTTCGAGTTGGTGAAAAGGCAATGAATGCGATAGCAAGGGCGGATCCAGGGGGGGGGTCATGGGGGTCATGACCCCCCCCTGGGCTAGGTCCAGGACCTAGGTGGACCTACTTTTTACTTGTATCTATTATTATCAAAATTAAATTATAACTTCTTGTGACTTGACCACGACTATGTGACCCAATGCAATGCTGACCTATTCTGCAGCGTGCCTTCACTGCCAAGGGAGATGCCTCAATAGCGTGCCTGTTGCCGAGGGCGACGATGAAGACGACGTAGAGCCCTTTCAGCAAGAACCATCCACCACTGAGAATGACGATGCCATGGATGAACAACGCTTGTCAGGACCCTCACGTCCAAAGAGGATATGTAAACGTGAATCCATATAATGTTGAGAGTGTAACATGATGTTATTGAGAACAGTGCCAATGTGGAAATGGGGCCAACTCATACTCAAAAAATTTCATCAAATCCTCATCTGATCGTTTGCTTATACACATCCGCTGAAACTGCAATGTTGGATCAACTGCAACCTTTTCATCATAAATTTTTATCGACAAGCTGACAGAAGACATTGGGAATGCCCGATCTTTGCGGGACAACTTGATGTCTGCTTCATTGCCTTTTCACCAACTCGAACAGCATCGTAGCACGTTATTGTAGCATCTCCGACGACTAACATAATCACCCATCACAATAATAATGATTATAAAATGAATTCCACTAATCATCTGTTCGAGAACAAGTTACCTGCTTTCTTGCGTGCAAAAATTAATAAGGAATTTCCCATGAAGAAAAAACCCATCTTGGTAAGAAAAAACAGCTTTTTCTGAAAATGACGACATTTTTCGAAAAACTTAAAATTGCTGTAAATATTTACTGGTTGGAGATTTATTTAAATATGTATATATATATTTTAAAAGGTAATTAAATTATCTACAACTTTTTTCAAATAAACTTCTTTCTTGGATGAATATTTTAGACGATATGAAGGAATGTTTGATGAAAAATGTGAGGTAAAATGATTTTTTTTCGAAAATATTGACATTTGTGGAGCGTATAACTCAAAACGGCTTGAATTTCCAAAACTACGTATAGAATTAAAGTTGTAGATAATTTTATGAGCTTTTACTTATTCTAAAAAAGTTTTCCTCAGCGACGCACCGTTTTTGAGATATAAACGGAAACCAGAAAATCGGGACCTTCCCCCCCCCCCTCCCCTCCCTAGCTCACTACCTAGACGTCAGGACTTTTAGTATGTTCACACCCTAAGCACCCTAAACAAGTCCTGAAAGAATCGCTTAGGTTCCTGCTCACGCACTCTACAACTCCTTCCTTTACTTGACTATTACTTACTGAAGCCTTATACAAGGTGTGACAGAACGAACCCGAAGGATTTTAACCAGCGATATCTGAATTCATTTGAAATCGAGAAGAGGGAGTGCGTATCACGTAATCCCATCGCGATGTGTAGCAGTGTGATCAGTGGCGACGTGTGACAGAAACATTTTGTTTTTGTTTTTAATTTAATAATAATAATAAAATATCTTTAGACAGCAAAATGACGTCTACTTTTTTACTACAAATATGCTCCCCGATTCGTACGTCCGTCACTCCTGTAAACACTGACCTCAAATTTCTAACCACCCCTCAGATATTTTTCCTTCCCGTAACATTCTCTCCTTCCCTTTCCTAAAAAGACTCCCCAAAGAATAAAATATCTCCAAAGATGACATATGCGTTGAGAGAAATTATTTTTCTGGGGTCTGTCTCCTGGGTGGAGCGAATATAAAAAAAAAACGTGCGGCAGTTTTTGCCTTTTGGAGGCATTTTTAAACTGCTACCGAAAATGCCTTCGGAAGGCGAAATGTGTATAAGGCACGCGTAATAATAATTATGCAGTTGAACTAGTTTATAAAGATTTTTTTTATAAACTAAATGAAGTACCTATTATTGAATACATAAAAGAAAAACTAAAAATTAAACTGGAATTCTATAAATTAAATGAAAAAATTAAATGCCATTCCGGTCCAAAGCAGATATAAAATAAAATCTAGGTACCGATACAAAATATAGAAGTACGCTTTCAAAATAATGTAGAGTGGGCTAATAAACAGGTAGGCAGTAGCGATGTGTTGTTCATCAACGAACCGCATAATTGAGCCAGCCCATTTTGATGACACAATTATTCGCACAACTCCCGGTAAACTGTACGACGTCGACGACTCGATTGAACTGTGACCTTTTTCTTTGCTTGTTATTTTCACTTTTTTTTGTTTTACAATAATTCAATTATTAACCTCACTATGACTTTAACCATATTACTGACAACTTCGTTTCCACGAATATAGCTAAAAGAATGACGCAACACGAGAGAAGTCATCCAAGAAAAAAGTTGTTCCACTGCAAGCAGCTTTATCCACCGAACCTTTTTTGTTGGAAATTTATTTGTACAAAGGACAAACATCATTGATATCAGGGTAGTAATTATATGTGTAATATATGAAATAATTCATTTTCGCCCTTGAGGTGATTTTCACAAAAGCAGCACCCAAAAAATTTTCTCGCTCTATATATTATGTGTATTTTATAATTTTGCGTCTATCTTTTTTTATTTAAAGATGTAGGTAGGTACTCCCATAAAAGCTGTGATTCTGTGTACGGCAGGATGGTGTTATTAATTTAGTTGATAAGCATATTTTTTATTACTTTTATTGTTTTTATTGCGTGGTTTTATTTTTTTTTAAAGTTTGTTATTTTTAGCGCCTAGTATATTGGCTGCACTCGGCGGATTGCTTTTGTGTTTATTTTGGACTTAAGTATTATTTATTTCCTATGGCAATAAATATTTCCCTTTCCCCGCTCCCCTTGTGATTCCCTGCTGTCACGATTCCGATCATTCGCAAGTATTTTCAATGCTCGAAGTTTGTGTGTTAATAATCATCGCAGCGGGACGCAGTCATATTTATATAATTCGCATTAACAATAATTGATTTTTAAAAAATGAACTGCAACTAAATGGTGATCTCATCAAGTAAACAATTACTTTCCAGAAGAACCTGCTCCGTGAGTTTTTACCTACCCTTTATATTAATTTATTGCCACTATATTTACGCAGAAGTTAATTGCCAGAGATTGTAACCTCTAAGCCGAAACAGTTATTTTTTTTTTAGTTGAAGTTTTCAGTACTTACACGTTTTTAACTCTTTGAAGCTATTTTTTGGCAATTTATTAATTGGTATTTGTAGTTTTGTAGACTCAACCTCCAACCTATAAATAAGCTCATATGTCTTAATAAATACAAACTCAATAATAAAGAAGCTACTTGATAGGTAATTACTTAATTACAATAACTCGGGTTCACGAACCTTGGATCTCTCGGTCAATTGAGCTGACTCTTTGAATCGTACGAAAATATTGAGCTGGTACCGTGACTCCCGCTCTTCATAAAATGATTCATGAACCATCACTAGTAGGTGGTTACTAACAGCAATATACTCGAAAGTTTTAGAACATGGGCGCAATTCGTCACGAGCATTCCTTAAAAAAATACAGCAAGCGAAATTAAAGCGAGAATCCAATTTCCGGGAATTCACTGGCTTGTCTTATTCCCGCGATAAAGTTTCAGTAAATATACGAAATTTTAAATTAAGAATGCAAACCATTTTCCCGCCTGCATTGTGGGAACACGACCTCCTTTGTATTCATGAAACGAGCCATCTTCCTCTACTTGTGTCTCTGTGCATTTATTTCCGGCCATGAAAGGCTTTCTTGTATTTTCTTCTTATCAACAACTCCTCGTTGTATTTCTGTCCCACAAAAAAATGCTGTTAGGACGAAGATATTATTTAAATAGGCACAGCGATGGAATAAGCTACGCCCTACATATTTCAATTTCATTGCCGGCAACCCGGGCGTTTATTAACATAAAATGTACAGGATAACAAGGGACGTATATTTGACTTACTTTAACCAGTGATTCCTGACATTATTTGGTGTAAATATAAATAAATTATCACAGCCAAAAACCTAAAACATTCGATAACACCAGTTTTGTGCAAGGGCCATTCACAGAACTTGAACAATTCATCAAATTTCAAAGTTAATATTCAATTTCATTGTTATTTCGTCATATTCCATCAAATTTCAAAGTTAGTTTTCAAGTTCGATAAAACTTATAATCAAGTTCTGTTTTTATATAATTACATGCCAGTTGCTTCACATAATTGAAACCGTAGTAGAACTTTCACGGAAATTGCAAATTTATTAGAAAATTTGTCAAATTATCGGAAACAACTGGCCCTAACTTGGAAATTTGTTGAATTGTTTAAGTTCTGTGATACAACTGCCCCTTAGTATCAAAGAGTTGAGGAATCATAGAACACAATGTGCTTTATGGGCATGGACATGCGACGCGGGTGGGTCGCCACGAGCCTTTGCAATTTGCCAGCCGCGACTACCTGAGTGGTTGCACCGATCTGCTTGATCCAATTCTGATTGATTTAAAATTGTGTGTTGTCGAGCACGTATTGATGTATGTATTTTGTTTCAGCCACCACACCCCCGTGAGACTGAAGGGAGCTGGGCGCGTGCAGCGCTCCCGGCTGCAGTACGCCGCGTGGCTCGGGGCCGCCGGCGCCCTGCTGCTGGTGGCGGACAATGACATCTACCTGCGGCCATCACCCGCCGTAGACCAGGAGTGGCGGCTCACGGACACGGGCAAGCCGGGCATCCTCTATAACGGAGTACCTGACTGGCTGTATCAGGGTAAGTCACAACCCGCTGATGTCAAAATGTAATCAAATAAAAATACTTAGCATCACCATTTAGATTCCTGGCTGTAGTACGCTGGGTGGCTAGGAGCGGTCGATACCCCAATGTTACACGTACAAGCTTGTGAAGGTCTGGGTAAATCATAATAAGACTTTGTTATAAAAGTAACGGCTGGTAAAAATCTTCTTGTCACTGCGGTGCAAGGTGATGTTTCGAGAGAGCCCTGCTGGAGAGTTCAAAAGGTCTCCCTCAATCAGTAGTTGGTGGGCAGATGCGTCCGCTAAGTTACCAAAAGTAGCGAAGCATTTGGGTCGCCCTACGGCGAGGTGTTTCTTACCGAATAAATGGTTCCCGGGGCGGCGGTACCCATTATTCTCAAGTCGGTTTCTCGTTGCTGAGGATCGTGACCCTTACTCCATTCATGGTGAAGAAGGCTCCTCCACTCCTTCTTCATTCTCCAGCGCATTGGTGACCTTCCTCTGCTTCTTCTGCCTTCCATTTTGCCAGTGACTATGAGTTTCTCCAAGTTGGAGTCCTCAGTTTGGCGAGCAACATGTCCAAAGTATCTTAAGATACGTTGTAGGCCGATATATGAAAGCCTACTATGGATGCTTAATAGCTCTTCCAGGATGGACACACTTGTGTGTCTGGCTATCCGTGGGAAAGCGTCTATCCGGTTTTTTCGCTGGCTCTAAGTATCCATGTTTTCACACCGTAAACAAATATGGGGTAAACAATGCCCGGACGAGTCTCATCTTGGTGGTCTTTGTAATGCTTCTTTCACTCCATATCTTTGCATTTTATTCATGGCGTCTTTTCTCATCCAAATTTTTCTTTTCACTTCTGTTTTACAACCTCCTTCGTCATTAATAGACTAGCCTACGTATATAAAGTCGTTCTAGTTTCTAGTCACTGTTTCCACGTCTGCGAGAGCATTATTTGTTGTTACAAGGGTGTTTGCCCTGTCGATCGTCATTAGTTTTGTTTTGGTCTTTTTAATCTAGAATGGATCTATTCTGACCAAGTTTACAGCTTTTTTCTTCTGTTTTATCTATCAAATCTATCAAATCTAAGCAAGGAGGTTTTTCATTTCTTCTTCAGAAGAGGCGATAGTATTGGAGATAGGCGATAGAACGAAAGTGTCATCTGCATAGATTTGAGGTTTTTTGGCCACCAATGTTTATTCCACCTCTCCACCCATCAAGAACCTTACGCATTATGTATTCACCGTATATAATAACATTGGCGAAAGGATGCACTCTTGACGTACCCCTTTTTTCACTTTAAATGTGTCCGATTTTTGGGTGTCAATCTTCATACGTTCCTTCAGTTTACAGGTTTTCGATGATGTATCTGAGGTGTTTAGGAACTCCCATCTCCTTAAGTACTTCCCACAGATGGTTCCACTGTACACAGTCAAATGCTTTGGAGAAGTCAAGCATGTCAAGAGTATTTGTTCTAGAGTTCCTAAACCCTGCCTGTTCACGAGATATTGGCCATTTTAAGAAACTCCCCAGACGTTAATTTATAATGTGCATTATTTTACCGGCATGTGAGATCAGGGAAATTGTCCTATAGTTCTTAGTGAGGTATTCACAAAATATTACTGCTTTTAACCATTTTAACCAAGTTTTAACCATTTACATACAGTTGTCGATTATATTACACTCAACTACCAACCATGTTTAAAATTATGAACATTTTTTGTTCTTTTTACTTGCACTAACTATCTGTTTACATAAAAATTATATATACGAGAAAAATTATATATAGAGAATTATATATTAAAAAAAAAATTACATATTATACATGATGACGATGTCCGTTTTGAGACGCTTTAAAAACCCATTTCACTTATTCACTTTGCATTTTACACTATCATGTTTTACTAAATATCTTGCAAACTTCAGTGTTTTTGGTTCACTAATTTACTCAGCCTGATAGCAAGGGTCCCATACACAGGAGACAACAAATTGTCTAACGATGGAAATAGTACTTTGAAACTTTCAGTACTTGGGATCAAATTACTTCCTGTAATCATTTTCGTTTTGACGGAGCAAACTTGGTATCGGTAATGCAAAACCGTTTGACAAAGATTTGGAGAGATAACGGTAATTTGGAACCAAACTCCTCGATCGTTTTCGGTGGAAAAGTGAAAAATGGAGATTTGATTCAAACTTCGCGAATATTATTAGGAGTTCTAGGCTTTTGATGGCATGCCGATCAGATAGGATGCTGCAGATATCAAATATCGCTTATTAAAAGTCAACATTTTCAGCATGTTTGGTTTCGAATTACAGTGTGCGATTCGTTCATTTGCATTGCTAAATAAACAATTTTAAATGTTAAAGCAAGGTTTTTTTCATTGTATAATGCACCATGAAGATAATTAGAAGACAGAATTAATTCTCAAATTAAAACTGTGAATAAAACGATATTGGAATCTTCGTCGCGATAAAACCCTCACAAATTCTCGTGTGCTTTTCCAATAATTTGAAAATTAAAATGCTTTCAATAAAAACGAGAAAAAAATATAAAAAGCTTTCTCTGGTAATAGACAGCCACTGGGATTGATGAGGAAATTGTCTGTGGAAGATTGTCTTTCTTCTTTGTACGAGTATGTAACTGTCATTGTCGTCATTTTATAATCTACAGTACTGCCTTTGGTTTGTAGGTCTTTGTCATGATATTACCTATCAACTATTAGTCATTAATTTAAATTAATAAATTACTTTGTTTTTACCACTTTTATTGTTTACAAAACCGACATGTTTCGTCAGCAAAGCTGACTTCTTCAGGGTTTTGACAGAACAGACTTTTTAGTTCTGTCAAAACCCTGAAGAAGTCAGCTTTACTGACGAAACATGTCAGTTTTGTAAACAATAAAAGTGGTAAAAACAAAGTAATTTATTAATTTAAATCAAAATGGTGCCCCAAAATAAGTTTGCTGTGTTAGAAGAAGTATTAGTCATTACTTATAAACACTGGACGGGCTTCCAGCTTATCAAAACAAAAGTGTTGGTCTGTAACGTAAGAGGAATGAGGAGCGTTTATTCATTAATCAATCAAATAATCATTAGCTCTCGCTTTGTTGCCCATGAAAATAAATGCTCAGTTATGAAAGATGGGTATTAGCCAAAGGTATTAGCACACCCCTTTAGTTTCATATTCTCAAAGCCAGGAGGACTACGGTATCCCTGGGGTATGTTGTGAGGCTAAAAGGAGAGGGGATGGGAAGGCGATGTGGGAGTGGAAGATTGGCTTTACTAGTCAGGTCCGGTGGTCATCAAACACAGCTAAAATCATTTCAAGGAACGCAAAAGTTTCGATTCTGAACGGTGGTTTATCGCCAGAGCATTGATAATAATATAATAAGCTTTGGTCAGATATGTTTTAGATGGATTTACAGTGAGACACGAATAAGTTAGCGGTGGCGTAGACATGAACTAGCTCAATATATTTTAATCTGACAACCACAACAACTATTGTAATGTCGTATACCACAGCGCCCTACTTTTTCGTCAACTTATACTTGTATGTAGTCAGATTTGTGTAGAAGAAAACATTCATTACCATCTTTGTACTAAAGCAAAGTGTTATCAAATCTATTTTATTATTTTAAGCATAACCTGACACTAATTCTCCTACACTAATGTTCCTTGTGTCGTGATGTAGGACGACTGCCAGCCAGCCTGTCGCGTTGCCAACTCAGCCACTGACCGGTTATTCTAACAACATATTTGACAAGGTGCTCCTGATTCCATGACAGGTTTTTCCCACATTTATCTCCCCAGCAAACTTATATACAATATACAGACGGATTAGGGAAAAACCTACTTATATTCAATATATGGTATACACAAAAAATAACTTAGTGTCACCGAAGGGCGTGAAGAGAGAATCCGCCGAAAACAAGAGTACGAAATATGTTTTCATTCAAATACATCTAGGAAAAAACTATTTGTCTGCATTCTGTATATACTTGTCTGTATACTGTATATACCAGCGTATAAGTACAAAAAATTGGAACCGTAAATAAATTCGTTTGATTTCGACACCAACTTATTATTGACGGTATTTTTGTAAGTCAATTTTAGGTTTGTAATTGGTGTATAATTAGTGTCCGACCGAAACAGGACTTTCTATAGTTTCAGTTTCGGCCGAATCAGGAACCGAAACCGAAACTTTTTAGACATGTTAAAAATCTATTATTTACTGAAAATTGCCTTATTTTTTACACTTATTTGGACAGTTAACACTGTGTTAAATGAAATTAAAAGCAATAATTGAAGTGTGTGAAAAAAAATATTACTGCTATAAAACGTTTTCAATAATCAACATTCATGAACTCAGCTGATGATGGCGGATGACACACGAGTCACGAACTCACTCGAAGTCAGCCGATCGACGCGCGATAATTCACGAACACAGAGTTTCGGTGCGGCCGAAGGTTCGGTAGATTTTCTGCCGAAACCGAAACTAGCTTTTTTTTGCCAAAATTCGGTCCGAAATTTGTCCTTCGGTCGGTCACTGTATATAATGCAAAAAATTTTTTTTCATAAGAATTATGATTTCGGGGGTCCAAATGTGGTTGGATGAACTGTCGGGTCTCCCTGTGTGCCTCATTGTGTGTACCTCAGTGCCTCACTTTGTACCTCATTGGGTGCCTCACTGGGTGCCTCACTGGGTGCCTTACCCGTACTGAGGCCTCAATTTTATAAAATACAATTAAAAAATATAACGATTTAAAAAGCAAAATAAAAATTAATTAGAATTAGTCAATATATTGTGAGGGTGTATGTTTTGTATGTTAGTTTTCAAATGCAATTTTATTTAAGATACGAAATTCGATTTCAAATAATGATGTAACTCTCCCCAGAGGACGTCCTGCACACCCCGGAGGCGCTATGGGGAAGTCCGGACGGTTCGCACGTGCTGTACGCGGCCTTCGACGACTCGGCCGTGGGCTCGCTTACCTTTCCCTGGTTCTCCACCGCCGCTACCACCGGAACCTATCCCGCCACCAAGAGCGTCAGATACCCGACGGTATGTAGTCTTCATCCTTCATTAATTTGCTGGCGAATTGATGACCATTTTTACCACTTAAAGTTTTTCGGAAATGTGATGGCAAAAAGGATTAAATGCATTGCTTCTAAAAATGTTTCACATAATGAAACAAATATTTTCTTCGATATGTCTGAAGCGTACGACCAATACGTTTATTTCTGTATATTTACAGACGACAAATTATTTAAATATTTTTTAACGGTCCGACTCCAAAGAATTTCCTGTTTCAGGAGAGTCAATTCGTAAGAAACCGTAGTGTCTATGATTAAATTCATGTTTTCAAAGAATTTCGAATGCAACTTTTAGCAACAAAGCAATAATATTTTACGTTGGAAAATGGAGGATTGAGTTGAGATATTAAGCCACTTAAAAGAAAAATAATTATTGATTTGGCAAAAATAAACTTATCTTCTTAGAGTGTATTTACCAAAATTTTAACAATACAAATAGGTTGTGTAACAGTTGATATTAAAAATATACATGTCAATGATACCTAACAATGAAAAATCTAAATAAAATTGATATAACTTACTCTGTTAAATTTTGCAAAAATAATACTGATATACTCTTTTGCCATCTCAGTAGCGCTTTCTCGGTGGTAAAAAATGCTTCACATCTATTTTTTCCAGGATGGACTAATTCCTTAATTAATATTTTAATTTACTATTTTTCACACGCGTGTGACACGTAGTGTCGCATAATTTTGGTCATTCTGTTTTTTGCATAGTTTTACAACTATCTTTAGTCGAAGTATTGAATATCTTAGATAAAACATGGGAACATATACTTGCAATAGAGCAGGACAGAAAATTCCCAATAAATCATAGATTTATTTTAGTGTAACCAAAATAGACCCGATTAGAGTATACATTATGGTTTTTAAAATGGGTAATAATTAATCTAAAGTACAGTAGCTATGTAATATAAATGATATAACAACTATTATATTAAACTGTGTCATTTATTTTTAGTAACTTACGTAGAATCTCTATTATAAATGCTAATGTTAATCTCTATTATAAATGTAAATAATAATGTTAAATATAATTTTAAATGTATCAAACTTGGATATAAAGATCTTTTAGTTAATCCACTATCTACTTGTCGAGAGTTTAAACTTAGTTCAATGCGGATGCCTTTAAATAGGATCTAATCCTATTTGGACAATTAAATCCTTAATGTACTTACTCGTAACGATTAAGTAGAACTTGCGACCAATGTACAGTCAATGTTTTATCCATTTTATAAAGCCAATTCTAGTAAATTCCTTGCGAGCTTAAAGCAAACCCCTTTCACGCTTTTTACATAAACTAAATGCAATTTTGTATTTACATACAAAATACATTCGTGTACTGTATTTACATACGAAATTCACCATTTTTGTATAAAACGTTCGGGTGCTGTCGCTTGTTTTACATTACGCCAATTGAGCTTTCATCAAGTTGCATTTGACAAGCCATTAAAATTCCATTGAAGTTCGGCAGTGTGAAAAGGCTAAATGTTTCCAGCGAATTTCCCAGCTCAATCGTTCGGATAACTAGTGGAACTCGGAAAACTAGCGGCACAGCCAAATGTGTGGAATTCCACCCAGAACTGTGGACATGTCAATATGTATGTAATTACACTTGACGGTTAGAGGGATAGGCCACATGCCGGCTGCTGGGTAAAACATTGCTGGCCCGACACCAACTTAGTGACGAATCATACAAACAAATAAACATAACTAGTGGATTTATTCAAATTTTATGTAAATCTGCTCGATAAATCAGTTATGATATAATTTGCAAAGCAATTGACGCATCCGAATTTTGATTTTCGCAACAATACATTATTGGTGATTTCATAATTTATGAATTGCATTTCTATTTATATTAATAAATGTTGTTGGAGTGGTTGATTCATTTCCTGCGTGCAATGGGCCACAAACAGGTTGATTAAAAATACGCTCTGTACGCCAAATATTTTTAATGGCCATGCTATTTGCCTTTTGGAAAAAAATGGGACATGAGGCATTTCCTCTTAATCGGTTTCATTATTTTTCAGAAATATATCTACACATTTTATATTTTAACAGAGCTTGTCGATTAAAAGCATCGATTGAATTGGAATCGAAAAAATCGCCCGATAATCAGATTTTTCATTTACGTTTGTCGAATGTGAATCGAATACCAATTGAATACGAATCTTGGGTTAATGTGTACAGGAATGATGGATATATGAATCCATCCCTCTCACTACGGTGCAAGCCGACCTATCGAGAGAGTTTGGATGAATATGTCAAAAGGTAATATATCAACCAGTCTCTCCCGGCCCGATCCGGCCCGCCATGAAGTATACGGACAAACTCGTCTACCGTCAAGACCTAGACAAACGTCACCCCAATGAACCCGGGCACCCCTGCTAAGTCACCAAACTTAGCAAACCATTTGGGGCGACCAATGCAGAGGTGTTGGTTATCCAATAAATGGTTCCCGGAGCGGCGGTACCCTATCGGCCTCCCAAATTGTAACCTGACCTGATGATTTCTAGTGCATAAAAAAGGCTAACAGCTTCGATTTGTAGTAAAACTGCCTTTAGTTTATTTTTAAATTGCACCTTTGTTCAAACTTCCTTTGACATCGTTCGTATCCAAGCGTTTAGTTCGAAAAGCGATTCGATTGTTTCGAAATTGGAACTTTCATCACTAGAGGAACGTGACGCAACAATTCAAAAGATAACCAGTTAATTAATAGCAAAATCATGCTCTTAATGATAAATTAACTTCACGGGAAGCTGCTTTCAAAGACTGATGAACTGAGTTCATTAGTCGTGAAAAATAGCACCTATTTGTTTTGGTACCTTATTTTCACTTTCCCGCTAAAGGTTTCCGCTGTTCACAGTGTATATTTCTCTTTGCCCCCCACTAATAACAGTCGTGAGCTCCCGATCTAATTAACGGAAAACGTGCCACACCTCCCATAAAGAAAAGGTGCCATTTTATGTGCCAATGTCTCAGCAACGTTTTCATTTTCTCCGGTCTTTTACGACGCCTTTTTTACCAGACAACAAAAGTAGGTACAGAATTACGAAAAATCTTCAAAAATAGAATTGTTAAGGGGAATTAACTTTCCCCGCATTTGTGCGGGAGCAGAGAGAGAAGGAAACATAAATAGGATTACGAAGGCTTTAGTTAGACTCTTGCATGAATAGATTTCCGTCCATTGGAAACGATATTTATGGATTTCTCCGGAATCTGATCATGCCACATTTATGGAGGCGACCTATTTTTAGGTTCACTGATTACATTCTTCAGTATTTTTTAATCAATGTAGCAAATGCCATTCCAAAGAAATATTATATGTAAGATGAAAGGATAGAACGGGACAAATCCATTCACGTGGTTTCATTTATTTTGCCCGTTCGGATATCGTGGCCGACTCGCTGGGATAATCAATATATATTATAAAAGAAAGTCCAAAAAAGCGTGCGGAACGCAAAAACTCAGAAATGAGTGCCGGTACGATCAAGAGAGTTATATGGTATGGTAAATCTCTATCCCCCTAGGGAATAAGGGTATTCGTTTTTACCTAAAGGGTTTGCTTTTGAAGATATAAGGGCTGAAAGTTCTAAGAAGACTCTAGAAATTTCAAGAAGAGTCTGGAAGATTCTGGAAACCTCTAGAAAATTCGATAAAACATTGGAATGTTCTGGAAGAAATGGAGGAGTATGTCAGCGAGTCTAGAAGGTTCCGGAAAGTCCGATAAAGCTGTAGAAAGTTCTGAAAGGAGTGGAGGAGTGTGTCGGTGTGTCTAGAAGGTTCCGGAAAATTCTAGAAGGTTCCTTAAAGCTGTAGGAAGTCCTAAAAGGTTTGATAGGGCTGTACAAAGTTCTGGAAGGAGTGGTGGAGTATGTCGGTAAGTCTAGATGGTTCCGGAAAGTTCTAGAAGGTTCGATAAAGCTGTAGGAAAATCTGGACGGTGTGGCGGAGTATGTCGGTGAAAGTAGAAGATTTTGATGGTTCACGAATGTTTTAGAAAATTGTGGAAGGAGAAAGTTCTAGATGCTTTCAGAAACAATAGGCGGTGAGTCTAGAAGATTTCTGAAGTTCTAGAAGGTTTGATAAAGCTGTAAAAAGTTCTGAAAGGAGTAGCGGAATATGTCGGTGGGTCTAGAAGATTCCGGAAAGTTTTAAAAGGTTCCGCAAGGTTGTAAAAAGTTCTGAAAGGAGTAGAGGAGTGTGTCGGTGTGTCTAAAAGATTCCGGAAAATTCTAGAATATTCCACAAAGCTGTAGGAAGTTCTAGAAGGTTCGAAAAAAGCCGTAAAAAAGTTCTGGAAGGAGTGGCGGAGTGAGTCGGTGAGTCTAGAAGGTTGTGGAAACTTCTATAAGGTTCAATAAAGCTGTACAAAGTTCTGGAAGGAGTGGCGGAGTAAGTCGGTGAGTCTAGAAGGTCCCGGAAAGTTCTAGAAAGTTCGATAAAGTTGTACAAAGATCTGAAAGAAATGGTGGAATATGTCGGTGGGTTTAGAAGTTTCCGGAATGTTCTACAATGTTCGATAAAGCTGTAGAAAGTTCTAGAAGGTTCCGTAAAGCTGTAGAAAGTTCTGATAGGAGTGGAGGAGTGTGTAAACGTGTCTAGAAGGTTCCGGAAAGTTCTAGAAGTCTTGCTAAAGCTGTAGAAAGTTCTGGAAGGTTCCATAAGGCTATAGAAAGTTCTAAAAGGAGTGAAGGAGTGTGTTGGTGTGTGTAGAAGGTTTCGGAAAATTCTAACAGGTTTCATAAAGCTGTAGGAAGTCCTAGAAGGTTCGATAGGACTGTACAAAGTTCTGAAAGGAATGGCGGAGTATGTCGGTGACTATAGAAGGTTCCAAAAAGATCTAGAAGGTTCGATAAAGCTATAGAAAATTCTGGAAGGAGTGGCGGAGTATGTCGGTGAGTCTAGAAGGTTCCGAAAAGTTCTACGTTTCTTATTTTTTATTTGTCTATGTTTCGATAAAGCTGTTTTTTATTTTTCTGTGTTTCGATAAAGCTGTAAAAAGTTCTAGGAGGAGTGGCGGAGTATGTCGGTGAGTCTAGAAGGTTCCGGAAAATTCCAAAGGATTCGATAAAGTTTCATAAGGTTCGATAAAGCTGCAAAAAGTTCTGAAAGGAGTGGCGGAACATGTCGGTGGATCTAGAATGTTCCGGAAAGTTCTAAAAGGTTTGATAAAGCTGTTGAAAGTTCTGGAAGGCATGATGGAATATGTCGGTAGGTC